>JAPVLV010000001.1:2500000-5000000 GCA_029168935.1 Oxyria digyna | reverse complement strand
CAGTCATGCAACAACATAAGATCAATAACTCTTGCACCTCTTACACACTCACTCATGCACCAACAAACAATAACTTGTGCACATTTATATACCGACTCATGCACCTATACAGAAAAGAAATAACTCATGCATTTTTTCTTACTTAGTCATGCACTCACACTCAATAACTCATGCACTTTTTTACTTAGTCATACACCCACAATCAATAACTCATGCATTTTTACACACTCACTCATGAACCAAAAAGCATGTGGGAATGTAGGCAACGTTGCCACACACGCTACTATAGTTGCTTCAGGATCCTTAATGGTAACACACGCGCTACTACAATTGCTTTTGTATCATTATTCCTTCTCTAATGGTTCATCGCTATCTGAACTTTACCCAGTAGTAATAGCTTAAGGATAGTTATCTTAACATATATAGAATTTAAATTTTAGAAAAATGAATGAGGGGAAAATGATATTTGACAAATGGAATTAGTGATTGTTATATTACCAATTAAATGTAAATGTGTCGCGTGACAAAAAAAATGTTTGTTTTAATATATATATACTAAATTTAAAATGACAACAAAAAAAAATAGTGGTTATCAAAATCACTCTCTACTTCTTCCCTATCCAAAAGAAAAACCATGGATTCCAAATTTGAATTGATTCCAGCTGACGAAGATCACACCATTAACGGGAGAAACAATGGTGTTCTTGTCGAGCAAATTTCAGACGACGACAAAAAGTTTAGAAATGGATACCACATTGCACCCAATCTCTTACCAAAATGGTATACTGATGTTAACAATTTGTGGCCTGGTATAAGTATTTATACATGCAACTTTTTTTCATCTCTCTTGTGGATGATTTTATATATTGTCAACATTTTTTGTACGTCTCATCTCATCTCTGAATTTTGTTTATGTTACATATACGACTCTTCTCGTTAGATGGTGCCTAGACGTGTACTAAAGACGACACATCACAAACGTTATCTATGCGCATTATTCATATTCTTTATCTAAGTTTTCATTTTGATTAGAGTTTTTATTTTCATGCATAGTCATGCTTAACGAGAATTTGCATTTTTGTTGTTTGGCCAAATTGAAAAAGTTCAATCGAGTTTGTTGAAACTCGGATTTATTGGAACCTCGTTCCAATTGATAAGTAACCAATCGATAAGTAATCAGTAACACCGTATTCTCGAGTCTTTATCTTTCCTTCTCTTCTCAAGCTCTCAAGTTTCTCTTGCTATCATTCTCTCGTAAGTCTCTAAGGCTCTCTTGTTGCAAGGCTCGTGAGACTTCTTGTTTCCAAAGGGAATGTCTCTAAATTCCTGCAAAAGCCAAATCTTGAGTTGAGACTCCCGGAGAAGGGCACTCCGACGCTCAAGTCAGTAATTATATAAACGATATATTAGGTGAATGGACAAATGTAAAGAGTCGCGAGAGTCTAATCGTTCGTGTCAACATTTATTATGCGATGCCAAGAGAGATGTAACATTCCCGGAGATACTTGATTGATTATGAGAGTCCATCAATATATATATATATATATATAATTAGTCTTACACGACACTCGTCGGGTGAGCTCGCGAGTCATAAAAATCATGTATTTAACCCCTTGTTCCGCATGACCCTCGCGAAGAACAATATACTCGTAACATCCTCATGCTCGTAACAATATACCTTCACCTCGCGAGCATCAACATACTAAACAACATAATTTCTCCTCGCGAGCATCAACATACTAAACAACATAATTTCTCCTCGCTAGCATAAAGCTATATACCTGTACCTCACGAGCAACAATATGCTAACAAACATACACATAATTCCTTTTCCTTGTTATCGCTACTATATACATGTGCTAAGGTCGCGGGCAGGCATGTAGTCGGAAGTCGACATGGATCGTAAGGAAAGTGCTAAGGTCGCGAGCATGTGAGTAGGCTCGAGATGGGTTCCGGAGCGGAGATGCAGCGCAACCGAAACCTCACGAGCAAGACCGTAGCTCACTAATTGAGATGTGAGTAGTCTGAAGCTCACGAGTCGGTAGGGGTCGCCAGGTGCGGGCGACGGTCGCGAGCGGATGCTGGTTTAAGGGATGCCTATGTGATGCGCCTCTGCCTTGCCTAGAGCCAAGTCATGGCTCGCCTCAACGTGCGTCTCCTGCCTCCACTCTTCATGAAGATCATTTTGAGGTTATGCACCGTTGGCGCTTTATTTCTAGCCTCGCCCAACGTCTCGTCCATTCCTGTCTCAAGCTTGGCGCCAACACCAGAACCACCGGCGCTACCACGCTTCCTCCGACGCTCTCCTCGGTTCTACGAGCGCCTCCTCCAAAGACATCCAGCCACCTCCTTTGCGCCAGAAGCAGACTTGTCGACGCCTGCTTCAAAGCCTCCTCCAACATCTCGGCGACCCAGTGCCTCGTGTCCATGCCTCGTCCTTGGCGACCACCTTGGCTCGACACTACGGCGCCTCACCAAAAGCCTTGGTTAAATTGGTATGATCAAGCCATGGTTTTTCCATGCCTATCTTTATTTCATCTTTGAGACTCTTTTTAGGCACACTCGGAAAACTTGCTATTTTTAGCAGGTTGCTATTTATAGTAAATACTATTTTTAGTCCTCGTTTCCCGAGATAGAATTGCATTTTTGAACTTTCTATTTTAGTAACTTTCCATATTTAGCATGTTTCCTTTTTAGGAAGGTCTAGGTTCGGGTTTTGCTAGAGTTCTAGAACTTTTTATTTTTAGAAGGTTTCTAAATATGAAGTGGTGCAACCTTGCATGGTTTGGGCCGTCCTAATGGGCTCTTGGCACTCAAGCCCAAGCACGCCCAACCCTAACACAAACCCTAGCCGTCACACCCCTTAGAAACCCTAGTCGTCTTCCCTTTTCCTTTATATTGACTTTTCGCCTCCATTGTAAACTTACGCTTAGAATATTGAATCAAGAACCTTGTTGAGACGAATTTCCTCCTCTTCTTGATCTGGGCGTCACATTCCTTCGGGCCCTGACTTCTAGTCTCCTTCGGGCCCTGACTTCTAGTCTCCTTCATCATAGGCTTCTAATCCCTTCGTCTATATCCCGAAACCAAAGTTCTCATAGCTTCTAACCCCGGTCTTCTACATCTCGTCCCCTTTTCCCTTGATTGAGTGAACCTCAATCACCATAGCCAAAACCTCCACCAAATCCAGTTTGTTGAAGCCCAATCAACATCCATATCCCAATTCGACGAACCTCTCGCTGTCTATATCAAAACAATTCCGCTGCCATCTCGACCTTCAACCCACAAAAGACATCTCCAAGACACTTACTCGATCAACAATCAAAGATCCTCGAGCACCATTGGCCTTCCCGGAGACCAAGGGAGCATCACTATGGTCAGTATAGAGGAGACGAAGCTCGTCTGAGCGGGAAACCGAACATGTAAGCTCGTGAGCATGAATCAACGTGTTAGTGGCGGGAGAGATTGCCAAACCAAGAATGCGACCAAGGGTCATGAGCATGTGAACATGTAAGCTCGTGAGCCTCCAAGAGAAGTGACGACTTCCTCCCGAGCGAGCATGGAGATCGGGTCAAGTTCGTGAGCTCGAACGAATAGATCGAGATTGTGAAGCGAACGCTATGGAGACCGGGTCGAGTTCGTGAGCCGGAACGCAACCACATCAGAGATCGATGGTGACCGGTTTTCCTTCCGCTCATACGGATCGAGATTGTAATAATGCCGCTCACATAGATCGCGGCATATTCTTGATGATAGTGTTCATAATATAGGCCACAAATTTTTTTGAACGTTTTAAGTGAGGGACGCGGTGACATACTTGTAATTACCGTGAACTTTGATTTTTTAAATTATTTTCTCAAAATGACCTCAAAAAAATTTATCGCCTAGATTATGAACGTTACCGCTCAAATTATGAACATTAACTTGTTATCTGTGAACGCGAAAACTTCGTTTTTCTTACGTTAAGCTTTGTTCTCACCAGAAATTTCCTCTAGATCTATTTAAGATGAGCCTTTTCAAACTTCAAATTTATACAATTAATATCTCAAATTTTAGCAAAAAAAAGATCTATAAATTTGTTTTACCAAAAACCATTTTTTAATATAAAAAAGCCTTTATTTATAACAAAATCTATTATAATGGAGTATACAAACAAACCCTAGAAGACTCCCTAGTCTTAGCTTATAACAATGGCACTCCGGTTGTCGTCCTCGTCCTCTATAATTTTATCACCTTGATCTTCTCTTTTTACATATTTATGTTTTGAGCATGTCATTTGTCATTACTGATGTGCAAAATCATTCTTTATCACATCTCCCCAACTCTTCTTTGACTGACTTCTACCTTTAGCAATATGCCAAAATTTAGTCTCTCGCACCTACACACTGGCGCGTCGGGTCGGCTTCTTTGCACATGTGACATGCCAATACCAACGGAGTTTCGTATCTCGTAACTTGTCCATGATATCAACTACACCTACCTTCTCCTCAATAAGCATATTTCTTATTTGTCCGTTATGGTATGACCACAAATCTAGCGCAACATCTTAGCTACCACCATTTTATATTCTTGAGCCTTCCTTGTGAGCCAAGACTCCATCTCATACAAAGCTGACCTAACTACAACTCAAATAATAAAATAAGAAAAAAAAGTAAAGATGAACATGATTATAAATTTACTAATAATCTATATGTTCAAAAGTATGGAATCTTTATTTTATTAACCTTTTTCCATTTTTATTATTTTTAAGAGTTAACATTGTTATTTGATGATTTTAATTCATACAAAATATGAAATATAATATTGCAATGTTAAGTTCTTAAGAATTTCCTTTTTAATTAAGCAACATCCTTTAAGTGAGTTGGGGTATAAATTTTTTATTTTTTAAAATAATTAATCATAATTTATATAGTAAAATAGAGTATTGAGTTAAGATATTGAGAGAGAGTGTATTAATTACTCTTTCAAAATTTTTAATTAGAAAAACTAGCTCCAAATAGTTTTTATTAGTTTTTGTTAAAGAAAACTAACAATTTGAGTTTCTCCTTTTACCTTGGGGGTCAGTTTCTAAATGGATCATTTTCCTAATTAAAACGTAAAAAAAGTTATTTACCCAACTCACCGAGATATATTGGGCGAAATAAAAGATTTCGTTGTAATTTTGTGGGCCAAAATTGTAAATTTCCATAATATGCGGGAAATGAGTTAGAAATCTAATGCGTTAAGTCGGCTTATTTTAGCGTAATATGTAAGCGCTTATTTTAGCATAGCTTATTTCATTTCCTTCATGTCATCTTCTCTCCGCCTTACAGTAGCCCTAACTTCTCTTACTTTCTTCATCTCTTGCCTTCCTTTCTCAGCGAATCAATCCAGCAATCCGTCGGAAAGCAGCTTGTAGAAACTCTCTGTTCGATGAGCGCTTCGAAGTTCGAATGCAGTTGTACTGGGATTTTATTTGCTTATTCAAATCGATTGAGCATGATCCGTATTCAAATCTCGTCATTCTGAAATTTTGTTGGCTTATACAATTCGATTGAGCATGATATGTTACACCGAGATTTTTGCAGAGGAACTAAATGCTTGTAAGCGTTGGCATTCTCTTTTGACTAAATATTGTTTGTTTTTATGCAATCAGATACTGTTTAAGTTGTTTTTAAGCAATCACAATGAATAGGAACAAACTGCAATTGGGTTAATCTATTTCACTGATCAGATTCTTTAGGTAATTAAACTTCTGTATTGGTTTCATTTGACTGCATTGTTTGATCTTTCTGAACACAACCTTGTTGCTTTTGATTTCCAAAACTGAAGAGTATGAATGTATGATAAATTATTGATAATTGATAAAATTGTGTTTGCATTTAGTTTACATGGGATAAAACTGAATTTGGGGTTTATGCTTGATTTGCAGTTGTAGAGTTATGATAATGGATCTTCAAGGCAGTGGAGTAGGTTTTGTAGACTTGATTTATGTTGAAGAATTGAATTACTTATGTTCTATGTGCCTCTTATAATTTGAATGTATTCTTCATTACAATAGCTTTAAAATGATATATCACCGTTTCCAGTGTACTGCATACAGAGTATAAGCTATAACTATTGCTTTACAACTTCCGTTCCGACAGGAAGAAAGATAGAGAGGAATAGAAGAGTGACTATGTTTGATTGTCACAGTCTCTTCTCAAGAACAAGCAGTCTGTTAGGCAGACCCTCAAGGACAAAGAGCTACGTCCGACACTCCACATGCCTCCAGTGGATTGAGGAGTATGTTGACATCACCGTGAATACCACTATCCATAAGGGTATGCCTCACAAGTACTACCATTGCAACACTGGATGCATGAAGAATGAAACTAATCGTGCCATTTTTTTCAAGGTGAACAAGCAGGTTTGTATTCCTTTGCTTTCTTTGTTTTTTCGGATTCCTTACCTTTTAGGTTCCTGGGTTTAATTTTATGTTACTTAACTCAAAATTCCATGTATTCTATCCAGTTTATACATTACCATCCTTCTAATGAAAAATTACTATCTCGCAATTCAACAACCACATGTAATTTGATTAATGAAATACCAAGAAATACCCATCATTCCTGTAAAACTTTGAAAATATTTCAGGTGTATGTAAGACAATTCATGCTATTCTTATTTCTTTACAGATGGTGAAGTATAGATAATGTAGGGTTAAATGCAACATTACTTAACAAAGGGTGGTTTTGTGTTGTTAACCCATTGTTTGATTGGTTTTTGCTAGACAAGGATAGATTACATTAGGAATATGCTTCCTTAGCTAAACCATCTTATGTTTTGAGTACCAGATCTATGTTTCAGTTACAGTAGTCAGAATTTATATTAGTTTTTGTGTTCCTAATATCATACAATTTTTTAAAAGGTTATTGAAATGGATGATGGATCTTTGTGTTTGGGGTATGATAAGGAAGGAGGCTTCTTTCTAAGGCATTATTGAAATTATTTTATTGAATTTAGTAGACAATAAGTAGTGTACGAATATCAGTCAAAAATTAAATCGTGTACTGGATATGTGATGATGTAGGAAACACCTTTAGTGTTTGTCATTTTCCGTGGAAGATAAAACTGTCTCATGCGTGTAATTAATGTATGATTGATCATTCAGGCATAAAACAAGTCTGGTGTATACTATATAGCTGTGGTATTCAGATTTGAGATGTTCTATTGTTAATACTTGCTTGTTATTTCGACTGGAACTTCTTGTTTAGTGCTCTTGATCATTTAGGGATATTTTTCAAGCACAATATGATTATATATGATCGTGAATGATGTTGTGTCGCTATATTTTGCTTTAGATAGCACTAAATTCATGAGATGACCTCCATCAATCAAATAGTCTTTGTTTTTCTTTGTTGATTGTAATGAAAGAGATGTCAAATGGTCTTTGTTTTCTCTTTCTTGATGTAATGAAAAATATGTATTTGTGCAGGTTTCACCTTTTTCCTCAAATTTCAAAAGGATATTTACCATCCCCTCCAAATATCTTCAAACCATGTCCAATCCATTAGAAAATGTGCTTGCACTATTAAGCTCAATAAGGAACCGTGGGAATTGTCACCACCGAAATCAAGAAGGATCTAACTTTGAACACGAGCTTGTTTCAGCTCTTAAGTCGTGTTCCTCTCTTATAGCCATCACTGAAGGTCGCCAAATCCACTGCCTAATCCTGAAATCAGGCCTTCATTCCAACATTTTCATCCAGAATAGCCTGATCAGTATGTATGCCAAATGTGGTAGGCTAGGTGATGCCAAGATGATATTTGACTCGTGTACTTGGTTGGATTTGGTGTCTTCAAATATTATGCTTGGTGCGTATGTGAAATCAGGCCAATTGGACAATGCATGCAAATTGTTTGATGTAATGCAGGGGAAGGGCACCATTGCTTATACTACCATGATAAGGGGTCTGGTGCAAGCACATAGGTGGGAGGAAGCTATTCAAGCTTTCAAGAATATGCGCCTTGAGAGTGTGACCCTAAATGAAGTGACATTGGCAACTGTCATTTCATGTTGCTCACATTTAGGTGGGCTAGGGAATGTAAGAGAGCTTCATGGCCTGACCACAAAATTGGGGCTTAATTTTTTTGTTTTGGTCTCGACTAATTTATTGCACATGTACTGCATTTTTTCTAGCTTAGTGGATGCAAGGAGTTTGTTTGATGAGATGGATCAAAAAAATATTGTTTCTTGGAATGTGATGTTGAATGGGTACTCTAAAGCAGGACTAGTTGATCAGACTAGAGATTTATTTGAGAGTAGTCCTGAGCGGGATATTGTATCATGGGGTACTATGATTGATGCTTATGTCCAGGCTAATAGGTTGCATGAAGCATTACTTATGTATCGAACAATGCTTCTGAATGGGTTAGGGCCAAATGATGTAATGATTGTCAATCTAGTTTCTTCTTGTGGTCGATTGATGGCTATTTGTGAAGGTAAGCAATTGCATGGTTCCACTTTGAAAACTGGATTTGATTGCTATGACTTCGTTCAATCAACAATTATACACTTCTATTCTGCTTGCCATGAGATGGATCTTGCATGTGTTCAGTTTGAATCAGCCTGCAAGGACCATCTCACATCTTGGAACGCTCTTTTGGGTGGATTTGTAAGAAATGGGATGATTGATGAAGCACAGAAAATCTTTTATAAGATGCCTGAAAGAGATGTTTTTTCATGGAGCTCTATGATTTCTGGTTACTCACAGACTGGGCAACCAGATTTGGCCCTCAAACTTTTCCATGAGATGGTGTTAGCACGTGTCCGTCCAAACGAAGTCACCATGGTGAGTGTCTTCTCAGCAATTGCCTCTCTTGGTACCTTACAGGAAGGAATATGGGCCTGTGAATACATACAGAAAAATTCCATTCATTTGAATGACAATTTAATGGCAGCAGTCATCGACATGTATGCAAAGTGTGGGAGCATCAGCACTGCCTTGGAATTCTTCAATCAAGTCAGAGATAAGGTTAGTTCCATCTCACCCTGGAATGCAGTAATATGTGGGTTGGCTGTTCATGGGCATGCTTATGAATCACTGAGAGTGTTTGAAGCATTGCAAAAGGTTAGTATCAACCCGAACTCAATCACCTTCATTGGAGTCTTGGCTGCCTGTTGCCATTCTGGAATGGTGGAAGCAGGGAAACAATACTTTAATATCATGAGAAGTCGATACAATATAGATCCCAACATCAAGCATTATGGCTGTATGGTGGATCTCTTGGGAAGATCTGGTAGATTACAAGAAGCCGAGGACATGATCAAGAAGATGCCAATGAAAGCCGATGTTATAATATGGGGTACTTTGCTAGCAGCATGTCGAACACATGGTAATGTTGAAATAGGAGAACGAGCTGCCAACAGTTTGGCAAGTTTGGATACATCTCATGGAGCAGGAAAAGTTCTTTTGTCAAACCTATATGCAGATGCAGGGAGATGGGATGATGCACTTGTGGTGAGGAGAGCCATTGAAGATCAGAGCATGGTCAGGCTGCCTGGCTGTAGCGGAGTTGTATGAAACATGTAGTTTTTGCTGTAGATCTTTTGTGATGGTAGTGTTCCTAGTGAAATAGTCACATTCTCCAGTCTTATTTTTATGAGATATGTGGGTTGTGACAGTTAAATAGGGGTGGAGGTACTGCACTTTGCAAGGTACTGCACTCCCAAGCGAGTTGTTTATTCTGATTTGAAGCTTTAATTCTGCTTCTAGGGATTAGGAAATATTAACATTCTGATTAGGAAACAATGACATGAATTAATAGCAGTAATGTATTTTGCAGGAAGCCAGGAAGGGTTGTGAGCAGCAACTTTGTACATTTATATGCTGTAGATCTGGTTCTTCTGGGAACAGAAGTGCATTTGCTTATTGAATTCAAGGTGCTGTGATTTGGAAGACAGTAATCAAGAAGTGCATTTACCCTGCACTTTTTGGCTACTACTTTAATGACATCTGTGTTTTGAAGTGGTTGGGTTATATCCAGCCAAACCCATCTGCCAGCAATAGAAGTCATGAAATTTGTTCTATTTGCCAACTTCTCCATTGTTTGAATGAACTTGAGTTTAATGTGCAACTCTGTAGGATTTTATCAGGTCAGTACTAACACACATACATTTTTACAAGGTCTGTTTTATGCTGATTTATTCCATGTAACATACCAACATCAATCTCTATTCTCTACTGATTTGTCATTCAGATTGCAAAGCTGTTTGGAAGTTGTCTTAGACAGAATGCGATACTCAAGAGACACCAAACTGAGTATCTTGTTAGTCCTCATGGGTGTTGGAGCACTGCGCTACAACAGTATGTAAGTCATTATTCATCTTTATGTATAGATGGATCTCTTGTCAGTGAATTCTTACCCTTGGACTTCCTTTCTGACTGAGATTCCTAGCCTATATTATCTTCTTATAAATTTATAACTGATGTCCACGGTCCACCTCACCATGTTTGTACCTAGCTCTGCCTTTCTGCATATATTTTTACCCAAATATATTCCTAATATATTTTGGCGTTTTGCGCAGAGGTAGAGTCTGTAGAGGCCGGGAAAAGAAGAGCTGTGATGAGGTGATAAAGAAGGATTTTGCACAGCTAGCAATGACGGATGACGTGACTGAGGACATGAATGGGTGGAGGGATAAGATTAAGGTGGTTGAGCCATAGATGATCGTCAGTTTGGAGTGCCTTTCGAGGCCAAGGAGTGTTTCTGGGTCCTAACTATGTCTTTCCGCGTGCCTTTTAGTACTCTTTTTTGGACTGGTTTCATTTTATTCTCATACGCTAGGGGTCTTAGATCTTGGGCTTGTCGGTCCACATTCTCTCGACGATATGTTGGGGTAGGGAATAGGGATTGTCCACATCTGGCTCCCCAGACCCTACCTTGGCAGGACTATATTGGGTCAATTTTTATTTTATTTTAATATTTGTAATATAAGAGATTTGCAGCCTTTGCTCAGTTACTTCCATTAATATAACCTTACAGCTACATACAGCTTTGCAAGCTATTCAGTGATGAACAAGTGAGTTTGATCTTATTCTTTTATTTTCCTTCCTGAGCAATTTAGTTGTCTTTTCTTTCAATTGACCATCATATGAATAAGAGATTTGCACAGCATTGCATGTTATTCTGTAATTAACAAGTGACTTTGATCTTATTCTTTTTTCCTTCTCTATGGCACACCACCCTCATCTCTGCTCTGCTCATAAGACTTTTGATCTGGATTTTTTTTTTCATATTACCAACCCTAATCGTGAATATACCACCCAGAGAAGAAACTTTCAATTGTAGATTCCTTGGTTAAGAATTTTACATTCAGTTGTGAACATAGAAGTGAAACTTGTTTCCATTAACGAACTCGTGTAATTACAAGATCAACTGAAGTCTTTGACAAGGGAGATAAGGAGATAAGATTTGACAAATTAATAATACAAGATTTATTAGCATGCATCTCAACTTGTCACAACATATTATAAGAAGGAATTCCGGTAAAGACCAAAAGCTTCTACGACGAATGAAAACGTGAGGGTAGCATATGAATGTGCACAAAGGCACATAATGAATAACTTACTCATGCTTGCTCTTTGTTTCTTGTGTATGCCTCTCAGCAAGCACACGCTTCGTTCTTTCAAGCACACCGAAGAATATAGAACCGCCAATTCCTATCCACAACACTCTTGGCCCGATCCCCTGTGCAGCAATGGGATCAACAGAAAACTCTATCAATTTTCTTTAGCAAAATCAGGATCTAAAGCCAGTTATACATTTGAAAAAGACGGAGTAAAACATAGGATTTAGACTCGAACTAACTGGAAAGGAGAAAGATGGTCTGCATTGAATAAATAAAACAAGAACTAGTACCTTTAAGAGAGCACGGGGTCCTTCTTCCCTTGCAATTGTCGAGACACAATCAAAAATTCCTTTGTATTGGTTAGCTGAACCCTGAAGAGGGCAAAAAAATGCAAAAATACAACATAAGAAGCGAGAAATATCCTAATATTTGCAACAGTTCAAAGAAATACAGAATGACATAAAGGCTCACCTGGACCATTAATCTGGTCTTAATTACATCAAGGGGAGTAGTTATAGCACCGGTCATTGCACCTATATAAACCACCATCAGGATGTACATCACGGGGTTCTCATTTATTTCATATTGAATATACCTGCAAATGCCCCAATCACAGCATTCTCAGGATCAGTTAGATCTCGTTTTGCCTGCAGAAGAAAGATAGTTTACCTTTAGTTTATGATGGAAAAAGCCCATACCAACAAAGAATAAATTGAAATCTTAAGAAATAGCACATGCTATATTTTTGAAGAGGTAAAATTGGAATAAATAAATGATTAGGAGTAAAAAAATTCTTACCGCCAACTTGTATCCTATACGGAGTTGTTCATATAAGCAAAACTGTATAGCATCAAATGGTAGATCTCTGAGCAAGAAAGATCCATATCCCTGCGTATAGGAAAGGTAGGAACAGGCAAAATTTTAATGAATGATTGTCAATTCTTAAAAGTGAAAAAATAGAAACATCAAAGATGGATAAATCATTCCAAGAAAAGGATCAAAGAAAAGCATTAAATACCGCATAAAGACCTTTAAATCCCTCCCTTGAAACAATAAGACGCACAGCAGTTGGGGCTGAATTGAACTGCCCTGTTTGCATCCTCTGTTTAACAACCTGGAAGGAGTTGAAAGCCCAGTGAGTCACAGTAAACACTTAATTATCAAGTAACTGCATAGCCCAGATAGTAACCTCTGTAGGAACACGAATCAAAGAAGCAGCCAGCCCTCCAAGGGCACCAGCAGTCTGCACCGATTGAGGCAAACAGAAGAACATTTAAGCTTTTTGCTTCACATGATAATATGTGTTACGAAATGAACAAAAAGTTTTGTCATCAGTCATCACATATTATCAGATGATGAATTTACAACACCAGTCATTGATTATTATTTATAAAATTTACATCTGCAAATGAGCATATATAGATGTTTTGTCCTTGGCTAAGAGAGTTCACATATACTTCTAAAGGAAGGTGCTTAGAAAGATTGAAGAAATGGGAAAAACTTTATTTTTGTTCAATTCAGATGATCTTGTGAAAAGTTTCCTCATTTTTAATTAGAATGAGATTTTACTTAAGAAAATCCACTTCAATCCTAAGATAACCCATTCACTTCTACTGTTAGAAAATGATAAAAGTGACCTCTCACCAAATGCGCAACAGCACTGAGATTTTCAGGAAGTAATTTTAACAGCCTCTGCTTTGCAGGTTCATAAACACCAACAAATGTAGCAGAAGCCCTGCAGGTGAAAAGCACTACGTCAGTCATTATATATTCCAACAGTCTAAGATAGACCTAAACAACTGGATTTGATAGAAACACTATGTTGATCATGGACCTAGAAGTCTCCATAGTAGAACTATCAGCTCAAGTATATCAATCCTTAGGTTTGTTGGCAACATAAAAAGGCCCAAAAATAACAACAAAAACTCACAAAATCATACACCAAAACCTGCTATTCAATGCATGTACAAGAAGGAAACCTACCAAAAATCTGATATAAGGAAATAAAATCCTTGCTGCATGCATTTCAAATTCTGAAACGCCTTACTTTGATCATTATCTCAAACATGTGAATGCGCAAGAATTTGGAAACTTTAATACTATATGAATATCCATACGGTAAGACGCCAACAAGATTTCCAGCTAATCCAGAGTAGAGGCCCTTTAAGACTATCTGTCCCCCACCACGAGCAGCCTGCAAGTGAACAAGAAATAAGTGTACCTTAAGTTTTCATTCATGAGCCTAAGTTCTAGAAAAAAACAGAATTTTAGGAATAAGAAAATATTATAAACAACAGGTTATAGAATGCATATAAGCGAAGAATAGCTGTGAGGAGTTTTACATGTAATATATTCCTCCAAAGCAAGTAGCTTAAACAAGAAATATTGAACTCAAGCCATGAATGAGCCTGCAAGCTCACTCATGGCTTGACTTCAATATTTGCTTGCGGGTTAGAGAATGCATGAGGTGACTTCAGTTTTTGTTGCACAACTTCTTAAAAGGATAAGGTTCCCGTCACTGCTTACAGGCTCTTTTATAAATTAGGGCATGACTAAGATTACCTGCAACCGTGTTTTTATAGTATCAATTGGGTACAATGCTGTCTCAACAACTACACCAGCGGTACCTCCAGCAATAATGCCATCTACAAAAATCAAACAATACAGTGATGGTATAAGATCTCCAAATAGTAAACTTACAAGCCAAACCAATATAGAGTGGATAAGTGGCAACATCTAACACACAATAGATTAGATAGCCATTTCTTGTAGACAAACCAAAGATGTAGAAAAAAGTATGATCTTTGCATGTATCACATGAGGAACTCCATGCAATGCGAAGCATCTTCTAGTTTTTTTTATTATCTAAAACAATATTCATCAGAAAAATTCTCCTACTGTCAATCACCATGCCTTATGCAGCTCCTACATCTTCCGTATAATTTAAACCGACTTCACTAGCAATCAAATGGTTATTTACAGTCAATAGCTTATAATATAACTTAGGATTGAATCAGTAATGAGATCAAAGAGTACCAAACAGTGTCTGGAGGAAGTCAAATGGCTTTTCTTCCATGCTAGCTGATGCAAAAGGCTTTTTTCTCCCAAGCTGTGGAAATTGGACTTTCTTCGGGATCATATCTGTAAACTTTATCAGTCATACAATGTCACATAAGATTATATTGGAAAAAGAATAGCACACAGGAAAGTAAATCAAATAGGGACTAGCTTTTTTTGTTCCAGCATTGCCATTTTTAGTATTTTCTGCCAAGTTCTTCTTATTTCCCTTTATGGATGACTTACATCAAGTATGACTCACAATCAGACCATGAAACACAACATACTTCATAATGATCCAAAAACGTAATTAAGTTAAGTTTTACTGGTAATAATACACGCAGATCTCTCGAAGGAGTCGAAGCCAAAAACAAATTGTAGGGGAAAGGATGGAAACTAGAGGGGAAATGAATCCGTCCAAAAAGGTGGAATTTGGATGGAAAATGAAGCTGAACAACTCATAATCCTTCCTTTTCCTCTTGTTTCATTTGTCCAAACCAACCAATACAGTTAATTTCTCTTCCTTCCATCCAAACAACAAATTAAAAATTCTCTACTCTTCTTCCCCTTCTCCCTCATTACTATCCCAACACAAGCTGCATTCTGCATAGAAGAAATTTGTAGACAAGCCAGTTGGAATTTGGATGGAAATTTGTAAACAAGCTTGCATTTCGCATAGAAGAAATTTGTAAACACAAGCTGCATTTTGCATAGAAGAAATTTGTAAACACAAGCTGCATTTTGCATAGAAGAAATTTGTAGACCAAGCCTGTTGGAATTTGGATGGAAATTTGTAAACACAAGCTGCATTTTGCATAAGATTTAATATTGCACAAGTTCTTGTAGCAGTCCGTACATAGAAGTAAATTTTCAAAATGTTCTAGTGAATGATTCCTAAATCCTAATGACTGGAAATTAGTCTGTCAACAGGAAACAACAATAAAAAGCGAGGAAAAGTGCAATAGAGGAGATCACCAGATGATACTGAGGAAGGACTCTTCCCATCAACAGATAGCGTTAGAGGCGCCATTGAATACTCCAATTTCAGATTTCGTTCACCTTGGATATAAATAGAGCATTAAGAAATTTTAATTAGCACAAAATTCAATAAAATTGCCAAAAATACCTCAAATGAATTGCAAATTGAAACGAATTTCTTAACAACTGATCTCGCATTGCAACGATAAGACGCAGAGAGAGTAGAGTACCGGTAGTCAATTTGCAATGTGATTGGAAATTGGAAACGATAGCACCTTGCAATGGGCTTATATATATCTATGCCATCTGATTGGGCCTGCTTTTCCATGTTTCATGGCCCAACACTGGCCCAGTAACCAAAAGCCCTGTTATGACCGAAGTGGTAGTAGCGGTTGAAATAACGTTTTTACCGATGGTTATTGAAATTAATATTTTTTAACATTAGTAAAGTAGTTTTGAATAAATAGATATAACCCTCTTTTCTAAAAAAAAGTAGTTTTGAATAAGTTACTCTCACATACTTACATTTTTTCTAAGATTCTAAATATTATTCTAAATGCTAGTTTTTTTTTGCCTTATCAAACACGCTCAAGATCTCGGCGTTGGTTTCTTGTAGTATTTTTTTAGGCTTAACTTTACGGTTTGTTTTAATTATATGGATAATGCAACCAAAATTCGATAGAATAAATACAGATTTGGCTATTATAATTGCATTATTCATGTAATTCAAACAAACCCTTAATGATATTTTTCTCTTTGAAATGCCTTTGATCATGAAATTGCATTTTGGCTTACATAAATATGGTTAATAAACAACCAAATGAAATTTTGATTCACGGTAAATACAAGTTATATCAAACACATATTATATATACAAGATGCTCCTTAAATTTCATATAATGCAAATTAAATTTTAAAACAAAATAATACATTATATATTAACTTTACGGTTTGTTTTAATTATATGGATAATGCAACCAAAATTCGATAGAATAAATACAGATTTGGCTATTATAATTGCAGTATTCATGTAATATATTCAAACAAACCCTTAATGATATTTTTCTCTTTGAAATGCCTTTGATCATGAAATTGCATTTTGGCTTACATAAATATGGTTAATAAACAACCAAATGAAATTTTGATTCACGGTAAATACAAGTTATATCAAACACATATTATATATACAAGATGCTCCTTAAATTTCATATAATGCAAATTAAATTTTAAAACAAAATAATACATTATATATTAACTTTACGGTTTGTTTTAATTATATGGATAATGCAACCAAAATTCGATAGAATAAATACAGATTTGGCTATTATAATTGCAGTATTCATGTAATATATTCAAACAAACCCTTAATGATATTTTTCTCTTTGAAATGCCTTTGATCATGAAATTGCATTTTGGCTTACATAAATATGGTTAATAAATGACGAGGCGAATTTGTCGTGTGCCAAGTCAAGTAATCCTAACATGCAAACTAAGTAATATAGTGCGCAAGTAAGGGTCGAATCCCAAGAGAATCAGTTTATCAAATTCTTAAGTTATCACAATGACTAACCAATGAACGTAACCAAAGGGGGGGTTTTTGGGGTTTTGATACGAAGTATCGAATGTCAACTTGGTTTTAACAAGATTAAGCGAAGTGTTCCACTTAGCTATTATCCACAATTAGATTAACAAGTTGATCATAAAATCCTTTTTATCCTTATGTCAAGTTCTCAAGTGATCGTTCTAATTCCTGTTCTTGAATAGTTATTAGTCCAACTAGTCCTAATAACCCTTACTCGATTATAACCTCGAAACTATCGAAGTTCAATAACAAAGTAGCAATGCATTCAGGAATAGATAGATACATGCAATATCATGGACAACTAGTCGGATACTCGACATGTACTCAACTCTCTTTTCTAATAACAATCACAACTAGTTCATGCAAATAGATTGTGCTACACAACAAGTATGATAATTCAACTAGAAGTATCAAACTCTAGCAATATGAACAAGACGCAACTAACTTAGGTGATCAATCTAAAGTAGTAAATCTAGTTCATCGACAATACAAACAAAAGAGTTGAGACAATCAAAGAGTAGACAAAAGGAAAGGATAAACTCACAACTTGTTGAATCTAAAAGCTTCAAACGCCAAGTGAAACAAAGGAACTTTAGCAACTCATAAGTTTGTGAAAACTCTTCCAAAAACTTAAGCAAAAACAAAGGTTAGATGATCAAGAATGATCATCCACTACCTATATAGTATTCAGCTGATGTAACAGCCTAATTAAGGTCTAAAAAACGTATGGAAAGTTACAAAATTAAACACAAATTACTTCAAATGGCAAAGACTTCAATTTGATTCTTCTGTCGAGGAACCGCACCCGCGGGTTGAGAGCCGCGGGCGCGGTTTTGGATTTCTTCAGCTTCTTCTGGATGGCAGAGGGCCGCGGGTGCGGCTTGAGACCCGCGGGCGCGGCTTGATCTTTCTCGAATGGATTGGCTGAAGGTGAGAACCGCGGGTGCGGCTTGAGACCCGCGGGTGCGGTTTTAGCTTTTCCGAATTCTTGCCTGAGGATGAGACCCGCGGGCGCGGCTTGAGACCCGCGGGTGCGGCTTGTTGTCTGAGGCAGAATTGCTGGTTTCTTCAAGTCTTCGTCTTCGTCTTCGTCTCCAGCAGCTTCTTCCTTATGCTTCAATGCTTCCAATGCTTGTATCATCTCTTGGAATCTCATATGTAAATCTTCTCTCGAACAGCTCCATGATACAGATTACATAGGAACAAGTAACATAATCCTATACAAAACTAGCTAATAATCCATAGTTGCGGTATGTAAAACACCGCTTATCAAACTCCCCCATACTTAGACCTTGCTCGTCCCCGAGTAAGCTAAAAGAAACTTACTCTTTTACAATAATCACTCAAAGATCTCAGGAAGTATGAAAAAGAAAGAAACTACAAATTACTAACACATTTAGTATACCAACAATATGGTGAGAAAGAATTTTATCAATTTTGGTCTTCCATAGTGGTTAACATGCGAAAATTTTTGTCCTAAAACACTCATTTCACTCATTTTGCCTAGGCGCCTCGAAAGGTTTTCACCTAGCCACTCATTTCATTTTCAATCTCACCATTCCTTACCGCCCTCAAGTCCTTTTTTGCCAAGCCTAATGCAAGCCGAACTACCCGCTTATTGCATGGATTTTTCCATCCCAGGATTTTCATTTGCCTTTTTTCGTATTTTTGTGGCTTTTTCTGTTTTTAATTCCATGCAAAGTACAACAAAATAAAAACCGAAGGGAAATAACAAGAAAATGAAACTACTCTAGGATAAGCAATGAACTAATTTCCCTCCCCCATACTTGTAGTGCACAATGCCCTCAGTGTGTAAGACATAGAAAAATAATGAGGAAGAGAGAAGGAAGCTCACTGATCCGGGTCATCCCGGTTTGGATATTCGGGCCAACGAGCATGCATGTCGAGCCGTAAGTCATCCACCGACTGCTGCAGCCTCTCAAAATTGTGGTTCACCGTCTGCTGCAGCCTCTCAACATTCTGGTTCACCGTCTGAACCGACTGGTAGACATACTCAATCCGCTCGAAAGGACGCTGCTCCCAAGGTATGTCAGCAGGAGCTGCAGAAGACGAGCCTTCGCCCCATTGCCTCTGAGGCTGAAAATGAGGGGCAGGCTCCTGGAAGTCGTCATCATCATCATCCTCAAGGTCAGCTGGCTGCTGATCCAGCTGCGGAACCGGCTCCTGTATGCTGATCCCACCGCGAGCTCGTCGTCGAGCAGCTGCACGAGGGGGAGCGGGTGCTGTTGGTGAGGAGGATTTGGTGGGGGTGTGTTGGTGTTGGGAGAGAGGGGTTTGGTGGGAGGTTGATGTGGTAGGGGGTAGAAAATGAAATTTGATGTGGAGAAGGTTAGAAGATGAATTTTGATATGGAGAAGGGTAGAAGATGAACCGTCAATTCCTTTTCTTTCTTTTTTTTTTTTTTTTTTTTTTTTTTTTTTTTTTTTTTTTATAAACGAAAAGAAGAACCGTCAATTCCTTTAGTAGCAAACGACCATCGTCTTCTCGTCTTGACTTCCTAGAAAATAGAAAACAAAACAATTAAAAAGAAAATGAAATTCAAGGGAAAAAGAAGAATACCCTGGGTTGCCTCCCAAGCAGCGCCTTGGTTAGAGTCGTGGCTCGACTTGGTTTCCCGTCTTCAATTTTCCAAAGTTGGCTCTTCTAGAGCCATTTCATCGAAAGACACTTTGGTGAATCCCTCATGGTAAGGTTTTAACCTTTGACCATTCACCTTGAAGACGTTGTGGTTGTCTTTGTCAAACAACTCAACGGCGCCATGAGGAAAGACGCGAGCAACAACATACGGGCCATTCCACCGGGATCGCAACTTACCTGGAAAAAGTTGAAGACGAGATTGGTAGAGCAAGACCTTGTCTCCCACCTTGAAATCTTTCCTCAAGATGTTCTTGTCATGCCAAGCCCTCGTCTTTTCCTTGTAGATCACCGCATTCTCATACGCATCCCGGCGTATCTCTTCAAGCTCTTCAACCGGTGCCTGCACAATAGAAGGAAGAAGCTTTTCGCTCTCCAAAGTTAGTAGCATGGGCCGACCGGCCAAAATTTTACCCGAAGCGTCTAGAGGAGCTAGAACACTTTGTATCTCAGGTGGAAGAGACAAATCAAGTGTTGGTGAGTGAACGATGCTGTGTTTTAATACTATAGGATCAATTACATCAATTGAACAAATAGACGCAGCATCTTCGACGGGGTGTTTCATAGCATCAAAAATGTTAAATTGAACTATTTCCCCATCGAACTCTAAAGTAAGAGATCCACTAGCCAAATCAATCTTTGTGTTAGCGGTTCGCATGAAGGGTCTCCCAAGCAAAATAGGAGCAGCTTGCCCATCATGTTCCATGTCTAACACAAAGAAATCAACGGGAAAGAACAAATTATCCACCATAACCAAAACGTTTTCAACTACGCCTTTAGGACACACGGTGGACCTATCGGCCAGTTGAATAACAATTCCGGTTTCATGAAGTGGACCTAACCCGAGAATCTTATAGAGAGAGTAAGGCAACACATTTATCGATGCACCCAAATCGAGCATGGCTCGTTCAAAATGTGTGTCGCCTATACGGCAAGGTATGCTGACCATGCCCGGATCGCTGCACTTCTTAGGCATTCGCCTTTGAAATACAGCGGAGACACGCTCGCTTACCGTCACCTTTTGTCGCCCTTTCAACTTTTGATTCCTCTTGATTGTGCAAAGTTCTTTTAAAAACTTTGCATATCGAGGAATGCTTTTAATTAACTTGAGCAAGGGGATGTTTACCTCACATTTGCTGAACGTCTCAAACAACTCCTTGTCGTTTTCCGGCCTTTTGGTGTTCCTAAGGGCTTCGGGAAACGGGGCGGGAGGTTTGGTGGAGTGGAGAGGTGGAAAGTTGGGGCGAACGTAGTTGTCCTGTCTCAACTGGAAATCCCCCCGATCCTCCACTTCGAGTTCAGCATTTTGTGAAGGAAAACCAGAAATTTTGACCTCGGTGGATGAGCCGCGGGTGCGGTTCTCTACCCGCGGGCGCGGCTCGTCAGTGCACTTGTCTTCTGGCGAAGTGGCGGAGCCGCGGGCGCGGTTTTCCACCCGCGGGTGCGGCTCTTCAGAAAATCTGTCCTCTGGCGTAGCGGAGGAACCGCGGGCGCGGTTTTCAACCCGCGGGCGCGGTTCTTGGCTGTCCTCAGAAGCTAGTTTTTCTGCCGAAGCCTCGACAAGCTTTTTGGTTTCCCCCAAAATCTTACCACTTCTTGTTGTCACTGCACTCACATTTCTGGTTGGATTCACCACCGTTTGGGACGGTAGAGAATTGGACTTTTGTTGTGCAATGGTGGTAACAGCTTCAGCCAACTGCCCAATTTGCTTCTCCATGTTCTTGATGCTCGACTCGGTCGTTTGAACATGAGTTGTGAAGTGTTGAGTCAAAGATCTCAGCAGCTCCGCAGTAGATGGTCCAGCATTGGGTCGAGGGCCTTGAGCTTGTTGTTGGGGCTCATTTGGATCACGCCACCGAAAATTGGGATGATCTCTATACCTCGGGTTGTAGTTATTTTGTTGATCATCACGAGGTCGTGGGGGTCCATACCCACCAGCAGCAGCATTGACTTCAGCAACATCTTCACTTTCAAGCTCAGGGCATTTATCTGTAAAATGAGCAGGGTCAGAACAAATACCACATACCTTTACTTGTTGTTGTTGTCCTTTTTGCAGCTGAGAGACCATCTTCTTCAACTCTACAAGCTCAGCTACAAGAGCGGGATCCCCTGAACTTGCTGCATGCACTCCCTTTTTGGTGTATATCCTACCAAAACTTCTTGTGCTCTCAGCCATATCTTGCAATTTCTCCATGGCATCCTCCGGCGTCATGTTGAGAATATTCCCACCACACGCAGCATCAACCATCCTCCTTTCTTGGTTAAGGAGACCATTGCAAATGTAGAGCACAAGATCCTCGGTATCATACCCATGAAAAGGGCACGAAGCACACAACCCCTTGAAGCGTTCAAGGTAGTCATAGAGCGTTTCGTCTTCACTTTGCTCGACATGGGCTATCTCCTTCTTGAAAGCATTTGCCTTCTTCACTGGAAAATACTTGCTCAAGAACACCTTGTGCAACTTTTCCCAATTATCAACCGAACCGGTTGGCAAATGGTAATACCAAGAACGAGCACCATCCTTCAAAGTGAACCCGAAGGCTCTCATCTTAATCTGCTCTTCCGTGACGTTTGGCGGTTTGGTTGTCATGCAAATGTCATGAAATTGGTTCAGATGCATGATTGGATCCTCACCAGCCAATCCATGGAAACTTGGGAGCAAATTGATCACCCCCGACTTGAGCTCGAAAGTCACCCCATGAGCAAGGGGTGGAATAACCACAGCTTGAGGTTGCTGTGTCAGGTTCGGTGTTTGCCGCTCTCTCAAAGTGCGAGTAACACCACCTCCTGGCAGCCTTGTCTCAATTAGCTCTCGTTGAGCATTAACGACCAACTGCATGTCAGCCAATTGACGTTGCACTTCAGCAAGAGCTTCTCGATCGGCCATTTCTACTGTCTCAGTCCCGACTCTGTTCTCTCTTCGATTCCGATGAAAAGTTCTCTCGATCTCTGAATCAAGACTAGAAAGAGGCTGATTAGTAGGACGGGTGTTGACCATTCACTAGTCAACACTAAAGTTAGTCAAAATAAGAACTTAAAAATAAGAAAATTTGATTCCCCGGCAACGGCGCCAAATTTGACGAGGCGAATTTGTCGTGTGCCAAGTCAAGTAATCCTAACATGCAAACTAAGTAATATAGTGCGCAAGTAAGGGTCGAATCCCAAGAGAATCAGTTTATCAAATTCTTAAGTTATCACAATGACTAACCAATGAACGTAACCAAAGGGGGGGTTTTTGGGGTTTTGATACGAAGTATCGAATGTCAACTTGGTTTTAACAAGATTAAGCGAAGTGTTCCACTTAGCTATTATCCACAATTAGATTAACAAGTTGATCATAAAATCCTTTTTATCCTTATGTCAAGTTCTCAAGTGATCGTTCTAATTCCTGTTCTTGAATAGTTATTAGTCCAACTAGTCCTAATAACCCTTACTCGATTATAACCTCGAAACTATCGAAGTTCAATAACAAAGTAGCAATGCATTCAGGAATAGATAGATACATGCAATATCATGGACAACTAGTCGGATACTCGACATGTACTCAACTCTCTTTTCTAATAACAATCACAACTAGTTCATGCAAATAGATTGTGCTACACAACAAGTATGATAATTCAACTAGAAGTATCAAACTCTAGCAATATGAACAAGACGCAACTAACTTAGGTGATCAATCTAAAGTAGTAAATCTAGTTCATCGACAATACAAACAAAAGAGTTGAGACAATCAAAGAGTAGACAAAAGGAAAGGATAAACTCACAACTTGTTGAATCTAAAAGCTTCAAACGCCAAGTGAAACAAAGGAACTTTAGCAACTCATAAGTTTGTGAAAACTCTTCCAAAAACTTAAGCAAAAACAAAGGTTAGATGATCAAGAATGATCATCCACTACCTATATAGTATTCAGCTGATGTAACAGCCTAATTAAGGTCTAAAAAACGTATGGAAAGTTACAAAATTAAACACAAATTACTTCAAATGGCAAAGACTTCAATTTGATTCTTCTGTCGAGGAACCGCACCCGCGGGTTGAGAGCCGCGGGCGCGGTTTTGGATTTCTTCAGCTTCTTCTGGATGGCAGAGGGCCGCGGGTGCGGCTTGAGACCCGCGGGCGCGGCTTGATCTTTCTCGAATGGATTGGCTGAAGGTGAGAACCGCGGGTGCGGCTTGAGACCCGCGGGTGCGGTTTTAGCTTTTCCGAATTCTTGCCTGAGGATGAGACCCGCGGGCGCGGCTTGAGACCCGCGGGTGCGGCTTGTTGTCTGAGGCAGAATTGCTGGTTTCTTCAAGTCTTCGTCTTCGTCTTCGTCTCCAGCAGCTTCTTCCTTATGCTTCAATGCTTCCAATGCTTGTATCATCTCTTGGAATCTCATATGTAAATCTTCTCTCGAACAGCTCCATGATACAGATTACATAGGAACAAGTAACATAATCCTATACAAAACTAGCTAATAATCCATAGTTGCGGTATGTAAAACACCGCTTATCAATAAACAACCAAATGAAATTTTGATTCACGGTAAATACAAGTTATATCAAACACATATTATATATACAAGATGCTCCTTAAATTTCATATAATGCAAATTAAATTTTAAAACAAAATAATACATTATATATTAACTTTACGGTTTGTTTTAATTATATGGATAATGCAACCAAAATTCGATAGAATAAATACAGATTTGGCTATTATAATTGCAGTATTCATGTAATATATTCAAACAAACCCTTAATGATATTTTTCTCTTTGAAATGCCTTTGATCATGAAATTGCATTTTGGCTTACATAAATATGGTTAATAAACAACCAAATGAAATTTTGATTCACGGTAAATACAAGTTATATCAAACACATATTATATATACAAGATGCTCCTTAAATTTCATATAATGCAAATTAAATTTTAAAACAAAATAATACATTATATATTAACTTTACGGTTTGTTTTAATTATATGGATAATGCAACCAAAATTCGATAGAATAAATACAGATTTGGCTATTATAATTGCAGTATTCATGTAATATATTCAAACAAACCCTTAATGATATTTTTCTCTTTGAAATGCCTTTGATCATGAAATTGCATTTTGGCTTACATAAATATGGTTAATAAACAACCAAATGAAATTTTGATTCACGGTAAATACAAGTTATATCAAACACATATTATATATACAAGATGCTCCTTAAATTTCATATAATGCAAATTAAATTTTAAAACAAAATAATACATTATATATTTAATGCATTGGAATCCAAACACACCCTTAAAGGAGTTAAATCTAATTCTCACCTAAGTAATTACGCATTTTAGCATTTTCAAGTCGAAGCATATCACTTTTTTTTTTATGTATAATTGATGATTAAATCTACCTAACTACAATATAAGGAGAAAAGTCATGTCTGTGTAAAAAATTGCGCCACATCATTGTCACCTCAGCACCACATATTTTTATTTACAAAAAAAAAGAAAAATTCTTTAAATTCTCAAGACAATTCCTCTAAATCCTCCGATTCACCTCCACACTCTCCTCTTCCCTAAAAATTCTCCAAATGTTCTTCCGCAAACAAGGCTAAATCCTCTATCCCACCTTCTCAAAAGTAATTACGCATTGAATGTGCTTATACCTTAAGCACTAGGTAAAGCATTTGATTTGACCTTAATGATTACACTAAGGATTCAACTTGATAGAATTTAATGGGAGTGCATATACCTTAAGCAATAGATAAAGCTTTTGATTTGACCTCTTGCATGTTTCTATCTTTAAAACCGTTTTATTTTCACTGCAAAGGGTTTCTTATTTCTCCTCAATTTCTTATTATAAGTTTTCTTATACTTTGAGTAATATAAAATGATAATGTAGTTGCCGTTTGAAGGAGATCTTTACTCCCTCCCTCACCATTGTTTGTCTTTGAACTTTTGATAAGTTTGAAGGAGGGTGGACATTTCGATTTTAGAAAACAAATTATTGCATTTTTGTTTCATTTTTATGTGGTTTTGTCAAGGATTTTTCTTACCTTTCTACTTAAAGCACTTAACATAAGTCCAGCATCCTCAAAGATCAAAATTTAGTAGAGTTGGTAAGCTTTAAACATAGTTTCAGGTGCAATGAGCATTCAAAAAGTTTTTTCTTATTAGTATATGGGTGTTGATTATTTGTTTCTCTTGTATTTGTGGAATAAGGTTGGATTATTGATATATTGAGCATGGATTATCTTGGATTTGATTTGTTGAAGTTGCATTGCAGCTGCATATACTTTCTGAAGTGGCTACCCTTTGTTTAGAGTTGTCACCGAAAAAAGTGACTTGGTCATTCTTGAAAACATCAGCATGTTCAATTCAACAAGATAATTTTTTTCAGAGAAGACGAATTAATAAAAGTTGGTAATTGATGATGAAAATAAGATTACAAACACACGACTACAAGTGTCCCATGCAAATACCTTCTTTTACTAAATATTTTTCAAGCGGATAAATTAATGACAATTCCATTTGATGAGTTAACTAATTATAAGTGCTTGTACCCCTGAACTATTTGGGCAGATTGTGTTTCTCTTATAACTTTAATATAATGTGTGTATTTTTTATTTCACTGATATTATACAAAACTTCTCCACATTATTCACCATAATTTATGTTTTGCTGAAATCCCGTACCAAGTACGGGTCTAATATTAGTACAATATTAAAGATGAAGTCATGTCTTTACAAAATTTTGCGTCACTTGGCTAAATTTGAGTGAAGACATGTGTAGTTCTCTTTTATTATTTATCCATTTAAAATAAATTGAGTAAACTTTTTTTAATCACTATCTCACTCTAACACCCCACTATTCAACTAACTCTGGTAAAACCAATATTTCACTAACTCCAAATTTCAACTTGATGTTGAGGCTTACACCAAAAAGGGGCATATTCATCTTAGCACTTTGTTTACTAACTCATTTTCGTCACTCTCTCTACTACTATTGTTCATGTTCTTCTCTTCAACGAAAGATATGAATGTTCACTATTTATCGTTTGATTAAATTTTCTTTAAGCTCTACAACTTCTATCTCCTAATTTCATTTGTTAGGATTTGCAAATTTGTTTCTATATGTGAATGATTTTAATTGAATTTGTTTCCATCGATGTCTAATCAAGCCTCAGTTGGATACATTGTTCCTCCTATATTTCATTTCGACTATCATATTTCTTATGAAAATTATTCTATTAGCATTTCAGGAAAATCTCTAAATTATGAATAAATTTTTATTGATTAATAAATTGTATCATTACCCGTACGTTGTACGGGACAAACACTAATTTTTATGTATTCTTCATGACCAAATCTTTGTTCTAATGCATTCCAAACTTTTCAATGTAGTCTCATCCTTTTGGGCGAAAAGCCCACTGGGCCGTTGATATAATAGCCCAATGAATAAGTCTGCAAAATTGCCATCAAAAGATTCGCATGTTACATTTCTGTAGCTGGAAAAATACAGGAGGAGTTGGGGCTTTCTTCGTCTTCTTCCTCCGTGTAAGTTTAATTCTTACGAGAACAAGTCTCATTCTGTGGATTTTGAGAGTTTTTTTTAGGTTTTAATCGGACTCCTTGTGTTATTTATTTGCTTCTCGAATCTTGTCATCGTTTTGCTAGACTAGTTAGGGTTTAAGAATTGCCCATTGTTCCCTCACTCTTGGAAAATTTGTTGCTTGTTAAGAAGTTTTCAGTAGAGTTATCTATACAGTATTACTCCCTAGAAGCATAAGTAAGAAGAAGAAGGTTGTAATTTTTACTGTCAGGATTTGACTTCCAACTTGTATGCAGCTGTGATTTAACTAGGGATAATCTATGCAATGAAATTCTAGCAAGGAATTTGACGATGCTCAGTTAACCATGAACCCAGTATTAGCAAAAATACAGATTTTTGTGTGTACTGTTTAGTGCTGTCTTAGTTTCAGATTTGGTCAATGATGGAACCTTTTTGAATCTTAGGGTTCTTTTCTTATACATCCATTACAGCGTACCCGTGAAATGATGTTGTTGTTTCTTGGTCAAGACTAGTAGCTGTAGTTTTGATGACTTCTCGACCACAAGAAATCATGCTCGACGAATCTTGTAAATATCTTAAAAGCGAAATAACTTACTTAACTGAGTCTATTTACCTGTATGGCTTTGCATCATGATAGGATCCACTCTAGGTAAGTATCTCACCTAAAGGATTCTGTAGCAAGAATCTCACAAACACAATAGATTTGCTGAAGAACACGTCAACTACTCTTTTCATTAATTAATTTCATGCTGCAACAAACAGATATTAACTCCTCCTTAAATAGGCTAAAGAACCTCCTAAACTACCCACTAAGCCACTAACAACCTATAGGTCTAGTGGTCCTAACTTGCTGATAACTTAATGCAGAAAAACAGGAAGACCTTTGCCTTTTAACTGCTAAATTAAATACCGAATTACTATAAAATAACATATCATCTTGTTGGACTCGTATTACATCATGTCAGTTTCTTTTTAGTGAGTGACTGAGTGTATGAATGTACTCTGTAGGTCATGATTTCTGAAAAAGTAAGAATTTCAAGAACAATGATTCTTGCTGAAACCTATTTTATTTTTCCAGTGAGGAAATGGTGGAGGTCTGGTGGTCGCTTATAGGGGCTGCTGTTCCGGCTCTTGTTGCTGGACAAGCTCTGAGAATCAAGAGAAGAAGAGCTGAAGAAGAAAAAATCAAGAGTGCAAGAGGAAGAGAGAAGAGCTCTGATGACATCTTTGTGTGTGAAAGGGTTTGTACATCCAAGCGAATGCTGAAAAAAGTTGGCGGGTTTTCCAAGGATCCAATTCCCGACAGCTGTATCACTGTTTGTGGAGTGTCTGAGCTCGATGCTTGTGCTGATGCGTGCGCTCGAACGGTTTGTCTGAACCAACACCATGTGCCCGCCTGGAACGACGTCTGCCTTAGGAGATGTCAGAGTGAGTGCCTTAAACTCTCTGCGTCTAATGCTCCTTAAAATTGTACTGTATGATTTTTAAGTATGTTTTTGTTCCCCTGTGAGTTTTTTCGTAGAGAGATGCATGATCATGAACAAGGCATTGCTTGTCTTGCTTCATTTTTGTACCAAGTGATTTGGAAATATGAGGCCTCTGATCTGATTACTTGCCTGTGCATTTTGTTAATCCAGATAGATCAGGGACAGTGATTGTATATCAAAACAGAATTCTAACAAAAAGGATTATTTTTCGAAACTGATTTGGTCATGAAACAAAATTACAGCTCCAGTGTTGTTTCCTTCATATATACTGTATATATGACTGTATTAAATAAGCTTATTGATAAGTTAGTACTGATTTGTCTCTTTGGTAAGCTACTTTGTCTAATGAACTCTGTTCATTGGAATTTGTAACGTGTGCTTGGTTTTGTTACTAAATCAGGTGAGTATATGATACATAAGGGTAGGATAATTGTCTCTCAATACAAGTCTAAACTTAGCAGAAACTTAAACTGGAGTTGGAGTCATGTCAAATTCCTACGCAACTTTATTTAATTTAGACCATATTGCAACTTTTTTTAGAGTTATGCGTTGTCTAATCCACAAAGGTTCAAAATGGTTCATGATAATATGCGGAGAAAAATCATAGTGAATCTTATCTTCAACCACATATGGATTTTACAGGGGCCTAAACACAAAAGGGCACATAAATTGTGGCCCAGAATGGTCCTTAGCGTAGATACTAGCTTGCATATGACAAAGAAGAAGAAAAGCAAACTTGATACCACAAGTAATTTAACTTATTCATGTGGCTGTTGCCTATTTGAATTAAAGTTGAGAACACTAGAGGCCACACACATTAAACAAACTTAATTTCAAAAGTACTAAATCAAATTGATGACACCTTCAAATTGGATTCATAGGCTATGATGATATAAAAAGAGTCAATCTTCGGGTGCCAAAAAGAAAGGGGCGTAATCTAATCACCAAGAATAGTATTATACTAAGACCCCACAACGGTTACAACAACTTGATTCTAGCGTTGGCTTTTCCTGCAACTCAAATTCCATATTTCATCTCTCCATCACCAAAGAACAGAGAATATTAGAGTCATACACAATAAAACCTATCAAAGTGGACCAACAGAATAATACCAATGGCGTTAGGAATGATGCAAGCAAAAGTAAGAAAGTAACCTGAAATGTTATTTGCTGAAACAAAGATCCCTAACAAAGATAATAATGTAATAACAGGAGGAAAGGATGATTGAAAGATCCCGGAATTTGGCAAAGACATCCCGGATCACTTCACAACATCTCCATTTCCCGTTTGAAAATGAAAAGACAAATTTATTGAGGCCTTACACCGGATTCTAAAAGTACTAACAACGTCAAATTATCAATGAAAAATGGAGTTACTTCGAAGAACAGACGACCGAAGACGACAAACCCATTGCATAATTCGACAAAGCTCAAGCGCACATGTAAGACCAATGCTCATCCTCCGCCGAGAGAGCCTCCTCTGAAGAACCCACACTGAAATTCCCGTCACTGCAATACCCGGTAGTGGTCACATTCATCTCCTCCCCTGCAGTAGCCAAATAAGGCATGCTCATGAACGACCTTGCAAGGCGGTTCACAACAAAACCGGCATTCTGATCATCTTCTTCCACCACATCTTCTTCCTCGCTGTGAGGATGGATAAGCTCGAGGGCTCTGTGCTTAAGAGTCTGAAACATCAGCTGAGGCTCATGCTGCATAGCTCGAAGGACGTCTGAGCAGGATGAGCCAGGCACGGCTCGGGTCACTGCAAAGCTGTGGGGCCCATCGCTTTGGGTCACCCGAACAATGCTGGGCCCACCAAATAGGTTGTGAAGCCCACCGAGCGCCTCCTGATACGCCCCGCCTAAAAACATCCCCAAATAGTACCTCTTATCACCACCCTCAAGCTCATGTAGCATCAAACTGTTTTGCCCACCAATGAAGGTGGCGATTTTCCCATCGCTGTCACAGGTTAAATCAGACAGAATGCCACGAACACTAGGCCTTTGATCGAGTCGATGGATTGGCATGATTGGGAAGAGTTGCCCTATAGCCCAGTGATCAGGAATTGAAGTGAAGATTGAGAGGTTGACATGGTAGGTACGTACTGGATCAGAAACACCAAGAGCATTCGAGACGAAATCGTAGAGAGCATCAACGGCAGCCAGCTGCTCCATACAGAGAGATCCATCTTTAAAGTGATCAACGCAGCGTTGCTTGAGCTTATCTGCGTATATAAGACAGTTATCATACTCTCCTGCCGTATCTGCAGCTTTGACGCTCAGATAATCAGCCCTGCACTCGTCTGGTAACATATCCAGATCAACAGAATCAGCGTTTCCATAAGAAGGTGCTGTAGCAGAGACAGCCTCAAAGATGAGAATGGAATGGTGGGAGACGATTGCTCGGCCACTCTCGCTGCAGAGAATCGGGTGCTGGACACCTTTCCGGGAGCAAACAGCCTGCACAGCATTCACCACAGTAGCAGCATATTCCTCAAGAGTGTACCCAACAGAGATATCAGATTCAGTGGATTTAGAGCCATCGTAATCAATGCCTAGACCACCACCAATGTCAATTACACGCATTGAAGCGCCCAATCGAACCAGCTCGCAGTAAACATGGGCTCCCTCGGAAACACCGTCAGCAAGAAGCTCGGTAGACGGAATCTGCGATCCGATATGGAAATGAAGGAGTTGGAGACAGTCAAGCATACCCTCAGATTTCAGCCTTCTCGCAACACGAAGAATCTGAGCAGTGTTGAGCCCGAATTTGCCCTTCTCCCCGGACGTGGATCCGAAATGGCCAGAGTGCTTGGTTCGGAGCTTCGCACGAAACCCAATCACAGGCCTGACGCAGAGCTTCTTCGCCAAATCCATGACCAAATCGAGCTCCTCTTCAAGCTCAAGAACAATAACAGTGTTGAATTGGAGCCTTCGAGCAATGAGGGCTAAGGAGATGTACTCCGCATCCTTGAATCCATTACAGACCAAAAAAGCATCTGGACTCCCCTTGGAAAGACAGCTCATGGCTAGAAGCAGCTCAGGCTTGGATCCAGCTTCGAGGCCGAATCTAAACGGGGTACCAAACTTGACGATATCTTCAACGATGAACCTATCCTGGTTGCATTTGACAGGATACACCCCCTGGTAATGCGACTCGTATCCCTGAGTGTGGATAGCCGATTCGAAAGCCGATTGGAGGGATTCAAGACGGTTCTTCAGAACATCAGGAAACCGGATAACAAGCGGGAATTGGAGGCCCAATCCCCCCATGGATTTCGAATCTGAAGCTTTCTTAACGACCTTGGAGAGATCAATCTCTTGATGAGGAAGCGTAGCTTCGCCGTGGGGCATAACGCTGATGTTGCCTGAGGAGTTGGCGGCGAAGTAAGGTTGGCCCCATCGATCGATCCGGTAAAGCTCGCCGGAAAGGGAGGGAGACCACGGCGGCAAGGTCTCGGCATCGGCGTAGTTTGTCGTCTTCGATGAAACAAAGCAAGGAGGAGCGGGCGCAGCAGTAGAATCGATGAAACAATCAACAGCCGGCATCTTTCTCTTCCCCGAAAAAATCTAATCTATGTTAGAAAGAATTTTTCGGATTTATTTTCTTCCCGTTCGTTGTATAGGTGGGGGCTTTAGAACCCGCCGAGACCGTTGGCCTCGGCTACCCCCTCAAAAGAAGCTCAGAAGATGTGAATTGAGTATTAGGAAAGAGGAGGAGATTGGGCGGATTTCAGATCTAAAACAGATCTAGAACTGAGAGGATTTCAGCATGCAGATCGAGAAGCTTTTGTCTGCTAGGGTTTGGAGGGAAGAGAGGAGGAAGAAGAAGAAGGTGAAGAAATGGAGAATGGGCGAGAATTGCATGAGGGTTGGTTACAGATTTTATAGGTGCGGAACCCTAAATTAATAGTTATTACTGCCATAATTATTTGATGGTTCCTTTCCTTCGCGAATAAGAAGTACTGCAAAATTTTGTTCTTATTATTACTGCCATAATTATTTGTACGTTCTAGTGTTCTACACTCTTCCATTGACAATGACACGTTATAATTTGGGGGTAAATTCATCAGCTTATTATATAGAGAATTCCACCTCAATTGGAAATCCCCTTTCGATTTGCTTGGTGGGCTACAACCGAATTTGGAGAATCGAATATCGGGATACTCGAATTTTGTATCAGTTCGATTATCTTATTTGGGGGATTTTCAGATGGGGCAACAGCAATCAAGGGAAGAACTGCTTTTCCAGCAGGTTTGTGATCGCAACATCAATGGTATCAAGGATCTCCACAGAGATGGCGCTTCCATTGAGGTACTTGATTCTTCACATCAGCTTCTGCTTTGGATTTTCTAGGGTTTGTATGGATTTTTGTGTGTTTTTTTGCAGTGTGTCAACAGGAAAGGAAAGACCCCTTTGATTGTAGCTTGTATGAACCCAGAACTCTACGATGTTGCTAAAAGCCTAATTGAGCTAGGTGCAAATGTGAACTCATTTTGCCCCGGTATGTGATTTTGGTCCTGTAATTCCTTTCTGAGATTTATTCATATGTAAACCTGTCACTTATCAAGTACTGCTGGTTATTGTATTGTTGGTTTCAGGTTCACTCTAGCAGGTTACCATGAAATTAAGACTAGTATGTTGGTTGTTTGAATTTGTAGCTCAAAATGATAATTTTAGTTGTAAGATGAATAAAGCAAGTTGTGATGTTAAATAGTAAAAGTATTGTAGTCTCAGTTTGATTTACTATGCAGCATTGCAGCCTGATAATATATTTTAAGGGGATTCCTATTTAGCACATCCTAAAATTGCTATTTAGCACAAGGGTAGGTTCGTCACGAATCAAAACAAGACTAGGTTCGTCACGGACGAAAAATGGGCAGGTTTGTCATAGACCAAAAGGCTAGATCCGTCACGAAGCAAAAAAAGTAAAAACATTAGTGCATATGTTCTCTCATTATCTCCATAGAATCCAGTTTACTGTTGATGCTGTCTTTTTGAATTTTGAGAAGTGATTTAAACCTATTAGCTTAGCTTGAGATTATACATTCTGATTTTCCGTTGCTTCCAATTGCCTGTTTAGGTCGAAATGGTGGGACACCATTGCATTTTGCTGCAAAGAGAGGTCTGGAACAAACTGTTGAGTTACTTATTTTACACGGAGGTACTCAATACTAATAGTTGCTTGCTCTTTACTAAGTTCTGGTATTGTGGTTGCAAAGTACTAATATATCAGGGGTGTTTCTATCTAGCCCAAACCAATAGACACGAATCATTGTTTCTTCCTGCTATTTTTATAGATATATGATGAGCTTCCTTTTTAAATTTTCAGCAAATGCGCTGCTTTTGAATGACGGTTTCCAAACTCCTCTGGACATTGCTCGGGCAAAAGGCTTCAGTAGAATTGTTCGTATGATTGAGGTAGTACTATATTACTACTTAAGTAAAGTTAACTCATATCTTCATAGGCTATATAATGCCATTTTTAACATTTCGAGATTTTAACAATCTCACTGCATGGTTCAGGTTTAACTCTTTCGGTGATAGTAGCTATGTGTTCTTTGGCTTTATAATAAAAAAAAATATCCCCTATAAGAGTTCATATTTCATATATTTCAGGGACATATTTGCTTGTTCTCTGGATGGTTAAGGGAACTTTTTGGACCAAGCATCCTTGAACTACTAGCTCCTCAATTTCTCTCTAGAAAAGTGTAAGTGCCGAGGATATGATGAAGTGAATTATGAATTTTCCCATGTATGAAATAAGAAATGCGTTTTCTACCTACTTTTATCATGTACTTCCAGCTAGGATAATTCTTCTTAAACACACACACACACATATATATATATAATAATGCACCAGACATGATTTATTATTTTCAAAACCAAGGCTAGTCCTTAACCAATTCGTCCATGCATGAGAACTTTCAGAATTAAACAAAGAAAGTTTCAGCTTCCTTGCATTTTATCGAAGTTTTTTGTCGTTTCAACTTGACTAATTGGTGATACGAGGCATTCATCATGTTTATTTACTCCTCTTTTAATAGGTTAAATCTTTCAATCTTGTAGTAGTAATTAGTTCCTTATTGTAGATTAGTAATATAAATACATTTCATTGACCTTTATAAACCAATGTGGCAATGTGACTTGCAGCTGGGCTGTTGTGGTGCCTTCTGGTTCTCGGAACCTTCAGAAGCCTTTCAAATTGGAACTTGCCATTTATTACCGATTACAGGTATTTTTTCAACTCCATTTATTTCTGTTTATCTAAATTTTTAGAACTTGGAAATAGCTAATTTGAGTGTTACCGTACTCATTGAGTTGAGGCTAAGAAGTTCGGTTCAGGTTTCGGCTAACCAATTTGGGTTCATGCCTGGAAGGTCGTCTATGGAAGCTATTCATGTGATGAGGCGTCTTATAGAGATTTACAGAGAGAAGAAGAAGAGTTTGCACATGGTTTTTATTGATCTGGAGAAGGCTTATGACAGAGTGCCTCGGGCATTGCTTTGGGAGTGTTTGGAAGCAAAGGGTGTGTCGGGGACTTTCATTAGAATTTTGATGGACATGTACGACGAGGCTCAGACTAGCGTCTGCACACCGAGCGGAGATACAAACTTTTTTGGGGTACGAATAGGATTGCACCAAGGATCGGCTTTGAGCCCTTTTCTTTTCACGGTTTTGATGGATGTGTTGACAGGTAGCTTGCAAGGAGATGTCCCGTGGTGCATGTTGTTTGCGGATGACATTGTGTTGGTTGGCGAGTCCAAAGAGGAAGTCGGTAACAGATTAGAAGTATGGAGAGCTACACTAGAGTCGAAGGGCCTCAAGCTGAGTCGGGAAAAGACTGAGTATGTCGAGTTTGACTTTGAGTACTCGTCGGACAGGGAGGTGGGGTTGATGCTTGGGGAGAGTACCGTGCGTTTGAGAGACTCCTTTAAGTACCTAGGGTCTATTATGCAGAGAGATGGAGGTGTAGATGAGGACATCAAGTCTAGAATACAGATAGGTTGACTACGTTGGAGAAGAGCGTCTGGAGTTTTGTGTGACAAGAAAGTCCCTCTGAAGTTAAAGGGCAAATTTTACAGGGTGGTGGTCAGACCAGCGATGATCTATGGAGGGGAGTGTTGGCCAGTTACTAGGGTTCAGGAGAAGAGGATTATGGTAGCTGAAATGCGGATGCTACGCTGGATGTGCGGCCGTACAAAGTTGGATAGGATCAGAAATGAAGTAATCCGAGAGAAATTAGGTGTGGCTAGTATTCAGGACAAGTTGCGAGAATCTAGACTTCGGTGGTTTAGACACGTTCAGAGGAGACAACTTGGTGCCCCGGTTCGCAGATGTGAGGTTCTGGCGCTAGGAGAATACCGTCGGGGAAGAGGTCGCCCAAAAAAGAGCTGGATGAAAGTCATTCAGAATGACCTTTCTAGTTTGTCGCTTTCGGAAGATTTGACTCAGGACAGAGCTTTGTGGAGGGAGAAGATTCGAGTTACAGAAGCCTAAACCTCTGGTTCTTTGGAACGAGCCTTCTTTGTTTGCTTTCTTCTTTGTTTTTCGTGATATGGCCTTTTCCTTTATCTCTGTATTTTTATCTCTGAGATCGCGTGTAGGTTCTCTTTTTTTGGGTCATTTAGGTCATTCCTCTCAACATGTTGGGGTAAGGAATTACCCAATCCCGACCCCCCCAAACCCCGTTACCGGGATATAATGGGGAGTGTTGTTGTTGTTGTTGTTGTTGTTGTTGTTGTTGTTGTTGTTGTGACTGTTACCGTACTCACTTTTCAAATTGTTGGTATTTGCTAGAAGCCTGGAACTATCTGTTACAGGGAATTCTAACACATTTTTATGGGAATGGACAGGACGCTCAACCTCGAATGACTATTGCATTGTGGAAGGCCAAAATGGAAGACCCGTCATTCAATCAAAACGAACTTGCAGTAGTGATTGCTGAACCAGCTGGAAGTATGTTTTCATGATCAGCTGATAACAATTTCAGTATTGATTTCTTATTGTGCATTTCATAATTTGTCACTATTGTTGTTATTTGCCAGTTCCCAGTCGTAGGAGGCGAAGAAGGTGTAGACCCCGGCAAACTAGTCGTAAGTAACTTACGAAGAACTTTATATTTCTCTTGAATAGATAATTAAATTTTGATTAGTAGAACATATTGTGTAATAGTTATTCTTTCCGAGCTCTTAGAGAGTGTATACACTTCTTGACCGACCCGGTACATTATCCTCATATGTCTTAGAGAGAACGAGGGCATGTGGGGGGATAAAAAGATGAGATGCTGATTAATCCCTTTGATGTTTCCTAAAGAGTAGTATGCACCTCCAATTATGCTAAAAGGTTAAAGTTTGATATTTCATTAACCGGATCTTTTTCCTTTCAACCATGAAGTGAGTTTAATCGAAGAAATTCTTGCTAGATAATAAGTGCTAATATTTGTATGTTAGTAATGTTACTAGTATGTGGCTACTATGAATTGCCATGGATTTCTAATATTAATATCGCTGTTCAGACTGTTACAATTAGGGTAACCTTTAGTAGTTTAGAAGGAAGTTCTGATGGTAAAAACAATGAAATGTCGATATTAAATCATGATCGGGTAGGATGTGTAAGCTTTGTATGGGTAAACTTATGTAGTTAGCTGTGATGGTGCGAACCTTCTCATGAAAACTGTTACGAATATTTTATCAGATGCTTAATATAAATCAAACTGATACGATCCCACCCAAGCCATGGGCAGACAAACCATGCTGGTGTATAACCGCAAGAAGAAGAATGTTGCAGCAGTTACTAATTAAGTTAATTATATTATGTTAAAAGAGTGTTATTTCCCTGTTTATTTCCCTGTTTTTAGGTGGATTAGTCACTGCAGTTACTAGTTAACTGCTGTCAGTTACAAGCAGTTAACAGGTCTTAGCTATTTAAGAAGACATTATCTCTCGTTTGTAATTCAGCTTTTTATCAATCAAATACACAAAGAGTCTGTGGGAGTTCCTACAATTCTTCCTCTTGCTAGATACTGGCAAAGAGTGGTCTCTACCACAAACTTAATAACATTCCTCCGTGGACTACAATTCCTATGCTGGGCTTTTGATGATCACTATGCTACCTTATAAATACTCATCCAAGATCATCATTCTGTAATGTTAGCTCTTAATGACATTAGATGCTAGGTTCTTTAAAACCTAATTGAACAATTAGCTAGTAAGTTATGTACCGAGCCTGGTGTATCAAGCAGAGCGTGCTTGAGCAACTTCATTTTGGTGTGTGTGCGCAACTTCTTTAGAAATTTTCACCCTGACATTCACTTTTCTCCCCTGCAGAGGCATACATTAAACTTGCACCTCAAAATGAGAGGGACAGAACCCAATTCCAGCAATTCTGTGATGCATGTAAAGGAATACCTCAGGTATGAATCTATATCTAAACACCATCTGTTTCCACTAGAACAGGCCAAATATACGGAAATGTGGGTGTTTGTTTGTTTGCATGTGGGAAGTAACCCAATCCACTCCCATTTTCTGTGGTTATGTACATTTATCATCTCCATATCCATTTCTATTTCCATTTTATTTCCCTCCTCTTAACCGTTACCTTTCCTTTTCCATTCTCTATTTCACAACGTTTTTAATTAAGAAAACTAGCCCCAAGTAGTTTTTATTAGTTTTTGTTAGAAAAAATTAACCACTTGGGTTTCTCCTTTTCCCTTGGGGTAGGGAGTTAGTTTCTAAGGGGTTACTTTCTTAATAAAAACGTACACATTGGTCATTTACCCATCACCGACCAAGTGCCACCTAAGTTCCTTTCCTAGCTCGAAATAGATGATAATAATCAGTTTAATGGTCTCAGGTTATGCACACAGCTTTTCCATTCAACACCCCGGCTGCATTTGCTCCTGCAATTACTTCAACACCAGAAGATGACATAGATTTAGCATTGGCTATAACTGCATCACTCCAAGGCCGCATTCCGGTTGACCATACTGCTTCATCTTCTGGAGCTATCACATCACCCGGTGCTAGTACTAGTGTCATACTCTCTTCACCACATATTGATGCCAAAAATGACCACACTTCGTCTCCATTAACAATCGAAATTAAGCCACAAATCTCAAATTCAGATTCACTGACTCCAACTGCTCCTTTGGCTCCAGAGGATGGGAGAGTTCATTATCCTTCAATTGATGAGAACGAGAAAGCCGTTACAATTGAGTCTGAGAAAACCCTTACAATTGAGAAGGAAAAGAAGGGAGAAGAGCAATCTTCATGTTGTGTGGTGTGCTTGGATGCTCCAATGGAGGGGGCGTGCGTGCCGTGCGGTCACATGGCAGGATGCATGGGTTGCTTAGAAGAGATAAAGGAGAAGAAATGGGGATGCCCAATCTGTAGAGCCACCATTAATCAAATCATAAGGGTGTATGCTGTTTAGTCAGAGATATGTTCCTGCAATGGTACGTCTTTAGCGTCTCTTGATCTATCTTAGGGTCCGATTGCTATCCGTATCTAGATATCAGGTATGGGTATCAGATATCAATCGTATCCATACCCTTACCCGATATCTAGATATCGATATCAAACGAGCCCTTAGGCATCAAACTATATATGCTTGTTCAGTGTGACTGTTGTTATTGTGTTCAATAAGATGAACTGTTTGGTATTGAGTAGGACCGAAAAGACAACAAATAAGTACTGTGTATGGTAGTGTAAGAGTCTGTTTGGCTGTGCCATTTATAAAGGCATTTTTTAATTTAAGCCTTTATTTTAAATAAATGTGTTTGGCACATTACCCATTTATTATTAATAAAGTCATTATAAATGGCATTATAAAGCCTTTCTTTGACACAGATTTCGAACTTACATAATCCCTTTATTAAAAATAATGATATTATAAATGATAATGGCTTTATAAATTGAGGTGCCAAACGGACTCTAAATAGGATAGGAGGGATGATTGTTGTTGTACATGTATAAAACAATGCGATAGTAAATGTTCTTATGTGGGTACTTTTCTTTACTTGTCACAAGAATATTCTGCATCATCTTTTTGTGTTTACAAAAAAACCCTGCAAGTGCAACTATGACTTTGTCTCAAAATAAAAATGTACTTTTGATAAAGAAGTATCTGATATATTAGTAAATACTGTAGTAAACAATACCATCTTAAAACGCTGAATGTGGCTTCACATGCTTAGTTTTTTCGCCTTGAGAGAGGAAAATTCCGATACAAATAACCTTTAACGTAGAAAAAATGAACCATTCGCGTTATGCCCGGGCGCCAGTGCATATGTCACAGATTACACATCAATGTTCATATTCTGGATGAAATTTGGGCCATATTTCTTTTTTGAAATTTTCGATGAGAGATGCGGTGACATAGTTGTAATTATTGCAAACTTTGACTTCTTTTTCTTCTCAAAATGATCCAAAAAAATTTATCGCTCAAATTACGAACATTAGCTTGTTATATGTAAACGCAAAAAACTTCGTTTTTCTTACGTTGAGCCTTGTTCTCAACGGAGCTTATAGCTCTTGACTACAAGACGATATGGTCATAAAATCAAGGTTAACTTCGAAGATTCCTCTATTAACAATATTACAACATGGATGCTATGAACAACAAATACTCATGCTCCTAATTTACTTGTTCATGTGCAAATACAAGGGACGAATCCCATCACAATCTATGTATTTTCATCACTCTCTTTGCCCTGATCTCCACAACTTTTTGGTACTCTTAGTTTTCTCTATGGACATTAACGAAGCTTCTAATTGATTGTCTATATTCGACGGATCCAAAGACAATTTCTCTTTGATAAATGCATCTAAGTCAAAGCCCTTACCTCTCCCAACAATCCCTTCAACAGAAGCCATTGATGACTTCTCACTCGTATCCTCGCCTCGAGAATTCTCGTCCATGTTCATAATTTTCTTCAAATTCCCAAGAGCTGGATCGAAAATGTCCAAGAATCCCATCACCCATGACGCATCGTCTACAACCTCAGTCCTCTGTTACCATAAAAGTGTTGATAGTGAATAATTGTATAGAATTACTGAGATTTAATGCTAAATTTGACATTATAATGTACGATAATGCATAATCAACGTTCTACAAGTCGTCAGACCCAGCTGGACGGTCAAGGAGGGTGTAGTGTCTAGATGAGAACTATACAGATTGCAAATTGATACATTATTCATGTGATTATTTGACAAAAATATTTGACAACTGGTGCATAATGTATGGTAATCCAAATGAACCCTTAGACTACTTAAGATTTGAGTAGGAGGATATTCACCTGCTGAAAATAGAGGTCCCGAATTTCTTCAGCACGGACATTATTTCCTTGATCTTCTTCCATGGATGCCCATGTCATCCAAGTCACATAACTTTGTGAGTTAACATTCAAAGAAGATCTGAATAATCTCCTAGCTGCTGATAAGTTGCCAGCTCTTTGCTCAAGAACACCCCAAGCCTGAAGTTGCATTTCACAAATATGTGGTTTTAGAAAATGATACACAATTTGAGCAAAAGTAACCATGATCAGAAATGAGGTTGTCACCTGGAGGCATCGTGCTGCACTTTCGGTTGTTGAGTCAATTGACAATGCCTTTTGGTAATATTCTCTTGCAGTGCCTATGTTACCTTCTTTCCACTCCATCCATCCCCAAGCCTATAGCGGACAAAAATAGTTTCAACATGAAAAATTCCGAGTACCACCGGAAAAAGATTAACTGTTTGACAATTGCAGTTGTTAAACAATTGCAGTTGTTAAGTTGATAATCAGGAAAATGAATTATATGCACAATTGCACACCCATTGCAATATTAACACTAAACTATATTTTCATGATTTTGTGGAACTAGTTTCAGATGGAAGGAAAAAGTTGGTGTATTCGTATGGACTCCTAACCATATAAATTTTCATCTGGATGTACAATCATTAAAGAAATAAAATTGTGTAACTAACCCAGAAATTTCTATCCAAATACTCTAGGCAATATTCAGTTATGATGACATTGTGATGCATTTTGCAAAAGCAAAATAGAAGGCAAAGGTTTACTTACAAACCAAACTGGCTGATGCGTTGGATCCAACTCCGAAGCTCGTCTAAACAATACTCTTGCAAGATTAGCCGTTGAGTGTTTATACTCCAACAAGGCCAAAGACTGAAGAAGAACAGGATCTTTTGGATTAACCAAGTGACCAACTTTTAAAAGTTTTCTCCCTGTATCAAGATTTCCAAAGTTGGCCTCAAAAAGTCCCCAAACATGCCAAGCAAACCTGTTTTTCGGGCTAGCCGTCACAGCTCTCTGCATTCAGGAAATTCATACATCTGATTTCATGACCAAAATATACCTTCTTATGTAAAAATGGTCAGTTGTAGGATTTTTCGACCTCAAAAAGCCGCCTGGCAACAAAATTGTTCTCTTGCTGCATCTCAAGTTGTGCCCAAGCCTAAGAAGAAAGGATTTAAACCTCTGTATGATAACACTCAGTATATGCAAATTTAGGGATTCATACTTACGAGCCAGCTCGCGCAGCTTTTCGGGTTACATTTCGTTGCTTGCCTGAACAATTGACGAGCTTGATCATCTCTACCAGCTTTAACTTCAAGCAAAGCAAGAGTCTGGTAAATGTACTCATTCCCTCCACAATACTTCAAACCTTTTGCAAGCAGATTTCTGGCCTTCTTAATATTTCCTTGTTTAAGCTCCAAAACTGCCCATCCATGCCACGCTGCAACATGCTTTTTACTAGCAACTGTTGCAGCATCAAATAACTCTCTTGCTTTCCTCACATTTCCTAATCTAGTCTCCAAATCAGCCCAACACTATCAAACAAAAGAATGAAGATCAACATTCAACACCAACAAACATCTGAATTCATCTTCATTTTCATAGAAAATACCTGCCAGATGAAAGCGTTCTCTCCCTGAGTCGCTTGACAACCTTTCTCATACACTGTTCTTGCTTCCGCCATTTTCGATTGCTTCCTCATAACTTTCCCTAAGGCAACATACGGCCTCCCATCTTCTGGCCAGTAAACTATACACTGAATAAAAAATCGGAGTATTAAACAACAGCATAAAAATCCCCAAAAAAGAGGGAAAAAGCAAATACCTCTTGAAGAAGCTTCTCGGCGTCTTGAAATTGGTAATTCCTAGTCAAAATCTTAGCTCTGTAGAGCGCCAGATCTAGATTCACCGAAAGAGGCTTCTTCTCCACGCCGCTCAATTCCTCTCTCTGCGGCTCGAATATCGGAAGCTTCTTCGCGAATTTCTGCAGACCGGCATCGATCGGAGTCGAATTCTCGTCGATCTCTTCATCTTCGACTACTGAGTCCTTGAGAGGACGACGAACAACGATGTCGCTGGAGGAGCTAGGAGGGAGAGAGAGGAGAGAAGGAGGAGATCGGATTCTGACGGGGATTCTTCTCCGTGAAGGATTGGAGAATGAGGAGAAGAGATTGAAGCTCGGATTTGAAGATGAAGATTGCGATGAAGAGGAAGAAGAAGAAAGCTGCATTTCTCTCTCCTTCGAGCTTGTCTTCTCGCTTCATCTTCTGCAAGTAGTGTGATTTTAACGGATAGGAACTGTGTTTTGGTGGTGAAATTGTAACCACAAACTGAATTCACTGGTCCCACTTTCTCGTTGCTAATTGCCAAAAAAGGAAAGAAGATTGGGTTCTTTGTTTCTCCATACCCAGCAAGCTTCTAGTCAACATAGTTACACTGATCAAACATTGGTTATCTGTTCTTCAAATCTTGATGGATTCTGGGTTGGAGTTCATTGAACCAAATGTTGATGTAGATGTTCTGGAACTGGCGTAACCGTCGCAACGACGGTTGCAGCTCCATGAAATCATGAATCTAAACCGAACTTAACGGATTCTAGCAACTCTATATGGTCATGCCGTCCTGGTTTAGTTTTTATTTCAACGGCGTCCGCTTTGATGTAAATTACATACAAACATATAAACACTCATTCACATGTACATACCGTCACGTTCACGTACAAGGTGTGTGTGAGCCCAACAAATAAACTCCTAAGCATTTGCATGTTTTTAAATATGTATACGCATGCGAATAACACAATATGTTATGTATGCAAGGTTATTAAAATCGATATTCTAAGATCGGATCGCTGAGTCCTCCTAATAAATAAATAAATAAAAACTATATCTTGAAAAAAAATGTGTTAAACTGCATTTAAAACCTGTAAAAAATAAAATGGTCGAGGTGAGCAACAATATTTTTTTGGGTCAAGAAACGAGGCTAAGCCTCTGCGATTTTATTGAAAATTAGATAGAAACGTCATGAGCGAGAGTGCTCAGAATACAATCAGGTGCTGAATTAAATTCTTGGAAAGAAACATGTAAGATTAGCTAGGGCATGGGCGACCCCATTTGCAGTGCGTCTAATGTGAACAAGTCGGATACAATCCTGTCATGAGCATCTGGATCATCTACCAGTTGTACAGAGGAGAGCATACTGAGAATATTAGGCGGGAGAAGGGGTGAGAGTAAATTCCAATCCCAATTCCCATTTTGCCAACATTCAGCAACTGTAGCAAAAGGAACCCGTTTCTGAAATTTCAGTAGTTGTATAATTACTGAGTGGTGAATTTAGTAACCATGGATGGAGCCAGAAAAGAGTAGAATGTCCATTGCCAACTGAAATTTGAAGGCCTCGAGAGAGGAGCTCAGCACCATGTAGAACCCCCCTCCACATGTGTGATTGCCCATTTCTTTTACAAAACATATCAATATCCAAACGACTATTTGTCAGACCTCGCGAGGTGTTGATTGCGAGGTCGCGAACACCTGAGCTCCAACACTGGCGCCGACCGTGAGGACTTCCTCGCGCAGTTAGTTCTTTTTGAAACCTTGGGAATCAGATTGTGAAGTTCAGTACAATGGACGAGACAGACAGAAGCGACACAATGAACAATACTCTATTGCAAACAGGCTCTCTCACTCAGAAGCGGCACAACTAATCTACCTGGGCTCTAACAACTGTCTTGTCCAAGAGTTCAACAGGTAAGTGGAACCCCAAGGTAGTTATCAAACTCCGTCGAGATTGGAATTCCCGGAGCACCACTGATCTGCGTCTGAGAGTCCGAGGCCACACCTTTAGAGAGCAAAATACTGCTTTTTTCAAAATTCACACGCGGTGAGCAACAATATTGAACCATGGGAAATTAAGAATAACTTTGTTTATTTTTTTGGTAAAGGTTAAGAATAACTTTGTTGCTACAGGCCAAAAGCCTCAGTTTCTAATGGACTTCGGCAAATAGGCCCAAACTAATGGCCCAAAATGTTTTTCTGCAAACTCGTAGGATTTTAGATTTCACGCCGAATCTATAACATTTATTTGAGACTTCGATTCGGATCTTCCTTCTTATCTATATATATATATATATACACGATTCTTATATACAGCCCGGTGCTTTATTCAAACAACGCCGGGTCACTCGCGTTCTGCGAGGACACGTACACTCGCGTTCTGCGAGATTAGCAAAAAATTAGGTTAATTACATGCATGCTAATCTCGCGTTCTGCGAGTGCACGTGTCCTCGCAGAACGCGAGTGTCACGTCCCTCGCAGAACGCGAGATTAGCATGTCAGATGGACGTTGTTGTGCGCCATTACTACATGTCTTGTCCCCACCTAACTATAATAACTACCCCCTTATTTTAAGTATTCCGTAACACCTATTAACCCTACCCTAACACCTCTTTTTATCATTTTTCACCTCTTTCACCCTCCATTAAAACCCATTTTCAAAACCTTAAAACTTCAAAACACTCTAAAAACACCTAAAATAATGGAAGATGAAGAGGAATTCAACAAAGGAGGGAATGAAGATGGTGGTTCATCAAGTTACCATTCAAATGAGGTAATGTTCTTACTTAATTTTTGAATTTTAATTTGTTTTGCACCATTAAGAGCTAAAATGAACTTATTATGTTGTATTTCATGTTAAATCTAGTAGTAGTGGTAAGTGTTGAAGAGATGACTTTTGCATATAATGTCAAAAACTTAGATGTGTTCATGTTTTTAGGTTTTTTATGGTTTTGAATGTAGGAACTCATGTTATGTTAAATTATCCCGTTCAATGACTAGTTTCAGGAAATAGCAACTTCTCGCGTTCTGCGAGAGGAAGCCACTCGCAGAACGCGAGAAGGGCCTTCCTCGCAGAACGCGAGAATTTGCACATTACAGAGTATTAACAGAAGCACTGTGTATAGGTGAATTTTTCTTTGTTCACTGGATTGAATGCAATCCAGTTGAATGACTACACCTACCCCTCGCGGAATACGGTGCCCGTTTCGCCACCGTCATTTGATTTAGGGATTGACGACTTTGGATATTATCATCAACCATCTTTATATGAACAACATGTGCCATCTACATATGAATTGCCTGTGCCATCTACTTATGAGTTGCCCGTGCCATCTACTTATGAATTGCCATGTACATATGAGGTGCCATCAAGCTATGATGCGTTTGATTCACAATTTGCTAACCCACCAACAAACGTAGGAGATGAGATGTGTTTTCTTCCCTCTTTACGCACTGCACCAAAGTTTGATAGTCCCGTATGTGAGGAAGAGGTTGTTTCTAGGGATTATTCGGAATATTTCACTACGGAGCAAGTGTTTGCCTCTAAGGAGATTGGTCATTTGTGGGCTTTGAATGTTGCAAAGCAACACAAGTTTATGATCTCTATTGGAAGGACTGTACCATCTAAACTGGGGCAAAGTGGTAAGATTCAAATCATTTGTGAGAAAGGGGGAAGCCATAGGCCTAAAGGTGTCGGTGTTAGATCAAACACAAAGAGCAAGAAAACGGGGTGTAAATTTCAGTTGAAGCTCATGGAGAACCGGGTTGAAGAGAATTGGAGATTAGTGGTTGTTTGTGGTTTGCACAACCATCCTATTGGAGATAGTTTGGTCGGGAATGCATTTGCCGGGAGGCCAACCCCGGATCAAAAGAAAAAGGTTCGTGAGATGGTACTTTCACATTGTTCTCCAAATCAGATTTACACTGAGATAAACAAGGATCCCGGAAGTTGCACAAAGAAGAACCAAGTGTACAATTTGGTAAGACATATAAGGGAAGAGGAAATGGAAGGTAGAACCGTGGTTCAAGAATTCTTTCACCAATGCAAAGAGAGCAACTACTTCATGGAGTATAGGCCAAGTGCAATGAACCCTTCGATAATAGGCGACTTGTTCTTTGCTAGCCCCGAATCAATGAAACTCTTAAAGGCGTTTCCATATGTCCTTTTGATGGACTCGACTTATAGCACGAACAGGTAAGTATTTATCATTCTGTTTTTATGTTGTATTTATCTTACTGTATTTTGGTTCCAGGTACAATGTTCCCTTCCTGGAGATAGTCGGTTTGACTTCTACATGGAAGAATTTTGTTGTGTGCGGGGTATGGTTAGAGGCTGAGAGCGAGGATAGTTATTTATGGGCGTTGCAGCAGCTGCAGACGATGTATTTGAGAATAGGAGCATCGCCTACTTGCTTCGTCACTGACCGTGAGATGGCTCTTATGAATGCAACAGACAAGTTATGGCCAAATGCAAAGTTTCTCTTATGTAGGCGACATGTAAGGAAGAACATAGAGGCGAGAGCCAAGATAGCTATGGGCACACAAGCATTGGGGGTTCATATTTCAAATGATTATTATAACGTGTTCGAACAAACCACTGAAGAAGATTACAAGAGTACTTTGAAGAAACTTGAGGACGAATGGCGAGCTTATCCAACCGTATTGAAGTACGTGAGAACGAATTGGCTAAACCGTTACAAAGAAAGACTTGTTTCAGCATGGACGGATAATGTCTTCACTCTCGGGAATAACACGACAAACAGGTATGTTCTGTAATTTATGTCTACCTTCTACATATGATAAAAAGAGCTTCTGTAATGCACACCTCGCAGAACGCGAGGGCATACCATCTCGCAGAACGCGAGTAAATTCCTTGATTCAGTGTTGATGCATTTTCGAATGCAAAGATCCTGGAACAATGTATGAACTCGCAGAACGCGAGGTGTACACACCTCGCAGAACGCGAGGAGTTACACATTACAGAAGGATCCACAGGTTCTGATTTGAATTTGCATTTTATTGTTTTTTCGAACATTTTAGAGTTGAAGGAGCACATTCATGTCTTAAGTCATACTTGTCAAGTGGAAATGCTAGGCTAGACACAATGTTCAAAGAATACAAAACAATGGCGGAGAACCAACTTAAGGAGATTACTGTGTCTTTCACCGAGAGTTTGAATAAGAGCTTCACAGTTGTTGAAGGGGCGGACTTGTTTAAAGTCTTGAAGTTCAAAGTCTCTTACAAATGCATAGAATTTTTGCTTAAGGAATACACGAAGGGGGAGAGATTAGGTGCGCACTTTAATATGTTTTGTAGCTGCGGGATCAAGATTAGAGATGGGTCGATGTGTGTTCATCAGATTGTAAGACATTGGAAGGAGCAAAGACCACTAAGAGTATCAGAGTTGCACCCTTTCTGGAGTACTTTGAGTTTGGAAGAAGTTGATGTTCCCGGCATACTGGAAGTTAAGAGTAAGGTGGCAAGGCGTCTTTTTCAGACTTTCTATGAGGAAACGTTTCCGAATTTGTGCCCCCATGATCAAGAAAAGTGTGCACAAACTGTTTTAGACATTGGGAAAGTAAATACTCCTCTAAAAGAGCCGGCTATTTCAAAGCACACCGGAGGTCGTCCAGTCGGAGCTCCTAACAAACAACCTAGGTCAACGCAAAGAAGACCGTCTGCATGGGAGCACACTAATGTTGAGATGGATGCTAGAGATTTGGAAGAAACACCCCCAAAGAAGCAAAAAAATGCTTCTAATTCTGAAACATTCAAGAAACCAAAGATTAAGGTGATTGGCAAGTACAAGTCTCACATACCCGCGTCAATGCGCACCCATGTGAATGGTTGGTTTGAGGTAAATGGAGATGGAAATTGTGGATTTAGAGCAATAGCTCATGAATTGCATGACAACCAACACTTATGGAGGGAAGTAAGAGATTTGATGATAGCTAAGGTCAAAGAGATTTGGCACCTAGTTCAAGGAACTTGGATTGGACCTCCACAACAACCAACTTTGGAGAGCGCTTTACACCAACTTACATGGGAAGGAATAGGAAGGGCTCCAGAAGATCACTGGCTAGCTACCCCGGAAATGGGATGCCTTGTGGCATCCACATTCAACATAGTGTTCGTAACGGTGGGAAAAAATGCTAACTACACTTACCTTCCTCTACAACGTCCTACTTGGTTAGAAGATGGTGACACACTTCCGACGTTCTGCTTATTCTATATTCAGAGTGAGAGACATTTTGTTCCGGTAAGTTTTTGGATCTACTTATGAATTACTATCTAATATGCAACTTCCTAACGTTGTTGTTTTCTTGTAGTTGCGTCTTGAAGAAAACTGCCCATTACCTCATGTGTTTACTCCTTGGTGGCGAAACGCTGAAAGAGATGCTTTTTCTTTGCACGATCTTGTGTCACATCGATGTGCCGCCTTTGAAATGTAATGTTGAAGTTATGTTTTATTCGCTGAATTTGTAATGTAATGTTGAACTGGAGATGGTTTTTTAAATTCTTAAACTGGAACTAATGTCATTCCTCGCGTTCTGCGAGGCGGGTGTCACTCGCAGAACGCGAGTAACACCAACCGTGCCACAGACCGTGCATATCAACTGAGAGCACCCTGTTTCCTATAGGGCAGACTCGCGTTCTGCGAGTGGTGTACACCTCGCGTTCTGCGAGGTTATGCAAAAAACGAACAGAATTGAAGCAACACCAACATATCCCTAAACATAATCCAACAAAATTATCCAATCAACAAAACACCTAAGAAAGCAATCCAAAACACAAAACGAAAGGCTACTCGTCTTCTCGTGGTCGGAAGGGAGCGAGATTTGACATACATAGTAGCATTTGGGCGTGATATGAATCAAAATCCTCTGGAGTGGCAAACCGATACCGGTCCATGTCATTGTACACCCGGCCAATCACCTGTCTCTCAGTAATCATCCCAGGGATTGCAGGACGGATATACCTATGGGTCCTCTTGATGTACCAATCCATGTAATCATGGGAGCATTCATGTGGTGCATAGGCAACTGGCCCCATATCATCGAGAGACAAAGAGTGAACATCTCTTGACTCCCAAAGCCATTGGTTGGCGTCATAAAAAACACTATAACACCTAATGTTTTTCAACCTATGAGCTTTGAGCGGTTCGATGACTGGCCTAGGAATACGCTGCACTCTCCCAAATTGTCTGGGACACCTATCAGGCATGTGTGGTTCGGTGATGTCACAGCAAGATAACACCCCGTGAAATAGAGCGGGAGCAAGCTCAGGATCGGTGAAGTCTTGTGCTCCATACGGGTTCCAACATACCTAACAAAATGACAGAAAAACGCATGGTGAAATCTGTAAAACACCAGAAACTGCAGAAACTAGGACAAAATGCAGAAATCCCAGAAAATGCAGAAACTTACCATCTCCGGCATAAGAATATCGAGCGCTCCCCTATAGTCTCTTCCGACTTGCCCCTTCTTCAGCTTTACATTCTTAGGCATCCACCGGTATGCCCATGGTTGCTCCGCCCTCCACCGAGGACGTTCAGTAGGTCGGAAGTGTGGGAAGTAGTTGTAGATCCATGCCTAAGAAATACAAAGTACGTTAAATATGAAAATATATATAAGTATGTAAATTAAACGCTTAGAAAGTATAATACCTGCAACAAGGTGTAACAGAAAGACATCTGGGCACAACCCTGTCGTGTGCATACCCCCAGCTGCCTATACAGATGGGCCAAAGCAGCTGAACCCCACGATATGCCCGTAGCATGGGCATAGGTTTCCAAATAAGGCCCATATCTAAGCCGAATCAAGTTCTGTGACTTGTCCGGAAATAAGAGCGAGGAAGCAGTATACAGCACCCATCCTAAACCCTTTCGCTCTGGACCTAGGTTTTCACAATGCCTTCTAAACCAATCAGCTTTCACCCTCCCAGAATCTAAAGTGTGCGGATCTACTCTAAAAATTTCCGCCCCCTTCCTACCATAGTATTTTATAATCTCATCATGACTAAACTTGGCACCCAGTTTCTTACAAGTAGTCATTGCTTTCCCTTCTATAGGTAGGCCTAAAATCATATGTACATCCAGAAGGCCAATAGTGATCTCACCACAAGGGAGGTGGAATGAGTTAGTCTCCGGTTGCCATCGTTCGATGAACGCTTCAATCAACGGATAGTCGATTGCTTCGTACATCATGTCAGGTAGATCTGACAATCCAACAGCACCGGGAATCTCTGACCAGTCATCGTTGTCCAATGGCCAATCACTGCTTTGCTTTGTCCGTTGTTGTGGCTTCATCGGACCTTTCATCTGCAGAAAAATACAAAATTACACACTGCAGGCCAAATTTACAAAAAATACAGTTTCTGCAGAATTATCAGCTTCTGCAGAAACCAAGCATTTTCTCGCGTTCTGCGAAGAGTAACACCCTCGCGTTCTGCGAGTATGCCACTCCTCGCGTTCTGCGAGAAAATGCACAGAAATTGCATTTTCTGATAATTCTGCAGAATTTCTGTTAATGTATTAAAAATGCAGAAAATCAATAAATTAGTAAATTACCTCCCCTTTCTGGATGTGGAACGCCACATGTGCTTCAAATCCCTTAAGCAACTCGGGATCTTCTGGACCGCCAGGTGTGGCATGAGTGAGCTCAGGATCATACTTTGGCTCATTCTTCTTGGACTTCCTCTTTCTTTTTGGTTTCTGGACCAATTCTTCTTCTTCTTCTTCTTCTTCATCATCATCATCATCATCATCACCTTCTTCTTCGTGTTCTTCCCCAACACCTTCATCCTGGTACTCTTGTTCCATCGGTTCTGGTTGAGGATTGTAAGAAGAAGAACAAGCTTGTCCACTTCCTTGACCCATGTCTTCAGGAACACTTCCCTCACCAAATCCACCTCCCCAACATTGTCCACCGACCCAACTTTGTCCACCCCACCCTTGTCCAACTTCCACTACAGCATACTGAGGAATGAAATTGTCCCAGCTACCCGATTGTTCATATGGAGTTGATTGTGGTGCCCATTGAGTTGACGGTTGTGCACATGAAACTGACTCTTGAGAGTAAAGGTCCCAATCATCATTTCGATACCCTTGATATGTATCTGCTCGTTCTATCCCACTAGGCACAGAACAGTCTTCCCCGGCATAACTATGGACACCACTGTACCGCTCTATGGGGCGATAATCAACGTCGGGGAGCCCCTCGGGGAAGAGCTCTACCGGTGTTGTATTCTTTGCTCTCCTTTTCCCTTTTGCATTTTCAACCGGTGGATTTTCTCTCACAGTGTTCCTATTTCTTCGACGGGTTGAACGTCCAGGAAGATCCATTACCTAAAAAAATGTAAAGTAGAATCAGTATATAAATATAACATTATATAAAGTAAAATCAGTATATAATAAAAATCTGCAGAAGAGGAAAGAATTTCCAGTTATGTCAATTCCTCGCGTTCTACGAGTACCATGACACTCGCGTTCTGCGAGTACCATGACCCTCGCGTTCTGCGAGTACCATGACCCTCGCGTTCTGCGAGTATACTACACCCCTCGCGTTCTGCGTCAATTTGCACTATAATGAGTTTCCGGCAACAGTTTCCGGCGAGATTTTCCGGCGAAAATTCAATATTTTAGCTAAAATACCTATCAATTTAAGTAAATTACCAAATAAACATCAAAACCCTAAATAAACTCAACAACCCTAATCAAAAACCCTAACCCTAATGAATTTCAACATAAAACAACATCCACTCATCCACCATAATTCAAAATCATCATCTTTCATCCATTATACAACCATTTCTAAATCAACATTCAATATCAAAACATCATATAATATGCAATTTCCTATACTAACAACATATATTCATCTAGAAACAACATTAAAAAGCATAAGAGTATAAGAAACATACCTTATATGGAGATTTGTAGTGAAAAGAGGAAGAAGAAGTAGGTTGAAACGAGAGAGATGGTGAGAGGCGGCGGTAGAAAATTGTGTGTGATGTAAAAAATGGGCCGAGTAGGGTTTTTCCCCTTTTATAGGGAAAAAACACCCTCGCGTTCTGCGAGGTGACGCACCCTCGCGTTCTGCGAGGATGCGTTCCCTCGCAGAACGCGAGGGTGCGTTATTTAGGAAACGCGAGGATGCACATTAAAGCGTATTAACAGAAGCATTGTAGTTAAGTGTGCAAAATAACACATTTTTAGTGTCTTTTTTAAGGCGATAAAGCCCAATTCGGCAAAAATGTCATCGAAATGGAATGAAACTTTGTTTCAATCCTTATAATGTCTATTTGATCATGTGTGTAACTTGAAATTAAGATTTCTTCCTTTGGAAGTGAAACCTAGTTTGAAAACCGAACGAGGTCGCAATATGTATGACACACCATATAAATAAAGAAATATAATAAGGTTCAACACTTCAAAGGTGCACATAATAAGGTTCAACATAATAAGTAATTCTAAACAAACAACATTAAACGGAACAAGCAAACAAAGAAGGTCGATAAATTTTCAAAAGAAAGATCTAACGACGAGGGTTGAACGGCCTGAAGAGGTTCCTGAATTCTCGTGCGGTCATCCTTGGTCTAGTGGATGGTTCCCCTCTCTCCCTTTGACGTTCTTGTCTCTCCCGTTCACGTCGCTCACGTTCTTGTCTCTCCCGTTCAAGTCTCTCCCGTTCAAGCATATCAAAGTTGTCTCCAATGCTAGACACCGTACTAATATCAGAAATATCAGATTCTTTATTGGAATTGGACATCTGTATAATCACAAACCTGACCAAATTATAGTTACATACTCAATCAAATTCATAATCTATACAAACAACAACAATGCTTATAATCATAGTAGCAGATCAGCATGACTCTCGCGTTCTGCGAAGGGCATGACCTCGCGTTCTGCGAGTACCATGACCCTCGCGTTCTGCGAGGGGTGTAGCGTTCTGCGTCAATTTGCATTATCATGAGTTTCCGGCGAGAATTTCAGGCGAAAATTCAAAATCAACATCCACTCATCCACCATAATTCAAAATCATCATCTTTCATCCATTATACAACCATTTCTAAAACAACATTCAATATCAAAACATCATATAATATGCAATTTCCTATACTAACAACATATATTCATCTAGAAACAACATTACAAAGCATAAGAGTATAAGAAACATACCTTATATGGAGATTTGTAGTGAAAAGAGGAAGAAAAACTAGTTTGAACCGAGAGAGATGGTGAGAGGCGGCAGTAGAAAATTGTGTGTGAGGTAAAAAATGGGCCGAGTAGGGTTTTTCCCCTTTTATAGGGAAAAACCACCCTCGCGTTCTGCGAGGTGACGCACCCTCGCGTTCTGCGAGGTGACGCACCCTCGCGTTCTGCGAGGTGACGCTCCCTCGCAGAACGCGAGAGCCCGGGCGTTATTTAGAAAACGCCCGGGCGGTATTTAGCAAGGGCCTATATATATAAATGGTTGGGATTGATGAAGTAATGTCAATTTATACCTAATAAATGCTAATATTTTAAATTTTTATCCTAATTATCTATTCTCTTAAATGTCAAATTCATCACTAACTATTTAACTAAGAACACATCGTCTTCGTCTTCTTCCTCCTGTTCGTCTTCGTCTCCTTCTTTGGTTAAAAACTAATATGGGTTAATTAGATATTTTAATCTATCTATATATTATATAGATATAATGATGCAGCTAAGAGCAATTGCAACTGCTGAGGTGACATCAAGATAACTAGGAGAAGGGGTAACGACCACTTAATTTTTTTATGGGGATATACTTTTCTAATAGGACAATTTTGAAATGCTAAAAGAATTGGTAAACTTAACTATTTTGTATTTTAACGCATTAGGTGAAAGGGGAACGAGCTTAACATCAAAAAGTTGTGTTTGCCTCACTTCAACATTTTTAATATCCTCTATTTACGGAGGCTAAAATTACTTCTTTTTATGTCGTTAGGTTGATTGAATTGATTCACGTTGTTTATAAATTTTACTTTGTTGGGGTTACATTTCTATAATTGAAGAGATTGTGAATATGATTAGTCCGATCAAACTGCGAGACGTCTATTAAACAACGTTAAAGTGTTAAACCATAGTTGGCCCGCGCGTAGCGCGGGGGTCCGGTTCTAGTCTATATATAAAAATTGATGGGTTTGAGAAAGTAATGACAATTGGGACTAATTAATGTTTAAATTTAATTTTACCTTTTTCTTTTTATCTCCTATTATCCAATGATAATTGAGATTTATTAAATGTCTAATAAAACCATAATTATGTTCTTAATTGGTTAGTATTTCCATCATTTTAATCTTTTTTTTCTTCGCTCTTCACCTCTAATCCGTACGACGATGAAGAACATTCCGAGCAACGGAAACGACTATGTGATTTGGTACATATATAAGAGATATTCAATTCATTTTATTATAATTTACTAGAAAATACATATATGAAAATATATATTAAGTATATGAATATAGACAAAAACAAAATGTATTTGGCTCGCGCAAAGCGCGGGCAATGACCTAAAAAGTTGTCATTACTTTGTGGCTTCTTGAATTCCTCTTCTGATTTCAACTTTTGATCTTCTTACTGAGATTTCTTATTGAATTTCCCATCAAGTCGTTGTTACTCTACTGGATATTGTATTCGTCGTTACTCATGGTTATTGTCAATTTGTAATTGAACAAATCAATTTGCTATTTTTATCACTTCTATTGTTCGTCTATTTTTGTATTGATGTCTTGATGTGCAGGTTAAATTTACTTTGGCTTGAATTGCATAAAATTATGTCCTGAAAAAATTGTAAATATATAATTAATTCAATCTAATTTTGAGATGAAAAACCGTAATTACCGCAAGCGTTGTTTTGATTACTTTTCACCAAAGTGGAAGGAATTAGGTCACTCCAAACACAACTTAATCATAAGCTTAACAATACCTTATGAATTATAAATTGTAACTCAATAACAAAGTACGAATATATTAAACTCCAAAACATACTTTATAAACTGGATAAATGGAATAATATCCAAAATGATGACAAAAAGCCGTGACCAACCGGAATTGCGCTGGCGTTTATCTTGCGTGAAAGTGAGAACAAATCATGACTATAAAGATATCTTTGTTTGATTACCTAATTTTAATTAATAAAATCAAGTGTGAACAATTTTTATTCTTTACGAATATACTACGTTACTAATACTATGATCTATGGACCATTTTAACACCCACACACACGGTGGCGTTTATCTTCCGGCAATTTTTTCAATACCGATAAATATACACTGTATAGCATAATTTTTATATTTGGAAGAGGCCAAATGTCCAATTGATCTTTTTTGATAGGTCAATTCTATCGAGTTGTATTCTTTCTGTAGAATAAAACCCAACAGATTGAGTTTTATATGGGCCCACTAATATTTGGACCTTAGTGTAAATTATCACGATTTTTATATACAGCCCGGTGCTTTATTCAAACAACGCCGGGTCACTCGCGTTCTGCGAGGACACGTACACTCGCGTTACGCGAGATTAGCAAAAAATTATGTTAATTTCATGCATGCTTGTCCTCGCAGAACGCGAGGTTAGCATGTCAGATGGACGTTGTTGTGCGCCATTACTACATGTCTTGTCCCCACCTAACTATAATAACTACCCCCTTATTTTAATTAATCCGTAACACCTATTAACCCTACCCTAACACCTCTTTTTATCATCTTTCACCTCTTTCACCCTCCATTAAAACCCATTTTCAAAACCTTCAAACTTCAAAACACTCTAAAAACACCTAAAATAATGGAAGATGAAGATGAATTCAACAAAGGAGGGAATGGAGATGATGGTTCATCAAGTTACCATTCAAATGAGGTAATGTTCTTACTTAATTTTTGAATTTTAATTTGTTTTGCACCATTAAGAGCTAAAATGAACTTATTATGTTGTATTTCATGTTAAATCTAGTAGTAGTAAGTGTTGAAGAGATGACTTTTGCATATAATGTCAAAAACTTAGATGTGTTCATGTTTTTAGGGTTTTTAATGTAGAAACTCATGTTATGTTAAATTATCCCGTTGAATGACTAGTTTCAGGAAATAGCAAATTCTCGCGTTCTGCGAGAGGAAGTCACTCGCGTCACGCGAGCAGTGCCTCCCTCGCAGAACGCGAGAAGTTGCACATTACAGAGTATTAACAGAAGCATTGTGTATAGGTGAATTTTTCTTTGTTCACTGGATTGAATGCAATCCAGTTGAATGACTACAACTACCCCTCCCAGAATACAAGGCCATGTTCGCCACCGTCATTTGATTTAGGGATTGACGACTTTGGTGATTATCATCAACCATCTACATATGAACAACATGTGCCATCTACTTATCAATTTCCTATGCCATCTACATATGAATTGCCCGTGCCATCTACTTATGAGTTGCCCGTGCCATCTACTTATGAATTGCCATGTACATATGAGGTGCCATCAAGCTATGATGCGTTTGATTCACAATTTGCTAACCCACCAACAAACGTAGGAGAGGAGATGTGTTTTCTTCCCTCTTTACGCACTGCACCAAAGTTTGATAGTCCCGTATGTGAGGAAGAGGTTGTTTGTAGGGATTATTCGGAATATTTCACTACGGAGCAAGTGTTTGCCTCTAAGGAGATTGGTCATTTGTGGGCTTTGAATGTTGCAAAGCAACACAAGTTTATGATCTCTATTGGAAGGAGTGTACCATCTAAACCGGGGCAAAGTGGTAAGATTCAAATCATTTGTGAGAAAGGGGGAAGCCATAGGCCTAAAGGTGTCGGTGTTAGATCAAACACAAAGAGCAAGAAAACGGGGTGTAAATTTCAGTTGAAGCTCATGGAGAACCGGGTTGAAGAGAATTGGAGATTAGTGGTTGTTTGTGGTTTGCACAACCATCCTATTGGAGATAGTTTGGTCGGGAATGCATTTGCCGGGAGGCCAACCCCGGATCAAAAGAAAAAGGTTCGTGAGATGGTACTTTCACATTGTTCTCCAAATCAGATTTACACTGAGATAAACAAGGATCCCGGAAGTTGCACAAAGAAGAACCAAGTGTACAATTTGGTAAGACATATAAGGGAAGAGGAAATGGAAGGTTGAACCGTGGTTCAAGAATTCTTTCACCAATGCAAAGAGAGCAACTACTTCATGGAGTATAGGCCAAGTGCAACGAATCCTTCGATAATAGCCGACTTGTTCTTTGCTAGCCCCGAATCAATGAAACTCTTAAAGGCGTTTCCATATGTCCTTTTGATGGACTCGACTTATAGCACGAACAGGTAAGTATTTATCATTCTGTTTTTATGTTGTATTTATCTTACTGTATTTTGGTTTAAGGTACAATGTTCCCTTCCTGGAGATAGTCGGTTTGACTTCTACATGGAAGAATTTTGTTGTGTGCGGGGTATGGTTAGAGGCTGAGAGCGAGGATAGTTATTTCTGGGCGTTGCAGCAGCTGCAGACGATGTATTTGAGAATAGGAGCATCGCCTACTTGCTTCGTCACTGACCGTGAGATGGCTCTTATGAATGCAACAGACAAGTTATGGCCAAATGCAAAGTTTCTCTTATGTAGGCGACATGTAAGGAAGAACATAGAGGCGAGAGCAAAGATAGCTATGGGCACACAAGCATTGGGGGTTCATATTTAAAATGATTATTATAACGTGTTCGAACAAACCACTGAAGAAGATTACAAGAGTACTTTGAAGAAACTTGAGGACGAATGGCGAGCTTATCCAACCGTATTGAAGTACGTAAGAACAAATTGGCTAAACCGTTACAAAGAAAGACTTGTTTCAGCATGGACGGATAATGTCTTCACTCTCGGGAATAACACGACAAACAGGTATGTTCTGTAATTTATGTCTACCTTCTACATATGATAAAAAGAGCTTCTGTAATGCACACCTCGCAGAACGCGAGGTGTGCACTACTCGCAAAACGCGAGGTGTACAGTCCTCGCAGAACGCGAGAATTTGCACATTACAGAAGGATCCACAGGTTCTGATTTGTATTTGCATATTATTGTTTTTCGAACATTTTAGAGTTGAAGGAGCACATTCATGTCTTAAGTCATACTTGTCAAGTGGAAATGCTAGGCTAGACACAATGTTCAAAGAATACAAAACAATGGCGGAGAACCAACTTAAGGAGATTACTGTGTCTTTCACCGAGAGTTTGAATAAGAGCTTCACAGTTGTTGAAGGGGCCGACTTGTTTAAAGTCTTGAAGTTCAAAGTCTCTTACAAATGCATAGAATTTTTGCTTAAGGAATACACGAAGGGGGAGAGATTAGGTGCGCACTTTAATATGTTTTGTAGCTGCGGGATCAAGATTAGAGATGGGTCGATGTGTGTTCATCAGATTGTAAGACATTGGAAGGAGCAAAGACCACTAAGAGTATCAGAGTTGCACCCTTTCTGGAGTACTTTGAGTTTGGAAGAAGTTGATGTTCCCGGCATACTGGAAGTTAAGAGTAAGGTGGCAAGGCGTCTTTTTCAGACTTTCTATGAGGAAACGTTTCCGAATTTGTGCCCCCATGATCAAGAAAAGTGTGCACAAACTGTTTTAGACATTGGGAAAGTAAATACTCCTCTAAAAGAGCCGGCTATTTCAAAGCACACCGGAGGTCGTCCAGTCGGAGCTCCTAACAAACAACCTAGGTCAACGCAAAGAAGACCGTCTGCATGGGAGCACACTAATGTTGAGATGGATGCTAGAGATTTGGAAGAAACACCCCCAAAGAAGCAAAGAAATGCTTCTAATTCTGAAACATTCAAGAAACCAAAGATTAAGGTGATTGGCAAGTACAAGTCTCACATACCCGCGTCAATGCGCACCCATGTGAATGGTTGGTTTGAGGTAAATGGAGATGAAAATTGTGGATTTAGAGCAATAGCTCATGAATTGCATGACAACCAACACTTATGGAGGGAAGTAAGAGATTTGATAATAGGTAAGGTCAAAGAGATTTGGCACCTAGTTCAAGGAACTTGGATTGGACCTCCACAACAAGCAACTTTGGAGAGCGCTTTACACCAACTTACATGGGAAGGAATAGGAAGGGCTCCAGAAGATCACTGGCTAGCTACCCCGGAAATGGGATGCCTTGTGGCATCCACATTCAACATAGTGTTCGTAACGGTGGGAAAAAATGCTAACTACACTTACCTTCCTCTACAACGTCCTACTTGGTTAGAAGATGGTGACACACTTCCGACGTTCTGCTTATTCTATATTCAGAGTGAGAGACATTTTGTTCCGGTAAGTTTTTGGATCTACTTATGAATTACTATCTAATATGCAACTTCCTAACGTTGTTGTTTTCTTGTAGTTGCGTCTTGAAGAAAACTGCCCATTACCTCATGTGTTTACTCCTTGGTGGCGAAACGCTGAAAGAGATGCTTTTTCTTTGCACGATCTTGTGTCACATCGATGTGCCGCCTTTGAAATGTAATGTTGAAGTTATGTTTTATTCACTGAATTTGTAATGTAATGTTGAACTGGAGATGGTTTTTTAAATTCTTAAACAGGACGAATGACATTTTCCAGAAAATGTCATTCCTCGCGTTCTGCGAGGTTGGTGTTACTCGCGGAACGCGAGTGACACCAACCGTGCCACAGACCGTGCATCTCAACTGGGAGCACCCTGTTTCCTATAGGTTCGTCTCGCGTTCTACGAGTGGTGTACACCTCGCGTTCTGCGAGGTTATGCAAAAACCGAACAGAATTGAAGCAGAACCAACATATCCCTAAACATAATCCAACAAAATTATCCAAGCAACAAAATTATCCAAAACACAAAACGAAAGGCTACTCGTCTTCTCGTGGTCGGAAGGGAGCGAGATTTGACATACATAGTAGCATTTGGGCTTGATATGAAGAAAAATCCTCTGGAGTGGCAAACCGATACCGGTCCATATCATTGTACACCCGGCCAATCACCTATACGCAAGTAAACATTCATTCTATGTTAATATTAGAGACAAACAAAGACTAGAAACGCAAGATAAACCAAAACAATTAATATTACCTGTATCTCAGTAATCATCCCAGGGATTGCAGGACGGATATACCTATGGGTCCTCTTGATGTACCAATCCATGTAATCATGGGAGCATTCATGTGGTGCAAAGGCAACTGGCCCCATATCATCGAGAGACAAAGAGTGAACATCTCTTGACTCCCAAAGCCATTGGTTGGCGTCATAAAAAACACTATAACACCTAATGTTTTTCAACCTATGAGCTTTGAGCGGTTCGATGACTGGCCTAGGAATACGTTGCACTCTCCCAAATTGTCTCGGACACCTATCAGGCATGTGTGGTTCGGTGATGTCACAGCAGGATAGCACCCCGTGAAATAGAGCGGGAGCAAGCTCAGGATCGGTGAAGTCTTGTGCTCCATACGGGTTCCAACATACCTAAACAAATGACAGAAAAACGCCTGGTGAAGTCTGTAAAACAGCAGAAAATGCAGAAACTAGGACAAAATGCAAGTTTCTGCAAATGACTGTTGCGTACTCAAAAATGCAGAAAGCCCAGAAAATGCAGAAACTTACCATCTCCGGCATAAGAATATCGAGCGCTCCCCTATAGTCCCTTCCGACTTGCCCCTTCTTCAGCTTTACATTCTTAGGCATCCACCGGTATGCCCATGGTTGCTCCGCTCTCCACCGAGGACGTTCAGTAGGTCGAAAGTGTGGGAAGTAGTTGTAGATCCATGCCTAAGAAATACAAAGTACGTTAAATATGAAAATATATATAAGTATGTAAATTAAACGCTTAGAAAGTATAATACCTGCAACAAGGTGTAACAGAAAGACATCTGGGCACAACCCTGTCGTGTGCATATCCCCAGCTGCCTATAAAGATGGGCCAAAGCAGCTGAACCCCGCGATATGCCTGTAGCATGGGCATAGGTTTCCAAAAAAGGCCCATATCTAAGCTGAATCAAGTTTTGTGACTTGTCCGGAAATAAGAGCGAGGAAGCAGTATACAACACCCAACCTAAACCCTTTCGCTCTAGACCTAGGTTTTCACAATGCCTTTTAAACCATTCAGCTTTCACCCTCCCATAATCTAAAGTATGAGGATCTATTCCAAAAATTTCCGCCCCCTTCCTACCATAGTATTTTAGAATCTCATCATGACTAAACTTGGCACCCAGTTTCTTACAAGTCGTCATTGCTTTCCCTTCTATAGGTAGGCCTAAAATCATATGTACATCAAGAAGGCCAATAGTGATCTCACCACAAGGGAGGTGGAATGAATTTGTCTCCGGTTGCCATCGTTCGATGAACGCTTCAATCAACGGAAAGTCGATTTCTTCATACATCATGTCAGGTAGATCTGACAGTCCAACTGCACCGGGAATCTCTGACCAGTCATTGTTGTCCAATGGCCAATCACTGCTTTGCTTTGTCCGTTGTTGTGCCTTCATCGGACCTTTCAGCTGCAGAAAAATACAAAAATTACACACTGCAGACCAAATTTTCAAAAAATACAGTTTCTGCAGAATTATCAGTTTCTGCAGAATTGTGCATTTTCTCGCGTTCTGCGAGAAGATGCACATATCATGCATTTTCTGATAATTCTGCAGAATATGTGCAATGTATTGAAAATGCAGAAAATAAATAAATAATTAAATTACCTCCCCTTTCTGGATGTGGAACGCAACATGTGCTTCAAATCCCTTAAGCAACTCGGGATCTTCTGGACCTCGAGGTGTGTCATGAGTGAGCTCAGGATCATACTTTCGCTCTTCCTTCTTGGACTTCCTCTTTCTTTTTGGTTTCTGGACCACTTCTTCTTCTTCTTCTTCTTCTTCTTCTTCTTCTTCTTCTTCATCGTCATCATCACCTTCTTCTTCGTGTTCTTCCCCAACACCTTCATCCTGGTACTCTTGTTCCATCGGTTCTGGTTGAGGATTGTAAGAAGAAGAACAAGCTTGTCTACTTCCTTGACCCATGTCTTCAGGAACACTTCCCTCACCAAATCCACCTCCCCAACATTGTCCACCGACCCAACTTTGTCCACCCCACCCTTGTCCAACTTCCACTACAGCATACTGAGGAATGAAATTGTCCCAGCCACCAATAGTGCTACCCGATTGTTCATATGGAGTTGATTGTGGTGCCCATTGAGTTGACGGTTGTGCACATGAAACTGACTCTTAAGAATAAAGGTCCTAATCATCATTTCGATACCCTTGATATGTATCTGCTCGTTCTATCCCACTAGGCACAGAACAGTCTTCCCCGACATAACTATGGACACCACTGTACCGCTCTATGGCGCGATAATCAACGTCGGGGAGCCCCTCGGGGAAGAGCTCTACCGGTGTTGTATTCTTTTCTTTCCTTTTCCCTTTTGCATTTTCAACCGGTGGATTTTCTCTCACAGCGTTCCAATTTCTTCGACGGGTTGAACGTCCAGGACGATCCATTACCTAAAAAAATATAAAGTAGAATCAGTATATAAATATAACAGTATATAAAGTAAAAAAATATAAAGTAAAATCAGTATATAAATATGTATCTGCAGAAGAGGAAAGAATTGTCAGTTATGTCAATTACTCGCGTTCTGCGAGAGCATGACACTCGCGTTCTGCGAGTAGCATGACACTCGCGTTCTGCGAGTAGCATGACACTCGCGTTCTGCGAGTAGCATGACACTCGCGTTCTGCGAGTAGCATGACACTCGCGTTCTGCGAGTAAATCAGTATATAAATATGTATCTGCAGAAGAGGAAAGAATTGTCAGTTATGTCAATTACTCGCGTTCTGCGAGAGCATGACACTCGCGTTCTGCGAGTAGCATGACACTCGCGTTCTGCGAGTAGCATGACACTCGCGTTCTGCGAGTAGCATGACCTCGCGTTCTGCGAGTAGCATGACACTCGCGTTCTGCGAGTAGCATGACACTCGCGTTCTGCGAGTAGCATGACACTCGCGTTCTGCGAGTAGCATGACACTCGCGTTCTGCGAGTAGCATGACCTCGCGTTCTGCGAGTATCATGACCCTCGCATTCTGCGAGGGGTGTAGCGTTCTGCGTGAATTTGCATTATCATGAGTTTCCGACAACAGTTTCCGGCGAAAATTCAATATTTTAGCTAAAATACCTATCAATTTAAGTAAATTTCCAAATAAACATCAAAACCCTAAATAAAATCAACAACCCTAATCAAAAACCCTATATGGAGATTATACTACCATTCATGAACCATAATTCAAAATCAACATCCACTCATCCACCATAATTCAAAATCATCATCTTTCATCCATTATAGAACCATTTCTAAAACAACATTCAATATCAAAACATCATATAATATGCAATTTCCTATACTAACAACATATATTCATCTAGAAACAACATTAGAAAGCATAAGAGTATAAGAAACATACCTTATATGGAGATTTGTAGTGAAAAGAGGAAGAAGAAGTAGTTTGAACCGAGAGAAATGGTAAGAGCGGCGGTAGAAAATTGTGTGTGATGTAAAAAATGGGCCGAGTAGGGTTTTTCCCCTTTTATAGGGGAAAAACACCCTCGCGTTCTGCGAGGTGACGCACCCTCGCGTTCTGCGAGGTGACGCACCCTCGCGTTCTGCGAGGTGACGCACCCTCGCGTTCTGCGAGGTGACGCACCCTCGCGTTCTGCGAGGTGACGCTCCCTCGCGTTACGCGAGGGTCCGGGCGTTATTTAGGAAACGCCCGGGCTGTATTTAGCAAGGGCCTAAATTATGTGTGGGCTTACCTTATTAAAGATGTGTTCCTTTCTTTCCCACTTATTACCAAAATATCGCTAGTGTTTTCCCAGCCTTCTGACAGTGCCCAAAGAACAAATTTGGTTACCATTTGCAATGTAATAATCCAATGGTTTATCAAATCACATGTTCTTTATTTAACTTGACAACCATAATTATTTAAAAAGAGTTAAAAAGATATAATTAAAACGAATGTGATTATTTCTAATATGCATAGAGACAAAGTACATGTTCCTAAATAAATGTATCTATGAATAAATAATTAAATATATTTTGGTCTAAATTAAGATTAGATATAATATCTTTTTTAAACACATCCGAATTACTAATGTGTATATTTTAGGAGAAAAGATCTCGTGAGAATAAAATTTTGGACAAATATTGGAGACGGTGCACACATATATATTACAACTCTTGAACACTTTAAGTGATACATGTACATAATGTAGTATATGCATGAGTTAAAATATTTATGTACACGAGTTATACTATCTGTATATATCATCGGTAATCATCGTCTAAATCATTGTCCTCACCAGAATTGAAGCCTTAGTGCGTAAAACCGTAATCCTCATCTAAATCTTTGTCCCCACTGAAATTGAAGCTTAGTGCGCAAAACATAAGGACTTGTTTGATATTCATATACTAATATTAGGTATGTGTATGGCTATGACTCATACTCATATCAAGTGTTTGATATATTAGTATATGAGTATCAAATTGATTTTTTTCTTCTAGAGTTTGATATACTTAAAATATGGGAATATCACACCTTCTCTTCTCGTTCAATTCTCTCTTCTTGATATCCTATACTCATACTCATATTTAAGGGTATTATATCCTGTATAATAATATATGAATACCAAACGGTCATTCACCAAATACAAGTGGTTTAATAATTTTTGTTCCCTAGACAAATATCTAATGTTTAACAATTATCTTAAAAAATATAATTACAACCTACTGATCTTTTACTAGAAAAGTTAAAAAAATCGCTATCATTTTTTTAATTTTTAGTGATTGCGATAGAGTTTTTCCAAATTCCTATTTTTATAGGGCCAAAAAATCAATTTTCAGAATCCGCTTGTACTCCACCCAAAACCTCCACTCGTTTATCTCCTTCCTCCTCCTTCTCTGCAACTCCTCAAATCACACACAAAATCATCTCTCAAGCCATGGTAACGCCTCAGGAAGATTGCGAATCCCATCCTCGAATCACCGACGAAGAGTCCTCTTCAAACGCCTTATTCTCATCGCGCAACCGCTGCTTCCATCTCCCATGCTTCGGACCTCGGCAAGCTCCACCAACGCCGCCTTCTCGCTCCGGATCCGGATCCAAATCGTCGCTATGGGAGAGATTGAGCTTCGAGGAGGGGGAGAAGAAGTGGTGGTCGAGGCCGTTTAGGGCTCTGAAGAAGATTCGCGAGTGGTCTGAGATCGTTGCGGGACCGAAGTGGAAGACGTTCATACGGAGGTTTAATAGGCATGGCGGCGGCGGAGCAGCGCATAGGCATGGGAATGGGAACTTTCAGTATGATCCGTTGAGTTATAAGCTTAATTTTGATGAAGGTGTGCCGCAGATGGAGGAGTTTTATCCGGATTTTACTTCCAGGTATGTTTATGGGACTCATTCGGCGAAGAATTCGGTGGATTTGGGGAGAGGTGTGCCTGCTGCTGGTTGATTTTGTTTAGGTTTTGGGGTTTGATTGAATATTAGGGTTTTGATATTTGTAAAGGTGTTCATAGATTCAGAATGAGGTATGAACAAGCTGTTGATTTCTTTCTGTGTTTCATCCTCTGATTCTCTGAGCATGCTTCTTCTTCTTCCAATGGTGTTGTTGTGCATCATTGACTGGAAGAAGGAGCTGCAATGGAGATGGATGGTAGATATTCATTGTCAATACTTGGTGATTCTTGTCTTCTTTTGCTTTATTTTTGTTCAAATCAATTTCAACCTAACATGAATATTGCACACTATTTAAAATTGGGAAAAAGTTGCACACTTGCACCAAATAGATACTCTTTAATTAGAAGTTATGCTATTTAATGGAAATCCTAGTTTTTTTCGAACTCCAAACTTAGCATCAATCAATCTTATTTTTGGGTCTTTATAAGTCATAGCTTTGTTCAAAGCCTCCCTAAGCCGAGATTGGTATATTGTTGGCACATCGAGATAGTGTTAATTCACAAAGTAGCAGACTCGTGAGTGGTCGGAGATCGTTGCTGGACCGAAGTGGAAAACGTTCATATGCAGATTCAATAGACATGGCGCGGTTGCATCTCTTCGATACAGATACAGTAACGATCATAGCGATCTCCTCTGGTACCTACTTTTCAGTATGATTGTTGAGTTATAAGCTCAATTTCGATGAAGTTGAGGGAATTTGGTGAGGAGTGTGGTTATTATCTTCTAGGTATGTATCTCAACTTTTGATGTCTGAAAGCTTATTCTCACACGCACTCCATCATGGCGGGCTAAATCTGTCTTGAGGAGGAGTTGCCCATAACAAGCCATCATGCGGGCTAACCTCATATAAACCAGGAAACGAACCCAGATCCGAAATCAGCTCTGATAACATGATAAAGTCCGGTGAGCCAATAAACAAGGGGTCGTCCATACAAGCGCATTAGACCCACCATACAAGTCCATGAGTTTCCATCCTAAAATCAATTGACAATAGTAGACTATTATTATCTCAATTTTCGACGTGGAAGTCTACTTTCACAAATGTGAATGTTGGTGTGATTTTGTTTAGGATTGTTTTTGACAGGTGTTTCTTAACAGATTTGTGTGTATGCCAAGGAAGTGATCATAGATTCAGAATGAGGTATGGACAAGCTGTTGATTATTTGTCTGTGCATTCAGTGATTAATGATTCTGACGAGATCATGATTGGAATAAGGAGCTGGTAATGGAGATGGATGGTAGGTAGGCATTCATTGTCACAATCTGGTGACTCTTGTCTTCTTTTGCTTCATTTCTCTTTAAATTCTCAACTTCAACCTAACATGAACTGTGTACTGAACAGCAGGCTATTTAAAAATGGGCAAAAAGTTGCACACTTGCACCAAATAGATATTAGAAGTTATGTCATTTAAGTGGAACTACTTCTTAAGATGGCCATAGCTTTGTTCAAAATGGGAAGAAAGTTGCACACTTGCACCAAATAGAAAGAAAGTCATAGCTTTGTTCAAACTCCAAACTTAGAATCAGTCAAATCTTATTTTTTTGGTATTAATAGGCTGGTTCAATTGGCGCACGAAGTGGCTGAAAAATGTGAAAAAAGTTGCAAACTTACACCAAACAGATTCTCTTTATTTAGAAGTTGTGTCATTTAAGTGGAAGCTAGTTCATAAGATGGCTAGAAGAGGAAGCCATAGCTTTGTTCAAACTCCAAACTTCACATCAGTCAATCTTATAGTAGAAAAAAAGGGGGGAAATTCAAATACAAATTTATATTAACATACGAATGCTCATTTAGTAACACAGACATGCACACTCGTATCAGTGAAATTCGCTAGCTCTTATGCTTGTGTGTGCTAGCCTATATTACTTGGACACGGGTACCCTTGTCGGACACAAGTACATGTCCAAGTGTCCGGCTCGACTATTTTGTGAAAAAGTTCATGATTTTGGTCTAAAATGAAGTGTCCATACCTATGTCCGAGTGTCGAGGATCGGACACGGGTGCTTGAGGTAAAATGAAGAGTCTGAGTAGCATAGCTATGAAGCACTCGTAATTAGTAGGTTAATTTCTTTCGAACAAATACATATAAGAGATCTTTTACAAATAGTGCATGACAAAACTTCACTAAAATCTGTTCAGAGGTTAAAGTAAACAGAATCAAACATCTAAAGTAGTAGGGAATAAAGCAGTTAACTAAAGGAATAGAATTCACTAATAAAGACTGAAAGATTCTACTCGAGTATTATTCTACCATGGTTTTCTCTTATTCTTGTATACAAACAAAGCTGGTCTTTTAGCGGGGTATTCTCCTCGATCTCCAGTTCTTTCACATTTTTCACGACGTTAGCGGTTCTGCTGATAGAATTGCTATACTTAGCTTCTCACCCCATATGTTGCTCTCATCTGTCTGGATGCTCTAGGCCGATCTCGGCTGAACTCGTTCTAACCACTTTCCTCATCAAAAAAAAGATCAAAACAAGTGCCACCAAAAACTCATGCTCTAAAAGAACCAGTAGTGTTCAAATTGGACTCTAAAGAACTTGAAAATTTACCCTTCTTTGACCATTGCCAAATCTTGGAAACTGAGAAGCTCTCCTTATTGCTGCTACTAATTCTCTTATCTTCAACCTCACTAATATCTTCAAGCTTCATCACTTCATCACTCGGAACTAACAAATCTGAATCAGCAATCACATACTGACATGAACCCAAAGAAAAACATCTCCTAGCATCCAAATTACTACTACTAATCTCCCCATGATTCCTCTCAACACTTTCAACCAACTCCTCATTACAAACACTTCTAAACTTCCCCAATCTCACGGAATAAACCCGCCTTTCGCCCACCGGCTCCTCCATAATCGTCGGCTTCTTGAAATCTTCACTCGGCTCCATGGAATAACGAAACGACGAAAGCGTTCCTCTACATAGAGGACACGTCGAATTCGACAATAGCCATGTGTCTATACAGCTGATATGAAAAGCATGGCTACAATCAGGGAGCAGCCTCAGATTATCCCGATCAGAAAACTCACAAAGACAAACTGCACAATCAAAGGGCTCATTTGAACCAACAATATCTTTGTAGCAGAAAACAGGCAAGGCATCAATGATGGCTTGATCTAAGCCACAATCATGGAGCCTGAAGAGTTGCTGAAGCTGTCTATGGATGGAATCAGAGTTGGAGATTTCTGGGTTTGTTTGATATCTAGAGAAGAAAGGGAAATTGGGTCTTTTCATCAGGAATCGGATGAGTAAATGGAGGATTCCGCAGCAGAAGAAGATTATAGCTAGAATTACTATGACTAAAAGTACAGCTGGACTAATTTGAGATGGGTAGAATTTTCTTGACATTTTAGCAAATGGGTAAGGCTCAAAACAAACTAATCTTAACAAGACAATCAAATATCAGGAATTTAACATGCATCAAGAAAAGCTTTCACCTGAATTACAGAGAGGAGAAAGAGAAAAATCAGAAGCTATCAAAAGGGTTTGCTGTGGACTTGATTCTCTAGCTCTGATTTTGAAGAGGAACTGTGAAAGGTTTCAATGGCGGAAAACTGAAGATTAGGATGCAGAATTTTAGTGCTGATTCTTTAGCTCTGGATTTGCTGTAGGAGAGGAACTGTGAACAGGGTAAATCTTAGGATGCTGATTCTTTTAACCTTCCTTTTTATCATTTCTTTCCTGTGAAAGGTTTCAATGGCGGAAAACTGAAAGATTAAAGAGGGAAAGAGAAGAAAAAGACATTAATTGGATTGGGGACCATGTGATAGTCCAGCTTTGCTTTGGTGTGCAATTGTGCAAATCAATACTGCTTTTTCTAGTGTTTTTTCCTTGCTTTTTTCACTGAAAAAGGATGAAATAAATGCAGTTCCTATTGTTTTTTTTTGGGATTTTAATGGTTAAAGTTGTCATCATAATAACATTTTTTGCGATTTGCATACTCAAATGAAATCTACCATAATCTTGTTTTAAGCTGATAAGTCAACGATTATTGCATGTTGCTAAGTTGCACCCAGACTTGTATGTCGGTGTGACATTTTTTTAGAGGTTAAGAACAGGAGTTTATCAATACAAATTGTTGTCGGTAATGCTAAAAATAATTTTAGTACTTTCTCTGGAATTATTGTCAGCTCTCTTTATTCCATTTATGATAGAACATCATCATTTGGCAATATAAGGTCAATTGGCAAATGATGATGATACATTATCTATATTTATGAAAGCATTGTTTCACTATCATTATCACAAAACCCATGCTTATAATGTAAGGTTTCTAACATCTATATAAACCATTAGGAAAAGGCAACTAAATCAGAATGTATTTTCAACAGTTCAATGTGATCAGTATCAAGTTCTATATTTTCCTGTCACTTCTCCTATGTAATTCAGAAGAAGCAAACAATGTTGTCGATAGTTCTAAATCTGCAACAATTTTCCATATTAAATTCATTGTGATGATAATGTAAGTAGTCTACCAGTCATATTACAACAATGAGACCTAGTAAAAATAAACAGAAAAAAAAAACTAACTGTTCTTCAAGGATCTGCACGGCCTACAATTTCGTCGTCGTCTGACGAGCATTCAGCATCAGTTGCTTCTTCTTCTTCTTCACTTGCATCTTCTTCTTCAGCAGCAGTATTTAAGATGTTTTCCTTCTTAGCAAAACGCTCACAATACTCTGTACACATAATAAGGAAATTAATTATAGTGTATAGTTTAGGCAAACTAATTAGAAGAAGCACAAAAAATGATGCTCACCTTTTACTTTTTGGTCATACTGTTCTCGGTCCTTCATCATTAAGGCAGCAGCATCGCCATTGAGGGGATCAGATGCGTTCGGATAGAGCAAAAGCTGAGGAAGAAATACTTCAAACACATTCAATAAATCTGCAATACCAAAATACTTTCTCAGAAAATGGTTCCAGATTCCAGAAGAATTATATCTGAGTAGCAGAAACAAACAGATGATTTACCAAACATAGGGCTCCAAGTTTGATTAATTACATCTAAGCATACTGATCCAGAACTGAAACAGATCAAGCATCACGAGAGTAAGTCAGGAAAAAAAAACTTGAATTGGTGATTTGGAGCAAGTGAGATGAATCATGAATGAACTTACACTTCGTCAACATTTGGGTGATATATTTTGTTCAAGAACCCAATAGACGGTGACTTGTACGGATAAGCATCTGGAAGCTCAACATGAATCTTCCATACTCCGCCTTCATAAAGGCCTATAAAATTATCCCACACAATCATGCATCATATAGAAAATGAAGAATGATATACAGATATTTAGGTAAATTTCACCCAAAAAAAAACAGATATTTAGGTAATAGTATTGAGTATTGACTATTGAGTCAAAATGGTCAACATACTATCTTTGGGACCATGAAAGAACACATTGAATTCATGGAGTCCATCGTTGATTGTCTCCACTTCATAATCACTCATCATCCTGGAGAGGTACATATTCCATCAATAAAAAGAAAAATTGGGTCAATAAAAGTTCAACCAAAGAACTCAGCAAAATTCATCACCATTCAGAGGCATAAACTTACAATTTCATAACATCCATCTCCCTCCTTTTGCTTGGAGAAGACATTGTGAAATTTTTGTTAGAGTCACCAGCAAACAATCTGCAATGACACCCTAATTTGTCAAGCAATAATGGAAGAAAGGGAAATGCTAAAGAGCTTATGGATGCATAGTGTACCTTCTCTCTTGGAAATGTTATGTCAACTGGTGTTGTTGATCACCTGTGAAGAGATAAAGAAGCCATTCATCACAAATATATACTCATGCTTGATAAATAGCTAGAACTTTGGTTTAAATGTTTTAATCCACTTATCTTTGAGAGAAAGATGATTTGACATGACAGCTGCAATATTAGACACCCACTAATTCCAAAACTACAGCTATGTGATGCACTACTTTGTGCAGGAAACCCAACTGGGTAAGGTTATTTATAAATTTAGAATGGGCGTTGCTTCTTGCTTATCAGTGAAGGACAAAGGAGCAAACCAACAAGAACAATTTTATTCATTATCACTAGCCAATTCCATGCATTCTAAATCTTTATCAGTGGGTAAATGATGAGACTTCAGTGAACAAAATTAATCACTGATATGCAATAACCAAGTTCTTAGGCACATTATGTTTCTGCTATAGGTTTACATCTGCTGCAATCAGAGTTCCACAGTAGCACAAAAAGTTACAAGCCTACCCTTATATTACACTATAAAATCTTCCTATATATATGCTCTAACAGAACTTATCAACACTTGATTTTAGTTGCCTAGTCATCAAGATTTTCTGACACCATAGATAACCCACTACTTATTAGTCTTATATGGTAGTCTCATATCCATAAGTTCATTTGACTGTAAGATACGTCTGGTGCTGACATAAGTTTACACTAGTTGGCCGAAACCATAAGAAAGACAAAATCTAATAAAGACAAGGCGAAGCTACAAATTTTAACTTAGAAATGTGAAACATCCACAAAATACTGGCTCATAGCCACAGATGTGAAGTATCTTTGCAATACTATCACTTTCCATAGCCCTTGTGAGATCATCTAAAAAAACTGCTCTATAGAGTTTCACAGGCCTTTTCTTATCCTTAAGATGCTATAGCAACTACAAAGGCGCCACTCAATTCATTTAACAGGGAATAAGGGTGTTTTGCTCAGTAAAAAAGTCAAAACAAGACTGTTGTTTAAATTCTTGGATCCAACAACCACATTGCACAAGAAAGAAAACAAATCTTTTGATCTGCAGCAGAATATTAAACTGTAAATTATCATTCTAGTACAAACAACATAAATCTTGCAGAAAACCTTCAAGATGCAATGAAGAGTTCAGTATACACATTCATTACTACAAAACTAACAAAGCTGTATATCTTGCCCCATCAGATGATCAATCAGGTTTATAGGCGGTCATTCCAACTTGTCTAATATCACGATTAAAGAAAGGGACAAAAAAATTCACCATACGTCCATACACTAACATGGGTATTGGGGCATTTCATCGAACACCATAAATGCAAGCAACAAAAAGCAGGAGACCACCAAATCATACCCAACAAATTACAACCCAGATAACAAAAGCAAAAATCAAGTCAAACCTCGAAATCTTACTATCGATTGATGGACAATTGAGGGAGAAATCTTGAAATCACATCAAATTGCACAAGAAGAGGGCTGGGTTGAGGTCGCTTTGGATCAAAGGAGAATAAAAATGGGGGAAATTGAACGGCGAAAACACGTGGGAAGGTGTAGGCGGTGAAAGGGTAGAGAACGTAAAAGAGAAGATACAGATTCCGCAACGTGGTCTCGCGCTGTTTATGGGCGGTTTCTTTTTCTTTCCTTTAATTATTTTCACCACAATTTAGATATGGGTCCCGCGAGAAAATTATAGATTTTCGTATGTGATTTAATATAGTTATATATTATTTGTTAATATGTTGTTGTTGTTATCAAATTTATTAATATTTGTAAATATAAGTATTTTTTATTTCCTTATATTTATGTTTGAAGTAGTTTTAAAACATAATATTAGAATAAGTTTGCATTGTCATAAGAGAATCTCACACATTAATTTAATTTGTGACTTAATCAAGTAGACTATAAATAAATATAACATAGGGATATAAGAAAAATATTTAAATACATGCCCAAAAGTCCAATAGGAGGTGATTAAGAAATGAGTAATGCATTAAATTGGTACCAATTTCATTCAATTTTGGCAATGGACAACCAACTTTTATATAGATAAGATATATAAAAGTTGTAGGCTTTGATGAGGTAAAAATAACATGTACCTAATAAATGTTAATATATTATAAATCTCCATCCTAATTACCTATTTTCTTAAATGCTAATTTAATCATCAACTAAAAAAACATTATATTTGTCTCCTTCTTCTCTCACAATCTTCAAAGTCATTCTCATCTCTATCCCATTTATGAATCCCTTCATTTCATCTGATGCCCCCTTCTTCCCCGTTTAAAAATTAATCTGGATTAATTAGATATTTTTAATTTATATATTGACAACACCTAAGATTGATTCATATTCATGGCCTCACTTAAAACATGTAATACGCTAAACAAAAATTGGCCTCAGTAAAACATGAACATCATATAAATACTTTATGTTATATATATAACACAACTTCAATTAAATAGATCCATTCGGTGAAGAGAAACGTCACCGCGACAAGAAGGAGAGAAACACCATCGGTGACAAGAAGAGGAAGTCAATGAAAAAATCGACAAAAAATGGATGGTGAGGTGGAGAGCTGAATTTAATGCAGAATGGGCCGGTAACGTTTTTCCTATAGGAAGGAGAGATTGTGGAGAATATTTTGAGCTAAATTTTTTAGTTTTTTTTATATATAATTACATAAATTTATCCAAATTATTGTAATTAATATCGGTATTTGGCACGTGTGAAGCACGGATTCCCGTATCTAGTATCTATATAATAATCCATGACTTTGAGAAAGTAAATGTAAACTGTACCTCATTACTCCTCTTAAACCCTACATTTTCCAATCTTTTAATAGCTTCGTAAGAACACATACATTTGCCTCTTTGCCGTTACTTGCGTCTCCTCCCTTTCTTCGTCAAAATCCCAATCCATTAATCCCTCTTCCTTTCCGCCTCCAGCCAACTTCTACAGTTCCTTCTCCTCACCTCTAATTCTGCACCACACTTCAATCGATCGATGGAGTATTCCGAGAGGGCTTCCATTGAAGAAGAGCGCGCGAAGCCAGATGAAGCTTTTGCGCCGCTAGATCGACTGGCGGATGTCAGGACGCTGTCCGTTGAGAGGCCGTTCGAAGTCAAGATAGTTCTGTAGGGTCGTTGTCCGTTGAGAGGCTGGTATCATACCTTCGCTGAATGTTTCGGCCGGACTTCTCGGATTCTTCTTCGTCTACACGTGGACGAAATTGCTCGAGAAGGCCGGTCTTCTTCGACAGCCGTTCACTAGGCAGGAGAACACCGTTATCCAGTCCAGGACTTGCGGTGTCGCTTCCTCTGGCATCGCTTATAGTGGTGCATATTCTCGATTTGATTTCTGCCTCTGCATGACTATCACTGTCCATTGATTTGTTTGTTTGTTGGTGGTTGAGACGAAGAACAAGGCCTAATAAGATGGTTAGTGTAGGTGTGGATGCTAATATAGGTTAATATTATTTGTTTGTGTGTTACTATTAGTATTCTTTATTTAGTTTCTCTGTTTTACCAAAGCTTTCACATGCTTTGGTTAGTAATACAACTATGGTGTAGTTGAATTCAATTATATTGTGTTTATAGTCTACCATTCTCTCTCATATTGCAGTTTTGTTTTGGTGCTACTCAATGGGGTATGTATATCAATATATATTAGTTGAGTGCATTTTGTTAGAGTTTCATAATTTCAGGCTCGCATTGACAAAGCTTTACATGAGTATAAAATTTCAGTTGTTGAAGAATAGTGAAGATATTTCTCTATATCTCTTGCTTAAGAATCGAAATTCAGGGAGTCCCAGTTTGAGTAAATTAGGTTGATTTACACATGAACCATACATTAAGATTTCAATAACTTACAGTTGTGAATTCTTTTTTCCCTATTTATATGTAAGTGTATTTGCTGATTTTCTTGACCAAGAAGGAGCAGTCAAGGACACACCATGTGTCAAGACATTAAGGAAGCCATTGATCTTCATGAAGCTTCTTATGTAGCTCTTGAAGCTGAGAAGCCTTTGATTAAGGCTAATGCACTTTTACATGAAAATTTGAAAGCTATAAAGTATGGCTTAGATTATCATAATATGGTCAAGTGGAGAATGCCCTGGAGCTTTCGTTTTTCTTTCTGTCAATGAATTCCTTGGAATGCCTTTTATATATCTCTTCATTTTCTTGCTTTCATATTTTTTTATATTCTTAAGTTGCAATTTTCTGCTTTGCAATAGCTGTTGAGGTTACATTAACTTCCAGTCGTCGTTTGTCCCCACTCAATTGCATTGTAGAAATGACTTAAACTTTGCTTGATGTCAGAACTGATGAGATAGGTGATTGATTGTGGAATTTTCAGACTTCATGCATTTTATATTGTGATGAATTTTGCTAACCTTTCAAAAAAACGGGCCATTGTTGAGTACTCATTCATGGCATTTTCCTGTGTGATTACTATAAATAATATGTGCATAGTGTTTTTCCAGTACTCAGCTTATGGTTGAGATCTTGCTGCTCTTTTTGGTTCTTTTGTAATCTGTTCAATTAGATTCTGCAAAATATGCATGTAAAACTTCTAAGAGGAATGAAATCAAGTTCCTTATTGTGATTTCTGGTCACTTACGCTAGAGAAGAAGGATGATTGATAATATCAAGTAAAAGATTAAAGTTTCTTATTGAAAATATGTTTCTAATGTGGTGTTTATACTGTTTTATTTCTAGGATGATATTATACAACCATCTTTGGTCATTGTTTACTTCGGAGGTAATGATTCAATGGGACCTGATCCATCAGGGCTTGGACCTCATGTACCACTTCTAGAATACATTGAGAACATGAGGAAGATCGCTAATCATCTTAAGGTACTATTTCTTGGGTAAAGTTAAATAAAACCTTAAATGGTTTCTTCCAGAAAATCTTAATAATAAGCATTAGTATATCAGAAATTAGAAACAAAATACTCCTTTTTTCTGTCACATTAGTTAGTGTCTTAAATAATGAATAGTTATTTTATTTTTTCACTTGATCATGATTAAAAGGTCTCTTTTCACCCCAACTTGTTGTTTGAAATTTTTACATTTTTTTAGTCCTGTATATTAGCTTTATTAAAATGGATTTTAAAGACGAAGGTTGCTTTAATAGACATTTGTAAAAGAGGGTCTAGGATGCTTTTAATTTGATGAAGGACGATGTCACCATTTCTGGCTTGCTGGCCTAAAATGCACAATTTCTCTCAAATGTGAGAATTCTATATGCTGAAATAAGAACACAAAACTTCTGAGGCTGTATTGCTGCTCTTAGTCTTAAAAGCAACAATACAGCCTCAATACGCAGATGGCTTGCCTATTATTATTGAGGGTGTAATGGTCTATATAGTAGAGATTACAAGAGATAATGCTAAAAGGAAATTGCAATAATAAATACAATAAATCAATTATTCTCATAGAATGCTCTCATTGGTCTTCTTCTTCTTCCTGTTTCCAGTTTTCATGCTATTCTTGTGGGGAAAGAGATCTTATGAACTTTTAAGGTGATACAATTGAAGCATCCTTGGTCGGGGCTTATCCGATGCAATGGTGTGTCTCTGTTCTTTTCATTGATTTAAATTTTACTGTGGCCTGTATTTTCTGTTATTTGTTCGAAGCATCCATGATTGCATACATCTAGATATGTGTAGTCTCTGTTGTTCATATTAATAGAATTAGTATTATGACTTGCTTATTTTTTAGAGGTTGTTTGAATCTGCTTCCTTAGGCTTCCCATCTGTTTAGCGTTAATATAGATATATGCTTTGTTTTTTTTTTGCTAATTTTTCATGTGGTCATTGTTTTCCCCTTATCTGTTTTCCCCCATGATTCATGTTTAGCATTAATATAGATGTGTAGTCTCTGTTTTTCCTGTTTTTTAACCCTTTGATGATTCACTCTTTGTAAGCAATAAACTCTGTAATTTTATTTTCTACAACTGGTTTTAGTTTCCTTCAAGGAAACATTGCTGTGTGATTTGAGTTTTGCTTTTTATTAGAATTGCAACACCAACACTCTGCTCAATTACATGAAAATGAACATACCCACATTTCAAAATCATCCTGCATTTTAATTGTTGGTTCTTATAATTTTTCTGTACATTGACATACCACAATAGTCATTAAACAAATATGCCTACAAAAGCTTACTTATTTTTCGGAACAAACATCTCCCTGCAAGAGCCGGTAGCTGGAAACCTAATCGTTCTCCATGCTCTCATGTACAGAGAAATTTCAAATCAGCTCGATTTGTCGGAGAAATTCTGGAGGACTGTGACTGAAATTGGTAAGTCGTACGCCATCAACAGCTTCTGTGAGTATTGTAATATGTTTTCGAGCATGAATAATCTGGAATTGGTGCAGAAAGTTGCTGGATTTTGCAGTAGTAAATTGCTATGGTTTGGGAAAATAGGTGATTCGTTATCCGTTTGTTGATGGAATTGAATATTAGTGTTGTTGTTCGCTCTCGATTGCAATTTGTTAATTTCGCTGGTTTGATTCCGTGCAGAACGTAAATCATCCTTTGCCTAAAAAAGATTGCTCTTGCTCCGGACGATACGTTGCTACCGACCAAAATTTCGCTCTCGAATTATTTGATTCCAATTTCATTTCAAATTCTTTAACCCTAATTTAAGCAGTAATGGATAAAGCCATCTAAAATTGTTGGAACCACTGTTACCACCCTTATGTTTGAGCAACTTTACATGTTCATTCTGCTTCCGGGTTCAGTAGTACTTTTAGTTTTTGCAGTCGGTTTGGGTTCATATTCCTTCTTACTTTTTCTCCCACAGCTTCTCTCTTTTCTGTGCACAGATTCAATATAGTAGTTGAATCATTCGGGAAAACAAAGGTGCTTTTCTCTTATATTGCATTTTTATATTTTACGTTCTTCTACTGTGTTATTTACGTTCTACTGTGTAATTTGACATCGACAGATCTGCGTAAAGGTTTCGCTGTTTTGAGGTTTCAAAGCCCCAGATTGTTGCTTTTGGATGAGAAATATGTAGCAGAAAGAACCGATGAGCTTCTTGATGTTGTCAAGGTAATATGCTTCGGGCAATTCCTATAGTATTGTTTTCTTTTTTCCTTTGAATTTTATAGTTCAGTTTGGATTAAGTTAATCTGTATTATCCGTCTTGCTTTTTTTTTGCAGTTTTCTACAATGATGTAAGGCCAGATGACTCCTATGCAATTTAGATTTTCAAATTATCCAATTATCATTGGGTAATTTCTCCCCAAATTACACCCTGTCTCGCTAGATCTTCATCTGCATAAATTTATCTTTTAATTTGTATTCTCACACTGAATTTTGGCATCAAATTATCAATTTGCAGGTCTTAGAGGCCAATGTGAAGTCTAAGTGTGCCAGTTTTGTTGTCACAGTTCTAATTCCAAACTCTCGGTGGAATTCTCCCAAACAAACATGACGACGATGGCGTCTGAGGACAACAACTTCGATAAGAAGTTCATGACTATGAAGGTGAAATTTACTCCTTCTGAGACTATATACAACATGGTTCAGAGTGCACTCCTGAATTGCCTCAGCTGAGTGTGAGAAGTGCTAAGTTGCGCAGTTCAGCTCGGTTCTCTTCTCGAGCGGTAGACTGAGTTTGATCTATTTTCCTTCAACGGAAATTGTGGAGTGGGCATGGCAAGAAGGCGTAGGAATAAGCTTTTCAATTGATTCATTTTTTTATGATCCATCCATCCGCACATGCTTCAGGAGTAAAATAAAGGTGCTCCTCCTTAATTTTACTAGAACTGTTGTGGAATACCAAACTTCTTCATTGTCTTAGTTCGAGCACAGAATTAGATCTATTTTTCCTTTTTAGAAATAAAACAGACTATTCATTCAAGGCAAAACACATTAACTGGAATTGAGTACAGGACCCAACAATCACGGCTAGGGAGCTAATAAATGAGCTACATTGCATGTCTAACCTGACGGACATCTTTCTCTAGGTTAGGATATGGAATTATCAAGGTTGAGCTAGCATGGTGTATCTTCATTTTCTAGAAAAATTTGCAATCCAAGGTTGTTTGTTAATAAATTGATATTCTGTTTCTTTTCATAGCTCTAGAACTTATCCATATAGTTGTATTATGTAGCTCCGGTTCTTCTTTAGCTTTGGAAACCTTATTTTTCCTCAGCAAGATCAATTTTTAATTCAACGAGAGAAAACAGATCTGCCAATAGAATCCTTTATGTCCATATGGTTTTGATACGAATACATGATCGAGTAAATACTAATATAACATAAGATTAAGCTTGCACCTGAACATGGTCTCTAATTCTTATATATCAAGGATACGGAGTATTTTAGTATTGATGTAATCATATTATGCAGGATTGGATAAAAGAAATGCCCATCTATGCCTGTCTCTCATCATTCAACTAACTAGACCATTGATTCAATCCAAATTGACGTATCTACCTCTCTTACAGGAATTCACTCTACTGAAATGGTCAAAATTTGTTTCAAGGTGCTCTCCAAATAAGTCTTCACATATTCTTGACAATGTCATGGACGTAAGTTATGCTCAATGATAGCTCCTTTCAGTTATATTATTCTTCATTATATGAGAGATTGTAAAAATAAACAACTTCTAACAAGGTATTTAAAGGTCATTCTGCATATTTTTTTTGTTTATCTTTTAAATTTTGAAATGACACTTTCAAAGTTGTTGGTTACTAATTTTCTAATCTTTGTTCAGGATTGCAGTAGGGGAGGATGATAATGCTGATGGCTGATGCAAATTTCATCACTCTGTTTCGTGTGATAATATGATTTGTAGGGTGATATTCTTCATAGCGTTGCTTCACTTTTGATTCTGGTTTGTAGCTCCTGATTTTTTTCCTTTTTTGCAAACGGGTAAGCTGAAGTTGGTAACAGATATAAGATATGATATCATAAATTTCCAGTTAATCATGATTTCAGCTAAAACACTCAAATGTTTGTCTTTAAATTTCTATCAGGTTTTATGTGGTTGCTTCTCTTCCTGAGGGTGGAGTGGTTCTTTTCGAGAATGTGAGGTTTTACAAGGAAGAGGACGAGAATGACCCAGAATTTGCAAAGAAGCTTGCTTCTCTTGCTGATTTATATGTGAACGATGCCTTTGGTACTGCTCACAGAGCCCACGCATCAACTAAAGGTGTCACCAAATTTTTGAGGCCGTCTGTTGCTGGTTTCCTTTTGCAGAAGGGCAATTTTCATTCTCTTTTCTGAATTTTTGGTTTAGACACATATACAACTACATGAATAAAGGGAAAATGTTCATAGCCAAGCAGGGTTGAGTTAATGCTTTATGCTCTATGCTCTATTATATGGAAGAACTAAACAGTTGGTCCATAATTAGTGTTCTGAAATATGGCCCGGTCCTTGAATGATTGGTTGTGGCGTTGGTCCATATATGTAGACTAAATTTCCAACCGAAACCTGAGAATGGACCATACCAAATAGTTCTGCAAATCTCGAGTGTGTTGGGTTTAAGTCATGTCAACTTCCTAAGTCAATCAAAATGTTAACTCTTCTAAATTTTTTAAGCATTCAAGTATTTTTCTAGAAAACCATCTAGCTCAGTCTGTCTTACAATACTCTTCTTACTGCTCTCTGGTACATAAATACAGTTTCTAATAGAAAATGCAAAATTCCGCAATCTTGATGTGCACATCCAAATGTAAAACTAAAATGTGCTCTAACAAGAGTATATATTTTCTAAGCCTTCTTTCTGTATGCCACTTTCCTGAACAATGTATATATTTGTATGTAACAGGAGTTGGACTACCTTGATGGAGCAGTCTCTAACACGAAGAGACCATTTGCTGCTATTGTTGGAGGGTTAAAGGTCCAAGGTCTTTCTGTTGGTTCTTATCTGGTGGAGGAGGACAAGCTTGAGCGCGCAACCACACTTTTTTCCAAAGCAAAGGCGAGCGGAGTTTCCCTTCTGTTGGACACTGATAGTTATTGCTGACAAGTTCTCTCTCGATGCAAACAACAAGGTTGCTTTCTTTGTTTAAACTGTTATGTCTTTTTTTCCCTTCCTCTGGGCAGTTATGAGCTCCAAGTGATCTTTTTATTCTTTTGATCTTTACCATAGAGTGCAATATTATTCTGCGCTTTTGGGGCTAGGTTTTTGTTGGTTTCCCGATGGAAGTACTTTAAATTTTTGTTGATGACTTAATTGGGGATTTTAGGAGTTGTGAATTGAAAGACCATGGAGCATAAATGTTGATAGAATTGGGACTTCGAACTAATCCTACAATGCAATATTGTTTGATTGTTTACTGGTGACTTAATTGGCTTCGACCTGATCTTACGGTGCTGATAAGATTAGCATTTGGTGCACCTCAGAGAAGAAAACACATGTGCAAGTAACAATATGACTTAATTGGCTTCGAACTAATCAAGTCAGGGTATGAAATTTCTTTTCTTTTCCAACGGTTTTACATGTTTCTTTAACTTCCTTATCGAGCTGCACTAATCTTATTCCTTTGTTACTGATTGGAATTGCACTAATCCAGTCAAATGCTCTCTCAACTGCAAGTTGCTCAATTTGTTGATTGATTATGTTTAACTTCGAAGGCTACAATATTGTATTAGCCTCAATCAATTTTGATACGTCTATCTAACAATATTAAACCGTATACAAAAAATGAAAGGCAACAACGTAAAGAAATTATAAAATTGCAATTTGCGATTGAAGGAGAAGAAACCTCACTAGATTAAGGAATGTTATGAGTCATTTTAGGATAAGGATAGACGCTAAATAATTAAAATAATCCTACACAAAATTAGTATAAAATTACTATTATTGTGATGTACGAGATCTTATGGAAGATGATGGACGAATGATTATTAACTTATAAATATTATGACAAATTTTAATAATTATCAAAAAAAAATTGTTTTAGAGAAGTCAATACGACGGCTGATTTTTAGCTAATCCTAACATTAGTACATATTTTATCAAAACAATCATGATTATATCAGACTTTTGAAACATGTATATATCAAATCCAACCTTTTTCCGGCTTATGTAACTTTTTTTAGGACTATCCAATCGGATGGTCAGGAGTTGTCATTTGATTTCGGATGAAACTCCGTCCTTTGCCCTCATCAAAAAAGAAAAATTATTAACTTATTAACTTATAAATTTATAAACTATCATTTATATTCACACATTTGTATGTATTTTTTAATATGTAAATTAACTTACGGGCGTATACATTTATTTAAGCTTGTTGTATTTGTGAATGATGTGATATCTGCACACACGAATGAGAAAAAATTTAAACAATTTATCCATTAGTAATAATCATTCGTAAGTTAATAATCATTTATATATGAATCTTTCTTTCTATTTATATGAGGGATGGGTTTTGCACCGAGGTTTTTAAGAATTGAGCCACTTTTTTAAGCGCTACTTCACAACGCTTTATCTTTTCTCAAAGCAAATTCTTAAGCGTTGTCTCATGTGGTTTAGATATTTCGGCTCAAAAACAAATAAAACCGGCTCAAACAAAACACCCGATTTATATAGGTGTATGAAATTGAGTTTTCAAGGTTGTTTTTTCCTCTCTTAGATTCTCCTTTTAAGTGTACAAAAAGGTAAAGGCTTAAAAATATTAGTAATAGTTTTCCAAAGGTCTTTAAGTTTGAATTTTAAGAATGTCCAATGCTACTTGTTTTGGAGAACTTTAGATAATTGATAAATTAGTCTGCTATCGGAGTGGTTATGCTAACCCACGAAAGACGAAAGAATAGCTTGTATTGAAGAATACTAGCTAGATTTCATAATATGGATTTGACGCACATGGGCTTGCAGCCCAGCGATAAGAGAAGTACTCTTTTACCGTGAGGTGGTGAGCTTCGAATTCACCACCTGCACCTAGCTAGGTAGGGGCCATCTGTTACAACAAGGGAGCCCCATATTTATAATTCGAAAGAATAATAATATGGATTTGACACTTCTACATTATAAGATTTATAATGGAAAATAATTTTAAAAATAAATAATGTGTTTATGATGGATTTCACAATAGAGATATCTATTTAACTATTTTGTTATAAGACTTATGGTCCGTTTGGTATCCATATACTATTATATCAGATATCATGTATGAGTATGGGTATCGGATATCAGGTATGGGTATGAGATTGATATATGATATTTGTGTTTGTTATAGTTTTTTCAGATATGAGATATCGAAATCCGAGGGAGATATCAAATTGATATGTCATTGTGGGGAGAGAAGAGAGAAAAGAAGATATGTGTGTTTTTTAGAACGAAAGAGATATCAAACTAATAACCCTTGAAAATGGAAGATATCAAACCTATTCAAAATTCAGTAGCAAAGATATCAAATTGATATCTATATATTGAGCCCCTTTGATACTCATACATGATATCAGTATATGGATATCAAACAAGCCCTTATAGTTTTTGTATGGGTTTCGATGAAGAATATGACTTAAATGATGATTGCGGATAATGTATACAAATTTTTTGTTATGCACATAATATATTATGATTATTATGAGTCATGAAGACAATATATGTATAAGTCACTCAATATATAAATCGTCAAAACCGTATAGATTTATAACTTATAAATATGTTCCACGTTCCTTATCTAAATTTTCATTTCAACCTTCTCTCATATTATGTTCATATTAGTTAGAAAAACTAATTAAAAAAAGAGAGAGTGTGGTCTATGCTTTTGGGCCAGCATGCATCCAATACTGCGGCCCAAATTCTTTGGCCCAGTATTCATAAACCATGAGAATATATATTTTGATGGAAAATTACGTACATAGAATTGTAGTACTTAGATATATTCATATATATGAATCTTATAAAATAATACTTTATTCGTTAAATGAATAAGGAGTATCATGTGATTTAGACGACTAATATATCTATGCCAACAACAAAATTTTATGTATTATATTAATTTAGCTTCCAAACTATTGCTACAAAAATGTAAAAATTAGGTACAATCATGAACCTTTGTCAGCGATCACCTAACCGACTTTAATTATCACAGAATAATTTAATTTTGTGGTTTTTTTTTTTACCGGAAATCACCCGTATGATATCCTATATTGCTCAAAATCACCCGTATGTTGCAATATTACTGAAAACCACCTTTATGAACCACTCCGTCACTCAACAACCACCCCTCTCTAAAGTTCGTTAAATATTTATGTCACGTGTCATATTATAATATTATTTTATTCAAAATTACCGAAACCACCCATTTAAAATCTTATAATGACATTTTTTCCATGTCTTCAAATCTTTGGGTCGTTTATGTAATTCCTAACAAAACTGTTTTTGTAATTACTGAAAAAGTGATTAAAACCCCCAAATTACATCTTCTTCCTCAACATCCACAAAAACCCTAATTCCTAAAATCTCAAATAAAGATTATATATGAGAATTGTAAAATTCGAAATGCAGGGAAAGAGGGAAAACGAACTGGGAATGTTGGAGTTGTGCTGCTTTGTTATAGGGATATCTGTTATAGAAGTCACGTGCCTGTCACGTGTGCAAATTGTAAATAACAGATAACAGATTGTAAAAGAGGGGCGCGTGGGAGAGTGAGCTAAATTCTGTTATAAGCTCTCGATCAAACACGAATCTCATTATCTAGAAATTTGTAATCTTCTTTCCTCTCTGTCTAATCAAGAAACTGAGTGTTCTTCGTTGTCGTTCGATTCTTATTCTATCTTCTGAGAATCCGCGATCGAAGGTAAGAGTTGGATGTTTTCATTAACGGCGAATTCCAGTGTGAGCATAAGGAATTGTATTCTAAATTCCTTAACAATGGTATCAGGAAGCCAATCGACCATGGGAGCTAGATCTCAGGCGGTGATGCGCGAGTCCACAATTCAGGAAGTGGAGGAGGCATTGACTGACAAGTTTGGAGATCTAGCAGGCAAGGTTGTTCAGATCGATGAGAAATTGCATTCCAAGATCGCTGAGATGTTTGAAGCGATTAAGCTGTTGACAGAAACAATTGCCAAAGGGAAGGATCGCAGTGGAAGTCCAACTCAGATCTCAGGGAATCAAAGTCCACTATTGCAGCATCCAGAACCTTCAACTCTTCGCCAGAATTTTCATCAAGAAACAGTTGTAAGGCCTAATCTTCCCAATTTCAATTATGCTGGGGTTACAAGGTTGGAAAAATTGGATTTCCCTAGGTTTAATGGTGATAAGGTGAAAGAATGGTTGTTCAAATGTGAACAATTCTTCTTATTGGATCGAACTCCTGAGGAGATCAAGATTCAGTTGGCTGCGATGCATTTTGATGTTTGAAGATCGCTGAGATGTTTGAAGCGATTAAGCTGTTGACAGAAACAGTTGCCAAAGGGAAGGATCGCAGTGGAAGTCCAACTCAGATCTCAGGGAATCAAAGTCCACTATTGCAACATCCGGAACCTTCAACTCTTCGCCAGAATTTTCATCAAGAAACAGTTGTAAGGCCTAATCTTCCCAATTTCAATTATGTTGGGGTTACAAGGTTGGAAAAATTGGATTTCCCTAGGTTTAATGGTGATAAGGTGAAAGAATGGTTGTTCAAATGTGAACAATTCTTCTTATTGGATCGAACTCCTGAGGAGATCAAGATTCAGTTGGCTGCGATGCATTTTGATGATCAAGCTGCTACATGGCATCAGTCCTTCTTGCTAACTGAATTGGGGGGTAGGAATGATTGGAGACATTTCAGGGAAATGCTATTAGAAAGATTTGGGGAAATATTGGATGATCCAATATGTGAGCTCAAGAACCTCCAGGATACTGAGGGCATTCTTGAATATCATTGTAAGTTTGAACTCATCAGGGCAAGGGTGCAGTTACATGAGGATTACTTGGTCAGTGCTTACTTGGCTGGGTTGAGAGTGGACACTCAGATGCATGTAAGAATGTTCCAACCTCAAAGTATTAGACAATGTTTAATGCTAGGTAAGTTGTATGAGTCTGCACACCCAAGAAAACCAGTGGGAAGTACAAGTACAATCAAGCCACAAATCCAGAGTGGTAGGCATATCCCTCAGATTAGGAAAGAAGGAGCTATGGGGGGGAACTTCTAGATCCACAGAGGGAAATGGCACTGGTAGAAATTTTTTGACTCAAGCTAAGATGAGTGAGAGAAGGGTCAAAGGTCTTTGCTATTTTTGTGATGAAAAATACACCCCAGAGCACTATCAAAAGCACAAGAAGACTCAACTATATCTGATGGATGTTGAGGATGAGTGCAATGAGGAAACTAGTGCAGATCAAGAGCATGAAGAGGAAGATAAGATGGAAATTTCAGTGAATGCTGTGGCAGGAGTATCTGGTTATAGAACTATGAGGGTTCGAGGGATGAGTAACAAGAAGAATATATTCATCTTGATTGACTCTGGGAGCACTCACAACTTTATTGATCAAGCCATGGCTGAGAGATTGGGTTGTAAGCTAACACCAGTAGAAGTTACCAAAGTCACAGTAGCAGATGGTAGCTCATTAAATGTCAAGGCTAAGGTACAGAATTTTCAGTGGGAGTTGCATGATCACAGCTTCAAGACTGATGTTATGGTGCTTCCTTTGGGTTGTTGTGATATGGTTTTGGGAATTCAGTGGCTTGAGACATTGGGACTAGTAGTTTGGGACTTCAAGAAGCTGTCTATGGAATTCAGGATTGCTAACAGAAAAGTAGTTTTGCATGGAATTCAGTCTGGTTCAGTAAGGGAGATCAAAGCTAAGAGAATGAATAAGACCATGGTAGAAAATGCTCAGTTGACTATGATATGCTTAGAGCATTTTTCAGAGGGAGAATATGTGATACAGCTTAACCTCATGGGATCCAAGGAAGAACAACCTGAACCACCCACAGTAATCAAGGAGTTGATGCAACAGTTTCATGATATCTTTGCTATGCCCACTTCCTTACCTCCTTTCAAACCTCAACATGATCACAAGATTCCCTTATTGGAAGGAGCAAGTCCAATAAATCAGAGACCATACAGATATGCAGTGTACCAGAAGAATGAAATTGACAAAATGGTGAAGGAAATGCTAGATTCTGGGGTCATCCAGAATAGCTCAAGCCCTTATGCTTCTCCAATTGTATTGGTGAAGAAGAAAGATGGCACATGGCGCCTATGTGTGGATTATAGAAAGTTAAACACAGCTACTGTCAAAGACAAGTTCCCTATTCCATTAATTGAAGATTTAATGGATGAGCTAGGGGGGTCGGTGATCTACTCTAAAAAAGATCTTAGAGCTGAATATCACCAAGTAAGGATGAACAAGGAGGACATCCATAAAACTGCATTCAAGACTCATAGTGGCCACTATGAGTATTTGGTTATGCCATTTGGATTAACAAATGCTCCAACAACCTTCCAACACCTAATGAACTCAGTTTTCAGGAATTTGGTCAGAAAGTATGTCCTAATCTTCTTTGATGACATCTTAGTCTATAGCTCATCCTTGGAGGAGCACATTACACATTTGACATCTGTCTTTGAACTCATGAGGAAGAATGAGTTATATGCTAAAGCTAGCAAATGTGCTTTTGCTGTGGATAAGGTGGAGTACTTGGGCCACTACATCTCTGCTCAAGGAGTGTCCACAGATCCACAAAAGATAGAGGCAGTGAGAAATTGGCCTACACCCAAGTCAGTCAAGCAAGTAAGAGGATTTTTGGGCCTGGCGGGATACTATAGGAGATTTGTGAGAAATTTTGGCACCATTGCAAGACCACTAAGCCAATTACTGAAGAAGAATGGGTTTGAATGGTCTACAGATACTGAAAAAGCTTTTGAGACTTTGAAGACAGCTTTGTGTGAGGCACCAGTATTAGCTCTTCCAGATTTTAACAAACCTTTTGTGGTAGAGACAGATGCTTGTGGGACTGGTATTGGGGCAGTTTTGATGCAAGAGGGTCATCCCTTGGCATACATCAGTAGACATCTCAAAGGTAGACAACTTCACCTTTCCATTTATGAGAAGGAATTATTGGTTGTGGTATTTGTTGTACAGAAATGGAGGCACTACCTATTGAGTGCACATTTTGTCATCAAGACAGATCAGAGGAGTTTAAAGTACCTCCTTGAGCAAAGACTAAACACTCCTATTCAACAACAGTGGTTACCCAAGCTACTTGAGTTTGATTATGAAATTCAGTATAAAGAGGGGAAGGAGAACCTGGTGGCAGATGCTCTATCCAGGCAAGAGGAGATACAAATCCTAGCACTCAACATTTCTTCCTTCCATTCAAACTTGCTCAAAGAAATTCAAGAGAATTATGCCACAGATGATGTGATACAACAGTTGATTGAAGAGTTGAAAAGTGACCCTAATGCAAAGAAGCATTTTACTTGGAGTAATGATTTACTCAGAAGAAAGAGCAAATTAGTCATTCCAAATAATCCTATGCTTAAGAATAAGCTATTAGAATGGCTACATTGCTCTGGACTTGGAGGTCACACTGGTAGAGATGCTACAATGCAAAGAATGAAGGGATTTTTCTACTGGAAAGGTATGATAAAAGATATTCAACAGTTTATTAGAAGTTGTGTGGTTTGTCAACAAAACAAATATGACACAACAGCTTATCCTGGCCTCTTAAATCCCTTAAAAATCCCTGAAGCAATCTGGACAGATATCTCCATGGATTTTATAGATGGCCTACCTATGTCTTTTGGCAAAACAGTCATATTTGTTGTGGTGGACAGAATGAGTAAGGCAGCTCACTTCATGGCTTTAGCACACCCTTACTCAGCAGCCTCAGTAGCTCAGTGTTTCCTGGACCATGTTTTCAAATTACATGGCTTTCCACAATCTATAGTAAGTGATCGAGATGCAGTATTTGTCAGTGACTTTTGGAAAGAGCTTTTCACCCTACAAGGAGTGCAACTCAATCTTTCCACAACCTATCATCCTCAGACAGATGGCCAGACTGAAGTAGTGAACATATGCTTGGAAACTTATTTGAGGTGTATGTGTGGAGACAAGCCAAACCAGTGGAGCAAATGGCTTCCTCTTGCAGAGTATTGGTACAACACTTCTTTTCACTCCTCAGCTCAACTCACACCTTTTGAGATAGTATATGGGCAAGCACCACCAGTCCATTTGCCTTATCTCCCAGGGGAATCTAAGGTGGAAGTGGTTGCTAGGAACTTACAGGAACGAGAGCATATGATCCAATTGCTCAAGTTCTACCCTCAGAGGGCTCAGCACAGAATGACACAGGTGGCCAATCAACACAAGAGTGATAGAAGTTTTGACATTGGTGATCTGGTGTTTGTCAAACTTCATCCTTATAGACAGCAAAGTCTAGCACAGAGAAGTAGCAACAAATTGGCACCAAAATACTTTGGCCCATTTCAGATACTGGATAAAATGGGCAAAATGGCCTATAAGTTGGAGCTCCCAGCTGATTCAAGGATCCACCCAGTGTTCCATGTCTCCCAGATCAAAAAGCATGTTGGTCCAGCAACAATAGCCAATGCTTTACCCACTGTAATGCCAGACTCTTTTGCTAAGGAACCTGAGGATATCTTGGAGAGAAGAATGGTGAATAGGCAAGGCCGAGCTGCAACTCAAGTTTTGGTCAAGTGGCGAGCTCGCCCTACTGAGGAAGCAACATGGGAATTCTTGTTTGATTTGGAGAAGAGGTTTCCTTTCTTTAAACCTTGTGGACAAGGTTCTCGGGGAGGGTAAGATCTGTTATAGGGATATCTGTTATAGAAGTCACGTGCCTGTCACGTGTGCAAATTGTAAATAACAGATAACAGATTGTAAAAGAGGGGCGCGTGGGAGAGTGAGCTAAATTCTGTTATAATCTCTCGATCAAACACGAATCTCATTATCCCAAAATTTGTAATCTTCTTCCCTCTCTGTCTAATCAAGAAACTGAGTGTTCTTCGTTGTCGTTCGATTCTTATTCTATCTTCTGAGAATCCACGATCGAAGGTAAGAGTTGGTTGTTTTCATTAACGGCGAATTCCAATGTGAGCATAAGGAATTGTATTCTAAATTCCTTAACATGCTTTTTGAAACCCGAAGTTAAATTGAAGGGTTTTGGAGCATCTGAGTGGAGCGTCTGGGAAGAGAAGCTTTCTTGATTGGCCATCCGAGCAAAGGGAGGTCTGATGATGGCGCCCTGGCGGAGATGGATCTAGTCGACCCGCTCGTGATTTCTCTGGATAATTTGGACGGACCAATGCCTGGTTTCGAGCCATGCGGGTTTACAACTGGTTTTTCCAGCTTCAAATTCTCGCTCGCCATTAACGCTGACTGGCGTGATGAAGCAGAGAGAGGGGGGGAGGGTAGTTGCCCTATGCTTTGGGAAATTGAATGAGTGAATGAATGAAGGAATAGGTAGAGAGTCTGGGGATTCCTTTTGTTTGTCAGATTTAGTCAGCTGAGAGAGAGAGAGAAAGGAGAAGTTATGGATTTTGTGAAGTTCAAATGATAACACAAGTGTCACTTTTTGGTGTTTGAGTGCAAAAAGCAGGCGACGTCTATTTCATGAGAAGGGGATCGTGAACTTTGATAGATTATATTTGAGATATAGATTGTATCTGAGATTTGATAGATTTTAGGATTTAGGGTTTATGTGGACGTTGAGGAAGAAGATGTAATTTGGGGTTTTAATCACTTTTTCAGTAATTACAAAAATAGTCTTTTTAGGAATTACATAAACAGTCCACAGATTTGAAAACATGGAAAAAATGTCATTACAAGATTTTAAATGAGTGGTTTCGGTAATTTTAAATAAAATAATATTATAATATGACACGTGACATAAATATTTAACGGAAGTTAGAGAGGGGTGGTTGTTGAGTGACAGAGTGGTTCATAAGGGTGATTTTCGGTAATATCGCAACATACGGGTGGTTTTGAACAATATAGGGTATCATACGGGTGATTTCCGGTAAAAAATCCTAATTTTGTGTATTAAATCTTGTTCCAACATTTCAAATTTTGTGGTCATATCTTCTTAAACAAAAAATATAACTAAGCATATATGAAAAATGTTACATTAAGTTAATAAATAAACATCTTTCGATAAATAATCAATTTCAACTTCTCTACATATAATTTGATATTCTATATATTAAAATAGGGATCTTGCTTGTTTTCTACGTACATGCATGGCCCTAATAACAGATTTTAATCTTATTAAAATTATAAGAACAATATATTTTTAACATATATAAATGCATCTTTGCTTTGGTTGGAAGAAAACGAAGAATAAAAATACGCTAAGTACATAAATAATAAAAGGATTATAACGTAACATCCGTCTCCATTTTTTTCCGCGCACGTCAACAGCTTAATTGGTGTTTACATCAATCAAATGATTATTAATCTCTTAATTAGTCCGGGCCAAACTCGGGCCGACCCTCTATCCGGGCTGGCTTGGACACTAGGCAACGGACCGCTAAGCCCGGCCCGTAAGGGTACGAGGGCCGGGTACGGTATAGACCTTAGGCCCTTAAGATTTTGTTTCCTCATACTTGCGCCTTCGTCTCCTTTTCTTTCATTCGGTTTCACTCTTTCTCTAACCTAGGTCACAATTCACAAACTAACAGAGACTTCTCAAACTTTTTGTCTCACATACTCACCTTTACACACCTCAGCGCACCTCGACTCTCGTCGTCGACCGGTGTCCGTCTCGCTATCATGATATGCAGAATATGATTATGCAATATTTTATTATATTTTTTCCTTTAAAATTCATTAAAAAAAACAAATTTAACATAACCGGACTACCCGACCCGCTATCCGGGACGGGTATGAGCACTGTCAAAGACCCTCAGACCGGGCCTCGGGCTAGCCCGGCCCGGAAATATGGATCAGAAATTCGAGTATGCCCGGCCCGGGGCTAGCCCGAGCCCGGGTATGGCCAAGTCTACTCTAATTAATTAGGGTATATTATATGATACAAATGAAGTAAACAAAAACATAGGATTAAAATTGAGGGGTGCGACACAAGCTGCACGTGCTTGTGACGGTGAGCGGTGCCGATCCATCAATTATTTAGGTTTAAGGATTCATTAATTTAATTAAATATGATTTTATGTACTTTATACGAGTATTTTCTTATGCAATTTAAATCAATGTGTTTTGTTGTCTTGCTAATTAGTATTACCTTCTTCTATACGGTACACGAAACATTTTTTTTTTACTAATTAATGATAGGTGTAGTGGGCAAAATTTATTGTATGTCCATTTGCTTTAACAACGTTTTAATGATAAGAAATAAATCAGGCCCTATATGTCGAACACAGACCTTTATAAATGTTAAGAACGAAACCAACAACCATAAGATAAGAAAATAAAATAAAATGACCCACACAGTTTTCTTGTATCTTACACTACACTATAAATTTAGCATTTACTAGCAACTAATAATGCGACAAATTGTTTTTATGATGATGATATATAGCTACCTATAGTTTAAATCTGCTTCTTTAAGACATACATGTATAGATAGTTGTTATTGTGACGATTTGTTTTGTAAAAATAAGTCCAAAACGTATATATAGAAAAGTTCCGGTGAGAACAAAGCTTAACGTAGGAAAAACGAAATTTTCGCGTTCAAGGATAACAAGCTAATGTTCATAATTTGAGTAGTAATGTTCATAATCTAGACGATAAAACTTTTGAAGTCATTTTAAGAAAAAATAAATAAATCAAAGTTTGCAGTAATTACAAGTATGTCACCGCGTCCCTCACTGAAAACATTCAAAAAAAATTATGGCCCATTACCATATAGAATATGAACATTGTCGTGTAATATGTGAACGCAATCTGTTCGTTTTTCCTACGTTATTATTTGCACCGGAACTTTTCTCTATATACTCATTTTGAAGAATAATACTCCATATACCATAACTAATCCATTAGTAAATGAGAGTGTGGGAAATAAGGAATATAACATTACTAATGAGAGAAGATTTCGTCGAGATGAAATTTTTGGAGAGAACTTAGAGCGTAGTACACAAATTACAAATATTAGAATTTTCCGTATATAATCATGCACATGGTTTTGAATATCCACAGTATGAGTTATAACTTTAATGTCTATCGTTTTGGATCTTATCTAAGTCATTGATAATTTAGGTTGTGTTTTAGCCCACTTTGACGCGTAATGCATAGACGCACCAATGTTATTATCCAATAAATAGTTCAAGTATAAGTGTATAACGCATCAAAATGGTTCATGCTTTATAAACTTTTTTATAAAGAGTTCTATAATTTTGTAAGAAATTTCAATATGAGCGCGGTAGCATGTATATAAAATTCGTTAAGAATAACCATCGTTTTCCAATCAAAAGGCCAAAAAATGTGTGTTAAATAACTATTTTATTTTAATGATAAATACTAAATTTGCAACACTTCATCAAGATAAATAACTATTTTATTTTAATGATAAAACTTCAATTTAACCCATAACTATATTGTATAGGTAATAGATTCGTCACACTTAAGCATAATTGCAGAGATAGTTTTTCTTATTTGGGCGTTTAAAGGAGCAAACGATTACCATTTTGGGCAAATCTATATGCACACGCTCATATTGAAATTGTCTACAAGATTATGGAAAAAAACAATAAAAAATATTCATGCGTAACACAAGGAATATAGTTTTTTTAATAATGATATTGGCGTGTAACATGCGTTAAACATCAAAGTGAACGATAAATGGTATTTTGACTGGACAACATATAGAATCCGTCATATTAAGGGAAAGTGTCGGGTGAGAATAACTTTTAAAATACGAACGTGAGAATGTTGCACATTAGTAGTAAATTGGTGAACATTTGACACTAATTTGGTGCACTGACAAACTTAAAACATTTTGAAGAACGTTCATTTTTTAAAGAACATTTATTGAGAAAGTGAAGAACATTAGATAAAAATTGTATATGTGCATCATTTTTTTAAAGTATGTGCATCAAAACTTGTGCACATTTAAGTATATTTTGATGCACTTCGCACGTTCTCATTTTAAAAACTATTTTCACCGAAACCGCACCCATTATATTAATATGTCAAATTTGATACGGAGTATTATATTTTGAGATTTAATATTGTATTTTAATAACTCTTTCATGATGAATGACCGATAAATTTCATCTATCACAAATGAAGTATTTTTTTCATTTCTAGTTTTCTACGGAATAAAAAAGGCATTAAAAAGGAAAAATTGGATGCAATAAATAGAAAGTCCAAACATATACCATAGTCATCTTCTGACATAAGATATCAAATAATTAGAATTAGTAGTAATAGACTGATACACATACCTTATACAAATATACCTAATTCAGCAGTGCTATAAATAATTATACCAAATCTCACATCAAATTTAGAATATAACCCAAATGTCACACAAATAAACAACTTTATATCATATCGAAACAAATACTTCCATTTCCAAATTTCCTCTCTATTTCTCCTCCAAAATCACCTGCCCACACTTTTTCCTTTCTATCCTCCACTTCTTCCCCTAAAAGCTTCCTTCTTTATTTCGGCTGCTTTGAGTTGAAACTCTGCAATGTCTTCAACTGTCCAAAGATTCATCAAGTGTGTAACCGTTGGCGATGGCGCCGTTGGAAAAACTTGTATGCTCATTTGCTACACCAGCAACAAATTCCCCACTGTAAGTCTCCTTTCAATTTCGCCCAATTTCTGATTCCATTTTGATTTTCATAATTGACCGTAACCCAAGAAAGTTATGAGGTTTTTGCCCTTATTTTCTGTTTTTGTTGTTGTCTAAATTGTTCTATCTTGAATTTTGCACCTGGGTTATAATTTTCCCCAAATATGCTATTGTCTAGCCCTTTCTTACTGATTTTGTTGTTGTTCTAATCTGAATTTATTTGTTAATTCAAGGACTATATACCAACAGTTTTTGATAACTTCAGTGCAAATGTGGTGGTGGAAAGCACCACTGTGAATTTAGGACTTTGGGATACAGCTGGTGAGCTCATGAATTTTCTACACTTAAGTTTCATTTAACCTTGTATTGTATGTAATTGGGAAGGAATGGTTTACTAAATTGTGTGTTTTGAGTTCTGAACTGAAAGAAAATTTATACTTTAACTTTGTTGTTGTTATGATAGGGCAAGAGGATTACAATAGATTGAGGCCCTTGAGCTACCGAGGTGCTGATGTGTTTGTCTTGGCGTTTTCGTTGGTTAGTCGTGCCAGCTACGAGAACGTGCTAAAAAAGGTGACTTTTTTGGCTGTAAAATTTGGATTGTAGCTTATCAATGGATAAAGTAGTTACAAAATCTTGATTCAAGAAAATAAGGATGTTATCTTCTTCTTTTTTTCAGTGGATCCCAGAGCTTCAGCACTATGCACCAGGAGTCCCAGTGGTATTAGTTGGGACCAAATTGGGTATGTAAGAATGCAGCAAGTGCCCCATTTCTAATTAGTCGTAATGCCTACTTTATTGTACCTAACATGAGTCAAAATTTGCATACATCAAGTTTAGTATTGATAGTTCTGCCTGCAGAAGGATAATAATGAAACTGAGATGGATGTCGGTCAATTTTATCCCGAAAATTAGGTAAATCATAAATGGCCATGTGTGTTGTCCTGAAGAACTTCATGTTACATGTCCAATGAACAAGCAGGAACAAATAACAAACTTTTTCCCACACAAGTTAGTTAAAGACTAAACAAAAAGCAAATTAGGAGCTCAGTATGAAAAAAATATAGGATGCAGCTAAAGTTGGAGCATTGTAAAAATTTAACTGATATGATAACAGTTTGCCGTCATGTTTGTCGTCTTACTCCCTACGAAGACGAGCAAATGCAGAGAATGGGCAAAATTCTCTTGTTTGACTTTGGTCTAGAATACAGTAAATTTAGTTTTAAAATCTTCGTTTATATATGCAGATCTTCGTGAGGATAAGCATTATATGGCTGAACATCCAGGCCTGGTGCCAGTAACAACTCCACAGGTTGGTTTCCATTAATGAGCCTCTTCGGTTTAATGTAGCCGTTTTCTGTTCCCTAAACTATTAAAAATATGACAATAATGGGTAACATTTTATCAGGGAGAGGAATTGCGCAAACAGATTGGTGCGTTGTTCTATATTGAGTGCAGCTCTAAGACTCAGCAGGTACATCATTTTTTATAAGGTAATTTTTTTTTTGGTATGATAGGCTCTTGTCTGAATAATTTATGCTGGATTTTACAGAATGTAAAAGCGGTTTTTGATGCTGCAATCAAAGTAGTTATCAAACCACCTCAGAAACAAAAGGAGAAGAAGAAGAAGCAGAAGCGACATGGCTGCTTATCGTACGTCTTTTTCTTTGGAAAATCTCAAGATATTGATAGATAGGATTAACATGTCAAATTTTTGGTGCTGAATATATTGGAAAATTTTGTGTTTCTGCAGGAATGTTGGAAGGAGGCTAGTTTGTCTGAAAAGGCGTTCAAACTGATGGAGTTGATTCGGTTTTGTTGTACTGAGGTTCTTTTGGATTACACAAGTCGACATCTTTTGGCCTTCAATCTCATTCATAGCTTCAAGATCTTTGTGAGTTGATAGTTGATATGAAATCAATAGTAGACAACAACAACAACAGCATGTTTGTTCTGTATATTCAGCTGCTGCTTATTCTTTTCATCTGATGCATATTTATCTTCCTTTATATTGTATTGCTCTTTGATGTAGCTGATCATTGTTTTCACTAATAACTAGTCTGTTAGTTTTGCTTTAATAAAAAAACTTAGCATGCTTACCTTTTCTTTTGCATTATTAAGTTTGATATAACATCATGATTCATGAATCACACAACTCATCTCCTTGTATTGCATAAAATAAAGCCGAGTACGATTTGGGGTTCAAAATGTGACAATCCTAGATATCGTAGCTACTTATTTCTTCAACATAGCAAACAAGATCTCATTCCAAGTATCAATGGCACCAGGCAAGCACCAATGCCTACAATCACTCAAACCCGAAGCTGCATTGTAGTAGAAGTACTTACCCGGATGCGCATCTGCCCTATACATCATCGCCTTGGTCACATCCATTACCATAAGCTTCTTGTTCTTTGCTTCTTTTTTCGCCTTCACAAACTCCTCCATTTGATAACTTCTCATGTCCAATACGTCATCGCCTACCACCCGTTTCACTCCGTCCTCTGATACCAGAGGCGTAGTCCTAGAACAGGAACCGCCCTTATTCCATGACCCTTTCTCGAAATGTGCAGGGGAATTAGTCCTCAGAATCGTGGCGGTCTTGCCACATTCGTCGCATTGGTTGATGAAGTTGAGAGATGTTTTTAGTGATTGCTTGTAAGCCCATTCTAGGGTAAGGTTGTTGGAAGGGCAATAATAGCATCCTAGAAGTGTGTTGTTGGAGTAGACATAGTTGGGTCTAGCGAACCAGGCACTAGCCGAGATGATGACAACGTCGGACCCACGCACGCTCATGGCCCATGTCGGGTCCACCTTGTCAATGTGAAGGTCGAATACGCCCCTTGTATGACGTTCATTTGATAGGACGAGGAAGGGGGTCCATAGCATAGTGATGGTGAAGTTGTAGGATTTGAAAACCCATGTCTCAAATTTGTTCTTCTTGTCATCAAAGGCCACCTCCGGCACCTCAGCCTACCAAAACAACATAAGAAATAGAAAGTTATGATATTTCAATCAAGCTTGTATAACTTGGCAAACTAGAATGTGCATGAGCGCATAGGAGCAAAATACACAAGTCCTGTTCTGATACTGATTACATAGGTCCACTAGGAGTTTAGGATTCTTTTCCTATAATCAATTATCAATAGAATGAGTAGTTCATTGATAAGATATATAAGACACTATATGTCTCAACTTCCGTTCTTTGACTTAATTTTCCAACATAGACTGAAAAAGTTATGCAGTTCTTACAGAGGATAGGAGACAGACAAGTGAATCAGCTTGGTTCCGAGAGACAGAATCGCCCACGAACACGATCCTCTTCCCTCGAAGGAACTCCAAGAAAGAAAACGGGTCAAAAACCGAGAGCTCACATCCATTCGGTTTCCACCTCCAATTAAGGAAATCTTTGTCTTTCCTTCCATACATAAAACAATTCTTCGAGTGAGGAAGAGTAGGGCATGTTACATTGTCGTAGTACAAACTTCGTTTTCGGTTCTCCCACACCCACTCGCCTTTAAACAAGTCGCATTCGTCTTTGTCTTCAGTCTTGACACCGATTGAAGAAGGAGAATCAATGCTCGATAACGAGCTCGAAGAGAAGCAATACAAGACCACGGTGAACGTCAAGACGAAAATTCCTAGAGCAAGGACTCGACTGAGGTCGCCGGTGAATTTGAACAACTTTTGTGTCTCCATGATCTTGTTTTGATTGAAAGTTTTTGAGAATGTCTTTGATGAGTTTATAGGTGAAGAGAAGAACATCATGTCATAAGCATAAGTTGCAGGCCGTCTTATACGTGCATTATATTATTATGGGGTAAGTATTTAATTATTAAAGTAGAAGTAAGGAATCGTTTAGATGTATGACATGCACATTGTGCTTACAACAACAGACAATGTTACTATAAATCAATAGATGTGTGTCTTTGTAGACTTTAACCAATCTGAATCTAGTCTTTCAAGTTTGGTTGACATAACATAATCTCCAATGTCTCAAGCTAATTATTTAAGAGTATGTAAACTATAATAGTAAACTTTCTAAATGATTGAAGGATTGCTAGTATACAGAACCTTAAACTTGTTAAAGGAGAATAAATTTCTTCTCGTTTAAATTATGTAAAAGAAAATATCGGGTGAGAATATTTTTTATAATACGAGTGAGAATGATGAACATTTAGTACTAATTTGATGCACATTATATTCGTTTACAAACTAAAAAACATCCATAATTTGAAAAAACATTTATTTTTTAAAGAACATATATTGAGAAGCTGAAGAACATTTATGTAAAAAACGTATATGTTACTCTTTCAAAGAATGTGCATCAATTTTTTTGATGAACATTTCAGTACCATTTATACGTTCTAACTTTAAATATTATTCTCATCGGAACCAAACTCAGTTAGATAAGAAACAAACAACACAAAGAACAACCTAACGGATTGACCTACGTGAGACATATATCTGACGAGATCAAAATATACTTATCCGAATTCCAAAAGTGATCGAACGGATGTATCCTTTAACGATACAGTTAAACACTAAAAAGAGTAAATATGTAATGCAACAAGACGAATCTCCTGCAAGATTATATTACATATTTGCTAGATTATATCATATAATACAAATATGCTCCTTTTCTTAATGTCTTTTAATAACTTTCTTCCAACTTCTTCGGTCTCCAGCACTTCCTCACATTCACATATCTTACGAAGTAATATCTCCAGTCTCCACGTAAATTTGATTTAGACCAAATCAATTCTTCGTGGAGGTCATGATATATGAATACATTCTCCATTTAATTAGTTGTACTCCCTCTGTCTCATATTATAGATCACGTTTTCCATTTTGAACGTCCTAAAATATAGATTCTACTTTTTTTTTTTAATCTTTTGTCTTATTATCAATATCACATCAATCTATACTCTCTTTCCTCCTTTTTACATCAAAACTCACATCAATTCACTTTTTTATCTTCTCTTTCCTACATAAAAATTCACACTCACTCACAATCTCTATTCTCTCCACTTTTTTTTCTTCCTTCCTTAATTTACCTCAATAACAACAAACGTGATTTATAATATGGGAGAGAGTATTATGGGAGGGAGTATTATTGTTTGATGTCATGGTTAACTAATTTAATACATTTGTTTCTCTGAGCAGTTGTTATAACTGCATGAATTCGGTCTTAAGAATGTTTTGTCATTACCTATTATTAAGTAAGTATTAGTGTACGGAATTGTTTATATAAGTATTTTTTGCCACATCATAGGCCACCATTATAATAAAATAATGTCAGGCAAAGAATTTTACTAACAAAAAATAAGTTTAAAGAAATTTACGTCTGGTATGATTCACTGTTCACTAATCACCAATCACCAATCACTCAAATAATTTATTCATAATTGTATATACTACTCAAATCAAATAACTTATAGTATTATAATAAAATATTTTTTAATAAAAAAAGTAGCTAGTGAAACAGACGTGTTATTTTAATATCTGATGGTGGATTCATTCGAGAGAAGTGTAGTTTTGACGGCCCAAAAACTACAATGTGCCGGGCCCAAATTTCACAAAACATCTTAAACAAAATTATGACCATCAGAGTACAATTTAATGCATGATTTGATTCAATTTTATATCAATCATCATCATCATGCATTATGATGTGAGAAAATATGTGATAATATGTGATTCTGGACTTTGATATTTTATTGCTGTAATAACATGTAACCCTTCATTCCGTTATTTTGTAGCTCACTTATGGCTTGTTTGTTGACATTCATTATAATGGCATTATCATTTATAATGACGTTTTTCAATAAAAAGGATTTATAATGCTTTGAAGTTCGTGTAATTTTAAATTATACCGTACTCTACTTTTAATGAATTTATCTTAAATAATGGCTTTATAAATTAACATCACCAAACGCATTTATCTAACAAAAGGGATTTATTTCAAAAAATGTCTTTATAAATGTTTGGCCAAACAATACCTTATTTTAGTGGCCGAATAAAATAAGGTGTTCCATTTTCATCTTCTTGAACAAATAATTCCTCGTAAAATTGAAGATTAAAATATTATTTAAAAAGCTATTTAAATGTTCGGTAACTTCAATTAAATGTATAATAATAATAATAAAACTATGAAAAATGATTTTATTCAGTTAGTAAGCTCTAATTATATAAGAGGCATCACATTAAAAACTTAAGCTACTTTAATTTATATTAAATTTACATTTTTTACCGAACACTCAATACTTATGAAAACGAAAAATTAAACACTATTAATATGAAAGAACCTCTACGGAACGGAACCTTGTTCTCTTGAATTGAAAGACTTTTACACATAAGAATGAGTGTGTATTTCGTGGCCACAAATACAATTACCAACTAAGGTAAAAAGCTAGACATGACGAATTGTAGTTTACTAGTTTACGCCTGCTTCGATCTAGACCAAAAAAGAAATTGTGACTCAGGGAGCCACGATGCGTGGCTGTTGTGGTAAGAAATTTGATAAATAAAGTTCGATGGTCACCATCAAAATTCGGAGGAACTCTTTTTTTTTTCCCACCTAAACGATGGAAATTACTTCATCTAGATTGTACAATCGGAGTTAAAACATATGATTCTTGAAGTTTTTGTTTATATTGTGCTTTGATCTAGGAAAAGCTGCAAGTCTCAGGCTCTCTCAGCCTACATTCTGGATTCTATCTCTTCTTGAAATATTGTTTCAATATGTTTATGCTGTATTTGTGAATTCTCTTGCCTTGTTACTTGATATGCTCTCTCTTGGATTCTTCTAAAAGTTTCTGTTTGTAAACCCAGATTCGTCCATTTTGGAAGACACTACTTTCTGAACATTCAAGGTCTTATCTTTGGACTCACTTTTTACATTGCTGCACTATTACCCATTGATATGCTATTGTAATTGAACATCATCATATGGGTTATGTTTTTTTTTTCAGGTACATTCATTCAGAGCATGGTTTTGAGTTGAGTGAACTTAAACTATTATGTTAGTTTTGAAGTACAGGATGTGCATAAATCTTGCTTAGTTTTTCTTTCAGGCCATAATCAAATGTTGACCTTCTCGAATCTCGATTGCCTGACGACATTTATCCTGATCGTGTGCCCTTCGCCATTATTGACAACAATTTCAAGTATATAACTTTGCGCTGGTCAGGACTTATTGTGTAATTCAGTTATTGATGTGTATAACTGTGTATGTGAATTTGCTTCAGACATGTTAACCATGACTGTTATAATACCTAAATTCACACATATATTGCTTTTAGTCCTACTCATTTAAGTTTCTTCAGATATCAATTTATTCAATTAGTTTGAACCCCTTATGCAAAGTTTAGACATGACCAACTTATTTTTCTGAAATCCAAAGTAACCAGTACCCGGGTTTTTTCTACCACTAAAGAAAGTGAAAAAGCAAAAGATGAGCTCCCAATGATGTTGATTGTCGTCCAATGGATCTTCATGAAGCTCAACCCAACCACAATAAAAAAAAACTACAAGCTACATACACAAAAGACAAGGCCAAGCCAGCCATAGAAAGTGGGACTTAAGGCTTGGCCTTGTCTTTTATGTAATTAGTTTGTAGGTTTTTTTCTTTTTGATGTTGGGTTGAGATTTCTAGAGATCAATTGGATGGCAATGAACATTATTGGCGGTTCTTGGTTCGCCTTTTCTCTTTCATTTGTGGTAGAAAAATCCGTCGTGGGTGTTTTTTCCCAACTGGATAATCTATTTGATCAAGAAACACAAACCTTTAGTCCTCGTTGTATAAAGGATTAAAGGTTTTAAAACGGATCTTTATTCTCTGTCATCATGATGATGATGATGCACACAATGATACAATTTGAACGAATTTCAGGTTAATACTTCGTACTATATCGAATCATGTTTTAACTACAAGCTCTATTCTATATCATTACTAAGCATATTTCTGAATAAAACATGACGATTTTTTCAGATACTTGACGCTAAGGATGGATTCTGTGCGGCCATTGTTGAACATGTGAATGAATGCTATTCAACCAGCGACAGTGAAGAGGAGTTGAGCTTCTAAACAATCTCGTAGGTGTATCATTTGATCACCGAAATGAACTGAACTATAGAAAGTTATAGTGAAGATGAATTTTTGAAGTGATTTTAGTTCGAAATCAGCTGTTGCTGATGGCGTGAATGCACAACTTAGACGACATGCAAGGGAAGATCATACGAAACTGATTCAAATAAACTCTGTTTCTAGAGATCAAGGTACCAAACTGAATCTTTTCCAGTCTCCCTTATGGTTCAGTGCAGAGAATATGAAGGTTTCAGTACAGCAGAAAGTGGCTGCTTACTAGTATCATACGAAAGTTACACTATAACTGAGAATACAAGTTTCAGGTTCTAGATGCAAAGGGAAAATCAAAGCTTACCCAGGATTCGTGTGATAGGAAACTTGAATGAAAATGTCAACAAATTCAATAAATCTAGGTGTAATGATTGGTGTATAGATTTTTTTTGGAAATGAAGTGTGTGCAGAGTTGTTTACTTCACAAATAGACTGGATTTAATATCTAAGAGACTTTCTCTCTAAAGTTATGTACAAGTTTGGTTTCTCCAAGAAATGAATTGTCTACACACCGCCTCCTACTCTGTTCTAGTTGATAATAAACCAGGAAGAGAATTTAAAATGTTGTGGTATTAAGGCAAGGTTCAACAAGACGGTTCAAAGCATATATTGCGGTAATAAAAGAGCTTTTGACATTGAAAAATTAGAAGAAGAAAAAACATCCTCATGCTTGTGTATATAAAGACAACAAATTATTTATAAGTTTTAGGAGTCTAATGATTCAATTTCTTGATTGAAATTAAATATTTGAGAATAAAGATTTAAACTTATTAAAGAAAGTAAAATTTTAAAATATAAATTATATATATATTTTAATTTAAAAAAAATTATTCCGGTTTAGGGCGGACCAGAACCGGTACCGATTTAAAAACCAGCAGTTTTTCGGTCAAAAATCAAAACTGAAATCGGCCTGGTTGAACTAGCCCCTTGCCGGTTTATGTTCATGTTCAAGTATATGTTGAACCTTGAACCGACGGTTCATGTTCAAGTATATCTTAAACCTTGAACCGACGGTTCATGAACTGACAACACCTCAAGGAGCTCTCTTCGCTATTGCTATGAAATTCTTAGCGAAAAAAACTAACCCATGAATCATTAAGTGGTAACCCTAGAGTTGGTATTATGACACAATCATATTGGCTAATGCAAATACTGAAAACATTGTTTTCCTCAAAAGTTTTCTTGACCTTCTCTCGAAACAAAGCGGGATTTCCATTAATTATCATAAAAGTTCTCTTCAGGTCTCTAAGAACATCTTCCATGCCTATGCTTTTGATCTTGCCTCCCATTTTAATATCTCCAAGTATTTAGGGATCCCTATCATTCAAGGTAGAGTCATAAACGAAACTTTTAAAGACCAAAGATCTAAATGGAAAGTTGTTGGAAAGTTGTCTCTCTCAAGCGGGCGAAGCTCTTCTAATCTAAACTAATCTATGCTAGTCAATTTCCTAATGCAGAAGCTTCCTCTTTCTTTCAAACTAGTGTTTAATGATAAAATTTATTAATCAATAAAAATTAGTTTGCTCATTATTTAGAGGTTCTCCTATCCATATAGATGATGATAGGTTGTCGAAAACTTCTATTTCTATGAAGTCGTAATAAGTAACATCAATATGCACCTGAAATGCTAATAGAATAATTTCCATAAGATATGATAGCCAAAATGAAATATAGGAGGAGAAACCATGAATCCAATTGAAGCTTAATTAGACATCGATGGAATCAAAATCATTCACATATAAAAACAAATTTGTAAATCCTAACAAATGAAATTAGGAGATAAAAGTTGTAGAGGTTGGAGAAAATTCAATTAAACGATAAATAGAGATCATGCATATTTTTCGTTGAAAAGAGGAACATGGACAATAGTAGTAGGGAGAGTGGTGAAACTGAGCACATAGTAAAAAAAGGCCCTTACTATTTAACGCCTACCCTTTTTGCTATTTACCGCCCAGGCGCCGTGCGTCACGCATGGATTAAATCCGTGCGTGACGCATAGACACAATCCATGCGTCACGCATGGATTTTTTATCTATAAAAGCCCAAAAACATCAAACTCTACCATTTTGTCACCTTCTCCAACTTATCTCACGGCGGCTGCACTCCACAACTCACCATTTTACCCAAAATCCATCATTCTCATCATCTTTTTTGCATATAAGGTATGTAAACATTAAGATTTCATTGTTATGGTATGATTTTAATGAAATTATTGAAAAACTGTTAGAATTTTGGAAAAACTGTTGAGATTAGGGTTTAAAACATGGAAAAACTGTTGACGAACAATTTCTGGAATGTGCAATTCCACACGTCACGCTATGAAAGATTCGTAAGTCTCTCTTTCTCAATATAAAAGACTCTCCATTCTCTCTACATCCTATTCAATTTTAATTACTACACTATGCATGTGCTATTAATTTGTGCAGACTAGGGTTTATGATAATGCACCTGATCCGTGTGCCCCGCTCTACATTACTGAAACAGAGAAGGTCTTGCCATGATGTGAGTATGCCTAATTAATTACCTACTCTTTAATACGTACCTCATCATATTTAAACTATACGGAGTATTTTTTAAAAAGTATTTTACAGGTTTGAGGAGCCTGCGCCATGGATTTCAATGTACAGGGAACCAAGCTTTGGGCATGGAAGGTTGAAGTTGATGGACAGCAACAAGGCGCACTGGACATGGCACCGAAACAACGACACCGAAGCAGTTGTTGCCGATGAGCTTGTGCTTCACAGCTTGACCTCTTCTCACTGCATATCAAAACTACATCCCAAAGACGAGCTTTAATTCTCCTGCACACCTACTCACATAATTCAATACTTTGTGTTCAACATGAGTAAATTCCCTACCAATTTATTTGCTACTTTTGTACGTATCATATACTAAGGCTACTTGTAAGCATGATACAATGCCATATTTATTGTTGGAACAAGTTTATGTTTTTCCTTCTTCTTACTACTTCTCTAGGCTTCTTGTTTCCGAGTGAAATGCTTCTTTTAGGGTCCCATCTTTCTCTCTTCAATTCTTTTCCAAAAGCAGGTCTTGTCACTAATCTTCGAGTGTCCCCTCTCGTGCATTTCTAGACTTTTTGCTTCTTAATGGACAATATTTTCTTTTACTCGATATTCGCACCATTAGTCGTTTTAAACCGGTTTTACTCGATTTTCGAATCATTAGTCGTTTTAAGCCGATTTTACTCGATTTTCGCATCATTAGTCGTTTTAAGCCGGTTTTACTCGATATTCACACCATTAGTCGTTTTAAACCGGTTTTACTCGATTTCCGCGCCATTAGTCGTTTCAAGCCGATTTTACTTGATATTCGCATCATTAGTCGTTTTAAGCCGGTTTTACTCGATTTTCGCTTCATTAGTCGTTTTAAGCCGGTTTTACTCAATATTCGCCCCATTAGTCGTTTTAAGTCGGTTTTACTCGATTTTCGAACCATTAGTCGTTTTAAGCCGGTTTTACTTTTTTCGCGTCATTAGTCGTTTTAAGTCGATTTTACTCGATTTTCGCATCATTAGTCGTTTTATGTCGGTTTTACTCGATTTTCGCATCATTAGTCGTTTTAAGTCTGTTTTACTCGATTTTCACGCCATTAGTCGTTTTACTCCGGTTTTACTCGATTTCCGCCCCATTAGTCGCTTTAAGTCATTTTAAGATGACTAATGGCGTGAAAATTGAGTAAAACCGGCTTAAGATGACTAATGGGGCGGAAATCGAGTAAAACCGGAGTAAAACGACTAATGGCGTGAAAATCGAGTAAAACCACTTAAAACGACTAATGATGCGAAAATCGAGTAAAACTGACATAAAACGACTAATGATGCGAAAATCGAGTAAAATCGACTTAAAACGACTAATGATGCGAAAATTGAGTAAATCCGACTTAAAACGACTAATGATGCGAAAATGGAGTGAAACTTACTTAAAACGACTAATGACGCGAAAATCGAGTAAAACCGGCGTAAAACGAGTAATGGGGCGAAAATCGAGGAAAACCGGCGTAAAACGACTAATGGAGCGAAAATCAAGTAAAACCGACTTAAAACGACTAATGATGCGAAAATCGAGTAAACCCGGCGTAAAACGACTAATGGTGCGAAAATCGGGTAAAACGACTAATGATTCGAAAGTCGAGTAAAACCGACTGAAAACGACTAATGGCGTGAAAATCGGGTAAAACTGGCTTAAAACGACTAATGATGCGAATATCGAGTAAAACCGAGTTAACACGACAAATGAGGCGAAAATCGAGTAAAACCGGCTTAAAACGACTAATTGTGTGAAAATCGAGTAAAACCGACTTAAAACGAGTAATGATGCGAAAATCGAGTAAAATCGACTTAAAACGACTAATGGTTCGAAAATTGAGTAAAACCGACTTAAAACGACTAATGATGTGAAAATCGAGTAAAACTGGATTAAATTTTTCAAACGCCAGCTTTTTTTTTCTTTTTTTTTGATTTATTATTGTAATTTTTTAATTATTTTAATTGTCTTTTATTTCTGATTTTTCATTTTCATTTTTCTTTTTCTTATTTTCTAAATATATTAAAATAATATTTTTTGTTAAAAATATAAAGATAAATTAAATTATAATAAATCTTTTCTTTTTAATAACAAAAATATTTTTTTGGACTATTATAATCCTCAAATGGATATGAAAGTCATATTCATTTGAAATTGGACACTTTGTGATTAAGGTACGAAAATGGGGTATTTGGGACAATATTTTCTTTTAAAAGAGACAAAATATTTACAAGTTGTATTCAACAAAAGTACCGAAGACTGGTTGAGGTTTGTCATAAAAGCATGTGAATCTGCTCCGTATGTGTAACAGTAACTTCGTACATATTTTTAACTGATAGCTGAGAGCTTCTGGGTTGCTTCCTTTTGATACTTGATCAGAGCATTACCATTACATGACAAACCTCAACCAGTCTTCGGTAACAATTTGTTGAATACAATTCGTAAATATTTTTTGCACATGCTGCAATCAGACTAAAATATTCAAGCTCAAATCATTTCAGTACAAAAATCAGCATTCAATTTTATGAACAAACAATCATAATACAAAATTCATTTGATCAAAACTATCGCATTTGATCAAAACTCTCAATTGGGATATACAATTCCGCTAAAAGATTGAAAATTCCTCTATTTGATCTCCTCCACCTTTCCCAAATCTCTAATCTCTGGTTCATATCAAACGATACGGGAAATGACAACATTAGGGATTTTCACTATCTATACTTTTCAGTCTCTTCGAACTGGAAAGCAGCTCGCCGCTTGATCTGCGATTAAGGAGTTCAAGTTAGTGTGGATCAACATAAAGAAGAAAATATCTATTGTGTTTTCTACCCCTTAACAAGAATGATTTGTTCACTTGAATTGTTTTTTACCCTTTAACAAGAGCTAGATGATGATCTACATTTGTCTCATATGTATGTCTCAAGCAATGTAGCAACGTAGCACAATCAAAAGTTTCCCACAGAAACTACCATCATTCGTTCCTTCAGATTATTTAAATCATAACGCAAATATACGGATCCAAGAAAGAACTATCACTTTTCTTACTAAGTTCTAAAAATCTATCTACTAGCCAATAATACAAAGTAATAGTCAATAACTTCAGGATTCATGCTAATATGCTAATCAGGATGTTATAATATTTGAGAAACAATCATACTCAAAGCAGCAGGATTATAAGAATCGAAGAACATTATAAACTGCACAATACAAACTGGTCGACAGTCAATTAAATGAAATAAAACACTCTGTTGTCCACTTTTCAACCTAAAGCAATAAGGTCCAAGAAGATGTTCAAGTGCTTCACTAGTAAATGAAAATACAGAAAATATACACTTACCTTGGAAATTTTCGTTTTCTTTGGTCTATCGGTCCATCTATCACTAAATCACCATTATCCATAGAGTTAACACCAACCATAAGATTCAACAAATTGCTCGCGTTTAGGAATGTCTTAGAATCAGACAAGCCTGGAATTGATAAATCCTTGACTTTGTTTTTGACATATTGCATTACAATAAAACCTGGAAAACAGCAACACAGACGATAAATTTGCTGGATAAAATCAGAAATAATATAATCGCAAATCAAATAGCTCAATAATGTAATAAAGACAGTTTATCCCATTCAGAGTACAACAAACTTGGAATTTCATTATCAATTCACTTTCATTACTCATTAGTCATTACACAGAAGTGGTCAGAAATTTCAGAGTACACAAATTCTATCCTAGCAAGGAAGAAATCATTAACCTTAGAAGTTGAACTAGAAAGGATTGTGACAGCTAGATAGGTATATGATTAGAGGTTAATACAAAGTCAACATAGGAAACGTAATTCCGTATCACATTTTTATATATGGAGGCAAAACCAAAGTTAGGAAACAGATAAAAAAAACTATACCTAGAACTCGAAGCATTTTCAAGTTAAACTTCTTAGCTAAAGCCTCATGCCCAAGAGTTTCAGCACATTGAATGACCAACTTCTTCAAAGTTATCAGCAAATCCTGTGAAAAACAACAAATATACTTCAGTATCACCGGTTGAAAACTCAATTAACCTGAAAAGGCAAACCTTTTCCTAGTGTTCTAGACCAGTGATTACTAAATCAAAAAGACAAAAACTCAATCAGGCTAACTTAGTTAAATACAAACAAAATTCAATGGAAAAGCTTAATCGGTGTACATGCCATTTGCAAAGGGTTAATCCGTCTCATCTGTAACATCAAGAATTTTGCTTCCAAAGATTATTACTTTAAAGCAAACAAAGAAAGAATGCAGATTTCAATTTGCTTACAAGTTCAGACTCTGATAGAGATAGAAGCCATCGAACATCTTCAGGCAAGTTATCTTCTACCAATCCTTCCTTCTCCATCCGAAAGCCAACTAATGGGTCACACAATCCACTACTGATGCCTAGCATACATGTGAAACTCAATTTCAAAACAACTCTTAAAGCTAAAGAAAATCTCACAAATTAGGGAGATAAAAAGGGTTCGATAGAACTACTCACATATGGTTTTCAGAGGCGATGATGTGGCGGGTGAGAGCTGCAGACAGTATGGCGGTTAGGGTTTCAAGGGCTGAAGCTGAAGGAAAATTAGAAATTATGAAAAAGGAATTGAAAAAACATATTCATAATTTATCGATTTTACTTTTACAAAAATAATGTTTTAAATAAAAGACTTTCTTTCTACAGTCACATGTGACGGAGCTATTGTCATGGCAAACTATCGATGGCGAACGTCGATTCAATTGGCCCGCAAAGTTCAATCGTCTGGTTTCCTCCCTTCCCTCTCAACTTCCTGATCCTCCTCCTTTCCCCAGTCACCGCCGAGTTGTCGTCACCGGTGAATTCTTCATTTTCCACAAAACCCTAAATCGTCTGGTTTCCTCCGAACATAATGTTCAATTACTAACCCTAAGACCTAAACCCTAAAACCTAAACCTAAACCCCTAAGTCATTTCGGACTGAGCCAGGCCCAAAAATAATTTTGGGGGTTTGAGTTGGGCCTAATGGACACTGTCCATTGCAAAGAGCTAGGCCCTAAAAGATGGTCAATTTTCGTAGGAGTTTCGAATGAAACTTTCATTAACTTGATTCATCTTAGGTGGCGTTTGGTTGTGCAAGGAGGAAAGGAAAGGGAATGGAATTGATTTAGGAGAGGGAAAGGAATGGGAAAGGGTTATCTCTAATCATGTTTGGTTTATTTAGGGAAAGGAAATGGAATAAAGGATAACTCTTTATATATGTTTGGTTTATTTAGGGAATGGAATTGATTTGAATGATAAAATCTTTCACATATTAATGAAAAACAATCATATAATAACAAAATTATAACCACAAACCAAGAGACTAAAAATAACATAAATTGTCATAACTTCTAGCTCTTACATAAATTGAGTCATAGGTTTTCAATTCTCAAAACACAGTCATAGCTTCTCAAAACACAGTCATAGCCCAAACACACAGAGTCATAACACCTAAATACAAATATCAAAATGAACACATATTTCAAACAAGTGAGAAACTAAAATTCGAAATCCTTGTCTAGCCCCGTCTTCTGAGCATATGAGAGACGTATTGTTTTTTCAGCGAAGTAGATGCTTGATAGAACAACCGAAGTTTGTGTTCCTCGGCCATTACAATACTGCCTATAAGCTACCGTAGGCAAAACAAAGTGGCCCTAACCAATTCTACCGTAGGCTGAATTGATAATTTATGAATCAAAACACTACTAACACCCATTATACGGTGGAATTCATGAATCAAAAACTAATCATTCTATCTCACAAATCACAAACCCATATGATCGAAACAAAGTTACCCTAAAATTCAGAAGCAAGAGCCTGCAAATAGCATTCAGCAAATAGTATCCAGTCATTAAAATTCAGCAAATAATGGCAAAACAAGTAACAAGTTCAGTCATTAAAATTCAGAAGCAAGAGCTTGCAAATAGCATTCAGCAAATAGTATTGAAAACAAACAATGAGCGAAAAGAATGCATCCAGAAGCAAGAGCTTCCAAAGTTCTCTCTCCCAGATCCTTTGCTAGAAATCGAAAAGAATGCAATAGATAAGATGAGAGTTGTGTATGGATTCAGATCTAACCTTGTGGTGCTTCAGAGAGGAACAGCGGGTGCTTCAGAGAGGAACAGCGAGCGAGCGAGCTTCAGAGAGGAACGACGAGCGAGCTGACCGGCGAGCGAGATTCAGAGAGGAACGGCGAGCAAGTTCAGAGAGGAAGGAAGAGTTCCAGATCGGCCGCCATGGGAGAGAGAACTTTTGTCGGGAGAGAATTTTTTTATCGGGAGACTAATGTTTCAAGGGAAACAAGTGAATGTAAAACTCCTCTAACGGGCTAACAAATTCCGTTTCCTCGGCCCAAAATCCAGCAACCAAACGTGTCATTAGTGTATCCCTTGAATGATATGTTCTTTGCTTCAGATTCAGTCTCAGATGTGCAGCTTTGCTTGTCCTTTTCGTCCATCCTCTTCGTCTACTCCTGTTCTACTCTTGTTTTTTTCGTCCATGACATGATTCAGATGTGCTTTGCTTCAATAAAACTGACAAGGGTTCAATTTTTTTCATCCAGCAGGTTGTTTTGGTCCGACAGTCGTGTGCCTCTTTTGAACCCCGAAGGCAGTCTGATTAAAATCAGTATTCAAGACTGCAATATTTAGCCAATTGGTAAGTGTTCAATTGTATTTTGATTTATGTGCTTTGAGATATGAACTGAATTGTTAATTTGCTGCAGACTATAGAGAGGTTCTATCTATGACATGAATTCTGCTGAATGGGTTTCCTCTTGTTGAAATAGAATTGAAATAAATTGTGTTTGATTCATTGATTGGTTGTTGCTTACTTGCTTACTTGCTTTGCATATCTCAGTTTACCATTGAATGAAGATCTGATGAAATAAATTGCTTGAGTATATGCTTGCGCTTAGCTTATCTCATTTTTTTGCTCGGTTTGATTTGCTCGCCTTAAGTTTTCAGATTTGGCTGCTTAAGTGTTCAACTGCTCGATACGATTTGCTTGGTTTAAGTTTTCAGATTTGTTTGCTTAAGTGTTCAGCTTCTCAATTTGATTTGCTTTGATTAGTTATTAGAGAAGTTTGCACTTCAACTTCAACTGCTCAATGAAATGAAGTTTGCACTTCAACTGCTCAACTGCTCAATGATTTGCTTTGATTCGTCTCTTTCTTTCACTCTCCTGATTCCTTCTTCCTTCAAGACTATGGCGATTCTGGACGGGGAAGATTTGGAACTCGTAGAAATCCAGCAGCTCCATGGCCACACTGATCGAGTTTGGGGTCTGGCCTGGAATCCTGCCACTTCCTCCGGCCCCGCCCTGCTCGCCTCCTGTAGCGGAGACAAGACAGTTCGCATCTGGGAGCAGTCTTTCTCTGGCTCTTTCCAATGCAAGGTACTTCTTTTTGAATAACTTAAATTCATATGCCAACTGTATTAATCTCTTCTATCTTGCTATCAATACAATCAATCAAAATAGAATTTAGTATGCACTATGCACGGGTAAGTCTCGTTGCAATTACGAGGGAAAAGCTTGGATCTTCTGTGTGAACCAATGTGCTGCTGCTGCTGATACTCCTCAATATATATAATGCAGGCAGTTTTGGAAGAAACACATACGAGGACAGTTCGATCATGCGCCTGGACCCCGTCAGGAAAGAATTTAGCAACATCAAGTTTTGATGCTACAACAGCCATTTGGCAAGACGTTGGCGGTGAATATGAATGTGTTTCCAGTTTGGAGGTACTCCCAAATCATAAGCTTTTGCATTCATGAAATGTCGATTAAGTTGAATTGTAAAGAACTCAGAGGAATGGGGATTAGCCATTGCATTCATAAGCTTTTTCATAAATGTGAATTGCATGTTTTTGTGCATCCCACTAGCAAGCACTCAGAGTTGGTTTAAGGTCTTGTTATATCTTGCCTTTTTATGATTGGTGTTAAGTTTGTTTGACTGCAGGCTGATATGGATCGGTTAATCCATTAGGAGGATGTAGTTGGCTTTCTTTTGAGTGTAAAATTGCAAATTTATGTTGCTATAAAGGATCCTCCAGTTAATGTAGTTCTGCAAATCTTATATATTGTATGGCTGTTGTTTAAAAAAAATCAAATTCATTTTTTGGTGGTTAAAAATTGTCCAGCTGTGAACCATTTCAGGAGAAAAATAATATTGGAATTGTAGCTTTTTTCTGGGATCATACTATTCATGTTTTTTGCATTATTTAATTGTTAAGCTTTTCTATCATTTTCATTTGCAAGCCAATGTACTTAGCTGATGGATTGCTTATATCGATTCTACACAACTTAAGTATACAGTATTTTAGTTTATAGCCTACTTATAATTTTTACCGCCTACTTATAATTGATAATGGGTTAATGATTCCTGTATTTTATGAAAATTAGTCACAAGATCTAACCTACTCTATTCTGTATGTACTGAGAGCAAAGCATTTGAAGTTCACATTAGAGAAGATCTGTCCCTATTATTATATTTTTCTATGGAGGTTCTTCTCACTATAATATAATGGCTTTGTTAGTGCGAATCAGGAAATGCTTAAAGTAGTGTTTATCAGACATGGGTTTTTTACTCCTGTCTAGTGTCACCTCTCACATTATAAACTTAGGCTTTACAATGTGAAAGCTTGTTGGACAATTAGTTTGTAGATGCATGATTCATGTGTACCCAACATAGTACATTTATTCTGTATCATTCATTTTCTATCTTATCTATATAAAAGTTCGCTGTCCATTGCCAAAATTGAATGAAATTGGTACCAATTTAATGCATTACTCATTTCTTAATCACCTCCTATTGGACTTTTGGGCATGTATTTAAATATCTTTCTTATATCCCTATGTTATATTTATTTATAGTCTACTTGATTAAGTCACAAATTAAATTAATGTGTGAGCTTCTCTTATGACAATGCAAACTTATTCTAATATTATGTTTTAAAACTACTTCAAACATAAATATAAGGAAATAAAAAATACTTATATTTACAAATATTAATAAATTTGATAACAACAACAACATATTAACAAATAATGTATAACTATATTAAATCACATACGAAAATGCGTAATTTTCTCGCGCGGAGCGCGAGGCCCGTATCTAGTAATGTATAAAGACTGGGTTATCCTTTTTTAAGGGCCATGAAAATGAAGTGAAGAGTGTGTCTTGGAATGCTTCTGGCACTTTGCTAGCAACATGTGGTAGAGATAAGACTGTCTGGATCTGGGAGGTTGAACCAGGGAACGAGTTTGAGTGTCTTACTGTTCTGCAAGGTCATACACAGGATGTGAAAATGGCTGTCTGGCATCCTCACACAGACATATTATTTTCTTGTAGCTATGACAACAGTATCAAGGTATCCGACTTGCTTGTAGTACTTCTTACCTTTATATTAGATAAGAGATTATTGACAACTAATGCTGTTCATATTGTTTTTTTTCCCCTGTAAATTTTAATAACAAAGATGAATTTTGCATTTGGCAGATATGGTTTGAAGAAGATGACGAAGACGATTGGAAGTGTGTTCAAACCCTAAATGCATCTAATAGGTATACTCCTGAATTCGCTTTTTATAGTCTTGTGCTCATATGCTTCTTCCGTGCAAGATTATCTTTTATTGCAGGTGAAATATTAACTTAACGGAATGTTGTAACAGTTTTTCTATCCTATGCCTTAAGGGCATAGGTTAAGCATACTGTTTCCCTACATGGAAAAATATAAACCCATCACAACAAAAAATATAACTCAAAATCAAAGTATTTAGAATTCTTTCCATTATGAGCTTTTTATCCTATACCCCAAGGGCATTGGTTAGAAGAATCGATGTTGTAAACAGATTATTGATGGTCTTACCTCTGTTAATGTATTATTCAAAGAGATGCTCACTTATTTGTATAGTGGGCCTAAGTTCAACTAATTATCATGGCATGGACAATAAGTCAGTAACTGCCACAAATCTCATACTTTTAAGTTCTAATCAACCTACAAATGTTTTTGAATATTTCAGTGGACATACTTCCACAGTATGGGCTTTATCATTTAATGCCACAGGGGACAAAATGGTGACCTGTAGGTAAGCTCATGTACTATCCTTAAGTTATATTCTCATTTTAAAAGATACTTGTAAATTTTTATTGAGTTCTTTTACAGTGACGATCTTACAATAAAGATATGGGGAACGGACAATGATCTTTCGGAATCCAGCAATGACTATGCGCCTTGGTGAGAAAATTTTGAAAGTTGATGTACACATTCATTCGTATATCTAGCAATGGTCTTGTTTGTAGCACAAATATTTTCTTACTCCCTTCTGTTTTCTCTTCCTTACAGTGATTTATGTTTCCAAAAATTATTAATTGAAAAAAGCTCTAATTTTTTTCTTTCTAAAAATATGTTTCAAAAATATTCATTTACTTGTACAAGATGGAAAAGTAATATGATGTGACATACTGACATTGTGTAGAAGATGTCAATAGTATACTAGGAAAGGGTGAGAAAACAAATTGAAGATTAGTGCTACTTGGCAAATATTAACTTGTTGCATTTGGTTTTCCTGCTTTGACTTGTTTCGCTGAAGGTGCTATGTACTTCCTTTTTTTCTGATTGTTTAAATGTGCTCACTCAAGCTGTTCATTATTGACTTAATCAGGAAGCATTTGTGCACTCTCTCCGGCTATCATGACAGGACTATATTTTCAGTTCATTGGTCAAGGTAGGATGATCACTTAGTATTAAGATTGTTCTCAAGAGCATTGGAAGTCGTGATGCCTACTAAGATGGTTTAAGCTTATGTTTATAGTAAACCTAGAATTAGCATTGTGAAAGAAAGGTGCACATCATCTAGTTTTTTTCGAGTGTTTATCTGTGTGCATCCTTTGTCCCCATTAGTAATTTGATGAACTCCATGTGAAGGGATGGTATAATTGCTACTGGAGCTGCAGATGATGGCATAAGATTGTTTGTTGAAAGCAACAGCGGCGGGGTAACAATGCTCTCCTTTCCGTTCTTTACTTGTATTCTAATATGTCACTTGGCTGGCCAGTTGAGGTGTCCGTTAAAAGATAATTTATATATCAGAATTCTTGGTGGTGTGTGAATCTCTGAATTTCCCTTTCATTAACAGGGAGATGAACCCATGTACACTCTGCTCTCAAAGAAGGAGAAAGCTCATGAAATGGATATCAACTGTGTCCAGTGGTGCCCCACGGTAAGCCGACAAATATATTTTAACTGACAAATATAATACGACTCAAAAGAGGTTGTTCGTTCCATGCTTGATACATCAAAGTATCTCCACCAATAACACTCAGTTCTTTGATTTGAGATGGGAGTGTAATTCTCCTGTCACTTGCAAATTATGTGGGGACTTCAGATCATTCATTGGAATGTGGTTCCTATTTTAACTGATAAAATTTGACCATGTCCCTTAGCCTATGTCAGATAACATGGTCAAATTTTATTGTTTTATTGACTGTTCTAATTTTGTGAATGTGGTTCGTGTTTTTGGTAGCAAAATCAATTGCTTGCTTCTGCAAGTGATGATGGCACCATCAAGATCTGGAGGCTGGGATCAGAAGCTTGAATTCATGGCTGTCAACCTAAATTGCAGTGTTGTTTTTATTATGGTTGTGTTATTGATATTAGTTTGGTGACAGCGTTGAGTTGTCCTACAAAGAGCTGAAGTTACCATAACATTCAGAGAAGTAAGCATCTTATACATGAGTATGTAAACATTATTAGCGTTTTCCAGTAGAAGTCTCATTTATCTTTATTAATACAGAAAATCTTGTTAATATTTGGCAGCCCTTATTATATCCTAGGGCAGGAGAAAGTACACTGATGGTTGTAATTTTTTATAGCCATATAAAATGGTGTGGATGCAATTCTATGAAAGTAAGTAGTTGCAACAAGTATCTTGCTCTACAGGAATATAGTGAACGAACTTTAATGCGTATTTGTACTATTATAATAGTTAATTTAATTATATATACAGATCGTTCATTTTACTAAAAAGAAGAAGAAAAAAGTTAAGCTTGTTCATGTTTTTTGTAATAATCAGATAGATTATGAACAAAGATTACCTGAGTGAGGTATGCTGCAACAAAAGTGAAGCTCTGGCTGACATTATCCCGTTAGGCACCAACTCAAAATCGGAAGTGAAGCTCTTCATGTCCCCATGTATCTGGTATCCCAACATGCCCTTCTTCTTCTTCTTCTTCACGCACAAGTTGCCATTTTGAAATTGGAGAGAAATTCTAAGTCAAAACCTGAATAGCGGCAATAAATGATACCAAATGCAGAGAGTTAGGTAAAACACACTAACAAGACAATATACCCAATTCGGAAGCAAACCCAACAACGAAGCTTAGCTCAGAGAGAAGAGGATAAGATAGGAATTAGAAACCCAAAATGATACTATAAAAGAAAGTTAAGAAAAAGGAAGAGAGTGTGTAGGACCTTAGCTCGAGCTAACAACCTGTAAGTGGGAGAAGCATTGTAGAGAGGAGACTGGAATTGGTGAGTTTCCGGGGAGTGTGATTGGTAGAAAATGATTGGAGGGTTTTGTTGGAGCCTTGATGTTCGCGATCTCTTGATCAACACCTCGCAAAGTCAGGTCAACTACAAATTCCTTAGTTGTTGGAGACCTTCTCGAACACAGCTGGATCAACAACTTGAGACTCCACTTCCTTTTGGATCAAACTTCATCTTCTCTCGTTGTTCTTCGTGTTCTTGAGCTCCTTTAGTACATGCGCAACCAAACCAGAAGGTTGGACCCCTAGATTTGGCTCTCCAACGCCTAAGTCAGTATCGATCGCAAGCAACAAGCACAATTGCACCAAACAAAGATCCAAAGGAGAGAAAAGAAGTATAAGAACAACACAATTAGTTGTCTGAAACCTTACGAACCAAACTCAATCAAATTAGCATTCATGAACCATCTCAGAAATGGACGATTCTCACATCAAGAGCACGAACTCGACACCGAGAGTCGTAATCCAGGTGCCGATCATCCAATTCCCTTTGAAAAGAGGTGAATTGGGGTAAGGAGCACGAACTCGTGGAGAAGTCTCGCCTCTGTGTTGCTCCCTTACTCTTGTTCTTAAGGGAGAAAATGCCTAGAATGTCAAAAGATGTTTTTCTCTCTCCTTTCTGTTAGCTCTTATACTCATTACGCGAGCCCCACAATATCCCCTTCCTCTACCTTTCTACTTCTTCCCGAGTTGGGCCGTAAATGGGCCTCTTTCATCACGAAGGCCTTACTCGCGATCTGGGCCTTGATGGGCCCTTAGGGCGTCGCGAGCCCAGTTGCTCATGACTCGAGAACCGTGCCCAACAGGTTGAACAGATGCTCATCCCCGTGAGTTGTTTATGGGGTTTTGATGATTTTTCCATCTTTCAATTTTCTATTATTCCTTTTCTTATATCTCCCATAATATACTCGGATCCATTAACAAGCAAGGGGCTTGTTTCACATTTCACTGTCTTACTGAAATATTTCTTAAGAGAAAACTAATACACATATGTTGATCAAATGTTAGTTTTAGAGATTTGAATTCACATTGTCTACTTGGAATAAAAGCTAGATATCCATAATGGTTTGGGATAATTAATGCAAGTCTCTTTCTAGCTTGCTTCTGATTTGAGCTTGTGTGTTTTTTTAATGCAAGGCTCTTGCCGGTTCGTTTAGGATCTGGGTCGCTCTCTCCATAACCGGGTCTATCGAATGACACCACATAGATGCCTAGTGATTCTATGGTTTCCTACACATATTATATAAGACGCTGCTATATGTTGTTGTTGTATATAATTAAGAAGATTGAAATGAAAGTCCTTGGAGAAAAGGATTGTGATTCCTGTAAGAGTCAAATCCATGGATGAAGATGAAGCTATGGTTGGCTTGGTCTCTTGGGACGCCGTGCTCTTTGTAGGCCAAATGTCTGCCATCTCTGAGCTTAATCCTGGGTGCAGTCACAGCAAATATTTTGGGTGGAGGAGGTTGAATGGCTTGATATGATCAACTGAATCAAACAAACGTTGTATACATAATCAAATATTCAAATTACCCAAACCCAACTAAGTACAGTAGGTAATTGATCATCTATCTTAATATATTATAAACTTAGGGTTTTCCAAATTAAAAATGCTTTGTTTTTAATTTATTATTTTCTTGATTTTTTCTTTCCCATTTTAATCCTACGTTTACGAATATGTCGCCTAAATGAAGATTTTGACCCACCAACACATGTCTATAATGGACGCGTATGGAACATATCTACTCTTCGATTCTGTAACGCCTTATTGTGAAGTTTTATAGGCTGTAAAACCCGCGTGTAGCGCAGACCCTAAAAGTCTAGTCTTCTATCTTCTAATCTATCTAATCTATCTATCTATATATATATATATATATAAATTCATGGGTTTGAGAAAGTAATGACAATTGATACTCATTAATGTTTAAACTTATTTTTTTTCTCCTTTTTTCTATTTCTCATTATTCAATGATAATTGAGACTTATTAAATGTCTAATAAAACCATAATTATGTTCTTAATTGGTTAGTATTTCCACCAATTTAATTTATTTATTTTTCGCTCTTCACCTTCAATCTGTATGACGATGAAGAGCAATCCGAACAACGTAAACGACTATGTGATTTTGGTACATATATAAGATATATTCAATTCATTTTATTATAATTTACTAAAAAATACATATATGAAAAAATATATTAAGTATATGAATATAGACAAAAATAAAAAAATGTTTGGCTCGCGCAAAACGCGGATAATGACCTAGAAAGTTGTCATTTAGTCGCCATTACTGTGTGACCTCTTGAATTCCTCTTCTAATTTCAACTTTTGATTTTTCGACTTCTCCGAATGGGATTTCGTATTGAAATCTCCCATCAAGTCGTCGTTACTCTTCTGCATATTGTATTTCATCGTTACTCATGGTTATTGTCAAGTTGTAATTGAACCAATCAATTTGCTATTTTTATCACTTCTATTGTTTGTTTATTTTTGTGTAAATGTCTAGATCTGCAGGATAGATTTAAAGTGGTCTGAATTGAATAAAATATGTCCTAAAAAAAATTGTAAATATATAATTAGCCCAATCCAGTGGGGGTCCGATTCTAGTCTATCTAATATAATATAAAAATTGTTGAGAGAGAAAATTAAAGACCGCATTAAATACATTTGCATTCTTATTGGTTAATAGCTCTCCTTAATTTAATACTTATATTTTCTAATTGGTGGATTTTATACATTATAATGGATCAAACTTCATAAAAAATTGAATGTGTGAATATTTATAGAATTAAAACTTTGATTTTAAAAGATGATTATTTTTATTTTCAATCTAATCTAATTGTGTTTTTTAAAAATGAATGTTTCACAGTCAATGTTGAAGTGTTTTGATTGACCATGACATAAATGAACTTTTATTCTCTCTTATTATTTCAACAATTTTTTAAACACATATATCTAATCCGACCCATTTTTACGAGTCTTATACGGTTTTTTGGAGTTTCCCAACAAAAAGATTGGAATTTTTTTTCTGAAATCCAATTTTTTGTGTAAGAGACGCTGCCAAAACAGCGTCTCATACGTGAAAAATTTCCGAACCTCATAAGAGTGCCTATGTTGGGAATTATTTTCAAAACGAGCCCGTATCGGGAATATTTTCTAAAAAAAAGCCTATTTCAGAAAAAAAATTCAAAAGATTGGCCATTATTTTGGACTAAAACAAAAGACACAAATCTTATTCTTCTCAAATTCCATACAATATTTTAGTTTTGAATTTCAAAATGGATTAATTTGATGATTTATCTCAGATTCGTTTTTTTCCTATCTTACTCTTGAGTTTTGTGAGCGAGTTATTTGTGTTAATGGTTTTATTGAGTATAAATATACTAATTAATTAAACATTGTTTCTTCAATGAGTAGGTGGATGAGATCATCATCTTCAACTAAACAATTTTTTGTCTTAAAGATTACTCCAGAAGTTGGTAAAAATACAAATAATGTCTATATATATATCAACCTATGTAATATCAGCTAAAATCCAACAAAGAGCAATCAGGAAGACGACCAATCAAGGGATTATAACCTTTTACATTATACAACATTTAGATTATTTGCATATATATCAACCTTTTCCTACAATTTAACAATGCTTATATAAAATAATATAGACTCGCGCGTAGCGCGGGCCCCAAAACGCTAGCATATATATAAAAGTTGTTGGGTTTGATAAAGTAATGACAATTGGTACTTAGTTAATGCATTGAATTAATGTATTGAATTTTTTTTTGAAATGTTGATTGTTTTTTAAGATTCTATTTCAGCAAGTTGTTATTATGTAATTAATGATTTTTCAAATATCACTAATTAGTAATTCTATCTTTTAGATTTCGTTACTAATCAATATATGTTAAAATTTATATATTTAATTAATTTAAATCATCTAATTTATTTATTAAAAGTTAATGTCACTAGTGTATGTGAAAATAACACGAAATATATAAATACGATAAAAATAAACGTATAATACCCGCGCAAAGTGGTGAGAATGAACTACTCGTTTATCTCTCTGTTCGGGAATACTGTAATAAGCTAGCTTATTTTTCCAAAAAGCTTGAAAACCTAGCTTATTGTTTTCATAAGCTAGCTTATTTTTCTTTGAAAATGGGGGAAATTTTTTTATTGCCGAACAGGGCAATAGTCTCTCTGATAAATCGGGAAGGGAAGGCAAGGGAAGTTCGAGTCAGAGATCATTTATGATTTATCAAGCTTAAATAACTTGAATATATAATTTATTTAAAAAACCTACTAATATTACGTTACACGTTTATGTCTCTCTGATAAATCGAACACGCTACTGGTTGTTTATCCTTTTAACAATGAAAAATAGTTTGAGATGCATTATTATACTGGAGTATACAAACATAGTTTCTATTCACCGCCAACTCAAATTGCTATTTACCGCCTAGTTTTTGTGCGTCATGCATGGATTAAAATCATACGTCACGCACAATTTTTTTTTTCAAAAAAATCCATGCGTCACGCATGGATTATAACCATACGTCACGTATGGATTTTTTTTATTTTTTTTGCTTGTTTTTTTCCATAATCTTGTAGATAATTTCAATACGATCGCGTGCATATAAAATTCGTCCAAAACGGACATCGTTTGCCCCTTCAAAGAGTCAAAAAACAAAGAACAGTGGAGTAATTATGATTAAGTGTAACAAATCTACTACTTCGTACTTATAAATTGTAGTTGTGAATTTTCTCCAAACCAAAGAAGGAGTTCAGACACTTCCGTCAGATACGAGATTGAAAGATATGGCTTTGTCCCGGCCGTTAGAGCGTTAAGCCACTCATTCTCTTAGGCCGTCTCAAAGCGCTTAGTCGAATTTTGGTCTCCGAGCTTAGCCGCTAGGCGAAGGGTAGACGGAAGAAGGTCTCTAAAAGCCCTATTTTCGCGAGACCCTTTCGGTCCACACTGGAGAACTCGTCTCTCGGGCGTTGCTCTATTGAGCGGAGGTTCCTCGATCAACTAACTTACTTAAAGAAGAAAACACTTTTTTTTTTCGATCTTTAAACACTGAACACCACATCTCGACAAAGAAATTAAGTATTACCATCACTAAATAAAATCTTTACTAAGTTATCTACCATATTATAAAAAAAATGAAAAATGGTGTGTTGAGTTTTAACGGGCTTGTTGATACAAGAAATTATGTGTGATAAATTTGTATTTTAGCCTTTTGAAGGGGCAAACGATGTCCGTTTTGGACGAATTTTATATGCACGCGATCGTATTGAAATTATCTACAAGATTATGGAAAAAACAAGCAAAAAAAAAAAACCATACGTGACGTACGGTTTTAATCAATGCGTGACGCATGAATTTTTTTTCGTGCGCGACATATGTTTTAATCCATACGTGACGTACAAAAACTGGGCGGTAAATAACAATTTGAGTGAGCGGTGAATAGTAAGGGCCTAAAAAAATGCTAAGATGAATATGCCCTTTCTTAGTGTAAGCCTCAACATCAAGATGAAATTTAGAGTTAGTGAAATATTGGTTTTAAAACCAAATAGAGTTTTTGTAAATTTGGAGTTAGTGGAATAGTAGGACTATAATTAAAATGTTTTTTAATAAAAAAAAATAGCTAGACGTGTCATTTTAATATTCGATGGTGGATCCGTTTGAGAGAAGTGTAGTTCTGACGGCCCAAAAATTACAATGGGCCGGGCCCATATTTCACAAAATATCTTAAACAAGATTCGAGACCATGTACAGTTTAATGCATGATTTGATTCAATGTTATATCAATCATCATCATGCATTATAATGTGAGAAAATATGACTACACCCGTCTGGTGGCAAACTAGTCTCTTCATATTTTATATATGTCAGAGTGCTGTCTCTTTTTAATAAAAAAAAAAAAATGTGAGAAAAAATGTGATAATATGTAATCCAAGACTTTGATATTTTATTGTTGTAATAATATATAACCCTTCATTCCATTATTTTGTAGCTCACTTATTTTAGTGGTTGAATAAAGTAAGGTGTTCCATTTTCATCTTATTGAACAAATAATTCCTCATACAGTACCCAGGAGTAAACTTCAAGGATAGCGGAAAATCTAGGGCCACGTGTAATACTTTTCGACAGCAAATAAGTGGTTGACACGTGTGATAATTAGTACACAATTATGGTTAGTAATTGATTAATTACATAAAGGAATACAATGGAGCCTTGCAAATTTGCAATGATGTACAAGAGTATGGATGTTTGTTATAGGTTTGTGTATATGCACACGTTTTTTTTTGCTAAATGCACATTATTCTTTGCGGTAAGAGTTGCAGTACACTCTGTGCGTTAAAGATTACCGCATCAAAGGACTCCGGGGCATTGTTGGAAATTTTTCTGAAACCTATACGACGGTGGTGCGGTAACAATTACCGCACAGATCTGTGCGTTAACAATTACCGCACCAGATTAATACGAGATTAAGCAAACAAAAATTTAACTTCTGATGTACGTAAAACCTGTGCGGTAATTGTTACCGCACATGATTTTTTTTTTAAAACAAATAAATTTAAAAAATAATAATTAAAATATGAATAAACATGTGCGGTAATTGTTACCGCACAGGTTTTATATATTAAAAAAACAATAAAGTGGTGCGGTAACTCTTACCGCACCACTTTAAATAATGAATAAACCTGGTGCGGTAACTGTTACCGCACAGGTTTTTTTTGAAAAAATGCCCGTTGGAATTTTATGCCCGTTGGTGCGTTAACTATTACCGCACCAACAGGCATTTTTTGGTTGTATATAGAGGTTGAGCTCTCTTGTTGAAGTTTTGCAATGCACACCACAATGTCTTATAATTATGAGAGTAGTGAGGATGATGGTAACGACAATTGGATATCAGGGGTCGTGGAAGAAGAATACGAAGTCGATGAAGAAGAGGAAGTGGACGAAGAAGACGAAGAAGTCGATGAGGAAGTGGACGAAGAAGAGGAAGAAGGCGAAGCAAATGTATCAATTGCATTAGACGATTGGACTCCGTTACCGATTTTGGTTAGTATATTATGAATTTAAATTTTGTATTTACTTGCATGAGATTTATGTTAATTAGTTAAAATTGCGTATCTAAGTAATGTAGTTTAATCAATATAGGAAGAAGACTTTAGACCACATTTTAGTACTGCGCAAATGTGGGATAGTAAAGAAGAGATGATGGAATGGACAAAACAGAGAGCAAGAGATTTAATGATAGTTTTGGTACATCGTACATCTAGCAAATATTGCGTTGACTTTGTATGCGATAGGTTTGGAAAACCTAGATCGGGTAGGCTGAAAGTGAATTTAAAAAATCCAGAATTGCCAGTTCCGAGGCTTCGTCACCGAAAATCGAAGAAATGTGGTTGTACATTTGAGTTATATGGGGTTCGTATAAAAGAAGGGTCTTATAGTTATAAATGGATCGTGAATGTTGTACAAGATCGTCACAACCACACCCTTCCTACTAGTTTTCATGGGAATTCATTCGTGGGTAGAATGAGCAAAGAGGAGGAGAAAATAGCAAGGGAAGCGGGGGATGATCGCAAGACGCCAAAAAACATACTTATTCAGCTTAGGAAAAGAGACCCGCAAAATGTGACATCCATGAAGCAGATTGCCAATTTTTTGCAGAAGATCAATTTTGAAGATCGTGGTGAATTGTCAGTTACTCAGTGGTCTCTAAATTTTCAGAAAGAGAACAAGTATTTTTGTCAACCTTTGAGGAACACGAGGACGAATGAGGTTGAAGTCCTTTTTTTCGCTCACCCGGAGTCGATTCGTTTGTTCAGGAAGTTTCCTCACGTGATTATCATGGACGCCACATACAAGACAAATAGGTATGATATGACTTTAGTGGAGATGGTTGGTTTCACTTGCACGCACAAGACGTTCAACATCGCATATGCATTCATGGCTCAGGAGACAGTAATGCATTACAAGTTTGTGATGATGTGCGTTCATGAGTTGTGTAGAAATTTGGGAGTGATGCCGAAGGCTATAATGACCGACTGCGAGAAGGCTTTGTTGAGAGCAATCAAACTTGTGTTCAAAGACACTGATGTGAAGCAACTATTGTGTTGGGTGCACATTAAGCACAACATCGAGTCACACGCAGAAAAAGTGATTAAAAATACTAAAAGGGCGGAGAACTTTGTTACGCAATGTTGGGGGATATTTTGCTCGAGCACCGAAGAAATCTACGAAGAGAGGTTGAGAAAGCTGAGAGATTCATGGAAGAAGGGCATTGTTGGTTACGTTGAAAAGTACTGGTTTACTCCGTACAAGAAGTTCATAGTTAGAGCGTGGACGGACTACACTCTTCACTTTCACACAAGGACTACAAACAGGTATCTTTGTTTGTTTAGTTGTTAATTTGGACCACCATATTATTTATGCTAATGATTAGAAATTGTGTTTATTTAGGGTGGAGGGGATGCATAAGGTGTTGAAAGAAATTTTGGGTTCTAGTAGAGGAGGCTTCAACAGAGTGATCGTGAGGATCCACCATGCGGTCATAGTTCAGATGGACCTGATTAGGGCGACGATGAACCAAGCACTTACCACTCGGCAAATGGTCTTTGATGACCCAACCTTTCCTCCTGGCATTCGAATGTTGTTTTCAAGGCTATTTTACCGAGTGTCAGATAGGTGTTTTCTGTTGTTGTTGGAAATGTACCAGCAAATATTGAAGGAGGAGTATTCAAATGTTTGTGATGATCATTGGGTTCGAGATTGTCTTGGGATGCCATGCGTACACGAACTTGCTAGGGCAATCATTTCAAAGACACCTCTTGTTCCGGATGATTTTCATGACTTCTAGAAGGAACTGAGATGGGAAGATGATGCAATAAATTTGTCCTTACCCGACGACAATCGTTCAATGTCTATTCCGGAGATCAGAATGCGTGAAATGTGGGCGAAATGGGAAAGTGGAGATTTGAGGGATGGAACTCTATTCAGATTAAGTGAGTTGTACATTGACTTGGAGCATCCGGAACAAAGTTCTTTGGTAGAGACAACAAACTTGTTTAGGAAAGGAAAAGGAAGGCCGCCGGGATCAAAGAACAAGGAGAAGCAGCGAAATGGGAATTCTCCTCCGAGAGAAAAGAGGGAAAAGAGTTACCACGAGTACGTTAGAGAAGACTTAACAAATACTGAGAATGCGCAAAAAGTCGGAAAGGAGAAGGCAAATAGGCAAAGTGAACGACCAACTTGTCCTAAAAAGCAAGCAAGTCAAGTGTCATTCGACTTCGGATCACAGTCCCAACCTGAACCATTGTTTTCAGAGACCATCGATTTAGAAGACGAAGACATGAATGTCGTGCCCCTAAGAGCTTGCTATCCAGATCGAAACGAAACAGAGGAAGGAGAAGATGAAGAAGAGATTGAAGAAGCCATAAGTTATATGGGGGTGAACTTGGGGGTGAAAAATATTGACTACTTTTGGCTTTCCTACATGACTTCTGTGAAAGATGTGCGTTCAGAGGGACATTGTGGGTATCGGTCAATGGCTCTACTTACGGGTATGCAACAGAGTCAATATCGTATGATCCGTGCTGCGTTGGCAGCGGAGCTTCTTGGAAACAAAGAGACATGGGAGCCCATACGACGTGGACTACGGGTAGGAACATGGAATGATCTTATTGCTCAAGTTAACTACATGAGAAGTCCTTGTGAGAGACCATTTTGGATGGACATGCCATTTATGGGTTTGGTGTTTGCCACAGTGTATAATGTTGGTTTAGTGCCACTATCCTGGGATGCGCCGTGTTTATGCTTGCCAATAAGGCAGTCTACAGTGAGCCCTGGTCCTCCACAGAAGATTTTTGGGATAGCTCTTGTCGGATGCAGTAATCACTGGATACCGGTAAAAATATGTGGTAATCTAAACAAACGTCATGAAACGTCGAAATCATTTATACTTATTGATTAATTTTCTTTGTATATCTAGGTTTGGCTCCGTGATGGGGCACCATTGCCACGTTGTTCCGGTTCGTGGAGAAGATTTGCAGATGACAACATCAAGTGGTGGGAAGGGATATATGCTGGCCAAGTGGACTTGTTTCGACAATACCGCTTTACTGCTGGAAAGCGTATGGACTACATGACTTGATTTGTAATAGTTTAGTAGCCTTGATCTTTAGACTTCGATTGGAATTGATTTATAATATGTAATGACTTGTCTTGTCTGCTTTGAAATATGTAATGACTTGTCTTGTTTGCTTTAAATAGTGTTTTCAGTAGAGTTAGATGAGGTAGGTGAAACAGTGAAGTGAAATCAGTGAATCCATAAACTACAACACACTCAGCATAAATTAAAAAGACAACAGACTCATTAAGGAAAGACAACAGACTCATTCTTGAAATTTAAACTAAACACAGACTTAACAGAGATTCACTGATTTGATACCAAGATCCCTAATCGGAGTCACTGTCATAAAAACTAGGAACAGGGTCATTGGGAAACCTCTGTTGTATCCAGTGTTTGGCTACTTCAATACTCTTAGCCTGGTGAAAATATACCAGCTTCAACTGCTGGTCAGCTATTTCCTTCAACAGTTTTGCAATGACTCGGAGATGATGACTGTCGTATTCTGGCTCAAGATACACGATCATGTAGTTACACTGACATGTGGTATACCTTCGTCCATACGTATGGGGATTGTTCTTGTCATTACCAGTGAACACCTTGATTGTTCTTGAGCACCTTCTACTCGGGCACTGGATCTCACTGCCTTCTGCTGGAACTGGGGAGGATAAAGATGATGCCATGGTTGTTTGAATCTGTAATACAAAGTAAGAAAACATGTTAGAAACAATGAAGATATCTAACGAAATCAGTAAAAAATGAGACTTTTAATTGAAATACAGAATAAGAACTTGAAACCTAATTATTTTACGGTGCAGTGAGAATGAGATAATAGGGTTCACTGAGGCAGTGAATTTATAGCCGAGGTTTTACTAGGGTAACTTAGATTTGGGCCGATGTAGACAAAAGGTCTACAACAACAAAGGCCCAATAACGTAATTCGGTCATCCAAAGGTGACTTACAGCTGTGTGGTAGCTGTAACACACTCAACAGTGGTGCGTTAGCAATAAACGCACAACTGATAACACAACTTCGTCAAGATCCAACAGAAAAATCCCAACCCAACAAAGACGACCAGCTCAACATTCAAGCCCAGCCCAAATTCTGGTGCGTTAACAATTAACGCACAAAATATGTGCGTTAATTGTTAACGCACAGAATCTGTGCGTTAATTGTTAACGCACCAACCCTTTTACCCAGAATCAAATGTTTCTGGTGTTTGTAGGGTTTAGGGTATTAGGGTTGGTGCGGTAACTGTTGTAGTACCAACCCTAGCTAATTACATAAAAATTCATTTTTTATGTTGTTTTCTTATACTATTTGATATTATAAAAAGTTTTATGACCCAAAGTAATGTTATACTACTGAAATATGTCGTTATTGAGAGTTTTGTGAATAATTTTATCAAGTTTTACTAATGTAATATGAGATTACGAAGAGTTATATGATAAAAAATCATATTATACTAATGAAATACGAGGTCAGTTGAGTCAAACGATAACAATTAAGTGTTAAACTAATGTTATATGATGAAATAAACACATTATATGAAGTTCATTTTAGTAACGAAGTGGTATCACATACATATGAGTATAACTATACAACTTATATACTTGAGAGTAGTAGCATACAGGTGAAAGTCTTCGTTTACATACTTCTAAGTGTTAAAGTTGTTAATTTCTTATAAAAACGATAGCGTTTGATTGGTAATGCTCAAATATTAATGTTACATTTCTTGACTTTTACGTTTTAAGTGCTTATTAAGCCGTTTTATGTCATTTTTTGTCGTTTTTTGTGTTTGGGCCTCATTCAAAATTCATTAGGCCTTATTAGGCCCGTTGACGTTTTCGATAATAATTTTTCGATTCCGAAAAATGAAAATAACTATTCGCCGTATTTGTTGTCATGTTACAATTTCAAAATTTCGATTTTCATCGTTTCAAGGCGTTAAAACGATATGGGCCCAAACTATACACATATGACATCCATTATCCATTACCCACTATCCATTATCCATTATTCACTATCCACTATCCATTATCCATTATCCATTATCCATATTTCGATTTGGCTTGTTTTATATCGTTTTGAGTCGATTTTTTTCGTTTCTTAGTCGTTTCGAGACGTTTTGAACCATTTTTATCAATATTTGACGTACTTGGTCGTTTTTCGCCTTTTTCAAAAAACTCAAGTTTTGCTAAGATTTGCTCAATTTGGCCATATTATGCCATCATTTTGGCCACATTTTTACACTTTTTTACAACTTGTTTGGAATTCCTTCAAATTTCGATTTGGCTTGTTTTATATTGTTTTGAGTCAATTTTTTTTCGTTTCTTAGTCGTTTCGAGATGTTTTGAACCATTTTTATCAATATTTGATGTACTTGGTCGTTTTTTGCCTTTTTCAAAAAACTCAAGTTTTGCTATCAATATTTGACATCACTCCAAGTCACGACCCTCATTCCCACTACCTTGGCCTTCCTCGTGGATTGAATGCCGAAAAAGCTAAGATTGACGAACCGGAGCTGGAGCCATCGGTGGAGCCCCGTCAGTCAAAACTCCAAGGAGACGCCTCATGAACTCATCGATATCTGCAGGCCTCCTCTCTGGTGGTGTCTCCAAGAAAGCTCGAATCTCACAAGTCACTAGCTGGGTCCGCTATATTAACAACATATCAAAACATTACAATCAAATATACTAATTGAATGAATATGACTAATAAAATTTATAATCCTACAACAAAACTGTCAACCGAAGGTGGAATACGCAGCGGACCAACTGGACGATCGAGTCTACGTGATCTGGGATCCACCAGAGGATGAGAAACTCGATCATACCAATCGAGATAATCATCTGTGACTGCCCAATAGTACGTCGCTCGTGGCTCCCGAATCTGTATCAAAGGCCTGGGGTCCTGATCCAACACACCAAGCAGATCCTTCTCAAAGTGAACTGAATAATGCGTCAGCCTGTTGTTACGTGTCACCTAGATGGGCTCTGGGGAGGATCTGGGATACCCTGCACATGTCCAAACTGTCGCAGCAGGCGACCTGGCTGATAGAGCTCCTCGATTTCCAGACAACGGAGAATGCCCTCAAACAAAGACGGGGCGTACTGCAGAAGTCTGAAATCCACATTTGAAAAGGGAAACCAGTTAACCTGCAACAAAACATTACAAAACAGTTAGTATAGTTTACATTCACACAATATAACGAAAGCATACATTCTTAAAATCTGACCTCCTCATAACGAACACGGTCAAGCATGCCACGAATGGCAACCAAACGATCTGTGCTCTTCCCCTGTGGCACCTCTCTGCCCTCCCTCATAGCAGCTGCGGCGTGGTCCATAGAAACTGGATCTGTCACAAAATGTCCACGAAAATGTGGAAAATATGCCCAGACCCACGACTGCAAAAAAAGGATAATTAGAACTCGACTTCCTAAACATAGCCAATCGTATAGTTGTTTGCGTACTAACCCGCAAAAGAATGTCAGAACTCCCCATCCCCATAGCCAATCGCCTCGACGCCTGTCCAAGGTTGCGATACAGATGAGCTAACACTCCAGCTCCCCAAGCATATCGGCCAGTGCTGTCGTGGTCGGCCAAAAGAACTAACCACCAGTGCTTGACTGCTGTAGTCGACTTGTCCACCAGAACTGTATTCCCAAGAAGCAACAGTAAGTACATAGACGCAATGAGGCTCTCATCTCTCTGTCCATCCTCCATCCGCATCATATCCTTCAATCTCTGTTGAAGATAACCCAAAGGAATGCCTCCATCCATATACCAAGTCTTCACCAGTGCCTCCTCTACGTGAAGCATCTCAGCAACAAAAGTGAAGATCTCCTCCTTGCTCAAAGCTGAGCTACAACTCCTGCCATGTATAGGCAGCGACAGGATCTCAACCACATCGTGAAGTGTAGGACCAATCTCTCCAAATGGCAAATGAAATGTGTTGGTTTTTGGGTGCCATCTCTCGACGAAACCAGAAACCAACACATGATCGACAGGACCGGACCCGATATAGCGTAGATCAGTCAATCCAGATCGCTCTGCAAGCTGAAACCACGAATCTGGACCAGGTCTCCTAAACTCCTCTAGTGGAGTGTAGTAGGCGGTGTGGAAGTGAACCTTGACGACCTTCCGTGTCTGAAAAAAAAGTAAAAAAATAACACGGTTACTTCTACAGAATGCCAAAATATTTCACATATGAACATTATAGTTCAAATACATACCAAATCAAGAGGAGCCTCGCCTTCTGGAAGATCAGCAGGCTGTGGAAAATCAGCATGATCTGCAGCACGTCCACGTCCACGTCCTCGTCCTCCGCGTGGAGCGCGTCCACCTCGTGCTGGAGGATCAGCAGCGTCTGCATCAGCAACATCATCATCTGCCTGAGCTCCTCGGCCTCCTCGCTGTCTCTGTATAAATGGAGGAAGAGGATGGGGGCCAGCTGGAATCACAGGTGCGGGAGGATCAACAACTGTAAGCTCATAAATAGCCCTGGCGATGTGCGTGTCATTACTCTTCAGCAACTCATTTGTAAAAGGACCTCCGGGCATCCAAGGTACAGCAGAAGGTGGTACAGGATCTGCATCGGGAGGTGGTACAGTCGGGGGAGGTGGTACATCTGGCATAGGAGACGAAGGACCTAAATCTGTAGGAGCTGGCGAAGAAGTCCCCATACCAGCATGATCCTCTGAAATAATAGGAGGGTCGTCTCTCCTAAGCTGATCTGTCGGTATCTCGGGATGAGATACAATATAATCTGTACCTAAACCCTCACCGTCTCCCAGCATATCATCATCCAAATCAACAGCTGTATCATCGACGTCCATATCCTCCTCCTCACTCTCACTGTAACCCTCATCATCAGCATACAGATCAACATCTAGACCACAATCCCTAACTGCCCCAGTATCTGTAAGTGCACCAGTAACATCAGTGGGTGTCGAACTAGAAGCATTCAGCTGGTCTCGAGCAGTAGCAAAACTCTGACGTATGGACGCTGTAATCTCCGTCCTCCTAACACGCTCTCCAGCAACAGGAGCCCCCGGAACAAAACCACTAGAAGTCATCGTCACCTCGATTGACCCGAACCCGTTTTCGACCCGAACCCGATTGACCTGAACCCGAACCCGACCCGTTTGTCAGGTCTACGTGTCACCGAACACTTGCAACAAACTTGCGAGATTTAACACTAAAGAAATATAATATTGAGATTTCAAAATGAATAATATTACTCGATCGTCACCTCAAGTTTATTAAAAGTAGTTTTTTTGTACATTTACATTTACATTATGTAAGCTGATGCTGATGTTGAAATTTGAACTAATACACAAAATTGTATAGAATTGATGAGACATATGTTTGCTCCAAATTCTTTTAGATTAATGTTTGATTATAAAACTCGACTAATTCAAATATGAAATTTTGACCTATTATGTAACGAACTATAGTAATAACCTAAACCTAAATAAGTCCAAACATACATACATACACCTCTAGAAAATTTTCTATAGTTGAGGTTGGTGGATCCAGTAATTAGCCTCGCCGACACTCTTAAAATAAACGTGAAAACGATTGGTCCTATGTTTGATAATTAATCAGAAAATAATCAACATCTTGATAGTTGTTGGAATTGCAAGAAACATGCACATGAAGTGACTAATTAAAAAAGCATTAATTATTACGTGTCATATCGTTTTCAATCTTGACGCATTGATTAAGCGCCACAGTCAATTTGGTTATACAAGTTGTTGATACATGTAGTTGATGCATGTAGCAGATACAAGCAGCATACTCGTGCAACCAGGTAGCTGACAAGCAGCTGGACATAGCTTAATCTAGTGAATTTGCTTCCTCTATAAATAGACACATACCCCGTTCATTTAAGGATCTTCGATCCAACTCTGAATATTGGCTTTTGATCGATGTTTTGTATTGATTCTCGAGTACCGTAATCGTTGATTTTGCAATCTTTCGTACCCCTCGTTATTCAATGAGATCAAGCTTGCCTTTTCTGATAATCAATCTCAATTTAAATTTACGTTTCACTGAGTTTATAAACCCGAGAATCAACCGTAAGTGTCCATTACAAGTGATTGTAATGAAAAAGTATAGTGTTGAATAAACAACTTTGCCAGCCTTGTTGTTGTAACATCGGTCTTAAATCATCATTAATAATGATACCGTTACAACATCCACCTCTGATCTTGCTTCAATGTTAATCAAAGAGGTAATTTAATCAACCACCATATTTATTCATATAGAGTTAGGCTCAGATCAGATGTGCTGATAATTATTTTAATGCTGGGACACAAGCATAAATAGTGTATTGTATATTTGTTATTATATGGGTAAACCAAACAAAAAAAAGTGTTGATATACAATTATTAGGGAAAAGTTCCGGTGAAAACAAGGCTTAACGTAAGAAAATCGAAGTTTTCGCGTTCACAGATAACAAGTTAATGTTCATAATCTGAGAGGTATCGTTCATAATCTGGGCGATAATTTTTTTTTTAGGCCATATTGAGATTTTAAAAAAAAGTTCGTAGTAATTACAAGTATGTCAGCGCGTCCCTCACTGAAAACGTTCAAAAAAATTTATGGCCCAAATTATGAACATTTGTAATCTGTGGACACGATCCGTTATTTGTACCGGAACTTTCCTCACAATTATTAATACAGTCTAATCCATTATTTGTACCAGAACTTTCCTCACAATTATTAATATAGAGTCTAATTAAAATTATCCGGAAGATCGAGAGTTACCATCCATCGCTCTTGAGTTGATGGCGAAGAATTGTCTGATATAGCTCATACCAAGCACCAACATTCGATTCTCAACAACAACATGTCTCATGATCTGATTTTTTTTGTTGGATAAGTAGGCATACTAAATGGGAGAGCTTGGGCGCACCCCTACAAAGGCGAATGGGCTTTCAATTTCCATCCTGGATCTCATTGTGGATAAGGTGGCTAGGCCTTTTAATGCAAAGAACGAATAGATAAAGAGAGACAGGGTCTCCTTGCTTGATACCTCTAGAGCGAAGGAATGTCGTGGTTGTATCACCATTCCAAATAAGGCGCATGGAGGAGGACGTAATGCATTCCTTAATTCAACCAACTCATTTCTCTGAGAGGTCCACATCAGTCAAAGTATCAATCACATAATCCCAATGGATACGATCATATGCTTTCTGAAGATCAGATTTAAGAATCATCCAACCCTTGTTGCTTCTCTTATTACACTCCAGTGCACAATTTCTTGAAGCTTATAAGTCCAAATCAGAATTCACAGGCGGATAGGCCCAATATTAGAAGCCATAAGCTTTTGTCTTCACCTTTCCCGCTTCTTCCTCGTTCCTTCCTCGATGCGTTGTTCGTTGTGAGAAGTGTATTATGATCCGAAAGATATATAAACTATAGTACTAACGTACTTGATCCTTAAGCTAGTGCTCGTTTGGTTGAATGTGAGAATTTGAAATCATGAAAAAATGCTTCATGAAATTAAATTGGATTGACTTGTAATATGTGGATTTGGAGAATTTTGTTTGGTAAAAGTTTACAATAAAGAGAATCAAACTGAGAGAATTGGGATTTATGAGTATAAAGGCGAGTTAATGTGCATTCACTGTGAATGTGAAGGAATATGAATGTAAATGAATGTGCATGTTTTCGTATTTCGTAGGATAATAATTATTCTCACACGAATCTTTTCCTCAACTTTTTCATATTAATAAAATGTCATAGAGTGTCGCCGTTCTTTTATAAAAAAGAAGAAACTTCCCACAAGTGTCCATAATTACACCTTGCAAATCCAAAATCAAAACAAAATCACTTGAATTAATCATTACATCCCATCAATAATCAGGGAAAGCCGTCGAGCTCGAAGGAGAGTCGGTTCAAGCCAGCCGCCTCCATTATACTCTCCACTTCTTTCACCACTTCTCCCATCGAAGGCCGGTTCGATCCCGACTCATCCACGCACCTCAATGCAAGCTCAACAAACCGCTCGAACCCGCCTAAGGTTGTCCCGAGCCCAATGTCTGGGTCGAGAAGCTCGTGGAGATTGTAGAGGTCTTGGGACTTGTCTATTGACTTTTTAACCTCTCGACGATGTATCGACCTCGCTCTATTGGAGCTTTTCCCGTTACTATCTCGAGAATTAGGACTCCGAAGCTGTAGACGTCACTCTTTTCTGTTAGGCGTTGTGTCATGTAGTATTCGGGGTGCAAATGAGTTCTTAAGTGCAAAAGCGCTAAATTGTTATTTGTGTATGTGTGTTACTTACGTATGTGAAAATCGAAAGAGTATGAAACTAATCTTGTGACTTTAACTATAAGTTTAAACTTTTGGTTGAGATGGTTCTTTTAAGCATATGTATAGTTGTATTGTATATGCATAACTTATTGCTCTTTCACACCTGGTCCAATCTATATCTATTTTTCCTCAATCTCGCAACATATAAATTCACTCTTTTTCCCTAGATAAAAAGTTTGTAAGCAAAATACTGGCCGGATATATAGGCTTGGTCTATATGCACACGTTTTTTGGGCTAAATGCACACTAATCTGTGCGGTAAGAGTTGCATTACACTTCTGTGAGTTAAGGATTACCGCACCAAAGGGCTCTGGGGCATTGTTGGAATGTTTTATGAAACGTATATGAATCTGGTGCGGTAAAAATTACCGCACAGATCTATGCGTTAACACTTAACGCACCACGTTAATACGAGATTAACAAAAAAAAATCAGATTTTGATTAACTTAAACACCTATTACCGCACACGATTTGTTATTTTTTTAATTAATATTTTTTTAAAAAAAAGTATTAAAATACTAATATCCTGTGCGGTAACAATTACCGCACAAGTTTAATATATAAAAAAAATATAAAATCTGGTGCGGTAAACGTTACCGCACCAGGTTTAACTATTTAAAAAATAATAAATCGATGCGGTAACACTTACCGCACCAATTTAGGTTATTTTTAAACCCAACTTTTCCCTCCCCAACCTTTCTTCCTCCTTCCTTCCTATGAAACCCGCCGCCATTTCCGTAAAATCGCCGGCCAATAATTCCCATTTTCCCGTCGATTAAGCCACCAAATCCACTAATTGATGATGGATTCAAGCTCCCCCGACCAAGCCGCATCTTCTGGGCCCAAAAACCCGGCCGGAGACGAGGGTCCAAGCATCCCGCCGCCGACAACTCTTCCTGCGGCGACGACGGCGGTTCCTGCGGCGACTCCGTGGCTGGCTGTGGAGGATGAAGACGAGGAGGAAGCCGAGGTGCCACTCATTTACAGTGGTGGTGCCCGGAACCGGCCAAAATCCCGAGCCCGGCCCGACCCCATACCCATAGCTCGGCCCGCCCCGATACCCTCACCCCAACCCGCCCCGATACCCGCACCCCAACCCGCCCCGAGGCGAAGAAACCGAAAGCGACCCGTCCAAAACGTCGGTCCCGGGTACGCTATTCGAGCAAATAGAAGGTTGAATCCACAAACCGAGGCTCAAACCGAGGCGCAACCGGAAGCTTTTGAGACTCCCGTAGATCTACATCAAATATGTATTTTTATTAAATATTCTATAACGTTTTTAATGTTTTTAAATAGTTTAATTATTTTATTTCGTAACGTTATGAAATTAGTTATTCAATTTTATAACTTTATGAATTTAATAATATTTGATAACGTTATGAAATTTTTAAATAAATTTCGTAACGTTATCAATTTATTTAATTTATTAAATTCATAACGTTATGAAATTAGTTATTTAATTTCATAACGTTATGAATTTAATAATATTTGATAACGTTATGAATTTATTTAATTTATTTTATAACATTATGAAATTAATTTATATGGTAACGTTATGAAATTAAGTAATTTATTGCGTAACGTTATAAAATTATATTATTTGGTAACATTATGAAATTAATTAATTTATTCGTAACGTTATGAAATTAATGAAATTTTATAACGTTATGAAATATAATAATTTGAGAATGTTATGAAATATGACATTTTATATTGTAAAATTAATGAATTAATTATTTTATGAAATATGACATTGTTCTTCTCTTATTTTGTAACGTTATGAATTATTAGTATATAAAGTATTGAAATTAGGCGAATTATAACGTTAATTTCGTAACGTTATGACCAAAATGTTTAGAAATTAGAGATGATTTTGATTAGGATTGACGTTACAACAACTGTTTGTAACGTTACGACGTCATGGAAAAGACGTTTTTGAATTTGACGTTATTTTTGTAACGCTATGAAAATAACGTTACGCTATAACAACAACATTAGGGGGTGCGAGATACGATGACTTCTAGTGGTTTTGTTCCGGGGGCTCCTGTTGCTGCAGAGCGTGTTAGGAGGACGAAGATTACAACGTCCATACGTCAGAGTTTTGCTACTGCTCGAGACCAGCTGAATGCTTCTAGTTCGTCACCCACTGATGTTACTGGGGCACTTACAGATACTGGGGCAGTTAGGGATTCTGGGCTAGATGTTGATCCGTCTGCTGATGATGAGGGTTACAGTGAGAGTGAGGAGGAGGATATGGACGTCAATGATACAGCTGTTGATTTGGATGATGATATGTTGGGAGACGGTGAGGGTTTAGGTACAGATTATATTGTATCTCATCCCGAGATACCGACAGATCAGCTTAAGAGAGACGACCCTCCTATTATTTCAGAGGATCATGCTGGTATGGGGCCTTCATCGCCAGCTCCTACAAATTTAGGTCCTTCGTCTCCTACGCCAGATGTACCACCTCCCCCGACTGATGATGTACCGCATCCGGCTGTAGCACCTCATGTACCACCTCCCGATGCAGATCCTGTACCACCTCCTGATGTACCTTGGATGCCCGGAGGTCCTTTTACAAATGAGTTGCTGAAGAGTTATGAGACGCACCACCATATTTTGCTTGAATGTTAACGCACCAGAATCTGCGCTGGGCTTGAATGTTGGGCTGGTGGTCTTTGTTGGGCTGGGCTTTTTCTGCTGGATCTTGACGAAGTCGTGTTATCAGTTGTGCGTTTATTGCTAACGCACCACCATATTTTGCTTGAGTGTGTTACAGCTACTACACAGCTGTAAGTCACTTTTGGATGACCGAATTACGTTATTGCGCCTTTGTTGTTGTGGACCTTTTGTCTACATCGGCCCAAATCTAAGTTACCCTAGTAAAACCTCGACTATAAATTCACTGCCTCAGTGAACCCTATTATCTCATTCTCACTGCGCCGTAAAATAATTAGGTTTCAAGTTCTTACTCTGTATTTCAATTAAAAGTCTCATTTTTTACTGATTTCGTTAGATATCTTCATTGTTTCTAACATGTTTTCTTACTTTGTATTACAGATTCAAACAACCATGGCATCATCTTCATCCTCCCCAGTTCCAGCAGAAGGCAGTGAGATCCAGTGCCCGAGTAGAAGGTGCTCAAGAACAATCAAGGTGTTCACTGCTAATGACAAGAACAATCCCCATACGTATGGACGAAGGTATACCACATGTCAGTGTAACTACATGATCGTGTATCTTGAGCCAGAATATGACAGTCATCATCTCTGAGTCATTGCAAAACTTTTGAAGGAAATAGCTGACCAGCAGTTGAAGCTGGTATATTTTCACCAGGCTAAGAGTATTGAAGTAGGCAAACACTGGATACAACAGAGGTTTCCTAATGACCTTGTTCCTAGTTTTTATGACAGTGACTCCGATTAGGGATCTTGGTATCAAATCAGTGAATCTCTGTTAAGTCTGTGTTTAGTTTAAATTTCAAGAATGAGTCTGTTGTCTTTCCTTAATGAGTCTGTTGTCTTTCTAATTTATGTTGAGTCTGTTGTCTTTTTAATTTATGCTGAGTGTGTTGTAGTTTATGGATTCACTGATTTCACTTCACTGTTTCACCTACCTCATCTAACTCTACTGAAAACTCTTTTAAAGCAAACAAGACAAGTCATTACATATTTCAAAGCAGACAAGACAAGTTATTACATATTATAAATCAATTCCAATCGAAGTCTAAAGATCAAGGCTACTAAACTATTACAAATCAAGTCATGTAGTCCATACGCTTTCCAGCAGTAAAGCGGTATTGTCGAAACAAGTCCACTTGGCCAGCATATATCCCTTCCCACCACTTGATGTTGTCATCTGCAAATCTTCTCCACGAACCGGAACAACGTGGCAATGGTGCCCCATCACGGAGCCAAACCTAGATATACAAAGAAAATTAATCAATAAGTATAAATGATTTCGACGTTTCATGACGTTTGTTTAGATTACCACAGATTCTTACTGGTATCCAGTGATTACTGCATCCGACAAGAGCTATCCCAAAAATCTTCTGTGGAGGACCAGGGCTCACTGTAGACTGCCTTATTGGCAAGCATAAACACGGCGCATCCCAGGATAGTTGCACTAAACCAACATTATACACTGTGGCAAACACCAAACCCATAAATGGCATGTCCATCCAAAATGGTCTCTCACAAGGACTTCTCATGTATTTAACTTGAGCAATAAGATCATCCCATGTTCCTACCCGTAGTCCACGTCGTATGGGCTCCCATGTCTCTTTGTTTCCAAGAAGCTCTGCTGCCAACGCAGCACGGATCATACGATATTGACTCTGTTGCATACCCGTAAGTAGAGCCATAGACCGATACCCACAATGTCCGTCTGAACGCACATCTTTCACAGAAGTCATGTAGGAAAGCCAAAAGTAGTCAATATTTTTCACCCCCAAGTTCACCCCCATATAACTTATGGCTTCTTCAATCTCTTCTTTATCTTCTTCTTCCTCTGTTTCGTTTCGATCGGGATAGCAAGCTCTCAGGGGCACGACATTCATGTCTTCGTCTTCTAAATCGATGGTCTCTGAAAACAATGGTTCAGGTTGGGATTGTGATCCGAAGTCGAACGACACTTGACTTGCTTGCTTTTTAGGACAAGTTGGTCGTTTACTTTGCCTATTTGCCTTCTCCTTTGCGACTTTTTGCGCATTCTCAGTATTTGTTAAGTCTTCTCTAACGTACTCGTGGTAACTCTTTTCCCTCTTTTCTCTCAGAGGAGAATTCTCATTTCGCTGCTTCTCCTTGCTCTTTGATCCCGGCGGCCTTCCTTTTGCTTTCCTAAACAAGTTTGTTGGCTCTACCAAAGAACTTTCTTCCGGATGCTCCAAGTCAATTTATAGCCGAGGTTTTACTAGGGTAACTTAGATCTGGGCCGATGTAGACAAAAGGTCCACAACAACAAAGGCCCAATAACGTAATTCGGTCATCCAAAAGTGACTTACAGCTGTGTAGTAGCTGTAACACACTCGAGCAAAATATGGTGGTGCGTTAGCAATAAACGCATAACTGATAACACAATTTCGTCAAGATCCAACAGAAAAAGCCCAGCCCAACAAAGACCACCAACCCAACATTCAAGCCCAACGCAGATTCTGGTGCGTTAACAATTAACGCACAGATTCTGTGCGTTAATTGTTAACGCACAAACCCTTTTACCCAGAATCAAATGTTTCTGGTGTTTGTAGGGTTTAGGATATTAGGGTTGGTGCGGTAACTGTTGTAGTATCAACCCTAATTACATAAAAAGTCATTTTTTATGTTGTTTTCTTATACAATTTGATATTATTAAAAGTTTTATGACCCAAAGTATGTTATACTACTGAAATATGTCGTTATTTAGAGTTTTGTGAATAATTTTATCAAGTTTTACTAATGTAATATGAGATTACGAAGAGTTATATGATAAAAAATCATATTATACTAATGAAATACGAGGTAAGTTGAGTTAAACGATAACAATTAAGTGTTAAACTAATGTTATATGATGAAATAAACACATTATATGAACTTCATTTTAGTAATGAAGTGGTATCACATACATATGAGTATAACTATACAACTTATATACTTGAGAGTAGTAACATATAGGTGAAAGTCTTCGTTTACATACTTCTAAGTGTTAAAGTTGTTAATTTCTTATAAAAACGATAGCGTTTGATTGGTAATGCTCAAATATTAATGTTACATTTCTTGAGTTTTACGTTTTAAGTGCTTATTAAGCCGTTTTATGTCATTTTTTGTCGTTTTTTGTGTTTGGGCCTCATTCAAAATTCATTAGGCCTTATTAGGCCCGTTGACGTTTTCGATAATAATTTTTCGATTCCGACAAATAAAAACAACTATTCGCCCTATTTGTTGTCATGTTACAATTTCAAATTTTCGATTTTCATCGTTTCAAGGCGTTAAAACGATACGGGCCCAAACTATCCACATATGACATCCATTATCCATTATCCACTATCCATTATCCACTATCCACTATCCATTATCCACTATCCATTATCCATTATCCATTATCCATTATCCATTATCCATTATCCATTATCCATTATCCATTATCCATTATCCATTATCCATATTTCGATTTGGCTTGTTTATATCGTTTTGAGTCGGGTTTTTTCGTTTTTTAGTCGTTTTGAGACGTTTTGAACCATTTTTTATCAATATTTGACGTACTTGGTCGTTTTTCGCCTTTTTCAAAAAACTCAAGTTTTGCTAAGATTTGCTCAATTTGGCCATATTATGCCATCATTTTGGCCACATTTTTACACTTTTTTACAACTTGTTCGGAATTCCTTCAAATTTCGATTTGGCTTGTTTTATATCGTTTTGAGTCGGGTTTTTCGTTTCTTAGTCGTTTCGAGACGTTTTGAACCATTTTTATCAATATTTGACGTACTTGGTCGTTTTTCGCCTTTTTCAAAAAACTCAAGTTTTGCTATCAATATTTGACATCACTCCAAGCCACGACCCTCATTCCTACTACCTTGCCCACTACCTTGGTCTTCCTCGTGGATTGAATGCCGAAAAAGCTGAGATTGACGAACCGGAGCTGGAGCCATCGGTGGAGCCCCGTCAGTCAAAACTCCAAGGAGACGCCTCATGAACTCATCGATATCTGCAGGCCTCCTCTCTGGTGGTGTCTCCAAGAAAGCTCGAATCTCACAAGTCACTAGCTGGGTCCGCTATATTAACAACATATCAAAACATTACAATCAAATATACTAATTGAATGAATATGACTAATAAAATTTATAATCCTACAACAAAATTGTCAACCGAAGGTGGAATACGCAGCGGACCAACTGGACGATCGAGTCTACGTGATCTGGGATCCACCAGAGGATGAGAAACTCGATCATACCAATCGAGATAATCATCTGTGACTGCCCAATAGTACGTCGCTCGTGACTCCCGAATCTGTAACAAAGGCCTGGGGTCCTGATCCCACACACCAAGCAGATCCTTCTCAAAGTGAACTGAATAATGCGTCAGCCTGTTGTTACGTGTCACCTGGATGGGCTCTGGGGGAGGATCTGGGATACCCTGCACATGTCCAAACTGTCGCAGCAGGCGACCTGGCTGATAGAGCTCCTCGATGTCCAGACAACGGAGAATGCCCTCAAACAAAGACGGGGCGTACTGCGGAAGTCTGAAATCCACATTTGAAAAGGGAAACCAGTTAACCTGCAACAAAACATTACAAAACAGTTAGTATAGTTTACATTCACACAATATAACGAAAGCATACATTCTTAAAATCTGACCTCCTCATAACGAACACGGTCAAGCATGCCACGAATGGCAACCAAACGATCTGTGCTCTTCCCCTGTGGCACCTCTCTGCCCTCCCTCATAGCAGCTGCGGCGTGGTCCATAGAAAGTGGATCTGTCACAAAATGTCCACGAAAATGTGGGAAATATGCCCAGATCCACGACTGCAAAAAAAAGATAATTAGAACTCGACTTCCTAAACATAGCCAATCGTATAGTTGTTTGCGTACTAACCCGCAAAAGAATGCCAGAACTCCCCATCCCCATAGCCAATCGCCTCGACGCCTGTCCAAGGTTGCGATACAGATGAGCTAACACTCCAGCTCCCCAAGCATATCGGCCAGTGCTGTCGTGGTCGGCCAAAAGAACTAACCACCAGTGCTTGACTGCTGTAGTCGACTTGTCCACTAGAACTGTAGTGCCGAGAAGCAACAGTAAGTACATAGACGCAATGAGGCTCTCATCTCTCTGTCCATCCTCCATCCGCATCATATCCTTCAATCTCTGCTGAAGATAACCCAAAGGAATGCCTCCATCCCTATACCAAGTCTTCACCAGTGCCTCCTCTACGTGAAGCATCTCAGCAACAAAAGTGAAGATCTCCTCCTTAATCAAAACTGAGCTACAACTCCTGCCATGTACAGGCAGCGACAGGATCTCAACCACATCGTGAAGTGTAGGACCAATCTCTCCAAATGGAAAATGAAATGTGTTGGTTTCTGGGTGCCATCTCTCGACGAAAGCAGAAACCAACACATGATCGACAGGACCGGACCCGATATAACGTAGATCAGTCAATCCAGATCGCTCTGCAAGCTGAAACAACGAATCTGGACCAGGTCTCCTAAACTCCTCTAGTGGAGTGTAGTAGGCGGTGTGGAAGTGAACCTTGACGACCTTCCGTGTCTGAAAAAAAAAGTAAAAAAATAATACAGTTACTTCTACAGAATGCCAAAATATTTCACATATGAACATTATAGTTCAAATACATACCAAATCAAGAGGAGCCTCGCCCTCTGGAAGATCAGCGGCCTCTGGAAGATCAGCAGGCTGTGGAAGATCAACATGATCTGCAGCACGTCCACGTCCACGTCCTCGTCCTCCGCGTGGAGCGCGTCCACCTCGTGTTGGAGGATCATCATCAGCCTGAGCTCCTCGGCCTCCTCGCTATCTCTGTATAAATGGGGGAAGAGGACGGGGGCCAGCTGGAATCACATGTGCGGGAGGATCAACAATAGTAAGCTCATAAATAGCCCTGGCGATGTGCGTCTCATAACTCTTCAGCAACTCATTTGTAAAAGGACCTTCGGGCATCCAAGGTACAGCAGGAGGTGGTACAGGATCTGCATCGGGAGGTGGTACATGAGGTGCAGCAGCCGGATGCGGTACATCATCAGTCAGGGGAGGTGGTACATCTGGTGTAGGAGACGAAGGACCTAAATTTGTAGGAGCTGGCGATGAAGGCCCCATACCAGCATGATCCTCTGAAATAATAGGAGGGTCGTCTCTCCTAAGCTGATCTGTCGGTATCTCGGGATGAGATACAATATAATCTGTACCTAAACCCTCACCGTCTCCCAACATATCATCATCCAAATCAACAGTTGTATCATCGACGTCCATATCCTCCTCCTCACTCTCACTGTAACCCTCATCATCAGCAGACAGATCAACATCTAGACCAGAATCCCTAACTGCCCCAGTATCTGTAAGTGCCCCAGTAACATCAGTGGGTGACGAACTAGAAGCATTCAGCTGGTCTCGAGCAGTAGCAAAACTCTGACGTATGGACGCTGTAATCTTCGTCCTCCTAACACGCTCTGTAGCAACAGGAGCCCTCGGAACAAAACCACTAGAAGCCATCGTATCTCGCACCCCCTAATGTTGTTGTTATAGCGTAACGTTATTTTCATAGCGTTACAAAAATAACGTCAAATTCAAAAACGTCTTTTCCATGACGTCGTAACGTTACAAACAGTTGTTGTAACGTCAATCCTAATCAAAATCATCTATAATTTCTAAACATTTTGGTCATAACGTTACGAAATTAACGTTATAATTCGCCTAATTTCAATACTTTATATACTAATAATTCATAACGTTACAAAATAAGAGAAGAACAATGTCATATTTCATAAAATAATTAATTCATTAATTTTACAATATAGAATGTCATATTTCATAACATTATGAAATTATTATATTTCATAACGTTATAAGATTTCATTAATTTCATAACGTTACGAATAAATTAATTAATTTCATAATGTTACCAAATAATATAATTTTATAACGTTACGCAATAAATTACTTAATTTCATAACGTTACGCAATAAATTACTTAATTTCATAACGTTACCATATAAATTAATTTCATAATGTTATAAAATAAATTAAATAAATTTATAACGTTACGAAATTAAATAACTAATTTCATAACGTTATAAATTTAATCAATTAATTAAATAAATTGATAACGTTACGAAATTTATTTAAATATTTAACGTTATCAAATATTATTAAATTCATAACGTTATGAAATTAAATAACTAATTTCATAACGTTATCAATTTAATAAATTAATCAAATTAAATAAATTGATAACGTTATGAAATTTATTTAAAAATTTCATAATGTTATCAAATATTATTAAATTCATAACGTTATAAAATTAAATAACTAATTTCATAACGTTATAAATTTAATAAATTAATTAAATAAAATAAATTGATAACGTTACGAAATTTATTTAAAAATTTCATAACGTTATCAAATATTATTAAATTCATAACATTATGAAATTAAATAACTAATTTCACAACGTTATAAATTTAATAAATTAATTAAATAAAATAAATTGATAACGTTACGAAATTTATTTAAAAATTTCATAACGTTATCAAATATTATTAAATTCATAACATTATGAAATTAAATAACTAATTTCACAACGTTATAAATTTAATAAATTAATTAAATTAAATAAATTGATAACGTTACGAAATTTATTTAAAAATTTCATAACGTTATCAAATATTATTAAATTCATAACGTTATGAATTTGAATAACTAATTTCATAACGTTACGAAATAAAATAATTAAACTATTTAAAAACATTACAAAAGTTATAGAATATTTAATAAAAATACATACTTGATGTAGATCTACGGTTGTCGAAAAAACTTCCGGTTGCGCCTCGGTTTGAGCCTCGGTTTGTGGATTCAACCTTCTATTTGCTCGAGTAGCGTACCCGGGACCGACGTTTTGGACGGGTCGCTTTCGGTTTCTTGGCCTCGGAGCGGGTTCGGGTGCGGGTATCGGGTCGGGCTCGGGATTTTGGCCGGCTCCGGGCACCACCACTGTACCTCAGTGGCACCTCCACTTCCTCCTCTTCTTCTTCCTCCACAGCCAGCCATGGCGTCGTCGTCAACGGAACCTCCATTGCCGGAGCTGTTGCGGGGGGGACTTCGGGCGGATTTTGGGGGCCAGAAGAACCGCCATGGTCGGGGCAACTCGAATCCATCCTCTATTGAAGGTTTTGATGGGTTAATCGGCGGAAAAAGGAAGAGAAGAGGCCGACGACTTTTAGGGTTTGGCGGCGGCATTTTTGACAGAGGAAGGAGGAAGAAGGTCGGGGGAGATGGAAAGGTTTTTTTTTAAATATGTAACTTGGTGCGGTAAGAGTTACCGCACCATTTTATATTTTTTTACTACGTAAAATATGGTGCGGTAAGAGTTACCACACCACTTTATTGTTTTTTTAATATATAAAACCTGTGCGGTAACAATTACCGCACAGGTTTATTCATATTTTAATTATTATTTTTTAAATTTATTTGTTTTTAAAAAAAAACAATGCCCCGGAGTCCTTTGATGCGGTAATCCTTAACGCACAGAAGTATACTGCAACTCTTACCGCACAGAATAATGTGCATTTAGCAAAAAAAACATGTGAATATAGACCAAGCCTCCTTATAGTATGGGCTTATCTTTACATAAATGAGAAAATATGTAAATTATTATTGGTGATTTGCTAGGTTATTAGAAAATATTTTTGTTAGATCATTGAATTAATCTTTATAAAAACTTAGGTTTTTAAAATATATTTTATAAAGACAGGACTGTTAACACTGTCATAATTTTCTCGATATTATTTCTTATAGTATTATCAATTTATATTTGTGTCATTCGTCGAATGTAAATCGAGTCGTCTCGAATAACAAACTAAGTGACCCTAGCAATTTATGCTTCAATTTCATCATCTAATGAGCAGTGGTCTCCTTTATACATAACCAAAGTTAATTTCAACGTGTAGAATCTTAAATTGCACTCAAGAAAAGTCAAATATTTGTGCAATTCTTCTTCTATATCTTACACTAGATACGGGCCTCGCGCGAGAAAATTACGGATTTTCGTATGTGATTTAATATAGTTATACATTATTTGTTAATATGTTGTTGTTGTTGTTATCAAATTTATTAATATTTGTAAATATAAGTATTTTTTATTTTTTTATATTTATGTTTGAAGTAGTTTTAAAACATAATATTAAAATAAATTTGCATTGTCATAAGAGATGATTAAGAAATGAGTAATGCATTAAATTGGTACCAATTTCATTCAATTTTGACATTGGACAACCAACTTTTATATAAATAAGATTCCATCATTACGTATTTGAATCGTATATCAAATACGTAATGATGAGGTCTTATTTGAATATTAATTAATTAATTAATTAATTAATTGCCAAAGTTCATCAATCAAACCTTAAAAGACGAGTTTGATCCACCTTATATTATGTTCATCCCGATGAAATTTCTTCAAGCGAAAGGAATATATATAATGAAAAGATCGCCCCCTTTGCAATCAAAATTTTCAAACGTTTTATGATTTCTTAAAAACATATAAAATCCTTTTTAAATTCAAGCACATTATGATGTTTTAAGAGCTTAAAAAATTCACCAATAATAACAAAATATTATGGGCCATCTTCATAATATTTTGCCATTAATTACCCGTGAAAACATGAGAAAAAGATCCGGTAAAGATAAGTTATTAGGTTAAGACTCAAGACACTTTTGTGTTCATGTGTTATAATGTGTCTGTTCATCAGTCATAACGTCTGTGTTCATACGCCAGAGTATGTGTATGTCATAGTGTATGTTCATATGTCACATTGTGTGTTAATTGACGAAAATGTGTTCATACATTATAACGTATGAGTTCATGTGTAACAATATTTGTGTTCATCGTCCTTATTCTTCACCGTAAGATTGATCCTCACCTGAACTTAACCCGAAAACATGATCAACCACTATTCCAATTTTTCACTGTAGTCAATAATTGAGAGTCGATCTTATTTGTATGATGATGATATTTCTTGACTGTCACCCACGGTCATGTAACTTTATCATTTCCCTCTACTGAATAAAGGTCGGCAGTCTCTCAAAACGACGCGTTTCACTCCGCTTCATCCTCTTTACTCGTCGTTTTGAACATTCTAGCGTGATCGAGTCGGTGCCTTGTGACTTGTGTATTTTAATAACAAGGACAAATTCTATTCGGTGGTGCCTTCCAGGAAGAACTAACAAATTTTTTATATATTTTTCACATGACAAATTTTACAAATTCATCTTACTTTTTGTTTATAATAAAAATTAGGCTTTATCCACACAGAACAATTATTCGGAAACGATGATAAAAAATATAAAAAAGATTTAATAAATTTTTATTGATAAAAGATAATGGTAGAATTAGAATTGCATTAAGCTCCATTAATCATAGGAGATATATTTATAATTTTTTTTATGTTAGATCAATATTTTTTAATAAAATATTAAAATTAAGTTTTGTTAATGTGAGGAAAAAAAACTTTGTCAAATGGTCAAAAACTAGGACATCATACAGTAGTTGTGAGTGACTATCGACTAACAACTCCATGAGTCACAAATTTGTAACATCATAAACAATACTGTATTAATTTAACCCTGTATTTCTTTTGTTCCAATTCATCTTTAGTAGGTAACGTTTCTTCATTTGTTTTTGCTGTCATTGATTCTAGATATTTCTAGCTTTCAACACCATTGTTGTTCACTCACATGAACAAAACTGTAGAAGAGAAGATTACAGAAACACAAAAACCTGAAAATTACTCTGTTTTTTTTTGTATTTACCTTTTCTTTCTCCTCACAATTTTCCCATTTCCCCAAATAAGTAAAATGTTGTTGTTGGACAACACATCTTTTCTTCCCTCATTGCTTTCCTCTTAACCTGGCCTTTCTCCGCTTCTTTCCAGTTTCCACTCACCTCCATTTTCTATCTGCCCTCAAATCACTTTTCCAACAAAAAGGTGAGCTTTTCTCTCATCCATTTACTTGCTGTGGTTCTGTAACTGTTGAGTGAGATTATCTTCGACCATCAGTTACAGTTTTCTTTACTGCTTTCGCATTAATAATCATGGACCTACTTGTTTTCTGTGTAAAAGGGCTTTATGTCAATATGAGTGTACTCCATTTTCATGTTACCTTCTCTTAGAGTTTGCAGCCGAGCTTCTTGTGTTTATTCTTAGCGAAAGTATGGAGAAAATCTTGATCCAGCATCTGGGTTTTCTTAGTTTCATCAGCTTTTGCCCTTTTTAATGGATTTATTTTCTGGGTTTTCTGATTCTGAAGGTAGAAGAAAGAGATTATGGCTGGAGGAGGCGGTCCAGCTAAGTCCGAGGAGCCTGCACCACATCCACCGAAAGATCAGCTTCCGAATGTCTCGTATTGTATCACTAGTCCACCTCCATGGCGTGAGTATCTCTAGATTTAGTTCATACTGTCTTGCCTTTGAAGATCTTTGCGTTGATTCCGCCTTTTGCTTAATTTAAGTTGATACTATTGTTTAACTTTGCTGTGTAGCTTTAATTCGCTTTTCTGTTACTGGAATTCCATTATGTGGTTCAGAATATCCACTTGCTTAAAGAAATTTTAAAATGGAATTTTTTAGGAGATTTGTGACTTTGGGTTGACCCTTTAGCCTTTTCCGATTGATAGCAACTCTGAAGTGTGATATCTGGTTTTGGATTCTAAGTTGTTCCTTTCTTGAGACTTAGTGGGACAGAGATTGTAAGCTGATGATGTTACTATCCAATTGCATACTTGCATCTCGTCTAATTTAAGGATGGATGATTCGAAATTTCAGCTGAAGCGTTTCTACTGGGCTTCCAGCATTATCTACTCATGCTTGGGACGACGGTTCTTATTCCCACTGCTCTCGTGCCTCAGATGGGAGGTGGACCTGTAAGTTAACAGTGAATGTTTTTTTTCTTCCTATGTTCAATTACTATCTGATAACTGAGATATGGTTTGCCTGTCCATGTTCACAGGTGGAGAAAGCCGAGGTGATTAACACTTTGCTGTTCGTTGCTGGTTTGAACACATTGCTACAATCACTTTTTGGAACTCGATTGCCAGCTGTGATGGGAGCGTCTTATACATTTGTTGCACCGACAATATCAATCATTTTGGCTGGTCGTTATAGCAACATTCAAAACCCCATTGAAGTAAGTTACTCAACTTCATTCTATCTAAATAGCTCTAGAAGAATATTTCTTGCTAGTCTTGTCTAGTTTCTTCTTTGCACTAGCATGAATATTACATAGACCAGAAGAAAACCATTTTGGTATGATACTGATTGTTTGTACACATTCAGAAATTCAGGAAAACAATGAGGGGAATCCAGGGAGCCCTGATTGTGGCTTCAACTCTTCAAATTGTACTGGGCTTCAGTGGCCTTTGGCGTAATGTGACGAGGTCAGTTTCCTGAATTACTTAGTAATGATCACGTACTTAGCTATAATAAAAAATGTTTTCTCTAGGGCTAACCATGCATTTTACCTACAGTTCATAATAGTCCTCCATTGTGGCAGCATGCCTTGTATGTTGAAACTGAAACAAGTGGCTGTAATTTTCTTGAAACAGGTTTCTCAGTCCTCTTTCTGCGGTTCCATTGGTTGCCCTAGTTGGATTTGGTCTTTATGAACTTGGTTTTCCCGGGGTAAACAGCTGACCTGAAATTTTTAAGTGTTTTTATTTTTGTTATAATTAGTTATTAGTGACTGAAAATGGTACTGGCTTTTATGTTGATGTTAGGTGGCTAAATGTGTAGAGATTGGCTTGCCAGAGTTGATAGTTGTAGTAGTGATCTCACAGGTATAAATATCCCAAAGCAATTTGTAAAAACATTGTGTACTAGAACTACGGGTCATGGCTAGATGTTTTTGTCAAAGTCCTTGCAATTGAATAACTAATTGTTCTCTCTGATCCTTTGTAGTATATTGGCCGTGTTGTGAAAGTGGGGAAGCATATGTTTGAACGTTTCGCTGTTATCTTCTCTGTGGCGATTGTCTGGATATATGCTGTGCTATTGACTGTTGGTGGAGCATATAATCATGCTGCACAGAAGACGCAGGGCACTTGTCGTACTGACCGTGCCGGACTTATAAGTAATGCTCCATGGTAAGCTATTTTGATATGCCGTGTTCTTACTTTTGATTAAGAACAATAATACTAAAGTGGCTTAAACATTCCATCAAATATAAAATCCATTCAGGATTGCAGTTCTTGTGAATTAATTGTGAATTAATCTGTTATCATTCCTTACCAAGAAATGGTTGCCATCTCAATCACTGAACACAAATCTTGCATCAGCTGAAGTTCTTATCTTCAGTGCACGATCTGTTTATGCATGAATTCTTGCTTAATTAACTTGGTGTTTTTAGTAATCATATTTGAACTTCATTGTTGCTAGAAAAAAGTTATTTTTGCTAACTTGTTCCTCTTAACTGCAGGATCCGAGTTCCATACCCGTTTCAGTGGGGACCACCTACGTTTGATGCTGGTGAAGCATTCGCTATGATGTTTGCTTGTTTTGTTACTCTTGTGGAGGTTAGATTTCTTTCGATTACAGTGAAGCCGTTAAGCATCATGAATTATGATTAGTGGTCTTGTGAGATGTTGTTCATCTTTTCATTTAGCTTATCATATTCCTGACAAATTTTGTGTTATGATGTGCAGTCTACTGGCGCGTTCATAGCAGTTGCCAGGTCAGCGAGTGCAACTCCAATGCCACCTTCCGTCTTAAGCCGTGGAGTTGGCTGGCAGGTGAAATAAAAAACCATCACTTAATAACATACCATAGAATTGTTTGATACTCATATCTGTACAACTATTAACTTTCTTCATTTCTTGGTCACTAAAAATAATTTGTGTAGTCTTTGATTCTCTTATACAGTAGGATAATTTTCTATGTTTCTTGTTAAGATGGGAAAAAAATGAGCTACTGAAATTTCTTATTCTTGTTTAGTGATTGGTCCTCACTACAAAAGAAAATTTTCTGCTATAAACAATAAAGCCAAAAATGTCGCTTTCCTCTGAAAGCTGTTCTGCATTAGTAAGACTTTTGCAGAAAGATTCCTGATAACAAAATGACCAATAAAACAATACTGCAGAACACTGACACTGTATTGTTCATTCTAATGATTTGAAACCCAAACCAAAATAGCTGTCTCTTCAATGAGAGTCTGTCCCCAATGCAGATGCTCATTGAATTTCCTCTTACACCAATTATCAAATTCCAGCTAGAAAGTCCTGCAGCTTCCAGTTTTTTGTCTCAGTTTAAAAAAATTATAGATGTATCAATCTTGAACACTTGTAGGAATAAATGAAGTATTTCTTCCAGGAAAATATAAATGCTAGGATATGAAAATTATAGATGTATCAATCTTGAACACTTGCAGGAATAAATGAAGTATTTCTTCCAGGCAAATATAAATGCTAGGATATGAAAATTATTTTGCAACTTTTTTCACAGAATAATTCTGAGAAAAGAGTTGGTTTTGTTGACAGGGAGTCGGCATTCTGATCTCCGGGCTATTTGGCACTGTGACAGGAACTTCAGTATCTGTGTAAGGCTATAACAGAAGCTAGATCTCTCGTGATATTTTCTGTACATTTTTCTTACAGACTAGTCCTTTAATTTGTGCAGTGAGAATGCTGGTCTTTTAACTTTGACTCGCGTCGGGAGCAGAAGGGTTGTGCAAATATCAGCTGCGTTCATGATTTTCTTCTCAATCCTAGGTATATTCGCCGAAATAGAGACAGATTGTGTGTGTTGTTTAAATCTTCTAAGAATGTTGGTAAAAATGATATTTCAGGTAAATTCGGTGCCGTGTTCGCTTCAGTCCCTCCACCGATCATTGCTGCTTTGTACTGCATCTTCTTTGCATACGTTGGTACGTGTGATCCACACTGTTTCACCATTTTAATAATGATATTATACACGAGTTTCTTGAATAACAAATTCAAATGCAGGCTCGGTTGGTTTAAGCTTTCTCCAGTTCTGCAATCTCAACAGTTTCAGAACCAAGTTCGTGTTAGGCTTCTCCGTCTTCATGGGTCTATCTGTAGCTCAATACTTCAACGAGTACACTGCTATAAACGGCTATGGCCCCGTTCACACCGGTGCAAGATGGGTAAAATTACAAATCCGATCTTCCCCATTTTTTTACTAAGCCTGTACATAAAATCTTGATCATCATATTTCATGGCAGTTCAATGACATGATCAACGTCCCGTTCTCCTCTAAGGCGTTTGTGGGCGGAGTTGTGGCCTATATTCTTGACAACACTCTTCACAGAGACAGCACTGTGAGAAAAGATAGAGGAAGACATTGGTGGGATAAGTTCAATTCCTTCAAAGGAGATACAAGAAGTGAAGAATTCTACTCATTGCCGTTCAATCTCAACAAGTACTTCCCGTCTGTATGAGGATCTCTCTTCAGTATGGTACTATTTACATTCAAGAAGTTTTTGTTTGTTTAATTATTTCTGGTAGTATTAGTAGTTCCTTCTCTTTCGTAATCCGCCTCTTTAGTTACGAGTTATTCACTTAGTTTTGGTGCTGTAAATTTGAATGCTGAAAACACCAGGATTACAAGTTATGGCTTGTTTTAAAGCTCTGCTGACATGATTCCCAACTTTTGTTGTCCTTCAAGATACGTAAGATTTTGATCCTTGCTAATTTTGTGATCTTGTGAAGCTATAAGATATAGAAGTTGGTTTGGGCCCTCTTGTATTTTTTTCGGGGTATTTAGCCCGGTTTGACCGGCCCATTTAACGCAGGGCTTCCACTCTCAAGACTCTTGTTGCCATTATTAATAATGGAACTATTTGTGCCTAATGCCCTATTGGGCACTATTATTATAATAACTACACTCCCTAACTAAACCTTAATAAAATGCCCTATCTGTTTTTAGATCTAGATGTGCATTTCCTCTCTCAAGCCCCCTTTCTTCTTTCCGTAGTGTAGTTCAACGACAATGTCTTCTTCCCCTGCTGCTTCCCAAGCTTCCGCCTCCTAAACCAGTCGTCTCCTTCTTCCCCTGCTGCTTCCCAAGCTTCCGCCTCCTAAACCAGTCGTCTCCTCCCACCAGGATGCCTGAGTTTCTCCCCTTGCCTCTAGGCGATAAGCTTTGGGAGAAGCTCTCCGTTTATCTCGTAATCTCTCCATCGATATCAAATAAAGCCTCAATTTCTCAATTTCTCTTTTCCTTCTCCTTTATATCGGTTTATCAGATCCAATCGCTCCTTGATTGTGAGATTTTCAGTCGCCTGTGATGTATGTGAGAATAATTTCGTGTTCGGCGTTGTTTCGTTTTGGTTGATTTTGTTGTTCTAGTGTTTATTCTCTGGTTTAGGTGATGTTTGTTGGTAGATTGCTATTTTGAGTTGTTTATGTGCTTGATTTTGTCATCTAGACGGTGTATGATTAGGTCTGTTTTCCTTTTTGGTTCCTGATGGCTTAAATCGTTTTGAGTTGGTCACTCTGCTAACTGTTTAAAATATTGCATGAGCTGATTAAATTCCTGATTATCCTTGATGTTACCGGTAATTCTCCAATAGATTAGATTGTTTCTTAATTATAATTTATCCATTATCCTTGATTCCTTGCCATTATTTTAGTGCTAGCTGTAACTGCAGGTAGTGCTTATTGAGTTACTGTTAGCAGATTTATGGCATGTTAGATTAGCCAAGTCATCGTTTGTGTGTACAAAATGGAAGATTGTGCATCAATAAAATTCATCACATTCAATTACACTTGTACATTTGACACTTGTGTTTACTGTATTTACTACGAATAAGTTGCTTCATCCCCAATTATGGTGGATTGTGCAACAGTGGTGGCAAAACTGACTACATATGGATGAAAGAAAATCATATGATGATGAAAGTAATCAGTAACTTGATAAGGATTATGCATTATTTGTGTTGATGGTTTTATTAGTATTGTTGACAGAATATTGACAAGTTATCAGTAATTTGACAAGAATTATGCAGGGACAATACAATTTGTTTTAGTGTGTAAATTTTTTTTTATGTGTTGACAATTATTTTTTTGACAATGTAATTTAGTGGTGTTGACAAGTTTTGTAAAGTGTTGATAATGTTGACAATTTTGTAATATTACTCGTATTGTATGTTATTGACCGTTTATTAGTCGTGTAAACAATTTATTTAGTCGTGTTGACAACTTATTATTCTTGTTGACAGCTCTGTTAAAATTTTTGTTGACATCTCTGTTAAAAAATTTGTTGATAGCTCTGTTAAAAAATTTGTTGACAAATTTTGTTGACAACTCTGTTATAATTTCCACGTCAACAAAGGGTTATTATTGGTGTTGACAACTTATTATTCTTGTTGACAGCTCTGTTAAAATTTTTGTTGACAACTCTGTTAAAATTTTTGTTGACAACTCTGTTATAATTGCCACGTCAGCAAAGGGGTATTTCCTTATAACTTAAAAAAGTGATGCAAAAACTTACAAAACATTACAGTTTTTGCGTAAATACTGGTTAATTATGAGGTGCTGCATGATTTTGGTATTCTTTCTTTGGCAACTGGCTTGCATTTTTAGCTCCCCAACTCAGTTTTGTGGTTTTTGAGTTTTGTTATTACATAATGAACTTTGTATATGAAATGATTATGATGTGTAATAACTAAAGATCTTGCAAATAACCTGAATCAGGTAGAGGCATTTTAATGGAGACAATCATTTTAATTCAGTCTTTCCCTACACTTTCCCTACACGTCTTCGGAGGCAATCATTTTAATGGAGACAATCCCTTGAATCACATTGCGACATGTATAGTACAACAACAACGATCAATACAGTGTTTTCCGGTTGAAGTAGGGTCTTCATACCCGGACACTTGTCGAGAAGATGTGAGCTGACAGGTCAGGGAAACAAAAAAACGGAAATAGAAACAGAAAAAAACGGAAATAGAAACTACGACTCTTATACATGCAAAATAATCTAGGTCTCTATAATCATTCTTACTAAACCTCTATAGCTCCGCCACCTTGATCTTATCCATTTAGGTGTTCCTGTCTTGAGCCATATCGTTTGTTATTGCTATCTGCGTCAAGTCCTTTTGTAATTCAAAACTCGTGTAGTCTCTTATATTAAACTCTAACGTAATTCGAAACCTGTCATTCTATATAATATGGTATTTTTTGCTGGTAGATGCAGCCAACACGACGTTGGTGAACCATGTAAATCTGTATCGATTTTTTGTTTGTTTGTTCGTCTCTCAATCCACGCAACACGCTTAAAAAGATACTACTAGCAATTAGTAAATACAATGCTGAACATAACAATCTAAGTAGAGACAAGAAATAAAGATATCTATTCTGTTAATGAAAATGTAGAGATAGAAGCAGATACTGACACTGAATTAGATGATTAATCCATTCTAGCCTAATTAATTACCAACAAAGGAAGTCATGATTTCTGTTGATGTGATCTGAATCCATAGCATATGGTGTTGTGAATTCCATAGCAAATTGGCAGCTTTCATGTGACAAAAAAGCTGAACTGACATCACTATCCAATTCCAATTCCACTTTTAGCTAGGGTTTGATTGTACAGCAACATGCAACATCAAAAGATAAGGCAACAAAAAACGACACAGATTGAGAAAAAGGCAGCAAAGGATTCCCCTTGGGAATATGCATCAAGGCCATATCCTGCACTGCACTTCATCTTTCTTCTAATCTCTTCCTCCTTGGAAGGAATCATATCATCCCTACTAGGGAGGGAAATTATCTATGGGCGCCCGGTCTACCTGAATAACCCGATTCGAATATACAGACAGAAATTTAGAAAAGTGTGACGAATGGATCGAGTGAAAGATGAAAATAGGTGGTGGATTGCCTTAAATTGATACTTTGTCTAAATAATACTCCGTACTCCTTTTGTCTCCAAATATAAGTGACATTTCATTTTTTAACATTATTTACAAGTTGAGAGAATCTTCTCGTTTTCTTACGATATATACAAACAAATATAACCATGTGAGATCTTGTTTGATTCGTGTTAAAGAGTGCTTTGACCATATAAAAACAATTACAATTTTTGGCATTGTATATTAATATATTAACGTTTTAAAACGTGTCTCGACAAATATTTTATAAGCAAATGTCCCTTATATTATGCGAGGGAGTGAGAACTTACTTAGCTATTGATGTTATATAGCATATATACTTGAATCAGTTACCAAAGAGAAACATAATCTCCTAAAACCAATGTTCTAAAAGTAGGCTGTCTAGACCGTCTAGAAGGCGATTAGTAGGTCGGCGAGCCGACACATCACCGTCTCGTGTTTCACATATTAGGACTCCTAGAAGATACTTGGCGAAAAACGCTTCATGAATGACTATCTTGACGGCTAAATTAGATGTTAGAATCCGACTAAACAAATATAGACTGGAAAGTTAAACTCCAATATATCGTCTTCCGACATCTACACAATATCACTTATGTTAGAGTAGATTTGGGAGAATAATGTGATGATTTGATTAGGCCTCTTAGGGCAGAATATATACAACATAGACAATCTTATCTAAGGATAAAATATGGAAAATATGGAAAAGATAACAATACAAAGATATATGGAAACAATATCTAATCCTATCTTTAATACCCCCTCAAGTTGGAGCATGAGGATCTAGAATGCCCAACTTGGAAGACAGGTAGACAAACTGAGGTGATGGTAATGCCTTTGTAAGAATGTCTGCAGGCTGATGTGTCGTAGAAATGTGAGAGGTGACGACCTTGCATGCGACAATCAAATCTCGAACGTAATGACAGTCTATTTCTATATGCTTGGTTCGCTCGTGAAATACAGGATTAGAAGATATGTGAAGTGCTGCCTGACTGTCACAGTAAAGTCGAACCGGAGGTGAGTGATCAAAGCCAAGTGAAAGAAGAAGAGATCGTAACCACACAATTTCACAACAAGTGACCGCCATGGCCCTATATTCAGCCTCAGCAGACGAACGAGATACCGTCGGTTGTTTCTTGGTGCGCCATGAGACGGGAGATCGACCAAGCATTACAAAATAACCGGTGACAGAGCGACGAGTTTTAGGACAAGTCGCCCAGTCCGAGTCACAGAACGCAGAGAGACGAAGCGAGCTGTGCCGAGATAGGTGAAGGCCTTGCCCGGGATGAGTCTTGAGAAACCGAACGACACGAAGAGCAGCCAGCCAATGTGCAGGGATGCTCCTGTGTCGAGAATCCATGAAGTAGACTTATCAGAGGAGTTGTCTGTGGCGCCAGGCTGAGATTTCAGAGAACTGATGACTTTGAGGACAGTTTGCCGGTCACTGTTTGATACTGCAGGGCCGAGTGCTGATTTATCTGATTCGGTGAGAGGAGGGTTCGAGGAAGGAGAAGCGGATTGTTGTGCAGCGTTTGCTACGGGAGTGCCACGACCCCGACCCCGACCCCCTTGAGGACCAGAACCACGACCACCACGACCAGAACTGCGAGAAGGAGGAGTGTAGCCTTCTGGAAAACCATGAATGCGAAAGCACTTAGTGATGTCGTGACCGGGACGATCACAGTGAGTGCAATAAGGACGATTTGATGAGCGAGTATCCGGAAAACGAGCAGCGAGAGCCATAGGGTCAGGTTTGTTGTCACGATCTTTGACAACATTACGCTGTCGCTCTTCCTGAAAAGCCAGAGAGTAGACTCGATTTAGAGGGGCAAGTGTTTCTTGTGACATGACACTGGAACGAAGAGTCTGAAAAACATCGTCGTCGAGTCCCATAAGGAATTGATGAGTGCGTTCCTCTTCTTGATCTTTGGCGAGTAATTTAGGAAGATCACACTTACAGAGCCCGCAGGTACATGTTCTTGCTGGTGCATAAGTCTGAAGATTCATCCCATAAAGTTTTTAAGATCCCGAAATAAGCGAAAACAGACTGACCTTTTTGACAGGAACGAGCAATGGATTGACGAATTTGAAGGATTCTGGGTCCGTTACCGACCGAGAATCGTTGTGTGATGTCGTCCCAAAGTGCATGGACATTGTCTCTGTAAGATATAGAAGTGCGAAGGGACGAATCAATAGATTGATGTATCCATCCGACCAGCATAGAATGGACACGATACCAGTCATCTTCTTCATCGGGATCAGTGGGTTTGGGAATTCGATCATCCAAGAAACCCATCTTTCCTTTTGCGCGAAAGGCGTTTTTCATGGCTATGGACCATTCTTGAAAGTTGTCACCTTTGAGCACAACAGAGCATATAGGAAGCCCTATGTGATCAGAAGGGTGAAGATAATAAGGAGAATCAACGTTATTGATTAAACGTTTTGTTTTGGGATCAACCATGATGTAGGTTGTGAAGAAACGTCAGAAGAAGGGAGAAAGAAGATAGGAAAAAAACGTGTTTTTAGAAAACCTGGCTCTGATACCATGTTAGAGTAGATTTGGGAGAATAATGTGATGATTTGATTAGGCCTCTTAGGGCAGAATATATACAACATAGACAATCTTATCTAAGGATAAGATATGAAAAATATGAAAAAGATAACAATACAAAGATATATGAAAACAATATCTAATCCTATCTTTAATAACTTAGCTTATACGCTAATCTCACTTGCTTATTTTGACTCAAACAATATCCAATTTAACTTGCTTATAGAATCACTTGGGTTCTGATCCCGTGATTATTAAATGGAGGATCTCTTAAGTATTTACTGGAAAGAGGATTACAAGTTTTCTTCTCCAACTATATTTTATTTTTTTAGAACGAGAAGTCTTAGTTACTCTATGTTTTTATGACATGAAAAAGAAAGTAAAAATGGTTTATAAAATTATTTGAGACCAACAGTTTATAAAATTTCATAAAAATCAGCATATTCTGCTCTGTGTTATGTCTTATTAGAGCAGTAGGATCTTTTAGGTTGGAGGATAAGGAAACAAATTGCATACAGAATCTCATCACAATTTATTCCCACAATATACTCTCATTATGGTGGGAAAGATTGACATGGATTCAACATTTTTATGTCACAACTCACAAGAAAACAACACCAGGGAGAGAAGATAGGTCTAATGTTAATCCACTAACTTATGTTTGTAACTTTGTATGTAGATGTTCTTACATGAAAAATCATATACTTATATAAGTTCAGAATCCACCTTCTAACACAAAAAAATCAAATTGAAGAAGATAATTGTGTTATTAAATTATTCCATAAATGAGGGAATAATTGATTAAATAAATTAATTGTGGTAGATGATAGCTAGGGTATATAAGGAGCTTGAATTAGGTTATCAGGAAGACTCTCAGTTTTACGTTCTTTGAGAGCAAGCAGCCTCTAAGGCACTCATTCATCCAACCATCAGCCTCTAGATGTATCTATTTATGGTAAATTAGGTCAACAAATCTCGTGTTCTATTTCTTGTTTTTATCTTTAATGTTTGAAGCGGTTCGAAGAACAATCGTCGTCATCAACAAATCTAATTCGTGACAATTTATATTACGACACAAACTAATATATTATCCATTGATTGTGTTTATCCTACGTTATTCATAGATTGTGTTTTTACATAAATCTCAAAGTGTGTTCATCGTCTTCAGTCATACTCTAAGTTCGATCCTCACCGAAACAGGAACAAAAAATGTGTTACATCATTAATCTCAATCGATATCAACAGTATTTGATGTAAGATATATAGTCTGTTCGACAATCAAGAAATCAAACTAGCTTAATTTTGCAAAATAGTTGAATTAATTGCTTATTGTAGGCTAGCTTAAATATTCTGATTGTGAAGGCAAAATGTATATATGTCGAAAACGTATATACTCCGTATATATGATCGAGCACAACAATTACAATAAGTCCAACATAAAAAATGCTTAACTAACTTTAAAATATAATCTGGTTCGTTTTAAAAATTAGTTAAATATGTGACCAACTTTATTTTTAAAATACTAGCCCTATATGCTACTATAATACGGAGTATAATTTAGATGAGAGGCCGGCATATATTCCTAATGAAGAGAAACTTTATTTGTGAAATTAGTGGATTCTATACAAAAGAGGTCCATATTAATTAATTAGTACGTACGTATGATAGGCTGGATGTTCACATTTTGTACGTAACTTTAATCATAGGAAATAATAATTGATAGGGCCTTGCATTTTTAATTTTTTGTATTGATAGGCTTTTCCCAAAGTTTGAGACTTTTGCGGGAGGGAAAAAAAAATACCCTCCATTATCATCTCATTATTTGTTTGTGTTACTCACTACGGAGTATTTTTGTAATCAAACAAAGTACTGTTCTAGATATTATTATTTTTTGTTTATTATTTCAAATGTAGAACTTGTTATAAGAGCTAAAATCTATTACAGTAGATCTAGTGTACTAATTTTCTTAATTTATATACTCCCTTCGTTTTCTTTTTAATTGTCATTCTAGATTGCTTTTCTTATTTGTATTTAATTGTCGTTTTAGCTATTTTGATAAGATTTTATCAGATTTGATTTTATGTTTAATATTGAGTACAAGATTTGAAACCTTAAATAATTATCATTTTAGACATTACTAATCAAAGAAATTAAGTAAGGGTAATTCGGAGAAATATTTAAATTCTTAATTTGTCTTAAAAATCTTAAAATGACAATTATAAAAACGAAGAGAGTATAATGGGTCCGATTCCGGTGAGGACGGCCCTCTAGATAAGGACTAAGGATCAAAGACCTAAAATATAGGGTCCCACACTCAAATCAGTTACGCTTTCCCCAAATTCCCAAATATCCCTCTCCCTCCCTCTCCCTCCTTCCACGATTTCCCCCAAATTCCCAGACCTAATTCACGATTCCTCCTCCCTCCCTCCTTCCTCTCCCTCCTTCCTCTCCCTCATTCCACGTCTCCGATCTACTGGCAGTTTCCGAGAGGACGAGCGACCGACTGGCGGTTTCCGAGAGGACGAGCGACTGATTGGCCGTTTCCGAGCGACTGACTGGCTGTTTCCGAGCGACTGACTGTCTGTTTTCGAGCGAGCGGCGGTTTCCGAGCGAGCGAGCGACCGGCGGTTTCTGATCGAGCGACCGACGAGCGACCGCTCCTCCTCCTTTCTCTGCTCCTCCGACATTGCGAGCGAGTGGCTGCTTCTCCCTAGTTCGTCTAAGGTCAGTCGTCATTTTGTATTCACTGCTATATAGTTTTGGAAGGACAAACAGGAAATCACATTCTCCTTTGTCACTACTTTATAATCGTCATTTTGATGACAACAGATGTGGTTTTTGATGAGTTGTTGCTTTGACTGCTATCAGGAAACTCTGTGCATTTTTAAATGCTTTGACCACTTCAGCGACTTGAAGCGAGCGAGTGACTTGAAGCGAGCGAGAGAAGGCAGCGTTTCATTACAAGCAAATCACATTCTCACAAGTGAATCAAGCAAAAATGAGGAGTAAAATTGCTAGTTCTCAAGGTATAATACTTCAAACCGTTTCATTACAAGCAAAATGTTGTGTTTCTGGATGATTTTGATATTTCCTTGCGTATGATTGTGATTTGCATGTTGTGTGCAATGGTTTTAATTTGTGTGTGCAATATATTTTGTGTCTGTGTGCAATGGTTTTAATGTGTGTGTGCATCAAATAAACACACATATGTTGTGTGCATGACATTTAGAGTTGAATAGAATTAAAACAAATAGAATAAATGTGTGTGCAACTGGTTTTAAGGTGTGTGTGCATCAGACTTGATTCTTGCCGTGTCGGCTTCGAAACTCAACTCACCAATTACATCGTTGGTACTTTATTCCTTCCTCTTTTTTCATCTTTTTCAATTTTTGGAAGCTTCTGTTGTTGGATCTGGTGGATCTAAGCTCAAACACGCTCTTGTAATTGCGTTAATTTCATCTCTACGTGACTAGATCTGCTCTCCATGCATCTAAGCCGATTCTCTCATTCAAAACCCTAACCACTGTTTCAGACCTGATTCTACTATATTTTTGTTTCGTCAGATCTATCAGGCTTCTTTTCGCCTGCAAAATTATATTCTCATGTGCTAATCACTGCTTTACATTCACTATTCACTCATGTAGTCTGATATCCTTGCTATCTGTTCTTCAATTCTAGGTAGTGTTCATCAATCACATAACGCAATTTCTATATGCAGGTGCGAAGGTAAGAGTTGAATGCCGACACAGAGACTCAGCAGAATTGCCTTGGATTGATTGCTATGTGATTTTCTGTGTGTTCATTAGTTCTTAATTTTGTGTGCAAAGTTTTTTATGTTTGTGTGCATCAATACTGATGTGTATGGATGACATTTAGAGTTGAATAGAATTAATACAAATAGAATTGATGTGTGTGCAATGGTTTTAATGTGTGTGTGCAATAGATTTTGTATCTGTGTGCAATGGTTTTAGTGTGTGTGTGCATCAAATAAACACACATATGTTGTGTGCATGACTTTTAGAGTTGAATAGAATTAATACAAACATAATTGATGTGTGTGCAATGGATTTAAGGTGTGTGTGCATCAGATTTTGTGTCTGTGTGCACTGGTTTTAATGTGTGTGTGCATCAAATCAACACACATATGTTGTGTGCATGACTTTTAGAGTTGAATAGAATTAATACAAACAGAATTGATGTGTGTGCAATGGTTTTAAGGTGTGTGTGCATCAGATTTTGTGTCTGTGTGCACTGATTTTAATGTGTGTGTGCATAAAATAAACACACATATGTTGTGTGCATGACTTTTAGAGTTCAATAGAATTAATACAAATAGAATTGATGTGTGTGAAATGGTTGTAAGTTGTGTGTGCATCAGTTTTTGTGTCTGTGTGCACTGGTTTTAATGTGTGTCTGTTCTGTGTGCATGAACTTTCTCTTCTGTGTGCATCAAATATTTCTTCTGTGTGCATGAACTTTCTCTTTTGTGTGCATCAAATATCTCTTCTGTGTGCATCAAATATTTCTACCTGTGTGCATAACATCATACTCTCTCTGAATTGCTCAGTTCTTGTTCACTGTACACAACGATGGACACTACTTCGTGATAACTCTAAATGTCAAGTCTTCACACGTGCATATTCTGGATAACTCAGCAAGTGGTGAAGAGGATAAATATGGCACAATCCCGCAAACTAAGAAGTTGTTGAACACTCTAAGGATTAAGTATCTTCACAAGCTATTGACCAGCGAATTCATTTCACATCGAGATAAGGTGACGCAGATTATTCAAAGGGAGCAAAAACCGAAGACTGCAAAACCTTCTAAGAAAGTTGGATAAACAATGTAGTAGGGAGAAACATGAAATATTATGTGTAATTGGCACTTGAATGTTAGGTTTTAAACAGATTCTAGTTAGTTTTTGGATGAATGTTTTGGTTGAATATTGACGGTAACTCTTTTGTTGATGGATATTATGCTTATGTTGGCAAAACAATGTAAATCCACATCAAATTGTATATATTGGCAATATATGGTTTATATCTAACGTGTGCATGACTTAATTATATGTGTTTGACTAGTACAAAAGTAGTGTGCAACACAAAACTACATCTGTGTGTGCATCACATATTTCACTTGTGTGCGTTGGAAATGTCTAATGTGTGCAATACTTAACTTTGTGCATGAAAGTTAGAGGAGAATAATATTAATACTATAGAATGGATGTGTATGCAAAGGTTTTAATTTGTGTGTGCATCAGTTTGGGTACCTGTGTGCAAAGGTTTTAATGTGCGTGTGCATTAGTTTGGTTTGTGTGTGCAGAGGTTTTAATGTGTGTGTGCAACACAAAACAACTACTATGTGCATCACATATTTCACCTGTGTGCATCACTTTGAACAAAAAAATGTCTTGCAATAATATTTAGGTATAAAAACTGAATATTACAAAACCATGAGTCTAAAACACACATAAAATTGGTCACTCGATATCCGTCGTTGCCTGCATGTCAAAGCCACATCTTCGCATCACATCCACAACGATTAGACACCCTCCTTCTTTTGACAACATTTTCACTTGTTTGATTGAAATCTGCAAATGGCGATACATATTTGAATCCTTCTCTCGAACAACAAAGATACCTCCACTTTATTGTTTTCTCTGAATCGTTGAATTTCTTTGTTGAACACACACGAGTAGAAAAACCACACGCCTTTGCATAAGATGCATAAAATTGCATGCCATGAAGAAGAGTTGGAAAGAAATGATCAACATATGGCGTCAAGGCAACATCGCACTCAGGGGTGTAAAACTGAGCTAAACTACCAGGACAAATAGATGAGATGCTTTCTTCAATATGAGTTTCATTTCCTGAAAAAGGAATGAAACAACAGAACACATTTAAACTTCTGTGTGCATCATCTTTGTCTTGTGTGTGCAGTAATTATGTCTCATGTGTGCATCACTTTTTTCACGAATACATTATTTCAAACTATACACTAGTTCTAGTTTGTGTGTGCAACAGAAACTTCTTAGGAGTGCATTAGAGATATAAAACAAATGCAAAAACAACTTTGTTCGTCTAGAATTCTTATATACATGAAAACTTCGTATTGGATGGCTATACAAGACATTCGACCTAAAATCATACAAGAAAGCAAAAAAACATGTGGTTGGGGAATTTAATCAAACAGGTGGTGTGCTTCCTATAGTTTTCTTCCATTCTTCGAATACCTTACCATCAATGAATCCACAAATTGTTTGTGTGCACTAAAATGCAATCCTGACTGAAAAATAGAATCTAATTTCATGAAATTCTGACCTAATCGCTTAACATTCGCATTCAATCAATTAGTACTACGATCACACAATCCCAACGGAAAAGCAACAAACACAAAATTTCAAGCAAAGGACAGAAACCGAGTTAGAGAGAACGAGAAAGAATATTTGTTTATCAGTTCGTAACCTGAATCAGAGGCGGTTGGAAACCTCCATTAGTGGCCGGCGGTTTGGACGGAGCGGACGAAATCGAAGCAGAGAAGTGACGGAATCGAGAGGACGATGTAGATCTGAGCGGACGATGTACAATCGAGGCTTAGATGTGAATTTCTGAGCGGACGATGTAGCAGAGAAGTGACGGCTTGCTCTTCAAGCCAGAAGACGAATTTGGGGATTTCTGGAGGAGAGACGTGAATTTCTGGAGGAGAGACGTGAATTTCTGGAGGAGAGAGAAAAAAAAGGATTTGGGGATAAAAAGTGACACGTGGAGGGTGGGGATGGGTTGGGCTGTTAAAGAATGGAGGGTGGGGATAGATCCTTATTCCTCATATGGGATGTCATCCTTATGGGATCTTTTTCCATTATTTTTGTATGAAACTTCATGTTGATAACAAATTGATATGACTTTGATACATTCCACACTTAAAATATATGATTTTCATATTTATCAATAGTGTCTATACTCACTTGAGTTGTTAATTTCTCTTACATCTATATTTTGATATTCAAGCCCTACTCAATATTATACTCCATACGTTTTTATTATCGATATCAAACTTGCCTTTAAAGAAAAAAAAATCTAGCTAATTTATTTGACACTTATACCAATATATTTTTGAATTTTGATGAGATTGGATCAAATCTAGCTAATTCATCAGTTAAAATATCATTAATTTAAGGAATACTAAATACATTCGATTTGATAGATTGATCGATCGAATGACCAACTCGCTTTTTTGACACCTAAGGCTCACCCGGCGTTTAGCTTTGACCGATCCGAGAGACTCTAACTCCACATGGAATTTACTTAGTGTCAAATAGTGCAAAAAGACTTCCAGTTGATTTAATTACATAATTTAGCCACATCACACAAGAGTTTATTGTCCTTAACCCAGGATTCTGATCAACTTACAGCTGTAATAAGTGTAGAAAATTGAGCTTCATGCAACCCTATCACAGAAACCAACCTTGAACTAAAGTCGGTCCATTTAATATATTTATATTCTTATTTGCATTAGAAGCAATCTTTGGAAGCTTATTCAAAAGATAATTAAATATTAATTATGAAATGTCATTAATTATCATTTTAGCACTAGTGTTTTGAATCATGTCAGAGTTCTCCTACCATGGGAGAATTATTTTTTCATATTTTCAGGAAAAGTTTGTGTTTCAAGTTGGTTGGATACTGAGTTAGATCGATGATGAGACACACGTGTAGCTGATTAATTTAATTTCGTGGATTATTTCTATTGGTACGTGTATATAATTACGTCCTTATTTCAGCAAAACAAATTCTTAATAAAAAAGAATATGTGATTTATTTCTCAGAAAGTTATACTGTAATTTGTTTACATATGAAAAATTACTCTTACCTTATTTAAATAGGTAAATTTAACTTTTTATTATTTTAACTCATAAAACATTCTTAATTCCCACATTAATAAAAGTTACATCTATTTAATCAAATATTATTTCTTATATTGTGATAATCTATAATTCATGGTAACTATCGAAACTTAAATTACCACATTGAATTAAAAGAGTGTTAAAATTAACTAGCACATACAAAATACTCCCTCCGTCCCTTAATGTTCTTCTCATCTCTTTCCGACACATTCATCGAGACACGATTTGTAACATTAATATCTTTAAATACACATTAATAAAAATTATAAAATTTTAATATTGTTAAAGCTCTTGATGAGACGAATCAAACAATACCCCATATTACTATATTTTTTCTTAAATATTAGAAGATATGTCGAAGATTCTCTTGAAACGTGAATAGTATCAAAATGTAGAATGGGAAGAACATTTGGGGACGGAGGGAGTATAAGTATATAGGAGTTATAGTTAATTTGTAGATTAATACATATTCAAATATAGATATTTTTTCATATTATACTCATGGGTTTGATTTTGAATTCTCATTTTACTCTTACAAAGAAATTAAAATAGAAATAATCCACTTAAACAATATGAGAAGGACCTTTAAGATTAATTATTATTATTATATATATTTCTCCTTTGTTTATGGGGTCAGTTTTTGGGGAGAGTATCTTACAGCTAGGAGTTTTAAGAGCTTGATCTGGATCATAAAACACTCAAAAAAATGAAAAAGAATAAAAAAGAGCTTGGAGTAGGAATTAATAAGATGGTCCCTTTGATCATCCAATAATTAACATATTAACCTTTATTTACTCCCTTCGTTTCATATTGATTTTTCCATTTCAAATAATATATACTAATTATGTGGATTTTTGTTTAATTCTTATTAATACAACTAAAGACATTAAAGATACAAAATATACATCGACAATGTGTCGTTTGACAAATGTGTCGTTTGACAAATGTGTCGTTTGTGAAGAAATGAAAAGAATATTATGGGACGAAGAAGTAGTTGAAATGGCTTTAATTAGCCTAAGTATAATTGCATGTAGGCTATGCCAATCATATCCTTCATTAGTACTTCATACGTGGTTGAACGAGAGTACCATTCATCCAAATTTTAATCCGGTCTATATTCAACACAAAATTATCTTCTTAGTATAAAGTTGGATGCCCTCTCGGTGAGGAGCGTGATTTAAATTAGAACTTCGAATGATAAACAAATGTTATGATTTATGTATACACCTTGCATAAATTTATCGCCAAAATTTTGCACATAATCATCATTATGAGAGCATAAAATATTTCAAAGAAAAATTCTAAGAGAGATCATCACGATAGGATTGTTGACTCCGGGAATCTACTATATACAATGTTAAAGCTGAAGCAATGTCTTCACAAAAAATTACATCACTTGGCACAATTTGAGTGAATACATGCTTCTAGCTTTTTCATTGTTTTGATTGCAGAAAATAATAACAACCCACTCCCTCCACTTCTCCACTAAGCCCATACAAATTCTAGCCCACTTAGCCCACTCATAAGATAGGTTATAAGGTTTCATTTTACCCTAATTCAAAATTCGATTTCCACGAAAGCCATGTTTCCCGTCCACATCCAGTTAAATCTCAAAACTAGGTTGGGTTATCTGAATCCCTCCACTGATGAGCAAGACTCTTCGGCCTAATCTGTCAACCGTTGCAATAGAGATAAGAGTCGAGCCAGCAAGAACAACCCCAGTAAGAGCGGATGAGTAAAGAGAAGCCTTTATCGAAGGGTTGATCGTCTGCGTATCAAAGTCAGTCGTTGCTCCTTCTGAGTTGTTCAAGGTTAGTTCTTCTTCGATAGATTTTTATAAATATCGTCTGTGACATTCTTTTTGAAGTTCAAAAGTTGATTAATCTATTTTTCTATCAGTATTGGCTAAATTTGCATCCAACCCTCTATTTGTGTATCACATTCAAATTCACTATAAGCTGGGAATTGCTTCGCACAAAAGAGATGCTTTCGGGATTGAAAATTATGTCCAAGGATGAGAGTAGTCGAGTAAATCCCTAATCTCATTGTTTTATATTTGGTTGTATCTGTGATTTGGCTGTTATCAAAATCTAATTGTGTTTGTTTATGAATGTTGTAGGGGAAAGCTGAAGAGCCAGAGGGGTCAGATGATTAATAAGACTTATTTATCTTTCACAGTATGATGTTGGAGCAACTCTTGCCTCAGCTCATGTTACTTGCAAAGGTAATGAAATTTTTATTGTGTAGGATAGCTTCATCACTTGGTTTGGACTTCGGCTTTGTTGCCTTCTGATAAGACGCAAGGTAAACTGAATTCACAAATGCCATTCTATTGGATTAAATTTGTTTGCTTTAATTTTGTATCAAGCAACCAACTTGTGATCTCTGATGTCTGATGATTTTTTTTGGCATTTACTGATTACATAATTGAGAGTGAATCTGAATGCAGTTATTCCAACCTTAGAACTGACCCATCTGTTAAAATTTGCAGGGTGGAAAGCTAATCCAGCTGAATTCGATTCAGTCTTTAACCGAAGTCAACATACATTTTCATGTGGAAGTCCGGATATTGTACCAATATTTTGTAGTCAGTTACCACATAGCACCTGGGGTTCATATCCTCATGAGATTGAGGACTTCACTACTGGTTAGTTCAACTCTTGTATTTTTTTTCCTTTCTATTAATGAACTTTCATAAGCTATTAATTGTATATGAAAGTAATCAAAAACAGAATACTTTATTTCTCACCATATTTCTTGGAATTCAATTGTCAATTTGTAAGGTCAATTGGTTACTACCCACCATGTCCATGTAGCCATTTTTTTAGCCAATATGGTTATGTTGGAACTACATAAACTCCTACCTTCTCTCACTCTTACATCTCATTTACTAATTCATCTTCTCTTCAGTTTGTGCATATACTCATCCACTATCCTTCAAAGATTAAATGAGTTTTTCTAAATTCCTCAATTTTCTATTTCCTAATTTTAAGTTTTCTCTTTTCTGATTTTCTGTTTTCTAATTGTTTTATCATTCAAGAATGTATATTTCATTCATAATAGTTATATGTCCATCAAATCAGTTAGACTGGTGTTAATAAATTTCCTTAATTTCCTTAAATATCTTGCAATTCGTCTCCATGGTTCCTCCTCCTACATTTCACTCCGGCTATCATATTTCTTGTGGGAATTATACTATTAGTATCTCAGGTGCATATAATGATCTAAGTATAAAAAGCTCCATTGATGTTACTTATTACGACATTAGAGAAATTGAAGTTGTCGACATCCTCTCATCAAATATATGGACAGGAGAACATCTCAGCTATGAACAAGTTGCAGCTATTCTTGATGATGCCAATGTGCCATCCTGTATTCAACAAACTTGTGCAATAAATTGTATCCAAAGCTATATAGCCCATTGTGTGCTTCAAGTGAGACAAGGTATCAACCAAGCTTCTGTCCCTACTATAATTACATGGTCTTGAAATCCTAAGCTTACGATCAAACCATCTTAGCGGGACTCTTCCCTCTGATATTGTTTCCCTTCCTTCACTTCAGTATCTATACCTGTGGTTCGCCTCTTTCGCAGTGTTCAGCTCCTTCACCAACATATATACCTCCGGTTCCTCAAAAAAAGGAAGCTTCCAAAAAGAAACTCAGTACAGGTGCTATTATTGCAATTGCAAGTGGCTGTGCAGCAGTTCTTTTTCTGGTGTTCTTGATTTTACTGCTTTGTTGCTTAAGGAAAAAAGATGATCAAAAGTAATGCTTCAGGTCAGGAAGATTTTAGTCAAACTAACTAAATTTTGATTTTTAATTTACAAAGCAAAGATCTTCTGAAATTTACAAATCTGAGATCTCCTGAAATTTCTACCGTACAGCTCTTAACAGAAATTTGATTTCAAATTTTAAGACAACTTTTTGAATTTCTGATGCTTTACTAACCTATACCTGAACTGTTCTATAAATACCGCAATATGTTCAGTGTTTTCTACCACAGAATTGAGCAATCAAGCTTTCGATCGACCAATTCTTTTGCTGAATATGTAAGTAAAAATATATTATGTACTTTCTTAAAGCACATTCAGCCCTGGGCTAAGTATTTCAATCTATATTTGCAGGGCTAATATGTTACCTCCTCCAATCTTCGACAGTGGCTTTCATGTAAGTATTGGACCATATTTTGTTGAGGTTTTGGGAAGTTTGCCTTCTACGCCTGATGCAAGTCACATTAAGGTCGTACATGAACAAGATGTTCTCGGAGTGGTATCTTCTTTCATGTCGACCACACCATGGCAGCTTGGAACAAAATTGACAGAAGGGAATATAAGCAGAATGTTCGACGAAGCAGATGTTTCAGTGTTTGTTCAAATTTATCTTGCTAATCAACTTCTAGAAATGTACTTAGATAAAATTTTCATAAATAATGGTCCATCAACAATAATCACAGTGACAGTAAAAACAAGACCCACAGTTATCGAACTGTCGGATGATGAAGAAGTGACTACGATGCACCAGGTGATGTTGGATGGCATTCAACATCCCTCTGTGATTGATGTGAATGATCTGTTGGACGACATTCGACATCACGGTGAAGGTCTATGTTGCATTTGTCAAGAATACTTTCAAGAAGGCGAGCTGAAATCATGCCTACCATGCTGCCACGATTTTCATCCCCATTGTATCATACAATGGCTTCAAGAAGGATTTTCTTGTCCAAGCTGTCGATGGAAGATTTGAAGAATATGTTTTATTTAATTAAGTTTAATAAGTCACTTATTAAATAAGTTTATTGCAGTCAGCATTTGTTTTTCAAGTATTCTCAATTCATAACTTTGTATATATATGCAAAGTTATTTCAATAAGTATGAACTATTGCTTTTTTGGTTATTTTCATTTTTTTCCTTGGATGATGCAGAGAAGAATATGGCTCAATCCATGTGTATGAATTTCACACAAAATTCTGTCACTTAACAAGTAAAATCTCATGCAAATCACACATAAATTTACAGATGAGAACTTCAAGTTCAGCTTCATATGCTTACATAATCAAAATTCAGTACATGTTCATAGATCATCTAGAATATACACCTTTATCTCTTGACCTCATACGGCAGAGAATGTCTGTTCCTGCCTCCAAAATTTCACATGATGCACACTTTCACAATGCCCAAAGTATCCCCTCTTGGCCTCTTCCCAAATCCAGCCTCTATATTCTTGAGTTAGCTACGGTTAAGGAACTTGGGGGAAATCAAGAACTAGCAATAGGCAATTGCAACATGTCAATCTGACAAAAATCCTGCATTTCTCATAATACCACATAATATTGATTATTTTGGTTCTGTACATGTTGGTATAAAGAAGAGTATACATATTTCCTGTCTCTTCTTCTTTACTCCTGTCTCTTCTTCTTTAATCCATTTCTCATTTTCTTACTTTAGTTGTTTAGATTAAAAAAATGCAAAAAAAAACTGTTATCAGTATAACTAATTGCCTAAAATCATGCCTCATTTCAAAATAAACATAATCCTCTTAACTAACTGCCTCTTTACTCTCTTTTTCAATCAACAAGCCCAACGTTCACTTACTACTATCTACCTCATTTTAAATTTTAAAATACTACTTAAACTAATCGCAGACTCGATTCTTCAAGTTGGTGATGGAACAGTTGGAGGCCCCAATGATGGAGAAGCAATTATAGAGTTTCCAAAAGAGGTATTATTAATGGATATCGATACAAAGAATCCTATTGCTTCTATTGTTGATGCAACATATCCTTCTTTCCTGCAACACATGAATGACCCTGATTATTATCAAGAGAGAGCAATATTGTCACCTACACATGACGTTGTTGACGAAGTAAATGACTACTTGCTCTCTAAAATGCCTGGAATAGAGAAAGTATATTACAGTGCAGATAACATTTCCAAAGCAGAGGGAAATACTGCATTAATGTACTCATCTGATATGTTGCATAGCATCAAGTGTTCCGGTGTTCCAAATCATGAGTTGAAGTTGAAAGTTGGTGTTCCTGTGATGTTGTTGCGAAATATAGACCAAACTAATGGACTATGCAATGGGACAAGGTTGGTGATTACGAAGTTGGGAACCAAAATAGTTGAAGCAAAAATAATCAGCGGCCGAAACATTGGTAAAATTGTTCCAATTCCAAGAATGATGTTAAGTCCATCTGACTCAACATTGCCATTCAGCCTTCAACGTCGACAATTTCCTATTATTGTCTCATTTGCCATGACAATTAATAAAAGTCAAGGACAATCTCTATCTCAAGTGAGATTATATCTTCCAAGACCGGTTTATAAAGAAGTGCTCCAAAACATTTGATGTAATATGTCATTTTCTTAATCTTGATTGGATATTTCTATAATGTAATTTTCATCATTACGAATAAAACAAATAAAAAAAATGATATTATTATGTACTGAATGATAACATATTTATAAACTGCTATATTGCATAATATTTAATCAACACCCCGTACTGGGTACGGGTCGATCAGTAGTTAAACGTAAAAGACAATGATAGGACAAGCCTAGAATAAGGCAAATAAGTAATTTAAAGTTAGTAATGAAAAATCACTCTCTTTTCCCTGGGGATGGAAGTATTGAACTTGAGAATTCGAACTTGAGAATTCGAACTTAAGATTAGAGTTTTTCATCAACAAGCCTAATATTGACGATCTTTCGATGGAGGCTAGATTAGTAATAGAGAACTTCCATCTGATTAGATGGTCGATTAGACTCATTAAGAGTATCAATAAACTATTAACCTCTATGGCTCTATAGTCTACTGAATACAAAGAGTTGACACAATTATAATTTTTCAATCATCTTTTATATCCTCATTGTATATATTTCCTATAAATAAAACCGTAGAAGATAAAATAGTTCAAAACCTATTCGAAAGGATGAATTTGCGGACAAATGAAAAAGCGATAATAAAACATTACAGTTGTATGTTTCACATAACTACTCGTATAATATATAACTATTTGCGGGGTTAAGAGAAAACGACATGTGACGATTGATGATGTGATATAGCAAGTTATTGAGTATCAGTACCTCTCGTTGTATATATTTCCTATAAATAAAATCGGAGAAGATAAATAGTTCAAAAACTATTCGAAACGATGAATTTGCGGACAAATGAAAAAACATAAATAAAACATTATGGTTGTATGTTTCACATAACTACAATATATAACTATTTGCGGGGTTAAGAGAAAAACAACATGTGACGATTGATGATGTGGCATAGCTAGTTATCGAGTATAAGGTATTGTTTTAGTAATTATACTATGGGGCCCGTTCTACGCGCGGGTCTATACTGTTTTATATAAGTGTTACTGAGTTGTAGGAAAAAACCATAAACACTAGGAGTATTTTATTTTATTTATTGTGTAAAATTTATTTTTTATGCAAATATTCTACATGTTGTGTGATATAATAAGCCCTTGATTGATAGTCTTTTTTATTGCTCTTTTTTGGGTTTCTCTAGAAAGGTAACTTGGGCATATATCTTATTCATGTTGATATTACATAGGCTGATTATATATAGACAAAATTTATAATTTTTACCAACTTTTAGAGTAATCTTCAAAGCAAAAATTTGTTTAGCTGGAGATGATGATCCATTTTGATTATAAAAATCTTAATTTATCCTTTTAATGAACTTTAAGACTCCTTGAATGTAAAGCATTGACAACACCTTAGCATTGAATTTTTTAATGGAGTTTTAATTTTATAAATTTTCACACAATATACATTTTGATTATAAAAATCTAAGTTTTAATTCTATAAATCTTCACAAATTCAATTCCTGTATGGAGTTTGACCCATTTATTATGTATAAAATCCATCAATTAGAAAATGATAGTAGGAAATTAAGAAGTCTCATTAATAAATTCAATTCTTGTATGGAGTTTGACCCATTTATGATGTATAAAATCCATCAATTAGAAAATGATAGTAGTAAATTAAGAAGTGTCATTAATTAATAAGAATGTAAATGTATTTGATATGACCTTTAATTTTCTCCCCCCTAATTTTTATATTATATTATATTAGAATAGATATTGATTATGGATATAGTATGGTTTGATCAAACTGCGTCTCGTAAAAGAGACATAAACATATAAGTTAAAAACTACTCTCTCAGTTAAGAAATACTTGTCTCTGTAGCAGTTTTAGGGAGAATTTATTGAGATTTTTTTGGATACTCTTCATATTTTAAGAAATGACATGAAGATATATTTTAAGAAATCTTATATAATATAAAGCTAAATGTTTGATAATAAAGTCCAAACAATAAATTCTAAACCTCATCCATTAATGTCCATTTTAATCAATAAACTTTAAACCCTTCTTTAGTTTGTGTAACTGGCCGATATTGGGCCGAACAATGTGCACATCATCTTGAGCAAATTTCTTACACTGTTTCATTAGGTATTCCTCCTCTGCCGCACCCCTTTATCCCTATCCTCCTCTTCCGAGTTCCAATCCCGCAACGCCGCCGTCTCCCACAACGCTGCCGTCTCCCACAACGCCACCGTCTCCCACAACGCCGTTGTCTCTCCGCAACGTCGCTGTCTCCCACCGCTCGCCAAAAAGAAGTTCTCTGCCCTAGAGCTAGAAATCAACTCAAGCGAAAGGAGTCTCGACGGACGCTCAATTGCGCTCTTCGACCTTGAATCGAATCAGCTTTTCATACTCTCTTCGCTGCGCCAGATTTTCTCTTCCTCCCTTTTCCTCGCTCTCGCAGCAGGTAACTCACTCGCTTCTTCTTTCTTCTATGCTTCCTCTCCTTTGTAGCTTTCGATTCGATGTATATTTGTTCATCTTTCATGTACAGATCTGAAACTTGCAACAGAGGAAGGAGAGGTCAAGTATCTCATCAGTTTTTTGTTTTTCAAGTTAGCAATTTTAGAAAACGTGGTTTCTTCTTTTGACTTGATCATTTGTGTGGGACGAACACCATTTAATATTCAGCAATCACAGTAAGTTTTGCATCTTCAGTTACTTTCTAACAACATATTTTATTTTGTTGCTAAAAGTTCTTTTCTACTGCATTTCTTGGCAGTCAAAGATATAATATGAGCATCACCGAAGTAACTGTGGGAGATAACACTACCAATGTTGAGATGAATGCGATTTTTTATTCAGGAACTTCGTTCACGATCTTCAGTGACCCCTATTATTCTATCATTACTGAAGCAGTGAGTATTTTCTTCTATCTTTGATTTCTGGTATTGTCTTCAGAGTGTAATGGTATTGTGTTTCTTGGCAGTTGAACTCTCAGGTGAAAGACAAGAGAATGAAAGCTATCAACAATCTTCCTTTTGAATTTTGTTATGAAATGAGGTATGGTTATTTTCAAATGATTAGATTATAAAAGCCATTAGCCCAAATGTATAAAACCTACGTGCATGCAATTAATGGATTTGACATTTACATATTCATAAGGATGTAGTGGGTATGTTCTTTTGTGCACTTTGTTTGGTTTTATATGTTAAGATGCTCGGGAATGAGATGGATAGCATTTTTGTAGTTTGATTATTGTCCAGGTTTTTATTTGTTTAATGCCTAGATCTTTTTCAAAATTTGAAGGGTATGAAGAGAGCTATTAGAGATGAGATATTGGTGCAGCTCACTATTCCAATCTTATTTGTGCAGGTAACATACAAATACCATGTTTCTGAGAGATAAGGAAGAATATAATTGTTCTTTCATATTCATTTATATGGGTTTGTTTTTAAAAAATTCTATTAATATGGGGGTAGTTGTGCTTTAATAATGTATAGTTCCTTGCTAATACTTTTCTCATCAATTGTTATGAATGTTAGGGTAGCAAAGACGGGCTCTGCCCTCTGGATAAACTCAAATCTGTTCAGGAAAAGATTAAGCCCTTTAATGAACTGTGTGTGGTGGAAGGAGGTGATCATTCCTTAAAAGTCGGTAAGAAACATCTGCTAGCACAGGGAACAACGCAAGAAGACGCTGAAGGCTCTGCTGTTGAGGCCATTGCTGAATTCATGGCCAAATCTGGGAAATGCGAATCGTCTTGCGCAACATTCAGCACAACTACGACGGCTTCCTTTTGATGACAGGTTGTTGTCAATTTCTAAAGGTGATCTTCACCAATCTGACCCCAAGTAAGCATTCCTTTTAATTTTGATACAAGTAAATTTATTGATCGAAATTGACTAACGCCCTCTGTTTTTGTTTTAGGTAAAAAAATAAAATAATATGCAGTCCTAAAATTAGTTTGAATTGGAATCTTGGTTTTAATTTGGCTGTAGAAATTGATCAGATGAGCACAACATCTCCTCCTCTTACTAGGTTCGTTTGCACTTCATTCTCATCTTTTTTTGAATCTTTCATTTGGTGTATGTGTTTGGTGTTCAATATTTTTTTTTCAAGTGTCAGATTTGAGTTTAATATTGAATTCAGATGGAAGCTCCAATTCGGAATATGTTGGTTGAAATCTGGGCAGTGACTATCTCGGTTTCTTATTAATCTCTTCTCTTTTTTCATTCCAAATTTAGGGTTTATTAATTTTATTTTGATTTGAGTTCTTTCTTGCAGCCACAAATATTAGACAAACGAGGAGGTTTTAATCCTGATTGTAAGTTGTTCAATGTGTTTTAATTAGTAATGGTAGTTTCTTGAATATGGAACTAGGTAATCACATACTAAAATTTCAGAAGACCCCTTGCATCATGTTGTTATTACATCTTAAGTTGGAGATCTGTTTCAGGACGAAGGTGGAAGTTCTTAAGCAACTTCAGGAGAGGCCAAAGCACCAGGGGCTGACACTGCAGTAATATCTTTAGCTACAATTGCAACATATTATTCATTCAAACTAATTAATATCATATTAATATATTATGTTGTATTCCTTGCTCCTTGACGAGGCGAATTTGTCGTGTGCCAAGTCAAGTAATCCTAACATGCAAACTAAGTAATATAGTGCGCAAGTAAGGGTCGAATCCCAAGAGAATCAGTTTATCAAATTCTTAAGTTATCACAATGACTAACCAATAAACGTAACCAAAGGGGGTTTTTGTGGTTTTGATACGAAGTATCGAATGTCAACTTGGTTATAACAAGATTAAGCGAAGTGTTCCACTTAGCGATTATCCACAATTAGATTAACAAGTTGATCTTAGAATCCTTTTTATCCCTATGTCAAGTTCTCAAGTGATTGTTCTAATTCCTGTTCTTGAATAGTTATTAGTCCAACTAGTCCTAATAACCCTTACTCGATTATAACCTCGAAACTATCAAAGTTCAATAACAAAGTAGCAATGCATTCAGGAATAGATAGATACATGCAATATCATGGACAACTAGTCGGATACTCGACATGTACTCAACTCTCTTCTCTAATAACAATCACAACTAGTTCATGCAAATAGATTGTGCTACACAACAAGTATGATAATTCAACTAGAAGTATCAAACTCTAGCAATATGAACAAGACACAACTAACTTAGGTGATCAATCTAAAGTAGTGAATCTAGTTCATGGACAATACAAACAAGAGAGTTGAGACAATCAAAGAGTTAGACAAAGGGAAAGGATAAACTCACAACTTGTTGAATCCAAAAGCTTCAAACGCCAAGTGAAACAAAGAACCTTAGCAACTCATAAGTTTGTGAAATACTCTCCAAAAACTTAAGCAAAACCAAGATTGGATGATCAAGGATGATCATCCACTACCTAAATAGTATCCACTAATGTAACAGCCGAATTAAGGTACTAAAAACGTATAGAAAGTTACAGAATTAAACACAAATTACTTCAAATGGCAAAGACATCAATTTGATTTTTCTGTCGAGGAATCGCACCCGCGGGTTGAAAGCCGCGGGCGCGGTTTTGGGATTCTTCAAATTCTCAGGATGGCAGAGGGCCGCGGGCGCGGTTTGGGACCCGCGGGCGCGGCTTGAGCTTTCTCGAAAACCTTGGCTGAAGGTGAAACCCGCGGGTGCGGCTTGAGACCCGCGGGTGCGGCTTGAGCTTTCTCGAATCCTTGTCTGAGGATGAAACCCGCGGGTGCGGCTTGAGACCCGCGGGTGCGGCTATGTTGTCTGAGGCAGAACCTGCTGATTTCTTCAAGTCTTCGTCTTCGTCTTCAGCAACTTCTTCCTTATGCTTCAATGCTTCCAATGCTTGTATCATCTCTTGGAATCTCGTATGTAAATCTTCTCTCGAACAGCTCCATGATACATATTACATAGGAACAAATAACATAATCCTATACAAAACTAGCTAATAATCCATAGTTGCGGTATGTAAAACACCGCTTATCACTCCTCTGTGAAATCCTTGCTCAAAGGATATCAATTTTTTTATGTATGAACTAGCTTTGTTTTTTGAAGACCGCCTTGCAACCTTAAAGAGTGTAATCAAGGAGCCAGAGCTTGATGCCTGGAATCTATATCTAGGTGCCTAATTTTCCTAATCTAAGAAGTGAAATGTAATTTATTTTTGCTGTTAAAATCTCCACAAAGGGTTATGTTTATGTTGTTGGTTGTACATGTGACTGGGGATATAACACAGTGAAGGAGAGAGCAGAAGCAGCTAGCATTCCCATGATTCATATCCTCGAGCTTTCTGAATTTGGCAAAAAGCTCAAGTAAATCCTATCCGCCATATTGATTCTTATTTTATGGCCTAATTTTATGGTAAATAAAAGGGAAATCAAAACTCTCTCAATTTTTGGTTATAAACACCAATTTTCTTTGCTTAAGTTGGACTGACACAAGTCACCGTCTTTTACACATTTATCTTAGTGGTGATTATGGATTAGTTCTATCATTTCTTTTTAAGATTTTTTAGGAGCTAATCTCTAATTGTTACTAGATGCATGTAACCTTCTCTGTTTGGCGATGCCCGCTCACAATGGTGGCAGCGAGACTTTCCCTAGGGTTTGCCTCTCTCATTTTCTCTTCTATTTGAGTCTCTATTTGTTTCATTGTCAAAGTTTGAATTTTATGCTAAGAAAGTCTATATGGTGTTTACAGACTCGAGCTCTGAGCTCCCAACGGGTCACAAAGGCCTTCATTTCTAGGTTGAAGTTTCTGCACAAGAGGAAGAAAGATTCAGATCCTTTGTGTCTGTAAATATGGCTCTGAGATCCAATGAGGTATTTGAGGTTGAGCAACCATTGGTTTTCAATAACAATTTAGTGAGACACTTCGTTTCGGCTTCATTAAGTAGATGCAATTGTAATAATCAATTGTTGGATACAGTTCTTCTGGTTTTTGCCAGTTAATTAGTTCACAAGTGAGTTAGAACTGGTTAAATTAGTTTTTTTTTTCCAAAAAACCAGATTCTGATTTAGGGTACCGATGATAATTCTCATATTTGGACAACTTCTCAGAGATTTGGTGGAATAGGCCATGTTCGTGTCGTTGAATGCTAAAGATCCAAATTATGGTCCACATGTAAGTTGTGATTAGTCTACAAATTAAATTATGCATATTATTATCATATGAAATTACATGCTAACATGATCCCTTCCTATTGATCCATATGATAGGCCAATTGGGTTTGAACTGGAAGAGGCTTTCAAGGTAAGTTTTACCAAATGTGAAAATTGTAGGGAAAATTCTATTGAAAGGTTTTATTAAAACAAACTAAATGCAGGTAAAGCAGCTTTTAAAGATCTGGTTGGAGATTAAGCTTCCCTCATTTGTTCAATTATCATATGATGGTTGACTGTGTAAAATGAGTTGATTGTTAAATGAAATAAAATATTGAACAAAATGCAGCAACATCCAGGCATCCAATGAATATTCCTTTTAACTGCTAATGGCCATGTCCATTGACAAATTTGGATTTCTTTTATGACTTATTTTGTGAACTGATAATTTTTTCTCATTAATTTTAGGTGGAGTGGATGTATAAAGCATTCACTTGATGGAGGTTTCACCTGGTTAAACAGGGAACAACTGCTTCCTGGTATTCTTGGACCTATAAAAAGAACAAGGTTTCATTCTACGTTATGATATATAATGACTCTTTATTTTTTCGTTTGTGAGTTGTCAATTCTGCTTTAGCTTTCCTTAACCTAAAATACTGAGAGAAAGTAGTTTTTAACAAAAAAAACTGTTATCAGTTATGTTGTGTCCAGGGATGAATCAAGCATTAGATGCCTTGATTTCCATCTCACATTCTTCACAAAGCATGTGATTGCCCATGTTGTCAAGGGTGATGCTAGAGACATGAATTAAGGTTTCTTTGGACTTTTTTCTTCCCTCCATTTTACCTTCATTTTTCTACACATTTAGTTGACATTTTTCTCTTGCCTAGGATTTGATTGAAGTATTTGGAGCCGAAGATTTGTCAATGGAGACGCCAATTTTGATGGTGTGATGATCTCAAAAAAGAGTTGTAAATGTAATTCAATTTTAGTAACTTTGAGTGAAAGCTAGAAAGCTAAAACCTCATCCATGTATATTTTAAACTTGAATGTATTTTCTTTAGGTCTTATTGACAAGTAACTGATGATTAATAAAGCCATTCACAATATCTCAATGTTTTTATAAGACCGATCTTCGTGAAGTTTTATATACCATTAAACCCGCGCGTAGCGCGGGCCCGAACATCCTAGTGACATGAAGGATAAGATAAAAAATTATTGAGTAATAAATAAAGGAAATTTTAAAAAGCAATCAATGATATGAAGGTAAATTTGAAAAAGATGGTGTAAAATTATATTAAAAGACGAATAAATTTTAATAAATGATTTAGGCTAGAAAGAGTATTTTTTATCGGAGGGAGAAATTTCAGAAGACAATCGAAATTTATTTTTCTAATTCTTTCGTTTTGAAATGACAACCAACATTTGTTATTCCAAAAAATGTGTTTTTTTACAATCTCCTTAACTCATTAAACGATGGCTATAATTACATATATCTCCACAATTACGTCACACGATTACAATTTAATTTTAACATTCCTTAAGCTATTTCAGTAGAGATTCGAAAAGTCTATTTAAAAGATAAAACTTTGTGGAGATATGAGTTTTGATAAAATGACAAACATCTACTAATGATTTACTTGAGTGCATAAGTATTGTTACTAGTGATTGTAGGAACAAGAAATGTCTTGTTGGATTTCATGAGACGTAAGGTTACGTCAAATGAAAGTCAGTTGTGCAGTATAGGTCCATCCGAGGAAGAATATTGGTCGAGATATTTTGGAGGATGACCTTGGAAAAATAAGGAAGAGTTGTCTCGCAAATAAGAAAAGAAGATTTTTCAAATAAGGAAAGAAGCAACTCGGTGAAGGATACGCGTGCCCGTTTGAATTATCGAAGAAATAAGGAAATAATATCTATAAAGAATATTTCCTTATAGATAATGTTTCCTTATGCAAAAGAAGCGGCGCGTCTAATGAAAACCTAATGTTGAAGACTTGGAGATCAAGTTGGAAGATCACACGGAAGGAAATAATTTTTTAGGAAGAGATTTCTTTAGGAAAGAATATTCTATTCTTATGAGAGATTTATGGAAAATAGGAAACGGCTAGATATTGTATAAGATTAAAGCTATTTAGATTGCTATATATTGTAAGGGATTTACATAGCTTAGCAATACTTTGAAGAGCGAAATCCTAGTGCATTGTTTAGAGTTGTTCTACGAGTGATAGAGATTGAGATTCAAGCGAGAAGAGTGATCCGAGATCTGCATGGGAAATCTAGAAAAGTGATCTGAGATCTTGTTCTGAGGTATTTAATACTAATCGATCATACAAACTTCATAAAGATTGAAACTTCATAAAGATTGTTTGCAAAGAGAACATGTCATCACCTTCTCTATATAATCGAAACAGATCCAAGTAATTTAACTTTTTGTGAAACGCTATACTAGTTGATCCAAGTATATGTTTGTGCATCTTGTTATTATCATAATAAATACACTACAATGTGTGGTTTGCATTAGTAAATCATAAATCCAGGTTATTTCCATCACCTATTTTCTACTTCTTCCATGAAATGTGCCAAGAAGTATACCAAAACCGGTCAATGATCTAACACGTCAAAAGATATGTTTGAGAGTAGATTAACAACGTTTGATTTTGTTTTCTATGAAATCTATGACATAACTTTTCGAAACGCCTATATACACGCGATTTTTTCACTATATCCACGCCAATTTGTGCGCAGTTCTTAAGCGCATAAGTCTATGCGCAGTTGTTCAGCGCACAAGGGTATTTTGGGGATAAAAATGAAATTGCTGGCGCCGTCTGACAAATTGATGCGCTGATGACACGCGTACTGCAACACCTGTGCGCAACACATCTGCGCACAACGTTTTGAATTCTAAAATCCTATGCGCAAACGTTTTGCGCATAGGACCTGTGCGCAAACGTTTTGCGCATAGGACCTGTGCGCAGTTAAGTTGCGCAGATATACTGCGCACAAATTTTTAACGGTAAAAAAGTGTGCGCAACATAACTGCGCACAGTTTGTTACCGTTAAAAATATGTGCGCATTGGATCTGCGCACATGGATTTAACGGTAACTATGTGTTATTAGGCAGATTGATAAAGTTACAGATTGATAAAGTTACAGAATAGGTGCGCATAACCTTGACGCATGGATGACATCCGGTTTGAAGTAGTTGAGATATGAAGGGTCTAGTACATCGATGTTGATTATGTTTCAAAAACTTATACAATTATGTGTTATTAGGCATATAAAGAGTGTATAAGGTCTCCCCTTCACAAAACGTTGATCGAAAATACTCAAAAACGCAAAAACGCCTTATCGGTCCTGATGGCCTATTAAGGTCGAGAATAGGTAGTTCGATGCCCAAACGACGTCGGAATGAAATGAAACTTGTTTTCAATGCAAATTATAGCTATTTAACCTTGTCGGTAACTTGGAGTCGAAAACTCGAACTCTTCGAGTATCACCTCCTTTGTAAACCTTCACTAGTCTTTCATTCTTCGAAATAGTCGAAGTGGTTGAGATATGAAGGGTCTAGTACATCGATGTTGATTATGTTTCAAAAACTTATACAATTATGTGTTATTAGGCATATAAAGAGTGTATAAGGTCTCCCCTTCACAAAAAGTTGATCGAAAATACTCAAAAATGCAAAAACGCCTTATCGGTCCTGATGGCCTGTTAAGGTCGAGAATAGGCGGTTCGATGCCCAAACGACGTCGGAATGCAATGAAACTTGTTTTCAATGCATATTATAGCTATTTAACCTTGTCGGTAACTTCGAGTCGAAAACTCGAACTCTTCGAGTAACACCTCCTTTGTAAACCTTCACTAGTCTTTCATTCTTCGAAATAGTCAAAGTAGTTGAGATATGAAGGGTCTAGTACATCGATGTTGATTATGTTTCAAAAACTTATACAATTATGTGTTATTAGGCATATAAAGAGTGTATAAGGTTTCCCCTTCACAAAAAGTTGATCGAAGAGATTATGGCTTTATGTAGGCACATTTATGACCGTTGTGGTCCAAATGGATGGATCCTAAACTGTAAAGACCCGTGCGCAAACCATCTGCGCACAAACCCAAACCCTAAAGCACCTGTGCGCAGAACCTAAGCGCACAGATTTACATTTAACGGCTACTTTTGTCAAAAATTTCAACGGCTACTATGTTTGAACAGTGCGCAGAAACACGGCGCACATATTTTTAACCTGTGCGCAGTAGTTAGGCGCACAAGTTGTTACAGACTCTGAAAATTTACGAAAAGTACCCGTAATACCCCGTAAAACACGTATGCGCATAAGACCTGCGCACAGATGCGTGCACATAAGTTGAGCGCACAGAATCGCGTGCATATATGCCTCGTTTCGCGTGCATATAGCCATTGCCTAACTTTTTTAGGTTGAAATCTTCTTGGCTTGTTGATCTGTGACATAACTTGTAAATAATGTTTGTTTTGATTTAATTGATGATTTCGAAAGATATGTTTGAGAATAGATTATGAACATTTGATTTTGTTTTTCTCATCACCGATAAAAATAATAATTGAGTGTTTTTTACCGGCATCCGTATAATGAGTGACATTGCTTAAAACAACTCGTATTTGTAAAAATTATTGAAGATCACCTTTATAAAGCACTTCGTCACTCAACAATCACCTCTCTCTAACTTCCGTTCAATACTTATGACACGTATCATATTATATTATTTTTTATTCGAAATTACTAAAATCACCCCTCTTGAAATCTTCTATGGGCATTTTTCCCATGTGTTCAAAATCTTTAGATTATTTATATAATTTCTGAAAAAGTAATTAAAAATTCCAAATCTATATAATCTATTAAAGCTGAGACTTTTCAAGGCTTTTCCTTGATTCTGGCCCCACCACATCTATGTGGCAATTTGTTATTGGTTCTCTTTTAATTATTTTTATATTTTTATTTGATTTAAAATAAAACATTTATTTTCTAATCACTTTTGTAGGTAAATATATATATAAACATCACTTTTAACAAATATGACTACAACTAGACAAAAAAAAACAAATATGACTACAAATATACTACTAAAATAAAATATTACTTAAACATTGTTACATTAATGTGTCATATCTTATAATATACACATGTTTTCAATTTTTTTAAAGACCTCACCAATTTTAGCCTTCTGGCAAATCGTAAACTGAATGATTATAAATTGATTGAATAATTATTCTTTACTTAAGTTATTGTTTAGTAAATAGATATATCAATTTAAAAAATAATCTTAATCTATTTTATATATCTATTTAATATCTATACATGTATATTAAAGCAAAGGGTGCTTAAAAGATATTAAAGAAAATGTATTTATAAGTACTTATATTGTTATTAAACCAATATATTTTTAACATTTTCTAAATGTTTAACAAATACAATTTGGTAACTTGATTTATTATCGATTTTTAAGTCTCTAAGATGATTTTTTAATATTTTATCTTGTGGTTTATTAACCGAGTTTTCCAACAAATAATAAACTTAACGTATGAGAACATTTCAACAAAAACTATATGAGGAATCACTTATAAAATATGTTCTAACTAACTTCTAAACCAATATTTCTTTGGATATAAGTTTTTTGAAGTTGCATTAGAATTTATTATTTATTAGTATTTAATTTATATAACTATGAGCTTTGTTTTCTCGATTTGATTCATGAATTTCTTTTAAAGAAGAGATTTTATATCATTTGATATATAATTTTTTTCTTTAGGTTTTTTATAAAATTATTAATCAATATAAAGTTATTATTAGTTTAATAAGTTATAATGAAAATATCAATTCTTATTTTAATAGTTTACTAAAGTAATTATAAAATAATAAGTAGTCTCGATTACCCAGGCATGGCACGGGTCTATACACTAGTTTTATCTTATTTCCAAGCTAAATCCATCCATATTTTACAAATACTTTCCAACCAGTCAATAATCATTTCATAATTCACTATTGTATTCCAGTTCTCTAGCTTCAAGTAAACCTTAACGTTATATATTGTACAAGACTCCCTCTCTATCAAGAACAAATAGAGATGTCCTTCCCTAGTATTATCATCATTTTCTCTTTGGTCATTAGCAACAAACTCTACCAAGCTCGCCTCCCCAACCAAACTCTACCAAGCTTGCCTCCTCATCACCCGAAACGGCCCAAAGATTGGACGACATCGCAAGGACGAGAACGCGTTCCAGACAAGATGGAGAACGAATATCGAGCGAGAGTAAGCTCAATCGCTCTGTCACTCTTCAACTTGCACCGATGCAGACTCGCAAACCCTAACGGAGGACTCGCGCATCACCTTCCAATTCGTTGGATCAGATTGGATTGAATTTTCAATTTTAGGGTTCTTCGAAGATGAATTTTGGGTTTTATTTACTCTCTCAAAAACTATATAAATGACCCACAAATTTTTAATGCATGAGAAAAATGCCCTTAGAAGATTTTGAAGAGAGTGGTTTCATTAATTTCAAATAAAAAATAATATAATATGACACGTTTTATAAGTACTAGAAACGGCCCCCGCGCGTAGCGCGGGGAAATTACAGTTTTTTTTGGATTAATGTTGTTTATTAGGCGTTCCAAAATTAGATTGGAATAATCATATTCAAATCCATTTTTGATATAGAAATGTAACTTCAACAAAGTAGGGTTAGTCTCTAATCTTTGTTCTACCAAAAATCCTCTCCAAATAAGGCCTTAAGCATTATAATATGATTCTAGAAATGGAACTTGGGCTTTGCGCGTGCTTTTAGGAATCACGTGTAGGGTACTTAAGAGTTAAAATAGATTGAGTGATTCTCTCAGCTGTAAAATCGATAATTTTGACATTGTTCCTTGCACTAATAAGAAGTAGGATTTAGACTTATTAATTACATCTGTTTTTTCCTATTCTTACACAATTATAATATTATATGTATATTATTAGACGTATAGCACATTTAAGGCCACCACCATACGAAATAGAGGTAGTCGTTTCTTGTAATATTAGCATTTCTTATAATAAGATAAACTAAAACAAAAGAACTCAGACATAAATAAGTTTCATAAACATGATATATGACAACAACAAAATTTGGACTTCTTTCTCACTTCTTTGACTTCCCAAACAAATCTCACTTCTATGTCAAACCAAACATTTTATTGGCTAGTGAAAGTAGTACAACCTAATAATAGACACCTGAAACCAAAGATTATACTAACAAAGACGTACTTACCCAAAAACCACTACGGATCAAATGTATCCCTTATCTTATATAATATTGCAAATACATCTAGAGCACCATTCTTCCCATCACTTTGTATAACAACGTCTCTTGGTGCGCAAAGAACAACTTAAAGCACATACCTATTCCCAATGTTATTTATCGAAACATGTCAGCAAGTAGCAAACACCATATGCCAATATTATAGAAATACTGATTTCAAAATCAATCGGATATAGGCAAACAACAACAGTGTGCATCTAGAAGAAGCAGTAGCCACTCTTCAAGTTGTCCAACATGTGTACTTCATCAATGTAGAGGAAGTCTTGCTTTCCTTCCTCCCTCCACTAAGCGACCTGTGTCGATTTGTTTCCCCACTTGAGCACATATTTCACTTGTATCGCCGATGAAGAGTGCTAGAAATCCTTGTGTCCTCAAATGAATATATAGTAAAAATTAAATCATTAGAAATGACCATAAAGACATAGAGTCATCAACTAAAGTTTCAAATGAACGGAACTGTGAAAAATTATCTTCAAATTATTTACTGGGTGTATGCTTAATGTGTTTTGGTTAATGAACTAATCAAAACCAACTGATAATCCTTTTCTCAATTTGGTTGACCTATTAGCACTCAACAATAAGAACTTTGAATTTTTCATGCTGGTGCAAGTGATTATCCCTTACAAAACCCATCTCCCCTCCTCTTCTGCCCCAAATCTAACCCTAATCTCCCTTACTCAATTTCTATATCTCATATTGCAATGGCGAGATCCAAGCAGACAGCAAGGAAATCGACCGGAGGAAAGGCTCCTCGTAAGCAATTGGTCACCAAAGTCGCCCAAAAAGTGGCTCCAACCAGCGGAGGAGTGAAGAGCCCCACGCATTTTGCCATGGTACAGTTGCTCTAAGGGAGATCAGAAAGTACCAGAAGAGCATTGAGCTTCTCATCAGGAAGCTTCCGCAGATTTCACCCTGGTACTAAGACCTGTTTTAACAACAGTTGAGAGAAAACGTAAGATCCAATCATGAGATTTTCAAAGACGTGAATCTCATATTCAATCTATTAAGGTGGAGATTGACAATGCTAGACTAAGAATCTCGCGCATCATTGTTTGTGGAGTATTGTTTTTCCCTTTGTACATGTATCGTTGTGTTGGTTGAAGAATAAGTGAATTTATGTTTATAATTTTTATATTTTAATAAGCTTGCTAGATGTTTGTTGTGTTGTATTATTTGGTAGAAATAATTGGACAGGGGTCTCTAATTTGTTGTTGACGATCATCTGTAGTGGGGTACAAAGTTAAAAGGAAATTGCATCTCTCTTGCCTATCATAGGATTTGCTTTACATTGGAAGCAAATCACGTTCATCCCAGCAGATTTGTATATCAAACGGTATTAAAGCCTTTTTAATTTTCATATCCTCCACTGAACAACCTACCTCACTATTCTAATTAACTAAGTTGTATTCTAATTAACTAAGTTAAGTACATGAAGAAAGGGTCAATAATAAAAAAAAAGTCAATAAAACACTACAATCGCAAAGATCCTCATCATCTGAATACATAACACATCAAGAGGAATAATTTATACACCAAGAATTTTCATAAGTGATACTAGTTGTACTTAAAAACATATGTTGATACATGGTCCTCCTAAAAGGAATAAAATATAAGAGTCAATCAATCAATAAAAAATTTAAACAGACAAAGACTTTCTCCAAGAGATAACTTATCTACAGAAAATCATTACACTGAAACCAACAAATTTTATCTTATTTGTTCAAATCTTACCTGAAGGAGTCTCCATGGAGAATTAGACCAGCGCATAGTGTCGACGACTTGGACAAAGGATATAGTACCCATGAACCAAACATACGGAGTATTAGAGATGAATCCTGTCTCAAAAGGCATTTTGAACCTCATCATACTATCTAATTTGCAAGCCCACCCAATAAACAACTTTGACTACAAAGTCTAGGGTACCAACACGTGGATAATAGAAAACCTCGAATGGTTGGCCATTAGCATCAAAGTTTGAAGCTCTAATAACTGATTTTGCGTCCAAGCAAAGTTCGAATGGATTTTTATAACTGGCACCCGGTCTTGGGCGCATCCCGGGTGCGTCCAAAACTATTTTTCAAAAACTCGGTTAAACCGGATTTTTTGGCATTTTGACGGCAAAAAAAAAAAAATTGGGCGCATCCAGGGTGCGCCCAATATTGACCCGGGTTTTTGGACGCACCCAGGATGCGCCCAAGACCGGGTGCCAGTTATAAAAAATGGGTGCGGGGTTTTTTCCCGTTAAAAAAACACAAAATTTACCGTGAATTCTACAATTACCAGTGTGAATCATAGAGTTGTTGGCAACTAATACAGCATTAAACAATTAACTTCAAATTTTAACCAGCAGCAAAAATCAAACAATTCCACGGGAAAATAAATAAATTTGCAGTTACTGTCACCATTTCTTGCCGAAAAAGAAGATTGAGTTGACTTTGCACGAAAGAATGATCCCTCAATTCTTTGTTTCCTCTAGTATAAAACTATGGTACACAACTACATATAAGAAGAAAAGGAAAACTGTTGCACCCACATATTTAAAAAATTACAAATATTTAGTTTCGAACTGAACCTGCAATACTCCTAAATAATTCCAAGGATCATTTTATCCAACAAATGACCTTGAAACAGAAAAATATATTGAATTCTTGCTTAAATTGATCCTACTTGTGACCAATGATGAATTGTATTGTGACGCCTTTTTCTTCTAATAACCACTTAAAGCGTTCAATATTTAGGATTATTTAAGAGTTGAGTTTACTGTAAAGCTGAAAATTGACCAAGATTACTGCTAAGGGAAAGCATTACAAGAATGTCATCTACTAAGTGAAAATGAGAGACTAGTTTTTAGGTATATAACGAAATGATAATAGGTTGGAGGGAAAGAAATAACCTTTGCGCTGCCCCTAGATTTGCTTCCACTATCAACACTTGGCTTGTCTTTTATAGGCTTTCGCTCTGTTATGACTTCAAAAATTGTTGGCAATTCGTTCATCATATTGAACAGCCGCTTCCTGTATTGCCAATAAAGAGAGGTTACCTCAAAACATAAGTTTGTGTGAAGTAAAACTATAGCCCATGCAAACAAGTGTGATATATTTTCTTTATTCCATATTCACATCTAGAGCAAGTTTGATATATTTTCTTCAACTAAAACTCCAAGGAAACATGTCTGTTAATTCAATGTTCCTTTCCAGATTGTAGATTTTAATCTAACCATTTTTTATGAAAATTAACTATATCCTCCTATTGACTTATTCTCTAGAGAAGGCAGAAGAGAGATATGCAAACAAGTGGTTAAAACCTTTGCCCAACGAAACTCATTCTCAATTACCTAAAAACTGTAAACACTTAGAAGATCCAAAAAGAATCTTAGGCGCTTAAGGTACAAATCTAGGTTAAGCAAAGAGTCTCAAACAACTATCTGTTCAGTATTACATTAGCTGGCATGAAATAAATAACAGCTATCAGAAGCTGATCCCAAACAAATTCAAGATATCGTGAAACATTGTGGAATTGAACAAACCAGTACATGGGGTTAGCGGAAAAAAGAAAGGGCTAAAAAATGAAGCAACTTGATGAGCAAGTGATATAACTAATAAAGGAATATAGCAAGTACACAGTATCTAAGACTTCATTACATGAGGCAAAATATCAAGGAAGCTAGAGAAGAGTAAACATTTTCAGAGTTAAGTATGTTCCTACAACATACTTAAGACATCAGTCATCCTATTTACACTTCAGAGAAAACATCAAGGGAAAATCGTTAGACTATCAGTGAATTGTTGATTACGTCTAGATCCATCAAGAGTGGTTTAAGGTGCTTTGCCGCCAGCCTCTGTCTCCAATCTACATTCTACACCATTCACACAGAGTAGTTAATCATTATGTACAATGAATACAAAAGGGAAGCATATAAAATATGCAGGACTTGCCAACTACCTGTTTATGTGAACCGAGAGAATTCCCACCTTTTCTGTGGAAGGATGTAACAAAAACAATAAGTGGAGGAATAGTTACTGACATAAATATGCAAATATATAAAATGAGAAAACAACATGGATAAAGTAGGACAAAGCTCAGAGAGACCACCTGTTTCCACCCTTATGTATACATTACAAAGTTTGACTATAGTGCACTCGAAACTTTATTTGTTTCCTTCAGTAACACTGAATTGTGCAGAACATATAAGAACTCGGTGTAACCTTATGACAACTGCAAGTTTTTGTTGAAACTGGACGTTTGAACGAATCTTCGGAGATCCTTTCTCCAATTTACTACCCCTATATAGAAGTTTTTTCTGAAATCGATTATCCTGATTATCAAATCAAAATCAAGTAGACTCATTTAGATAGACGACTTCAAATGAACAAATGCAGCAAAAGCGGGAAGTTAACGCTCTTATGACCTAATTGAGAAGCATTTAGATTCATGCAACTAAGAACATCAAACTTTTTATAATTCTCAATCAAAAACTTCCAATTGAACATCTTACTTAGTAGCATCTTACCTTGTACTGGATACCCATTGTATAATAGATAGTAATGTATAAGTTCAGCACTGTGCAACAGCAACACGACATTTTGCAATTAACATACTGAACCTAGACTACATAGTACAGTTCAGTAACTTCAGTTAACAATCAAAAGCAGTCGAGCACAGTTCAGTCAAGAAAGAGCGGGTTACAAACGTAATCAGTATCTAGGATTAGCAAAGTGTAGAGTCAAATGAGAATAAGAAAGGACCTTCTTTACTTTGTAATGAAACCAAATAGCAATTCTTCTGTTAAACTAAGAAATACGTTCTTCGGGTTTACATGGCTTGTGGAAACATGATCCCTTTTTCAGACGGTTATGAATCAATATAGATTTACAAAGTGTAGTTCCTTTATGGATTATTATTACCTTGAGATCAAGAGCACAAAATGCAGCCATGGCTCCATCCTCTCGATTAAGTCAAAAGCTGCATCGACCAAATTGTTAACAGAGCAGATCCGCAACAAACTTATTTTCAGCTCAAAGAAACGGAAATTAAGTATTATAATGAAGGAAAGTTTATAATAAATAATAATTTGCAAGTATGATTAATAAGGGGAGCAACACCTCAAGCTTTTTTCAGAGCCTGGAAGCTTGAGTGACAGATAAATCTTCTTGTGCATGTGCAGTGATAAAGTTTTCGGATGACGAATCGCCTTCAGTTCCTTATCAATAAACTTTTGCACAACCTACACAGAGAGAAACTTTGTTTTAATTTTGTACCATGACATCAGACATTCCAGGGTAGTTTAAAGCGGGTAATTTAACACCATAAATGACATTAAAAATAAAAATGAAACCGCTGTCATAAAGACGGAGGGTAAATTTAAACCATAAATGACATTAAATGGAAAATTAAACCGCTATCATTAAGACTTGGAAAAGAATAACAAAATAGGAAAGGAAAGGAAGATGGCATGAGAACGTTACCTCATGAAAACATTGAAGATGGTTCAATGCCTAATACAATGGCACACGGGAAGCAAATTGAATGTCTATGTGCAAATTGTACAAAATTAAACAGCTACATCTAGCACTGAAGCATGCATTTAACTGCCATATCGGCTGAAGAGATCTTCCAGATCACGGGATCGGTTTCGTAAAGACAGGTGGCCTACATAGAGTCGTGTACTGTAGCGGTCATCGTATCGAGGCATGTTGCATGCAATATCCACAAGAAAATTAGAGGGGTTGCACATTCTCAAACAATAATTTGCTGGGAAAAATCAGATAGAAAGACATCTTATACTTGTATTTCATTGCTATATTAAATACCACTGGGTAGAGGGGCATTGTTAACAAAAACAACAACTTGACCACTAAAGTTCATTAACAAAATAGCTTTGTATCTCCTCAGTATCCGATTATGCTAAACTACATTAGCAGAAGAGCACTGAAACTTGAATCTTGAAACTATATAATCAAAGACTGATTAAGGACATGCCGACGAAGTAACAATTTGCAACCAAACCGATTTCCCCCCTGATTTTAGGTGTTTCTTTTCGATATCATCCACTTAATAGGTTTCTCTTGCAAACAATATGTAAAAAAAATCCAAGTGATCGATCTTAAACCTAATTAAAACTTTAGTTCAATCAAATCATTACTGAAAGCAAATTGTAGCTAACTCAAATGAACACAATATAGAAGCTTCAGAATCGAATAGCTAAAATTTACCTTTGAACAGCCTGGGTAAAAATGGATCAGCAGCGGCAAGCGGGTTCAGTTAGTGCAGTAAAGCGGTGGTGACGGCGACAAAATCTCTTCCCAGGAAAGAAATTGGTGACGGTAGGAAAGTGTAAATCTTTGAAATTGACTAAATGAGTAGCAATTGAAGAGGAGAGGAGAGTGTTTATTTCGGGTACATGGAAAGGACGATTACGGCGAAGAAAATCTCATCCACTCCCTTCTATGTTAATAGACAGGCCCATTCTGCAACCAAATTAAGGGAATTCATTAATAGACAGGCCCAATCCGATTTTGCCATTAAAACACAGCAAGCCCGTGACCCGAAAAATTAAATGAGCGGCCCGGAACCGACCCGGTACCGATTTCATTCAATTTTGGCTATGGACAGCCATCTATTATATAGATAAGATTAAACAAAAGTTAGAGAGGTGTGGTGGTTTAGTGACAAAATACAGTATAAGAATGACTTTTAATAACTATTGAAAATATACTTGCTTTTTAGCTGTGACCCATTATATAGGTGATTTTCGATAAAAAAAAATATATATAAACATCTCCAAAATGAATATGGCTCACAAAGTCACTTTTGCTATGTGTTTTCTCTCAACCCTGCAAAAGATCCCTTGATTAGTTTCATGCTATTTATAGTGTTGTGAATTGATTAGAGTCGGAGTAATTAGTAGTAACAAGTGTAGGGTTCATATCTTCACTTGCCAACTTCTTTCATTGACAAAGATCCTCATATTTGTTAGATGACTTACTCTAGGACAAGTGGCATTCTTGTTATCAATCTTCAACTATATGATTATAGTAGTAAAATAAAATTTTGCTATTTGTCATTTGTAATTTATTTTGCCAAGTATCATAATTTTCTTGCATTGTTATTGTATCTTTTTTTACTAATTTAATTTTACTACTATAGAAAATCTTATTGTCCATTTGAATGATACACTTTTCAATTTTTCTACTATCTTATTTTTGTTATTAACCCACAATTTACAAAGCTTTTAGCCCATAACTATTTTTTTTAATGAAATTTGAATTAGTTTTAATATTTTAAAGCAAATTTATACTCCCCCGTCATATAGGAAAATAGGTCTTAGGGTCTATTATTTTTGTAACATAATGGGGTTTTTGAAAAAAAAATTACTCAACTTTTTCCCGGTTTATCTTTATTCCTTATTTATTTATTTATTTTAAATAGAGAAGTAAATTTACTAAAAATGTAGATTTTCAATATAAAAGTAGATTTCTATCTGGAATGTTTCAAGGACCTATATTTATAGATGAATGGAATTTAATTTGAATCTCGTGCAATGCACAACAATTGAACTAATTCTGTTATAACAAGTTTACATATTCAGAGCGTTTACGAAAATAGGCCACTGGAGTATTATTGAAGTAGAGAAATTAAATCATGATAAATGGATTAGGGAATGAAAGGCTAAGATTAAAAGTTGAAAATTTTAAGTGATATATTTTACGTGGTGATACTTTTGTGATTTATGTAAATATTTAATTCTTTATTTTGTGAACATGAGTGTCCATATAATAAACATGACCGTCCAGGTCGTAAACACGAGTGTGTTATCTTTGAACGCTTCGTGCTTCTCGTCGTAAGATTGTTTCGCACTGAAAAATCTTTCAACTCGATCAACGTACTTTCTTTAACGATTATAAATTTAATGTTTTGCACTGAAAACTCTTTCAACTCGATCAACGTACTTTCTTTAACGTTTATAATTTTTTTAAATTTATAACTCTAAGGAATAGTGCAATGTTTTCCATGTAGCATGAGAGGAATAGTTTTTCCTATCATACGATATTCCACTTTATTTGTGAGCCAAGAAGTTAGAAAACAAAAAATAAAAGTTGACGTGAAATGAAATAGTAAAAAGAGAATAATATTATTAGTGCATGTCTCAAAACAAACCTTATCACCCATAACAACAATCCACGACATGTTTAAGACGAGGAAATGAACGAAAACGACGTCGTGCCGTCCCACATATACAAACCATAAAAAAAGGCCTAAATTCTGATTCATCATTACTATGATTGTCTTCCACTTTTCGTGACTGAAAAAATAGAGGTTAAAATATGAAAGATCGATATTTCAAGATCATACTTTAAAAGAAGATTATTTAGGAATTATTACTCAAAGTTCTTTAGCATGCCCGTTTTGGAAGAAACCCTTTAGTAGGGTTAAATTTCCTTTTTTTATTTCTTAAAAGAAAATATTGCTTTTTAATTTATAATTTATTTTGTTTTATATTTTTTCTCTTTTATTGCAAAAGCTTTCCCATGCGAGATGCACTTATGACCAGCACATTTTTGAGAGTGGGCTTCTCTAGCGTGGAGAGGTGGGACCTTTTGAATATATTTATTATTCATTATTTAAAATTCACTCAAAATTTGACAATAATTGAATTATAAAAAAGTAAAAAAATAAAAATTTGTATGTGAAAGTTGATTCATGCAAGATAACTTTGTATTATTCACTATACAATATATACCATCATATTGACATAAGTCGGAAAATAAGCTCGTAAAACTTATCGTGCTACTGGATCGTTGTAATACATTTATTTATTTCTATTAAAAGTCATGAAATAATGTATCTAACGACTTTTATGCAACTTAAAGAGGATCGTCGTAATGCATTTAGTTGTATCAAAAGTCATGCATATGTGTCTAGTGACTTTTATACATATTAATGCAGAGAAAAGTTCGGATGAAAACAAGGTTTAAATGTAGAAAAACGAAGTTTTTCGCGTTCATAGATAATAACCTAATGTTTATAATTTGGGCGGTAATGTTCATAATCTGGGTGTGAAATTTTTGAGATCATTTTGAGGAAACAAAAAAAAAAACTTAAAGTTCACGGTATTTATAAATATGTCACCGCATCTCTTACCGAAAACATTCAATATGAACATTGACGTGTAATCTGTGAAGGCGGACTGTTCATTTTTCCTACGTTAAGAGTTGTTCGCACTAAAACTTTCTCCTATTAATGCATTACCCTAGTAGATATATGTTATAAGCAATCGAGAAAGTGAGATTCTACGCGAAAATAGTGGTGTTATTTCGTGAGTTGACATGAAATAGTTTTTGTAAGTTGTTGAGGGAAAAAAAGGTTAAGACATACATTACAAATGTAGCTTTCATCGAATTAACATATGGCCAAATGCACCTTCCTTTCACCATGGACAAGAAAACTAGATTTTCTTCTTCTTTTTATATTTTTATTCATTCAATTTTTAGCTATTCTCCACTCAGCATGCTTATAAGGATACAAAGAAACATTCACTCATGAAATTTAACAGGAGGAAAAGGATAAAAAAAAATAAAGCCAGAGGAAAAGTTATTGTAAACTTGTCTCATGACAAAATCAGTAGCAATGGACCATAAAATTTCAGTTCAGCCATCCTTTCTTGTTCACCTCTTTTCATACACAATTTATTTTATGTAAAAATAAAGGAAATTTTCGTTTTGCAATCCATCAATCTCAATTGCAATCCTCCTTTATTGTCCCTTGTTCTTTTGTGATGTTTTGTAAGTTTTTTCACGTTAGCAGAGATTGCAACAATTGTCGACTTCCTAGCTTCCCGAGATTTCGATTTGGAGTAACTTTGTTCGTTTATCATCAGATGGAATTTTCACGTCAAATGAAGATCTTTTGACGCTACAATGTCTCCTTCTCATAGACTCGAGAATCTTTCATATGAAAGATTTTTTCAAGATCATCCGCGAAAATAATTTAGGCTTGATTTGTGTTTAGCAATGAACTTTTGTTTGGTTGTTAAAAAAAATACTTCAAATTTAAAAGGACAGATTAGTAATTGTTCTTTAATAGTATCCATTAACCCATGGTTTTGGTTGCACATGTATATTCCATGATAGAACTAACTCAAATTCTGGAGGGGTATTATTGTCAATTTTCATAGAACTTCTTACACATAAGTATATAACCCAAGGAATCAATATGGTGTCATCATCAGTACTTCCTCTGAACTTTGTTTAGAATATCTCTTCATGAGCCCTATAATTATTTTACTCATGTGAAGAAAGTCATCTTCATTTACCCCATCAAATCTTCTCCATGCCATTTGACTGCTTTTTCATGTTTCCTAATGGGTAAATCATAAAACCCAGCTGTAAAATAATGATCCCTTTTTGTCTATTCTGTCCTACCTTTCGATTTATTCGACCTCTCGATCTATCGACGTATATGTTACATCGAGTTATAAACAATATCTTTTCATCTCGACTTTTTATTCACTCGATCTCTCTATCTACCAGTGTATTTGTTATATCGAGTTATAAACAATATCTTTTCATGTCGACTTTCGATTTATTTGACTTCATGTTCTATCAGTGCCTCATGTTGACTTCTGATTTATTCGACCTCTCGATCTACCAATATATCTATATTGTGTTATACCAATATATCTATATTGTGTTATGAACACTACTTGTATATTTCATGTCGATTTTCGATTTTTCCGACCTCTCGATCTACCAATTATATATTACATTAAATTATTATCTTATATTAAAAGAAAAGAGCTTTATGGGTCCCACCAATATAGAGAGGAATAGGTGGGCATGGAGTAGTATAAAGTAAGCAATAGCCAAAAAAAATTGTTCATCTCTTCATACTCCACACTTCTAACATTTTTGTTTGTAGCTAGCTCCTCACATCTTTTCCTAGAGAGAAAAAAAATGGGGAATTGTCAAGCAGTTGATACAGCAACACTTGTGATTCAACATCCAAATGGAAAAGTTGAGAAACTGTATAGCCAAATCACAGCTGGTGAGATCATGAAGATGAATCCAGGCCACTATGTTGCTCTTCTTATCACCACAACACTCTATCATCCTTCAAATGTCAAAACAGAAGAAAAAATCAGTACCAAAATCAAGACTGAAGAAGCCAAGAACAAGATCAAGAACAGCAGTAACAACAACAACAGTGAATCTCTTAGAGTTACCAGGGTAAAACTGCTAAGGCCAGTTGAGATCATGGCACTTGGGCATGTTTACAGGCTCATCAGTAGTCAAGGTAATTTTTTGGATCTTGATTTTTCTTGAAGTTAATATGATTAAAAGATTGTTATTTGAGGCTGATTTTTTTTGGGCTTGTTTTAACAGAGGTTATGAAGGGATTAGTGGCAAAGAAGCAAGCTAAGCTGAAGAAAAATGGGATTGAATTAGCAGATAAGGATGGTGCATTCAAGGATCTTGAAAAAGCAGTCAAAAGATACCAGCTTGACAAGAATCATGAGGTAAATTCAAGAAATTTGTTGTGTTTCTCAATGATTTATTAAGATCCAAGTCTTGGAAAAGTAAGATTTTCTTTTTATAAAGCTAATTTTCTTGATTTGTTTTTGTTTTTTTCAGGTGAGTAAGCATGAAAGACAAAGATCAAGGAGTGGTGGATCAACAAATGGAAACATAGCAAGATCAAAAACATGGCAGCCCTCTTTGAAAAGCATATCTGAGGCTGCAAGTTGACTCTGTTTTTCATTTTTATGTCAGAAATTTCATGAAAAATTTGAGTTTTTTTCCACCAGAAATGGTTGAAATCTGTTCTGAGATGGTGGTAGAAAAAAAATTGTATAGGAAAGTTGTGATGAGACTGATTTCTCTTAGGAAATTTAGGCTTATTATTGACCCATAAGGGTGTTTTACATCTATGGTATTACCATGATGTTTTTTTTTCATGGATATAATAATGGAGAAATCAGTTTTTTTTTAACTATGTTAACATGTCTCTGACTGTGATGAGGAATAAATTTTGTAGTCCAATTATTTTTCTTGTTTGTGGGTAGCCTCGCAATAATAAAACCTACATGAACACAACATGACATTTATATCTAATTGTTGGGTTATGGAGATTAAATATTATATATTTTAGGCTAAACTTAGTTCAAGATCTTACAAGAACTTGAAGCAAATCTTGGATTATGTCATAATCATGTGCTTAACCAGTTGGAGAAGTATATGAATGCATTAAACTGATCAGTTCTGCCATTGTAAGGATGAACTTAATGAATTAGCAGATTCAAACATTAAGTTCTTCATATCTTTCACCAATCACCACAGATTCATGTTTGTGAAATTATATAATGGAAAAAATAAATCTCTGTGCTGTAAATTTGATTGATTTAATGAACAAGGAAGACGAAAAAGGACAAAGAATTTCACGGAAAAAACCCCGCACCCGGAAAATTATAACTCGCACCCATTCTTGGGCGCAATAAGGATGCGCCCAAACCTTTTTTTTTAAACCCGGTTCAGTTTTGGGCGCACCTAGGATGCGCCCAAAACTAGACTGGATTTTCGAGCATTTTAAAGGAAAAAAAAAAATTTACCGACCCGGTTTGTTTGGACACGTTAAGGATGCGCCCAAAACGGGTGCGGGTTTAAACGCCCGAATTTGAGAGCAAAACGCCCTTTGACGGGTTTTTTATACTAATTTTCTGAATGGGTAAATACAATTGTACGACAATACTCTACTTTGAGAAAAGTTTTGGTGATAAGAAGTCTTAATATAGGAAAAATGAATTGTTTGCGTTCACAGACTACACGTCAATGTTCATATTCTGGATGGTAATGTTTATAATTCGGGCCATAAATTTTTTGAACGATTTCAATGAGGGACACGGTGACATACTTGTAATTACTGCGAACTTTGACTTTTTGTTTGTTTTTTTCCCATAATAACCTCAAAAAATTTCATCGCCTATGTTATGAACATTACCACCTAAATTATAAACATTAACTTGTTATATGTGAACCCGGAAAACTTCGTTTTTCCTGCGTTAAGCTTTGTACTCACCATAACTTTTCTCTACTTTTATAAGTCCAAAATCCAATATAGATCTTAACCTTAATAAAATTAGATTACCATAAAATACTCTTGCATCACTTCTTGGTTGTAAGTCAAGAACACTCTTATTATCATGTACTGAACAGGCTTAATCACAAAGCATGTGCATAATCTGACTTCAGCAAAAAGCATAACATGGATTTCACAGCAAAGAAATCTGAAGCTCATAGTTCTTCATCTGCAAGAGTACTTAATTCACTTCTGAAAATGATTAAGAGACATAACAGCGTGCAGATTAGACAGAAGATTAACAAAAATAAAATAAAAATTAGAAGCACAACCAGCTCATGGGAACACTTTATAAGCATGAGTGTTAGGTGCATCATAATTCACAAACTTGTGTCTATGAAAACCCCACAAAGATTAACATGAGTTTAAAATATGTGGGCCATCTCCATCATTTCATAGAGCTTTGTCTTCAATGCTGACAAATATTAATAGTACAGCAAACTAGCTAAGAAATACTTTGAAGATCATAAGCTGACTTGAAGTGCAATCATTGGAGGTACAAGCAGGCTGTTTGAATTGAGTTATTAAGCATGGGGAATCTTTGCTTTCTTCTTGTGCACTTGAGTTCTGATTTATTCTAACTTGTAGAAAAAACTTCAGAACATGTTTCTTGCGAATCCGAGAAAGATTGCGCGGTTGTTCTCATCATTGCTATGGACTAAAGAAAGATCATTGATTTGCAAATCCATGTTCTTAAAGGTTAGTTCAATTCAATTAACTTTCTATCAGCTAGAACAGATGTGATACATCTGAAGTTGAGATTAAACAAAATCTAGTATATATTATAATTTCTAGTCTAAAGTTGCAGCGTTGTCATCATTAGTTCTACTCAAATTGCACTTTGGAAGATAAAACAATGATAAATTATACCAAAACTACAATCAAGAATATTATTATTATCAAAACAATAGTGCTAAGTAGCTATTCTGTCTAAACTAATCACTGTCCTTCTCTTGATTAAAGCAGACTTGAACCAATCGTCGACAAGGCGAAAATTGAAGCAACAACAACACGAAGAAGCGCCTGAAATTAGCGTAACACGACATATTAGCAAAAAAACATAAGAAAAATATTAGTGAAGTTAGCTCAAGTGTTTGTTATAAGACTCACAAGTGAAACAACATGAGCTCCAGAGTCTTCTGGTGGTGGTTTTACTGAAGGAGATGGAGAAGGCGAAGGCGTTTGGTTGAATGTGTTTGAGAGTAACCATTCAGCTAAGTTCTTGTAAGCTTGTTGAGTTGGATGAGTACCATCCCAACTCATTCGTGTACTCGGTTCTTCACAAACCGGAACGTCTTCCCCTGACCCGCAAGCATGGGTTTGGTTACCACAACAAGGTTCAAACAACTTATACTTGTCGAATCCTGATCACAATCAAAGGAAATTGATCTTAATCATAGTGAAATATCGCATAAACGAATAACTTTCAACTAAGTGCTCGTTCAGTTGAACTTGGGTAAGTCATATTTTTTCCAACCAAACATATTATTTCATCCTACCTTCTAGCAATTTAAGGTTAGTTTCTACTCTTAACTAAGTGCTCGTTCAGTTGAACTTAGGTAAGTCTACTTCTTTCATATTTTTTCCAACCAAACACATGTATTGAACCTTACTTCCTGACAATTTAAATTATAATGCCAGATAGCGTAATGCATGAAAATCCAAACGTACCCTTAATTTTCAACCAAATGAGCACGAAAGTGGATATTAGAGAACTTACCAAGAGAAACAGCATTGTTAAGGATCCAAGCTGAGCCAGAATAATAGTCTCCATAGTATATTTTCACACTAGGATACTCTTTTTGCAACTCCTTTATGGCTTGTATAAGATTTCGGTTATGAAACTTGGCAAATTCATTAAGCGACTTCACACACCCGAGATCATCATACACTTTAGAGTTGCTCGATTTGAAGGCGCAGATAAAGATAGGCATACAACCAATTGGGAAGTTTCCGGGGACAACAATTGTCATAGCGCCATGATCAATCACTTCCTGAACAACAAATCCATGCATAAATAGGCATATTTTTGGTAAGTAGATGTGAAAATGTTGTTAACTAATTACCTCAACAGCATTTTTAATGGATTTAATGACATCAGGGACTAAGTTGTAAGCATTTGGGATGGATTTATGATCCACTAACACATAGTTGTAGTCATTGCCACCTACTTCTCCCACCAAAAACAATGCTTTCTTGAACTTTTGCATGCAATCTAGCCATAAGAGATAACAAGTTAACAACAAATGATCACCAAAAAATGGTTCATGTATGTACATGTGATAGGAATAATAACTGAGTTTCCGGTGAAAACATATCGTTCGGTGTGAAATGCAAACATTATTATCTTATATATGAACCTTAACTATGAACAGTTGAGGTTCTCATATTAGGTTAACTGTGAACCTTATATGTGAATTAGTACTATAAGTTCACATATAAGGTAGTAATGTTCACAATTCGCATTTCGCACAGTAAGAATTATTTTCACCGGATCCTCCCTCTAGGAATAAAACCTGATGGAGAAGAGCAAGTTGAGTTGATGAAGGCTCGAAACCAATCGAGTTGGACGGAGAGTGAGCTTATCGAGTACTTAGAGGCGTTTAGTGCGGTGGCTCCGACAACTGCAAAGTTGACGCCATTGGTGAAGTTGGCGCCTTTTTGTAAGTAAGGGTTAAGCAAAGGTAGGTTGAATGCTTTTGCTACATTAACAAGAGATAAATAAATCACTCATTGTTGTTATGGATCATACAATGATATAAATGAAAACTGAAAAATATTTTAAGAGTTCGTTTGATATTAATATATAAACGTTTACATTATTATATGAGATATTGATATACGACTAGAAAACTACCTTATATTCAAAAGGAAAATCCGTCAAAGACAAGTTTGATATTCTAAAATGATAATTATAAATTCTTTCTAAATCGAGGACTTATCTTATGTCCTAGAAACATTGTTATATCTGTTCGTCTATCTCTCACCAAACAATATTAATGCCCCATATCATATATCTTAGTTTCGACTTCAAATCAAATGAGCCTCATAAAAAAATGTTAACAGAAGGAATTGTGCATCGAGACGATGAACAAAAGTTCGGATGAAAACAAGACTTAATGTAGTTTTTCACGTTCACAAATGACAAGTTATTGTTCATTACCACCCAAGTTTTTTGCGTTCACAGATAATTCAAAATTCGCAGTAATTACAAGTATGTCATCGTGTTCCCTATTGAAAACGTTAAAAAAAATCATGATCCAGATTATGAACATTGTTATCTAAGAATATGAACATTGACGTGTAATCTGAGAACTTAAATCGTTCGTTTTTCTCTATATTAAGACATGTTTGCACCGGAATTTTTCTCGTCTATCGACGATCTCTATCGATCAATACGTACCTTTATATCGTCGATTTTTCAATCCTCTACTCCAAAGTCACTTGTCTAGAACACGAAATTGAAAAACTACCCTATATCCGAAAGGAAAATCCATTACAAATTCTTCTTAAATCTGAAAAATTATCTTATACCCTTGAAAAATCCTCAGATCATAATACTCACACCAATGGATACTAATTCAGTGATACAAAAATGTTAACATCGATAAACTTACCAAAATAATCGATGATAAGAAGGCCATTAGAGCAACGACCATGGACTCTCCTCCATAAGATTTCCGGTGTCGGAAATTGAGTCTCCGAACTGATAAATCGAATCAAACCCAAATTGGATAGGCAACAATGATCCATGAACAATGTAAGAGTAGTTGTAGATGATGAGTACGAGGAGAAGATAGATCACGGAAGTAGACATTTTAGGAGGAAGTATGTATGAGGTGAATGAGAGTTTAGACCGCAGCTTATGGATTAGTATGGAAGATCAACAGAATCCATCTTATCAGGTAAGTCTTTATTACCAGTTCATTTTCACCATATTTGTTTTATTTTATTTTTATAGTTCTCATAAAATATTAGGAGTATTATTTGCTAGTGTATGTATCATTTGCTTTTGACATATATGTCGATGCACGTTTTGTATCGTTAATATCTCTAACTATATGGTAATAAAAACTAATTTTCTTTTAATATTGTCAAAGCATTCGTTCAGACGAATCAATCAATATCTTACTCGTTATATATCGGAAGAAATCTACAAAATTCTCTCGATTTGTGAATATTGTCAAATAAGCAAATGAGACTTACATTACAGGGAGTACGATCTATGGGGCTAACTGCATCTGCATTCATGAGACTTCGGCCCCACATCTATAACCAGTCTGGCTTTGAGAAGATTTTTTTATAGGAATTAGCTAGCTGCTAGTTAGTCATCATCTAAATCATCTCTATTTTTATAATTACTAGACTAGCTAACATATCCAAATTGTGTTAATTGCACATTAATACTGGTTTAAGTTGGTTCTGTTTATCTTTTTGATACAGATATCTTAGTCAAGCTCAAATGATGGGAGATACAATAGTTAATTGCTGTAAAACTTGTAACAGGGTGACAGTAAAGCAAAATGTTTGAAGTGAATCCAAGACTTGTTATTTGTTAAGTTTGGACATAAGTAATACGATTAGCATCAAATTCGTCCCTATCAATTAACCCTCTCTAACTCTATACTTTCGTAAATCTCCCATTTTACTACTCTCTCCGTTAAGAAATACTTGTCTTTGGAGCAATTTTAGAGACAATTTATTGATCAAAATTTTAGACAAGTATACCCTTCATAGTTTAACTAATGACATGGAAAGAATAGTGAGAGAATAAAGGAAAGAATCAATAACAGTAGGGTAAATTTGGAAAAAAATGGTGTAAAATTATGTTAAAAGACAAGTAATTTTTAACAAATGACTTAGGCTAGAGGGACAAATAATTCTTAAAGGAGGCAGTATTTTTTTATCCATGTATGGTAGTCTCCCATCTCTTTCTGGTTATATTGCCAATATGACAGTCCTTATTTAGCATTAGATTTTCCCTATATAGCACGGAAACCCCTAAAAGAGAACAGAAACGCCGTTTATAAACAAAAACAAAATTAATCACATTGTTGTCCTGTTATGTGTACTTTTCTATCTTTTTATTGAACATCTTTATAATGCTGAATACTCTTGGCTGTTAAATAACCAGGTTGTTAAGAGCCAAGTCTGAGATGAACTTTTAGTTCTAGATTGAACGCATTGAAAGAACCACCAGTATGATTGATCTGTCCAGTTTTAATAATGGTGAATCCTATTTTTTTGACAGCATAAATCTTTTCGTGAATCCTTTGTGTTTGAGAAATTCTTATCTTTTGGTTATGCTATGTAAAGTCATCTGGCAATCCGTAAAAATGTACAAGACCAAGTTAAACTACAAAACCGAGTGTCCAACATCTACCAGCCAATTGAAAATTACCTCCAAAGAAACCAAGGTTCACTTGCAGTGTTGCGCTCTAAATCTAATACATAAAAACATTTTTTTATTATTATCAGATAACAGGTTCTGTTCCAAGAAAATGATAGAATATCTTGTGTATTAACACTTGTTACAATGTACTAAATAATAATACAAGTTCATTAAAATAATAAATATGTGCACGTATATTTACCTAGTTTTCATCTGACATAAAATGTATGAAGGGACGGGAGGTTATTGTACACTCTTGTATTCAGTAGGTTCAGACAAGGCCTCCTCAATACTCCTTACAACTTGGCTTAAGCTACAACCACCTTCCAGAGATTTAACAGCAACTTTGTGAGCATTTTTATGCCATTTCAGCAAATTGTACGACTGCAAAACTGCCCATCTTGCTTGGTTCGACATCTAAACAAGTTGTTGAGATAGTTAGCACTAAGCATATTACATTGACATCTTTAAATAATTTTAAATTCTTGACGCATGACAATGAACCACAATACCTGGGCAACACTCAACGGAGGTTCTAGAAGGACGCATATGCTTCGGAACAGATTCTCATCGTTTTCTCCACCCTCAGCTTCACCATATACAAGAGCTTCGGCAGCAATTCCAGCAAATAGTACCATGCAGTATCTGAACATATTAGATTTCAAATGTGTTTAGACAAGGAAATGAAAGTTGGGCAATTTGTCATCCTTGATAATCTCTTCACCATTAGTAAACTCTACCTTGGACACAAACACCATCAACTTGATTCTAATATTTAGCGAAACAACAAATTTTCCCATGTAGTTTGTTAATGTCCCACTGACAGTCTGACACACTTTATGGTCTGGTGTTTTAGCGTGGATTTCTAAAAAAATCAGTTGACATGTGGTTCTAAGAGAAAACTATAATCAATGGGTGGTTACATGAATAACCCAAATTCTAATAATATTGTTCTAAACTAGCACCAAAAATTGTTGTCAAGTACTCCCGTAAATATCAATCATTACGGTTGCAACAGGAAATTTCATGGGTTTGTAGACAAATAACTAAAAGCAAATCGGAAATTACAATGAAAAATAAAGGTGGCATATACTTATTTGCATAATTCACTGACATTATAAATTTTCCATGTAGAAATGCCCCTATAAGTTACATGAGAGTGGCATAGAATACCCTACTACAAACAGAATGACAGCTATTTGCTTTTCTTATTCAAAAGGAAGGAGTTAAAGGTCAACAACTTGAATAAGAACTAAAAACTATGTTAAATAACTTAAATTGATGAATACCCTTGCAAATAAAAATTACTGCATTCGACAAAATAAATAGAATGATATGTGCAATTAGTAACTAGCGATAGTTGGAAATTGTTACAGTGTCATGTTCACCAAAGCTCACTTGCAATGCCAGAAGAGCACCAGTAGAGTAATAATCCACAGAAAGCATGTAAGGATGTTTAGATCTTAAATTAAAAAACTAATTCAGGTCACTCTTCACGAAATGCAAATTTGAATGTTAGGATGGCTAAATCATTTAGGTTATATAATAAAAATGGCCACCATCTACACGGTCTCTTCCAATGCAGCAGATAAAGCAATGGAAAAACCTACCTGTCGAAAGCTGTGCTGCTCAGTTTACCGGTAGCGAGCTCATTTTCCAGGTTTTGATCCCAAAATTGAGTTCCTGCCTGTGATAAAATTGTATTAGTTCCTTCAGGCTTGTAACTGTAAGCATCTCTTTATTGAGATTTATACAACACAGTTCGCTTGATTTTGATGTACAGATGCATCCAATCCTCAAATCAACGTTCTAAACCTTTATTTCTGGTGACAGGCAGCAGTGATACTTATGAATATCTATAACAATAGAAGGTTCAAGCCTGGTTTTCTGGGAATTCAAGATAGTTCTTTACAGCTCGAGTGATAGAGACCAGTGACTCTAGGAAAAACTGTTTATATTTGCAGTACTAAACAGAAATCATCCTGTGTTGTGAAGCTAATGTTACATGAAGCAGAAAACATAAGAGGTATTTTTAATGATGGTTTATGAAAGGTAAAAAGCCCCTGCCAAATGATCAACATGGTTATTATAGCAACTTCTTTTAAGGCAGTTCGGGGTGAAGGTTGAGAGTTATAGGTGTCAATTTCAACGAGAAAGTATAAACACCAACTTATTAGTATCATAGTATTCACTATATACCACAAAACAAGTAGATAAGGAAAGTTTTTTGGGGCTAGGTTTAGACTAATTATAAGTTATAGTGTTTAGAGTTTTTTTGTCTCTTGCTATGTTAATGATTTTTCGTAGATTTTTCCCCTTCCCATGTGTAGGAAATAAAAAAAAGTCAAATCTGCATAGTTACAAGAGAGACTAAAGTTTCAAATTACCTGTCCTTGAATGCCCATTTGCATTGCCACAATGGGATCGAGTATCACCCCGCGGATTGGACAACCCATAAGATATGCTGAATATTTTGAGCAAAACAAGTTATTGACAAAACCAGCACTTAGCAAGTAAAATGGTATGCAACTGCAAACAGCATAATAGGAGCAGAAGTTTCGAATTGGCACAGTACAATTTTACAGTATGACGTATAAACTAATACAATTTGCTTGCCTGTTAGAAGATGTCCAGCTTCATGAACAAGGATGCGCTTTCTATATGGAGGCCAATAACTGGATATCTGAGCCAGACAAGAGCCTCCAAGAACAATGGAATCAAAAAATGCTAAAGAAAGAATCACTGCCAGATTAGGTCGTATCTCTATTCCTTGAGAAAGTAAAAATGATGCCCCACCAAAAAATGCAAACAGGACAGTACTAGAAGCACCAGAAAGACCCCATTTCTTCGGAGAAAGTTTAGAAACTGCAATAAAGGGGGGAAAACTATGATGCAAATGCTTCCAAAAGCACCGAGTAAGCAAAGCTGAACTAAGTTTCATTAAGCAAGAAAACACTACCTTCTAGCCCAGTGGAGGACTGAATAACAGTGGGAGTGATTTCTCTTGGCCCCTCAATGACTGAAATCAACAGACATTGTGGAAAAACAATGAGTTGGGAAAGAGAAAAAAATGTCAACTTGTTTCCCTAAAGTTTTAAGAAATATATTCCTTTCTCTTCTCCTCTTATCCCTTCTTGTCCAAGCTATACCAACAATCAACATACATTTAATCTCATTAATTACCTTTTTAGTATGTGTTGATTCAATAACTTCTAATGACAGATAGCCCAAGCAATATGGCACAGTTGTCTTCATGGTTGATGAACAGAAATTAAACATCTTTAAATTATGAAGAAGACATAATAACATATAACAACTCACATAATACAATCAAAATAACACTCCATCCTTGTTACTCTTAGTCTATAGTCATTACCACTGGATCAATTAGGTGGCACTTAGCTTATAAGTACAGCTCAATAACTTATGCACAGATGTATGCTACTTCAATTTCAATTTCTTCTCGCAGCACATACTAAATATAGAATCCCATCTGAATCAAATTAAGCAGCAATTAAGGTCAGAATCGCAGAGTTAGTTGAGAAAGTGAGAATGTTACCAATATTCCTGCACTTGCCAAAATTAGGTAACAATCCTCTATCCTTGAGAAAGTAATAAGCACTGGTGACGAGCCTCATATCATCTGCGTTCAAACAAGTATCCAAAACCTCCCAATCCCTCCCTAATCCAAACAATCCCAACTCAACTCCACGCAGAGGAGCCGAAGAAGAAGGAGGCTGAATCGAGTCGGGCAGTGGCTGAGTCTGGACCGCGGTGTATTCATTCATAGACTTGAGAAATCTGAGAGCCTTAGCTAGGTCCTTGTCCTTGACGGCCTTTTCGTACTCTTTCCATTCTCGGAGAGCCCTAGCGATGAATTTGGGAGCCTGTGTCGTCTTCCTGATTGGGAAGCCATGTCGGAAGGACGGAGGAGAATGTGGAGAGACAAAGAGGGAGCTGGAGTAGAAAGGAGCTGTGGATAGGATTGCCATGGGAATGCATTTGACAGCTCCGTTGAAGCGGAGAGCGTACGCAGAGAGGAGCGAACACGCACACAGACAGACACTTGTCAACAAACTACCGGTTCAGATAAACCCGGTTCTTTCCTACATAAATCTCCGGTTCAACTAAAAAGATTTAAAATAACCCAACCTTTGATCAAGTGTTAAAAATATAACTCATCCTTTCAATCTATATCTATACTACTAGGGATAGCCAGACCCGACCGGGACCGCCGGTTCGAACCGGAACCGGACCGGGTCAAAACCGGGACCGGAACCGGACCGGGTCAAAACCGGGACCGGATCGGAACCGGTTTGGTCACGGTCCGGTTCAGGTTCACGAAATTTAAAATAAAAAACCGGCGGTTCGAACCGGCGGTTTTTTATTTTTTTTAAAAAAATATTTTAACCGCCGGTTTTGTAAAAAAATAAATAAAATAAAGAACCGCCGGTTAACCGTCGGTTCCAACGGTTTTTTTAAGTTTTTTTAAGTTTTATAAATTTATAAAATTATTTTTTAAAAACAAAACCGCCGGGAAAAACCGGTTAACCGGCGGTTTTGTTTTGTTTTTTTAATAAAAAAACCGGTCCGGTTCAGCCCGAACCGGACGAAACCGGAAAAACCGGTTTTTCCCAGTTCCGAACCGGGACCGGACCGGGAGCCATCTCTATATACTACTATAAAAGAAGGAGGTTTCTTAGGAACACTAGCTATTTTGTTTGATGTCCTATTTTCCTTTTATATTCATGTTTATCTTAACTTGATTCTTGTATTTAGACAAGTGTATTGTTTTATTGGCCCAACTTCCCATTTTGTTGTTATTGGTGTGGTGGTGCCGAAATTTGGTGGGGAAATGATGTTAAATTCTTTTATTGCTTACTAGGCACATAAATACCCCAAATTCTTGAACCATACCCTAGCTAATTCTTTGTGAATACATTGACATATCCTAACTACTTCGAAGGCATGCTTAATGCCTTCCTTAATTAAATTCTAAAGAAATATGTAGAATCTTAATGGTTGAGAAGGGATGAAGAGGAGAAGACTGAGAACTCGGATCGGGCGTGGGGCGGTGGAGCTCAGCCTCGTCGTGGAGTTGTCCGGCGTCAACTAAGAAGAATATGAGTCTTTAATAGAAAAAGCTATATCTTAAATTTGGTGGTTTTAGAGGATCTAACAAAGATGTCAAAAATTAAGAAAAAGTTCTAAATTGACTTCTAATACAGTATGGAATGATTTATTTTTTTGTCAATATGATGAGACAAAAATTTACCGAAAGCTTTCCCATTTTTTGATAATAACTAGCTTAGTTTTCGTGCTTCGCACAAATTTATACAACATTAAATTAAAATTTTAAAATAGTAATTTTATTTATATTAAAAATATAAAAAAATGTGTAATTGAATAACGCAAGCTATTTTAGTTAGAAAAACGATCATTTTAAATCAATTAACGTAAAATGAGAAAAATAATGAAATATCTAAGAGATATTATTATTATTAAGATATGTATTTCTAACTTAAATTAAGGGATTTCTAATGTGACTTATTTTTCATTTTAATTAGGGATTTCTAATGTGACTTATTTTAAATTTTAATTAGGGATGTCTAATGTGACTTTCTTGAATATATTTATTACTTAGGAAATATATGATACAAGAGTGATTTGTTCATAGTATATTAGGAAGGAATCAAACATGTATCTATAATTTAATTTGAAATTTAAAAAATACAAATAATTTGTGAAAATGACATGTACAGCAAGAAAGAAATTTAGAATGACATGTGGCAAACTCAAATGTGGAGGTGATTTAACAACGTTGTTTATAAAAGCGCCTCATGTGTTTTTCAATTTGTTTTTTAAAAAAAGGCTTGGCTCCGGGAGAGACACCGTTTTAAACAACGTCTCTCCTTCTTCGGAAATTTCTACAACTATCAAAAGTGTCTATTTCGGAAATTAGTTTCAAAAGACGCCTATAATGAGAATTATTTCCAAAATATTGCCATTTCAGAAGAAACAAATTGTAGATTTGAGTGTGTGTTGGAAATGGTTGCCCATTTTTTGGTATACATCAATTTTTTAATAATATCTCTCTCTTTCATCTATCAATACCCATTTTTCATACCCACTAATTCTCACGACTCTCCCAATGGTTGCCAACTAATCTTTTGGTAATTCGTTATTTCTTTCCTACTATTGGAATGTGGGATGTGATATCAAAACTAGAAGGAAAAAAGTTTCGACAGCATAACTTCATATTTGATAAATATAATTTGTGGATAAGTGAACAACTACGAGAAATTTATGAGTCACTTATACGGGAAGTACGAGGCATGTTGTTATATTGTCTTTAAAAATTCATGTTTTACCAAGTAACCAACTTTTTAAATTAAAGAGTCATCATTAACCACTACTTTTAAATACTTACTGACACTACATAAATAAAGATGATGATGAAAGATGACTCATGAAGATTTACGAAGTATCAAAGTGTCGGAAATCAACCCCGCAAACAAGTGTCAAACCTAAACTTGCTACAACAACAAGAATTTAGTTCATATTAGTATATAAAAATAAGGTGTTAAAACTCTTTTTTTTGGTAGAGAATAAGGTGTTAAAACTCTAACCTAATCTAATTTAGTTCATATTATTTCCTTGAAAATATTATGATTGTGTAATTTAAATTTATGATTAAACAAAAAAGAAAACTAAAATTACAACAGAAGAAGCAAATGAAGTAGATCATCCATGGTAAAATAGCGGTAATCATGTGATTATCATAGATGAAGTCCATCAAAGACATTTCATCAGTGGCCAAATATTCTTAATACACTAGATACGGGAGACCGTGCAGAGACCGTGCAAAGCAAAAAATCAATATTGATTGAAATATTTTGAATAAATATATAAAAATGTAACTCAAAATCTTGTCTCATTTCTCATTCTCTTGTTCCGGTGAGAAGAACGTCATCGGTCTATCCCGCATCAAATCCGGCTCTCCACTCACCATTCTTTTTTGTCGAGCTTTTCCTTGAATCTCCTCCTTGACTTCCTCTTCTTGTCAGCGGTGGCATTCTCTTCACCGAAGCAACAATAAAATGAGGGAGATGAAAGAACAATTTAATGGGCGTAAAAGGAAAGCAGACAATCGAAAACCCCATGAAATAAACACTCTACTGAGGAATTGCGGAAGGAAACAACACAACCAAATTAACAAAAATCCTAATAACAGAGGGCCCAAATTGATAAGTAAATTCATGCCCAAAAATATATATCAATCCGATCAGTATAATTGCATTGATTTCTGTAAAGTGTGTATAATAATGTTTAAGTATATAGGATAAATTTTCTGACATGATGTTCGTGAATTAGAGTTACGCCTTAGTTTCACCACGCGACTTTAATGAATTATGTATCGATCGTTAATCTTTCCTTCTAGTTTGTTGTGACAATTACAGGAAGTACTTATTCTCCAGCACCTTCGTGCATGGCTCATGCGTACTAAATATTATAGGGCATGCTAATATTTATGGAGTGTTTTAGATTTTATATGTATAATAATACTTAACGGTATGAATTTAGTTTTGTAAGATGACAATTAAATATATTAACTGTGTGAATACTATGTAAATTATATTATTTATAACACATATAATGTAATGTAGTTCCCTTTCAAATGAGATAGTGACCTCATCCAACTATGCTCCTTATAAGTGCAGGAGTAGAAATTAAGGATAGTGAAAGCAAATTTTAATGTTCTGTTTTAGGATTCCTTACTCACCAGTCACCACTCAAACTCAGTATCCTCACCCTCTAGAGGCTAAAAGAAGGGTAATTGCAACCTTCAAAATCACACATACAAACACCAATAACTAATGATCTGAATCCTATAAAATCACACATAAAAATAAAATTACTCACATCATAGACAATCAGCAAAAACATAAATATTGTAAATGATTTTTTTCCCAAAGATTCAATACACAAGATACCCATTTTGTTCATACATAAACAACCTAATTAACACAACATGGTACAAACCCGGTAACTAATGATTTGAATCAAAGGCATAAACAACCATATTCTTTAACAAAAACAATTTTGATCGCTTATGGTGGCAGCTTTGCGCCCACTACTGTTGACAAGTTTGTTTCAGTTCTCGGTGCTTTTATTTACCTGAAATTCACCGGGTAAGCATCTCAGTTTCATAAACAATGTTGCATCTAGAAATTAAGTCACATTAATAGTTTTGACTCTTCATCTTAAGAAAGTATGTTGAACTCACCATATATTTCTAAATCACTCGTCTCACTCTAAAACACAATAAGAAACACTAAATTTTTAGACCACTTGCTTCACTTTGAGTAAGAAGCCAATACATACATGTGCACTGAAGTTGCTCATTGAAACAACAAAAGGCTCCTCACCAGCAAATTTGATTTTAACATAGCATTAAAAAAAGACACCAAATATGTTTTTTCTTTCTTTCATCAAAAGCAGGTCATATTCATATATGAAAGAAGTATTAGTGAAAAAATAAAACCAGGAATGAGTTCCAGGTTGAGTGACTGCTTAAATCAAGTGCCTTCAAATCTGCATTATGAAAAACCACAAATTCAAACATATAGCAGAAACATAGTAGAACAAAATGATTCAATGGATAAGAGCAAATCTTAGTGTGCTGAAGAAATGAAGAAGTATGAAGCAATAGGAAAATATAAGAATAAAATAACTTGCAAAGTCACAACGTAGTTAATTCTAATCTAAAGATTACATGTAAATGGATGAAAAGTGGCCTTTAACTTCAGATAGTGCATTACATCACAAAAATGAAAAACGTATTAGGAAAATCTTTTACTTCAAAAATCATCAGTATGATAGAGTATAATTGTTACCAAAACCAAAGAAGTAAAATATGAAACTTTAGCGATATACTCCTGACGAGGCGAATTTGTCGTGTGCCAAGTCAAGTAATCCTAACATGCAAACTAAGTAATATAGTGCGCAAGTAAGGGTCGAATCCCAAGAGAATCAGTTTATCAAATTCTTAAGTTATCACAATGACTAACCAATAAACGTAACCAAAGGGGTTTTTTTGTGGTTTTGATACAAAGTATCGAATGTCAACTTGGTTATAACAAGATTTAGCGAAGTGTTCCACTTAGCGATTATCCACAATTAGATTAACAAGTTGATCTGAAAATCCTTTTTATCCCTATGTCAAGTTCTCAAGTGATCGTTCTAATTCTTGTTCTTGAATAGTTATTAGTCCAACTAGTCCTAATAACCCTTACTCGATTATAACCTCGAAACTATCAAAGTTCAATAACAAAGTAGCAATGCATTTAGGAATAGATAGATACATGCAATATCATGGACAACTAGTCGGATACTCGACATGTACTCAACTCTCTTCTCTAATAACAATCACAACTAGTTCATGCAAATAGATTGTGCTACACAACAAGTATGATAATTCAACTACAAGTATCAAACTCTAGCAATATGAACAAGACACAACTAACTTAGGTGATCAATCTAAAGTAGTAAATCTAGTTCATCGACAATACAAACAAGAGAGTTGAGACAATCAAAGAGTAGACAAAAGGAAAGGATAAACTCACAACTTGTTGAATCCAAAAGCTTCAAACGCCAAGTGAAACAAAGAACCTTAGCAACTCATAAGTTTGTGAAATACTCTCCAAAAACTTAAACAAAACAAAGACTAGATGATCAAGGATGATCATCCACTACCTATATAGTATCAACTAATGTAACAGCCGAATTAAGGTCCTAAAAAAAACGTATGGAAAGTTACAAAATTAAACACAAATTACTTCAAATGGCAAAGACATCAATTTGATTCTTCTGTCGAGGAACCGCACCCGCGGGTTGAGAGCCGCGGGCGCGGTTTTGGGATTCTTCAGATTCTCAGGATGGCAGAGGGCCGCGGGCGTGGTTTGGGACCCGCGGGCGCGGCTTGAGCTTTCTCGAAAGTCTTGGCTGAAGGTGAGGGCTGCGGGCGCGGCTTGAGACCCGCGGGCGCGGCTTGAGCTTTCTCGAAAGCCTTGGCTGAAGGTGAAACCCGCGGGTGCGGCTTGAGACCCGCGGGTGCGGCTTTGTTGTCTGAGGCAGAACCTGCTGATTTCTTCAAGTCTTCGTCTTCGTCTTCAGCAGCTTCTTCCTCCTTCAATGCTTCCAATGCTTGTATCATCTATTGAAAATTGGTCCGTACGCCCAAAATGGGCGTACGCGGCGGATATAAAAATCCGCCTCGCTTTCTTCTTCCTCCTCTCATCTGAAGCTTCGATTACCGTTCATTTGTAACCCTAATTGTCGCCGTCGTCCAATCTTCTCCCATTTCACTCGTTTTCTTCCCCAAATCTATCCTATTCGGCTCGTTTTTCTCATACAATCCAAATCCCTCAATCAATTTCACTCGGAATCATGCAATCCGAAGAAATGGGGAAAAGCTCGAAATCCACTCCGGCGACGGTGGAGGCTGCGGCTTCGTCTGTTCTCCCTCCCGTCCGTATTAGTGCTGGTGGCGCAAGAGTCCGAGGTGGAGGAGTTGCGCCTGGGCGGAAGACGAATCCGGCGAAAAAGAAAAGGGCCCGTGGTGGTGGAGCTGCGGTGGCTCCTGAGGTGGTCGGTGGCGCTGGCGAGGGGTCTGGAGGTGAAGCAGGTGGTGGTCGGGGTGGAGCTCGTGGTGGTCGGGGTCGGGGCAGTGCGCAAAAACGGGCCCGTTCGAAATCGCCGGAAAAGACGCTCTCGATCCACGAGGTACGTTAATATTTTTTTTTAATTAGTCGTTATTTATCGTTTAGCGTGAAACGTTATTCGATAAATAACGATTAAAAAAAGATTTATTAATGTAATATGAATTATTTGTTATTTATTAATAAATTATTAATTAGTCGTTATTTATCGTTTAGCGTGAAACGTTATTTGATAAATAACGACTAAAAATAAAATAATAATATATTAATAAATAATATTTATTAATATAATATTAGTTAGTCGTTATTTATCGTTTAACGTTTCACGTTATTTGATAAATAACGATTAAAACAAAAAAAATTATTATTAAATAAAATTTATTAATATAATATTAGTTAGTCGTTATTTATCGTTTAGGTAAAAGAAAAAAATATTATATTAATAAATAATATTTATTAATATAATATTAATTGGTCGTTATTTATCGTTTAACGTTTCACGTTAATCGATAAATAACGATTTAAAGAAAAAGATTTATTATTAAATAATATTTATTAATATAATATTAGTTATTCGTTATTTATCGTTTAGCTAAAAGAAAATAATATTATATTAATAAATAATATAATATTAATTAGTCGTTATTTATCGTTTAACGTTTCACGTTATTCGATAAATAACGATATAAAGAAAATGATTTATTATTAAATAATATTTATTAATATAATATTAGTTAGTCGTTATTTATCGTATAGCTATTAATAAATAATATTATATTAAGAAATAATATAATATTAATTAGTCGTTATTTATCGTTTAACGTTTCACGTTATTCGATAAATAACGATTTAAAGAAAATGATTTATTATTAAATAATATTTATTAATATAATAATAATTAGTCGCTATTTATCGTTTCACGTTATTCGATAAATAACTTGTAAAAGAAAAAGATTTAATATTAAATAATATTTATTAATATAATATTAATTAGTCGTTATTTACTAAGAAATGAATTAATTAGTAATTAATACATTATTAAATAGCGTCTTAATAAATTATTAATTAGTCGTACCTAAGAAAAAATTAGTAATTAATACATTATTAAATATTTAAAAGAAAAACGTCAAATAATATAAAATAATAATTCGTAAATATGAAAATAGGCTTTAGAGAGGGCTATTACTCCGGCGGGTTGTTCTGTTAGAAAGAAGAAGAAGGGCCCTCGTTACCCTAGCGCACGCGGGATCACAGCTTCCCGACGTCGTGGATCTCCTCCAGACATTCCAGGAGTGCATATAGGAGATACAGGGAAAGCTCTGATGAATGATTTGGATGTTAGTGAGGCGGAGGAGTTTTCAGAGGAGTTGACGGAGGCAACCGAGGTTGCAGATCAGCCAGAGGTTGCAGATCAGCCAGATGTAGATCTAGGAGATTTGGAGGCACAGATGCATGCTGATTACTATGAGGGATCACCTGTGCGTGAGCCATCTCCAGTTGGATCATTGTCGCCTTCTGCAGAGGATCATCAGCAGGAGATTGAGGAGCTTGTTCATGATTTCGATCAGGATCAGCCAGACCTCCAGGAGCCCATTCAGGACCCTGTTCAGGAGCCTGTTCAGCACATTGATCCGGGCTTAGCTGTACCGGTTCCAGGGGATGCAGATTATGTGGGGCATCCTGGAGGTCCTCTTAGTTCACGGCTTTTGGTGAATTACATCACCTACATTGCTCCGGTGATATGGACTGAGACGTCGTCTCTTGCAGAGCGTATTGAGCATGACCCGACTTATGTGATACCGCCCTCATCGAAGGTATGCGTTGTTTCCTAAATGAATTTGTGAGGTAAAACGATCCACACGCTATTCTAATTCATTAATTTCTCTTTCGTACATCAGCTGAAGCGGGTGTTGGATATATACACCCGCAAGGACTTCTTCAGGGAGTATGATAGGCATAAATCTAATGTGCCTGGGTCATGGTGGCAGCTCGTTGAGCGGAGCCACTTACAGGTCCTTGCAGATCCCCGGCTCGAGTACAACAACATCGATCTGATTCTGATTTCTGCATTTGTGGAGCGTTGGTATCCAGAAACCAACACGTTTCACTTTGCATTTGGTGAGATTGCTCCTACCTTGTTAGACGTGCTGAAGATTCTGGAGCTTCCGATCCATGGGCGAGCTGTCAGATCTGCTGAGGCAGACATAGATGGGTTTGTGCATCCTCATGTGCAACGGATGTTCAGGTTTGCTACGATCGAGGAGGCTGCTGCGCTATGCTTACGTACGTAGAGTTTATTTTATTATTTATATTTGATTCCATTTTTTAGTTGATTCAATTAAATATTTATAATCCGTGATAAATTATCAGATGGGGGTTTGAACGTCCACGGCAAGAGAGACATCACCACGATCCACACCCGACTATTACAGATGTTTGATATACGGGACAGGTAAATTATCGTATATTATAAGAATTTCTCATAATTTCTCGATTAACGTTACTAACTCATTTTTTGTTATTAATTGCAGGACTCCTCAGCAAGAGAGTGATATTGCTTCGCTCTACTTGTTGTCCCTATTAGGCAGTACGACATTTGTAGACAAGTCTCGGATGAAGGTGAAGCACAAATACCTTAGCATCCTCGTAGATCACAATGAGACAGAGTCCTATGCTTGGGGGACAGCCGTCTTGGCTGAACTGTACAGACAGTTGGGTCAGGCCTCCCGTGCTCAATCCAAGGGGTTTGCTGGCTGTCCGCTCCTGCTGAAGGTAGTATTCGTTTAATGTTTGTTTTTTTTTCGTGTATATTTTGCTTATGTATAAAACATTATGAAATTATGGTATTTGTAGGCTTGGATATGGGCGTATTTCCATGGTCTTCGGGGTCATGCTACGCAGGACTTGGCATCCATGAATGCCTCGGCGGCGGCTATCCGGGAAAACAGCAAAGTCAAGTACCATAAGGATCCTGCTCGACTAGTTTCCCTCAGACTGGTCCTTGACCAGATCACATATGCAGAGGTAAGTACTATTTAATGAGTAATTTCATCATATGTTATGCAATTATTATTTTTAAAAATACGTTTGTCATTTTAAAAAAACATAGGTTCAGTGGAACCCCTGGGGCAAGTTGGATCTCAACGACCCCCAATATAGGTTAGGTCTATTTCGGGGGCCTGTAGAGTCCTTTGAGGTCAGGGAGTCGCACCATCCTGACCGATGTATGCGACAGTTCGGGTATGTGCAAGGCATACCCGAACCCCCGATTACACCACCTACTGCGATTAGAAATGATTTTGCATCGGGGTACACTGTCACATTCGGGGATGAGGACTGCACTTGGGCCCCAGAGACCCTGCCGGATCGATTGATCACCTTAGACGAGCAGGATCGAAGAGGACTTCGAGAGTATGCATGGGATTGCAAGGATGGATATCTGACATGGTTTAATGTCATGTCACATCCTTATGTTGATTCCAGATCACCCAGGCAGGACCCACGTGCACCGTTTGACCACCGTGCGGAGCACATACAGATACCTGCGACAGCCTCTGTAGTTGTGGTACGTATTTTAGTCAATATCGCTCAAGTTATAATTATAATCTATTTTATTCTACTTATATTTACATTTTGAAAATGTAGCGGGGCAACATACTCGCCTCTGAGATATCTAGTTTCCTACGTGCATATGGTGACACTCTGCCTGCAGGACAAGCGAGGATGATGAGGGGGTGGATCAGCATATGGACTGGTGATGTAGTACCAGAGGAGGATGGGCCTGTGCAATGATATGTTTGTGTTCAGTATTATATTTTGGATGTTTGTGTGATATATATTTTGTTGTCGGTATTATATTTTGGATGTCGTAGTTTTCATGGATTTATATATTATTAGGATTTTCCAACTTAAAACGGGCTAAGACGAGAATTTGTGCGAAAACCGATGAAAACCGACTTAAAACGGGCCAAGACGAGAAATGACACGGAAATCGAGGAAAAATGACTTAAAACGGGCTAAGACGAGAAATGACACGGAAACCGAGGAAAACCTAGCTAGGGTATAGGGTTTAGGGTATAGGGTTTGGAGAGTGGATAGTGGATAGTGAATGTGGATAGTGGATAGTGAATGTGGATAGTTGTGTTTGAAATGGATAGTTTGGGCCCAGTTCGTTTAAACGCCTTATAACGCTGAAACTCAAAATTTCAAAATTGTAACATGATAGAAAATGAAGTATTTATTCGTTATCAATTCTCGGAATCGAAAAAAAATCAACGAAAACGTCAACGGGCCTAATAAGGCCAAATTGAGATTTGGTGAGGCCCATTACCTAAAAACGACATAAAACGGGTTAATAAGACCTTAAACATTGAAAAACTTGAAATGTAAAAGTTGTATTTGAGCATTACCAATATGACGGTTTCGTTTTTATAATAAAATAACAAAATGAACATTTCGAAATATCTAAATAGTCACTTTCACCTAGTTACGAGTTAATCTCAAGTATATAAGTCGTATGGTTTTACTAATATGTGTGTGATATCAATTTGTTACTCAAATAAACTTGACATAAAACTTTCATTAAATGTTATGAAACACTCAAATACTCCAAAATAATGACATTTCACATCTTCGTGTTGTCCATATTGCTTGATTAGTAAAACTATACGACTTATATACTTGAGATTAACTCGTAACTAGGTGAAAGTGACTGTTTAGATATTTCGAAGTGTTCATTTTGTTATTTTATTATAAAAACGAAACCGTCATATTGGTAATGCTCAAATACAACTTTTACATTTCAAGTTTTTCAATGTTTAAGGTCTTATTAACTCGTTTTATGTCGTTTTTAGGTAATGGGCCTCACCAAATCTCAATTTGGCCTTATTAGGCCCGTTGACGTTTTCGTTGATTTTTTTTCGATTCCGAGAATTGATAACGAATAAATGCTTCATTTTCTATCATGTTACAATTTTGAAATTTTGAGTTTCAGCGTTACAAGGCGTTTAAACGAACTGGGCCCAAACTATCCATTTCAAACATCATATCTCAAGTTTTTACTATATACCCCTTCCTTTTTCAATTTTTCAAGTATTTTTTGGCTAAATACCCCTTGCATCATGAAAACTATTTCATTTTGCTAAATACCCTTTTCTTGTCATTTTTCGTTGTACGTCCCTCCATAAACTCGATTTACGCGTTGTTTCTCGTTTTAATCCTGTTTTACTCGATTTACGCGCTGTTTCTCGTTTTAATCTTGTTTTACTCGATTTGCGCGTCGTTCTTCGTTTTAATCCCGTTTTACTCGATTTTCGCGCCGTTTTTCGTTTTAATCCCGTTTTACTCGATTTTCACGCCGTTTTTCATTTTAATCCCGTTTTACTCGATTTTCGCGCCGTTTTTCGTTTTAATCTCGTTCCTCCTTACCCGTGAATGCATATGCAATGTTGAATGTCTTATGCGTGCAAGTGAAACCGACAATCTCCACAAGAGGCATTTTATACCTGCATAATATATTTAAATAATGAAGGAAGAGGCATATGCAATATATTTAAACAATTTTTTTTTGATATACAACTATTATGTACCTATTTGTCTTGTATGTGGCGTCAATAACCACGATGTACGGAAACATCTTCAACAAGTGCAACGAGTCTTGATGGGCAAAAAACAAGATTTCCACCTCGTTTGATTTCTTCTTGCAGAGGGGATGCACTACATAGCTGCGCTCCTTCAAAAACTTCAAGGTCCATTGTGTAACAGTCAAATCTCCACGATCCTCAAAATGCAACTTCTGAATAAAGTTGGCGATTTGTTTTGTGGATGTTGTATTCCCTGGAAAGGCCGCACTCAACTGAGTAGCAATAACAGACGGCGTAGTCAAGCTGTTCGCACATACCGTCACAAATTTCACCTCATTCGGCGTCATTCGACCCATGTACGGATGGCCAATGAAGCTAGTGGAAAGCTTATGATTGTGTTGTCCGTATTTTACCTTCACATACCATCCATCTCTCGCATCCCTCGCCCTGAACCTATATCCTCGGATCTCAAACTTGCAATCCGACTTCTTATCCCTACTATCCCGCTCTGTATTAACAACCTCCTCTGTTTCGCCATCCTCTCTTTTCTTTTTCCCTGATCTATACACTCCAGCATGCAAGCACATTATATTCATTTGACGCTCATTGCTATGGCGAGTCACTAATACCATCATAAGTTGTCTACCAATACTCTGAACCCAACGCCTCAAGTGTTCCTTAGTAGGAAACGTTTCTTCGGTATCAAACGAATCATAGTAATCCATACCCTATAATTAATAAAAACTACCATATTTATCACAACTAAAACTTAAAACTACGAGTCCACATCAATCTAAACTATCACTTCTACAAATTATTTGCAACTAAATAACGTAAATAAATACGAAACGATTCTAATTAATTACTAACCGAAAAATCTCCGGCGTCGAAGTCTCCTCCTTCTTCGTCGGTATCGTCGTCCCACATCACGTCGTCGGGTTCACTAAAATACTCTTTCTCATCCACGATCGCATCGTCTTCGTCACTCCCATGCTCGTTCTCTTCAACATACTCGTTCTCTTCACCGCTCGCATACTCAATCTCCGTCACATATTCAAACTCCTCACCATCACTCAAATTTGTAACTCTCCTATTTGACATTTTTGACTTCAACATTCATCTGAAGTTCCTACATTTATACACATACTACATCCCAAACGGTCATATTCTGAAAAAATAGCCGTTGGGATAAAAACAACTGTACGCCCATAATGGGTGTACAGGAAAAAATACCCCAACGGCCACCTTTTTAACTTTTGAATTTGGACAAATAGCCGTTACACCAAATTTTTAACTTCATACGCCCATTATGGGCGTACGAGTTAAAAATTGTATTTGACAACGGCTATTTTCAAACGGCTATATTATTAAAAATTATACTGTACGCAGGTTTTGGGCGTATACACACGACCGTATTCTGTATTTTGCCTCACAATCGATGTTGGAATTTTGCACTGTCCGCTGAAAACGAGCGTACGCCCATTATGGGCGTACGAGAATGTAGTGTGGAAAGTTGCAAAATGTAGTGCGTATAGATTTTGCCCAAAACAAAACTCACCCTTTCAAAATATTTTTTCCTTTTAAATACTATTACTAGTAATAGAGAGAAGGCGCGATCCATAATTGCGTAGACGAAACATAATTAATAAAGAATGGAGAATCGATTATAATTCTTTCTTTTAACATGCGGTATAATTACAGATGTTAAAGAGTCGAACTGTCGTAGACGACCTTCAAGTCTTCTACTATCTGGAAATAAGTTATAGATTACAATGACGATAATAATTTGATTTGTGATGTGATATGTGATGTGATTGTATGTATTAGTTTTATATTGAACTTATATATTAATGAGTTACAAATTGTCTCGTAAATTAAGTCTCACACACACTAAGAAGAGACAATAAATGAAATAAATATTAACCAATCAAAACAAAGGTAATAAATATATTAAGTGGAATTGAAAGGAGTTAAAAAACCTATAATTTTATATTATATTAGTAGTATTGGATTAGATTAGATTAGATTAGATTAGCGTATTTACCTCTAAATTGGTTACTTATTTGTCGGAATCTAGGCACGATTTGTTGTCGTTTGTTTTATCAATCAATTTGGTACAAATTTATGTTGTCACACACAAACCTTTCCAATAAATTACACCTTTTCTCTTTTTGATATTATAAGATACTGTATAAGATTTGTAGGAGGTATTAGATTTTTCAGACAAAACCTCGAACGTACATGGACATAAACTTGAAACAGTATTGATCTTGAGTACCATCAATGTAATGAAGTAGTAATTCAATGAAGTCTTCGAAAAAAATCATATTCCAAATATACTAAAAGGTACAGTACATCAATACTAGCTAATTCCATCGATGAATATGCATGAATCATGATCAATTGTCGGTGGGCATCTTGTAACGGCAAAGCGGGCAAACATGGCTAGTCTTGAGCCATTCAAGAAGACACTTCCAATGAAACACATGAATATTACACCCCATCGTAACCGAACTGCTCCGCGTCTCCATCTCCTCCATGCAGATAACGCAATCCGACACCCTCCACGCACTCTCGTGTAAATCTCCTTCCTCATCTTCTGCTATCCACTTTTCCGCCATCAGCTGAATTATCGAGTCAGCCGAGGCAGGCTTCATCTTGGGCCTCGCCTGATCGAAAGAATCCCTTAGCGCTATCTCCATGTCAACGTGATCAGTCTCCGGAGCGTAGACATGGATTTCCACCATGTAAACTCTGGTGAGTTGCTTTTCTTTCATGCAAGAATAGTGGTGCATGGCGTTGGCTTCTTGGATGACCGATTTGAACGTGTTTGAGATCTCGTTTGCGCAATGTCGAGGCATGTGGTTCGCGAAGCAGAGGTAGTCAGTGAGTTTATGACTGTAGTGTCTGTAGTAGTCGTCTCTGTCGAACCTGCTATCGCTACAGAAACGAATCTCGTCGGTCACTGCTACAACCAGCAACGTGCACGGTTGAGGTCGTTCGTATTGCACCGTTTTACGCAAAAAAATGTAGTTGAACGCAGGAGTCGCGTTACTACAGTAACGGGATTCGGACCATTCGTTACGATCGTTTATCATCGCCATGATTCCTGATTTTAGTGAAATTCTCAATTCAAGGGAAGTTTATATATCCTAACCCTAGCCTGCTCTACAAGCAACAAATTCTGATTAGTGAAACTCAAGTTCAAGGGAAGTTTATATCGATATATCTGAAGAACCCTAGCCTGATCTATAAGCAACAAATTCTGATTTATGGAACTCTAAAATCAAGAGAAGCTTGTATATATATCGATATATATGAACCCTAGCTTGTTTTAGAAGCAACAAATTCTGATAACCCAACAATTTAGTTAGCTTAACATATACGTCTATATATAAGGTAACTTTCACTCTATCTTTAATAAGGCGAAACTACACACAGGCTTATCGGCCCATACTAATATGGGCTGATATTTTCCAGATATGGGCTTAAAGGCCCAATAAGGCCCAAATATTTTACCTCGTGCAGCATTTTTTGTTTTTTTTGCTCTGCTCGTCGAAATCGTCATCGGTCGTAAGTCGTAACACCTCCATTGTTGGGTACTTTTTCCTCCCAAATTTTCTCGCTCAGAAAGATTTTGTTGCAGAAAGCAATGGCGTTTTTGGCAAAAAAGAATATCTTCTCTCAGTTGCGATCTCATCAGCCGGTAATTTCATCTCCTTTGCTGTATTAAATTTTTCTCTTATTTCAATTGATTGAACTGATTTCTCACTTCTATATTCGTCTCTGAAGAAAGCGGATAGATCCTTCGTGCCTCAGCGTGGATTCCATATCGAGCTTGGCGAGCGCGAGAAAGCTGTGAGTATTGGATTTTATTTTGTTTTAGTGCAGATCGGTGTAGTGTTTGGAGCTTTGAATTCGATGTTCTAGAAGTGATTTGATTAGCTGCGGTTTGGTTTGTGATTGGATTGGATGATTATTCTGTAGAGATCTTTGTTCAATTTTAAGTTTTGTGATTGTGCTTGAGGGGAAATAGATGAATTTTTGTCTTCTCTGGTACTTCCTGTTTTTGTTGGATTATGTTAGTTTTTCTTAGTTATTAGTAGTTCTTAGTACATGATCTTTGTATTCCCTAAAAGTATTATCTTTGTCCTTAGGATTGTTCTTATGAAGTGCTTTGATGTGATGAATGCCTTGTTAATCCTAGACAACATGAGTGGTATGTATCATCCGTTCTGGATTCGAGTATTCTGTGATTAGGTTTGTACATTTAAATCGAATTTTTGCATTCTTGTTGTTGGTTTCGGTTACAGCTTTCCTATCTTAATAATCCGTAGAGCAAATTTTTTTAGTGTCTTATTAAAAAAATTGTTACTACTACAGTCGTGCAAATCCAAGTTTACAAATCATCTAAGATTGCTCCTTGACCTTTTCTGTCCCGTCTGCTACCCTTCTGTGCATGCATTATTTTCTTCTTTCTGATATGCTTAACAATGCAAAGCAAACTGATTCAAATTGTTTGTGTTTTTCCCCTTCCATTTTGACTGATTTGCCAAATTGCATATACAGCATATGCCGTGTTCTATGGTTCACAATGCAAAGAAGCTGCTTATTTGGGTTATTCGTTTATTTATCCCTATTGTAAAAAACTCGGCTTTAATAGAAGATTGTGATTTTTGACGGAGCTTGACAAAAAATGTGTATTGTTGTTTATCTGTTGTGTTCAATAACAGACTTAATCACTCTTTGGCACATTAGTATTACATAAAGACGGATATGATAATTTTGCTCTGTATGGCCATTTGATTCTTTATTTAGCAGATTTCTGGACTTACATTAAGCCTGAATATCTTCTAATTTCACAAAGCATTATGATTGACTTTGAACCTCGTGTTCATATATTGCAGCTCCTAGCAAAAGATCCAGCACTGAAGCGATTCAAATCACACAAAAAAGGAGTGAAAACTATTAAGAGGATTGGAGATGTTCTCACAATTGTTGTTGTCGCGAGTAAGCTGTCCTATTTCAAGCATACACCTTATACTTACCGATTTTATCTGTGTGTTTGGAAAAGATAAAAGAAAAGTTATATGATGTGCTTATATTTATATTACTTGATTTTCCATTTAGCAAAAGTAAAATTATCTCACACAACTGATGTTGTCTCTTTTTTTTTGGTGAATGATGTTGTCTCTTGTTTGTACTAAACTATACCTTAAATTCACATAGCCGGACAGATATCCCGTTTTTGAAATTTATATGATGAATGTAAACTATGCCTAAAGTTCATATGCACAAATAATTCGTGATATCAAGATGGTTGCATGATATTGTGCTTTGCTTTCATTCTTTCAGGCTGCTGCTATGAAATCTACGTCAGAACAACAATGAGGAAAGAAGCTCAGTTGCAAGCAGAAAATTCAAGGGAAAACTGAATAATGGTATCGGAATCTTTGAATATCTGGTTGAAGAATCTTGTGGCATTTTAACACCTTTGTTGTTGGATATTAATGTACCTCATTCAATAGAACACAGCACTCCATGTCACATTTGTTAAACTTAAATTGGCCTTTGTTTGCCTTGGAGTGGCATTTTTGTGCCGTGTACTTGTCTTCACATTTCGATCTTGGGTTCGGTTTGATAAATAAACTTGTTGTTTAAACAGTGTTGAATGCAAATGAATGTTTGCTTTGGTTTGAACTTTTGTAAGAAATTGAAGTATTCTAAGCTATGAAGGATGGATGACTGACCATGGTTTGGCTCATGATATTGGATTAGCAATTTAGCATCCTCATTTTTCATCAGGTTATACATTTTAAGACAATCTTGTAAATGTGATTTATGTGATAAGAAAATGGTGGAATTGGCCTTCTGAAAATCAAGATATGTTCTTTTTAGACTTTCTTATGAAGAAGGGAAAAAAGCAGACCACCTACCACATAGAATACAAAAAAAAGTGCATGTCGGCATTTTTTATTTAATCAGAAAGAATGAAGCTGTATATCATTGTCATTATAATATAGGTCAACTTGTTATAATCATATCCATTTAAAGGATCCAATAGGAATAAAAATCTTAACTTAAAGGAAGGTAAATCCATATTTTTTTAGGTGGGAGATACATATCTTGATGGATTTTCTTGGTTCAAATTGGTATACTACAATTAGAACAAAAATTAAAGTTTTTTTATATACCTAAAATGTAGGGAATATGATCAAACTTTCTATTAACAAAATTAGAATTCGAGAATCTATATCATTAGCAATGATGTTGTTGTTTGTCCAGCATTATGCAGAGAGTTGCAGACAATATAATAAATGAACTATACACATATATGTATATAAATTATACATCACCTATACAGTATGGTCTGTCAATTAGTGCTCGCCAACTTGTGTCCTCATCTGCATTTTTCCTCTATTCACACTCGGTTCCCAAAATTGGATTAAACAGAAGAATATTTTTCAAAAGAGAAGATCTTGTAGGTTTTCATCTGAAAATTGTTCTTGATCATCATGGCAAGTTTTGGAGGAACAACTCAGAAATGCAAAGCCTGTGAAAAAACTGTTTATTTGGTTGATCAGCTCACAACTGATGGCAAAGTTTATCATAAGTCTTGCTTTAGATGTCATCACTGCAAAAGCACCCTTAAGGTAAATTCTGTTACCCTTTTTACTTGGTTTTGTTTTGTCTTTGATTTGCAAGATGTGATCTTTCTGGGTTTTTCCTGAAATGATCAGTAATGAATTTAGGTTCATAGGTTTTACTGATTATAGTTTTTCTTATATCTATGCTTATTTTGGAGAAGTTGGTTTATGATCAAGAAGTTTTCCCCTTAGTGTAGAACTGTAGATGGATTGTGAAATTTTGGTTAATTAAAAGCTGAGAAGTTCATCAAGATCATCTGTCAGATTTTGGTGTAATAAGTTGTAATCCTTGAGGAAAACTAGAATCACAGATGGGTTATTGGGGAATTAGGATTGACTTTTTTTATTACACCAAAAAGTATATCAATTGAGATACTTAATTAGGGAAGACTGATTAGAAGGATTTTGCTGAGGTTTCTGTTAATCTGGATCATCAAATTTTACCAAGAACTTTTTTTCACCAGATGAGAAAGTGACAGTGCATGGCTTATTCATGCATTAAGTATGGGTTTTTTCACCAAGAACTTTTTTTAGAGAAATTATTACTCCAAAAAGAATGTTTAATCATTTTTAAAAAAACTTTTAAAACTCTAAATACATTATATCCAACAAAATATTTGCAAAATCTCACTTATATGCACAAGAGCAGAGGTTACGAAAACCGTTTTTCTTATTATTCTGCACTCTTTGATTGTTTATGTCACCTTAGTAAGACTTCTGAATGTGATTTTTCTATGTAATTTCCCATGGTGGCAATGTTTTTCTCTAACATAAAGCTTGAATTTGAAACATGCGTTTCTCAGCTGAGCAATTACAGTTCATTTGAGGGAGTGCTGTACTGCAAGCCTCACTTTGATCAGCTGTTCAAGATGACAGGCAGTTTAGATAAAAGCTTTGAAGGTAACTCAATTTCAACAACATTGTTTAAACATCAAAGTTTGCCATATTTGATTCTTGTTTCCCCATTGCAGGCGCTCCTAGAGTCTCTAGAGCCGAAAGATCAATGGATCAGGTTTTGTTATTATACGTTAATAATACTTTCGCCATTTTTCCTATATGATGTCAAGAAAATATTTATGACAGAACACTTATCTTAATTTTGTGTGGAAAATTCTATCAGGGTCAGAGCAACAGCAAAATTTCAAGCTTTTTTGGTGGTACTCAGGACAAATGTGTTGCTTGTAAGAGAACCGTTTATCCAATCGAAAAGGTACATTTCTTACGCTGTTACGCATACATTAAAACACGAAACAAAACATTATCAAGATCTATAAAAAAAATGACCAATTTGATCACTATTCACTCCATCCACTTTTATCTAATAAGTAACATTAATGCATATCTCTATAACAGAAAAGTTCCGGTGAGAACAACGTTTAACGTAGGAAAAACGAAGTTTTTTGCGTTCATAGATAACAAACTAATGTTCATAGTTTGAGCGGTAATGTTTATAATCTGGGCCATAAAAAATTTTGAGGTCATTTTGAGGAAAAAAAAAAGTTCGCAATAATTACAAGTATGTTACCACGTCCCTCACTGAAAACGTTCAAAAAAAATTATGTCACACATTATGAACGTTACCATCCAGAATATGAACATTGACATGTAATTTGTGAACGCGATATATTCGTTTTTCCTACGTTTAGAGTTATTTGCATCCGAACTTTCCTCCTCTCCTATAATACTTTTCTAGTTTTTTGGTCGGGTGTCATGTTTACCAGCTAAACTAAAAAGACTTGATTGTTATACTTTTCTTGTTTAACTTGAGTTTTTTTTTTCCAGGTTGCAGTGGATGGATCATCATACCATAGATCTTGTTTTAGGTGCACTCATGGAGGTTGTATGGTAAGCCCGTCAAACTACGTAGCACACGAGCAACGTCTATACTGTCGACACCATCACTCTCAGCTTTTTAAGCAGAAGGGTAACTTCAGCCAACTCGGTACTGTTACCGCCATTGTTAACACTGATGATCACTCCAATGGGGTGACTGAGAACACAGAGATCCAAGCATGAACAAAAAAAAAAGAGTCAACAGAGGATGAATTGTGATTGAGTTATACACAGTTTGATTGTATCTTTTTGAGGGATTTTGTTTGGTTGTTTTTTGAATTACTGTTGATTTGGAAACTTAATTTCAGTTCTTGTTTAGGTATTTTCACTTTACAAAATCATGATCCTGTATTAGACTTTTGGATACAATTTCATGGAAGAAGTTTGGTATTGTTTCATTATATATATGGACGTTTTTTTATATATTATGTACAAGTCAAATTGTGTGGACTTTGAACTGACTTAGATACTGAGAGGTAAGAACAATTGAATGTGTGATATGTCATGTAATCCTATACATTTGAAAACTGGTATAGATCAATTTTGTTGACTTTCTTATCTACATCCAAGATTATTATTCACTACTATACATTTGAAAACTGAAAAACAGGTGGGCTAGTTCCTAGTTGGTAACGTCGTGAGTTTTGTGTTCATAACAAAAGAAAAACTGATTTTTAAAGTGTCAACTTTAGAAATTACCTCTACATGGCTCGCTATCCTGATTGATTGGTCTGTACTTTAAGCAACGATTTTTTTATCCTATTCCTAAGGTATATGTAAAACACACCAATAGGCAAAGTCAATTATAAATTGAAAAAGATAAACTTGAAGATTTATAAAATCTTAAGAAATATCACACACACTCTTTCTATATTGATGTGCTTAACACGTGCTCTTAGGACATATGTTAGAAAAATCGTTTTAACAATATCAAAATTTTATATCTTTTACTAACACGTAATTAAAGATATTAACAAAACAAAACTTACATCAAAAAGTTCAATTAATACTCCTTTTGTACCCTAATATAACAAACATTTCGCTTAAGTCTATAACTAGCGTGTGTTCCCGTACAATGTACGGGGTCGCACGTAATAAATATTTTAATAATATATTTATATTTTATACTATTAATTCGTTTATAGATTGTAATTTATAATTTATAGATTATAGTTTATAGTTTACGATTGATGTTTTATAGTTTAAGTTCATTAATAACTCAACTTAATTAGATTGATAACATAATAATAGGTAAAGATATAATATGATAAAAGATAAAAATCGATTTATCTTTTTGTTATATAACCTATTAGATTTTTTTTTTTTACTTATTTAATTCAAAGATATATATCAAAATATAAAGTTTGATGATGTGGAGGATGACATGGTGGATGATGTAGCATAGCTTAGAAGTCGACACATAGGCGAATTGAATATAAGGGCGACATGTGTCAAAACAACATTCTGTTTTAGTATATGTACTAGCGATTGTTCCCGTACCATGTACGAGGTCGCATGTAATAAATATATACTATTAATTAGTTTATAAATTATACTTTATGGTTTATGATGTATAGATTATAGTTTATAGTTTACGATTTATGTTTTATAGTGTAAGTTCATTAATAACTCAATTTAATTAGATTGATAACATAATAATAGATATATATATATATATATATATATATATAAGATAAAGATATAATATGATAAAAGATAAAAATCGATATTTGTTTTTGTAATATAACCTATTAGATATTTTTTGATTTTTTTACTTATTTAATTCAAAGATATATATCAAAATATAAAGTCGGATGACATGGTGGATGATGTATTGATGAGGCTAGAGTCGTCGTGCCTAATCAAAATAAACCTTAAACACCTAACTAATGTAGCTTTGGTAAGTAAGGGTCGAATTCCACAGAGAATCAAGTTATATATCCTATTTGTAAAAGCATTCACCAATTGATAACAAAGACGAAAGGGGAGATTATTGTGGTAATCAATCTAGCTAAGAAAACAATAAAAGATAAATAGTCTTAACATGCAATCAATTCTCTTTCATAAAAGCAATCAACTACCAGATCATGCAAATATGAGTGTTACAATGACAAAGAATTCCACCGTATATTCCTAGTCTAGCAATAGAAAACTACTAATCAAACTAGGTGATCAAGCTAGCAAAACCAATAGAAATCATATGATGAATACAACCACCCGTAGGTGATAAGAGTTCCAACCAGGAATACTATCCTAGCAAGGCCCGTAGATTCAATCCGATAAACACAGGAGAATTAATACAATCCAAATAGAAAATAGAACAAGAGTTTAGAATCTCACAACCAAATACAAACGAAAGCTTCAATTGTCTAGTCAACTCTAAAACAAAGAAAAAAGAAAAAAGGGTTCAGAAGAAGACTCTCCTTCAAAACTAGGTCTCAAACAATATATAGAAATCTAACCCTAAAAATATATGGTAAAAGATAAATCCTAAAACTAAAATAAGGAAAAAGAAAATAAAGTAACAATCATAACAATATTGGTGGCTTCAAATTTGGTTGAGCTGCTTGCTTCCAACTCAGCCCAAGTCCACTAGCTCCATGGCAAGCCCAAGTGCTCAGCCCATTCCATCTTCTTCAGCCCAACAAATCAGCAACAACTTTCTTTTCTACGTGGGTCGGCTCCCATGTGGGCTTCCTCCAAGCGGGCTGCCAGCTCTTCTCCTCAGATGGGCTGGCTTCTTTGTGGGCCTCTTCTTCTTGGATTTGATCACATGGACTCCTTCAATTTACTTATTTAATGGGCTCACCAACAATTCATAAATCCGAACATCTTCGTTTCTACTTCGTCTTCAATTCTTCACTTGATATTTTCTAAGTCTTCATAATAACTCCAATGATCCAAAACATATAAATGTCTCTAAACTCTTATGAAATCACTCATAATACAATATAATAATCCCTAGTTACGCTATATAAAGTGCAACGTATCATGTATCATAGCTTAGAGGTCGACACATAGGCGAATTGAATATAAGGATGACATGTGGCAAAACAACGTTCTGTTTTAGTATATGTATAGATAGATAGATAAATACATGAAAACATAGTCTATTCTTATTAGTATTTTAACAATATCGAATTGGAGAAAGATCAAATGAGAAATTAATCTTAAAATGAGAAATGAGAAGTAATCCTAGCAAGGGGATTGGCGTTGACCGGACGTTGACCGACCGTTGACTTTTAATTTTAAATTATTATTTTTTAGGCCAATTTTTTTTTTTTTTTAGGCCGGATTTTGTACTTACAAAATCAAGTGTTTCAAAATGCCTGAAATGTGCTACTATATTGTTGAAATGTGCTATGATATATTAGGCCAAAATTTGAACTTGCAAAGTATGTACTACCACAAGTGTTATGTGCTTCTATATTACTGAAATATGCTACGCTATTTGCCCATATGTGCTTCTATATGGCTAGTTGAACTGTGCTACGATATTGCATATATGTGTTTCTCTATGCTTGGTGAAATGTGCTACACTTTTCACCTATGTGATTTTCTAGGCTAGCTGAAGTGTGCTACGGTTTTTCCTATATGTGTTTCTCTATGCTAGGTGAAAGGTGCTACGATTTTTCCTATATATGTTTCTCTATGCTAGGTGAAATGTGCTACGTTTTTGTCTAGATGTGCTTCTTTATTGTTTAAATATGCTACGCTTTTCGCTTATGTGTTTCTTTATTGCTAGCTGAATTGTGCTACACTTTTGCCTATATATGCTTCTCTATGGCTAGCTGAAGTGTGCTACGCTTTTGTCTATATGTGCTTCTCTATGTTAGGTGAAAGATGCTACGCTTTTGCTTCAATGTGTTTCTCTATGACCGAAATGTGCTACACTTTTTCGCCTATATGTTATTCTCTATGGCTAGGTGAAAGGTGCTACGCTTTTTCCAGGATGTGCTTCTCTATTGTTGAAATGTGTTACACTTTTCGCATACATATGTTTCTCTATGGCTGAAATGTGCTACACTTTTCGCCTATTTAGGCTTCTCTATAGCTGAAATGTGCTACACTTTTCGCCTATATGTGCTTTTTATGGCTGAAATGTGCTACACTTCTCACTTATACGTGCTTCTCTATAGCTAGCTGAAGTGTGCTACACTTTTTGCCTATATGTGCTTCTCTATGCTAGGTGAAATGTGTTACGCTTTTGCCTTAAAAAATATAGCACTTTTACTTACAAAACATAACACTTTTTCTTACAAACAATAGCACACAAAATTGGTAGAAAAAACATAGCACTTTTGCTTATAAATCGTAGTAAAAAATATTTGGTAGCAAAAAAAAAAAAAAAATTCCTTACAAATAATAACACTTTTACTTACAAATCATAGCACAAAAAAAACTGAAACGAAAATAGTCCGAAAAAAAACCGACATTTTTTTTAAAAAGTCAACGGGGTGGTCAACGGCCGGTCAATGACGGTCAACGGGTAGTCAATGGCAGTCAACGAGCGGTCAACTCCAAGGAGGGAGGAAGGAGTTTCCTTCTTGCTTCTTATTTCTCATCTTAAGGGGCACTTCTCATGGGATTTGGACCCTATCGAATTTTAACATCTCTATTACCATATAATTAAAGATATTGATGTCAAAATATTTATTGATAAATTTATCAAAAATAAGAGTCCCTTAACTATATTTTTATGATCTAAATCACCCTTTTGAATGTGAAGCTTCCAGAATTACATTTTTTAACAACGTTCAACTTCCACCGCCGTCAGTCTTGTTTTCTTTAAAGTAGTTTGATCATGGAAGTCAATTTTGTTAATGGTCCAACACCAAATGTCTTCTAGATACAATATGCACAATACAAACACGACCAAACTTCAATGACAAGACTACCCCTTAAAGCAACCAATCATTAATACAACAGTAAGGGCAAAATCGTCAGATGTTGCAAAAGACGTAAGTAATGACAACAAATATACAACCTCAAAGCATATCTACTTTTCTTGACCAAAATGAAATGCCATATACCAAAACCAACACACACGCATAGAACCGTCCTTAAGAAAAACCTCTATTTATACCCACAAATCCACCAAACTAACACCAACAAATTCTTTCTGTTAATTAACCAAAGAATCTTACAAGATGAACGGGAAGAACAGCTACGAGACGTCGTGGGCGGATCAGTGGGACCCGGAACCCGCGGCTTACAGCAGCCATCAAAGCTCCGGGAAGAGACTAGGAAATCGAGACGGTGGCGGGACAAAGAAGAAGATGGAGGAAGGATTGGTTAAGACGAAGGAAGTTGCTTCGGTAGGGATGAAGAAGGTAAAAAATGGTGCAACTGCCGGGTTTCATTGGATTAAAGATAAGTGCCAGAAGAAGAACACACATAGATACTGAGTTTTGGTTTTATTTTGTGATTTGTTTGGTTGATGATCATACATATGAGTATAGCTTATGTCTAATGTCTCTGTTTCTTTGATATTGTAGTTTGTTGATGTTTTGTTAATACAAACCAAATAAGATCAATCTTGGATACCCGTCATCTAAAATTTCCATTTGGGCAATATTTTGTTTCATTGATGACTTGGGCCTTGTAGCGTAAGATAATGGGCCAACTGGGCTTTATTGTATTAAATGCAGCAAAATATTGATAATAGCAAATAAAATGGAATATATATTAGGCCCAATATACCTTTCACAAAATTTATAATTTCTAACCTGAATTTGTATTTATTTTTTACCTTTTAACAATTAATGATGACAATTCTTTGTCATCAATTGATGCTTTCTATCATTATTCGATGACAATATATCACCATTTAATCACAATAACTGTCATCAGCAAAACCGTCGTCGAGTACTTTATAAAACTGTCATCGAGTCATTTTATACATTATTAACTTTTTTAGGTTAGAAAATATGACTTACACGGCATAAAGGATTAGTTAGCATTAGCATGAGGAGGCTAACAAAAATATGAGATATTGTGTATGAGTGATAGTAAAAAGGATTTTGCTATTCGTCGCCCCCGGGGCGATAAATAAGACGCTATAAATAGAATATATATCCAAATAAAAATACAAAATCTTGCAATCAAATCTTCCCTAACAAACTAATTAAGAAATCTTAAAATAATTTCCTTTTAATTTTTACACAGATTTCCATCTTTATTTTTTCCTATTCCCTCAATTTTTTTTGGCTATACGGTTTTACTCCTTTCATCAAAGTCACTTTCTCCATGTCTCTTATAATGGAATTAGGAGGCATTCAAGTTAACTACTATTGATTCTTATTGAAAAGGAAGAGTGCTGACCAAGTACTCTAGCAAAGAAAATTGAATTTATTCATTAGTGGAAACGAAGTAAGTAGCAAACACAAAGAAACCACCTAGTACATACGGAGTAAAAAACACATAATCTGCTAAATATTCCTAATATTTGATTGTATAAATTGGGTTTAAACCCAACTCATATGCAGAAACTTTCTTTGATTTTGACGAGGGGTTGGGGAGATCAAAATTTTCTTTGTTCGGGCAAGTAGTAGTATAGTGGCCCTTTTCTCCACAAAACTCACAACATCTAGTCTTTTTTGCCAATTCCTTTCCTCCCTTCATGCGCTTCTTCTTCGGACGTCCCTTTGTTGTTGATTTAGGAGGACATTGTACAACATCATTTTCGCAAGTACTTTCCACTATATCTTCTTCATCTAATGTATTCCCTTCATTTGAAGACGATGATATATCATCGGTCTCATTGCGACGCCATCTCAAAGGAAAATAACTTGGTGGAATATCAAAACAGTTGGCTTGTATGAGGACTCGGAATAAGTGACGACAAAGTACTGCAATGAACTCAAACTGCTTACAACTGCATGTGACTCTTTGCCCATCCCAAAATATCTTGTGACTGCGTGGACCATCCTCTTCATAGAATTTCACTACATAATTGCAATCATTCATATCAGTCACAACGTATCTAGGAGCCTTTTCATATTCTTCATGGAACTTCTTGAAAGCAAACGGAGTAAGAAGCTTGTAAGCATTTTCTTCCAAAGGAGACAGTGATTTCAAGCAAGTATGCTTATATGTTGCAAGCATGTTCTGATGAAGGTGGGATTGTTCCATCTCTTTGATTCCAATATCTACCTAAGACATGAGAAAAAAAAAGCATAGTAGCCTGATGTGTAAAATCGATCTACTAATGAACTTAATTAATAAGTATAACTATGTATAAAAATGTACTGGCCTGTTTAGCAAACTCTCTCAAACTATTATGTGAATTGACAAATCTCTTAATAAATGCATTTATACTCTCCGATCGTCCATTTGTTGTCATCCCAGCGAAGAAATAATCATGAAGATATGCTGGAACCCAAAAATGCTTAATTTGGTACAAACCTTTGATATGTTTGTTCTCATGTAAGCTATACTTTTGAAGCACCTTTGGCCACTGATGCTCAAATTCTTCTTTTGATTCTAGTCTATATAGCATATGAAAATCAGCACACCATTGTGGATAATGACCTCGCAATGTAGAATTAAACCAACCACTAAATTTTGTAGTAATGTGCCATATGCAAAAAGCATGCTTAGTAAAAGGCAATTCGGTTGCAATTGACTTTGCCATCCATGGATCTTGATCTGTTATTATTGTTTGGGGATGTTTCTTCATCAAAGTAACAAACATCTGCAACATAGAATAAACAAGACAAATATAATAGACGGGGTATAATATTACTCAAATTAAATAATGAAAAATGAATAGTAATTTGTCAATAGAGTATAAGCACGTACATACCTTCATTAGCCATTTGAAAGTTTTTGTGGTTTCATTACGGAGCAAAGCACAACCAAACAAAACGGTCTTTCCGTGATTATCAACTCCAACGAAAAACCCACAAGGCATATCATAAGCATTTACTTTGTAATGCAACTCCAAATTTCTCATACCATTCGAAACATCTTGCAGGACATCAAAACAAGTTCTCTAACCTTCTCTCTTCATCAGTAGTGTATGCATACTGAAACTTAGAATTTTCATCTTTGGCAGATTTGAAACTCTCCAGCAATGCCATAACATCATTTGTTTCAAATTGCTTCTGAATTTTAGTGTAGAGATTACGAATGTCTTTCTCCATAAAGGACAAGTCTCCATGTTTTACATTCTTTTCAAGCTCCATAACACGCACTATTTGTCTAACAGAAAGACTTGCTTCCTTAAGTAAGAGAATACGATCCTTATCTGCATTTGTAATAGTTCGAATAGCTGGAAGAAACCGCATTTCATCAAGAGATAATAATTCATGATTGTGATCAGCAAATGAGCGGTGCAACCACATCTGGAAGAAGGCTTGTTTCGACATGTTTTAGACGGATCGATGATTTTCAAAGCTGGATGTCTTGCACGATTACAATAAAAATCACGTCTCACTATTTTTCCATCATTTTTTATGAATCGGTCCTTTCGCACAACAAAGCCATGATTCCTTGCATAATTTCGATAGAATGCAAATGCTTCTTCCTGACATGAAAATGTTTGACCAACAAATGGTTTCACATCCAACTGATATTCCTCCTCTTCACTATTAGGGATCTCATTTAAATCAAACAGAACCATCTAAATTTCATAGAAGAAATGCACCAGTATCATAACTCCATTCAAGTAATATAAGATCTAATAAAAACAGAGATGAGTACTTTAAAATTTAAGTTGGTGAAGCACGTATTGATGAACAATGCTTGTGTCCAATTAAAAAATAAAACTCTGTATAAGATTAGTGGAATACCTGGTCTTCAATCTTGATGAAATTGGGTATTGCACACTTGAGAAAAGTGATATATATATATATATATGCCTTGAATAAGAGCAATAATAGCACTTGAGTTAATTAATCAATGGTGAATGGTTTAGAACTCCATTATAAAGAAGTGGGAGATAGTAAATTTGGTGATGGAGGGAAACCGTAGAGCCAAAACAAATTGAGGGAATAGGAGAATAAAAAGATGGAAATCTGTGTGAAAATTAAAAGGAAATTACTTTAAGATTTCTTAATTAGTCTGTTACGGAAGATTTGATTGCAAGATTTTATATTTTTATTTGGATATATATTCTATTTATAGCGTCTTATTTGTCGCCCCAGGGGCGACGAATAGCAAAATCCTAGTAAAAATAATATCACTCACATCCGTACCTCGATATCCATATTCAATACCAAATAGAAGATATTATTTTGATATCGATATCAGAATTATACCAAGTGCAAATGTAGGTATGAATGAAGTATAATCATACATTCATACCTCATATCTAGATATAAATACCAAATGGGCTCTAAGATGTCAAACTTTTAGTAAAACTTGGAATAAAATGAGTAAGGACTAAAACTACAAAGATAAAACTAGCTTCCCAAAGACAGACATTCCTAAACGAATCTGCACTACCACCATCAACTACCAAGGATTTACAGTTTTACACCAACTGGCCTGAAAAAGCAAAGGAAAATTCTACAGATTTTTCACATTATTTCTACTCCTATAAGCTGAATATATGCAAACTGTAGTATGTTTGCATTTAAGAACCCCATGAAACTAGTAGTGGATTGAGGATATCCATCTCCATTTCAGAACTCGTGTCTTTGTGTAACTATAAGTACCTTTAAACTTCATGAGATTTGTTCTAGCGAGTTACTTCAAACATCCACGAGCTCCACGCTTCAACATAGTGACCGAATAGCTCCTTCACCGCTGCAAAATATCAGCGATCCGACAATGTAAATACATTTCAGATCATAAATCTCAAAAGAGGTTACAGTTTTTAGATTATGACTGGTATGGGAGAATCAAATAAACTTAAAAGCTAAAATAATGTCAGTACAAGATAATATACTAAAATATTTTTTTTGAAGTCCAAACTGACGCTGTTTCATTTTATTTACCTTGATTCTGATACTGAGGGCGGTACTTGGAGGCTAAGTTTTCCATATCCTTGAGCTGAACCAAGCTTTTCCTCTCAGGAACACCAACCGTATTAGCAGGAGTAAAGGGTCCATAATGGATTAAGCTACTTGGCTTTATATCCTCTCCTGTAAAGTTAATGTTGCTATCAAACTCCAATACCTCGGCTTTTATTTGCATGTTGATGTCTTGATTCAGTTTTTTAGCAGTAGATGAGTCCACTTTTGTCCTCTTAGAGTTGACATTTGTGATGTCTGTTCCAAATGCCCTTTTCTTGACCTCGTATAACAAAGGTGGAGCGCCACTGAAATCTGTCTCTATTGTCTTGCTGACTCCCAACCATTTAAATGCAGGCTTTCGATTCTCTTGCTGGTGTGTCTGACAACAATTTAAGAAATTTAATGACACATACAAGGAAAAAATTCATAATCAGTGTTAGTAGCTTTTTATACCTTCTCAATGAGCTGCATAGAGGATAGCACATTTGCAATGTCATATAACCTCCTTACCTTATCTGCAGAATCATTTAAGATGAACAAATTAAATCACTAGTGACTAGTCCATATTAAAATCATATGAGAAGTCAATAATGGTGATAGAAACCACTTAGGCTAAGCATCTCAGCCTAAGGAAACCACTTTGAGCAAGTATCTCACTCAAAGGAAAGCACTATGGTTAGAGTCTAACCCATAGGAATTTGGAGAATCTCCGTTTTCATTCCATAATCAAGTCCGCTGATTTGTGCAGCCTCCTTTTATAGAGGATAAACAAATAACTAACTCCTTAAACAAAATAATAATAATGTAGATTATAGAAATTAGAAAACATGGAGGAAGTGGAGAAAGTAGGAAAATGCCTACTGAATAAACTAACTGATAAAATAGGAAAACTATTAAATAAACTAACAAAAGATATAATATGGGTTTGTAACAAATGGATATGGCAACAGAAATGAATTCTTACTTCTCATTATAGCAGAGTTATGACCATCACCAAGTAGATATTTTGCGGCATCATCTAATGTGATAAGCTCAGCCTGGCAAATTATTCAAAAAGAACATTAACAGAGATGAAAACATATATAACTAGAGGTGGTTGAAAAATAACTGTAATCTACTTACATCAGTGCATATGAAAAGCTTCACGAAATTCTTGGTCAAGAGTCCAAGGGACTTCTCTCTTCTATTGTCTGCTCAAAATCATACAAGAATTACTAACTGAGATTCCTCAAAAATAGGATATGAAATGAGGAATTGCAAAATAAAAAATACCATTTTTAGATGATGTTGAGTCAGGCTGACTGCTAGTGTTGTTAGATTGCTGGCTGCATATAGGAACACAATTCTCATTATTAAGCTCATCCTCCTCACAATCCTTCAATCCTTCTTCCTATAACATCACAAAACAGGAAAACACACATTATTCCACCTTTAAGGACTCTAATCTTAGGTCAATAATTTCCACCTTTAGATGCTCAAGAGCCTTCGGAATCTCCTGAAATCCTTTCCACGAATACTGATTCTTTGCCTTCCTCGCAAGCACCTAAATTCAAAACAACACCAAACAATCTAAGCTAAAGCTCTAACCACATCACATAAACAAAATACAGAAAATTCTTACCCCAACGCTTTCCAAAACATTCACAATATCATAGATCCGCCTCCGCTCAACCCCTACAACATAATACCTCAAAAATCATTACATCCATAAGAAAATTCCTACCAAACAAAGCAAGAGAAAACCAGATCTGATACCTAATTTGTAAGCAGCGTCGTCCAATCCAATCGACTCGATATCCGGACGATTGTACAGCCGCAAGAAGCTACACAAAGCATTAAACACAAATTACAACCTAGACATGGCTAAACTGAACCAGAAAGTGATTAATCCGGCAGATTGTACAGCCGCAAGAAGCTAAACAAAGCATTAAACACAAATTACGACCAAGACAGGGCTAAGTTGAACCAGAAAGTGTAAATCCGGCCGAGCATTAAACACAAATTACGACCTAGACATGGCTAAATTGAACCAGAAAGAGACAAATTAGGCTAAGTGTACAGCCGCAAGAATCTAAAAAAGGATTAAACACAAATTACGACCTCGGCGTGGCTAAATTAAACCAGAAAGCTATAAATTAGGGCAAAATAAAGCATCGTCCATTCTAATTGACTCGATATCTGGCCCATTATACAACAGTAAGAAGCTAAACAATGCATTAAACACAAATTACGACCGGGAGATGGCTAAATTGAACCAGAAAGTGATTAATCCGGAGCATTAAACACAAAATACGACCTAGAAATGGCTAAACTGAACCAGAAAGCGATAAATTAGGGCAAAACAAAGCGTCATCTCCAATCGACTCGATATCAGGCCGATTATACAACCGCACGAAGCTAAACAAAGCATTAAACACAAATCACGACCTAGAAATGGCTAAATTGAACCAAAAAGCGGTAAATTAGGGCAAAAATATACTTTGTGCAAAGGAGACCGAGAGACTTCTGCTTGCGGCTGTAAGTGTGGTGGCCGGATCCGGAGTCGTGGCCGGATTCGGTGGGCGAAGTTGCCATTTCCGATTGAGGAAGCGAGCGAGAAATTGAAATGTTTGGACGTTGAGATTTGGGGGTTTTACGGAAGCCGTAGGATGAGTTTGGCGCGGAGGTGGGGATGAAAATGCAGATTTGTTTTTGAAAGAAAGTAAAATTAAATTTGATTTTTAGTTTTGATTTTGGTTAAGTGGAAAAAATTGCTGAAGCGGGAATTTGAATTGCGATGAGAGGGAGTGACCGAGTGAGTCGCGCTCTAGGTTTTTACTCGTGCATTGCAAATCTGCTAATTACTAGTGTACTCGTGTCATGCACAAGAAAATTCCATATTATTCGTATAAAAATTATATTTTTTTTTATTAAGGTTATGTACATAGTTTAAATTAATTTTTATTATCGAAAAATAATCCTAATTTTATCGTAAAAAAATATATTAAATTTATTAACCTTCAACATAATATTTATTCTCAAAAAATAGATTGTATATTTGTTGTTGAAAGGAATGATAATTTTTTAAGATTTATTTGTTAGTATAATTATCTAACCTATTAATAATTGAAATTAAAAAAAAAAAGTGTAACAAACTAAGCCTAAAATCACTCTAAAAACTCTAAAAGGCTCAGCTTTAATATATAAGATAGATAACAAACAACAACAACAAATCAACCCACGGAATATTCGAACCGACCAGTAAAACCTAAAATTCAAAATAATCAGGATCGAAACCTGAACGGAAATGTTTTGAGTCGGGTCGGGTTAAAACCCGAACCTATCCATTTTCAAAATTATTCTTTAAAGTTTAAATTTTCATGCTTAAAATTTGAAGGAAAAAAAAAACTTAAGTGAAGTGAAGAGAAGAGGCGGCGAGACTCGAGGACAATAGACTAGAGAAATCACGTTAAAAAAAAATGTTTTGAGTCGGGTCAGGTAATTGAGGATAACATATCAACCCAGTTAGGTCGTCGAAGTAGGATTTAGAGGGTTAGATGTGATTTCATTTCCGGACAACTCGTTGAGAGGCTGTGGACTGTGGGCTGTGGACCAACATGTCTGAGACACGACTCCAAACAGAAAAATACATAGATAATCAAAGACACTACAAATAACAAGAAAAGTTGAATAATAGGTTTAAATACATTCTCTGATATGCGCTTATTACAAGGGTACTTCGGCTATCAATTCTCTATAGTTTTATCATCTTGATCTTATTTTTCCTCCTATTTATGCCTTGAGTCATGTTATTTGTCATTTGTCATTTGTCATCGCCACATGCGGAAGATCCTTATTTATCAACTCTCTTACCTCTACTCAAAAATCTAGTTTCTCGCAGCTACGCACTAGCATCGCAGGTCCTCTTCTATGCACATCTTCTACCTTGCAATATAATATATTTTTCATTTGAATCATCTAAAGTTTATTACTACGAATAATACATTTTTTCATTTATCATAGGTGATTGTTAAAAGTAGAATAAAAACATACAAACAAAAGGGGGCTCCATTGCATGATATCTCACTCAAGCACATATTTGAAGTTAACCCAAACATTAATAATAAGTTTTGATGATGTATAATTGTATACATGTACCAAGCTAAATCAAGTAACTGTCCAGTCAATGACTTTTGTAGGTGTATTAACATATTACATATGTTGGGCCTAAGGTTTTAGACAGGCCTATTTAGGAAGGAGAGATGGAAATTGTTGGGTCCAATACCCTTTATGACAATTTTGTGATTTTTTATCCTAATTAATACTTTTGATCTGTTTTGACATATTAATACTTGGTGATGACAATTGTTTATTATCATTTGATAAAAACTTTACGTGCCTACTCAATGACGACACTTTGTCATCAATAAAATTGTCGACAAATACTCAATGGAAGTGTCATTGTGTGTTAAAATGTCACTTGAAACACTATAATTTTTATAAGGTTAAAAAACACAAATCAAACTATAGAAATGGCTAATTATCTGGAGGAGGGGGTGTTGAGAGGGAGATATGATCAAATTCCAGAGGTGGTTGATTAAAATTAAGACCTTAGATCATAGCGTTTACGAGGGAGACACTCGAAGTTTTTGACACAAAGACGTTTTTGAAAGAACAATTACGATCTTAGATTTAATGGAGAAAATGGTAGTGTAACTTATTTGCTTTAAGCAGTTAAATCATCAAGTAATGCATAAAATTATAAAAATACATATATGCTCAAACAATTAAAGCACTTATAACTAGTCCAAAATAAAGTAGTAACAATTATACTCGTCTAAAATAAGGTGTTTTGATAAAAAGAGATGACGATGAACGATTGGAATGACTCTTTTTTTTGTGCAGACAAGACACAAGATCCCTTTGTAATAGACGGGCCCCTACCTAGCTAAAGTTGAAGTCAGATGCCGATAGTGAGTATAACACCTCATCTAGTCAACATCTCGTACATTAAACTTTGTTTTATTTTATGTTTAATAACCGAATTCACCCGTAAGATAGATTATATTATAAAAAATGCCGGTTATATGCATATTTATCGGAAATCATCCGTATATTGGAAGTGTAAATGATGTTCAATTTGGACGAATCTTATATATATAGACTCATATTGAGACTCTCTATAAGATCGAATATGAGAATAAATAGTATGTGATGGACCTATCTTTTTGCTCTGTAACGATCTGTACGTTATTTCAGATTGCCTATTTCAATTTATGACGAATTTAAATATTTGCTAAATAGTAATTTGAGATTTGAGGTGTACTATAAGTTAAATATTCGTAATTATATCCTCGCATGCATTACACCAGAGAAGATTTGTGTTACTTGGACCCCTCCAGATTCTGAACGGATTAAGATGAACTTAAATGGTGCGATGGTGGATGGTTGTGTTGCTGCAGCAGGTGTGGTGATAGCATCCAATTCATATACCTTAGGACATGCATTTAGGTGTTAAAATGTGTCGTTTTATGGTGTTCTTGCATAGTTTTCTTGTTAGTTTCATTGTTTTGTTGAGTCTTGATGTCTACACAAGTTTATGCATGTTACAGGTGGATTTGCGGACTTTCGGATGCGGATTGGTGTGTATTGGATGATATCTTGCAACAGGGGAGCTAAAGGACTCGACGAGGGACGCAACGAGCGAGGAAAAGAAGAAAAATGGTTCTGCACGGTTTACAACAAATCGTGCAGGATTGCTGCAAACCGTGCAGATCAGCAGAAGATGTGGAAGACGTCCAGTGAAGCGGCACGGTTTGCTACAAACCGTGCATGATTGCTGCAAACCGTGCAGATCAGCAGAAGATGTGGAAGACGTCCAGTGAATCGGCACGGTTTGCTGCAGACCGTTCCGATTTGTTACGGACCGTGCGGAAACGCTGTTAATGTGTCTTTTCGTTTCTTCCGACGTTTCTTTATTTGGGGGAGTATATATATGTTTTTAGACCGGATTTGCTAGGGGGGATGCTATCCTAATCGTTTTTAGTACTGAAAAGAACCCTAGTTGTGTTTTTGGGAGATTCCTATTGAAGATTGTTGAAGATTGAAGGTTGTTTCTTGGATTCGATCAAGTATTTCTCTTCTTCTCATCTAATTGAATGATTTTCCTGATTCTTACAATGTTTATGATTGATTTCCTAAGCATGCTAGGCTAAACCCCCATTATCTAGGGTTGGGGAAATCCCAACAATGAATTGGTGAACTTGATGATTGTGTTTATCTAATTTGATAGCATGAGTTCATGATTGATTCAATTCTAGGGTTCTTATTGCAATTGATATTTTATCAATTAGTGTTCATTTAGGTTGAGTCTGAAAGGAGATTACTATTGTTGGAATTACTAGAATTGAACTTGAATGAATTCGTTTGTTCTTGCGGAATAGTAAGTTATCATAGAAACCCAAAGTTAGACCGAATTTAGCGGAGCACGAAAGTGGATGTTATCTCGGTCTAATCTTAGTTTCTAAGCGCCTAAAGGATCTAGACTTTGACTAGTGATGTGCGAAAGTGATTGCTAGTAGAAGCCTAGATACTTCTACTATCGTCTGAAAGGAGTTAGTTGATATTTCAGATAACTTACCGTCATATGAGCTCATGCTAGATTCTGATAAACACATACGAGTTACCAAGACATTGTTGTGGGGATCCTTGATTCTAGATAACATCCTCTCATTGAATTTCTTCATATTTGCAATACTTTAATCTTAGTTTAATCAACCAAATCTTTCTACGACTTAGCTTACCGGTTTAGTTACAAAAGATACTACATTGTCCTCGTGGGAACGACACTTGAAAAGCTACAACCGATCCCATACGCTTGTGGGTAGATTTTTGTCCTATCATGTGGCGAGGGATTGTAATGGTGTTTGACTTGACGCTAACCTTGGTCAATGCTCGGTTCCTCATGCATAATTGTGGGGTATCCTCTCGGGTTTGCGTTTCGCCTGGGATAGAGGTTCATGAGGGTTTGTTTCGAAACAGATTCGCAGCTGGTAATTCTGTTGCTCACCAAACTCATGGGTCATTGTCACCCTTAACAAAGCCTCGTCGTTGTGGCGAAAGGCTTCCTTCGTAGGGGTTGAATTGTCTTGTTTTGACACGTCTTTAGAGAAGCCAATCGGGTCATTGATCGATTCACTCGCTTTTTCCACTTTTCCTATTCCGCTTGGTTTTGTTATTTTGCTTGTTCCGCCCGTCCGGGTGTCACTTTTTCATTTCAGATGATGTTCGAGACTGCCGAGTTTCTTTATCGTCAGTTTTCTTAATGCAATCTTAAGAGTCCTTTCTTTACAAAAAAACATACATTACACTATATACGTACAACTTAAAGATATTAAAACTCCATCTAACCAAACAAAAAGAAATCAATATTCCAAAACAAATAAAATGTAAAATAACGGACCGACTTTTCCAACTTATGAACGTAATGCAGCTGTGAAGAGGCCCCACAACTTAGTGAGCCTGTGACCATGGCCAGTTTCAACTTGTCCTCTGTGCAACATTTATGTCTTAACTCGCAACTTGCAAACCTTTCCTTTTAGGTTAGTTTCTAGATATATTCATTAAATGTTGCTATACTTTTCTACCCCACAACTTATCCTTAATCTTAGTCCAAATATTCCAAGATAACCATCATTTTTCAATGAAAACTAACAAAATCGAAACCCTACAAAATTCTTGAGGAAATCACACATTTTTTGTGCCATATGTTTTCCTCGATGTAGTTTTTGTCTTAGGAAAATAATTGTGTTGAGACATGTATATCTAGGATTAAAAAACAAACGTACGCAAAGTGTTTTGGATGAGAAATACGTGCAGAAGACTACTTCGGGGCCACTAGTTGAGACTTGAGAGTGAGACTAGAACAATAATTGATTGCACCGTTTTTTATAAGTAAAGGTTATCTAGAAAACAAAAAATGTTATAAATGATTTTAAAAGACTTTTAAAATATATATTTTTTCTCTGAAAAATGTATGTCGATATAATAGATTAAGATCCTTTAAAAAGATTACAAATAATTTATAAACTAGTCTCCACATTTACAAATCCTTTGATAATATATGAAAAATAAATACATATGCAATTAAACCACATAATTGTTACTCTTGCTAAGCTATATATCTTGATTGGTAGGTGTTGTTCATCATTGAAATCAGACTTACAAGCAACATATAAAATCATATATAAACTAGATCCGGAAGCGCGGGGAAATCACAGTTTTTCGTTTGCGGTTAGTCATTAAACATGTCATAAATTTAAAATGAGTGAACGGTGATATAATTCAATTCTACAAACTCGTAAAATGCAAATACAACTATTGCAACAGTGCTTGCAACCGAAATCTGCAACATAAAGTATTTATATGATGTTCATGTTTTACTGAGGCCAATTAGACCTGGCCAAACTAGGGCCGGCCCGCCCTAAAATATGGGAGGATCTGGGTAGGAGATTTAACCCATAAGGGTCGGCCCTGCCCGACCCTTTTTTAAAGTGAGAGGATATGGGATCGGAGTAGGGCCCTGAGGGCCGGCCCTACCCGGCCCATATTATATATATAATATAATATTAAGATTATGAGGATTCAGATGCGAGTACTATTACCACGGCATAATTTTTTTATTGTGTTTTTGGATTTTTTTTGTTGATTTCGGTTATGAGGATTGTTATTTAAGCATGCATTTTGGACCTTTTTAGCATGCGTTTTGGGATGGTGAATTGCTTGTAAGCACTAAACAGGTTTTGAATGTTTTAGTAACATGGTTTAGCCCGGTTTCTGATATTTAATTTTTCTGTGTAAGTAGTCGAGGGCCGCCCTGAGGGTCGTCCTGAGGGCCCTTATGAGAGGATATGGGTAGCGTAATTGTCCCAATTTAAATGGGAGGGATTGGCCCGACCCTGGTAAATGGGTAGAATTTGAAATTTGGCCCTGCCCTGGCCCGGCCCAAACCCTAGTTTGGCCAAGTCTAAGGCCAATGTTGTTTGGCGTGTTACATGTGGCGTGTTACATGTTTTACTGAGGCCATGCATATGAATCAATCTTAGGTGTTGTCAATTATATAGATTAAAAATATCTAATTAATCCAGATTAATTTTTAATCGGGGAAGGATGAGGCGTCAGAATGAAACGAAGGAATTGATGAACCTGATAGAGATGAGAATGAATTTGGAGATTGTGATAGAGGAAGAAGACGGAGATGGTGTGTTCTTAGTTGATGATAGAATTAACATTTAAGAAAATAGATAATTAGGATAAAGATTTAAATATATTTTTTGATAAAAAAAATTTAAAATATTAGAGTAGCATTTATTAGGTACATGTTGCTTTTACTTCTTCAAACCCATCAACTTTTATATATAGATAGATAACTAATTTACGTATAGAAACAATGAACCATTTTCCATGCACTTATGGTTATAGGTGGAATTGTTAAATCACTATCATGAATTGTTAAATCCACAAGAAGAGCAGACAAAGCTTCTGGTGTCCATAATAAAAACAACAAAAAGATTCCGAGACAAAAGTTGTAAATATACACAAATTGTTGTCGCGATATGGAAACTACGTACACGATTAACGAATGTGATCACATTTTACATCGATGTGTTGACAAATCAATGTATGGTCTTGTGATATTTTCTTGTCCACTTTCGCCTTTTTCATTACCACTAGATTCAACCCAAATCTCAACTCCATCACTAATATCTTATTTACAAAAATTATCCATATACATCATCATTATAATAACCATAGAATCGGATTCCACGTCACATTATCTTAAGGAAAACAATTCTGCAGTTGATTACCACACAAATAAAGACCAAAAGATTCACGTACCTCGAGCCTCAAGGAATTTGTTAGGGAATTAAATTATCGAAAAATTTGGGTCAGAACAAGGTTTAATGTACGAAAAACAAATTATTTAACATGCTTTCAGTGAGTATAAATAAAGACCCAGATTATGAATATTATCATCCAAAATATGAACATTGACGTGTAATTTGTGAAATTGATCTGTTCGTTTGACTTACGTTAAGAGTTATTTACACCAGAACTTTTCTCATTAAACAATTTTAAAAGAACGAAAAACACGATAATTGTTCGTCGCAAAAGTGAATACATCGGGAGATGTTATCTGTGGAAATCGAAGTACTTAACATACTTCTGGAGGAACTACCCCCAACAAAGTAGACTTCGTAACCTAATGTAATTGTCGTGTCATCCAAGTTATGATAGATGAAGTATGTGATACTAAAACATAGGAACGCCAAAAGAGAAGGCATCTCTCTGTGTCCCTACCGACGCTGGGATGCGAAAGCATGGGGAGTGAACAAAATTAGATACCCTAATAGTTCATGTCGTAAACGATTAGCGTCCGCCCTTGGTTTACACGGATCAAGGGCCTAGCTAACGCGTGAAACACTCCGCCTGAGGAGTACGGTCGCAAGACCAAAACTCAAAGGAATGAGTCGTTTCGTATTTGATGATAAAATCTGGTGGACGGATAAACTGGTGACATACGCACATATGAGACCGACAAATATGTAAGTATAAGTTGTTATAATCATCTTGATTTGATACCATAAATACATTGAGATACAATCAACTTTTTGAAGATGCTTGGCTAAATCGAAGATTTAAACATGTCATTGTTAATCTGTTATTCTTGATATAGATATAGTTGACACAATCATGCTTTTCAGAGTTGATGTTCATTTACTTTATACTCCACTTATAGGTCTTTAGTTTTGAGTTCTCTCTTTTTGTAAGTTACCTAGTAAATATAGCAAAGTAAAGGTTTTAATGAGAACAAGACTTAATGTAAGAAAATGTTAGAGAAATAAAGTTTTTTGGGTTCATAGATAACAAACTTATATTTATAATTTAGGCGATGAAATTTTCTAAGGTCATTTTGAGAAGAAGAAAAACAAAATTCACAATAATTACAAATATGTCATGACGTCACTCACTAAAATATTCAAAAAAAATTATGGCCCAGATTATCAACATTACCGTCTAGAATATGAACATTGACGTGTAATCTGTGAACGCAAACTGTTCGTTTTTCCTACGTTAAGACCTGCTCTCACCGGAATTTTCCCGTATAACAAAAATGAAAAAACAAATAAAAATAGTTAATAGTGAAGAAGACTTTGTTAATATCTATCTATCCAACTCATGCAACACTACGAAGAACCCCACAATATAATGCCCCACTCATCCTCTATCTCTCCTTCTTCCCCACCAAACTATAGCTAACAGTGCATATATATCCCACTTGCTTGAGTTGCTTCCATACACAACAATATAACAAACCAAATCCAAATTATCATGTCACTCCAAATCTAGATCTTCAAACATATCTCCTTTTCCTTTTCCTCCTCCTCCATTATCGTTACACAAACCCAGATTCGAATCTGTATCTGGGTTTGTGTAAAAACTTGATGTATCGGTCGTGAACTTTGTGTTTGAGGACGACGACTTGGTAATGCTCGATAGCTTACGTCAATACACGACTCTACGAGGCGTTTCCATGCCGGAAATATTCTTATAAGTTTTTGTTTTGAAGATTCAAGTTAAGCTCATTTCTTGGAGACAGTCGAACGAGTATATAGAGGTAAGTATAAATCATGTAGAAGATGTGGCTGTGAATATGTGATTGTTACTTTATTTATTTTTTGCTTTTTTCCAACTTTAATTTAATGTGAAGTACAAGTAGTAAAATGGGAGCTAAATAGGTAGCTAGAAATTTAAAGATGATCGATATGAACTACAGATTTGCATTGCCTTGCCTTCCACAAGTGCATGCACATCAATCACATCCATTTTTATGTGGGTAGTAATTTATACTTATTTATATGAGCACATTTAATTTAATGTCCTTTTCAACCCACAAATACAGAGCTAGATTAGGACATCATAAATATTGGTATTAAGGTTAAATGGCATTTTAATTTTACTATTTTTTGATATAAGGTTGGACTTTAGTGTCTAACAAATGCTTAGGCTAAGAATGGTACGATCTTTCTAAATTTATATGATATTGTTTTGTAAGTGTTCTCCTTATAAAGTAGCCAAGTCGACACATATAGGCATTTAGCCTAGCTAATCATATCACTATTATACGTATTAATAAACATCATTAGGTGAGGAGATTAGTTTCGGTAAAAACAAGTCTTAACGTAGAAAAACGAAGTTCGGAGTAGTTGTAAGTATTCCACCGCATCCCTTACTGAAAACGTTCATAAATTTTTGTGGCCCAGATTATGAATGTTATTATCCAGAATATAAACATAAACATGTAATTTGTGAACGTGAATTGTTCATTTTTCCTACATTAATAGTTGTTCGCACCGAAACTTTCCTCTTATTAGAGTTTAGATTTTCTTTTGTAATACTTGCATATACTTATTACATGCTAGCTAGAGTTTAGATTTTCTTTTGTAATACTTGCATATACTTATTACATGCTAGCTAGAGTACGTGTTACTCATTACTTTCGTTTGTAATTTTTGGTTCAAAGTACTTTAAACTTAAGGTCCAATAATTAGTGGTGGTTGAGTAATTGACATTTATAAAAGATGGTGGTTTGTGGGTTGCAGTCCGCCATTATTTTCCTTATGGATTTACAAGAAAATGGTGAATAATGGATGTCTAATTGCTACAACAAGATTATATATGCATGTGACATATTTTTCACAACTAGCTTTATCGTCACATTCAATCAATCATACCAAGTTGATATGGTATGGCCTACTTTTCTTTTTCTCTTTTGTGAAAATCTAATACAGTATCAATTAGCTTTGTAGAAATGAGTATACTATGATATTAAAATCTGCGTTGTTATAAGTTTTTAATTTGGATTATGTGAATAACTTATGCTCTAGATTTATCCAGTCAAACAATTGTATTATTTTTAGCTGTGGCCTGACCCTAACTCCAAACTTCAATGTTTTTTTAACCTAACTCCAATGTTTGGTAAAAGTTGTTAAGTCATGCGTGAGTTTTTCAACCATAAAGTCATTACATTAACTATTATTTTCTCTCGCAAACTTATGATATCTTTTTAAATAGACCTCACTAAACGAACATATGAATACATGTATATAATTATTCACATTAAAATGTACTGTATAAACATATGCATTCACATGCACAGAAAGACATGTGAAAATATGTGTATCAATCTCTATATCATATGCTCCCTCAGTCCATTTTATTTGTCTCATTTCAACTTTTCACATTTTTCGATGTAAATTTTGCGTCGTCAATATCTCTAACCACATGTTATTAGAAATTATGAATTTTTGACGTTGTTATAGGATTCATTGAGATAAATTAAATAAGATCCTATATTACTCTGTCTTTTCTTATAAATCGAGCAAATTGCGTTAACACATGAATATATGATATTGAAATAAGACTAACTTAATGAAATAGAGGAAATATTAATAATCATTCTTATGTAAAAGTTTTCAATTCTTTTTTTATAGAAATCTTCTTTATAGATACGGTCATACGGAGATATGTCACTTTAATTTGTTATGGAAAAAGTTGAAAAGCTGCCATTGTTTCTGTAAACAGACTAGTTTAATGGAAGAGAAAAGTGTGATATAAATCTACAATTTACATTTATAGTTTGAGTGGACTACTCGACTTAATTACATTCAACTGCTTTCGTAGCTATTTTATCTAAAGTTGTTGACATTGTTATCACAGAAAAATGAGAGATTGGACAAGCATTTTTGTTGCTCTGTTTTGCATTGTGATCTTTCCTCGAGCTTATGGAGCTGATTCGAAGGCAGCTTCCATCTCCATTGATGTTTCTTCCTCTACTTCTAGAGTCATTCCTGATACCCTTTTCGGTATATTCTTCGAGGTATGTTCATTTTCACGCCGAAACTTACTTATAATCTAATCATCTAAATTCCGATTAGAATAATCGTTTCCGATTAGAATAATCGTTTCCGATTAGAATAATCGTTTCTTAGTTTTGGAGTTTTCTATTTTGTTGTGATGAGTTTATAATTTTCCGCTTAGAATAATCATTTATTTATTAAATAAATGCTTAAACGTTACAGTTCATCAAGTATTGTGCTTAATTACCTTCTTTGGAATAAATAAAAAAGTATTTTAGATAAATTTGTGTTTTCTTATCTAAAAAAGATTATAGTATGTTAATTATCCCTTTAACACATGATGACAATTTCATTAAGTATTTGACGGCAATATCATTGATGACAAATATTATCTTTAAACGATGGCGAAATATTGTAATCGAGTAATGATAGAAAGTTGTCATCATGTGATAACAAATTACTGTTATGAACCAGTGTTAATAGGTAAGAAAATACAAAATTGATCAACTAGGGTAAAAAATCATAAAACTTGTCCCAAAAGGATACTGGGCCCTATTTTCGCTTTATTGTATATTTAAATTATTTCAACCCATCAAGAAAAATGGGCCCGAGAGTGGGCTTCATAGTAAAAGAAAAAGACCAAGATTAAGTGATACTTGCACACAAATTTCTCTCTTTGTTCAAGCCTCATTCTTACTTAGATTAATTTTGAATTTTGCAGGAGATTAATCACGCAGGAGTTGGTGGATTATGGTCTGAGCTTGTGATGAACAGAGGTAACTAACTTCTACTTGTAACACTTTTTTCCCTTTGTCATTTCAGGTATCATACACTATATATTTGTTCAATTCATTGACATGATATTTTCTTTATTTCCTTAGGATTTGAAGCCGGGGGCGAACATTCGCCATCAGAGATCAACCCTTGGGAAGTGATTGGCGAAGACGATTCCATATCTGTACAAACCGAGCTCTCTTCGAGCTTTGAACATAACAAGGTGGCTCTTCGAATGGACGTTTTATGTGATGGAGATAGTTGTCCTAATGGAGGTGTTGGTGTATATAATCCCGGGTTTGGAGGAATGGTAAGTGCAAACTAGAGGGTAACAAAATGCACCAATTCATATATGTTACATTCTTTTTATGTGAGTTTAATGACTTCAATCCATTGCTCTTATCAACTTAAAGTGAATACTAACTTGTGCTCATTTTCAATTTGGAATTGTAGAACATTGAGGAAGGAAAGAAGTACAAAGTAACTATGTATGCGCGGTCCTTAGGGTCACTCGATTTGTCTGTATCATTCACTGGATCGGAGACAAAACAAGTCCTTGTTGCCACAAACTTCTTGTAAGATTCTTACTTAATCTATATGCAAGTATACATTTGTGTTCACTTTTCCGAAATCTACTTGGAGTTGCGCAAATTAGATGATATTATAAGGTTCGATTTAGGCTTGATATATAAGTAGATGAGTTACTTCTCGCATTGTCAGTTATGTTTGTTGACATAATTGTTTACTAGCAATACTACATTTTACAAAAAAAATAATTGTTTGTTGACATAAATCAAATTCAATATATTTGAAGGGCTGATGATAGTGATGCTAAAGATTGGACCAAGATGGAGGCATTGCTTGTAGCAAAGGCCACAAGTAGAAATGCAAGCCTCCAAATTACAACCAACAAGAAAGGCACAGTTTGGCTTGATCAAGTATCAGCCATGCCCGACGACACCTACAAGGTAACATTGACAGAATTAAGTGTGCTAGTTCTACTTATGTTCATCTCTTCCTTTTAACAATGCATACTAATTGGAACTTATGCATCAATTCAGGGTCATGGATTCCGAAAGGATCTAATGCAAATGCTTCTTGACTTGAAGCCGCGATTCCTTAGATTCCCAGGTATCAATCTGTTTTAGGATGGAACTTGTCAAACTTATGCACTAAGTTTATTTGTATGTGCACGTCAACCAGTCTACCTACCTGTCTTTCGACCCACACACTTCATAAAAAAAACATTAGTCTATGTGACATGTGATAGTATCCAAGGACTTCATTTCTCTTCTATCGTTTTTTAGGTGGATGTTTCGTCGAAGGAGCCATGCTGAAAAACGCATTTCGATGGAAAGAAACGGTCGGTCCATGGGAAGAAAGACCGGGTCACTATGGGGACGTTTGGGACTATTGGACCGACGATGGTCTTGGCTATCTCGAATTCCTTCAGGTTCATTTCCTACATACTTCACATTTTGCTCATTAGTTTTGTAATGTAACAAAATTGTATACATGAAAGTTATTATGTGGTTAGTTAAAACATTTTTATGCTAATGCAGTTAGCGGAGGATCTTGGTGCAGCTCCAGTGTGGGTTATAAACGTTGGTATGAACATTGCCCTAATAATAATAAAAAAAATTGGGGAATTTTTCCTATTTTGTTTTGATTTTTTGAGATTTTACCTTGTAGGAATTGCTCATAATGAACAAGTGAACACTAGCCTTGTTGATCCCTTTGTACAAGTAAGTTAATTTTCTTCTTTTCTAATATAAACACACAATTAAATAATTATTTCATTACTAATATTTTGATGGAAGTCATTTGGAAATACATCTTTGTTTTGGTGTTTTTAAAAGATTGACTCAAGACAGAATTTTACGAAGGAAGAAAATTCGAGTTACAGAATCCTAAACTTTTGTTTCCTTGGAGCGGGTCATCTTTGTTTTCGTGTTATGATCTTTGTTTTTGGATCATTTTGAATAATTTTTTGTATGAATGCAGGAATTGCTCGATAGTCTCGAGTTTGCAATGGGCGATAAAGACTCTCAATGGGGATCTCTTCGAGTCAAATATGGTCATCCTGAGCCTTTTGATATTAAATATGTAGCCGTTGGTAACGAAGATTGTTGGACAAAATATACAATGTATCGAGGTAAGTTATGTGATATATGTGTTAAATTTCATCATTTTAAAATGTAATTATGGTATGATAATATTTAATTATTGTGACTATATTTAGGCAATTATTTGAAGTTCTATCATGCATTGAGATCCCATTATCCAAACATCCAAGTTATCAACAATTGTGATGCTACATCTCAAAAATTGGATGTTCCAGCTGATTTGTTCGACTTTCACGTAAGTTATTCTCCTATATTTATTTATTTATTAATTCATTAAAAATAAGATTATTACCATGAAAAATTAAACCACTTCGTTCTAGGTTTTTATTAGGCTGCCCGTTTCATTTGGTTATCTATTACGCGATATTCATATTTTTTCATATTTTTATCAGCATTTTATAGAGTACAAATAACTCGGTGTATCTGTAAATTGTCTGAGTGCATCTATTCCTTGAGAGAAAAAATTTCGTGAGAATAAATTCGTAGATGAGAGCCGAGAAAAATGCACATAAACGTTATAACATTTACATTGATCTTATGTTCATTTTTGTTGTCTTATGTTCTAGATATATACAAATCCTGAGAACATGTTCGCCAAGGCTCACCAATTTGATAATCAACCAAGATCCGGCCCTAAGGTAATTAAGTGTGTCAACAAAATATATAACAAAGTATTTTTGATAAACCATTATAATTGTCTTCTAAATTAACTTCATTGTTCCTTGATTTTAGGTCTTTGTGAGTGAATATGCCGTGACAGATCCTAGGGAAACAAATGGCAAAGGAACTCTTATTGGTGCGATATCTGAAGCAGGATTCCTCATTGGATTAGAACGAAACAGGTATAGATTTACGAAACTTTTATATACACACGTTTTTTTAACTAAATGCACACGATTCTGTACGCAAATCATATGTGTATAGATCTGTGCGCATAACATTGGCGTACAAGGGTATTTTGGGAATTTCTGACGATGTTTGACTTTCTCTGTACGTGTGTCATACGCCTACTGAGAAAGTTGTATGCATAATTTTTGCATATAACCTATAGGGTTTTAAAGACCATGTACGCATAGCTTATGGGTACAGATGTATTTAAAACTACCCATGTGCGCATAACATTGGCGTACGACTCTATACGCATATCTTGTGCGTACAGATTCACGTGCATATAATCATTGAATCACTTGCATATAGCCATTGCCTAGATTTAATGGCAAATCATGTTAAATATTACCAATTAATGTATTAATAATGTGCAAGCTTTCAAAAATAACGTTATTTTGTGTAATATTTGTATATGCAGTGATGTTGTGTCTATGGCAAGTTATGCTCCACTTTTGATGCATCGCAATGATCCAAGGTATAAATTTTCCATATACTCTTAATTTAATTTGTAGGTAAAATCAAGTTTGTTTAATTAATATTAATCTTTGATTTGTTTTTGTGAATGATTAAATTAGATGGAACCCAGATGCCATTAACTTTGATTCTTGGCAAGCATATGGAATTCCTAGTTATTGGATGCAAACTTTCTTCACCGATTCAAGTGGAGCAACACTTTTAAATGTGAATCAATCAACAAATGATCACTTCATTTCTTCCGCAATTAGTTATAAGAACTCCGAAGATGGCAAGAATTACATCAAAGTCAAGGTACTCGAAATAAAACTTGAAAATTACGACAATCGTTACTCGTATATATATACATTTTCTTGACGAAATGTATTTTACAGGTTGTGAATTTTCAAAATAGTGATGTAAATGTATCTGTTTCGTTCAATGGAGTGGATTCGAAATCGATCAAAGGATCGAAACAAACTGTTCTTACATCCGGCGGTCCTTATGATATAAACACATTTGATAATCCTACTAAGGTATTTTCTTTTCATTTCCTTAAACTAAGATAATTTAAACTTTTAACATAGATAATTTCCTAAATAAGTGATGTTTTTTTGTGTAGGTGATTCCAAAATCAAGCTCATTTGAGATGAATGGAGCAAGTTGGAATGTCATGGTGAAGCCAAACTCATTAACTGCATTCGATTTGTTAATCACATCAGAAGAGAGGATTAACGCGCAAAAAACACAGTTAACAAAGAACACCACGAATCGCGGAAGATTTGCGAAGATAAGGAAGCAATTAAAGACCAAATATTCAAACTCAAAGAAGACATGAACATATCACAACTTTTCTTTATAGGTTTCAATTGAAGGCCTCATGGCAAATTACCATGAGAAGATTATCATGAACATTATTAGATAAGCCATTCTTATTAGGGTTCCCTTCACTTTATTCACAAAATTGTGGTGGCAAAATTGCTCAAGTGTATAGGTCAATTTCCCCATTGGCTTTGCTCTAAGGTGTGTTTTTAAACTTGAGAATTTGATTTTAATTTGCTCAATTTTAATGTGAAAATCTCTTAATCTTTCTATTTTTACTTTGTCCAAATTATACCAAACTTTCAAACTTTCGGCTATCACATGTAAGATGTGTTATCGGCATTATATTAAGGGTTTTACTATTTGTCGTTTCAGGGCGACGAATAAAAAGTTTGATATAGTTACTTATCTAACAAATAGTTCAAAAAAGTGAGAAGTTTTTATCTTTGTTGTTAATATAAACGAGAAAATGATATTAAGGACATATCTAGTTCGAATTATACAACACTTTCAACTAGAATTGTACTACGTAAATTATATATGTATAGAATAAAATTATTTTGCATAAACTTCGTAGAAACATATTTAAATGGAATTCCCCATCATATATCATTATCGTAGAAACATTTGGCTCATTATAAATAAATGATACTCCGACAAACAACGACATTATGATAGAAAATTAAACATATCCTTTTTTTAGCCTAAAAATAAAATTTCAATTGATATTATTATATGGACTTAGACCTGACAAACGGGTCGAACGGGTTCGGGTTCGGATCGACCCAGCGGGTTTCAAATGTTCGCTTTTCTTTATTATAATAAAGAAAATAATATTTTAATAATAAAATAATAATAATATATTATTATTTAACAAAATATATTGTTATTTTTTAATTTAAATTAAATAAAATATGTGAAAAGTGAGACCCTCCACGAGTTTCGAAAAGTTCGGATCGAAAACGAATCTGACTCAAACGGGTTCAAACACTTTTCGGGTCGGGTTTGGATCGAGTATCTTCGGGTCCGTTTAAAAAGTAGTTGGTTTAAAAAGTAGGCATTATTGTCTCTAACATTCAAATAAGCCTATTCTCTTAAATTGTGAGTAATTTTTCAAAACAAACCACAATTCTTATAAGAGAGGTTCCTTCCTAATTTTCCTAATTTGCTCTGATCAAATTTGTTTCTCAAACAAACAGAAACAACAATAATGGTGAAGAAATCTGCAGGCCGGAGAAAAATCGCAATCAAGAGGATCCAAAACAAGATCCGTCGTCAAGTCACCCTCTCAAAGCTGCGAAAAAATTCAAAAATTCAAAAAAATACCCGGTAATTTACTCCGATAATTCAAAATTTCAAAACAAAAACTGTATATAAAGTATACATACGATATTGCCCGATCCGAGCTCACTCAAAAAAAATTCAAAAATCTATTACTCGAATATTATTTCATACTTCGATTTTATATGTAAATTTATATAAAAGAAATTGAGCTTGATAAATTAGATGTCAACATATATATTAATTATTTTAACAATTTTCTCTGAAAATAGTGTAGTGGGTTTAAAAAAAATGAGTTTTAACATGATTAGAAAAATAAAAAAATAAAAAAATTTAACAATCTATATCTACCTAATTACAATATAAGAGAGGGATTTTTGCAAAGTGTATTATGAAAGGAGTATCTACTACTCCCTCCGTCCCACTTTGTTTGTCCTGTTTGACTTTGGCACACTTGCCGATGCACGTTTTATATCGTCAATATATCAAATTATATGTTATTAAAAATTATAATTTTTTAATATTCTTAAAGTACTAATCGAAACGAATCAAACAAGACCACTCATGACTATGTTTTATCTTATATATTGAAAGATATTTAGAAGATTCTCTCGATTAGTGAATAGTGTCAAAATTTGAAACAGGACGAACAAACAGGGACGGAGGGAGTATTATTTTCTCTAAATTTAATTCATATAGGCTATAGCCTATATATCCATATCTATCTCTAATATTATATATAAGCATAAAAGGAAAAATTTAAGTACGTTTATATCCCGGCTCATACAAAGTATCTTTATATCTTATAGAGGAAAGTTACGGTGAGAACAAAGCTTAACGTAGGAAAAACAAAGTTTTTGCATTCACAGATAACAAGTTAATGTTCATAATCTGAGCGGTATAAGTAATAAATTTTTTAAGGTCATTTTGAGAAAAGAATTAAAAAAAAATCAAAGTTCGCATTAATTACAAGTATGCCATCGCGTCCCTCACTTAAAACGTTCAAAAAAATTTGTGACCTATATTATAAACACTACCATATCCAGAATAGGAACATTGACGGGTAATCTGTGAACACGATCTGTTCGTTTTTCCTACGTTAAGAGTTATTTGCACCCGAACTTTCCTCATATCTTATACTCAAAAGACCAGAGCATGTCTGGGAACAAACATGGCATCATTTGGGAGAAGATATGCTTCAAAATCAAAGAAGAATCCTGCAAATACCAGGTACATGTTTCTGAAAGTCTATTATGACAGTGATAATATTTTTACTATAGATGGAATATTATGTACATGTGTAATCTTATAATTTTAATTATGTTTTTTGCAGATTTACAACTCAGTGATAACCAACTACAAAACTATGTATTGGCAGAAATTGAGGAGTTGTTGGGACGAAATGGAAGCAGCCTTCGACGCTTTCCATCCATGCCTTTCCCTAATGATATTCTTTTGGGAGAAGGGAGCAACAAGTTGATACAAGAAGAACTTCGTTATGATAAACAACAACTAATCAGTGAGCATACAAACCTTCTAACCAGCATGACAGACGAGCAAAAGAATGCTTATGACAAGATAATTTCTATTGTTGAATGTCCAATGACAAAAAGATTTTGCTTTAAAGCGTTGGATAAAAGCCTAAGGGATGTTATGAGATTTTCAAATCCTATGAGTACAGAACAACCATTTGGAGCCAAAGTGGTTGTATTTGGTGGTGACTTTAGACAAATCTTGCCGGTTGTAACTCGCGGATCAAGACAAGATATTGTACAAGCTACAATTAATTCTTCAGAGATATGGCAACATTGCGAGGTACAATGATTCTAATCTAATTAATAAATTCTGATTGATAACTTTATCTATGAAAACAATTAATTTCTAAATATTTATGTAGGTTTTGAAGCTCATAAAAAATATGAGGCTTCAACAAGGATCAAAATCTTCAAAATCTGATTTTATGAAAAAGTTTGCTGAATGGCTTCTTGACGTTGGTGATGGAACAGTTGGAGGAGAAAACGATGGTGAAGTAACTATAGAGTTCCCAGAGGAGGTATTAATTTTGGATACTGCTAAACCAATTGCTACTATTGTTGATGCTACATATCCGTCTTTGCTTCAACATTTGGGAGACGCTGATTACTTTCAAGAGAGAGCAATTTTGTCACCAACTCATGACATCGTTGATGAAGTGAACGACTATATGCTCTCTATAATGCCAGGAAAAGAGGAAGTCTATTACAGTGCAGATAGCATTTGCAAAGCGGATGGACCTAATACGCTGATGTATTCATCTGATATGTTAAACAATATCAAATGCTCTGGTGTCCCAAATCATGAATTAAAGCTGAACGTAGGTGTTCCCGTCATGCTTCTACGAAATATAGACCAAGTTAATGGGCTTTGCAATGGAACAAAATTGATGATAACTAGACTGGGGAAGAAAATGGTGGAAGAAAAAATTATCAGTGGGTGTAATATTGGACAAATAGTTCCCATTCCTCGAATGTTGTTGAGTCCATCAGATTCAACCTTACCATTCACATTTCAACGTCGACAATTTCCTATAATTGTGTCTTTTGCCATGACAATCAATAAAAGTCAAGGATAGTCCTTATCTCAGGTTGAGTTGTATCTTCCGAGACCTGTATTTACTCATGATCAGCTTTATGTTGCGTTATCAAGGGTAACAAGCATGAAAGGATTGAAGGTGCTGATCTTAGACAAGAATGGAAATGCGATCTCTCAGACAACAAATGTGGTTTATAAAGAAGTGCTCCAAAACATAAGATCTACATGTTTTAGTGTTTTAGTAGTTACACATTTGTTATTCATTTTATTCTTTTCCATTTCAATAACTATTGTTCACGTGTTTTAAACATTTTTAATAATAATAAATTTATTATTATATTTATATTTATATAATCAAATTATAACCCCGTACAGGGTACGAGTCTAACACTAGTTAAGAGATAAAGTAGAATGGGTTATTTAGTGTATATGGGTTGGGCTTTTGACGGAATATATTTAAATAGGCCCAGTTACTTGTTTCTTTCTTAGCGGACCAAACTCTTCTTCTTCCTCTAGGAACCCTCGCAGTTCGTCTAATTCCTCACCATCTCCGATTTGCAATGCTAAATTAATGGCTCTACGTGGGAAGGAGGTGCTCGAGCACCTTATCTAGAGCCATTTGTGTACCTGAGTATGTGCCTAAACTAGGCCCTACCCCTGAAATAAACCAATAAATTTCAAATTGCCTTTGTTACCTGTTAAAATAATATTAAATTTCTTTGTCCTTTCATTGGTAGAGATAGTGCTTCATTTTCAGCTTTAGAGGATCCAATTTGCTTGTCTAGAGTTGATTATGAAGCCAACCATGTGCCTTCATACTCCCTACCACCAAAATAGAAAAGGTAAACCTCAAATTATAATTTTTAAACATTAATTTTTTTTTTTTTTTTAGATTTGGCAGAAAAAATGCTACATGACTCTAGAAGATCCAATTTGATCTATTATTGACGAAAAGTGCTTTATTTTGTGGTTGTGGGAATTATGGGCTAATCCATAATACTCCCTCCGTCCCATATTGTAGATCACGTTTTCCATTTTGGGCGTCCCAAAATATAGATCATACTTTTCTTTTTTATCTTTTGTCTTATTATCAATATCACATCAATCTACGCTCTCTTTCCTCATTTTTACATTAAAACTCACATCAATTCACTTTTTTATTTCTCTTTACTACATAAAAATCCATACCTACTCAAAATCTCTCTCCTCTCCACTTTTCTTTCTCCCTTCCTTAATTTACCTCGATAACAACAAACGAGATCTATAATATGGGACGGAGAGAATAAGTTCACTGGTTGTATAAAAACACTTACGGTTTTCTGTTTAAAAAAAATGTTCGGCAGAGTTTTGTTGTCAAATAAAGATTGAACATAATAAACTGGAATTAGATTATTCAAATATCAGACAGTATTCAGCAAGATAACAGCTAGAGTGAAGTAAAGGAACATACTTTGCTGTTTGAAGAGAATGAAGAAAAGAACAAACTTTAGTTTGAACCTTGAAGCGATGAGTTCAATGTAATGAGTCAGATTGTACAGTGGAAAATATACAAGCAGGCTGAACCACTTCCTTCTTCGATTTTATTTTCTTTGTTCAATTTAAAACTTATAATTTATAACTCATTTCTGATAAAAATCATGATTAATTCTAGATAAACTGTGTGGCTTTAAAACACTAATATATAAAAATCGTGATCATTATAGAAATATAAAATTAGAGAGTAATATGGAAAAAATGAGGGTAGTTCTCCTTTCAGTACTGACTTTGTACATAGTCTTGTCAATAGTATTTTATTAGCATAATAACTTGCTCTTTGTTTTATGAGAATCTTTAAATGATTAGTTTTTGCAATTTTTTTTATGGCAATGTAGATCTTCTTCTTTTTTGCTGAGGTCTTAATGCCTACCGGTTAAATGTGTGCATAATAAAATGGTAGATCTAATAAAATGGTCTTAATCTCTATATACTACTTAAAGCAAAACACCTTTCTTTTATTATAGCTATGCCACATGACATACTTTTCATTCAGGTCATCCATTTGTCATAATTTCATTAGTTACGATTTTTTACTATTTATTATAATTTTCTTAAAAAAATGTTAAATTTGGAAAATCATGTTCACAAATATCACAAAAATATTGCTTAAGATCTTTCAGATTACCAAAAGATTTTTATATGTTAATTTTTTAGATATCCTATTATGTTATTTTACAAATTTATAATTTTATATTTATGATATGTCATATTACAAAAAGATTGATTTCTTAAAAAATAAGAGAAAATATTATATTTTTGTGATGTGTAAACTGTGTAGTGCTTTAGATGTGTCATTATAGAGTTTTTCATACATATTAAGAAAATAATTAATTGTGTATTGAAAATTTAACTTTTTCTCAAAATAAACAATCACCTCCTTTTACAACCAATACATGAATGAATAGTGAAAATCAACGATATAAAATTTCAATAAACAAATTTATAATCTCCCAAGGGGGCGGGTTTGTGGATTTTAGACACATGTTTTTTGTTTTGGAGTTTAGTGTGCACATAAAAGAAAGTGGCTTACATGTACTCTCTAAAAAATTGAATGGATAGGAAGTGATTTAGTATACATATTTTTGTTTACTGTGATCAATTTGTTTTGAGTAACTCCCCGTAGGTTGTTGGTAGATTATTTGCAGCAATATTTTATCTACATCTATTTTGCTGTTAGTTTAAGCTTTTTATCTCAGGTGTAATATTTATAGTAGATGTGTATGTTTATAACAGAGAATGTGGATACATCTCAACAAGAAATCCAACGAGGAAAAAGGGTAGTGTTGTCGGATGAAAAAAGACGAATGATCTATGAAGCGTTACTTGAAAGAAGTGTGAACGGAATACTAAAACAAGATACAACAAACACAAGTTTCTTTGTTACTTTCGGTACCCATAAGAACTGTGCAGCGGGTTTGGATTCGTGCAAAAGAGACTTCAGGTGAGGCGGTTGTTAATGTGTCTAGTAAAAGGGCAAGAAAAGTTGGCCGGAAGAGAGCTATGATTGATCTTGATCTTATGCATGATGTACCTTTGAATCGAAGAACAACATTAAGGTCACTTGTTCAAGCTTTGAATTCTAATTATGTCACCCAACACCGGCGCTTGAGGGAAAGACTCATTCGGCGTCACTCAAATGCCATCAAGCCCATCTTGAAGGAGGAGCACAAGATTGCACGACTCAAGTTTTGCATAGATATGTTGGAATCAAATAGTTTGCCTTAGGAGCCAAAATTCAAGAGTATGTATAACATTATACATATTGATGAGAAGTGGTTCTACTTGACGAAGAAATCAACGATATACTACTTACTCCCAAATGAGCCAGATCTGTCACGCTCTTGTCAAAGTACAAATTTTATTGGTAAGATAATGTTTCTAGCTGTCATTGCAAGACCAAGATTTGATGAAGAAGACAACGAGGTATTTTCCTGAAAAATAGGTTTGTTCCCGTTTGTAACCATGGAGCCATCCAAAAGATCAAGTAAAAGAAGAGACGCTGGAACATTGACAAAGGCAATCACATCTGTAAGGAAAGAAACTATACGATCCCTCCTAATTAATCAAGTTCTTCCTGCAATTCGTGTTAAGTTGCCAGAAGATGAGCTAGGAGAAACTATCTTCATTCAGCAAAACAATGCTAGAACGCATGTTCAACCAGACGATGAGGAATTTATAGCAGCAACCTCACAAAATGGGTTCGATATTCAATTGATTTGTCAACCATCTATCTCTCCCGATATGAATGTTTTGGATCTTGGATTTTTTAATGCAATTCAGTCACTACAAGACAAGGAGTGCGCAATGACAATTGATGATCTCGTTGGAGCCGTTCAGAGAGCATTCGAAGTGTACCCGTTAGAAAAGATCAATCGGGTCTTCTTGACTTTACAATTATGTATGAGGGAAACAATGAGAGTTGAAGAGTCCAATAACTACAAAATTCCTCAAATAAGGCAGGATTGGAAAGTAGGGTAACCTTCCTATTCAAATTGGTTGCGATCATGCTTTAGTTGAAAATGTCAATAACATGTTAGAAACAAGGCAAATTTGAATAGAAGATGTATGTAGTGACTTATGATCAAAACTCTGTTTCTCTGTTTTAAACGAAGTACAAGTAGCCTTTAGTTTCTTTCCATTTTACAACTAGCCTTTAGTTTATACGAAGTACAAGTAAGTAACTATCAAAGCAAGTTATCAAAAAACTCATCTTACTGTGCACTTATAGTATATGCACCTATTTCATTGTTCATCTTAGTGTCTTCCAAAGCAAACTCCTGTTAATTAAAAATTTCATTGTTAATCGTAGTGCACACTTACAATATATGCACCCATCTTGCTGATAAGTGTCTTACATAATTGAGTTAAGAACAAATTTCATTAATCATTAATCATTTTATTGTGCACTTACAATATAGGACAACATGAGCTAAAGACTCTGAAATGGGCATCAACAAAATACATAGGACAACACGAGTCTCTACTAATAGCAACGACATCAGAAAAATACATAGGACAATATGAGTCTTTACAGGTACCAACAACATCAACAAAATAGATACGACAGCATGACAGTATACTCCAAAAAGCTTAATTATCTACCATGCTATAACTTCCATCATCAAAATATTCCTGCATTACTCTAAAGCTAAATAAGCAGGACATTGTAACTAAAACTCTCATAGTTAACAGAGGATAATACTAAGCCAACATCAATCAAGGTGTTTCTCCAACGACGGGAACAAGATTAGTATAAATTCATGCTCTGTTTTGTTGAACTTCTTCTTCTTCGGGAACATCTTGTTTGAATCCAATTCAAGACCAACATCTTCATCGAACGAGATATCTTCTTTTGATGATAGATTCAGATCAAAGTCATGTAGATTATTGACTTCAACATCTTCGTTCGGTGGGAAATTCAAGTCAAAATCATGCATAACTTTCAGTTTACTGTTTCCATCTGGTAGGAAATTCACTTCAGTGGAAACTTCTTCTTCCTCAGAGAAAGAAGTCATACTCAATTATCTCAACCTCCTAAAAAAATTAACAAAAGGAAGACTCAGAAATATACTCAAGATTCACATAGACATTTATTCAAACACCTTAACTACACTAAAGTTCTTGTAAGAATACCATTACCCTTATATGGAAAAAATCATTATCAAATGACATCAATAATAACCATAAGAAAATTTACAATCTTGAACAAAAATCAGCAATAGTCTACACATACCAAAGGGGAAGATTTTACTTGCAAAGGAGAATTGTAACCGAAACTTTCTTCCATTTCAGAAAATAGAGTTGTGGTGAGAATTATACTCCCTATTCCTTAGGAGTTTTGCTGTTGTACATCGGAAATGATACAAAGTGGTTGTTGCTGGAGTGCCTTGAAAACTGATTTAAAGAGTAAATGAGTGTAAAGGTATATTTTTCAAAATGAGCCTAAAATGTGTCAAACGACAATATAAATGAAACAAGAAAGTTGGACTAAAACGACATCAATTTAGAAACGAAGTATCATTTTAATTTATATAGTAATATTATTATTATAAACAATTTTAAATTATAATAGTATATAAATTTTATTTTATCTATGAAATAGGTATATAATAATTCTCAAACTTTTTCTTTAAAGAAAATAATCCTCAAACTTAAAATCTAACAAACAAACTAATATTAAAATTATAATTCTCTAAATTTTTTTAAGCCTCTTATATTATTTTAAAGTTTATAGATGTTAGAAAACTATGAGAGTACGTGTCCAACTGGTAGGGTCCACATAAAAGTGCTATTCTAAGCCAAACATATGGCGGCCCCTAATTGCTTACAATAATGACGCGTTTTACATCTCTTAACAGTAATAGACTCCTGAACAAAAGGCAAAAAGACATCGCATTGTCCTGCCACATGTCCAATCCACCACCCTTTATTGCGTCCTATCTCAACGAATTTGCCCATGAAGTACCTCTATTAGAATAACGTAATAGGCGGTAGAAAAATTAGTGTCTTTGGAAAAGTTCAAATCAACGACCAGCTGTCGAGCAATCATATAGGGTTAAGTACTCAATCTCATAATGACATGCAAATGCATACCCAACGATTGTGGCCTCATATAGAGAGACAAGAAAGCCTGGTAAAGTCAAATTTCCACCGCATCTCTGATCTCTCGTGTATAGTCGTCATCTCTCCGATATAGCTAAATAAAAATGCTAAAGTCAAATTCATGACACCCTTAAATATCTTATCCTAATCCTAATCTTAATCCTAATTAAACTCCAAACAAAACAGACTAAATGCACTTCAAAACACTAAATCTGTAACACCACGTGTTTGTAATCCTTTATAAGGATTAGATTGCTACTCATGTGAACAAGAGCTCTTCCTTTTCGTGGTTCGAGTGAGGACAAAAAACTAGGAAGTTAAGCGTGCTAGGATGAGAGTAGTACTGAGATGGGTGACCTTATGGGAAGTTCCCACGTTGACATGGAGATAGCGCTTCTAAGGTGTTGGGACCTTACAAAATCCGGAATCATTGTTATTGCATTTCATATACGGGTCGTCGTTGCAGTGGGAAGGCCGATCCACATGCTTCAATGAGGCTAGATTGATCCACCTTGGTTCGGGAGGCCCGAATGGTTAACAATTCTAGTGTGTAGGGTAGGCCACACATTCCATCTTCCACATTCTCCGGCCAACCCTCTTGGTCTTCCATGTTGGCGATTAGGGTTCTACAATGGAGTTGTAGACTCGCGAATCCCCGAAAACCAGCAACTCCGTTGCTTACCGGTTTTGACGACGACTTTCCAATTTCCAATCCTCATCCAATTCAAGGGTGTTAGTTATGATGGCGAATAGCAGCGCGAGAGTCTCCGACATCACAAGGCGCAACAAGCTCGGATTTTCCGGAAAGTGAAAGGCAAGTTTGATAGTGTTAGATTAGGCTTCCCACATCGAAAGTTGAGATAATAATAGCCCACTATATAATACCATAGATTACTCCTCCTATTGCCAATTGGTTTTAGAATGGAACCCCATGGGCTTGTATTGTGGGCCCAATGTGCATATGCGCTTGTTGTAACAGAATCGAAACGAGAACAAAGTAAACGCAAGAAAGACACACAGATATACGTGGTTCACCAAATTTGGCTACTTCCACAGGAGAGGGAGATCAGATTATACGGAGGCGGTATTACAGTTTTCGGTACAATTAGGGTTTACACATAAACCGCTATATATAGCGCTAAACAACCCTAAGCCCAACAACAAAACCGATGAGCCCAATAAAGCCCATACAACAGATATCGTGTACCGTTTGGCCCGGGGGCGACTCCGCCCCCCCTGGACCCCCCGACTCGCTGACCGGACAGCGAGACCCCCGTGCTACCTGTCGCAGTGTGTGATTCAGATTCAAGGCATACTTACAAATCTCCACCTTGACTTGAATCCTCCAGGTAGACTCTCAGACGCACCATGACAGTGCCAGATAACAGACATCTCCCTCTCCTCAGAATTGCCCCTCAGGGCCAACTAATGATCTCTGATGTTGAGCAAGTCCAAGCAGTGTTTGAACTTGCTCTCAGGAACTGGCTTGGTGAACATATCAACATGGTTATCAGTTGTCCCTACTTTCTTCACCTGGATTCTCTTCTCATTCCTCAGAAAATGGTACCTGACATCAATGTGCTTCGTCTTCTCATGATGGACATGATCCTTGGTTAAGCATATTGCACTCAAGTTGTCACAATACACTAAAGCCTGATCCTGATGTAGGCCTAGATCATTAACCAGCCCCTTTAGCCATATTCCCTCCTTAGAAGCTTCTGTCAAAGCCATATACTCTGCCTCTGTAGTAGAAAAAGTAACTGTAGGCTGTAGAGTTGCCTTCCAGCTTACCACAGAACCTCCTAGAGTGAACACATAACCAGTCATAGATCTCCTACTGTCCACATCTCCAGCATAATCAGAATCTGAATAGCCAGCAACCAAACACTGAATGTCATTCCCATAGCAAAGACCAACATCTGAGGTACCTCTAAGATACCTGGAAATTCTCTTTATTGCTTGCCAATGTTCCTTCCCAAGGTTGACCATATATCGACTTACCACACTAACATCGAATGCTAGATCTGGTCGAGTGCAGACCATAGCATACATCAAACTCCTAACTGAACTGGCATATGGGACTCGAGACATGTACTCCTGATCCTCATCAGTCTGAACAGTGTACATTTCCAACTTGATGTTAGATGCCATTGGAGTATCTATAGGCTTTGCTGAAGACATTCCAAACCTGCTTAATATCTTCTTGATGTACCCTTCCTGTGAGAGGAAAAGTTTTCTCTTCTCCATTTCCCTATAGATTTCAACTCCCAGAATCTTGCGAGCAACACCTAGATCTTTCATATCAAATTCTGCACTGAGAGAACCCTTCAACTTCTGAATATCAGACTTATTCTTAGCAGCAATCAGCATATCATCAACATACAGAACCAGATAAATGTGTGAACCACCCTGCAGGTCATTGTAGTACACACAACAATCATACATATTTCTGCTGTAACCAAGCTGCTTCATATAAGTGTCAAACCGCTTATACCACTGCCTCGGGGACTGCTTTAGCCCATATAAGGACTTCTTCAACTTGCAAACATGGTTCTCCTTTCCTGGAACCTGGAATCCATCTGGCTGAGACATGTATATTTCCTCCTCCCACTCTCCATGTAGGAAAGCTGTTTTCACATCTAGCTGCTCAAGTTCCAGATCCTGATGTGCAACTATCGCTAGCAGCACCCTGATTGAGGTATGTCTGACTACTGGTGAGAAGATCTCGTTGTAGTCTACTCCCTCTCTCTGACTGAAACCTCTTGCAACCACTCTTGCTTTGTACTTTATACCCTCTGCAGCAGACATTCCTTCCTTCTTCCTGAAAACCCACTTGCAAGTGACTACCTTTCTATCAGCAGGCAATCTGACTAGCTCCCAAGTCTGATTCTTATGAAGAGACTCCATCTCTTCTCCCATTGCAGCAAGCCACTGTGCTGACTCACTCCCAGATATTGCAGCTTTGTAGGTGGACGGTTCATTATCATCCACCTCCTCGGCCACCTGCAATGCATATCCTACCAGATCATCTAACCTGTACCTCGCTGGAGGTCTGACTCCAACCCTTCTAGGTCGATCTTGAGCAACACTTCGATGCCCAACTTCATCAGAACCTGTTTCTGGCAGTGCACTCTCAGAATGATCTGTATCTTGCTCATCAGTTACTGGTTGTGGCATAGGTGCCTCGATTTCCTCTGAAGTAAATGGCACCTCCACCTCCTCAGTAACAACCTCTTTCTCTGCTATATCACTGGTCTTGGACTTCAGCATAAAATTCTCATCAAAGACTACACTTCTGCTCAGTATAATCTTGTTATCAGACCAGATCCTGTATCCTTTCACACCAGCACCATAGCCCATGAAAACTCCCTTCTTAGCTCTCGGCTCTAACTTACCCTCACTCACATGATAATAAGCAGTGCAGCCAAAAACTCTCAGATTTGAGTAGTCAGCAGCTCTTCCAGACCACACCTCATAAGGTGTCTTGCAATCAATACCTGTGTGTGGACTCTGATTTATCAGATAGCAGGCTGTTGTTACTGCTTCAGCCCAGAACCTCCTAGCAAGACCGGCATTAGAGAGCATGCATCATGCTCTCTCTAAAAGTGTCTGATTCATCCGTTCTGCTACACCATTCTGTTGTGGTGTAAACCTGACTGTGTGATGTCGAGTAATACCCTCATCTCTGCAAAACTTATCAAACTCAGATGAACAGAATTCCAGACCATTATCTGTTCTCAGCCTTTTGACCTTCTTTCCTGTCTGATTTTCAACTAAGGTCTTCCATTCCTTGAATCTACTGAATGCCTCTCCTTTATGCCTCATCATAAATAGCCACGTCATCCTAGAGTAATCATCAATAATAGACAAAAAGTACCTGTATCCACCCAGAGACTCAACACGGGCAGGACCCAGCAATCAGAATGGATGTAATCCAACGTGCCCTTAGTTCGATGAACTGCCTTAGGAAACTTGCAGCGATGTAGTTTCCCAAACACACAATGCTCACAGAACTCTAGACTCTTGATCTTGTGACCTCCCAGAAGGTCTTCTTTGGACAGAATATGCATTTCACGTTCACTCATATGAGCAAGTCTCATATGCCACAATCTGGTCAGATCAACACCATTAACCACTGATGCAACAGCTGCAGAACCTGTTACTGTAGAACCCTGCAAGATATACAAAGTTCCCTGCTTGACGCCTCTCAGAATCACCTCAGAACCCTTACAGATAACCAGAATTCCATCTTCACCTTCATACCTGAAACCCTTACTATCCAGAAGGCTTAAAGATATCAGATTCTTAGTCATGTGTGGAACATGTCTGACTTCCTTGACTGTGCAGAAATTCCCGTTGTGCGTTCTGAACCTGACTGAGCCGATCCCAACCACTTTGCAGACAGATCCGTTTGCCATAGAGACACTACCTCCATCTATGCAGCTATAAGTTGTGAACAACTCTCTTTTTGGACAGATATGATACGATGCTCCAGAATCAAGAACCCACATATCAGAGTGATGAGTGTATTCCTCAGCAATTAGCACAATATCACTTTCAGAATCTGCGTCATCTTCTGCTACTGCAGCAGAACCAGGTTTATGCTCTTGCCTTCTCTTAGGACAGTCATTCCTCCAATGACCCTTTTCCTTACAGTAGGCACAAACGTCTTTAGGTAATTTTGGGCGCTCCTGCTTCTTCTTCCAATGACCCTTTTTCTTACCCTTCTTACCATCCTTGCTTCCACTGGCCATTAACCCGGAAGCCTGATTTTCTGTACTCGAACCAGATGCCTTATGACGCATCTCTCTGTTGTGAAGCGAAGACCTAACCTCCTCTAGCGTCACAGTCTCTTTCTCAACGATAAAAGACTGCACAAAATTCTCAAACGACAAAGGCAGAGATACCAACAAGATCAAAGCAGCATCCTCATCATCAACCTTCTCATCAATATTACGCAAATCTAAAAGAATTGTATTCAATTGATCAAGGTGATCTCTAAGAGGTGTACCTTCTTCCATACGCAGGCTGAAAAGACGTGGCTTCAGCATCAACTTGCTGGTCAATGACTTCGTCATGTAGAGGCTCTCCAACTTCGACCACAACTTTGCAGCGGTTTCCTAATCTGCAATCTCTGTAATGACATCGTCAACGAGGCACAGCATAATCATCGAATGAGCCTTTTCCTCCATAGTTTTGAACTCCACGGAGGTTGCATCCATTCCATTCCTGTCTTTCGCTAACGGCGCCCACAGACCGTTTTGATTCAGCAAAGCCTGCGGATAAGATACAGATGAGTAAAAATTCTTAATGTCGTACCCAACACAAAAGGATTTAAACGAAGAACTAGTGAATTGTGTTCCGTTATCAGAAATAAGAGCGTAGGGAATGCCGAATCGTGTAATGATACGCTCCCACACGAATTTCTCAACGTCGCTGTCCTGAATTCTTGCCAAAGGCTTGGCTTCAATCCACTTGGTAAAATAGTCTGTGGCGGTAATAAGGTATCGCAAATTTCCAGCAGCAGGGGGGAGTTGGCCTACTATGTCGAGTCCCCACTGCGCAAATTGCCAGGGACTTGTCAGCGGATTCAGGTCAACTGCTGGTTGGTGGATCAGTTTTGCAAACCTCTGACATTTGTCACATTTTCTAACATAGCATTCAGAATCTTTCTGCATATAGGGCCACCAATAGCCTTGCGCTCTAGCCCTCATTGCTAAACTCCTTGCAACCGAGTGGAAACCACACACACCTTCATGAATTTCATACAGGAAATTCTCCACCTTGGATGGCAATACACATTTGAGGTAGGGCCCTGAAAAAGACTTCCTGTACAGAAATCCGCTTGGTGAAATCCAAAACAGTGCTGCCTTGAGTCTAATTTGCCTAGCTTCTTTTTTTCCTTCAGGCAGAGTGCCATGTTTCAAATAGTCAAAAATGGGATCCATCCAACTCGGCTCTACATCTACTAACATGGCATCCTCGTTGTCGATGCTTGGAGACTCAAGAATATCAATTGAAACCACATAATTATTTTCTTTAGAACCCGACGAAGCCAAAGTAACCAGTGCGTCTACGATCTCGTTCTGCTCTCTCGGGATCTGATGTATCCTGAACTCTTGGAACCCAGCTATCAAACTGCGTACTCTCTCCAAATACGCCAGCATGTGCGAAGATTTCACCCCATATTCCCCGGAGACCTGCTTGACTATAAGTTGTGAGTCTGAATATATAACTAGTTCCATTGCTCCTTCATTCCGAGCTGCAATTAGTCCCAACATTAAAGCCTCGTACTCGGCCTCGTTATTTGTCGTTGGAAATCCTAGTTTTACAACTGTATGAATTGTTTCCCCTGTAGGAGATTTCAAGACTAACCCTGCGCCCGATCCTTTTCGATTCGAAGCTCCGTCAACATTAAGCTCTCAAGTTGTTGAAGGTTAACCTGCAGGCTCCAAACTGAGTCGACCATTTTGATTCCTTCACCCACAAACTCTGCTACGAGGTCAGCCAACACCTGAGCCTTGATGGCAGCCCTGGGAAAATAATTCAGATCATATTGGCCAAGTTCCACTGCCCATCTAGCCACCCGGCCAGACAAATATGAACTTGCAAGCAATGCCTTGAGAGGATGTGAAGTTGTAACTGATTTGGAATGTGCTTGAAAGTAGTGATTAAGCTTTCTTGACGCCACTACAAGTGCTAATAACAACCTCTCCATCGGGGTATATCTAGACTCGGCATCTAGAAGGGTTTTGCTGACATAGTAAATCGGATGTTAAACCTTTTCCACCTCTCTGATCAGAACTGCACTCACTGCCTTGTCAGATACTGATAAGTATAAAGATAACACTTCCCCTGGATTTGGAACTGTAAGGATCAGAGGCTTTTGTAGGTAAGCTTTCAACTCCAGTAACGACTGCTCACACTCTTCGTCCCACTGAAATATCTTCTCTGCCCTTAGCAGCTTAAAGAAGTTGCTACACTTGTCTGATGACTTGCTGATGAAACGATTCAAAGCGGCTGCCATGCCAACCAATTTTTGAACTTCCTTGGCCCACGATGGACTCTTAATTGCCTGAATAGCCCGGATCTGATCCGGACTTGCCTCAATACCTCGACGAGTAACCAAATGGCCCAAAAACTTCCCAGAACTCACACCAAATGCTCACTTAGAGGCGTTGAGACGCCAATTGAATTTTTTCATGATATCAAAAACCTGCTGCAAGTCTCCCAAGTGATCTGCCTCATGCCTACTTTTAACCACCATATCATCAATATATACCTCCACCTTGGTCCCGATCAACTCAGAAAATAGAAATACCACAGTTCTCTGAAAAGTTGCCCCAGCATTCTTTAGACCGAACGGCATCACATTGTAACAGAAGATTCCTCGAGGGGTAATAAATGTTGTTTTCTCTTGATCCTCTTTCAGTAGAGGAATCTGATGGTATCCTCTGTAAGCATCTAAGAAACTCATTCTAGCATGTCCAGCTGTTGCATCTACGAGTTGGTCAATCTTTGGGAGCGGAAACATGTCCTTGGGGCATGCCTTATTCAGATTGGTGAAGTCAACACAAACCCTCCATTCACCGCTCTTCTTCTTAACCACAACCGGGTTGGCAAGCCAAGTAGGATAATGAACTTCCCTAACTGCACCAACATCAATCAGTTTATTCAATTCAACAATCACTGCATCAGAATGCTCCACAGAAGAGCGCCTTGCCCTTTGAATTACAGGCTTGGCGTCAGGATGAATACTGAGTTTGTGACAAACAACTTTTGGGTCTAAACCAGGCATTTCATACGGGCTCCATGCAAAAACCTCTATATTCCTTCTCAAGAGCCCTGTCAAGGACTCTAGCTCATCCCCTGAAATGTTAGCACCAACAAAAAAGAACTTATCTGGTTCAGATTCACTTACAACGATTTTCTACAGTGCTTCAACCGATTTTTCAGAAGCGTCCTGACCAACATCGTCAAGGACCTGAGGCTCGTCTCGAATGGCATGGACTGTAGGAACCGAACCCTCTATTTTCATGCAATGCTGAGCTGCTCCTTGATCTCCCCTGACACGAACTATCCTGCCTTGCAGCGGGAACACAATGGCCTGGTGTAGTGTCGAATGGACTGCTTGCATAGCATGCAGCCAAGGTCGCCCCAAGATGGCGTTGTAAGTAGAAGGGACATTAACCACAAGAAATTCAGCCATTACAGATTTTCCACCGAGCACTACAGCCTCTCTAAGCATTCCTAAAGGCCATACAGGAAATGCCCCTAAACCGGTGAGTTGAGTCGAAACAGGAATGAAATCCTCTTGGCGTTTCCCCAGCTTTTTAAACATCTCATAATACATTAAATCAACGGAGCTCCCTGAATCAATCAAAACTCTGCGCACATCAAATTTTCCTAATTCAACAGTGAGGACAAGCGGGTCATTGTGCGGTAACTGCACACCCTCCAAGTCCTCATGTGAAAATGACAACCTCATGACCTCTTCTACTCTTGGCCTTTTCACTTCTTGCAACTCAACTTTCATCACCTCTAACCGATGACACCCCTTCCTGAATTCGTGTCTTGAAGTCAATGTCTGCTTACCAGAAGCCTCAATCATATGTATTACTTCTCGCTGAATCGCATGCTCCTCTTTCACATCCTTCTCTTGTGCTCTCTTACCAGTTGGTGCACCCCTCTGCTGCCCTCTATCTCCAACAAATTCCTGCAATTCACCTCTTTCAACCAATTGGTCTAAGAACCGCCTGAGAGCTTTGCAATCAACAGTACCGTGCCCCTTGTCTCTGTGGTAAAAGCAGAACTTGTTTTGATCACGATCTGCACTGGGAGCCATAGGCGCAAGCCACCTGAAGAAGGGTTTGTTCTGAATTCGTTTCAAAATCTCATACACGGGTAGCCTAAAAGTAGTATAGACAGGCTTGTGATGATGGTACCGGTGGTAACCCTCTCTCACGCCCGTGTTGATGACGTGCACGTGTATCATGCGAATCAGAACCTCCTTGCTTACGAGCAGGCGATCTGGACAACTTTGAATCTTCTTCTAATTTCATATATTGTCTCAGACGTTCATGCAATTCTGCTATGCAAGTCGGCTGCCTGAGAGTAAGGCTTTCTCGAAGTCTAGTACCCGGTATTAATGCGAGTCTGAATGCACCAACCGCAGATTTTTCTTCACAATCATCAATATCAGAGTAACACTCCATGAACCTTGCAGCAAATTGCCTCAAGCTTTCGTCTCGACGGATCTTCAGAGCATATAGAGCATCAACAGATGGAGCTTCTCTGCTATTTGCATTGAACTGAGACACAAATTTCCTTGCCAATTGGTTCCATGAATAGATAGAATTATACCTCAGCGAATGAAACCATTTGGCTGCAACCTTACCTAAACTCGTTGGGAACATCTTGCACATTAAAGAATCATTTGCAACCCACAGAGCCATCTTATGAGAGAACATAGCGACATGGTTATCAGGATCAGATTATAGATCAAAGGATGGTGCCGAGAACTTCGCAGGCGGAGGTTGATCCCTGATTTCCCTGACAAACGGTGTCGCAGTCATCCTAGCCAATTTCTTTTCAGCCTGCTCCTGAGCGTTGATTAAGGATTCTCCCTGATTTTTAAGCAGACGCATGAAACGTTTTTCAGCATTTCCAACTCGATCAGTCTCACATTCCCTGTTTCTTCCTGAATGGTTGTTTTCAGCCCTATCATGACGACCTCGCTCATGAGATCGCGACCGTCGACGACTTCCCTGACGACCATTACTCACTTCTCGAACAAGGGAAGCTTCTCGGCGCTCACTTCGACGCGGCTCATGTCGAGAAGAGGATGAGACTGTCATCAGCCCGTCCCGGTTTGGAGGTTGGTTGCTTTGGTTTGCAGCCATTTCTCGTGAGTTCCCCCCCCCCCCATTACCAGCTGCCTCGCCAACACCTTGCCCGGGCCTCAGAGGCATCTCAACTACACTCCTCTGACGTCCTCCGACGCCATTCGTTGCCACATCATTCATTGGGCGCTTGTCATGGACTATTTCAAGCAATCGACGGGCCTCTGCAGCCTCCTCCCTTGCAGCCACAACCTGGCTCTCCTTCTCAGCCAAACTTTTCTCAAATTCCAACCTTTGCTGATTCAGAGCTTGCTCGATCTCGGCCCTCCGATCCTCTTCTTCTACTGCAGAACTTCGAGTAGTTCTCCCGTTGGCCATTCTTGTCTTCTCTTCCCACAAACGGCGCCAAATTGTGGTACAAATTTCTCGTACACAATTAATTAAATGCAAAAAGAATGATCAACACAATTACCGAAGCTCTGACGAAGAATTAAACCCTAGAAATCTGATTTTCTGCTTATCCGACTCAGCCTTCGAACCTGTAACCAAAGAGATAACGTGAGGGGGCGGGGGGTGGTATCCCCTGATTCACCTCCGACGCTCAAGTCAGAAAACAAGAAGATAATCGTCCTCAATCAATGATGGAGGCTATTCAAGAACGTCGAGGAACCGCGGCGCAACCTTGATTAGAGCGAAGATGGAGGCGAGAATAGCGCCGGTGATGAGGCTAAAGTCGTAGTGCCAAATCAAAGAAAACCCTAAACACTAACTAGAGTATAGCAAGTAAGTAGAGGTCGAACCCAAGGGAATCAAAACATCAAATCAATGCAGTCAAGTGAAATATCAACTAGTAACAAGTAGCCAAAGGGGGGGGGGGCTTTGATTGCAAGAACATACAAGTAACCAGTAACAAGCAGAGAAAGTTTGGGTGAGAATATTATGCGAAGGGGTTTCACCTAGCAAGTATCCACACAACAGTCAATCAAGTTGATCATAGATTTATCTCAAGTTCTATTCAATCCTAGGGAATGTTCCTATTTCAATATTTAATATATCAGCAGGTCAACCGGTCCTGATAATACTTACTATTCAACAATCAGGGAAACCTCTCAAGATTAGATGAAATAGCAGCAAAGGGCACAAGAATCATAAGGATGCATGCAATAACTTACAACCGTCAAGTATTAACATGCAATCAATTCTCTTTCATAAAAGCAATCAACTACCAGATCATGCAGATATGAGCGCTACAATGACAAGGAATTCCACCGTATATTCCTAGTCTAACAATAGAAAACTATCAATCAAACTAGGTGATCAAGCTAGTAAAACTAATAGAAATCAATAGATGAAGAACAAGAGAATTAATACAAACCCATAGGAAAAGAACAAGAGTTTAGAAATCTCACAACTTAATAACTGAAGGTTTCAACCGCTAGGTAAAACAATGGAGATTAGTTCCTGCTCATGGTTGCAGAACTAAATTGTCTGATGGAAATATCTAAACAAAATGAACACTTCGAAATATCTAAACAAACACTTTCACCTAATAACGAGTTAATCTCAAGTATATAAGTCGTATAGTTTTACTCATATGTGTGTGATATCACTTCGTTACTCAAATAAAGTTTATATAAAACTTTCATTAAATGTTATGAAACACTCAAATAATCCAAAATAACGGCATTTCACATCTTCGTATTGTCCTTATTGCTTGATTATTCGATATTTAATGAAATACGCATACATATCCACATCCACTATCCACATCCTACTATCCACATTCACATTCACTATCCACATCTAAGTCGGTTTTACTCGATTTTTGCGCCATTAGTCGTTTTAAGTCGGTTTTACTCGATTTTCGCGTCATTAGTCGTTCTAAATCGATTTTACTCGATTTTCGCGCCATTAGTCGTTCTAAGTCGGTTTTACTCGATTTCCGCGCCATTAGTCGTTCTAACTTGGTTTTACTCGATTTTCACGCCATTAGTCGTTTTAAGTCGGTTTTACTCGATTTCCGCGCCATTAGTCGTTCTAAGTCGGTTTTACTCGATTTTCGCGCCATTAGTCGTTCTAAGTCGGTTTTACTCGCTTTTCGCGCCATTAGTCGTTCTAAGTTGGTTTTACTCGATTTTCGCGTCATTAGTCGTTTTAAGTCGGTTTTACTCGATTTTCGCGCCATTAGTCGTTCTAAGTCGGTTTTACTCGATTTTCGCGCCATTAGTCGTTTTAAGTCGGTTTTACTCGATTTTCGCGCCATTAGTCGTTCTAAGTCGGTTTTACTCGATTTTTCGCGTCGTTACTCATTTTAAGTCGGTTTAAATTGAAACTCCTAATTATATATAAATCCATGAAAACTATGAAGTCCAAAATATAATATCAACCACAAAATAATCATACAACAACATACTACTGCACCGGCTCATCCTCTTCTGGTGCGGGACCTATAGGTGTTGATCCACCAGTCCAACTGCTGATCCACCCCCTCATCATACTCGCTTGTCCTGGAGCCAGAGTGTCACCATAGGCGCGTAGGAAACCAAAAATCTCAGAAACGAGCAAGTTGCCCCGCTACATTTTTTAAATGTAAATATAATTAGAATCAAATATATTAAAATTATAACGTAAAGGCTTAAAGTGATCGATATTGACTGAAATACGTACCACAACTACAGAGGCTGTCACAGGTATCGGGATGGGCTCGGCACGGTGCTCAAACGGTGCACGTGGGTCCTGCCTGGGCGATCTCGAATCAAGATAACGATGTGACATGACATTAAACCATGCCAGATATCCATCCTTGCAGTCCCATGTATAATCTCTAAGTCCACGTCGATCCCGCTCGTCTAAGGCGATCAATCGACCCAACAAGTGTAATGTCTCCCAAGTGCAGTCCCCATCCCCGAATGTGACGATATACCCCGATGCAGAATTCTTTCTGATCGCAGTAGGTGGTGTAATCGGGGGTTCGGGTATGCCTTGGACATACCCGAACTGTCGTACACATCGGTCAGGATGGTGCACCTCCCGAATATCGAAGGCCTCTAGAGGCCCACGAAAACGACCTAACATGTACTGGGGGTCGTTGAGATCCAACTTGCCCCAGGGGTTCCACTGAACCTATGTTGATTTTTTAAAAGGACAAACGTAATTAAAAACTAATTGCATAACATATGATTAAATGAATTGCTAAATAGTACTTACCTCTGCAAATCTGATCTGATCAAGAACTCGTATGAGGGAAACTAGTCGAGCGGGATCCTTGTGGTACTTGACTTTGGTGTTATCACGCATAGTCGCCGCCGGGGCATTCATGGCTGCCAAGTCTTGTGTATCATGACCTCGAAGACCATGAAAATACGCCCATATCCAAGCCTACAAATACCAGAATGTCAGAATATTTTAAAAATAAGCAACATATTTTTTAAATAAAAAGAACATGAAACGAATATTACCTTGAGAAGGAGCGGACAACCAACAAACCCTTTGGATTGTGAACGGGAGGCCTGACCCAACTGTCGGTACAGTTCAGCCAAGATGGCTGTCCCCCAAGCATAGAACCCTGTCTGGTCGTGGTCCACGAGGATGCTAAGGTATTTGTGCTTCACCTTCATTCTAGACTTGTCTATCAGAGTCGTACTGCCTAATAGGGAGAGCAAGTAGAGCGAAGCAATATCACTCTCCTGCGAAGGAGTCCTGCAATTAATAGACGAAAAATGAATTAGTAACGTTAATCGAGAAATTATGAGAAGTTCTTATACTAAACGATAATTTACCTGTCCTGGAGAAGAAACATCTCCTCTAGCCGGGTGTAGATTGTGGTGAGGCCAGCGCTGCCGTGGATGTTCAAGCCCCCATCTGATAATTTATCACGCATTATAAACGTTTAATCGAATCGACTAAATAATGGAATCGAATATAAATAATAAAATAAATTCTACGTACGTAAGCATAGCGCAATAGCCTCCTCGACCGTATCAAACCCGAACATCCGCTAAACGTGAACATGCACAAACGCATCTATGTCCGCCTCAGCAGATCTGACAGATCGTCGATGGATCGGAAGCTCCAAAATCTTCAGCACGTCTATCAAGGTAGGAGCAATCTCACCAAATGCAAAGTGAAACGTGTTGGTTTCTGGATACCAACGCTCCACAAATGCAGAAATCAAAATCAGATCGATACTCCTATACTCGAGCCGTGGATCTGCAAGGACGTGTAAGTGGCTCTGCTAAACGAGCTGCCACCATGACCCAGGCGCATCAGATTTATGCCGATCAAAATCTCTGAAGAAGTCCTTGCGGGTGTATATACTCAACACCTTCTTTAGCTGATGTACGAAACAGAAACATAAATTTATGAATTAGAAAAGCCTTTGATCGTTTTTCCACACGAATTCATTTAGAAAACAACGCATATCGGCGATAAGGGCGGTATCACATAAGTTGGGTCACGCTCAATCTGCTCTGCAAGCTGCTGAGTATGAGTCCATATCACCGGAGCAATGTAGGTGTTGTAGTCCACCAGAAGCCGTGAACTGAGAGGACCTCCAGGCTCCCCCACATAATCTGCATCCCATGGAGCCGGTCCAGCGAGGCCCGGATCGACATGCTGAGCGGGCTGCTGAACGGGCTCCTGAATGGGCTCCTCGTGATGTGGGAGATCCTGATCAAAATCCTGAACTGGCTCCTGAATCTCCTGCTGATGCTCCTCTGCAGGCGGCGACAAAGATCCACCTGGAGATGGCTGACGCACCGACGATCCCTCATAATAATCAGTCTGCATCTGCGCCTCCAAATCTCCTACATCAAACTCTGGCTGATCTGCAACCTCTGTCTCCTCCGTAAACTCCTCCTCCTCACTAACATCTAACTTCTGCATCGGAGCTTTCCATGTATCTCCTATATGAACTCCTGGAATGTCTGCAGGAGATCCACGACGACGGGAAGCAGCGATCCCCCGCGCGCTGGGATTACGGGGGCCCTTCTTCCTCTTTCTTACAGAAGCACCCGCGGGAGTAATAGCCTTCTCTACAGCCTATTTTCATATTTATGAAATATTATTATTTCTATTATTTAGCTAATTATAATTAATAATTATACGGCCTTCATTATAAAACTATTATTTATCGAATAACGTGAAACGTTAAACGATAAATAACGACTAATTAATAAATAAATAATTTATTAATAAATCTTTTTCTTTTAAATAATTTATTAATTAATAAATCATTTTCTTTTAATCGTTATTTATCGTTTCACGACTAATTAATAAATAAATAATTTATTATTAAATCTTTTTCTTTTAAATAATTTATTATTAAATCTTTTTCTTTTAATCGTTATTTATCGTTTCACGACTAATTAATAAATAATTAATTTATTATTAAATATTTTTCTTTTAATGACTAATTAATAAATAACGACTAATTAATAATTTATTAATTTATTAATAAATCTTTCTCACCGACTGCCTTCCTGAACAACAGGCTGCCTTCCTGAATTGAAGTAGATACTCGTCCATCGGGCAGTTTGATCGATACAGGAGAGATCGTAACGAGATCCCGAAGGAGCTCTTTCTCACCCGTCATATGATAAGAAGCACCGGTGTCAAGTATCCAATGAATGCTCTTACCGGATGTATCGGTTGGGGTTGCCATCTTGTTGTAGAGATTCAAAACGGCAGACCATTGATCGTCGTTGAGTGTCGGGCCAAAATCCTGACGATCCTGAGTAGTCAGAGACGTGCCCAGGGCAGACATAGCAGCGGCTGTTTGCATAGCTCCTGCGGAACCAGATCCGCGAGCTCGACCTCGTCCACCAAATCTGTTGTTGGAGTTGCTCTGTTGAGACAACGTACGTCGTTTAGCATCGATCTTTGTCTGCAGCCAGTCCGGATATCCATGAATCTTGAAGCAGGTTGTGGTGTCGTGGCCTTTTCTTCCACAATGAGTGCAAGAAAGGTGACGTTTGTCAACTGGAGGAGATTCCTTTGAAGGTTCAACGGAGCGTTGAGCAGCAAAAGCAAGGCTCTCTGTTGTTGAGTCGCGACTCGTAACTGTTTTAAGTCGTTCTTCCTGGACAACAAGAGAGTATACCCGACTAATAGGAGGAAGCGGGTCTTGGGCGAGGAGGTTTGATCGCAAAGAACTGAAAACGGCATCTTCGAGACCGATAAGAAATTGATGAATGCGTTCCTCCTCTCGTTCCTCAATGATGGAGGCGGTGAGATTGCATTTGCACAGTCCGCAAGAACAGACCTTTGGAGGGACATAGGTGTCTAGTTCCTCCCAAAGTTTCTTGAGAATCCCGAAATAAGCAGCAACGGATTGGCCGTTTTGACGACAAGCTGCTGCGTCATGGCGTAGTTGTAGTTTCCTCGGGCCGTTGCCAACAGAGAAGCATTGACGAAGATCGTCCCAAAGAGCTTTGACAGTGGGAAAATAGGAGACAGACGAGCGAAAAGATTCGTCGATGGATCTGAATATCCATCCGATAAGCATACAGTTCACCGTTTGCTAGTCGTTGAAGAGAGGGTCGTCGGAAGTGGGTTTGTTGATGCGTCCGTCGATGAAACCTATCTTCCGTTTGGCCATGAGCGAATTTTGCATAGCGATGGACCACTCCTCATAATTCTCTCCTTTGAATACCACCGGGCAAATGTTGAGTCCCGTGTGATCGGAGGGGTGGAGATAGTAAGGAGAAGTCACGTCAGGGCGGTGTATTCCTTCGGTGGAGCCATGAGAATACAGGAAAAGTGCGGTGTTTTGAAGTATATGCTGGTGGACAGGGCAGCGGCAAAGAAGTGTTGCAGCGGCAGAGTGTTTAGGATCGATTTTGCTCTGATACCATGTAGAAATTTAGGAGATTGGAATTGTGAGAATATGATATTGTTGATCTTTACTGAACGTTTACAAGAGATTATATAGGATTACAGTATACTATCTTCCTTGTTCCCCAAGGATAGATAAATCTAATCTAGGATAATATCTAAACTGATACAAGATAGAATATCTACTTAATGATAGAATATCCTAATTAATATCTCAATAGGTTCCTTTGTCAGATGGAATTGCAAAGGATCGTCGGTAGAAAGCGATACATTAAGCCCAACGCGGAAAAACTGGGGAAAGGATTCCGGTGTAATTTCAAAAAGAGAGAATTGTTGCTCAGAGGCGACATCGCCAGACCAATCTGACAGATCAAATGACAGAGAATGAGAAACAACATTAACAAATAAATAAATCAACACAAGTTATCTGAGTCTGACTTGTTTACCTGAGCAAGATAATAGAGGTATTGAAGAACAGGTGATTTCCTCAATTCAATTCCATGAGAATTATTATGACAAGTAAAAAATGTTGCAGCAAGGTGATCCATTCCTTCCACCAGCCTGAATTTTTTTAAGATAGTGTTTATTAAAGGCTGTTATCTGAAAACAAATTTAAAGGGTTGAAAATATAAATCCAAGGCTGTTATCAGCATTGACTCCATACCTACCCTTTGATTCACGGAGCTGCAAATACAACAGAACTTATAAATATGCAGCATAAAAGTTTCTAAAGACTATTAAACAAAACTCTTGGAAATACCTGATTCAGTGGTCCATTGGAGTTCGCATGTGTTTTGTGGAAGGTCTTTCGGTCTTGCTCTCGTCATCTACCAAGTCTAAGCCAACTACCTGCAAATCCCAAGTCAATAAAAACACATAAGAAGACAGTTGCATGAGAAACTACAAGTTTTGTAACTGTCAACCAACTACCTTCTTCAAGAATGTATGCAAACAGAGGTAGGAAACTGTTATCAAGCATATTCTGAAATGATGTAATAATGCCCTTTTCTTTGTACACATTGTAGAGCCGAGGAATCTGAAGACAACATTCATATGTAAGAATAAAAAAAAGATGAATTGTTGGAGTAGTTGCAGCAACAGAAAATATAATGTACCTGAATCAACCAAACAACATTTTCGCTATACAAGTCATTATTCACAATCCAACTTGCTAACCTATCCCATTCACTTTTCTCTCTACCATATATAGATATCCTGTATTCAGCCATCTGCATCACAACATTCAGCACAATAAGCTGTCAAAAAAAACCAATTGAAATATTTGGACTAGCTATGATATGTTGGAACTCGGATTTGTTGGCACCTCGTTCCAACGGAAAGGAAACCGGCAACACTCCGGATTCCCGAGTCTTTGTCGTTACTTCTTCTGGTGGTCCCTCTATTCTCTCTCTCTCGTTGTAAAGTAATAACGTCAATGTTCCTGCAAAAGCCAAACCCGGAGCTGGTGCTCCCCGGGAAGGCACTCCGACGCTCAAGTCAGTAATTATTTAAATGATATAATTGTCAAATGATAACTTAAGGAATTAGAATGATTATTTTAAACACGAAAGGAGATTTAAGAATGTAATTATACATTACCAAAAGGTGTAACTCATGACCAACTCTGTTCGACTAAAAAACCCTCGCGTGCCATATATGCCCATAGCATCGACATATATTATTATATGCTTGGTGATTTGCGTAAAATAGTATATTCAACGATATCTCACGTGTAAAAACATATCCAGCAATATGCATTCACCTCGCGAGGGACAAACATGGCGAACAACGTACGTACCTTACACAGGACAAACATGCTTGGTCGAACTGAATTCGGCGAGGCGAGGTGAGCCGCACGAAGAATGGCTACGTGAGCAAAGGCCGAGGCGAGCCACGCGAGTCGTGCCGAGGTGAACCACGCGAGTCGTGCCGAGGTGAACCACGCGAGTCGTGCCGAGGTGAACCACGCGAGTCGTGCCGAGGTGAACCACGCGAGTCGTGCCGAGGCCGAGGCGAGACGAGGTGAGCCACGCGAGTCGTGCCGAGGCGAGGCGAGGCCGAAGCAAGGACGCGTGCATGGCCCGAAGTGAGCTACGGTTCGAAGGTGACGCGAGCCATGCCGACTGCGGGCTTCGGCTTCAACTAGGGAAGCGACGCGAGCCAAGGCGGGAGGTCGCGAGCTGCCGTAAAAGGTGGCGTGGGCGGTTTGCCAGGAGCTGCTGGAGTAGACGCCGGGAATTCTTTGCTGCTCTGTTTTTTGTTGTGAGGAGAAAACAGAGGGAGCTCTCATCTGGGGGTTGCTCTCCTCTTTCCACAAAACAGCCCTCCCTCCTTCCTCCATCTGTGTCCCTCTTTCTTCCTACGCCTCTCCCCTTTCTGTTGCTCTCTCTTCTCCCGTCTCTTTTTTCTCCCTCTTTCTTCTGCCTCCTTTTTCTTCTCTGAGCTCCCCCCCGCCCTTTCTCCTCTGTTCTCTGTTTTGTTCCTTCCCTCTTTTTCCTTCTGTCTTTTGTTTTTTCTGCCTGCCCTCCTTCTTCTCTGAGCCCCCGCCTTTGTTCTTATCTTCTTTTTTCTCTGCTTCTTATCTTCTTTTTTTCTTCTTTTTTAGTTATTTACCCCTTTCTATCTTTCTATAGTAAATTACCCCCTTCCTTCGTGTACAACACGCACACATATATATATACAAAAGTAGGCTATTGGGCTTGCTTTATCCCGGGTCCAACACAGCTCCCCAAGCTCTTCGTTGAATAAACGAAGGCTTGGTTTATTGGACCTTTACTAAATCTTATGCCCATTGAGGAATTTCGCGAGTGTGTTATTCGTCATTCACGTGACATTTTTGCGTATTAGATTGGGTAAAGACGAGACAAATTTTAATAGGATTGTATGATACGGTGATTTTGAGAGTGAATCGCACCCAACCTCCCCTTGATTCTTCTCTTATGCACCTTATAGCCTCTTTCTTAGATTAAGACGAGACTCGAGGAGAAAACTCTCAAGGCTCGTTAGTCGCCAGCCTTGCGAGATCTCTCGTTAATAAACAAAGCTAAGGGAAGCTCCCGGCCTAATGTGAATGAACGAAGGCCAAGGGAAGCTCCCATGCCTAATGCGAATGGACGAAGGCAAAGGGAAGCTCCCATGCCTAATGCGAATGAACGAAGGCTATGGGAAGCTCCCAAGCTTTAAGGGAAAAGGCACCTTAGGCTCGCTAAGATGTTAGCCTCGTGATTGATCTTGCGATTGAGCATGTTGTTACACGCGTAGTTAATGTAATTTTTCGAGCATGTATAATGTATTTTTAATCTGGTGTGCATTTGTTACGGGCACGCAAGTACGTATAAAATAGAGCATGCTGATACTCACGTGGGGTGTTTGAGGTATGCTGCTGTTTGCGTCGCTCGCGTGGTTGTACGCATGCAATGGGGTGTATTGGTCCCCGCGTGGGTTATGTATATTGTTGAATGGAATTTGCCCGTGAGCTGGATTACAGCGGGTGAGCTCGTTGGCATAAACCCGTCCATGCTTTCGCGACCAAGGAGAGTTTTTGAGCTCAACCTTAGAAGCTGGTTCACGGCAGGTGAGCTCGTAGGCATAAACCCGTCCATGCTTTCGCGACTAAGGAGAGTTTTTGAGCTCAACCTTAGAAGCTGGTTCACGGCAGGTGAGCTCGTAGGCATAAACCCGTCCATGCTTTCGCGACCAAGGAGAGTTTTTGAGCTCAACCTTAGAAGCTGGTTCACGGCAGGTGAGCTCGTAGGCATAAACCCGTCCATGCTTTCGCGACCAAGGAGAGTTTTTGAGCTCAACCTTAGAAGCTGGTTCACGGCAGGTGAGCTCGTAGGCATAAACCCGTCCATGCTTTCGCGACCAAGGAGAGTTTTTGAGCTCAACCTTAGAAGCTGGTTCACGGCAGGTGAGCTCGTAGGCATAAACCCGTCCATGCTTTCGCGACTAAGGAGAGTTTTTGAGCTCAACCTTAGAAGCTGGTTCACGGCAGGTGAGCTCGTAGGCATAAACCCGTCCATGCTTTCGCGACTAAGGAGAGTTTTTGAGCTCAACCTTAGAAGCTGGAAGGAGGACACGCGACCGGGGGGGTTATTAGCCAAACCCAGCCCAGTCGTCTACGCTTTCGCGACCAGGGGGAGTTTTCTAGCTCGGCCCTGGAAGCTGGAAGCACGAGCAGTCCCCACTTTCGCGACCAGGGGGAGTTTTCTAGCTCAGCCCTGGAAGCTGGAAGGAGGACACGCGACCGGGGGGGTTATTAGCCAAACCCAGCCCAGTCGTCTACGCTTTCGCGACCAGGGGGAGTTTTCTAGCTCAGCCCTGGAAGCTGGAAGCACGAGCAGTCCCCACTTTCGCGACCAGGGGGAGTTATTAGCCAAACCCGGCCCTGGAAGCTGGAAGGAGGACACGCGACCGGACAGCGCTACCTGTGCTTATCATGCTATTTATGTCTTGTGTTCTCGTCTGAGGAGGGGTGTTATCGCTTCTTTCGCCACTAGTATTTTATTGTCTCAGGCAGTTAAGTATTTAGAATACGCGAGTATATATAGCAAGCCTTACTTGTGCGAGGAGGTCCCCACGGTCGGCGCCAGTGTTGGAACTCGGATTTTTTGGCACCTCGTTCCAACGGAAAGGAAACCGGCAACACTCCGGATTCCCGAGTCTTTGTCGTTACTTCTTCTGGTGGTCCCTCTATTCTCTCTCTCTCGTTGTAAAGTAATAACGTCAATGTTCCTGCAAAAGCCAAACCCGGAGCTGGTGCTCCCCGGGAAGGCACTCCGACGCTCAAGTCAGTAATTATTTAAATGATATAATTGTCAAATGATAACTTAGGGAATTAGAATGATTATTTTAAACACGAAAGGAGATTTAAGAATGTAATTATACATTACCAAAAGGTGTAACTCATGACCAACTCTGTTCGACTAAAAAACCCTCGCGTGCCATATATGCCCATAGCATCGACATATATTATTATATGCTTGGTGATTTGCGTAAAATAGTATATTCAACGATATCTCACGTGTAAAAACATATCCAGCAATATGCATTCACCTCGCGAGGGACAAACATGGCGAACAACGTACGTACCTTACACAGGACAAACATGCTTGGTCGAACTGAATTCGGCGAGGCGAGGTGAGCCGCACGAAGAATGGCTACGTGAGCAAAGGCCGAGGCGAGCCACGCGAGTCGTGCCGAGGTGAACCACGCGAGTCGTGCCGAGGTGAACCACGCGAGTCGTGCCGAGGTGAACCACGCGAGTCGTGCCGAGGTGAACCACGCGAGTCGTGCCGAGGCCGAGGCGAGACGAGGTGAGCCACGCGAGTCGTGCCGAGGCGAGGCGAGGCCGAAGCAAGGACGCGTGCATGGCCCGAAGTGAGCTACGGTTCGAAGGTGACGCGAGCCATGCCGACTGCGGGCTTCGGCTTCAACTAGGGAAGCGACGCGAGCCAAGGCGGGAGGTCGCGAGCTGCCGTAAAAGGTGGCGTGGGCGGTTTGCCAGGAGCTGCTGGAGTAGACGCCGGGAATTCTTTGCTGCTCTGTTTTTTGTTGTGAGGAGAAAACAGAGGGAGCTCTCATCTGGGGGTTGCTCTCCTCTTTCCACAAAACAGCCCTCCCTCCTTCCTCCATCTGTGTCCCTCTTTCTTCCTACGCCTCTCCCCTTTCTGTTGCTCTCTCTTCTCCCGTCTCTTTTTTCTCCCTCTTTCTTCTGCCTCCTTTTTCTTCTCTGAGCTCCCCCCCGCCCTTTCTCCTCTGTTCTCTGTTTTGTTCCTTCCCTCTTTTTCCTTCTGTCTTTTGTTTTTTCTGCCTGCCCTCCTTCTTCTCTGAGCCCCCGCCTTTGTTCTTATCTTCTTTTTTCTCTGCTTCTTATCTTCTTTTTTTCTTCTTTTTTAGTTATTTACCCCTTTCTATCTTTCTATAGTAAATTACCCCCTTCCTTCGTGTACAACACGCACACATATATATATACAAAAGTAGGCTATTGGGCTTGCTTTATCCCGGGTCCAACACAGCTCCCCAAGCTCTTCGTTGAATAAACGAAGGCTTGGTTTATTGGACCTTTACTAAATCTTATGCCCATTGAGGAATTTCGCGAGTGTGTTATTCGTCATTCACGTGACATTTTTGCGTATTAGATTGGGTAAAGACGAGACAAATTTTAATAGGATTGTATGATACGGTGATTTTGAGAGTGAATCGCACCCAACCTCCCCTTGATTCTTCTCTTATGCACCTTATAGCCTCTTTCTTAGATTAAGACGAGACTCGAGGAGAAAACTCTCAAGGCTCGTTAGTCGCCAGCCTTGCGAGATCTCTCGTTAATAAACAAAGCTAAGGGAAGCTCCCGGCCTAATGTGAATGAACGAAGGCCAAGGGAAGCTCCCATGCCTAATGCGAATGGACGAAGGCAAAGGGAAGCTCCCATGCCTAATGCGAATGAACGAAGGCTATGGGAAGCTCCCAAGCTTTAAGGGAAAAGGCACCTTAGGCTCGCTAAGATGTTAGCCTCGTGATTGATCTTGCGATTGAGCATGTTGTTACACGCGTAGTTAATGTAATTTTTCGAGCATGTATAATGTATTTTTAATCTGGTGTGCATTTGTTACGGGCACGCAAGTACGTATAAAATAGAGCATGCTGATACTCACGTGGGGTGTTTGAGGTATGCTGCTGTTTGCGTCGCTCGCGTGGTTGTACGCATGCAATGGGGTGTATTGGTCCCCGCGTGGGTTATGTATATTGTTGAATGGAATTTGCCCGTGAGCTGGATTACAGCGGGTGAGCTCGTTGGCATAAACCCGTCCATGCTTTCGCGACCAAGGAGAGTTTTTGAGCTCAACCTTAGAAGCTGGTTCACGGCAGGTGAGCTCGTAGGCATAAACCCGTCCATGCTTTCGCGACTAAGGAGAGTTTTTGAGCTCAACCTTAGAAGCTGGTTCACGGCAGGTGAGCTCGTAGGCATAAACCCGTCCATGCTTTCGCGACCAAGGAGAGTTTTTGAGCTCAACCTTAGAAGCTGGTTCACGGCAGGTGAGCTCGTAGGCATAAACCCGTCCATGCTTTCGCGACCAAGGAGAGTTTTTGAGCTCAACCTTAGAAGCTGGTTCACGGCAGGTGAGCTCGTAGGCATAAACCCGTCCATGCTTTCGCGACCAAGGAGAGTTTTTGAGCTCAACCTTAGAAGCTGGTTCACGGCAGGTGAGCTCGTAGGCATAAACCCGTCCATGCTTTCGCGACTAAGGAGAGTTTTTGAGCTCAACCTTAGAAGCTGGTTCACGGCAGGTGAGCTCGTAGGCATAAACCCGTCCATGCTTTCGCGACTAAGGAGAGTTTTTGAGCTCAACCTTAGAAGCTGGAAGGAGGACACGCGACCGGGGGGGTTATTAGCCAAACCCAGCCCAGTCGTCTACGCTTTCGCGACCAGGGGGAGTTTTCTAGCTCGGCCCTGGAAGCTGGAAGCACGAGCAGTCCCCACTTTCGCGACCAGGGGGAGTTTTCTAGCTCAGCCCTGGAAGCTGGAAGGAGGACACGCGACCGGGGGGGTTATTAGCCAAACCCAGCCCAGTCGTCTACGCTTTCGCGACCAGGGGGAGTTTTCTAGCTCAGCCCTGGAAGCTGGAAGCACGAGCAGTCCCCACTTTCGCGACCAGGGGGAGTTATTAGCCAAACCCGGCCCTGGAAGCTGGAAGGAGGACACGCGACCGGACAGCGCTACCTGTGCTTATCATGCTATTTATGTCTTGTGTTCTCGTCTGAGGAGGGGTGTTATCGCTTCTTTCGCCACTAGTATTTTATTGTCTCAGGCAGTTAAGTATTTAGAATACGCGAGTATATATAGCAAGCCTTACTTGTGCGAGGAGGTCCCCACGGTCGGCGCCAGTGTTGGAACTCGGATTTTTTGGCACCTCGTTCCAACGGAAAGGAAACCGGCAACACTCCGGATTCCCGAGTCTTTGTCGTTACTTCTTCTGGTGGTCCCTCTATTCTCTCTCTCTCGTTGTAAAGTAATAACGTCAATGTTCCTGCAAAAGCCAAACCCGGAGCTGGTGCTCCCCGGGAAGGCACTCCGACGCTCAAGTCAGTAATTATTTAAATGATATAATTGTCAAATGATAACTTAGGGAATTAGAATGATTATTTTAAACACGAAAGGAGATTTAAGAATGTAATTATACATTACCAAAAGGTGTAACTCATGACCAACTCTGTTCGACTAAAAAACCCTCGCGTGCCATATATGCCCATAGCATCGACATATATTATTATATGCTTGGTGATTTGCGTAAAATAGTATATTCAACGATATCTCACGTGTAAAAACATATCCAGCAATATGCATTCACCTCGCGAGGGACAAACATGGCGAACAACGTACGTACCTTACACAGGACAAACATGCTTGGTCGAACTGAATTCGGCGAGGCGAGGTGAGCCGCACGAAGAATGGCTACGTGAGCAAAGGCCGAGGCGAGCCACGCGAGTCGTGCCGAGGTGAACCACGCGAGTCGTGCCGAGGTGAACCACGCGAGTCGTGCCGAGGTGAACCACGCGAGTCGTGCCGAGGTGAACCACGCGAGTCGTGCCGAGGCCGAGGCGAGACGAGGTGAGCCACGCGAGTCGTGCCGAGGCGAGGCGAGGCCGAAGCAAGGACGCGTGCATGGCCCGAAGTGAGCTACGGTTCGAAGGTGACGCGAGCCATGCCGACTGCGGGCTTCGGCTTCAACTAGGGAAGCGACGCGAGCCAAGGCGGGAGGTCGCGAGCTGCCGTAAAAGGTGGCGTGGGCGGTTTGCCAGGAGCTGCTGGAGTAGACGCCGGGAATTCTTTGCTGCTCTGTTTTTTGTTGTGAGGAGAAAACAGAGGGAGCTCTCATCTGGGGGTTGCTCTCCTCTTTCCACAAAACAGCCCTCCCTCCTTCCTCCATCTGTGTCCCTCTTTCTTCCTACGCCTCTCCCCTTTCTGTTGCTCTCTCTTCTCCCGTCTCTTTTTTCTCCCTCTTTCTTCTGCCTCCTTTTTCTTCTCTGAGCTCCCCCCCGCCCTTTCTCCTCTGTTCTCTGTTTTGTTCCTTCCCTCTTTTTCCTTCTGTCTTTTGTTTTTTCTGCCTGCCCTCCTTCTTCTCTGAGCCCCCGCCTTTGTTCTTATCTTCTTTTTTCTCTGCTTCTTATCTTCTTTTTTTCTTCTTTTTTAGTTATTTACCCCTTTCTATCTTTCTATAGTAAATTACCCCCTTCCTTCGTGTACAACACGCACACATATATATATACAAAAGTAGGCTATTGGGCTTGCTTTATCCCGGGTCCAACACAGCTCCCCAAGCTCTTCGTTGAATAAACGAAGGCTTGGTTTATTGGACCTTTACTAAATCTTATGCCCATTGAGGAATTTCGCGAGTGTGTTATTCGTCATTCACGTGACATTTTTGCGTATTAGATTGGGTAAAGACGAGACAAATTTTAATAGGATTGTATGATACGGTGATTTTGAGAGTGAATCGCACCCAACCTCCCCTTGATTCTTCTCTTATGCACCTTATAGCCTCTTTCTTAGATTAAGACGAGACTCGAGGAGAAAACTCTCAAGGCTCGTTAGTCGCCAGCCTTGCGAGATCTCTCGTTAATAAACAAAGCTAAGGGAAGCTCCCGGCCTAATGTGAATGAACGAAGGCCAAGGGAAGCTCCCATGCCTAATGCGAATGGACGAAGGCAAAGGGAAGCTCCCATGCCTAATGCGAATGAACGAAGGCTATGGGAAGCTCCCAAGCTTTAAGGGAAAAGGCACCTTAGGCTCGCTAAGATGTTAGCCTCGTGATTGATCTTGCGATTGAGCATGTTGTTACACGCGTAGTTAATGTAATTTTTCGAGCATGTATAATGTATTTTTAATCTGGTGTGCATTTGTTACGGGCACGCAAGTACGTATAAAATAGAGCATGCTGATACTCACGTGGGGTGTTTGAGGTATGCTGCTGTTTGCGTCGCTCGCGTGGTTGTACGCATGCAATGGGGTGTATTGGTCCCCGCGTGGGTTATGTATATTGTTGAATGGAATTTGCCCGTGAGCTGGATTACAGCGGGTGAGCTCGTTGGCATAAACCCGTCCATGCTTTCGCGACCAAGGAGAGTTTTTGAGCTCAACCTTAGAAGCTGGTTCACGGCAGGTGAGCTCGTAGGCATAAACCCGTCCATGCTTTCGCGACTAAGGAGAGTTTTTGAGCTCAACCTTAGAAGCTGGTTCACGGCAGGTGAGCTCGTAGGCATAAACCCGTCCATGCTTTCGCGACCAAGGAGAGTTTTTGAGCTCAACCTTAGAAGCTGGTTCACGGCAGGTGAGCTCGTAGGCATAAACCCGTCCATGCTTTCGCGACCAAGGAGAGTTTTTGAGCTCAACCTTAGAAGCTGGTTCACGGCAGGTGAGCTCGTAGGCATAAACCCGTCCATGCTTTCGCGACCAAGGAGAGTTTTTGAGCTCAACCTTAGAAGCTGGTTCACGGCAGGTGAGCTCGTAGGCATAAACCCGTCCATGCTTTCGCGACTAAGGAGAGTTTTTGAGCTCAACCTTAGAAGCTGGTTCACGGCAGGTGAGCTCGTAGGCATAAACCCGTCCATGCTTTCGCGACTAAGGAGAGTTTTTGAGCTCAACCTTAGAAGCTGGAAGGAGGACACGCGACCGGGGGGGTTATTAGCCAAACCCAGCCCAGTCGTCTACGCTTTCGCGACCAGGGGGAGTTTTCTAGCTCGGCCCTGGAAGCTGGAAGCACGAGCAGTCCCCACTTTCGCGACCAGGGGGAGTTTTCTAGCTCAGCCCTGGAAGCTGGAAGGAGGACACGCGACCGGGGGGGTTATTAGCCAAACCCAGCCCAGTCGTCTACGCTTTCGCGACCAGGGGGAGTTTTCTAGCTCAGCCCTGGAAGCTGGAAGCACGAGCAGTCCCCACTTTCGCGACCAGGGGGAGTTATTAGCCAAACCCGGCCCTGGAAGCTGGAAGGAGGACACGCGACCGGACAGCGCTACCTGTGCTTATCATGCTATTTATGTCTTGTGTTCTCGTCTGAGGAGGGGTGTTATCGCTTCTTTCGCCACTAGTATTTTATTGTCTCAGGCAGTTAAGTATTTAGAATACGCGAGTATATATAGCAAGCCTTACTTGTGCGAGGAGGTCCCCACGGTCGGCGCCAGTGTTGGAACTCGGATTTTTTGGCACCTCGTTCCAACGGAAAGGAAACCGGCAACACTCCGGATTCCCGAGTCTTTGTCGTTACTTCTTCTGGTGGTCCCTCTATTCTCTCTCTCTCGTTGTAAAGTAATAACGTCAATGTTCCTGCAAAAGCCAAACCCGGAGCTGGTGCTCCCCGGGAAGGCACTCCGACGCTCAAGTCAGTAATTATTTAAATGATATAATTGTCAAATGATAACTTAGGGAATTAGAATGATTATTTTAAACACGAAAGGAGATTTAAGAATGTAATTATACATTACCAAAAGGTGTAACTCATGACCAACTCTGTTCGACTAAAAAACCCTCGCGTGCCATATATGCCCATAGCATCGACATATATTATTATATGCTTGGTGATTTGCGTAAAATAGTATATTCAACGATATCTCACGTGTAAAAACATATCCAGCAATATGCATTCACCTCGCGAGGGACAAACATGGCGAACAACGTACGTACCTTACACAGGACAAACATGCTTGGTCGAACTGAATTCGGCGAGGCGAGGTGAGCCGCACGAAGAATGGCTACGTGAGCAAAGGCCGAGGCGAGCCACGCGAGTCGTGCCGAGGTGAACCACGCGAGTCGTGCCGAGGTGAACCACGCGAGTCGTGCCGAGGTGAACCACGCGAGTCGTGCCGAGGTGAACCACGCGAGTCGTGCCGAGGCCGAGGCGAGACGAGGTGAGCCACGCGAGTCGTGCCGAGGCGAGGCGAGGCCGAAGCAAGGACGCGTGCATGGCCCGAAGTGAGCTACGGTTCGAAGGTGACGCGAGCCATGCCGACTGCGGGCTTCGGCTTCAACTAGGGAAGCGACGCGAGCCAAGGCGGGAGGTCGCGAGCTGCCGTAAAAGGTGGCGTGGGCGGTTTGCCAGGAGCTGCTGGAGTAGACGCCGGGAATTCTTTGCTGCTCTGTTTTTTGTTGTGAGGAGAAAACAGAGGGAGCTCTCATCTGGGGGTTGCTCTCCTCTTTCCACAAAACAGCCCTCCCTCCTTCCTCCATCTGTGTCCCTCTTTCTTCCTACGCCTCTCCCCTTTCTGTTGCTCTCTCTTCTCCCGTCTCTTTTTTCTCCCTCTTTCTTCTGCCTCCTTTTTCTTCTCTGAGCTCCCCCCCGCCCTTTCTCCTCTGTTCTCTGTTTTGTTCCTTCCCTCTTTTTCCTTCTGTCTTTTGTTTTTTCTGCCTGCCCTCCTTCTTCTCTGAGCCCCCGCCTTTGTTCTTATCTTCTTTTTTCTCTGCTTCTTATCTTCTTTTTTTCTTCTTTTTTAGTTATTTACCCCTTTCTATCTTTCTATAGTAAATTACCCCCTTCCTTCGTGTACAACACGCACACATATATATATACAAAAGTAGGCTATTGGGCTTGCTTTATCCCGAGTCCAACATGATATGCCAGTTTTGAATAAACATTCTTCACTAGCAACTCATCCTAGCTATATCGATCAAACCAAGAATGGAGCAAGAGGATAGAAAAATATACTTTTAAGAGAGAGACTCAATAATATAGTACAGAGAAGAGATGCAAGTCAAACATACATAAGCCATCTCATAGATCAGCACTTGTTCTAGAAAAAAAAAAGCCCAAGGTTAGTAAGTACCTGATATTTACTTGCATCTAGATCAGAGAATACTTCCTGTGTCAGCTCAGCAAGAAACCGTCCTGTAAAATAAAATTTCATATTTTAATATTTTATAATGATACGGTCCTAACTAAGCAATAGGCAGATCAAGTGATTATTAGCAATTAAGTAATTAATTAAGGCAAAATCTATCCGCACTACATTTTCATATGCCCATAATGAGCGTACGCTCAAAACCAGCGGATAGTGCAAATTGAAAACTTCGATCGTGAAGCGGAATACAGAATACGGAAGATCGTATACACTCAGAACGAGCGTACGCTCAATATGGGCGTATATTTCAAATTTGAAAAATATAGCCGTTAGGAAAATAACCGTTAGGAAAATAGACGTTGGGGAAAAAATACCCGTACGCCCATAATGGGCGTACGGACAATTTTGATGCCCCAACGGCTATATTTTTCAAATTTGACCGTTGGGAAAATAGCCGTTGGGGCATTTTTTCCTGTACGCCCATAATGGGCGTACGGGCATTTTTTTCCCAACGGCTATATTTTATGAATATGACCGTTTGGGAAATAGTCTATATATAGAAATGAACTTCGGATGTGGATGTTCGAGTCAAAAATGTCAAATAGGAGAGTTACAAATTTGAGTGATGGTGAGGAGATTGAATATGTGACGGAGATTGAGTATGCGAGCGGTGAAGAGAACGAGTATGGTGAAGAGAACGAGCATGCGAGTGACGAAGACGATGCGATCGTTGAGGAGAAAGAGTATTTCAGTGAATCCGAAGACGGGATGTGGGACGACGATAGCGGCGAAGAAGAAGGAGACTCTGACGCCAAAGATTTTTCGTTTAGTAATTTATTTTAATCGTTTCGTTTTTCTTTAGGTGCAAATAATTTGTAGAATTGATAGTTTAGATTGATGTGGATTAGTAGTTTTAGTTGTGATAAATATGGTAGTTTGTATTAATTATAGGGTATGGATTACTCTGATTCGTTCGATACCGAAGAAACGTTTCCTACTAAGGAACGTTTGAGGTTCTGGGTTCAGAGTATTGGTAGACAACTTATGATGGTATTAGTGACTCGCCATAGCAATGATCGTCAGATGAATATAGGGTGCGAGCATGCTGGAGTGTATAGATCAGGAAAAAAGAAAAGAGAGGATAGCGAAACAGTGGAGGTTATTGAGACAGAGAGGGATAGTAGGGATAGGAAGTCGGATTGCAAGTTTGAGATCCGAGGTTATAAGTTCAAGGCGAGGGATGCCAGAGATGGATGGTATGTGAAGGTAAAATACGGACAACACAACCATAAGCTTTGCACTAGCTTCATTGGTCATCCGTACATGGGTCGAATGACGCCGGATGAGGTGAAATTTGTGACGAATTGTGCGAACAGCTTCACTACGCCTACTCTTATTGCTCTTCAGTTGAAAACGGCCTTTTCTGGCAATGTAACATCCACAAAACAAATCTCCAACTTCGTGCAGAAGTTGCATTTTGAGGATTTGAGTGTTACACAATGGACCTTGAAGTTTTTGAAGGAGCGCGGCTATGTAGTGCATCCCCTTTGCAAGAAGAAATCACACGAGGTGGACATCTTGTTTTTTGCCCATCAAGACTCGGTGCACTTGTTGAAGATGTTTCCGTACGTCGTGGTTATTGACGTCATATACAAGACGAATAGGTATATAATAATAGTATACCAAAATATTTTTGTTTAATGTCCTCTTCCGTCATTATTTAAATACATTATGCAGGTATAAGATGCCTCTTGTGGAGATTGTCGGGTTCACTTGCACGCATAGGACATTCAACATTGCATATGCATTCACGGGTAAGGAGGAAACAATGCACTACTTTTTCATAATGCAGAGGCTGAAAAAGTTGTTTGATGATGTTGGAGTAATGCCGACTGCCATAATGACCGATCGAGACCAAGCTCTTATCGCTGCAATCAAGATAGTGTTCAAAGATCTTCCGGTTCAACACCTCTTGTGTTGGGTGCATATCAAGCACAACATCGAAATAAATGCTACCAAAATCTTGAAAAACAAAGAGTCGGTGAAAATGTTGTGCGGGCAAGTATGGAGACTTTTTCTATCAAGAACGGAGGCTCAATACGAGGAGAGGCTGCTACGATTGAGAACATCTTGGAGAAGCGGAATCGTTGGATACATTGATAAGGTCTGGCTTATCCCTTACAAGACAAACATTGTTTGCGCCTGGACGGAACACAATCTTCACTTCTTCACGAGGACCTCAAACAGGTATTTTATATGTAAACATTTCAGATTTCTTTATTATTTGATTAGTTAATAGTTGTTTTACATAAACACGGCATTGAATGAATAAAACATAGGGTTGAGGGAATGCATAAGGTGTTGAAGAAAATAGTTGGTTCAAGTATAGGCGGTTTTAATCGAATGGTTGTGAGGATCCATGCAGCCATCGAGGGCCAGATTGTGAAGGTGAGGGCCACCATGGAAGAGGATCGGATCAAGATACCCGGATTTTCAGACGAATGAATCCACAAGTGAAATTGATCTTTCGGCATCTATTCCATAATGTGTCTGATAGAGCGTTGAAGAAGTTGTGGGATATATGGGAGGATATAAAGGCGAAGAATTATGAGGAATATTGCGATGATTACTGGATGCGAGAATGTCAGGGTCTACCGTGCATCCACGAGATGGTGCAACATATTATTGACAAGAAGCCATTCAAGCTCAATCAGATTCACAGATTCTGGAGGTAGCTAGAATGGGATAGGATTGAACTTGATAACGGGGAGATAGAGATTGGTGTACCGAAGACCATGCGGGAGTTGAGATTCATTGAGCTCACCGAGAGATGGCAAAAGGGGGAACTTCCGGAAAGTCAGTGGTCTCAGATAGCGGACTTGTACACAATGTTGGAGTATCCACATCAAAGTATTGCGGTGGAGCCGACGGGCATCAAGGATCCTGGCAGACCAAGAGGAGCGGTAGGAAAGAAGTGGGGAACCGAGAGAGAGAAGAGCGGGTTTGAGTACGCAAGGGAAGAATTAGAGAAAAACGATGCGGCGAAGGCGAAGAATAAGGTGGTTAGGGGAAAGGGAAAGGGAAAAGCAACGACGGCACAACATACTTTCACTGAGCCTACTATAATTGGGGAGTTTGAAGCTGCTGGGTGCACTGCGGGAGAGGCGTTCGGTTATTCAAGTGGCACTGCTGGAGAGGGGTTCGGATTATCAGGTTGCACTCTTACATATGATTTCCCTCAACCAACAATGACGAAATGTGGGGTAGACTTCGGGGTTGACAATGTTGATCTCTTCATGTTTCCATAAATTGTAGATGCGAAAGACGTAAGGGCAGATGGACATTGTGGATATCGGTCACTAGCTGTGTTGTTAGGGTTTGACCAGTCTGAGTATCCTCGCATTCGCATTGAAGTGACTACAGAGCTGTTACAAAACAGTGATATCTACAGACAAGTGATGACCAGACTACGCCCGGATTTGGCAAAGAACTTCGAAGCTCTTGTTCAAGCGGTCAACTATATCAGGTCACCTTGTCCCGAAAAATACTGGATGAGTATGCCCATGATTGGATTAGCATTTTTCACTCGGTTTCAGGTTGGTTTGATATACTTATCCAAAATCCGGTCCTATTTGTGCTTACCGATGAGGGTGTATCAACAAAGCTCCAGTCGGGGTTTGAAGATTTATGCAATGGCTCGTGTTGGCTTAGCAAACCACTACATACCGGTATGATTTCACTAAAGTATTTGTGTTTTCACTCAATTTTCTTAATGCTTAACATAGTATTTATGTTTTAACATTTAGGTGTGTCTTAGAGAAAACTGTCTGGTACCATCTGTACCTGGAGTTTGGCGCATGTTCAAGGATCCTAGTGCGAATGGATTGGATTGTGGGTTCACGTTGAGGATACAACATTGGAAGGACTATCGCATTAGTTATGGTAGTATAGATGTTGATCTCTAGTGAATTCAGATGTGTTGAATGTTTCACCTTTTGTAACTTTAAAGGACTTGTCTTGTATGCTTTTGAGATTGTAGTTGATGACTTCTGTTGTATGTCTGTTATGCTTTTAATGACTTGTCTCCTTTCGACAGAGGTATTGTCTTGTCTTGTCTGTTATTACTCGTTAAATTAAAACATACACTCAAGAAACTTCAACAGACGTACCATAAATTAAAACAGACACTCAAGAAACTTCAACAAACTCAACATAAATTGAAACAGACTCATTAGAAAATAAAACAGACTCATTCTGGAAATTGAAACTAAACACAGACTTAACAAAGACTAAACAGCTTTCAAGACACATAACAACATTACATCCTAATCGGAATCAGGGGAAGGAGGACCACGACCATATTCATTGGGAAAGTTCACTCCAAGGTGGAATTTGGATGATTCCATACTCGAAGATATGTTATAAATATGTAGTTTAAGCTCCATGTCAGCGTGTTCCTTCAACAGTTTTGCCATGACTCGGAGATGATGACGGTCGTATTCTGGCTCAAGATACACGATCCTATAGTTACAGTCGCATGTAACAAACCTTCGTCCATACGTATGGGGATTTTTCTTGTCATTAGCAGTGAACACCTTGATTGTTTTTTACAACCTTCTACTCGGGCACTGGATCTCACTCTTCTGCTGGAACTGAGGAGGATGAAGATGATGCCATGGTTGTTTGAATCTGTAATACAAAGTAAGAAAACATGTTAGAAACTATCAAGATCGCAAACAAAATCAGTAAAAATGGGATTCAAACCTAATTCTTTTACGGCGCAGTGAGAATGAGAGCTGAGTGAGAATGAGGCAGTGAATTCATAGACGAGGTTACTAGGGTTTTTCATATTTGGGCCGACAACAACAAAGGCCCAATACGTTATTCGGCCCATGAAACTTAGTCCAGAAGTGAATTACCGTTGTGTACTAGATGTAACACACTCAAGGCAAATCAGTGACTTACAGTTGTGTGCTAGCTGTATAACAATGAAGCCCATAAGTGAGTTACAGATGTGTTACTTAACTTTGGGCCGATGTACACAAAAGGCCCACAACAACAAAGGCCCAATAACGTTATACAACCCATAAAACTTAGTCCAGAACTAAACAACTTTATGTGCTAGCTGTAACGGGATTAAAACGGCGCGAAAATCGAGTAAAACATGATTAAAACGAGAAACGGCGCGAAAATCAAGTAAAACGAGAAACGGCGCGAAAATCGAGTAAAACGAGAAACGACGCGAAAACCGAGTAAAACGAGAAATGATGCGGAAATCGAGTAAAACGGGATTAAAACGAGAAACGGCGCGAAAATCGAGTAAAACGGGGTATTTAGCAAAAATCGACAAGAAAGGAGCATTTAGCAGAAAAAACCAAGAAAGATGATGAAAGGGGTATTTAGCCAAAAAAAACTTGAAAAAGAACTTGATAAGGGAAGGGGTATTTAACAAAAAAAAAAAACTTGAAAAATGATGTGATAAATGGATTGTTTGGCCCAATTCGTTTAAACGCCTTAAAACGATAAAAATCAAAATTTCAAAATTGTAACATGATATAAAATAAAGCCCATGGTCGTTTTCAATTCTCGGAATCGGAAAAAAATCATCGAAAACGTCAACGGGCCTAATAAGGCCGAATTGAAATTTAGTGAGGCCCATTATAAAAAAACGACATAAAACGGCTTAATAAGACCTTAAACCGCAAAAAACTTGAAATGTAAAAGTTGTATTTGAGCATTACCAATATGACGCTTTCGTTTTTATAAGAAAATAACAAAATGAACACTTCGAAATATCTAAACAAACACTTTCACCTAATAACGAGTTAATCTCAAGTATATAAGTCGTATAGTTTTACTCATATGTGTGTGATATCACTTCGTTACTCAAATAAAGTTTATATAAAACTTTCATTAAATGTTATGAAACACTCAAATAATCCAAAATAACGGCATTTCACATCTTCGTATTGTCCTTATTGCTTGATTATTCGATATTTAATGAAATACGCATACATATCCACATCCACTATCCACATCCTACTATCCACATTCACATTCACTATCCACATCTAAGTCAGTTTTACTCGATTTTTGCGCCATTAGTCGTTTTAAGTCGGTTTTACTCGATTTTCGCGCCATTAGTCGTTCTAAATCGATTTTACTCGATTTTCGCGCCATTAGTCGTTCTAAGTCGGTTTTACTCGATTTCCGCGCCATTAGTCGTTCTAACTCGGTTTTACTCGATTTTCACGCCATTAGTCGTTTTAAGTCGGTTTTACTCGATTTCCGCGCCATTAGTCGTTCTAAGTCGGTTTTACTCGATTTTCGCGCCATTAGTCGTTCTAAGTCGGTTTTACTCGCTTTTCGCGCCATTAGTCGTTCTAAGTTCGTTTTACTCGATTTTCGCATCATTAGTCGTTTTAAGTCGGTTTTACTCGATTTTCGCGCTATTAGTCGTTCTAAGTCGGTTTTACTCGATTTTCGCGCCATTAGTCGTTTTAAGTCGGTTTTACTCGATTTTCGCGCCATTAGTCGTTCTAAGTCGGTTTTACTCGATTTTCGCGCCATTAGTCGTTCTAAGTCGGTTTTACTCGATTTTTCGCGTCATTACTCATTTTAAGTCGGTTTAAATTGAAACTCCTAATTATATATAAATCCATGAAAACTATGAAGTCCAAAATATAATATCAACCACAAAATAATCATACAACAACATACTACTGCACCGGCTCATCCTCTTCTGGTGCGGGACCTATAGGTGTTGATCCACCAGTCCAACTGCTGATCCACCCCCTCATCATACTCGCTTGTCCTGGAGCCAGAGTGTCACCATAGGCGCGTAGGAAACCATAAATCTCAGAAACGAGCAAGTTGCCCCGCTACATTTTTTAAATGTAAATATAATTAGAATCAAATATATTAAAATTATAACGTAAAGGCTTAAAGTGATCGATATTGACTGAAATACGTACCACAACTACAGAGGCTGTCGCAGGTATCGGGATGGGCTCGGCACGGTGCTCAAACGGTGCACGTGGGTCCTGCCTGGGCGATCTCGAATCAAGATAACGATGTGACATGACATTAAACCATGCCAGATATCCATCCTTGCAGTCCCATGTATAATCTCTAAGTCCGCGTCGATCCCGCTCGTCTAAGGCGATCAATCGACCCAACAAGTGTAATGTCTCCCAAGTGCAGTCCCCATCCCCGAATATGACGATATACCCCGATGCATAATTCTTTCTGATCGCAGTAGGTGGTGTAATCGGGGGTTCGGGTATGCCTTGGACATACCCGAACGGTCGTACACATCGGTCAGGATGGTGCACCTCCCGAATATCGAAGGCCTCTAGAGGCCCACGAAAACGACCTAACATGTACTGGGGGTCGTTGAGATCCAACTTGCCCCAGGAGTTCCACTGAACCTATGTTGATTTTTTAAAAGGACAAACGTAATTAAAAACTAATTGCATAACATATGATTAAATGAATTGCTAAATAGTACTTACCTCTGCAAATCTGATCTGATCAAGAACTCGTCTGAGGGAAACTAGTCGAGCGGGATCCTTGTGGTACTTGACTTTGGTGTTATCACGGATAGTCGCCGCCGGGGCATTCATGGCTGCCAAGTCTTGTGTAGCATGACCTTGAAGACCATGAAAATACGCCCATATCCAAGCCTACAAATACCAGAATGTCAGAATGTTTTAAAAATAAGCAACATATTTTTTAAATAAAAAGAACATGAAACGAATATTACCTTGAGAAGGAGCGGACAACCAGCAAACCCTTTGGATTGTGAACGGGAGGCCTGACCCAACTGTCGGTACAGTTCAGCCAAGATGGTTTTCCCCCAAGCATAGAACCCTGTCTGGTCGTGGTCCACGAGGATGCTAAGGTATTTGTGCTTCACCTTCATTCGAGACTTGTCTATCAGAGTCGTACTGCCTAATAGGGAGAGCAAGTAGAGCGAAGCAATATCACTCTCCTGCGAAGGAGTCCTGCAATTAATAGACGAAAAATGAATTAGTAACGTTAATCGAGAAATTATGAGAAGTTCTTATACTAAACGATAATTTACCTGTCCTGGAGAAGAAACATCTCCTCTAGCCGGGTGTAGATCGTGGTGAGGCCAGCGCTGCCGTGGATGTTCAAGCCCCCATCTGATAATTTATCACGCATTATAAACGTTTAATCGAATCGACTAAATAATGGAATCGAATATAAATAATAAAATAAATTCTACGTACGTAAGCATAGCGCAACAGCCTCCTCGACCGTATCAAACCCGAACATCCGCTAAACGTGAACATGCACAAACGCATCTATGTCCGCCTCAGCAGATCTGACAGATCGTCGATGGATCGGAAGCTCCAAAATCTTTAGCACGTCTATCAAGGTAGGAGCAATCTCACCAAATGCAAAGTGAAACGTGTTGGTTTCTGGATACCAACGCTCCACAAATGCAAAAATCAAAATCGGATCGATACTCCTATACTCGAGCCGTGGATCTGCAAGGACGTGTAAGTGGCTCTGCTAAATGAGCTGCCACCATGACCAGGCGCATCAGATTTATGCCGATCAAAATCTCTGAAGAAGTCCTTGCGGGTGTATATACTCAACACCTTCTTTAGCTGATGTACGAAACAGAAACATAAATTTATGAATTAGAAAAGCCTTTGATCGTTTTTCCACACGAATTCATTTAGAAAACAACGCATATCGGCGATAAGGGTGGTATCACATAAGTTGGGTCACGCTCAATCTGCTCTGCAAGCTGCTGAGTATGAGTCCATATCACCGGAGCAATGTAGGTGTTGTAGTCCACCAGAAGCCGTGAATTGAGAGGACCTCCAGGCTCCCCCACATAATCTGCATCCCATGGACCCGGTCCAGCGAGGCCCGGATCGACATGCTGAGCGGGCTGCTGAACGGGCTCCTGAATGGGCTCCTCGTGATGTGGGAGATCCTGATCAAAATCCTGAACTGGCTCCTGAATCTCCTGCTGATCCTCCTCTGCAGGCGGCGACAAAGATCCACCTGGAGATGGCTGACGCATCGGCGATCCCTCATAATAATCAGTGTGCATCTGCGCCTCCAAATCTCCTACATCAAACTCTGGCTGATCTGCAACTTCTGTCTCCTCCGTAAACTCCTCCTCCTCACTAACATCTAACTCCTGCATCGGAGCTTTCCATGTATCTCCTATACGAACTCCTGGAATGTCTGCAGGAGATCCACGACGACGGGAAGCAGTGATCCCCCGCGCGCTGGGATTACGGGGGTCCTTCTTCCTCTTTCTTACAGAAGCACCCGCGGGAGTAATAGTCTTCTCTACTGCCTATTTTCATATTTATGAAATATTATTATTTCTATTATTTAACTAATTATAATTAATAATTATACGACCTTCATTATAAAACTATTATTTATCGAATAACGTGAAACGTTAAACGATAAATAACGACTAATTAATAAATAATTAATTTATTAATAAATCTTTTTCTTTTAAATAATTTATTAATTAATAAATCATTTTCTTTTAATCGTTATTTATCGTTTCACGACTAATTAATAAATAAATAATTTATTATTAAATCTTTTTCTTTTAAATAATTTATTAATAAATCTTTTTCTTTTAATCGTTATTTATCGTTTCACGACTAATTAATAAATAATTAATTTATTATTAAATATTTTTCTTTTAATGACTAATTAATAAATAACGACTAATTAATAATTTATTAATTTATTAATAAATCTTTTTCTTTTAACGACTAATTAATAAATAACGACTAATTAATAATTTATTAATAAATCTTTTTCTTTTAACTACTAATTAATAAATAACGATAAATAATGACTAATTAATAAATAATTTATTTATTAATAATTAATATTCTATTTAATAATTTATTTATTAATATATCTTTTTTTTTAATCGTTATTTATCGAATAACGTGAAACGTTAAATGATAAATAACGACTTATTAATAAATAATTTATTTATTAATAAATCTTTTTCTTTTTCATAATTTATTATTAATAAATATTTTTCTTTTAAATCGTTATTTATAGAATAACGTGAAACGTTAAACGACTAATTAATAAATAAATAATTTATTAATAAATCTTCTTCTTTTAAATAATTTATTTATTAATAAATCTTTTTCTTTTAATCGTTATTTATCGAATAACGTGAAACGTTAAACGATAAATAACGACTAAATAATATTCTATTAAACAATTTCTTTATTAATAAATCTTTTTCTTTTAATCGTTATTTATCAAATAACGTGAAACGTTAAACGATAAATAACGAAAAATTAATAAATAATTTATTTATTAATAAATCTTATTTATTAATAAATCTTTTTCTTTCAATCGTTATTTATCGAATAACGTGAAACGTTAAACAATAAATAAAGACTAATTAATATTCTATTAAACAATTTATTTATTAATAAATCTTTTTCTTTTAATCGTTATTTAACGTTAAACGATAAATAACAACTAATTAAAATAAAGATTTTTTAAATAAATCTTTTTCTAATAAATAATTTATTTGTTAATAAATCTTTTTCTTATATCGTTATTTATCGAATAACGTGAAACGTTAAACGTTAAATAACGACTAATTAATAAACAATTTATTAATAAATAAATCTTATTTATTAATAAATCTTTTTCTTTTAATCGTTATTTATCGAATAACGTGAAACGTTAAACGATAAATAACGACTAATTAATAAACAATTTATTAATAAATAAATATTTTTCTTTTAATTGTTATTTATCGAATAACGTGAAACGTTAAACGTTAAATAACGACTAATTAATAAATAATTTAATTACGTACCTCGAAAATCGAGAGCGTCTTTTCCGGCAATTTTGAACGAGCCCGTTTTTGCGCTCCTCCACCACCCCAGCTCCGACGACCACCACCCCGACCACCTGCAGCCTCCTCGCCGGCGCCACCAGCTCCTCCGACGGCCTTCGTCTTCCGCCCAGACGCCACCACATCCGGTTTCCTCTTCTTCGCTGGCGCCGTCTTCTTCTCTTCGCCGGGCGCGGGATTTGACTACGATTCATCGCCGGCCTTCGTATTCTTCTTCTGACCTCCTCGGACTTTGGCGCCACCGGGAAGAATACGAATGGGAGGGAGCGCAGCCGCCGCCGCCGCCGTCGGGTTAGATTTAGGGTTTTGCCCCAAATTCTCAGATTCCATCATTCGGAGTGAAATTGATCGAGGGATTTGGATTGTATGAGAAAAACGAGTCGAATAGATGTGATTTGGGGAAGAAAACGAGTGAAATGGGGGAAGAACTAAGGGCAGCGATTTTTAGGGTTACGATGAACAGTAAAATCGCAGAAGCTAATGAGAGGAAGAAGAAAGCAAGGCGGGATTTTAAATCCCCCTCGTACGCTGAGCGTATGCTTGTTTTTTGAAATTTCATATGTACGCTTGTAATGAGCGTACGCTCATTCCGAGTGTATCAGATAAACTTTCAAATATTGTATTTTGTATACGTATAAGAATACGTATACGTATACATACGTATTCTCGATTTTTTTGCCTGTACGCTGGATTTGAGCGTACGCCCATTATGGACGTATGAATTTGTAGTGTGGATGAGCAAATTTTGTAGTGCGTATAACGGCCACGTTAATTAAGTCAGTTTAGTTGTTAGTTGAATTCCCTAAATTCCCTAGACTATTCTAGTCGTGGGGAAGCAGTTAAGTCAGTTACTGATTCTTAGTTATAGTTCCTATTTAAGTTGTTGTCAGTTTAGTATGGTAAGTGTCCTAGTTATTGGATGCAAACTTTCTTCACTGATTCAAGTGGGGCAACACTTTTAAATGTGAATCAATCAACAAATGATCACTTCATTTCTTCTGCAATTAGTTACTCCGTATAAGAACTCCGAAGATGGCAAGAATTACATCAAAGTCGAGGTACGCGAAGTAAAACTTGAAAATTTTACGACAATCGTTACTCGTCATTTTTATGACGAAATGTATTTTGTAGGTTGTGAATTTTCAAAATAGTGATGTGAATGTGTCTGTTTCATTCAATGGAGTGGATTCGAAATCGATCAAAGGATCGAAACAAACTGTTCTTACATCGGGTGGTCCTTATGATATAAACACATTTGATAATCCTACTAAGGTATTTTCCTTTGATTTGCTTAAGCTAAGTTAATTGAAATATTTAACATAGATAATTTCCCAAAGAAGTGTTTTTTTAGGTGATTCCAAAGTCAAGCTCATTTGAGATGAATGGAGCAGATTGGAATGTGATGGTGAAGCCATACTCATTAACTGCATTCGATTTGTTAATCGCATCAGAAGAGAAGATTAAAGCGGAAAAATCACAGTTTAAAAAGAACACTTCAAACCGCGGAAGATTTGCGAAGATAAGGAAGCAATTAAAGAACAAATATTCAAACTCAAAGAAGACATGAACATATCACAAGTTTTCCATATAGGTTTCTATTGAAGGCCTCATGGCAAATTACCATGAGAAGATTATCATGAACATTATTAGATAAGCCATTCTTATTAGGGTTCCCTTCATTTTATTCACAAAATTGTGGTGGCAAAATTGCTCAAGTGAATTATAGGTCAATTTCCTCATTGGCTTTGTTCTAACGTGGGTTTTAAAACTTGAGAATTTGATTTTAATTTGCTCAATTTTTATTTGAAAATGTGAAAATCTCTTTCAATCTTTTTTTTGGTGAAAATCTCTTTCAATCTTTTTGTATGTCGTTACTTTGTCCAAATCATACTAGACTTTCGACTACACGTAAGATGTGTAATTGACATTATAACAAGAGTTTTGCTACTTATCTACTACCCAATACTTCGTTCATGAGGAATTATACAACACTTTCGATTATCATCCGTGAGGATGGTCAGGAGTTATCGCTTGTTCTCATGTGAGTCTTCGGTCCTATCCTTTATAAAAAAAAAACACTTTCGATTAGAATTATACTGCGGAAATTAAATACGTATAAAATAAAATTATTTTCCATTGAAGGGATCGAGATTTAACCTTCATATTTTATACAACTTTGACGATATGCTTGCAAGGTTTACCGCCAGGAAATCTACTTCTTCACCGCACGAGTCAGGGTATCTTGGTTCTAGGTGGTCCATCGAAGGTCCTTAGTCGTCCGAATTGGTTCGGTCACGTCCTTGGTTGTGTGAGATGGTACAACAATGGTTCGTGGTGGTCCGACAGTCTTGGTCACGATCCTGCACACAAGGCAAGTTCCCGAGGGGAGGGGGGGAGCATGATCGCTTCTCCGACGCTCAAGTCAGAATTTATCCAAAGGGAATGAATAAATCAAGTTTTTTCTTAAGCCTTTGGTTAGATCTTGTAGTGAAGCTAAGAACTTCTTAATCTTTGTTATTCTTCTTCTGATTTCAAAGGTTTCGTCCTTTCGAGTCTCAAGAGTTCGACTTCCAAAAGTTCAGACCCCCTGTTTTGATGTTACCTCTTGCTATTTACAGAGGATAGCTCCTTGGGGGGCAAGGCATGACAACTTACAAGAAGCTTCTTTCGTTCCTTACTTAGCCTTGGAGACTAAGAAATGACAACTTTCAGGAAGTTTCCTTTACTTAATGCAGTTGTCTTTCGTTGGTTTTGCTTGAAACCCAAGTACTTGTACTTTCCCTTCTCGAAGTGAGGATTAAAGACTCTTCTTGAGCGACAACTTTCTTCCGAGGAGAGAAGGAGCGATCAAGATGGAGGCAACTCTTGGAGTAGTGAGTTTTGCTTGTTAAGTGGCTGCGTCTTCCTTCAGGTTGGGGCGTCGTTCTTCGAGCAGAGTAGCTATTCTTGGAGTTGGGTTTTTGCACTTCAAACTGAGTTCTTGTCTTCCGAGTAAGGTTGTTGCCTTCGAGTTAGATAGTTGTTTCCGAACTGAGTTGTTTCACTTGGAACTGAGTTGTAGTCTCCGAACTGAGTTGTTGTCTTCGAGTTGAGAAGCTTGACCGTCTTGACTTAGAACCTTGTTCTGAGCCGTTTCTTGGTTAGGACCCAGAGCCCCGGTTGGGATCATGCTGAGAACATTTGTTCGACTACACTTGACTCTTTTGGGCCCATCTCTGCCTGACCTCATGGGGAAGTCCACTGCTTGTTTGGGCTTCATTTCTGGACTGATTCAAAGGCCCGGCCCACTTCAGTATTTGAATTTTGTTATGAAAAAGATTCATGTGAGAATGATCTTTATTGTACGAATTACGAATACATGCACAAACTTATATATTCACATGCACATTCTTGTACATTCACATGCACGTCTTTGACAATATATGAAAAATACATGTGCATGTAAATATATAAGGTTGTGCATGTATATTCATAGGATAAAAATCATTTTCACCGGATCCGACCTCTTTTGTTTTTCAGTTTTCTTTAGCCTGGAAATACGAGGGTGTTATTTTAGACTCCCACGTACGTAAACTTCGTAGAAACATATATATTTAATTGGAAATCCCTATCATATATCATTGTCATAGTAGTGTCACATTTGGCTCAATATAAATAAATGATAACAAACAACGACATATATGGACTGCATCAATGTAATTTTACTAATTAAGATACTCATGTGATCGTGATTAATTTGAAAGGAATTCCAACACGAAATGTATGCATAACTGAAGCACTAAATAAAGCCTAAGAATATACCACCAATAAGTGCACTTGAATTAAACCACAAACCTCATTCATACATAACATGAGTGATGAGATTCCACACGACATATTAGGACGACGACATATTAACAATCAACATAATCATACCCTATTTTCCGAAAATAAAAATAAAAAGACAGAACTAAAACAAGGATCCTAACTTGAACTAATGATATCATTAATCTAAGTTTCTTTAACCCAAATCTTATCCCTAAATAATGTTTTCAATTGAGTCATATTCTGTAAATGTCAAAAAATAAATGTTTTTCGAATAACTTCCATCCAATAATTCTTTGGAACAACCTCATCCTCGAAAATTTCGCAAAGTCAAAACATAACAACTACGAACTAGAACACAAAAAAAACCAAACGCATCCAAATCACCAAGGTCTTGATTCTCGCAACTTATATTGTTCGATCACAAATAACTTTTTCCCTAGTTCTATCCATATATATTGGGTGAGAATCCCATAATAAACCCTCTCTTAGAGATAAATAAGAATGAATCTAGCATCCAATGGCTTAGATTAAACTAGTTACCCCCACTACAAGTGGGGGTAGTTGTGGTGGTCCGGCGACCTCCCGGCGACCGGAAGTCCGGCGGCGGTCCGGCGGGGGTCCGGCGGCGGTCCGGCGGGGGTCCGGCGGAGGTCCGGCGGCGGTCCGGCGGGGGTCCGGCGGAGGTCCGGCGGCGGTCCGGCGGGGGTCCGGCGGAGGTCCGGCGGCGGTCCGGCGGGGGTCCGGTGGAGGTCCGGCGGCGGTCCGGCGGGGGTCCGGTGGAGGTCCGGCGGTGGTCCAATAATAAATGAAAAGGTTAAAGTATAAAATGAAAATTTTAAGTCTAATTCAAATTGGTGAACATTTAAATATAATGTGATGAACATTTAGATATAATGTGATGAACATTTAATTATAATGTGATGAACATTCTCTTGGTGAACATGAAATTAAAATGTGATGAACATATACTAGAGTATATCAAAATGAACGTTTATAAACATTTTGATGAACATTTATGAACAACGTGATGAACATTTAATTATAATGTGATGAACATTGTGTTGGTGAACATTAAAATGTGATGAACATTCAGTAGAGTATATCAAAATGAACGTTTATAAACATTTTGATGAACATTTATGAACAGCGTGATGAACATTTAAGCTAATTGTAATGAACTTTTGAGTAATGAACATTTTATTAAATTCTTGTGAACATTTAAGGATGTTTGATGAACATTTAAGTATGAGATGATGAACATTTAGGTAATTTTTTATAAAGATCAAGTGTTTTTCTACTCGAAATTATATTAAAGTGATGTTTGATGAACATTTAAGTAAGAGAAGATGAACATTTATCAACATTTTGATGAACATTTAACTCGATTGTAATGAACTTTGGCTAATGAACATTTTATTAAATTCTTGTGAACATTGAAGTATGAGATGATGAACATTTAAGTATGAGATGATGAACATTTAGATGAACATTCAATTGGTGAACTTTTATGTATAATGTGATGAACATTCATTAGAGTATGTACAAATGAACATTGTGATGAACATTTATGAACACTTGATGTTCATCAAAAATTGGTGAACATTTAAGTAGAATGTGATGAACATTCAGTTGAAAAACTTTTAAGTATAATGTGATGAACATTTATGAACACTTGATGTTCATCAAAAATTGATGAACATTTAAGTAGAATGTGATGAACATTTATGAACACTTGATGTTCATCAAAGATGGTCCGGCGGCGGTCCGGCGGTTCTCCGGCGGCGGTCCGACGGTGGGGACAAGGGGTGCCACGTGTCATCATATGGGCTCTTGGATCTCTCTTGATCCAAAGCTCCACATTCATTCTCATTTATCATTTTAACAAGTATTATTACATGACTCTTTTCCATATATATTAGCCATCTCTACTTGTCTCGTATAGTCAATAAATTATTCTACCGAAATAAAATAAAAATATAAACGTAATTATAAAATGATAAATTTACCCTTTCGTTATTCGAAAGGCCTATTCCCACTACAAAACGTCTCCCCGCGAACAGAACAAACTCGGTCTCGCACTCGAGCTCATCAATGGCGAATTGAGCGTCAATGGAAACTCCCAGCATGATCGACAACAAATGGACTTCAACAGTCGCCAGCATATGGATCCAATCCACAAGCGGCACACCTTCCACCTTCGGAATCTACTCCTCCGCCCTAAAATCCTCTCAAAGCTACTCCCAAACAACTCTCGACACAGTCGCTCTCTTCAAAGACCTCGGCGCTAACTTCGGCGTGCTCGCCGGATTCCTCTACACCTTCGCCGTCCACAATCGCCCGCGCAATAGCCTCTTTAGCGGCCCTAAGGTGGTGATCGTTGTAGGCTCGATACAGTGCTTTCTCGGCTTCTTCCTGACATGGCTGACTGTTACTGGTGCGATTGGACAGCCTCCGGTTGCTGTTGTGTGCGTTTTTATGTTCCTTGCTGGACATTCCATGCCGTTCTTCAACACTGCGGATGTTGTCACTGCGGTTAATAACTTTAGGGGTTTCAGTGGTACCGCTGTTGGGATTATGAAGGTTGGATTTCTTTCTTCTTCTTAAGGTTAATGAATCGATTGTGTTGGAATTGGGGATTTGAATGAAATCTGATGATTATACAATTTTGCATAAGAATGTGGAATATTAGTCACTATATTTCGATCTTTACTCATTTGTAGACGGCATCTGATGAAGGTCGGTTTGAATGCAATTTGTTGATGATTATACAATTTTGCATCAGAATGTGGAATTGTAGTCACTGGATTTCAATTTTGAACTAGTTGATTGGAATGTTACAGAATCTGTACTCAATTTTAGACAGCATCTGATGAAGGTCGATTTGAATGCATTTTGTTGATGATTACACAATTATACAACTTGTTGATTTCTTTCTTAATCTTCTCCTTAAGATCAAACCTCTGTATTTCATTTTTCTTGGAATCGGGGAATTGAATGAAATTTGTAAATGATTATAAAATTTTGCATTAGAATGTGGAATAGTAGTCACTAGATTTCAGTTTTGAACTTGTTGATTGGAATGTTACAGGATCTCGGCAGACATTCAATAGTCAATATCCATATTTCAATCCTTGTTTTTCCCTATATCAGGGCTTCTTGTTGATGATTATATAGCATTGGATTAGTATGTAGAGTAGTAGTCAGTGGATTTCAGTTTTGAACTTATTGACTGGAATGTTACAGGATCTTTACTCATCTGTAGAGAGCATCTGCATCCATTTTGTTGACTTGACGGTCTCTGCAGACACTCAATTGCATAAATGTAGAATGGATCAGTTCAATTGCATCAGAATGTTGTGTTCATGATTTTTCAAACTTAATTTTGGTTATAAAGCTCTTAGCTCCCAGTTCAATTGCATCACCATTTATATTGGAATTTGGGGATTTATATGAAATTTGTTGCTGATGATATGACTTTGCATTAGAATGTTACTGGATATTTACTCAATTGCTTAGAGAATCTGCTTCCATTTTGCTGATTTGATCATCTCTGCTCTAACATCATGTAGAATAAAGCAGTTAAATTGTACCATCAAGTCATTCACCATTTCATTCATAGACTGATCTTGATTTTATGTCCATGATTGTTGAATCATTGTTTTTCTTTTATCAGGGCTTCTTGGGACTGAGTGGAGCAATGCTGATCCAGGTATACCGAACAATATTCAAAGGAAAACCAGCCGAATTTCTCCTCCTGGTATCCATAATTTCGTCTCTCAATCCATTATGGCTGATGTGGTTTGTAAAGATCCATGATACAGTCGACAAAGACGAGAAGCAGCATCTAAACAGATTCTCCCTGGTTATCTTGGTAATCGCCGCTTACCTCATAGCTGTCATAATCCTTGAGAGCATCTTCACCTTACAACTATGGTCACACATCTTCATACTAATTTTCCTTTTATTTCTCCTCTCCTCCCCTCTTTTCATCGCCCTAAGAATTCTCTTAAAAAACTCAAACGAAACACCCATACCAGATTCAGAGCAGCCAATTGAATACACCCAGATGCCTAACAATGATGATGATGATACTGAAAACTCATGTATTGAGCCTGAAACAAACCTAAATCTCTGGCAATCAATGAGCACCCTGAATTTCTGGCTTCTGTTCATCGCCACATTCTGTGCCTTCGGTTCAGGATTAGCCACACTGAACAACATAACCCAGATCGGTGAGTCACTCGGATACAGCTCAGCTGTCACCAGCACGCTCGTTTCATTATGGGGTATTGTCAACTCAGTCGGCAGATTTGGAGCCGGGTACGTATCTGATTATGCCCTAAACTCAAAAAGCTTACCTCGTCCCCTTTTCATGGCCTTAGCTCTTGCAACTATGAGCATTGGACATGCCTTAATTGCTTCTGGCTTTAGTGGATCTCTTTACATAGGCATCATTGTTGTAGCTCTATGCTACGGGTCACAGCTGTCATTAATGCTTATAATCACGTCTGAGATCTTCGGTGTTGTGAATATGGGCACTATCTTCAACACGATCACTATAGCCGGTCCCGTTGGCTCGTATGTGATGTCGGTTAGGGTTGTGGGTTATATATATGATCAGGAGGCTGGTGCAGATGATAGCTGTGTCGGTGTCAACTGTTTTATGACGGCGTTTTTTATCATGGCAGGTGTTACTCTTGCAGGTTCGCTTTCTGCGGTTTTGTTGTTTTTCAGGACCAGGTCGTTTTATCAGCTCGTCGTGAGGCAGAGGATTCGACTGTCATTGAACAAATGAAGCTCCATTGTTGTGCAGTACATATTTCATGTATCAGTAAATAAGACTAACATTTTCACTTAACTGTCTCATTTATTATGATTCCTTTATTATATGACAATCTAGGTGCATCTTCCATATTCAGTTGCACCATAGCAGCAATACAAATGAAATCCTAACTTTATAAGAACATGATCATAACAGCAAATTTTGAAGGTATTCTTCTTCTTAGTTCTTGTCTGGGTCAGTGAAGAAGTGGTTGATAGATGGCATGATCTCGGGTTTTCTGTTGCGTACGCTCCTCCTCACGAAATGCTGAGAGTACGTTTCTCCCTCGGCATGGTTGTCCAAGATTCCGGCTGCTCGGTTTTCCTTATTCACCCTAGCATTAGAATTTCGATTACAGAATACATCAGGAAACAATGATCATCATAATTTTCCTCAAAAAGTGCAACGTGCATCACCAGTAATCAATATCTTGATACTCGTATCCGATATCTAGATATAGAACGCGAGATGGGAAGAGCGAAAACTTACCTAACTTCAGGATTGACACAGATGTTACGAACTAATTGCATGACGCAAATCCCGACGGCGACTGAGACGGATGCGAACAGAGGATAAACCTAAAGGCAGAAATATCAAAAATCACATTCGAAATTGATATAAGATGTTAGAGGTTTTTGGATTCGATGAAGCATGATCGGAGATGGAGAGAAGGAGAGAACGTACCTCGGGTCTAAGCCAACGACCATATTTCCCCATTGGAGATGGTAATGCAGATGAGTGAGAAAGGAAGGATGATGATCAAGGAATTTGAGAGGGGCAAGTAATGTGTTGATGAGATGGGAAACAGATTGTCACCAATTGGTAGTCCTTTTTATGCGCTAACTAACTAGAGAAAATATGAGGCTTTTATGCAATTTTATTTTCCACAAATCGACAAAAATAAGTTAGATACGACTTATGGAAAATAAACTTTCAGAAGTACCAAAATTATAACATGAATCCTGAAAATGTAAATGAACTAGTTGGTAATATTTTTTCGCCAAACTAGTTTATGTTTGAACTGATTTTTGACTGGACTTGCGGGCATTTTTCCGGTGGGCTGCGGTCACCGGTTGTGCCGGATTATGGGAGCGTTGGCTTCGTCTCCGCGAGCACTACGTCGTAGTGTACTCACACGTCAAAATCGGGTTCCGGTTGAATGAGAAATGAAGGCTCAAAGTTGGTTGCTTGTCTAAGTACATAGAACAATTTTGTGAGCTGAATTTGATTTAGCGTTTTGTCCCACATCGAAAGTTGGGGTAGAAGTTGAAGGGTTTATATAACCCAAACCCCATACCCTTGGTAAGACCTTGGGAGAGGTATGGAGAGAGGACCCGGGGGGCCCTCGCGCGGTCCGTCCGTCCGTCCGGTCCGTGGCTCGTGGTAAAACTCTTTCTTAATTCTGTTCTTTAGTTTATTCTTTACAGATTGTTCTAACAGCGGATTACAGGTCCTACAATCTGTTTGAGTTTTAAAGGAACAGAAAGTTGCATCCCGAAGAATGTAGTCACCTTATAAGGCGTCTTTCCAGTCACCTTATGCGGTATTTTGCTGAGAATGTAGTTGGAGGTTAGCAACGCTTCCCCCCACATGTTCTGGGGTAACCCAGATTCTTGCAGCATTGCATTCATCATTTCTTTGAGAGTTCGGTTCTTTCGTTCCGCAATCCCATTAGATTCAGGTGAGTAAGGCGCAGTGGTTTGATGAACGATTCCATGTTCTCTACAGAATGCATTAAATGGTTCACTATACTCGCCTTCTCTATCACTTCGGATCATTTTAATCTTGTTACTAAGTTGGTTCTCAACTTCCAACTTGTATTCTTTAAACTTTTCCAAAGTTTCATCTTTACTATGTAACAAATATACATAACAATATCGTGTGCAATCGTCTATGAAGGTCACAAAGTACTTCTTACCGCCTCTAGTTTGGACAAACTTTAAATCACATAAATCAGTGTGAATTAGTCCTAGAGGTTCGGTTGTTCTCTCTACATGGGGTGATGGCGTTTTTGTGAGTTTCGCTTGTACGCATACTTCACATTTGTCTTTACTTGTTTTGCATTTTGGAATCATGTTCATACTTATTAGTCTACTTATAGATTTATAATTAACATGTCCCAATCTTTCATGCCAAATATTAAAAGACTCAACGACATAAGCAATAGGATTATTCTCATTCACTGAACCATCAGTTACAATCTTTTTCGGAAGGACTGTCATTACATTCATTTTGATCAGCCCATCCTTCACATAACCCTTCCCCACATAAATCTCATTCTTAGAAAGAACTAACTTATCAGACACAAACTTGACACATAACCCATTCTTATTGAGAAGAGTCCCCGAGATCAGATTCTTTCGAATGTCTGGCACATGAAGCACATTGTTGAGAGTCAGCTCCTTCTCAGAAGTCATCTTGACCACGGTCTTCCCAATACCTTCAACCTTTGATGTCGCAAAGTTTCCCATGAAGAGCTTCTCCTCTGTTCGGCTTTTCTGATAAGTGGTAAACAATCCCTTATCCGAGCAGATGTGTCTAGTGGCACCTGTATCGTACCACCACTCCTTTGGGTTGCTCCCAACCAAATTCACTTCAATCACCGCACACAGGTCATCTACTGTCAGCGAGTTTTCAGCTAAATTGGCTTGAGACTTCTTCCCTTTGTCTCTTCTGCTGTCAGGCTTGCTGCGACACTCTTCTTCCTTGTGACCAACCTTATCACACTTGTGGCATTTTCCACTGAACTTCTTTGCTCCTTGCTTCTTGAAGTTTGTGGTGTTTTGAGGTTGAAACTTCTTGTTCTTCCCCTTGTCTCGATGCTCAGCCAGGTTTGCGACAATCGTTACTCGTCATTTTCTTGACGAAATGTATTTTGCAGGTTGTGAATTTTCAAAATAGTGATGTGAATGTGTCTGTTTCATTCAATGGAGTGGATTCGAAATCGATCAAAGGATCGAAACAAACTGTTCTTACATCGGGTGGTCCTTATGATATAAACACATTTGATAATCCTACTAAGGTATTTTCCTTTGATTTGCTTAAGCTAAGTTAATTGAAATATTTAACATAGATAATTTCCCAAAGAAGTGTTTTTTTAGGTGATTCCAAAGTCAAGCTCATTTGAGATGAATGGAGCAGATTGGAATGTGATGGTGAAGCCATACTCATTAACTGCATTCGATTTGTTAATCGCATCAGAAGAGAAGATTAAAGCGGAAAAATCACAGTTTAAAAAGAACACTTCAAACCGCGGAAGATTTGCGAAGATAAGGAAGCAATTAAAGAACAAATATTTAAACTCAAAGAAGACGTGAACATATCACAAGTTTTCCATATAGGTTTCTATTGAAGGCCTCATGGCAAATTACCATGAGAAGATTATCATGAACATTATTAGATAAGCCATTCTTATTAGGGTTCCCTTCATTTTATTCACAAAATTGTGGTGGCAAAATTGCTCAAGTGTATTATAGGTCAATTTCCTCATTGGCTTTGTTCTAAGGTGGGTTTTAAAACTTGAGAATTTGATTTTAATTTGCTCAATTTTTATTTGAAAATGTGAAAATCTCTTTCAATCTTTTTTTTGGTGAAAATCTCTTTCAATCTTTTTGTATGTCGTTACATTGTCCAAATCATACTAGACTTTCGACTACACGTAAGATGTGTAATTGGCATTATAACAAGAGTTTTGCTACTTATCTACTACCCAATACTTCGTTCATGAGGAATTATACAACACTTTCGATTATCATCTGTGAGGATGGTCAGGAGTTGTCGCTTGTTCTCAGGTGAGTCTTCGGTCCTATCCTTTATAAAAAAAAAACACTTTCGATTAGAATTATACTACGGAAATTAAATACGTATAAAATAAAATTATTTTCCATTGAAGGGATCGAGATTTAACCTTCATATTTTATACAGCTTTGACGATACGCTTGCAAGGTTTACCGCCAGGAAATCTACTTCTTCACCGAATTAGTCAGGGTATCTTGGTTCTAGGTGGTCCATCGAAGGTCCTTAGTCGTCCGAATTGGTTCGGTCACGTCCTTGGTTGTGTGAGATGGTACAACAATGGTTCGTGGTGGTCCGACAGTCTTGGTCACGATCCTGCACACAAGGCAAGTTCCCGAGGGGAGGGGGGGAGCATGATCGCTCCTCCGACGCTCAAGTAAGAATTTATCCAAAGGGAATGAATAAATCAAGTTTTTTCTTAAGCCTTTGGTTAGATCTTGTTGTGAAGCTAAGCACTTCTTAATCTTTGTTATTCTTCTTCTGATTTCAAAGGTTTCGTCCTTTCGAGTCTCAAGAGTTCGACTTCCAAAAGTTCAGACCCCCTGTTTTGATGTTACCTCTTGCTATTTACAGAGGATAGCTCCTTGGGGGGCAAGGCATGACAACTTACAAGAAGCTTCTTTCGTTCCTTACTTAGCCTTGGAGACTAAGAAATGACAACTTTCAGGAAGTTTCCTTTACTTAATGCAGTTGTCTTTCGTTGGTTTTGCTTGAAACCCAAGTACTTGTACTTTCCCTTCTCGAAGTGAGGATTAAAGACTCTTCTTGAGCGACAACTTTCTTCCGAGGAGAGAAGGAGCGATCAGGATGGAGGCAACTCTTGGAGTAGTGAGTTTTGCTTGTTAAGTGGCTGCGTCTTCCTTCAGGTTGGGGCGTCGTTCTTCGAGCAGAGTAGCTATTCTTGGAGTTGGGTTTTTGCACTTCAAACCGAGTTCTTGCCTTCCGAGTAAGGTTGTTGCCTTCGAGTTAGATAGTTGTTTCCGAACCGAGTTGTTACACTTGGAACTGAGTTGTAGTCTCCGAACTGAGTTGTTGTCTTCGAGTTGAGAAGCTTGACCGTCTTGACTTAGAACCTTGTTCTGAGCCGTTTCTTGGTTAGGACCCAGAGCCCCGGTTGGGATCATGCTGAGAACATTTGTTCGACTACACTTCACTCTTTTGAGCCCATCTCTGCCTGACCTCATGGGGAAGTCCACTGCTTGTTTAGGCTTCATTTCTGGACTGATTTAAAGGCCCGACCCACTTCAGTATTTGAATTTTGTTATGAAAAAGATTCATGTGAGAATGATCTTTATTGTACGAATTACAAATACATGCACATACTTATATATTCACATGCACATTCTTGTACATTCACATGCACGTCTTTGACAATATATGAAAAATACATGTGCATGTAAATATATAAGGTTGTGCATGTATATTCATAGGATAAAAATCATTTTCACCGGATCCGACCTCCTTTGTTTTTCAGTTTTCTTTAGCCTGGAAATACGAGGGTGTTATTTTAGACTCCCACGTACGTAAACTTCGTAGAAACATATATATTTAATTGGAAATCCCTATCATATATCATTGTCATAGTAGTGTCACATTTGGCTCAATATAAATAAATGATAACAAACAACGACATATATGGACTGCATCAATGTAATTTTACTAATTAAGATACTCATGTGATCGTGATTAATTTGAAAGGAATTCCAACACGAAATTATGCATAACTGAAGCACTAAATAAAGCCTAAGAATATACCACCAATAAGTGCACTTGAATTAAACCACAAACCTCATTCATACATGAGTGATGAGATTCCACACGACATATTAGGACGACGACATATTAACAATCAACATAATCATACCCTATTTTCCGAAAATAAAAATAAAAAGACAGAACTAAAACAAGGATCCTAACTTGAACTAATGATATCATTAATCTAAGTTTCTTTAACCCAAATCGTATCCCTAAATAATGTTTTCAATCGAGTCATATTCTGTAAATGTCAAAAAATAAATGTTTTTCGAATAGCTTCCATCCAATAATTCTTTGGAACAACCTCATCCTCGAAAATTTCGCAAAGTCAAAACCTAACAACTACGAACTAGAACACAAAAAAAACCAAACGCATCCAAATCACTAAGGTCTTGATTCTCGCAACTTATATTGTTCGATCACAAATAACTTTTTCCCTAGTTCTATCCATATATATTAGCCATCTCTACTTGTCTCGTATAGTCAATAAATTATTCTACCGAAATAAAATAAAAATATAAACGTAATTATAAAATGATAAATTTACCCTTTCGTTATTCGAAAGGCCTATTCCCACTACAAAACGTCTCCCCGCGAAACAGAACAAACTCGGTCTCGCACTCGAGCTCATCAATGGCGAATTGAGCGTCAATGGAAACTCCCAGCATGATCGACAACAAATGGACTTCAACAGTCGCCAGCATATGGATCCAATCCACAAGCGGCACACCTTCCACCTTCGGAATCTACTCCTCCGCCCTAAAATCCTCTCAAAGCTACTCCCAAACAACTCTCGACACAGTCGCTCTCTTCAAAGACCTCGGCGCTAACTTCGGCGTGCTCGCCGGATTCCTCTACACCTTCGCCGTCCACAATCGCCCGCGCAATAGCCTCTTTAGCGGCCCTAAGGTGGTGATCGTTGTAGGCTCGATACAGTGCTTTCTCGGCTTCTTCCTCACATGGATGACTGTTACTGGTGCGATTGGACAGCCTCCGGTTGCTGTTGTGTGCGTTTTTATGTTCCTTGCTGGACATTCCATGCCGTTCTTCAACACTGCGGATGTTGTCACTGCGGTTAATAACTTTAGGGGTTTCAGTGGTACCGCTGTTGGGATTATGAAGGTTGGATTTCTTTCTTCTTCTTAAGGTTAATGAATCGATTGTGTTGGAATTGGGGATTTGAATGAAATCTGATGATTATACAATTTTGCATAAGAATGTGGAATATTAGTCACTATATTTCGATCTTTACTCATTTGTAGACGGCATCTGATGAAGGTCGGTTTGAATGCAATTTGTTGATGATTATACAATTTTGCATCAGAATGTGGAATTGTAGTCACTGGATTTCAATTTTGAACTAGTTGATTGGAATGTTACAGAATCTGTACTCAATTTTAGACAGCATCTGATGAAGGTCGATTTGAATGCATTTTGTTGATGATTACACAATTATACAACTTGTTGATTTCTTTCTTAATCTTCTCCTTAAGATCAAACCTCTGTATTTCATTTTTCTTGGAATCGGGGAATTGAATGAAATTTGTAAATGATTATAAAATTTTGCATTAGAATGTGGAATAGTAGTCACTAGATTTCAGTTTTGAACTTGTTGATTGGAATGTTACAGGATCTCGGCAGACATTCAATAGTCAATATCCATATTTCAATCCTTGTTTTTCCCTATATCAGGGCTTCTTGTTGATGATTATATAGCATTGGATTAGTATGTAGGGTAGTAGTCAGTGGATTTCAGTTTTGAACTTATTGACTGGAATGTTACAGGATCTTTACTCATCTGTAGAGAGCATCTGCATCCATTTTGTTGACTTGACGGTCTCTGCAGACACTCAATTGCATAAATGTAGAATGGATCAGTTCAATTGCATCAGAATGTTGTGTTCATGATTTTTCAAACTTAATTTTGGTTAAAAAGCTCTTAGCTCCCAGTTCAATTGCATCACCATTTATATTGGAATTTGGGGATTTATATGAAATTTGTTGCTGATGATATGACTTTGCATTAGAATGTTACTGGATATTTACTCAATTGCTTAGAGAATCTGCTTCCATTTTGCTGATTTGATCATCTCTGCTCTAACATCATGTAGAATAAAGCAGTTAAATTGTACCATCAAGTCATTCACCATTTCATTCATAGACTGATCTTGATTTTATGTCCATGATTGTTGAATCATTGTTTTTCTTTTATCAGGGCTTCTTGGGACTGAGTGGAGCAATGCTGATCCAGGTATACCGAACAATATTCAAAGGAAAACCAGCCGAATTTCTTTTCCTGGTATCCATAATTTCGTCTCTCAATCCATTATGGCTGATGTGGTTTGTAAAGATCCATGATACAGTCGACAAAGACGAGAAGCAGCATCTAAACAGATTCTCCCTGGTTATCTTGGTAATCGCCGCTTACCTCATAGCTGTCATAATCCTTGAGAGCATCTTCACCTTACAACTATGGTCACACATCTTCATACTAATTTTCCTTTTATTTCTCCTCTCCTCCCCTCTTTTCATCGCCCTAAGAATTCTCTTAAAAAACTCAAACGAAACACCCATACCAGATTCAGAACAGCCAATTGAGTGCACCCAGATGCCTAACAATGATGATGATGATACTAAAAACTCATGTATTGAGCCTGAAACAAACCTAAATCTCTGGCAATCAATGAGCACCCTGAATTTCTGGCTTCTGTTCATCGCCACATTCTGTGCCTTCGGTTCAGGATTAGCCACACTGAACAACATAACCCAGATCGGTGAGTCACTCGGATACAGCTCAGCTGTCACCAGCACGCTCGTTTCATTATGGGGTATTGTCAACTCAGTCGGCAGATTTGGAGCCGGGTACGTATCTGATTATGCCCTAAACTCAAAAAGCTTACCTCGTCCCCTTTTCATGGCCTTAGCTCTTGCAACTATGAGCATTGGACATGCCTTAATTGCTTCTGGCTTTAGTGGATCTCTTTACATAGGCACCATTGTTGTAGCTCTATGCTACGGGTCACAGCTGTCATTAATGGCTATAATCACGTCTGAGATCTTCGGTGTTGTGAATATGGGCACTATCTTCAACACGATCACTATAGCCGGTCCCGTTGGCTCGTATGTGATGTCGGTTAGGGTTGTGGGTTATATATATGATCAGGAGGCTGGTGCAGATGATAACTGTGTCGGTGTCAACTGTTTTATGACGGCGTTTTTTATCATGGCAAGTGTTACTCTTGCAGGTTCGCTTTCTGCGGTTTTGTTGTTTTTCAAGACCAGGTCGTTTTATCAGCTCGTCGTGAGGCAGAGGATTCGACTGTCATTGAACAAATGAAGCTCCATTGTGGTTGATAGATGGCATGATCTCGGGTTTTCTGTTGCGTATGCTCCTCCTCACGAAATGCTGAGAGTACGTTTCTCCCTCGGCATGGTTGTCCAAGATTCCGGCTGCTCGGTTTTCCTTATTCACCCTAGCATTAGAATTTCGATTACAGAATACATCAGGAAACAATGATCATCATAATTTTCCTCAAAAAGTGCAACGTGCATCACCAGTAATCAATATCTTGATACTCGTATCCGATATCTAGATATAGAACGCGAGATGGGAAGAGCGAAAACTTACCTAACTTCAGGATTGACACAGATGTTACGAACTAATTGCATGACGCAAATCCCGACGGCGACTGAGACGGATGCGAACAGAGGATAAACCTAAAGGCAGAAATATCAAAAATCACATTCGAAATTGATATAAGATGTTAGAGGTTTTTGGATTCGATGAAGCATGATCGGAGATGGAGAGAAGGAGAGAACGTACCTCGGGTCTAAGCCAACGACCATATTTCCCCATTGGAGATGGTAATGCAGATGAGTGAGAAAGGAAGGATGATGATCAAGGAATTTGAGAGGGGCAAGTAATGTGTTGATGAGATGGGAAACAGATTGTCACCAATTGGTAGTCCTTTTTATGCGCTAACTAACTAGAGAAAATATGAGGCTTTTATGCAATTTTATTTTCCACAAATCGACAAAAATAAGTTAGATACGACTTATGGAAAATAAACTTTCAGAAGTACCAAAATTATAACATGAATCCTGAAAATGTAAATGAACTAGTTGGTAATATTTTTTCGCCAAACTAGTTTATGTTGGAACTGATTTTTGACTGGACTTCCGGGCATTTTTCCGGTGGGCTGCGGTCACCGGTTGTGCCGGATTATGGGAGCGTTGACTTCGTCTCCGCGAGCACTACGTCGTAGTGTACTCACACGTCAAAATCGGGTTCCGTTTGAATGAGAAATGAAGGCTCAAAGCTGGTTGCTTGTCTAAGTACATAGAACAATTTTGTGAGCTAAATTTGATTTGGGGTTTTGTCCCACATCGAAAGTTGGGGGTAGAAGTTGAAGGGTTTATATAACCCAAACCTCATACCCTTGGTAAGACCTTGGGAGAGGTATGGAGAGAGGACCCGGGGGGCCCTCGCGCGGTCCGTCCGTCCGGTCCGTGGCTCGTGGCCTGTGGTAAAACTCTTTCTTAATTCTGTTCTTTAGTTTATTCTTTACAGATTGTTCAAACATCGGATTACAGGTCCTACAATCTCTTTGAGTTTTAAAGGAACAGAATGTTGCATCCCGAAGAATGTAGTCACCTTATAAGGTGTATTTCCAGTCACCTTATGCGGTATTTTGTTGAGAATGTAGTTGGAGGTTAGCAACGCTTCCCCCCACATGTTCTGGGGTAACCCAGATTCTTGCAGCATTGCATTCATCATTTCTTTGAGAGTTCGATTCTTTCGTTCCGCAACCCCATTAGATTCAGGTGAGTAAGGCGCAGTGGTTTGATGAACGATTCCATGCTCTCTACAGAATGCATTAAATGGTTCACTATACTCGCCTCCTCTATCACTTCGGATCATTTTAATCTTGTTACTAAGTTGGTTCTCAACTTCCAACTTGTATTCTTTAAACTTTTCCAAAGTTTCATCTTTGCTATGTAACAAATATACATAACAATATCGTGTGCAATCGTCTATGAAGGTCACAAAGTACTTCTTACCGCCTCTAGTTTGGACAAACTTTAAATCACATAAATCAGTGTGAATTAGTCCTAGAGGTTCGGTTGTTCTCTCTACATGGGGTGATGGCGTTTTTGTGAGTTTCGCTTGTACGCATACTTCATATTTGTCTTTACTTGTTTTGCATTTTGGAATCATGTTCATACTTATTAGTCTACTTATAGATTTATAATTAACATGTCTCAATCTTTCATGCCAAATATTAAAAGACTCAACGACATAAGCAATAGGATTATTCTCATTCACTGAACCATCAGTTACAATCTTTTTCGGAAGGACTGTCATTACATTCATTTTGATCAGCCCATCCTTCACATAACCCTTCCCCACATAAATCTCATTCTTAGAAAGAACTAACTTATCAGACACAAACTTGACACATAACCCATTCTTATTGAGAAGAGTCCCCGAGATCAGATTCTTTCGAATGTCTGGCACATGAAGCACATTGTTGAGAGTCAGCTCCTTCTCAGAAGTCATCTTGACCACGATCTTCCCAATACCTTCAACCTTTGATGTCGCAGAGTTTCCCATGAAGAGCTTCTCCTCTGTTCGGCTTTTCTGATAAGTGGTAAACAATCCCTTATCCGAGCAGATGTGTCTAGTGGCACCTGTCTCGTACCACCACTCCTTTGGGTTGCTCCCAACCAAATTCACTTCAGTCACCGCACACAGGTCATCTGCTGTCAGCGAGTTTTCAGCTAAATTGGCTTGAGACTTCTTCCCTTTGTCTCTTCTGCTGTCAGGCTTGTTGCGACACTCTTCTGCCTTGTGACCAACCTTATCACACTTGTGGCATTTTCCACTGAACTTCTTTGCTCCTTGCTTCTTGAAGTTTGTGGTGTTTTGAGGTTGAAACTTCTTGTTCTTCCCCTTGTCTCGATGCTCAGCCAGGTTTGCGATGCTAACTGGATATCAGATTCAAAGAATTCAAAATCCACCAGTGGGTATGTGTTTACGCTGGGTGGTGCAGCTGTATCATGGAAATCCTCAAAACAAACGTTATTGGCCAGATCCACAATGGAATATGAGTTCATTGCTTTAGACAAAGCAGCTGAAGAAGCATAATGGCTTCGAAACTTTATGGAGGATATTCCTTTGTGGGAAAAACCAGTGCCAACTTTAGGTGTACACTGTTATAGTCAATCGGCTATCTCTCGGGCACTGAACACAATATATAATGGTAAGTCTCGCCACATAAGACGACGACATAAAACCATAAGACAATTGCTCTCAACTGGAGTAATCTCAATAGATTATATCAAGTCAGCTGACAACCTAGCAGATCCGTTCACTAAGGGATTGTCAAGAGAGCAAGTTGTAAAGTCATCTAGAGGAATAGGTTTAAAGCCTATGACTAAAGAGGATGCTTGATGGAAACCCTACCTAGGTGATTGGAGATCCCAAGAAATAGGTTCAAGGGGAAAACAAATTCAAGTCGAATCTAGAGAGCACTTGGAGATCACTACTAGAAAACACTGAAATAGCAACGGTATTTTAGCGACGACTCTTATTCGTTGCTAATTAGCGACACCGAGACATACGACTTTATAGTTTCGTTGCTAAATTAGAGACGAAATTATAATTATGTGGTTATATCCGTCGCAAATAGCAACAAGTCATGTTTTGTTGCAAATATCGTTGCTAAAACTGTGGCGGAACAAATTACATGGGAACAGTCGTTGCTATCTGCAACGCCCATAGCAACGGATAGTTAACATCGTCGCTAATTTGTTATGAATAGAATCGTCGGACCACTCGTCTCACATTAGTTACGTATTTAGCGACGACATATCGTTTGTTGCTGTAGTAGCGACGATCATAGCAACGGAACTAACATCCGCATCACGAATAGTAATTGAACTTTCAATTTAAAAGAATTGTCGCTATGATTGTTGGAAGAATTGTCGCTAATGATGTCGCCATCGCCGTTGCCTAGAGGCCGTCGCTACGGTCGTCGCTAGTGCAGTGACCAACTCCATCGCTAAATCTGTGGGAAAAGTGGTTGCTAATTTCCGAGAAACACTAATATTAAGTATAATGTTAATTACGGCGATATCGTGTTTTCATTGATAATCAGGTGCCTTATGAAGCAAATGTGTGGGAAAAGTCGTTGCTAATTTTCGAGAAACACTAATACTAAGTACAATGTTAATTACGACGATATCTTGTTTTCATTGATAATTAGATGCCTCATTCATTGCTTTATAAGCTTATACTTTTTTAAGAATCGGTCATCCTTTGAATACTTCTAAATCCAAGATTATTCAAATCGTGAGGTTAGTTTTCGAACTTAATTAAACTATATTAATTTTATCACTGCATCTAAATAAATTTCGTATCTTAGTTTGTAGTGTTGAAGATTGCTTAAATTTGTTTGTGATTGATGTATCAACCGTCGATGGTGTGTGGTCATACGTATACCGACAATTTAAAGAATTATGAGTTTGATATTACAAATGAGGTGTTACTTTATAAGTATGCAAGTGGTGGTTGAGACAAACATAAATGGTCAAATACCTCTAATAGTAATTGAAACCAAGGTTCAATCTATTTCGACATTGTTTGGTCGTCGATTAGCCAATTTGGGCCTTAATGAACCTTAAGGCCCATTTAACATGCTTTTGCGTTTACGCTCTGCTTCGAGCCTAATTGTTTATGAGAGAGAACATTTTTGGGCCTTCATATGCCTAATAAGACTAAGTTTTATACATTTTTCTAAGAGAGTCAACGATCGATGGTGTTGGTCATACGTATAACGACAATTTAGAAAATTAAGAGTTGTTTGGTATTACAAAGAAGGTGTTACTTGAAAATTACGAAGTGGTGGTTGAGACTAACACACATAGTCAAATACCTTTAATAGTCATTGAAACAGAGTTTCAATCCATCCCGACATCGTTTGGTCGTCGTTTTTCCAATTTGGGCTTTAATGGAGATTAAGGCCCATCTAGCGTCTTTTTGCGTTTACGCATCGCTGCGAGCCTAGTTTTCGGAGAGAGAGACCTTGTTGGGACTTCATATGCCTAATAACACTAAGTTGTATATATTTTTAAACAGAATCAACCGTCGATGTTGTTGTCATACATATACCGACAATTTAGAGAATTAAGAGTTGTTTGGTATTACAAATGAGGTGTTACTTGAAAAGTATGAAGTGGTGATTGAGACTAATTACACACATGGTCAAATAACTCTAATAGTAATTGAAATCAAGTTTCAGTCCATTTCAACATCGTTTGGTCGTCGTTTTACCAATTTGGGCCTTAATGGACCTTAAAGTCCATTTTGCGTCTTTTTGTGTTTACACATCGCTTCGAGCCTAGTATTGGGTCAGAGACCTTGTTGGAATTTCATATGAATAATAAGGCTAAGTTGTATAATGTTTTCAAACAGAATGAACCGTTGTTGGTGTTGGTCATACGTATACCGACAATTTAGAGAATTAAGAGTGTGGTTTGGCGTTACAAAGGAGGTGTTACTTGCAAAGTATGCAGTGGTGGTTGAGACTAACATACATGGTAAAATACCTCTAATAGCTATTGAAACCAAGTTGCAATTCATCTCGATAGCGTTTAGTCATCGTTTTGCCAATTTGAGCATTAATGGACCTTAAGGCCCATTTAGCGTCTTTTTGTGTTTACGCATCGCTTCGAGCCTAGTTTTGGGGGAGAGAGACCTTGTTGGGACTTAATATGCCTAATTAGACAAAGTTCTATATGTTTTCAACAAAATCAACTGTCGACGTTGTTGTCATACGTATACCGATAATTTAAAGAATTAAGAGTTGTTTGGTATTACAAATGAGGTGTTATTTGAAAAGTATGAAGTGATGGTTGAGACTAACACACATGGTCAAATAACTCTAATAGTAATTGAAATTAAGTTTCAATCCATTTTGACATCGTTTGGTCGTCGTTTACCAATTTACGCTTTAATGGACCTTAAGGTCTTTTTGCATCTTTTGGATTTTTTTTATTTTTAAAACTTCTAAATAAAACAAAATTATCATAAGTAAAAGGGGTGTTTGGTCAGAGAAAATAAACACTAATCCAAGAAGAGGAATTGTCTTACAAAAACAAATAAATATAATAAGAGCTCAATCTAAAAAGGCCCTAATCTAAATACGACTTAAAATTTTCTTTAGGATTAGGCGCTAATTTTAAAATAATTCATTAGATTTAGGCGCTAATTTTAAACATTCTCATAAGAATAAGCGCTAATCTGAAAATATGGCTAGATCTTTTAATTAGCAGTAAATAAAATCTGAAGGTCGATTTCCATGCCCTAGCTTTCGTAACCTCTTTGAAACCTCTCATCATTCGTTCGATCTTCACCTCCTCCTTCCTCCGTATGTGGCCGCCGACTGTCGCCCGTCGCCGCTTCTCCGGTCACTCAGTAAGTCTCCTCCTTCGTCTTTTCCACTTCGTACATTGACAGTTTTCTCATGCTTCCCTGAGACAGTTCGTTCGATCTGAAATTCCAGGTGCTTCCCTTCCTCATTCGTTCAATCTTAAACCACCTCTTTCATCCATCTGTGGCCTCCGACTATCGCCCTTCCTCGCTTCTCTGTTCAATCGGGGTTTCAGGTTGGATTAGCGCTTGTTGAAAATTTGACAGTATTCTGATGCTTTCCCATTATTGAATTTTGGGGTAAAATTAGAGATTATTTTTCATCGGTGCAATAATATTGTGATATTGACGTCCTTTTCGATTGATCATTTGGTTTACCCTACATGAAAATGTGAGAACCAACTCTAATGATTTCTGATTCCTTTTTCCATCTTGCTTGAGCTTATAGGATTTTCTAATCAGTTATTATAAATTCTGAATTGATAGATTACAGTGAGGTATATATAAACTCCTATGTATATGCTCTATGGACTCACATGCCTGTTTGGATTTATTGTCTTATGCTGAATTGACTTCAATTAGTAGCTAAAAGAAATGTAGTATGTATCTCGTTCTTGATGATGACTTGATTTCAATCCTCTATCTGATGATGGGATGGTCTTGCTAAAATGATGATGACTTCATTTTAGTTTCCATTTTAGTTGCTTAGAACAGAGATGGTTTTATCGAAACTCTATTAGGATGTCAAATCTTGAATGAATGTATATGAAGAAAGTTTTTCCTTGGAAAAAGAATCCTTAGAAGTTGGAGAATTGATTTGCTGATTTCATGTCTCCATACATATGTGCTTACATATGACAGGATTTATTTCAAAGGGTAATTGATGCAAACATATGTGCCTGCTGTGATCTTTTCTTGAATTTTGAAATTTATTTTTTACTCTTTAGTTCCTCACTAGTATTTTTTATAGTAGTTAAGGTCAGTCAAGTGAAGAGAACCTCACGGAATGGGGTGATTGATATTGAGAGAGTCAGTAGGGAGATTATTGATGCTTGTAAGTTTAGGATTATGACTAAACTTAGGACTAATGGGAGAAGGGGGATAGCTATGATGAGACGATTGTACCACGACTAGTTTGTGCAGTTTTTGCCTAATACAATTATTTACCTTTTGGCAAAAAAAAAAAGTGAAGAGAACCTTATTAGTCTTCTTTCATTTGGCTAGTTTATTTTTGAAATCTGGGAAAGTTTAATTAGAATGCTATGTTGGCATGCTATTCCTCCCGTGTTCATGCTGAATAGATGACTAATGGGGATTAAGAGTTTTTTGTATTTTTTTTTGCTAAGCTTGTCAAACTGAATCCAAACAAAATTAATGACAACTTCAATATCAAATCACATAAGACACATCAATTTGTTTCAATTCAATCTGCTTTGTATCAATATGTTTGTGTTGGTGAATTAAAACAGTTGAATTTTGTGTGCAGTAATAAAATGAGTTGAGTGCTGACAGGTTAGAAAATTGGTTATAAACCAAGATAGATAATTTGTAGGGTAATCTGTTTTTGGGGAGGAGCAGAGTAGCAGACAATGTATTATAGAGTGCCAGATGCAGGACTGTTTGAATTGTCCAATCTACCCAACTTGATTGCATGACTGTTTTGTAGCTTTCAATAATTTTGCTCATTGTTCATGAAACCTTTTTTTCCTACGATCTTGCATCATAGAAAATCTATTATAGACACTGATTCTTCTTGAGTATGTGATGCATAGAAAATGTATCATAGACAGTCATTTGTTTGATAGCCTTGGAGTGTATCAAAAGAAAAGCTGACATTGATTTGTTCCAAATAAGTTTTGCTGCAAGTAATGACAATTAATCACTTGACATGGGTTTTGTGCAGTTAAGTAATATATTATATGGGTTTTGCTAGAACTCCGTGTGTATCAATTTTTCTAAGAATTACTTGTCTGAACAACATTTCTCATTTAGCTTTAATATTTAAAATCATAATGTTAAGGCGTTTCCAAGGTAACTCTTGCATGAATAACAACTTGTTTTTAATGATTTTGTTTCAACTTGTAGGAGCTACACAAACAGAATGCCTAGAATCTCTCTTAAAAATGTCTGAAAAGGGTGTCACCGCACACTCTTTTAGGCATGTGGAAGATAAAGTGGATAACATTTGCACTAGTGTTGATGAAGTTAAGGCTCATGCTTAAGAAAGCAACACTAAATTGGAACGAGCTCTTGAAGAAATACCGCCGAATCAGGAATCATTATTCACCAACATGAAGGACATGGTCAAGAAGAATTCTTAGAATTGTTTGATCTCAACTTAATATTTCTTTAGTATTTTAGAATATGGATTATAGTAGCTTTGTTGCACCCGTTATACTTGTTTAGTATTTTAGAATAATATGATTTAGATTTGAAGAAAGTATATTTAGTGGTGTGATTTTTATATTATCATCTCAATGTCATCTAAATAGTGACGATAACTAGATCGATATACCAAAAGGTATAGTAATGAATATAGTAACGATATTGGCGATAAATAATAACCAATATAATAAAATTAAACGGATATAGCAACGAAATTGGTGACAACCTTGGCAACGACGACAACGACCATAGCAACGGCTTGGACGAATATGACAACAACTTTAGCAACGACCACAACAACGACCATAGAAACGACCATAACAATGCCATTATTGACGAGATCTACAGCGAATATAGGGACAACAAATTGATAATATTAAACAAATATAATACGGCGTCACCAACGAGTGTAGCGATGAAAATAGTGACAACGATAGCAACGAAAACAGCGATAACCGTAGTGACGACTATCGCGACGACGATAGCAACGACAATAGCGATGCCTATTTGCATCATGTGGACAATCATTGCTAATAGTGTTGCTGAAAGGGCTCACTTGGTTCGTCGCATTAGCAACGACGTCATCGATGGGACATGATTCTGTTGCAAACATTCGTCGCTAACCCTCGTCGCTAAAGTTGCGACGCCCTATATAGCAATGGATCTAATTTTCGTTGCTAAGTCCATCGCTAAAGACTATCCGTTGCTAATGGCGTCGCAAAAGCCGTCGCTATGACCGTTGCTATTCCACTGTTTTCTAGTAGTGGATATTATATCTTCTTCCCCAGTTCCTAGGATGATAAAAGTGCAATGGCAAAGTAGAGGTTAAGCATTTGCTTTTAATGATTCCATAAACTTTGAAGAACAAAGTAGGGTATAAGCAATACCATTTATGGTCAATCACCTTATGAGTGTGAAATGGGGCCGTTTCTAGGAGAAAGAAGAGAGGTTGCTTTCTCCAAGTTCACTCATGAATAACCAGGGATGTTCACGGCCAAAATGAACACAATCAAGAACCTAGTTCTGTGAGAAGATGAAACTGTGTGATAGTTATTGTCTAGGTTTACGTCAAAGTCCGGGTGGTTCAAGACATCATGTTCACTACCTGGTCGAGTAAATCCGATAGCTACTCACAATGGGTGGTTCAAGGCTGAAAAACGCCACCATCTCAGATGCAATGATTCTTCGTCCGTACTCTCAAAATTTTTGTCTGTCTTGTTTAAGCACGTCTAATAGAATCATTTCTATTCATGTGGGGGATTGTTGGAACTGATTTTTGACTGGACTTCCGGGCACTTTTCCGGTGGGCTACGGTCACCGGTTGTGCCGGATTATGGGAGCGTTGGCTTCGTCTCCGCGAGCACTACGTCGTAGTGTACTCACACGTCAAAATCGGGTTCCGATTGAATGAGAAATGAAGGCTCAAAGTTGGTTGTTTGTCTAAGTACATAGAACAATTTTGTGAGCTAAATTTGATTTGGGGTTTTGTCCCACATCGAAAATTGGGGTAGAAGTTGAAGTGTTTATATAACCCAAACCCCATACCCTTGGTAAGACCTTGGGAGAGGTATGGAGAGAGGACCCGGGGGCCCTCGCGCGGTCCGTCCGGTCCGTGGTCCGTGGCTCGTGGCTCGTGGCCTTGTGGCCTTGTGGTCTTGTGGTCTGTGTAATTTCGGATGCAGAGAATGAGAACCAGAACTCTCTTAAAAAGAGATTCTCGGTTTGTTAGAGGAGGAGACAGTGGTTCGTTGGCTTCTGTTTTTTATTGTGCAAACCAGAAGAATTCGTAGTTGTATCCTGGGATTCTCAACGCCGGTAACCGTCACATATACGGGGCGTTACAGAATTAAGGAAAGAGATTCTTTCTCGACTCTACGCAACAGATTCGTCTTCAACACTTCGGTAAAACTCTTTCTTAATTTTGTTCTTTAGTTTATTCTTTACAGATTGTTCAAACAGCGGATTACAGGTCCTACAGTTTATACAAACTTTAAGCAGTTGGTTTAATAAAGTATGATGGAAATTGGATTAATACAAAAATAGACTGCAAATTCATTTCGTCTGAGGCTGACATTGCTTTTTTTAGGCTAAAATAACATTTATCATGTTTATTTTGTAAGATTAATGTACTTTTGAACTCTCTATTACTCTTAATTTATAAAGTATTTAAATAATCTATTGTTTTTGTAATTATACTATTATTGTTTCAAATTCAGTTGAAAGTACCGAATATTTGTATAGTTTTTTGAACAATGTTTTAATCTTCAACTTCAACTATCGTTTAGCTCCAATTATTTATTCGACTCTATATCCCTAATCTCTATATAACTACTAAAGCAAAACACATTTCTCTCATTCTAGCTATGTCACGTGGCATACTCTTCATTCAGACCATCCACTTGCCGCAATTCCATTGGTTACGATTTTTTTTTACTATTTATTGTAATTTTCTTAAAAATTGATTAAATTTGGAAAATCATGTGCAAAAATATCACAAAAAGATTGTTTAAGATCTTTCATATTACAAAAGGAATTTTATATGTTAATTTTTAAGATTTTGACCTGTCAATATTCTATGATGTTATTTTACAAATTTATAATTTTATTTTTATGATATAACATATCACAAAAAGATTGATGTCTTAAAAAATAAGAGAAAATATTATATTTTTGTGATGTGGTAGTGCTTTAAATCATATAGCTTTATATGTGTTGAAATCAATTTATTTAAATTTAAAAAAAAATGACCAATGATAATTTGATCAAATAAGATTTTTTGTATAAAAACTCATTTATATTCGTTGTTTATTATATTTAAAATTTTAGAACTTCATGTATCAATATCATTTCAAGATATCAATTTATTTTCATATAAAATTATATATAATGCATAATACTACTTATTAAATATATCCAGTTATATAAACCCGCGCATGGCGTAGCTAGTGAATCCCTTAGCTCCTTATATTAAGACATGTTTTGATTTTGCTTGACATTGGAAAATGTAGGTCAATATAAGTAAGAATTAATCTCATAGTGCAAAGTGTCGAGTTTTCTTGTTCATAGATAACAAAAACACAAGTTTTTTTGTGTTAAATTTGCATGCTACATGCTTTTAAGTAATCAGGCGTGACAATTTTATAATCCATGTAATTTGTGTGTGAACATGACATGAACGAACATGATGAGCAGGGTATACACATAATTATACAAATTGTTATTTACCTACTAGATACTTTTTTGGGGTCATATGAATATACTCGTATGATGCAAGTAAAGTACGAAGTAACCCCTTCCTTGTGAGCTCTTCTTCACCTCAACTTCTTCCTTTGTGCTTTTCTCCAAACCCTCTCTTTTCCTCCTTTCTCCCCTCAAATCCCTTCCTGCAATCCCATCTTCAGCACCAATTAATATCAAAATCATCCAAATCTGCACCACAGTTTGAAACTATGTCACCTTAATTGACATGAACCTCTGCTTTGGCCTGATTCCGGCTTCCTCGCTAAAAATTCTTCCAATTTTCTCCTTTTCCCCCACCTTTCAAGCATAAACCCTAATTTTTCGATGCAGCCTCATGATCCACCCCCAAATTCATCATCTATGAGCCAGATTACTCCCCTTTCCGATCAACCGACTATGAACGGCGTCGTTTCGTCCCTGGTCGAACCTCAGAATAACGATTCCGCGGCCACTGCTCAGAACAACGGAGAAGCTAGCAATAATGGCGTAAGCGATGTAGTAGCGGAGAGGAGAGAACGGCCTGCTCGTAGGTGCACTACACGCAGTAAGGTGCACGTGGAGCCGCCATTGATCCATCTCCGAACTCGGTTGAAGAAGGAGAAAGAAGAGGAGGAAGAAGGAGGGAAAGGACGATGCGGTAAAATTATCACGCCATTGTTGAATGAGCCTCCGCTTGGGCAGATACCTAGGTGGGAGTTGAGAGCTATGTGGGAGATGGCTTCTATACTGAATTTCTTCAATGTGAGTTTCGGGATGAGAATTTATCAAATTGGAAGGTTTTCTTAAAGCTTGATTTCTGATGGAAGCTTGTTTTTTTTTTTTTGCGGTGGATGCTAGGTGTTTAGGCCGCTGTTGAAATTTACAGTTGAGTTTTCGGCTGAGGAGTTGGAGACAGCACTAATAACACCGAATGATACATTGAGTTATATACACATTCCATTGCTGAAGGTTGGTTATCTTTTTCTCTTGCTTGTGCAAATTTTAAGCTCATATTTTTGTTACTTACTGTGTTGAAATATATGCTGTTTCTTGCTTATTATTAAGAAACTGAAGGATGTATTTTGTAAGGGAGGACAACTGGGAATGTGTAGTCAGTAAGTTTTGTCAGATTATTCAGTAGATATGGATTTTTCATCTTGTACTAGGTGGCCTAAAATACAGATTTTTCTTGCTTGCTTCTCCATGCTTGAGTAATGCTAGACAAAAAGGACTGGTGATTTTGGGACTGAGCATATTGGCTAGTTTTAGAAGGGAATGGTCATTTGCAAATATGAGGAGGGATTGTCTCCAGTCTTCACATTAATCTGGTCAAACATGTTGATGCCATGTTCTTATTTTCAGGAATCTGTCGACCAAAATGGAAGATTCTTATTGGCTGGCTGGTTTTCTTGTTATTTGTTTACTGAATTCATCACTACTGACTACTGTCTTTCCGTTTTAAGCATGCATTCTATGATAGTAAAAACTTTAAATTTTATGCTTGCAGCTCCATATAAGTATAACCACTTTCACAAACAATTCTCTCTGAATCCTATCCTGTTTCCCCTGGACTAAGAAGCATAGTTTAGTATTGATTAGATCCTAATATATATCGCTTGTTTGTTGTTATATGCTTTTTCTTCGCAATTACCTCTGATTGTAGGGCTGATTCGTTGTTGTTTAGTGCTGTGCTTGCATTGGTCTATTTTAATTATTGCCTTTTTCCTTCTAATTTATTACCATGTCAACTTTCAAGTACACCCTTATGTTAGTATCCTTTTTCATGATTCAGTTTACTCTTTATTCTTTTTTGTTTTCACATTCTTGTATGAGAGTATATGCTGCTGCATATATCATCTTATTTAGCTTAGATTATGTCTGTCTTTTAGTGTACATGTTATCACGTCCGACGTGATGGCATGTACAGAGTTGGAACTGAAGCATTTGAAAGAAAGAAGTTCAGCTTCATCTTTCTATGATTTTGATCTTCTACTGTTCTGCATACAAATTTGTGTCATGAACTAACTCTATATCTATGGTTCCATTTTGGTAGGCAATTCCTCCTGTCACTAGGATGGCTTGTGGACGGGAAACATGGGTTACCGTTCTATGTAGGAAGTTAAGAGACTGGTGGCATTGGGTAAATTGCATCACTTTCACCTCCTTGTGCCTTTAGGTTTATTTCGTTGAGTGTCAAATTTGTTCATCGCGATTGCAGGTTGCTGAAGGAGACTTGCCAATTGTTGCAGCACATGGGTGAGTCAATAAGTGATTGCTGATTGATTATAAATTTATATTCCGCATTGATTTCCCATTAAAGGCATTCGCCTGAAAATATAAATTTTGTTTACATTAGGGCTGAAGTTGAAGCTTACAAGACTCTTGATCCTGCTGTTCGTGTTGTGATCCTAAAAGCTTTATGTGATATTCGTGTCGAGGTCCGCCCTTGCTCAAATATCTCCTTAAGTTTCTTTGTGTTTCGGTAGTAGATACTTGCAAACTGCAAATATTATGTGTAACATTTTTTTAAACACTCAGTAAGAAAAAAAAAAATATAGTCCTATTTTAAGAACACCAATCCTTCTAATCCTGCTACCATGCCTGCACGTTCTTAAATGAATGTGGTACATAACTGGTAAGCTTTTTTTTTTAGCTCACCACTTCACCCTTCTCAGTAGCTATTGGCTTGCATCCTATTCCTCCTGTTGAAGTGGTTGATAACAGATGGATAATTTTGTTTATATTATTTAGGGATACCTCGCTTTAATAAAAGTTGAAACATATAGTTCGAATTATACATTGTCTTGGCTAGAAACTGACAACAGGATTTGTATCTGATAATGCACAGCAAGAAGATATCAGGAGCTATATAGATGATTCCATGAAACATGGAATCCAGCTTTCAATGTTCCGTAAAGAACGAGTTGGAGGTGATTCACATGGGCTTTCGTACTGGTATAGTAATGCAAGTGATAAATTATGAAATTCTTTTTCTCTGAACATTCTGGATAATATATTTGGCATCTTTCAGGAAATTGTAGGTAACTAGTATGATATTCAAAACTTTCCCTCCTAATTTTAGTATACATTGGGTCCTTCACAAATTTTACATTTTTCTGAATTGTTTCCCCTGATGTTATTGATGCAGGTACGAGGATGATGCCATAATTGGTCATAGATTATATCGAGAAATCCGAAAAGTTGAGATGAAAAAAACTAAGATGAAGGGGTCCAATGTTCTTCCTTGTACAACCTATCAGTGGGAGACTGTTGCAACTAATTTGGATGAATTTCAAGATGTCTCTGTAAGTTACATTTTTTGTTCATCAGCTCCATGAGTCCTAAAATGCCGGGTGATACTCATTTTTTTGTGCATCAGCTCACGAGTCATGAATACTGGGCAATAGTCACACTGCTTATTTTTCAATGATTCTGTTTAAATGTCTGCTTTGATTGTCTCCCAATTTTTTGAAAAAGGAGGGGGAAATATACTCTAAGCTGTGACATAGTGAGATTGCTGTCTTTAGATGTCACCAGTCACCACTGTTGAAATTAAGAGAGCCTTGAAGATGTTTAGAATACTTTACATTTCAAGTTCTATGCTGTGACTATTAGTACTAATACTGATTCTTATTTACATTCTTGTGAGACTAGACTAATCAGAGATTCCTACTAAATATTTTGTGACCACTTGTGAGAATTTGCAAAAAAACTATATGGATTGCTGTTGAGCAGGGTGGTTTACATAGATATCCAAGCTGATCGGGTTGAAAAGTTATCGGTTTAAGAAGAAAGTGGCATCCTGCCATTTCTTGTTGGACCGAGTTTAGTGTAGAATCATATAATTTATTTGACTTGATCCAGATATGCTACAAGTTGTAAGCATCAGTTGTGCATAAATTATGTGGATTTCTGTAAAACAGAAACGGTTTTCAGTTTTCACTGATATCCTTCGGGTTGGAAATTTATGGGAGCCAAAGTTCCCAACTCCTGAACTTTTGGTTGTAGAACATGGCTTTAAATAATTTGTTTTGAACTTGATCCAAATAACCCTACAAATTCTTTTCATAAGTCATAACATATTTATTTAGATTCATTATATTTCTCTGCCCCTGACCTTTTCTTATTGTGAGATTTTTCATTATATAATGGGAAAGGAGACCAGTCAATTTGAAACTTGACACTTATTCTGTTGAGGCCACCTACGTTTTGCAGCTTTTCTAAGTTCTGTATGCGCTGATTTTGCAGGAGAAATTGTTTTCTAGTTTAAGCAGAACAGAAGTTTCCCTTGGCAAGAAACTGAAGAATGATTTTCTTGTTGAGATTGAAAAGGTCCATAAGGTAACAGCACTTTCTTGAATTCTAATCTTTAGATTTGTAATCCAATCTCTAGCTTCCTTCATTGCTTCCCACTTGCATGCAACAGAGGAAGGAAAAGTTGGTGAAAAAGCAACAGAGAGAAGCTCTTTTACTCGATAGTTTTGTGAACATGGATGGGATTATGGCTGGTCGTTCACTTCGTGACAGGAAACCTGTAATGTACACATTTGGTAAGAGGAATTCAGCTGCTCATACATTATCCAATTATACAAACCTGTCTCCTTGGCTTAGCATCAGATACTGAAATGCACTTTGTGGTGCACTTAATTGTGATGCCTTATATTTTAGTCAGTTACTAGAATCATTCTTAGCATGCAGGATATACTGCTCTCTTCATGCTTGTACCTTAATTTCTGAAATTCTCATTACCGTTATGAATCAAGTAGAATGTTTACCTTCAATAGTGCATATCATGACTTCTTTATGATATAATATTTATTTTATTTTATTCAAAGATCTTCATTCTGATTCTCTCTGCTGCTCTATCTTGCAGACGATTTCGATCGCTCAATTAGCGACGCTATAAAGATAACCAAGTATAGCTCATTTTTCCCAAACCTATACATTCATCTTCAAACTTATTCTTTATCTCTAACTTATGTATCACCATCAGGCAAAAGCCTCCATCCCCAGAATCCGGCATGAAGAGAGAAGCACATGAAAGATCTGAACCAACTTTAAATGGTTCAATGTCTGAACCTTCCCATGCTCCTGAAAATGTCTTTTTCAGCCCACCATCTCCTCCTGACTACGATGAAATGGATAAAGATCATAAATCTCAGGAAGAATTGGACCGAAGGTAGATTTTTTTATCGCACCTTTCTCATTCTACTTTTTTCTGACACGCGTCTTTCGACTTTATAGCAATAGAAGACGACGAAGACCAGAACGGTATTCAGATAAGGAGTTTGTTGAAGAAGTGTCAAACAACGATCAAGATTATGAAACCGATGATGACATAGTCGGTGAGGCGGTTTATGACGACGAATATCTAAAGAAAAAGAAGAGGAATAAATTATCCAGCAGCTCTGAAGGAGATGAGGAGGATGAATGGAGTGATGAAAATGGAGAAGAGGAAGAAGAAGAAGAGGAAGATGAGTATACTTTGAGTATGAGTGAAGATAGTGATGGACCAGGAAAAAGATTAAAGAATCTCTCGGGACATACAGGAAGAGAAAAAAAGGCAAGATTAGACGATGAGCTAAAATCTGGATTGAGGCGAAGTAAAAGATCTACCAGAAACAGAATTGACTACCAGCAGTTGGAGATTTCAGAGTCTGATCATGATTCGGGTAAACAAGAACAGTCAAATGCATCTGAAAATCACTCAGCCGAAGAGCAAAATAATCAAGAACCGTTCGATGAACCAATTAGTGAAAATCAAGAACTGGGTGAGGCGGGAAAAACGCATTTTCTTGATCTAAATGAAGCAGCACCCGGATCCGGTTTTGAAGATGGACCGAGTGCTTTGATTAAGGACTCAGGTAAAAATGACTCCTAGAAACTCTTTATTTTTTACTAAAAATCATGTAGAAGTAGCTATTTTTTAGCCGTTGGTATTTGAGGAAGGATAAAAAAAAACAGGAAAAGTATTTTACAAAAGATGAAGAGAAATTGTATAACACTCTCAAATACTAATCTGAAATATTGTCCACAAAAGATAAAGGGTTGGGTGGTTCCTGGGATTAGATTTGTTGTAAAATGGAACCATCATCACATATGGAAAAAGTGGCTCTTGTTTATCTCTTTTAAGTTTGTTTTATACTATGTATTGATTCAATGAAGCATTTGATGAGAGTGATAATTTTATTGTGCATGAATTTTCTTTCATCTTGTCTTAAATAAGTGATGGTTCAAGATTCAGGGATACCGTATGATTAAGCGAGTGATTATATGCATTTGGATTAAGCGAGTGATCTATGGCGCTTGTTGTTCACCGCCCACCATTATGACATTAGTACAAAACATGTCGCGTATAGAATCCTTCCATACGCCGCGTATGAATTTTTTTTACTTAATCTTGTAGATATTTTCAATACGATTGTGTGCATATAAAATTTGTCCAAGACGAATATCGTTTGTCCTGTCCTTTTAAAAAGCCAAAAAACCAAGAAAATCTTCGCAATTATGCTTCTATTGCTTATAAATTGAAAATTAGTTTTCATATGTGAAATTTGTTAGCATACTTGCCTATGCATACTAATTTTAGTTTTCATATGCCAGTGAATAGCAATCCTGATAAAAGTGTTATCTAGTAGTGGTATCCAAAATTTATTGACGAAACTAGTCAGTGTAAAATGTGTAGTGCAAGATCTCAACCAAACCTTTATCATCATGCTCGCTGTGAAAGAGAAAACCATTTAATTTAAGAGAACACGTTACATGCATAATACAACAACAATATATCTCATTATATCTCGATAGCGGTAGGTTGTACAGTATGTCTCATTATACCCCGATAGCGGGGTCTGAGGGTATATACCCCGATAGCGCGGTCTGAGGGTATATACCCCGATAGCGGGGTCTGGGGGTATGGATCGGGCATTTCCTTACGCCAATGAGATCCTAACTACAATAATAAATGTGAGAATGTACTTGTGTAAGAAATACTTTTATCAAGGGTTGTAAGATATGCCACGTAGGCTTAAAAAAAATTGAAGGGTTGAGATCTCATTTCAAGTTTTTGCCCTTGTAATGTAACTTGAATTTTCGTAGCAATTACGAAAAATGTCACTGCTCTTCTTAAGCGTCGTTCACAGTTCAGCAGCTTCTCCCTTCTCCATTCTCGCTTCGCCTCATCTTGTCACCCTTCTTCTCTGTCGTCGAAGCCGCATCCGTAGGTGAAACACCCTCCCCGGCCAATTCCGCTAGACGCGGCTCGAGCCAGGCGAGCGCACCGAGTTGCTCAAATGTCGCTTCTTGGACAAGGCTTTCCTCTCGGCTTCGTTCCTTCTCTCTTCCCTGTTGCTTCTGGAAAGAAACTGGAGATTGGTATTTTCTTCTTTTCTTTTGCTCGGGTAATGGCAAGAACAATTACAGGAACCCTAATCCTTCGTTCCTCCTGTCCCCGAGCTCCAACTGCCCCCTTTCTTCCTTCGTTCCTCTTTGATTTTGTTGGCTGGATTTTAGGATTTGGTGCTACTGTCAATGTTGCTAAGCCTAAAAAGGGTTCGAATGTGGCGATATTCGGATTGGGAGCTGTTGGACTTGCTGTGAGTAATTCTCTGATGTTGATTTTCTGATTGTTTTTTAAGATGTTATGGAAAGTGATTTTATTACTTTTATTCAGACTGCTGATGGTGCTCGTGTTTGTGGTGCGTCAAGGATCATTGGGGTTGATTTGAATGCAAATAGATTTGAAACAGGTATCTTGATTCACCATAATTTTGTGTCTGTAACTTAGTGTTATCTGATCTTAGCATTGCCTCTCTTTTTTATGCAGCAAGAAAGTTCGGATGCACCGAGTTTGTCAACCCGAAAGATCATGACAAACCAGTACAAGAAGTCGTAGCAGAAATGACCGATGGAGGTGTCGATCGAAGTGTGGAGTGTACTGGAAGCGTACAGGCTATGACCTCTGCATTTGAATGTGTCCACGATGTAATTAAAAAACATAATGTCTTTTCAATCAATTCTTCTAATCACACAGAAAGACTGATTAACTCTAAATTGTTTTTTTTTCAGGGTTGGGGAGTTTGCTTTGCTTGCACTTGAGAGGTATGTTCTTATGCACATTACTTCGAAATTGTATACCTCTAACAAAGAAAGAAAGTGTAGGTTGATTATTGAATCACTATGTTTGGTGGTCTAAGTTATATTTATCTATTAGTATTCATTTTTTTTCTATAGCTTTCTTGTTTATTCAAATAGGTTTGTGGTCATATCTCTATGATAACAAATACCACGAAACTGAAACTGCTTTAGAAGAAATTGAAAAGTTTATCTAGATTGTGCTGACTTTCTATTAAGGATCAAATCATATGATATGTTTTGAGTATGTGATAAATCATCTGCTTGTGATTGGTTATTACAAGAACAGTCAGCAAGTATGATTACAACGAACGAATTATTCGTGCAGTCTATTTTGGTTAGTGCGAGAAGTTAGGGTTTATACATTCTCTGTGTAGCGTTAGCTGTTACATGCTTTCATTTGGTGCGAAATGTTGCAGGTGAAGCAAACTAAAGGCTCTTCAAGATTGTGGGTTTATAGATTCTTGAGTGGTTGAACTTACTTTATTGCTTAGAATATTCTATGGGTGAGCACTTCTTTAAAATCTCTATATGACCACAAACGTATTTGAGTCTAGCGTTTAATGACAATACCTGTGAGATAGGTGTTTTAACGTGAAGTTAATTTCAGCTAAATCATTTTCATGTTATGGTGCTAGCTTTCATACTGAGAAAATGCATAATGGGATGGTCTGTTGCTTAATCACCGCATCACGGTCTTGATTTTTCTGAAGTTTAAGATTCCAACATCGAATTACTATACGTCAGATCTGTTTTTTCTTCTTGTTTGCATTCTGGACTCTTTTTTTTGTATGAAAGCTAAACAATAAGCCATCAGAAATTAGATAATTTGAATATATGAATCGATGAAACAAGATATTGGTCAAGTTGTATTATTCTTGGCTGCTTGTTTCAGTTGTGGTAGCAAACCTGCAGTTGTTATTCCCCCGTTCTTTACATGATTTTGGTCAAGGACAAGCCAGGCTAAGTGAAGCTGCCTGCCAAAATTTCAATGTCTACTTAAATCCCTAAACTTCTCAGCCGAGCTGGCTCTGATTTGCAAGACAAGTTTCCAGTCAACAAGTTGCCATTGCAACGAAGGCGAGTTTGCAGAAGATGAAGATGCCATTGCAAGAATACCAAGATGCTCAGCATCAACATTTCCATACTCCAATTCTGTCTACTTGCAAACAAGGAAAGATTGAAGTTGTTGTCATTGCAACTCGAGTTCATACTTTCTTTGGGAAAGTTGCTCATCTTGTTGACAACACAAATCAAGTTGGACATTTTCAAATGGTATGATGTGTTTTGTTTGACATTATTAAATCCAGTTATTATTTAAGAAATTTATGTTGTTTGTGTGTGTGTTGATGAATCTTAGGTGTTGACTGCCATTGGTAACTTTTGTATTGTCTCTATCGCGATTGGGATTGTGATAGAGTTGATAGTGAATTAGTTCACAAATGGAACATATGTTTAAGACGACTTCAGCATAATTTATTTCATGAATTCTAGAGGTGTTCTATAACATTTGTGCTTGTACATTGTAGGCATACTTTTAGCTCAATTAGTTGCTTTTTTATACTAATAGAGTGCAATTAAAATAAATCAAAGTGAAAATTAGGCTGAATCTCAACACTAGAACATGTTTTGTGGAAATTCCAACTCGAAACACCCATTATAGAACAATGTGATTGCTCTACAGAACACTGTCCATGCATGCAGAAACTGCCAATAGGATGTTTGATCACTTTGATGCCAATAAGTTGTTGTCATGAGTTCAACTTCGATTTGCAATTGCGCTTTGTCAATCAAATTGACTACCTCGTCTGACACGAATGAAGGGAGAGGATTATTTCTTAGTTATGATAGAAGCACTATCTGTTTGCATTAAGTCAGTTTTCATGTTCTTATTTACAGCAGTGTTTAGTTTAAAAACTAGCCACCTTTCTATGTACAAGAAATATGTCATGTGCATATATTTATCAATTGCCTTGAGGCTACAACTTTCTATTATCTATGGAGATAATAAATGTGCTCACCTCTGAAAATGAACTTTTAGATCTTATCAAGAATGTTGACAGTGATTTCCACTCAGGATGGAGACGTGTGACAGATGTTTTGGCTGTGATACAGTTGAAGAAATCATCACTTCTATGGTAATCGTCTTTCATATTTCTTTTTCGTGCATCATCTAATCTGCAATTATGTAACATATAACATGCATTCATGTCGGAAAACGAGGGTAGCAAGACGGACCGTGCATGGTGTGCTTCTACTGTCAAGAGGCTAAAAGAAGAATCTGACTTCAGTTGCAGTGATGCAAGCAGGAGGTTTTTGAGTAAGACTGAATTATTTACTAATTTACGTTCCTGTGATAGATTCTGATTATTTGAGATCTGTTTTGTTGTTGTTGTGGTTGTTGTGTCAGATGCTGATGTTAATGGTCTGGTGAACAAGGTCAATGCCACCAATATAAAGAATATAATCCCAGAGTTGCTCAACGAGAATTTAATTAGGGGAAGTGGTCTTTTTTGTAGAGCTAGGCTTCACACATGTTTTTCACATATTGGCGATCTTCTTCTTAAGAGAATTGTGTTGCAGCTCAGAAGAGCATACAAGCGTAATGATAAGGTTAGCCACTTTACTAAAAATCTCATGTTTTCATGTGTGTTTTTTTTATGATTTCTTACTTTTCTTATGAGTGAAAATTGATAATGTTCTTTTATTTGAAAAATAGGTCAAGCTTCCAATGGAGGAAGTGTTAACCCAGCTGAGATGCTAAAAAGAGGGATTGATATCCAGTGAAGGACAAAGGAGGCTTGTATTGCTTTTGGTGTTGATCTTTAGAGGTTTTTATCTGAATTCATTGAATTGCATAGAGAATCGTAGTCCCCCCTGATAGTCCTGATTGTGGCGCAATTAGAATCTTTTAGGATTATTTTCTCCTTCGATTTCGATTTTCCGAGTTGTTTCTTGGATAATAGCTCATAATTGTGCTTTGCGAAAGTTGATTTGCAATTGTTGATGTTCTTGCTTGTATTGCTTTTACTTGCAGCTTAAAATTTCTCAAATGAACATCTTGGAATATCACTGTGCAGAATTGAGAACCGAAGCAAGTGTTTTAGGTTTCTTAAACCTGATTTTCATAAGAAATTTCAGCCGTGCATATGTTCTTCAATTCGTTTTATCTGAATAATCCCTTAATATCTCTTTTTTGACTTTAATTGATTATGCAAATTAGTATTTTAGCCTGTTTAAATTCCTTTGTTTATATGACTTTATCCAAAAAACACTTTATTTATCTCTCCTAACATTTTTTTTATGTTTTGTTGTTGGTTACTATTTTCTTATAACTTGCAGGGATCAGTTTCACTCCTAATGGGATATTTCAACACGAAGATGTATCTATAATCTTGATCGGCTTCCTGATCCAAGGTACATAAATGTTGTTTATATCAATTGTATTTTTTTTAGTGTTGCTAAAATGCTGGAAGTATGGAGAACAAGTCAACAGACTGCTTATACTCCTATGCTACACTCTCGGATTTTTAGTGAGGATGACAAATATGTGTTTGGAATTCACCACATGTTAGAGTTGTGCAAATTTAATGGTCGATTGGTGCTTTGAGATTGGTCGATTTAGTTAATCATGGAGGTTATATTGTTCCTTTTTCTATAGTTGTTGATTTACTTAGCAGTTTTGATTACAATTTGAATAGATTGAAAGTACTATCAAAAACCAATTTTTGCTTCATAACTAAAATAAATATTTACTTAGCAGTTTGGATTACAATTTGAATAGATTGATCGATTTAGTTGTTGATTTACTTAGCCTTTTTTTGCTGAAACATGATTACCATTATATGGGAGTAGCAAGGTTAATGGTGAAGAATGAATACGTCTTCTGTGTATGTGTGAACTGCTTGCAGGAGTTCATTTTGACAAACCTGTAATCTCTTTGCATTTCTTCATGGTTAACATTATCTGCATTGGATTGACAGTAGATTAATTTCAAAACCTTTTCGGGAGGATTTCCCCTTATCTGTCCAATTTTGTGCTAATGACCCTGATGTTTTGCTTGAAGCAGCCAAAAGAGTGGAGCCTTTTTGTGACTATGTGGACATCAATCTCTCAATCATATATGTGTGCTGAAAATGCTATGGAACAAGTACCCCAACTGTTTTTTGTTGTTTCAAATTTTCAATATGAATGAATTTGACACTTTCATTTTTTTTGAGAACTATAGGTCTTCTCTTATAGCCCCATCATGATATTTATAGGATTTTCCTATAGTTTTAGGTGTCTCCTGCTATCAGTACAAAGAATCTACTCCCACTCATTAAACATGGGAGGACAGAGCGTAAGAGCCCCTCTTCTTCCCTCTGGACAACTATTAGACAAAAATGAAGCTTCAAAAAATCTTTCATGTAAAAGAGGGATTGCAATCAAATTGTGTCAAGAGAAGATGCTTTCAAATTCACGTGAGCGGTTAAATGTTACTAACAGGAGAGAAGTTTCGCTTAGGAAGAAAAATATTTGAGCGGTGTGCAGTTTCCTTCCTCCATTTCTCTATACTATAATCAAATTTTGTATTTTTTTTTCCTTATTGTGTTAACATTTAAGAGTTATTGCTCAAGTCTGAGACCTAGGTTTGAGCACACTGCACTTTTCCTGTTTGAAAGAAGTTGAGGTCAAGTAACATGCTACATGTTGTATTTGTTTTTGGATTCTATGAAAATGAAATACGAGCTTATTTTTTGAAATAGAATTGCCTTGACGTAATAATTCTAAAATAATTGAATAGAATTTGATAGGATTTTATTCTATGGTGAGTGCAGAATGCAGATACAAAGCAACCCTTCACGCCAAAAATTGTACTAATGTTTCAAAATTTATTGTAAACAATGCAAATTTGTCAAAGTTTGAGGATTTGCTTTGATATGATCTAATTAAAATTTGAGGCGATAATGATTTGCCATGATATGATATGATCTAATTAAAATTTATATGTTGAGTGCAGGATACGAATTGTGTGAATATATGGTCGTCGTTCGTGACGGGGGTATCGGTTCCAATCGCACCGTTCATAGGGGCGACTTTGAAGCAAGATGGATGAATTTGCCAATTTTATTCAAGATGGATGGACGGGTGAGATGGAAGGTTGGAGCTTTTATTACTGGAGGATATCTTTGGTTGCTATAAAATGGAAGTTTCTGAGCTATTTGTGGATATAATAACAATGCTGAGGATGTTAGATACTGAAAGGATGGCATACCTGCTATACAAAGTGATTTAATGAAGTATCAGTTCTGTGTTGAAATCTCATTGCTTAGAGATTTCTTTCTTTCTTTCAAAACAACAGATAAATTACATGCGTAAACGATGGTTAGGACATGGATGCATACATCTTACATTCTTAGCCCTCATATCCTACTACGTGGTTGCATACATTTTCATGTGTATAATTTGAAATCTAATAATTGTGTTTGTCGTGTAACTACCGAAGCCTTGCTACAATATTCATTTCTAATACAAATTCTTGTATATAAAAAAATATTGTATAGCCCGTGCGAAGCACGGGTCCCGGACACTAGTGGAAAGAAGAACCTAAATGACTCAAAACATAAGAAGACCAAAATCACACAAAACACAACCCTAGGGGGGGGGAAACAGAAAACCAAAAACAATGACCATAACACGAAAACAAAGATGACCCGCTCCAAGGAAACAAAAGCTTAGGATTCTGTAACTCGGATTTTCTCCCTTCATAAAGCTCTGCCATGTGTCCAATCTTCCGAAAGAGACGAAACAGAGATGTTTTTCCGAATGACTTTCATCCAACTCTTTGTTGGGTCACGAGGGTAGTCTTCTAATATTAGAACCTCACAACTGCGAATAGATGCACTAATTTGAGTACATGAAAGTAGATACGTAAAGTAGATACGTAATTATCATGCATTAATTTGAGTACATGAAAGGGCTTCCAGATGAGTACTTGGAGGACAAACAACTTTAGCAAAACTTTGCTAACTTACAAATTTATTTATTTATTGTATACGAATTGTCTTGTAATAGAGCAAGTTGCATCTTTAATTATCATCATCGCCAACAACAAAATCGCCTCTTTATTGAAACACATTTATGGTGTTTACTGTTAGGGTTTAAGATTTTTTTGGGTGTAAGAAGGCTGCACTATTCACAAATTTATTGAAAATAAAATATAGGCTAAGTAGGCTTCATAAGCTGGATATCCTGATCCGTAACATCATCAAACAAAAGCAAGAAAATAATAGAAGGATAACATGAAGGCCAAAAGGATAAGAAAAAGCAAAAATAGTTAAGCGAGTGCAACATAACTAGTATAGGCTCCGTAAATATCATAGGATTATAAACTTACATTAATATATATAATGTTTAAAATTTAAATATCGTTAAAATAAAAAATAATTTATAGTTATATTTGTGAGAAACAAAAAAAAAAGTTATAGAATATACACCAACATATCATATACTCAACCAAAACACAATTAATTAACAATGATGAATTTGATGATAAGGTTATAAAAAATCAACAATAAGTAGAAATAACTTTTACTAATACATACTAATAATAAGAGAAAAAACGTTTAATGGATTTTTAGTTTATAGGAATAACTAAACTTAAGAATCCCTTCTTAAATATATAGAAAATTGTTTTTTTAAAAAAAAATTGACCAAATAAATAAAGAAGTTGAGATAGTAGTAGGGTATTTTTTTATTTAGTTGAGGGAAATTGCTATTTTCTATAATTATTTTATTTTTGCTAGTGATGTGGCGATGAGGTGTCACAATTTTTTGTGAAGAGTTGACTTCTTCCTTATATTGTACTCCCTCCGTCCTTTTAAGTTTGTCACATTTTGTACTACGCACAAGAATTAAGACAAGTTTAATCAAGGTAAAAGTGTAAATAATGACACATAAAGCCATGAAATTCAACCAATAGAAAATTTATTACAATGTAAAGACAACTTTACCCTTAAAAAGTTTTGTTGGGTGTGAATAAAATAAATTGAGTAAGAGTATTATTGGAAGATATTAATGGATAGAAATGGAAATGTGACTCGCTTTAGGAGACACCCGGAAAAAAAACGTGACAAACTTAAAGGGACGGAGGGAGTAGTTAGGTAAATTTGTCTCCCTAAAATCACGACGAAATTGCAGAGACCAGTTTCTGCGAAAGAAGTCTTAGGGCCTGTTCGGAGAGGAGAACAATAAGCTAGCTTATTGGTTCAAAAAGCTTGAAAACCTAGCTTATTTTTTCAATAAGCTAGCTTATTTTTCTCAAAAACAAAGGCAAAATATCATTTGCCGAACAGAGCCTTAATAACATTGATGAACCATGTTAAAAAGAGGGTTTAAGCTAATATCACACTACATGCACACATACGTATTACGTTTTTACGATGATATTGGGATACATGTATATATTTTTGCGATGAATATATTATAACGTATTGGCCTACAGGAGTGTGCGTCTTTGTACTAGCGAGGAAGACAGAGTGAGTTGTCTGTCTGTTCACAGGGAGGCTAAGAGGGTAGCCAAGAGAGCAGTGGCTCAGGCGAAAGAGCAAGTTTTCGAGCACATCTACAAAGCTTTGGATGAGAAGGGGGGAGAGCGTTTGTTGTACCGTTTGGCACAGGTTAGGGAAGGTGCCCGTAAGGAGTTCGATAGAGTAAGGTGTATTAGAGCTGTAGACGGACAGATTTTGGTTGATGATGCGAAGATTAAGGATCGTTGGCGGGAATATTTCTCGGGCCTACTTAATGAAGGTTTTGAGTCGGAGGGGGTACTCTGAGTCTCGAAAATCGAACAGTTTGCACTTTTAGTAGGCGTATTTCGAGAGAGGAGGTGAAGTATTTTATCCGAGGGATGAAGAACAGACGAGCTGTTGGCTCAGATGAGATTCCTACAGAAGCTTGGAAATGCTTGGGGGTTAGAGGTTTGGACTGGCTTACTACTCTATTTAACGTCATTCTCAAAACAGCTAAAATGCATGATGAGTGGAGATGTAGTAAGTTGGTCCCAGTTTATAAGAATAAGGGAGATGTGCAGGACTGTGGTAATTACAGGGAAATCAAACTCCTTAGTCATTCTATGAAGATCTGAGAGAAACTTATTGATTTGAGGTTAAGAAGCTTGGTCCAAGTTTCTAGTAACCAATTTGGGTTCATGTCGGGAAGGTCTTCCGTGGAAGTTATTCATGTGATGAGGCGCCTCATTGAGAGTTACAGAGAGAGGAAGAAGAGTATACACATGGTTTTCATTGATCTAGAAAAGTCTTATGATAGTGTACCTAGGGAGCTGCTTTGGGAGTGCTTGGAAGCAAATGGTGTGTCAGGGACGTACATTAAAATTCTGAGGGATATGTACGAGGATGCAAAGTCAAGCGTCTGCACACCGAGCGGAGACACAGATTACTTTGGGTTGCGGATTGGGCTGCACCAAGGATCAGCTCTAAGTCCTTTCCTTTTCACGGTTCTGATGGACGTGCTTACAGGTGACTTGCAAGGGGAGGTCCCATGGTGCATGTTGTTCGCAGATGATATTGTGTTGGTTGACGAGTCCAAGGAGGGTGTCAGTAACAGATTGGAAGAGTGGAGAACAGCTTTAGAACCAAAGGGCCTCAGACTGAGTCGAGCCAAGACCGAGTATTTGGAATTTGATTTTGGAGTTTCGTCAGACAGGGATGTGGGGCTGTTGCTTGGAGAGTCTTCTGTGTGCGTGAGAGACTCCTTTAAGTACTTAGGCTCTATCTTGCAGAGAGATGGAGGAGTGGATGAGGACATCAAGTCTAGGATTCAGATAGGTTGACATCATTGGAGACAGACTTCTGGAGTTTTGTGTGACAAGAAAGTCCCCCTTAGGCTGAAAGGTAAATTCTATAGGGTGGTAGTTAGACCAGCGATGATCTATGGGGGCGAATGTTGGCCAGTTAATGTGGCTCAGGAGCAACAGATTATGACCAGCGATGATCTATGGGGGCGAATGTTGGCCAGTTAATGTGGCTCAGGAGCAACAGATTATGGTAACTGAGATGCGGATGCTACGCTGGATGTGTGGTCATACTAGATTGGATAGAGTTCGGAATGAAGTTATTCGAGAAAAAGTCAGAGTGTCTAATATTAAAGATAAGTTGCGAGAATCTAGACTTCGATGGTTTGGCCACGTTCAGAGGAGGCCACTTGGTGCACCAGCTCGCAGTTGTGAAGTTCTGGCGTTGGGGGACTACCGCCGGGGTAGAGGGGGACCAAAGAAGAGCTGGATGGAGGTCATCCGCAAGGACCTCGCTGCTCTGGAGCTTTCAGTTGACGTTAGGGTTGTTCATTATCGGATATCCGATCCGATCCGGCGTTTCGGATCGGGTATCCGCAAAAAAATTCCCAATATTGCGATCCGTATCCGTATCCGAAACGTCCGGATATCCGATCCGAAATCCTCGGATCGGATTGGATATCCGAGACGGATATCCGAAATATCAATACAAGCCATTGGTGGGTCCACTAGTGGTCATTAAATGTTGGTGAGTCCATTAGTAATTAGTCCAATACCATTATATCACTAATGGACTTTGTCCAAATAAATGCATATGGTTAAGTCCAAACAATACTTGAGTATTGACGACCACTTACATATTTTTTTTGGCTTTTTTTATTAGATATAATGTATTTATATTATTTATATATATAATTTATTATTATATTAATATAAGTGACATACCCCTGGATATCCGCAGGATATCTAACCCCGATCCGTATCCGATTCATTGATCCGGAAATTTATCCGGATCGGATCGGATACGGATACATAATCCATTGGATACGGATATTTACGGATCGGATCGACGGATCGATGGATCGGATCGTCCGGATCGGATAATTATGAACACCCCTAGTTGACGTGGCTCAAGACAGAGCTTTGTGGAGGGAAAGGATTCAAGTTACAGAAGCTTGATCTGGGATTCTTGGAGTGGTGTATCCTTTTACTCGGGCTTGGAGCCGTATAATCTTTTTCTCTGTTTTGACCTTTCTGTTTTCGGTTTTTAGCATTTGTGGTATTCTCATGTATTGTTAGGTCATATCGGTTACTTCCTCCCAACCTGTTAGGGTAAGGAAATACCAATCCCGACCACCCCGTACCCCGTTTTTCGGGATAAATGGGGATTGATGTTGTTGTTGTTGTATGTATTTAAAATATAGAAAGATATTTTTGAGTGACTTTGCGGGGGTTTTAATGTGTTCTAACTCCACATGCATTAATTCTATACTTGTATAGTACTACGGTGTATGTATCAACCTCCAATCATATATTTAACCTAAATTCAAATAATAGTTAGCTTTGAACTCAAAATAACTTTAAACTATATGTGGTTTATTTTTTCCTTTCACTTTCTTGAAAAGAATAAGATAAAGGATCTCTATGTACCATTAATCTTAATCATGGCCATCTTAAACCAAACCTTTTGTTGGGGCTTCTTTTAAATTGATTGAAATGAGTCCCTTTTCCTTATATGTACAATATTCATCATGTGTTGCCCTAAAATTATGGGCAATGACCTTTGGAATGTGATAGATTCAATTTATCACGATTGTTCAATATACCAACCAATGTCCCTCCCGAGCTTTGTCTCCAGTTCCATTATTCCACTTAAGATAGACGCAGATGTAGACTGAGAACGATGCATATATATGCGTTGTGATTTATACACATAGTTTTTGTAATGGACGTAATCTGTAACATATTGTAGGCATCGTTACGTGCATGGTTGTCAGGATCGGGATCCTACTTTGGATCGAAGAGGGGGTAGGATCGGATCGGTAGGATCGGATCGTAGGATCGTAAGATCCTACGATTTCAGAAAATGAGCGTTGAAAATGATAAAATATGACTATGACATGACTTTCTAGTAAAAGTAATACAAAAAAAACATTTTAGCTCACATACGATCGGTATTAGTGTCATACATAGTTAAAAAAGGTTGTACGAGGGTTAATTAAATTTTAAAATTTTTCAAAATCAAGAAATATATTGTTTCTAAGTATTACAACTTCTAGTCATCATTAAATAATGAATAAACTAACAAAATTAATCTTCGTCAAAGTTCACGTCATCAACAACACAACACGTACATCATCATATTCGTGACCTTACTGATCACTGTCAAGTCAATCCATTGTCATTACCTTCTACAAGCTATGTGTCTATGTTTCGAGAATCATTAAGCTCACTAGAAGCAACACACACTGTAATACCATTCTTGTCGTCGCCATTGATTACAAATTGCTCGGCATTCTCGACAAACTGAGAGGGAATGTCATTGGAAAAAAAATTGTTGTTTTTGCTTCAGTTTAAGGTTGTACGTTACGAATACTATTGAAAACTAACATTAGTGTGTGTAAACGATTTCTCCTTTATTTTTTTTGCTTCAGTTTAAGGTTTACATTGCAAATCATAAATCTTTTGTGCGTTTAAAATATTTATCTTCTTTATATGCACCTAAATAGCATTGAAAATAAATTTAGTTCAAGAAAAATTCAGTTACAGAAGTAGTTCAGTAAAAAAAATCAATAAAAAGAAGGTAAATCTTGCATTTGTGATCCTGATCATAGGATCTTATGATCCTATACGATCTTATACGATCCTACTTCTGATCCTGACATGGGTCCGATCCTACATAGGATCAGGATCGTTTTGTAAATTTAGGATCGTAGGATCGTAAGATCCTACAATCCGGATCGCGATCCTAACAACCATGGTTATGTGCATGTGCATACATCGTCTTCAGTTTTCGTATAAACTTTCGTCCTCAAAAAATCTTTTTCCTAAATGATCAATAAGTATCCAAGTTGAGTAGGTATGGAATGATATTCGAAAGCTCGATCTCATTTATTAGTCTGCTTCCATAAAACAGGTTACGAACATGTACTTGTTAGGTACATTTTCCTTTTGAAGTAGTCAATGATCGAGTACATTAGAAAATAAAGTTGGGTATGGAAGTATGGTAAATCTATCTTTTGGACTACTATAGATATAAGGAAAAGTGTCCGGTGATAATAGTTGCTACAGTAATAAATGAGAATGATTATGGGCCGTTTGATTTCGCCAGATCGGACGGATGTGGATAATTCACTTTTGGGCGCGTGTACAAGCGCGTTCAACAGATCTCCTAAATTTCCTTCTTCTTCTTCTCGCCTTCGTTTTCTTTTCCCCCAAGTTTTTTCAACAAAACTTCTTGGATCTTGCTTTCTCTTCTCTGTTGCGTAATTCCTTCTTCTTCTTCTCGCATTCGTATTTTATTTTGTTTTCCTCATCTTGTTTACGTTTCTATATCCTTTGTTTTTGCGTGAGATGATTTTGTTGATTTTTTGTATTCAGGTGTTCTTGTTCTCTTGATTGCTCTGTTCGCTAATCCAACACGTCGATTATCATTCGTTAGCTTGTTTCTCCTTCATTCTACCTATGGATCTAGGTTTTGCTTCTATTTTCTTTGTTTCTCCTTCATCCCCCTGTTTCTCTCCAATTTGAGCTTATTTGTTAAAGTATTACGATGATTCGTGTATAATGAAGCAGTTTTTATCTCAAATTTGATGAACATCATCGATGAACTATTGTTGATTATGTTTAAGCTTTGAAAAATCTTAATATCATACTTCTGAGGTAATTAATGAACATGTACAAGACATATGATGAACGTTAATAATACTGTTAGTGAACATATATTGGACATTTTAAAAACTGAAGATGAATCTTTAGTGATGGGATGAACATTTAGAAGAATTGTGATGAACATTTATATCGGATTTGATGAACATTTATAACGGATTTGATGAACAACAGTAATAGAAGTGATGAACATTCTATTGGACATATAATGAACATAGACAGTATTTGTGATGAACTTTTATAAAACATGTGATGAACGTTGAATGCAGTCTTAATGAACTTTTAATACTGATTTGATGAACTTTGTTCTAGATGTGATGATCATTCACAGCATTTTAATGTGTAATGAACATTTTCAGGATTTGTGATGAACATTGATAAGTAGTTTGATGAACATTGATAAGTAGTTTGATGAACATTGATAAGTAGTTTGATGAACATATGTTTAATATCTGATTAACATTTTTCTAGGTGTTGATCAATCCAATGCCAATGGTGTAGTTTCTATTTCTCCTGGAAATACGAAATACTTTTTACCATTATGTGAAGATTCTTACAAGCCATATGTTGGTCAAGTGTTTGCTTCAATTGAAGATGGTATTGAATTCTATAAAAAATATGCCATCAGGGCAGGCTTTAGTGTACGTATCATGTCAGGGACTAGCACTAAAGATGTGAACAAAGTTCCAATTTGGAAGTATCTTTGTTGCAGTAGGCAGGGATATATGAAAGTAGATGGAAATACTGCAGATGACTCCACTTCATCAAAAAGGAAGAGGAATTCAGATAGATGTGGTTGTGTTGCTAAATTAGCACTTCGCTATCTTAGTCATGATGGCTATTCTGTTAAGATTTTTGAGGAGCGTCATACACATTATATGGTTGATGAATCACAACGACATCTTGCCAGGAGTAACCGGAAATTGACTGCATTCCATGAAGACTTTATTATGAATTGTATCAAGTCCAATATTGGGACTAGCAAAGCATTTAAGATGTTCAAGAATTCTGTTGGATCTTACGCAAATGTTGGTGCCTCGCTGGTTGACTTCAAGAATTTTAACCGAGATCTCAATGCGTATATGGTTGGTTGTGATGCTCAAATGGTAATTGATAGCCTTTTTCGCAAGAAAGAGAGATGTGAGGCTCTCTATTTTGAATACTATGTCAATGAGCATAATCAACTAACTCGTTTATTCTGGGCTGATCCGATTGCACGCAAGAGTTTTTCATTCTTTGGTGATGTAGTGACTGCTGATGCAACATACAAATCAAATAGGTATGTTGATGAACATTCTTACCTGTTTAGGAGAATTTTTCTAAGTAGTTATGTTGAACAATGTTAAATTTATTAATGAACATTCCTATTTGTTTTGGTGAACAATCATTGTAGATGTGATGAACTATGTTTTATTTATAGATGAACATATAAAAATTTATTGATGAACATTGCTAGTTTATTGATGAACATTCATACAAGTTTTGATGAACACTGTTAGATTTATTGATGAACATTCATACCAGTTGAGGACATTCTTATCCCAGTTTTGATGAACATTGTTATCAGTAATGATGAACATTGTTCAATCATTTGATGAACAAATAATACAGTTTTGATGAACATTATGAGTTTTCGCTTTTTGTTTTCAGGTATGATATGGTGTTTGTTCCTTTCACTGGAGTTGACAACTACAAGTGCTCAATCACCTTTGCATTTGGCTTATTGTTGAACGAAGATATTCCATCTTATGTGTGGTTGTTTGATCATTTCAAAAAGGCAATGGGACATGAACCTTTTGTTATTTTGACTGATCAAGATGCTGCTGTCAAGGCTGCTGTTGAGGAGGTTTTTAGCTCAAGTGTTCATCGTTTTTGCATGTGGCACATAATCTTCAAAGTGCCCGGTAAGATTAAGGTTGAACCAGAGCAAAATAAAGATTTCAGGGATAGATTCAATGCTATTGTTTGGAGTGATGAGATTACTCCTGTGGATTTTGAGGAGCTTTGGCATGGTATTATAGATGATTTCAATCTTCAAGACAATGTTTGGCTCAAGACAATGTTTGATCTACGACACTTATGGATTCCCGCTTTCTTTCAAAATGTCCATATGGGTGGCCTGCTTAGAACAACTTCGAGGTCTGAATCTCAGAACTTCTTCTTCTCACATTTCATTGGCTCATCATCATCCCTTATAGTATTCATGTTGCAATTTGAAAATGCAATTGATTCTCAAAGACATACTCATCGTAAGCATGACTTTGAATCTTCCACTCGCCGTCCTACTCTCAAGACACCGACCCAAATGGAAGTTCAGCTTTGTGACGTCTATACACTGCCTATTTTTGATGATTTGCAAACTCAACTTCTCTCATCTGCCTATGATTGTGCCTTGGTTAATTCTCTCACAGAGGGTGATGTCCATTACTATCGCGTTCGTGGACATTTTGAGAAATCATTTGTGGTTCAGCACTTACCATCCACAAATGAATATAAGTGCTCTTGTAATAGGTTCTTGCAGATAGGTCTTCCATGTTGTCACATGATATTGGTAATCAGATGTGTTGGTCCACCTTTGGATGTGAAAATACCTGACCAATATATATTACCACGATGGAGTAAGAGCACAACATTGAAGCCAACTTTTGAGATTGATGGTTTAGTATTTAAAGAATCTGTTGAGATGGATGAGAATAAGCTTTTAGTGTATGATGTTATGTCTGAGATACATAGTATTATCAATGAAATTGAGCATGATTCTGATCAATTGAAAGACTTGTTGATTGTTCTAAAGGAGAAGCGTGAGTTGTACAGTTCATCCATTCAGGCTGAGTCGTCTTCTATGAGTAACATCAAGACTCCTACAAAAAGCAGAGAGGCAAGATTTGAGAAGTTTGTTGGTCCTTTACCAAATACAATATCTGTCCTTCCACCTCCACAATCAAAGAACAAAGGAAGGCCAAAAACATCACGTTTGAAAAGTACAATTGAGAAAGTTAGATTGAATTCTAACAAGGTGAAGAAGTGTTGTTCAATATGTTTGAAATCCGGACACAATCGCTCTACATGTCCTGAGAATACTTCAACCAGTGTTTGAAGTTAGATATAATTCTAAAACTATCATTTAGGTCTTTATGTGTAAATCTAGTTTTGGTGAACATTTGTAATCTACTTGGTGAACAATTATATATAATCTGGTGAACAACATGGGTAAAATTGATGAACATCGATTTCAAATTAGATGAACTCTCTCTGTTAATGTGGTGAACTTGTTGTGTTAATTTGATGAACTTTGTATTTAAGCTCGATGAACATTCATTGTAAATATTATGAATATTTGTGAAAAAGACAAGTAAAATTACTTATCATATTGATGAACTTTTGAGATTAACGTCAATGAACATTCAGTGTTAATATGATGAACTTTGGCTAAATATTCAATGAACATTCACAGTTAAGCTGATGAACATTGTTCAGTGATTTGATGAACATTGTTCTGTGATTTGATGAACATTCTGTAATATATAGATGAACAAAAGAATCCTTGTACTCATTGTCAAACTTCTACATTGTGCATTTTCCATTTACCCATTCTATAAGTTGTGGGTAAGCATTGTTGAATCTGTTGGTTAACAACTCTGAAATGTACTTGACCCTTATCATGTCCATTTGCTTATTGTCACCTTTCTTCAAAGAAGTTGTAAAATTTGTCAGCCCCTCCCCAAAGTACGTTTCCATGTGTCGCATGGTATATATACCACAATCCTGCTTGTTCTTGTCATCTCTCCAGTACATTGAAAGACGTTCAGCTTTGACCTTTTTCTCGTCTTCGAATAGAGCTGCTTTGGCTTCCATGCCATGCTTCCTTAGAAATTCCACAAACACTGCTCTCTGTAAAATAAAAACACAATAATATCAAACATATTGAAAAACAATGATGAACATACTTAAAACATACAGTTATATGATGATGAACATACAGTTATATGATAATGAACATACTGAAATATAATGATGAACATTACCAAATAAACAGAAGAACAATATACAATATTAAAACTTACCATCACTTTAGGAACGTTGTTATATTTCACAAGCTTCTTGCCTTGAACACTGGAGTTATCAATGATATCTATTCTTGGGTTCTTGAGATTGAAAACAATGCAGTAATAGTGTTCACTCTGGTATATTGGGAAGACATACTGCACAGTGAACTTCCTTTGTTAGTTTGATGAACAAGTTTAAAAAATATAGTGAACATGTATAGATAGTCTTATGAACAAGTTTAAACAACACAGTGAACATTTGTCTATAGAGTGGTGAACCTTTATAGATAAGTTTAATAGAATACTTACCAACTGAATATCATTCAATTTGTGAAGTGGCAGTCTTGCTAACTGAGTTTCCATTTCACCATTGAAGAATGTGATTGAATCTTTTAGTTCAAAACCCACCATAGTCGGGACAGACTTTTATAAAATATCAAAAGATTCCGTTAGTTATGTTTCCACATGTTAATGACAAAATTGTTCATATAAAAAATTCCTACCGTTGTATCAATTGAAGCAAAGAATCTAAGAGGTTTTGATTCATCTCTTTCTTCCTCTTTGAGATTAAGCAAGTGTGCCCATGCGTCAATCACATTGCTTTCAACATATTGATTGTTTTGCATGCTCAGAAAGTCATTCTTCTTGAAATTTAAATGCCCCACGCTGAAAACAATGTCCCTGAAACAAAAAATGAAGATCATCTAGAACAGAATTGATGAACAAAATGTGACAAGGTGATGAACATTTATAAAACCAGTGATGAACTTTAGAAGAAAACTAATTAAACTTTTCTTACTCTAGGTGTGTTAAATCTTCCAACATCCAGCTGCTGAGTTTCATTTCTAGAGCAGTTGGTTTCTCTTTGATGTCCACAATCCTTTGCTTGTATGGAGATTTGTTTGCCCAAGAAATTAGTCTCTTTCTTTTGATTACTTCTGGGTCATTCTCACTCCCCGTCTTCCAAACAAACATTGTTTTCTCAGTTTGTGCCTGAATATGATTGATGAACATATGTGAGAAGTTTGATGAACATAAGTGAGAAGTTTGATGAACATGTATAAGAAAGTTGATGAACAAATGATGATAAAGATCACCTTCTCAACCTTCTCCTCTGTCTGTTTTCCTTCACTCTCCACCTTGTCCTTTCCCTTTTCTTTCCTCTTCTCCTCATCATTTTGCCTCACATCTTGGGCTTCTATTTCTTCCTCTTGAACAGGAACCACCTCTTGAACTTGTACACTTTCCTTTTCTTTTAGTTGTGGTTCAGGAACCACCTCTTCGGATTGTATTTCCATCCCTTGTACTTGTTCCTCAACTCCTTCTTTCCCGCCCCTGTCCTCATATTGTGTTTCCATTTCCTTCCCTTGTTCCATCCTTTCCACCTCCACCCTTTCTGGTTCCTTTCCTTGTTCTTTCTCTATCTGTAATTAGAAATAATGATGAACATAATTCAATTATTTGATGAACATTGATAGAACAATTGATGAACATTTATAAGCAAAATATGTACCTCATTCTCTTTCTCAATTCTTTGTTCTTCCATCCTCACCTCATCACCTATATGATCAATTTCCTCGACTGTCTCATCAGCATTGCTGTTAACAACAGGAGTACTTTCAACAAAATCTTCAGAGTGCGTGGTAGCTGCATCCAACCTCTTTTGTCTTTCAACCACAGATTTAGGAATCTACAATTGAAATAAAGCACAACAAGTTATTACACATAAAAGCATAGATAGTAACTGAGAGTTAAGAAGCCTTGTATATTACCTTGAATGAAATTTTCCTCTTGTACTGTCTTGTGGTTTCTGTTGTCACATCAACTACCACTGGAGGCATCTCAGGTGATCTTGTAGTTTCTTCTGGCGGATCAACTACCACTGTAGGCCTCTCAGGTGATTGGGAGAATATTCCCAAAGAGAAAGATGGAATATCTGAAATGTAATCTCTAGCAATGCTTCGACAAGTCTCACCAATGACTTCATCTGGTGTCTTCTCTGGAACTTCATCTTCAGCTTTCACAACATAACTCTTCTTGGCCTTCATAGTTCTCTCCACTTCTTCCAAACATTTAGATGTCTCGCGCCAAAACTGTTGCTGGGTCAATGTCTCTTCGTCTTCCTCTGTTTGATGTGGTTGCTCTGCATTTTCTTCATCATCCCTCACATTTAGCATTCTTTCAATAGCTTCATTCACCTTCTTGAACAAGCTATTACTTGCTATACGTGAGGGAGCCTGCTCAATTCTTCCCAAGAAGTTTCTAATCTTGGTAGCAAGTTCTTGTCCCTCTTTTATATGGTCCTCTAAGAAACCCTGTTTCAATATTAAACAATGAAACATTAATGAACAAGAAAATAAATAATAGTGAACCAATAAAGCAAAATTGATGAACATTGTTCAGAAATTTGATGAACGTTGTTTAGAAACTTGATGAACATTGTTCAGAAATTTGATGAACGTTGTTCAGAATTTGATGATAATTTTTCAAAAGTTTGATGAACATTGTTCACAGATGTGATGAACATTATTACAAAATTTGATGAACAGATAGAGACAATCTGATGAACATATAAAACAATGTTGATGAACTTTCATAAGGAATTTGATGAACACATATTTGAAATCTTACCAGTAAACTTGCATCTTCAGTTGCTTCTTCTTGTGAATGATATAAGGCGGATGGACTGTCTCTTATGTTTGCAGCATTGTTCACATCATCTTCTGCAAAAATTGGAGGATCTCTGACATAACCCTTTCCAAATCCACCAATCTTGATCTCTTCTGCCTCCCTAGCCCTCAGCATGGCTGCATCCCAATTAACAATTATTGGAAACTCTCTCTCATGTTCAACATTCTTGAGAATAACACGATCAAAATATATCAACTGCAAGCAAATAAAGTAAATGAGTAAATATTAGTTTGATGAACATATAATGATATGATAATGAACAAAATGACTAAAATTGGTGAACACTAACTTGTAGTAGAAGGATTGGTCCTCTGAAAAAACTAGCATTTGTTGTCCTATCAAAAGACTCCTTTGTCTTTATCAGAAGGTCAACTAGCAATTTTGACCAGTCGTAGTGATTAATCATCTCTGTGCACTCAAGGTAATGAAGAATATTATAATTCAATCCACCATTTGGCTGACTGTCCATAATGGTTGCAACAAGCAACATCATGAAATTTCTCTTGAACCACTCTCCAGGTACTACAGTTTTTATCAAAAGCTCTGCGACATGTGATGCATGAATCTTTGAGGCGTCACGCAACTTGACATCATTCAATTCATTGTCGATTTCCAGTGGAAATTGATTCCTGAACCTTCGGTGAAGATCTTGATATTGTAAATCCTCATGTTCAGTAAATGTTCTCTTCAATTCTATTTGCATCCCACCAACAGGAATTCCAAGGTAGTCGTGAACATCTTGCGTTGTAATTTTGTGCCTCACTGACTTGGCAAGCTTCATTGTGCAGGATACGACATTAAAGTTCTTCAACAACCAGTGACTGATTTTAGCTGGAAGTTTGTCCACTTTCCATTTAAGCAAGCTTCCAAATCCCAACTCTACTATGCAGCTTTTTTGAATTGGACTCATTCTAGCCAAAGTTGAAACCAGAAGCGCTGGAGAACTTCTACATTTTTGAGCTGGGAACTGCTTCTTGATGCTTTCAGTCACTTTTTCTTTCCCTTTCCTTGACTGCACAATTTCAGACTTGTTTGTCCTGGAAGCTTGTTCTGGTTGGTCTTCAACATCTCTTATTACAATTCCCCCGCTAGGCCTTTTCAAGTTCTTCATTATTTGTGTTACAGGGATTTCTGGGCTGTACAACTGAATCTCTTTTCCCTTGCTCTGAGAACAGTGTATCCTTTGGCTACTTCTTTTTCTCTTGCTTGTTGTAGCAACTACTTTCTTGGATTTGGCCATCTTATGTTTAGGGGATACTATAACATTAAAAGTAACTTATTAGTATAAAGACATGTACAAAGCCGATGAACAAAATTAAGGATCATGGTGAACAATATCAAACAAGCTGGTGAACATATTGAAATACAATGATGAACATTATTAAACATACATATGAACTATATATGAGAGGAATGATGAACATTATTAAACATTCTGATGAACATTATGAAGAATTGTGATGAACAAAGAAAAAAGAGTTGATGAACATTAGTTACCATGAACTGTTTCTTCCTCCTGTTGTTGTTCTTGGGATGACAAATTTCGTTGTGATCTGTCATTTGATTTTTTGCTTCTTATCTCTGTAATATTGAACATACAAGTTATATATTGTGCAAAAATACAAAGTTTATAAAGAGGATAATATTCAATAACAAGATTTATGATAACAGATAAGAGAAATCTGATGAACAATCTTAAGACATATGATGAACTTTTATAGGCAATGAGATGAACAATCACAAAAATTTTGGTGAACATTGAAAAGAAATCTGGTGAACGTGTATACAAGATACGATGAACAAATACAAGATATTTGATGAACATTTAGATGTACTGTGATGAACATGTATTTTGATGAACTTTATGAAGAATTGTGATGAACAAAGAAAAAAGAGTTGATGAACATTAGTTACCATGAACTGTTTGTTCCTCCTGTTGTTGTTCTTGGGATGACAAATTTCGTTGAGATCTGTCATTTGACTTTTTGCTTCTTATCTCTGTAATATTGAACATACAAGTTATATATTGTGCAAAAATACAAAGTTTATAAAGAGGATAATATTCAATAACAAGATTTATGATAACAGATAAGAGAAATCTGATGAACAATCTTAAGACATATGATGAACTTTTATAGGCAATGAGATGAACAATCACAAAATTTTTGGTGAACATTGAAAAGAAATCTGGTGAACGTATATACAAGATACGATGAACAAATACAAGATATTTGATGAACAAATACAAGATATTTGATGAACATTTAGATGTACTGTGATGAACATGTATTTTGATGAACTTTGTTAGGAACTTTGATGAACATATATTCAAGATCTGGTGAACATAGAGTAAAAACACAGTCATGATCAAAATAATGACCACTCAGTACATACAAATATACTTTTCAAACTCAGTACCTTAAAATAAAACATGCATGTAGCGAAATCTAACATGTCAAAGCAAAAACCTAACTCCAAATACCAGATTATACTCCATACCTCTTGGTTCTTGGCTTCTCTGAGATTCTGCCATTTTAAGTAGCGAGTTGATGGATTTTGGTGAACGACGGAGTGAAATGAAGAGAAATCAGTGAGAAATCACAGGAAAAAACATCGTATAAGCTAAAATTAGGGATTAAACACCATACCTCTTCCTTCGCTGTTCTTCTGTGAGCCAGACATCGCGAAATTTGTAGGAGTATGTTGTTTTTGATGATCGGCGAGAGAAAACGAAGTGATTTCGTTGAGAAATCGAAGAAAAAGCAAGCGAGTAGGAGGTTAGGGTTTGATCGCCTCTGCGAGAGAGGTTTTCTGTGGAAGTTTTGAGAAGAATGGGAAGAGACGGTTTTCGCTCCAATTTTGAATCACGTTGGAACGATGTAGCGCGTGTGTTTCACACAAAAAGCTAGCGAGTAGGAAGTTGCCAGCATGGAACGTGGAGCAATCTGGGTTGTCCGATCAATTCCAATGAACGGTTCCCGTTCATTCTCATTTATCTCTAAAGGGCCCTTTATTACCAGATTCGAATCCTAGATATAATCCATATTTAACTGGATAATATGTGAATTTTCAATTTATGGGTATAAACTAAAGATGTTTGTTCACAAAACTATTATCTTAAATAAGAAAATTATTATTTTATTTGAAATAACAAAAACACAAGCAGAATTTATCCATAGTTGCAGAATTTATCCATAGTATATGGTGCTACACAAATTTGTTTCTTATACATCCATCTAAATTTTGAACATATACTGGAGTAGTGGAGTATTATATATCTTGACTGCAGGGAAAATCTCACAAAATGTCATTCTAGATCTTACCCAACTAGTGATTAATAAATGGAATGAATGGCAACTAAGGGATCAGAGCTCGTCCTCGATCATCCCCATTCAAATACGTATTTCATCACCATCACAAGGCGCGTGTTTTTAACGTGTACTTTCTCCTAACATTATAAAATGTAAATATTATGGCTTTTTATATTAAAAAAATGACTTGTAAAGAGTTTTTTTTAAATAAATGATGTATAAATTTATTTTTTATTTTTTATTTTTTTAGTAGAAAGGTAAGTTTTTTTCAGAAAATAAATAATTTATAAATTGCTTGTCAAATAAACACGAATCAGGATAGTTCGTGTAGTTGAATTTTATATTTGATTTATATCTTTACGTGCATACTCTAAGTATTTTCCCATTTTACGGTGTAAAAATTACATCTAACAATTTTTTACATTTTATTTAATATCTAATTTATTCAAAAAAAAATACAGAATATAATCTTATTATTAATTTCTCTCCGTTTCTAAATAATCATCATTTTAAGATTTTAAGACAACTAATAACATGTAAATCATAAAAAATTTGCATTAATACTTGATAATGTTGATTTTCTCTTGATTGGTTATAAAGGAAGGTGGATGATTAATTTGAGGAAAAATTGGATCAAGACAAAAATAATCATTATATTAATATGTGTGAAAAACTCTACAATAACAAATAATTCAAGGGTTTGGTTCAGTCTGACCCCCCTAACTAAGCGGGTATGGGCATTGAAAAAAGCCTTGTCGAGACACCCAGCACGACCCGCTAGGGTACATGAGTCGGTCACAATATGAACCACAATCCCAGAAGACCTCTTAGTCCGATCTAGATTACTTATATATAAAAATTATTTTTTTATTATTAAAATATATAATAAAACTTTAACCTAAACTACATGATCAGAAAATTCTTTATTTATAAAAGCAACACATAGCGCGTGAGAAACCTCTCCCCTCCCCAAGCGAGTGAAATTGATCAGATCTGATCTGCCAAAGTCTCACAATAAAATAATATTTTTCAAAAAAGAAACATTTTCACCCAACTCAACTGCATCGTCCACAAAATCTCTTCTTCCTCTTCTTTCATGCTAACCTGCGCGCCTAAAATGCGCACTTCACCACTCCACTCTCCTTCTCGCTCCTCCCTCAACCTATATAGCCATTCGCACATCAATTTCCCTCTCTAATCTAACCTCTCAATTTCGGGATTCAATGGATCCTCCGTTGATCAGCGAAGCCTCGTTTGCTTCAGCCAATCCTTCGCTTGCCGAGATTTGGCCGTTTAATGGCGGTTCGATTGAGGAGTCGACGGTGACGGAGCAGACCGGAAGTGGTGGGAGGAAGAGGAGGACGGTGGCTATGGAGGATCAGTCTTCCAAGATATTTTCTGCTAATGCAATTAACAGTGACGATGAATTGGTAATTTTTCGCTAATTTATTTTTTACTGTTTTTTTTTAGTTAGGTTTGGAAGATGAGGATTGATGGATAATATAAGAAGAGTTGCAGAATTGATGATAATTTCATATGACTACTACTAGCTTTGGAATTCACTGTGAAAAATTAGAAGATTCTTAGTTTAGATTGATTAGTTACTGAATTTTCTCTGATAGATTTTTTACTGTGTTTTTTTAGTTAGCTTTGGAAGATGAAGATTGATGGATAGTATAAGAAGAATTTTCAGCATTGATGATAATTTCATATGACTACTAGCTTTGGAATTCACTTGGATAATTAGAATTTTCTTAATTTAGATGGATTAGTTTCTGAATATTTGCATTCATGGTATATGGTCCAAACTTGTTCATTTAGCAGCTTGTTAATGTATAGGGAAATTGTTAGGTGTGGGAGTTATAGCTGTAATATTGCATATCTGATGCTAGTTTTTCTTTCGAAGGAATCATTAGTTTAATGAGCTAGAGAAACTTCATGTTCATTGGTTCTGCCATGGATGACGGCTTGATGAGAGTTCTTAGCTTTGGAGTATGAGGATTGATGGATAGGATAAGAAGAATTGTCAGTATTTGATGATAATTTCATATCACTACTAGCTTTGGAATTTACTGTGAAAAATTAGAATTTTCTTAACTTAGATGGATTAGATACTGAATATTTGTATTCATGGTATATGGTCCAAAATTGTTCATTTAGCAGCCTGTTAGTGTATAGTGAAATAGTTAATTTTTTTACTTTTTTTAGGATGTTAATTTGAGATTTCTACTCTTTTTTCTGAGGATTGATTGATAGCATGTGAAGAATTTGCAGGATTAATGATAACTTCACGAGTACTAGCTTAGGAATTTTACTGTGGAAAATTAGAGTTGCTTAATCAGCGTGGATTAGTTACTGAGCTAGTGCATGAAACATGAGTGTTATTGGTGAATATTTGCATTCATGGTATATGGTCCAAACTTGTTTTTTATCAGCCTGTTAGTGTATAGTGAAATAGTTAGGTGTGAGAGCTATAGCTGTAAAATTTTCATGTTCATTAGTTCTGCCATGGATGACGGCTTGATGAGTGTGTAATGCATTCCTACCAACAGTGACAATGGATTGGTAGATTTTTCTCTGATCAAGTTTTTACTGTTTTTTGTGAATTTTTCCACTATTTGTAGGATGTAATTTGAGATTTTTACTCTTTTTTCTGGATCGCATAATTAAGATGTATCAGCATTAACGATAATTTCATGACTACTAGCTTTGGAATCCAGTGTGGAAAATTGGAGTTTCTTAATTAGGATGGATTAGTTACTGAGCTAGTACATGAAACATAGGAGTGTTATTGGTGAATATATGCATTCATGGTATACGGTCCAAACTTATATAGTGAAATAGTTGGGTGTGAGAGCTATACCTGTGTAACTGCGTTATATATCTATGGGCTATATCTTGAATTTTTGGTGTTTTATGTTGGCGGTTTTTGTGTTTTTAATCTTCTTTTTGTTCATTTGGACAGAACGGGCCGGTTGGAAAACAACTGAAACTATTGGGATGCGAAAATGAGAAATTTGGAACAGAAGCAAGTTCAGCTGGTGGTTTAAAACCGTCTGAGAAAATTGATCAGACGGATGAGCCTCCAAAAGACTATATCCATGTTCGAGCAAGAAGAGGTCAAGCTACTGATAGCCACAGTTTGGCTGAGAGAGTAAATTGTCTTGGACTCCTTGCGATTTTATATTAAGAGAATGTTTGAATCTCCCCAAATAATACATTATGTTGCAGGCTAGGAGGGAAAAAATTAGCGAAAGGATGAAGAGTCTACAAGATTTGGTGCCTGGATGCAATAAGGTTTGTATAGAGTTTTAATATTCATGTTCTCTTTTAGGATCTTCATTCTGATTGTTTTTGAAGCTTAATAGGGGATTAGGCACATAATTCTTGGCAACATTTTCTGGACAGGTCATTGGAAAAGCACTTGTTCTTGACGAGATAATCAATTACATTCAGTCATTACAACGGCAGGTTGAGGTAATTTGGCTTAACTAAATGTTTTCCTGGTTGTATTTTATATGCTATAGCGAAGTAAAGTCTCAATTTCAATATATGCCTGATAAAAGAAACAATTTGACTGTACTTAAACTGAAATAAACACTTGAGATCAAATCGAAAACAAATTTTTGGTTGCAATTGCATCTCTTCTATGCGCCTTTGTCTTAAAGTTTTTATTTGTGTTTTTTTCTTCTGTAGTTCTTGTCGATGAAACTTGAAGCTGTTAATTCAGGAATAAATCCAGCTGTCAATGGGTTCCCTCCAAAAGATGTGAGTTCTTAAATGCATCTATCTCTTTCTGCATATCCACTGTTCTCAATCTCTGCAACAAAAACTCGTTTCCTTGCTTAAAGTTGTCTGAAAAGTGGAGAAACCTTTCTTTCATCACCATATAATTGACCTAACATAAGGTACAATCCATTGATTACGGGGACCATAATCTTGTTGTATTCTCGTAGCTTAGAGCATGCTTTACTGTACACCACATTGAAGATAGTTCAAGAGGAGTATCACCTGTTCCTTTCATGTCTGTGTTATAAGCAACCGTAGCCATAATTTTGTAACTATTGTAACTATTGTCTGTGTTCAACAACTGTTGCACTAGCTGTTATTCCATTTCAACTTAGTCATAATTTTGTAACTATTGTATGTTGGTAACTTCAGCCTGAGCCTCCCACATTTGATGCAACTGGAATGATGTTTGGCTCACAAGAAACGGGAAGGGAATACACGCCCGTTATGGACACGGAGTGGCTGCACATGCACTTGGGTGGTGGCGGTAACTTTGGGAGAACGGCATGATTACAACGACAAAAATATATGCAGCTCCTCTCAATCAGTAAGTAGAACATTCAGATTACAATTGCAGTCTCTTGTAGAGAAATTGCACTCCTATGCATCTGCTGTGTGTGTTATATGTCAGTAATTATGATAAGATTAGTCCATTGTTGTTGTTCTTCTAATTGATGTAATATTGAGAACGCTGATGTAAGGTAACGTTCTGCATTGAGTAATAAAATTCACTGTAAGTTTACTTTCTTTCTTTTTTAGTTTTTTCAGTTGAAACTGTTTACTTTTGACAATGGATTTTTGTAAATTTAGCATATGATTTTAGCAAACTTACCAGTTACCACCACCTCAACTTTTCTTCATTGGTTTATCTTGCAGACATTTCATCTTTCTCCATGCTATTCAATTTCATTTTTATGATTTTTAAAAAGATCTCATTTAAATGAAAATACGAATTCTCAGTAATTTTATTATTAAAAAACAATTCAAATTTGTATCAAAATGTTTCGAACCACAATCCCTTTGTCCCACCACAGTGGGCTGGCCTTGATTAGACTTGATATAGACACATTTATGCATCATGCTTCATACTGTCAAGGATAGATGAACAAAGTAAAAAATAAAACAAACAAAAAATTGAAAATCAACATTATAATTTCCTTCAAAGATTACCTGAGAAGTGCAGTTTGAGAAATGGGTGTAATACCACCTGGGGACACTAGCGCGTCGATGAAGATGTCATTTGGTGTTACTGGAATAACATCTTCATCAAGAATCTGTGATGAATACGATAGAGCAACTACGAAAAACCGAGACAATAAGATTATCAGAAACAACAACATCAAAAGTTAAATTGTAACATCAATTTGTAAGTGAAAAATGTACCAAGAAGTGGTTGCTTCCAACTCCGATCATTTGCAAGCTTTTTGTAATTGCTCAAGAACGTATCGTAGTAACTAAACAAAGAAATCTAAGTCACTTACTTTAAGGCAAAATAATATGAAAATGAAAATATAAGATGAGTTGACATACCCTCCACCACGGCCTAAACGTCTCCCGGATTTATCAAAGGCAAGTCCTATATGAAGAGTGAAAAATCGATTAACCTTCTATGCAACATTTCTTATTGTAATCTATGATTGTGAATTTGTGATTATCATTTTTTGTGTAGAAGCATTACCTGGAAGCAGTAGTAGATCAACTGGTTCACTTGCCAGCATAACTGCATAAAAGAAAAGAATATTAGCCTATATATTTATAAGCAGGGTTTAAAAATAAGTTCAGTAAACAATTTGTTAGGTTGATGAAGCTGTTTATCACTACACTGTTGTCTCTTATAATGTAATTGTGAAGCTGAATCTGTACTTATGTCTAACATTCCTGCTGAGAAATTCTTAAGAGATAAGTGTGTTTATAAATCTATTCATCACTAAATAGTATGATCACTGATAAAACTGTATCATATTGCACTAAGAGGCACATAAAAGGCTATCAACACAAAATCTATTGCAGCATGCGGCAATTAAGTGGAGCACGGGAGGAAAGAGTTTACCGTCTTCTCGTTGGTTTCCATTACTATCTACTGGAGAAGGCTCCAGAATGTTCACTGAATTTGCAATAAGATCTTCAGTGCTTGAAATGTTTAACATCCGCATGTGACAGTTCTTGTCTTCCACTCGTGGAACATAAAGTGTTTTTGCATTTGGATCTAGAAGTAAAAAAAAATTCAATGTAAAAATTCAATACTAATGCAAAAGTTTTGCTATATAAAGCCAAATATGCAAGCTTGAAATGACCTCAATACTAAATTCCCCTATGCTGCAAAATATCCCAAAGGCCTTACAAATTATACTTGCAATAACCAAAAAAAAGGATATTGCATCTCATTATGTTTAGTAGGACAATGAATGCAAGTCTTCTAGAGATACAAAAATTCTGTCATTTATAAACACTACTCAAGCATGAATCATAAATAAAGGAAGCAAATCCAAACCTTTGGTTGGATTATGCAGAATCTCCTTCAATATGTTTGATGTGTCGACTTCTCGTAATGGACTGCAGCTTATGTAAGCACATAATCTTTTACTAGACTTGAACCATGGAGCTTCCAGTACCATTTGTTGAATTGTACTGTCTGAAAAAGAGTTGAATGAGAGAGCAATTCAGACAAAAGAAGTGCAAGCAAAACCTTAGAGGATAAGAATTAAGTGCAGAAAGCGATACTGCAATCGGCATTGACCATCTACTATAATCAGTCAAATACGAGAAGCTTAAATTCATGATATGTTGCTGAATTTATAAACATTGATTGATCAATACAGTTGCATCAGACAGTTCAACAAGCAAAAATTAGGCATCAATGTGTCACCACATCAGGTAAATGTATTCTGAATTAAGATTCCTTCGCAGTCAAAACACTGATTACAGAAACGATCAAACAGTCTATACATGCATCTGAATGAGCTCATATATTCGGTAGATCCTCCAATCAGTTCACGTGGAAACAATCTTAGAGAATAAGAATAAAGTGCAGAAAGGGATATTGCAATCGGCATTGATCATCTATTATCATCAGTCAAATACATGAGAAGCTTAAAATCATGATGTGTAGTTGAATCTATAAACATTGACTGATCAAGATAGTTGTAGCAAACAGATTAACAAGCAAAAATTAAGCATCAAATCATGATGTGCATGACCAAAGTGCAGTCTATATATCCATCTGAATCAGCTGATTGATTCGTTAAATCTTCCAATCAGTTCATGCAGAACCAATCTTAGAGGATAAGAATAAAGTGCAGAAAGAGATGTTGCAATTGGCATCGACCATCTATTATAATCAGTCAAATACACGATGAATCTCGTGGTTGCAGCAGACAGTTCAAAAAACAAAACTTAGGCATCAATGCATCACCAAATCAGGTAATTGTATTCAAAGTTGAGCTTCGTACGCAGTCAAAACATCGATCACAGAAATGATCAAACAGTTTCGGAATATCTTCCAATCAGCTCACACAGAAACAATCTTAGCTGCAAACACAACTCTCAGTTCCGCAATTTCAGCCAACACAAATTCATAAGACAGAAAAATCTGTACTCCTGATAGCAAAATCCAAAAAAAACTGAGAGACAAACAATTCAGCTAAAGAGTAGCGTAGACAGTTCAACAAGCATAAATTAGGCATCAATGCATCACCACATCAGGTAAACGTATTCTAAATTGAGATCAAACAGTCTATATATGCATCTGAATGACTGAATCAGCTGATAGATATGTAAGATCCTCCAATCAGTTCACGCAGAAACAATCTTAGCTGCGCACACAACTCTCAGTTCTGCAATTTCAGCCAACTCTCAACACACGATGAACCTCACGGTTGCAGCAGACAGTTCAACAAGCGAAAATTAGGCATCAATGCATCACCAAATCAAGTAAATGAATTCAAAATCAAGATTCTAAAAAGCAATATTGGATATCAGACCAAAAAGCCGATTACAGAAATGATCAAATTGTCTATATATGCATCTGAAACAACTCATAAATCCGTAAGATCTTCCAATCAGTTCACACAGAAACAATGTCAGCCAACACAAATTCATAAGACAAACATTGTGTACTCTCGACAGCAAAATCCAAATAATTCCGAGGCACAAACAAGACAGCTGAAGAGTAGCAGCAGACAATACAACAAAGCATAAATTAGGCATCAATGCATAAGAAATGTATTCAAATTCGAGATTCTAAAAAGCAACATTTGGATATCATTACAGAAATGATCAAACACTTCAATCAGCTCATAAATCCGTATGATCCTCCAATCAATTCACACAGAAACAATCTAGCTTCGCGATTTCAGCCAAATTGTGCACTCTAGATATCAAAATCCAATTGATCAAACACAACTGAAGCTCAACGTACCTTCGAGAGATCGAAGCGATGGATCCATCTCTCTGAGCGCCTTTTTGACCTGAAATCGGACGGCTTTCTTGTGTTTGAAAACGGAGTCCAGATCGCCATGGATTTCGATTGAAGCATTGCTTGTCGCATCGCCAGAAGCGATGGATCCATCTCTCTGAGCGCCTTTTTGACCTGAAAGCGGGAGGAGAAGTATTGCGCTCTTCTTTTTTACTAAAAAAATACTCGAGAATTTTATGAAGAAATTTAGATTGGGATGTAAAATTGTGAAGGAAAAACTATAAAGGGGGAAATTTAATACATTTCGTCATTTCCTTGAGCTTTATTTTTCTATTCGTTCCATTATCGACGTGTCAAAAACCCTAATTCGTCGATTCAGTTTCAGCCTCGCAATCTCTCACCTGTTCTGTTCTCTCTCTCCCCATCTCGAAATCTCTGTTCCAACGTGATCTCTCCTTCGATCCATCCACCGATTCCTCTCTATCACCAGGTTTGTTCATCTTCCTTTTCCCTTCCTACTTCCTTCCATCCTCTCATTTCTTCTATCATGTGTCGCTTTCCAGTTACCGCAATTTTGTTAGATTCATTGGATTTTGATTGGAATCTCTTGATGTTGTGTTTGTTTTAATTGTAGTAACACCAATTGTACTTTTTCCCCTCCATTCGCGAACATTTCTGCCTTTTTTATGCGAACGGCAGCGTTGTTCTAGATTTTATCTCATTTTAAACTTAGGGTTTCCTGAATTTGTCAAGGTTGAATTGTTACCTCTAGATCATTCAGTTTTGCTGAATGAATTTGTGTTTATTGCGTGTTTGTGACCTACTTTTATATGCCTCTGAAGTTGTCAACTGTGATTGTGCTATGTGGATTGAACCAATGACTTTATACAACTTTGTCTCAATTGAAGCAGAACCAGGGGATTGGTGACTGTTAACTGAACATTGACCTGTTGTTATTGAGTTCTTCGTTTATGGATATCAAAGCAAAACTTTATTGCCTGAATGCCTGCTAATTGTGGAGATATGAACAAATCCTTCCTTTGAAAAGTTTCAAAAGGATTGTGGAAAAGCCTGATTATACTTCATATCCAGTGACTTCAATTTCCTTCTACACCGTTCAATTTAAAAATCAAGTTATGAGTGTATGGCCCAACTGATAAAACAACGTTCAATTTCTTTCTACACCGGCTTCGCCTTCCTTCTACAGTAACAACCGACCCTAATTCTATAGCAGGTGCTTTAATGGCGGATCTTCAAAATCATAGATATACACCATGAATCCGGGTGGCGAAGGAGGTGCTCGAGCACCCTCAAGCACTCCCCTGGCTCCGCCACTGAAGGTAGCGAAGTGATGATATATATTGAAATGTCTTGACATTTATTGATGTTGAATTTTTATATCAATTGGTTAGGTGACTAGTGTGTTGAATTGAATATTTTGATTCTTTTAATCCCCTCCTTCGCTCTTCGCTGCAATGCCAAATTCGTCTGCCTATTCTCAGATAATCGTTAAGAGGTAAACAAGCAATCAAACCCAGAATGTTCTTCATTCTATATTCTCTCTTTCTTTTGTGAAATTATTGGTTATTGATATCAGGCAAAGCTCTCTTGCTATCTCGCTTCCCTTTCTGGCTGGTAGTCAAAATTGACGCTTCTAGTTAAGTAATTATACATTTTTGGAAGCTACGTTGTTCCTTGTCTTTTGAAATTTCCAATCTGCTTCAGTTTTGCCGATACTTAAATTTTCAATAATGGTCTGCTTTCAAACTTTTTGGGAAATTAGGGTAATCTAGGTCGTAATCAAGGTTTATGTACACCATGTCACAATCAAATTTATGAAGTCATTTTTCTACAATTACTCTATCTTCTTGTTCCGTCTAGGTTGCATTTCATATAGTGGAAATGAAACTCAATGCTGCAAATGATGATGGATTTGAGGTACTACCAAACTTTAGTTCAATTTGATTACTGAGATTGTAGGTTCCTTATCTAGGTTGTCTAAATCGAAACGAAATGCATATACTAGGTTTATATGACCAAACCAGTATCTACTTTCATTTAGTTTGCATTTATGAGCCTCTGAAAGGAGATGTTTTTCAGATGTTGTTTGGTAGACCAGGGAAGGAAGAAGAAAAATATGAATTATATACTTTCAAGAGATAACTAGTGATATCACAATTTGCATGGCTAAATGTGTCAAATAAAAGCTTCTTTGAGATATTGGTTACCTGTGCTGTCATAGACTCATAGGTGAGTAATGGATTATTGTGAATGAATAATAATGAACTGATTAGGAGGTGGGTTGTGATTTAATATGGATAGTTTAGTTAGTTGGTAGACTGGTGATCCTAAAATAAATCTTTGGGGGAAGATTATACTTAATGTGAAAAAATTATACTGTATTTGCTAGGATGCTTGTGTTAGTCCTTTTTTACGGTTCTCCATTCTTTTGATCTTTCCTTCTATTCATTCGCAGATCTTTCCATCTTTGAAGACCCTTCTCCAGTGCTCCGTAAGAGGATAAGAGATTTTCTCACATCCCATGGAGCTTCCATTATCCCGTTATCAGTGTTTTTCGTTAGAAGGGGTGCAAGGTAGCGGTGAATCTTCCTCTCAATCATGGATTTTCAAGACCTTTGTATCGTCAGGTTCTGTGTTTTTTATCAGTAGGAGGAAATGGAGATCTTCCTTTTCCCGGATCAAGTGCTCTATACACGAAATTAAGCAGCCAGGGCTGAAGCCCAAACCTCCAAGACCCCATTTGGACATGGAGCGAAAAGCTGAACTGAAAGTGAATCAGATCAGTATATCTGGTCCAGGGATTTGTGAAGAGATAGAGGAGAATGTCTTGTGTAAGAAGTACCACAAAGCACTTGAGTTGCTTGAGATTTTGGAATCGAAGGGCTGTCTTGACATTGGTAACCACACCTTTGACGCGTTGGTGGTTGCTTGTATTGGGTTGAAATCAATTAAAGGGGTTAAAAAGATGCTCAACCTTATGTTTAGTAGCAGGTTTGAGCCTGATCAGTATATGAGCAACCGAGTGCTTCTTGCCCTTGTGAAATGTGGCATGATGATTGATGCTCGTGACCTGTTTGACAATATGTCTGAACGAAATTCTGCTTCCTGGAGTACAATGATTGGAGGATTAATGGATTCAGGACAGCATAAGGAAGCTTTTCAGTTGTTTTTGGCAATGTGGTCAGAAGGTTCAGATGTTGACACTCGTACTTTGGCTACAATTCTTCCTGCTTGTGCAGGATTACAGTCGGTGGACATTGGAAAGCAATTGCATTCATGTGCTATCAAGCTAAGTGCTGCTGATAATATTTACGTCTCTTGTGCTTTGATTAACATGTATAGCAAGTGTGGTAGCTTGAATGATGCTCAATTTGTTTTTGATAAGATGCCAGAGAAGACCACAGTAGGATGGAATACTATCATATTTGGCTATGCACTCAATGGTTATAGTGAGGAAGCTTTGAGCTTGTACTATGAAATGCAGGCTTCTGGTGTGAAAATGGACCACTTCACATTTTCAACTGTTGATAGAATATGTGCTAGGTTGGGCTCCCTTGAACATGCTAAACAAGCCCATGCATCAATGGTTCATCAAGGCTTCAAATTAGACGTGGTCGCTAACACTGCGCTTCTAGATCTATATAGCAAATGGGGGAGGATAGAAGATGCTAAGAGCGTTTTTGACCGGATGCCTTGTAAGAATATCATGTCTTGGAACGCTCTGATTGCAGGATATGGAAACCACGGTCTTGGGCAAGAAGCAGTTTCTTTGTTCTACCAATTGTTAAAAGAAGGAATAAAGCCGAATCATGTCACTTTTCACGCCGTTCTATCTGCATGTAGCTACTCTGGCTTATCTGATCACGGGTGGGAGATCTTCTATTCAATGAAGAACGGGTACAACGTGGAGCCGCGAGCAAAGCACTATGCATGTATGATAGAATTACTAGGAAGAGAGGGGCTTCTTGATGAAGCGTTAGTCTTGATTAGAGATGCACCCTTGAAGCCCACGCTGAACATGTGGGCTGCCCTGCTAACTGCATGCAGGGTCCACAAGAATCTTGAACTTGGCAAGTTTGCAGCTGAGAAGCTCTATGGGATGGGACCCGAGAAGCTCAGCAACTACGTTGTTCTATTGAACATATATAACAACTCAGGCAATACGAAAGATGCTGCATCTGTGGTTCAGACACTGAGACAGAAAGGCCTGCGAATGGAGCCCACGTGCACATGGATCGAGGTCAAGAAAGAGTCGTATAGCTTTTGTAGTGGAGACAGATCCCACCCACGAACCAAGGAGATATATGAGAAGCTGCAAAGTCTGAGTTTGGAGATTTGTAAAAGGGGTTATGTAGCAGAGGAGGGACACACTTTTCTTGCTGATGTGGATGATAAGGAAGAGAGGATGGTGTTGTGTCATAGCGAGAAGCTAGCGGTAGCTTATGGATTGATAAGCACTAGTGATCCGACACCATTGCAGCTTATGCAGAGCCATCGGGTTTGCAATGATTGTCATGCTTGTTTGAAGTTGATAGCAGAGGTTAGTGGACGTGAAACTGTGTTGAGGGATGCTAGCAGGTTTCACCGTTTCAAAAATGGTACTTGTTCTTGTGGTGATTATTGGTAGTGGTTTATGTAAGGCATTCTTGATTTATCTTGTATACACTAGTGTCCGGGCCCCGTGCTTCGCACGGGGTATATAGTTTTTTTAAATACAAGAATGAATTTATATTAGAAATAAATGAAAGTTGTATTAAAGTTTTTGTAATTACACGACAAACACAACAATTACATTTTACGTTTTACACATACAAAATGAATGCACAAACGAGATAAAAAATACAAACAGATACATTACAAACATAACACGAAGTGTCTATTCTAAATAAGGGCGCATTTTAGAACGTTTGGTTGCAGCTATCTTCTTTCCAAAAGGAAGATACACCACATATATTTCTTTTGAAACTCGATCAGGGTATCGTGACCTATCCACCAACCTTTGTCATGTCAAACATCAACCGTATCAGTCAGACTATATCTCTCTTGAAATAGAGTTGTAGGAGGTACATAAATCTTGCAGTAGGGTAAAAAGCTCACGTTTTCTCTATAAAGTTTTAGTATCGTAGAGTGTTAAATACTCAACGTCGTAGTGATTAGCATGTAAATGACCAACGACTTTCGCCTCATACATGACGTGTCTCCAATTAAGTGGAAACGATCCATTATAATGAAATAGTAAATTATGTAACTATGCAAGTAATTTATAACTAACGATTAAGGCTAGAAAGACAACTATTTATTAACGGAGAGATCTACATTATAATTTTAAAATACATATGGAATAATCTCTCAGACCACCCATGGGTAAGGGAAAATAACAAATATGTTTTAAAATTTTAATGCATACCTTCCAATGCAAAAGAGTGGTGATCCAAATGTCAACCATGGAAAAAATGTCGACAGACCCAAGATTTAGAAAAGTAATACAGAGTATCATTGATTTAGGAAATTGATCTAAGAGTATCCACAATGGAGAAACCCACAATGGGTTTCTTAACTTATTTTTTAGCTTATTTTTATTGTTTTTCATGGGTTTCCTATTAAGAAATGAGTTTCTTATTAGAGAAACCACTCTAGATTCAAGGTGAGTTTCTACTGCAATTTTCTGACATTTCTTTTTATTTTCTTTTATTTTTCAAGTTTTAGAAACTCATAAAACCTCCATTGTGGATGCCCTAATGATCCATTGAGCCTTTTTGTCCCGTGACCGTGAGCTTGAATAATTATTATTTTACATAATTACTCTTTTTGATGATATTTTTTCTTCTGCAGATCTTATTCCAGGGGAATTGTTCACGTTATTGGGGATACTCATGCCACTCATATCGCCCCCTCTTCAGGAACAACTTAAGAATCAACCTAGGCCATTTCCTGTAAGTGTCATTTTTGTACAAATTACTTCTTTTCTAATGCCATCTCCTTTAACCTTGTAATTGTACTCCTTAGTAACTTCAACCATATGTTCCTTAATAGATTCTAAGATCAATACCGAAAAGAAGGATGTAGATTCTTTTGTCGTCTGACTTCAAACTTGTTGATTATGATCCACATCAAAAAATTGAAATGAAGATGGCCGTATAAGAGGTTATCAACTTAATATTTTTAGCTGCATGAAACTTAATTAAATAGTGATACCAAGAACTGATAATATCTTTATGTAGAAGTTCGTCTATCTTTCTATAGCTAAGATACAGATATGGAATGTTTACATTTATCAAGATGGTAAAATGCCCAAATTTATTCAGCAGCAACTATCATTTTCCATCATGCACACTACATGACTTTAGCTAACTTCAATTAATTACCACAATGCTTCTCTTCACCTCATCTGACTCAACTAATTTACCTTCCTCTGATTCTTTTTTTCCTGAATATTAACATTCGGATTATCCCCCCCTCCCCCCTTCACTTGGTACTCTACCAGCACTCTCAGTGTAGTCCCAAGCTCCTCTGCCTTCATTAGCTGCTCACCGATCTCAGCAGGCGTCACTTTAGCAGCTGGAATAAGTTGTCCAGCTTCCTTAAAAAGTGTGGTCAGTTATCCTTAAATAGTTTGAGGCTATTATTCTAAATCCACAAGGCGTGCAATATGACATGGATATGAACATCCATTCGAACGGGCCTTAGCAGAGCGGGATCAAGACGTTCTTTGTGGTTGGTGGTGAAGATGATAATTCTTTCGTCCCCACAGCTCGACCATAATCCATCAATAAAATTCATTAAGGCAGACAAAGTTATCTGTATAAAACACTTGGATCACCACTCTTTTGTGCATACCTCCCTAATTTTCAGAAGGACTTACACTATCTTTAAAGCACTACAACAGATAAGTAATACGGAGTATCATTGATTTAGGAAAGGAATACAAAGTTGATTCCAATATGAATAATTTTTTCACTGCAATTAAGAAAAAAAGGAATTTGATTTTAAAAAATTGTTTTTGAGGCAAGCAACAAAGTCATGTCTTTTGATTTAGTTGGTGCATTTGGTAAAATAAGCGCGATCTCTACAGACCACATATACGCTTATTAACTAAATGAGAGGCCTGATACTCATGGAAAATATACAGAATTTTGATCTCCTCAAAGAAGTAATCTTTAGCAAGACAATTTACAGCTTAGACTGCAGGATAAGACAAGCAACATATGTTTGCTATTAAAATTTCCATATACACACAAGAAAGGTCAAAATAACTCATATTTCTTATGCACAACTTTGCTATTATGACTTTACACTAAGTTCAAACTCAAAATTTTGTAGCTTTGCCTCCATCAAACTCGGGAAATAACGCATCAAACATGTTATTTAATTGTTCATAATACGATCTTAAGCAAAGGAACTGATATTTTAGGGTCACAAAATCACACAACACTCAAATTCTATTCCAACACAATAAAAATGAATCAAATCAAAACATACTTACGTTGAGAGAGGGAAGAAGAGATGTGAAGATTCCTACCGTGTAAGAGCTTGGTTTCTGTGGCGGATTCCAACATTTTTATTGCAATTGATAAACATGCCACAGAGAGTAACTGCACTGCCCAAGCTTCCTCTCTATTCTATACTGATCGATTCTATATTGATCTAATCATTGAGATAATATAATTGATTACGAGTAATCTATATTTTAAGGTACAACCTAAAACATGTATCTATATTTTAAGGTACAACCTAAAACATGTACCAATCAAGGAGACATTCATTCGAGTTTTGCTTATGAAGATGAGATAATCAACTCTAGTTTGGCATGTACTCATAAGACATTCTTGCCCCTCACAGCAGTATCCACGCTAAGAAAGCAGATACTTATGGCGAATTCGCCCCAGTTTCTCTATCACAACGAAGAATTCAGATTCAGCTTCATCACTCCAAACCTTCACTCTTTTCACTGCAATCTGCAAATGCAACTCTCTCATATACTGATTGAATTACATACAGAAATCGTGTGTATTTAAGACAATAACTGTTGCATATGATAATTGAATACCTGTGAACCAACCCAAAGAGAGTTTCCTCCATGACTGCACTTCAAAGAGAATTTCCTCACATTTAACAGCCTTTGTTAAATGTGAATGACAAATTGGCTAGACCGCACTTTAAGTTTCTTTAGAAAGGGAATATGACTTTAGTTCCTTTAAAGAGAACTCAAAACATCCTTGGATATCTAGTTGGGAACCTTTGATGTCTAATTTGACATTATAATGACTATTTTACTATTATAATGATATTATGGTGGAATTCAAACAGACTTGATCTAAACTAATATTGTTGTCCATATAAGACACAAATACACAATCAATAATCATGAATCATTGAATGTCAAAATATATCATGTTTATTAGCTAGACTGAAAATACTTTGAGAAATAAAAAATACAATTTAACTTATCTAGATAACCTACAATTCGAAGTGTTATCTCCTGTCATATATGACAGCCTTTGTATTGAATCCACAAACATTATGTGCAACTTAAAATGATAAATGATTCAGCTCATTAGTTTGGACATTTGTAAGGTACTTACCGGTTTTTCATCTTTATTTTTCGTAAGCCTGAGACAGTTACATACTACAACAATACTTCTAATACCCAAAAAATGAACTATAAGACTAATGAATGGGTGTTCTTTGAACACATACTACACCAAAGCCTTGTTTTTTGATGTCATCTTTCTTATTACTAACTCCCAACTCCAAAAGAGCGATGAAAACTTCAAAAAAAATATGTGGAATATGTATCAAGAAAGTGAGACAGTTGATAAGAGATCACCTCCATTATCATCAAATTTATACTGCTTGTACACATCCATCAGCATTCCCCTGCATGGCACAACAACCCCTAATTTGACGCAAGTAAGAAATGCACCCGACAATTTACGGTGAAGACTGTTAGCCTCGTTTGGTGAAGGCGTCAAACGGTGCTTCAGCATTGTAGATCCAAGATGAGACACACTTTGAACGATGTTTGTTGCACGGAAATCATACCCCCCGAGCTTTGCAAAAGGTAGTCCGCTTGGAAATGAGTGTCTAACATCACGTCTGACTCAATTCCTGTCAAAAACCAAGTCTATGAGACATTTCTATGAATCTGTCCTTGTCGTTGTTTGCACACACACGAACCTATAAAATTTTAGGGTATGTATAGTTGTTAATGATTAATGAATTTTGTCTCAGCCTAAATCAAGGTGCTTAAGAATCAATTTTATCACAAGGAGCACGTGTTGCATCCAAATAAAAGGAGAAACATATGTGTATCAAGAAAGTGAGACAGTTGATAAGAGATCACCTCCATTATCATCAAATTTATACTGCTTGTACACATCCATCAGCATTCCCCTGCATGGCACAACAACCCCCAATTTGATGCAAGTAAGAAATGCACCCGACAACTTACGGTGAAGACTGTTAGCCTCGTTTGGTGGAGGCGTCAAACGGTGCTTCAGCATTGTAGATCCAAGATGAGACACACTTTGAACGATGTTTGTTGCACGGAAATCATACCCCTCGGGCTTTGCAAAAGGTAGTCCGCTTGGAAATGAGTGTCTAACATCACGTCTGACTCAATTCATGTCAAAAACCAAGTCTATGAGACATTTCTATGAATCTGTCCTTGTCACTGTTTGCACACACACGAACCTATAAAATTTTAGGGTATGTATAGTTGTTAATGATTAATGAATTTTGTCTCAGTCTAAATCAAGGTGCTTAAGAATCAATTTTATCATAAGGAGCACGTGTTGCATCCAAATAAAAGGAGAAACATATCCATTCAGCTACTAACAATTTCAAAGAGAATTTAAGAAACTTAAAGTGCAGTCTAGCAAATATGTCATTCACATTTAACAAAGGCTGTTAAATGTGAGGAAATTCTCTTTGAAATTGTTAGTAGCTGAATGCAGTTCCTTCAAGGAGAATTTCCTCCATGATAGCAACTTAAAGTGCAGTCTAGTCAAATTCCATCAACATTATAAGCTCAGGAAATAACGCATCAAACATGTTTTTTAATTGTTCATAATACGTATCTTAAGCAAAGGAACTGAATATTTTATGTTCACAAAATCACACAAGACTCAAATTCTATTCCGACACAACAAAAATGAATCAAAATCAAACCATACTTACATTGAGAGAGGGAAGAAGAGATGTATATATTACTATTAGCGTAGTTCAAACTCAGAAGCTCATCACTGGGCAAAACCTCCACAGAGTAAGGCTCAATTTCAATCTTGCTTCCAGCTAATACAGTCTCAACCGTGTACCAACTCTTAAACTTCATCATTGGACGGTCAGAAATCACTGCATCAACAAGATCTCATCATCCCCAAATTTCATTATCAACACAACAAAAGAAACTGACAGTAAAGAGAGATCTATACCAGTTTTAGTGGTGGTTTTGAGAGACCAAGCCCATATTATCAGATTAATAACAACATTAGACATCAACCCATTAAACTTCTGTAAAAGAAAAACAAGAAACCTACATATTAGAAGGAAGCTCAAACAAGAGAGGTTCCCGAAATGGTTTGAAGTGACAACATAGAAGTACATAAGATAACATGTGATGGAAAAATCTAGGATAGATTAACAAAGGTACTGCAAATAAGGCAATTTTGATTTTTACAGCAGTGCTTTTGTCAGCAGAGCATGTTCCTCTCTTAGGCAAAAACTGAAAACCACAATCCATTATTGATGGATTTAATGATGAAATACAAATACTTTAGAGACGTGGTCGTACCTGAATAAAAATTTACAAAAATACTTATGGGTCGATACTCCTATGATCTTAGAGATGGTTCTGCCAAACGCAATGTAGTTTCATCCTAAGAAAATATGTTACCATAGACAATGAAACAATTCTTAGTATTAAACATTACTATTTGCTACAGAGCAATGAAGGTATATTTGTAGACCATCTACAACATCCATTTGTATAGCTAATAAGCTAACCTGAAGCAGCAGAACAACTTCTGAAATATGTCACGAAGTTGTTTTACAACATGCTTACTGATGTTGAAAGGAATATTGGCTACCACCTGCAAACAAAAACATGCAGTGATTTTTAAACTCATAACTAAATCCCAATACATGAAGTCAAGCCTTCCTGAGACAACAATATCAACAAGGTCCAAGTTGGTCCTATTTCATCTTTCAAACGGAATGGAAAATATTAATTTATCAATGACAAGGCATATGGCAGCCTGACTATCTTATATCCTGCTATCCTTGTTCGAATTAAATTAGAACCAAGTGAGTATACTTGGTACTTATGTTGTTAATCACATCTAAGATCTATGCAACACAAGACCAAATTTGTTATCATCTGAAGTTCAGTGAACATATGAGATTAATGACATGGAAACAATCCAAAAACACATGCCTTTGCAGGTCAATCCAGTTTAAAACTACCATTAATGCAATTCAATGAATTCAGAAAAAAACTTCTAAAGATCAACACCAAAAGGTACCAAACCTAGATGAAAATTCAAGTACAAAAAACCCTAGGAAATTGAATAATGAGGAAGTACCTTAGCTGAAGTGCAATTGGGTTTAGTGATTCGATTTGGGAACATAAATACAACCGAATCCATAACTCGAAACCAAATTAGACGATTCTCTCAACATCTTTAGCAGTTTACTGCATCCGGCGACCATAAGAGCCTTTTCCGGCAAGCTCGGGCACAGAAAGAAGAACAATCGGGAAAATTTGACGCTTGTAAGGAAGATGATGAAGACACTACCGACGAAGAGGACTCCAAGAGTCTCACGCTCGGAGAAGGATCGGCCGAAGAGGACAAGGGGCTGATCTGAAGGCCTGAAGAGGTAACAGAAGATCCAAGCGCAGAGAAGACCTAATAGGAGAAAGAGAGATCCAGGATTGGTGAGGAGGGAGAAGGCGAGTACGACAACGATTAGGGCGACGTAATTGACGCGGAAGTAAGAGTAGTTGCGGCGGACGCGAGCGAGTGCGTCAAAGACATTCTCAGGGCGGGAGAAGGCGGACCGATCGACGAGCTCGGACCAAGGACGGCGCTGCGACAATCCATCGCGAACCTGAGAGGAGATGTTGTTGACGAAGGATCGAAGCGCGGGAGTGGCGATCGGTAGTTGCGATTCGGGGGAGGAACCGGCGGCGGGGGTAGCTTGAGGGACGGAGAGTGGAAGGATCGGTGGAGCAGAGGACGTCATTGTCGGTGGAGAGTGCAAGGGTTTTCTTTGGAACTGTGTGTTTCAGATGTGAGCGAGAGGAGGGAGGGAGCATTCTTCAGAAAACGCGTTAAGAAAGGAAGCAATGTGTAAAGTCGGGATTACCCTTCTGTGAATTTTTAAATTCAAAGAATTTCAATGGCATTTTGTGTAATTGCTACGGAAATCCAAGCTATGTTACAAAGCCAAAAATCTGAAACGAAATCCCAGCCATTCATTATAATTTTTAGCTTATGTGGCATATTTAGAGTCATTGATAAAAGTATCTATCATACAATTGCATTCATACATTTGTAGTTTGGATTTCATCTTTCTACATGCTATTAAAATTCCATTATTTGATTTTTAGAATGATTTATCATTTCAATGAAAATATGAATTAATGTGGAATACAAGGTAGGTACCACACTAGTATTTTTATAATTAAAAAACAATTCAAATTTGTATCAAAATGTTTCGAACCACAATCCTTTTGTCCCTCCACAGTAGGCTGGCCTTGATTAGACTTGAACAAAATGTATAGGATAGATGAACAAAGTGTTTCATGCTTCATGCTTCATGCTTCATAGGATAGATGAACAAAGTCAAAGATAAAACATTAAAAAAAAAATGAGAATCAACATTATAATTTCCTTCAAAGATTACCTGAGGATTGCAGTTTGAGAAATGGGTGTAATTCCAGCTGGGGACACTAGCGCGTCGATGAAGACGTCATTTGGTGTTACTGGGATAACATCTTCATCCAGAATCTGTGATGAATAGGATAGAGCAACTACGAAAAACCGAATAAGATTATCAGAAACAAGAACATCAAAAGTTAAATTGTAACATCAATTTGTAAGTGAAAAACGTACCAAGAAGTGGTTGCTTCCAACTCCGATCATTTGCAAGCTTTTTGTAATTGCTCAAGAACGTATCGTAGTAACTACACAAAGAAATCTACGTCACTTACTTTCAGGAAAAAAAATACACAAGATGATTGGACATACCCTCCACCACGGCCCAAGCGTCTCCCGGATTTATCAAAGGCAAGTCCTATATGCAGAGTGAAAAATCGATTAGCCTTCTATGCAACATTTCTTATTGTAATCTATGATTGTGATTAGAATTTTGTGTAGGAGCATTACCTGGAAGCAGTAGTAGATCAACTGGTTCACTTGCCAGCATAACTGCATAAAAGAAAAGAATATTAGCCTATATATATATAAGCAGGGTTTAAAAATAAGTTCAGTAAACAATTTGTTAGGTTGATGAAGCTGTTTATCACTCCACTGTTGTCTCTTATAATGTAATTGTGAAACTCAATCTGTACTTGTGTTAAACATTCTTGCTGAGAAATTCATAAGAGATAAGTGTATTTATAAATCTATTGATCACTAAATAGTATGATCACTGATCATAAAACTATATCATAGTGCATTAAGAGGCACAAAAAAGGCTATCAACACAAAATATATTGCAGCATGCAGCAATTAAGTGGAGCATGGAAGGAAAGAGTTTACCGTCTTCCCGTTGGTTTCCATTACTATCTACTGGAGAAGGCTCCAGAATGTTCATTGAATTTGCAATAAGATCTTCAGTGCTTGAAATGTTTAACATCCGCATGTGACAGTTTTTGTCTTCCACTCGTGGAACATAAAGTGTTTTTGCATTTGAATCTAGAAGTACAAAAATTTCAATGTCAAAATTCAATAATAATGCAAAAAGTTTGCTAGTTGCATATGAAGCCAAATATGCAAGCTTGAGATGACCTCAATACTAAATTATCCGATGCTACACAAGACCCCAAAGGCCTTACAAATTATACTTAAAATAGCAAACAAAAATTGCATGTCATTATGTTTAGTAGGACAATCAATGCAAATCTCCTAGAAATACAAGAATTCTGACATTTATCTACACTACTCGAGCATAAATCATACTTAAAGACCGCAAATGCAAACCTTTGGTTGGATTATGCAGAATCTCCTTCAATATGTTTGATGTGTCGACTTCTCGTAATGGACTGCAGCTTATGTAAGCACATAATCTTTTACTAGACTTGAACCATGGAGCTTCCAGTACCAATTGTTGAATTGTACTGTCTGAAAAAGAGTTGAATGAGAGAGCAATTCAAACAAAAGAAGTGCAAGCAAAACCTTAGAGGATAAGAATCAAGTCCAGAAAGGATACAGCAATCGGCACTAACCATCTACTATAATCAGTCAAATACATGAGAAGCTTAAATTCATGATGTGTTGCTGAATTTATAAACATTTATTGATCAATACAGTTGCATCAGACAGTTCAACAAGCATAAATTAGGCATCAATGTGTCACCACATCAGGTAAATGTATACAAAATTGAGATTCATTCACAGTCAATCAGTTCAAATTGCCTATATATGCAATTTTTAAAAAAAACATTGGATATCAGACCAAAAATTCGATTACAGAAGCAATGCTTTGAGCACATAACTCTCAGTATCAGCTCATAGATCTGTAAGATCTTCCAATCAGTTCACACAGAAGCAATCTTAGCTGCGCACATAACTCTCAGTATCACAATTTCAGCCAACACAAATTCATAAGACAAACATTGTGTCCTCTCGATAGCAAAATCCAAACAATTCCGAGGCACAAACAAGACAGCTAAAGAGTAGCAGCAGACAATACAACAAGCATAAATTAGGCATCAACGCATCACCATATCAGGTAAATCTATCCAAATTCGAGATCCTAGAATGCAACATTTGGATATCATTACAGAAATGATCAAACAGTCTATATATGCATCTGAATCAGCTCATAAATCCATAAGATCCTCCAGTCAATTCACACAGAAACAATCTAGCTTCGCAAATTCAGCCAAATTGTGCACTCTAGATAGCAAAATCCAATTGAAAAAACCACGATTGCAGCAGAGAGTTCAACAAGCAAAAATTAGGCATCAATGCACCACCAAATCAGGTCAATGTATTCAAATTCGAGATTCTAAAATGCAACATTTGGATATCACTACAGAAATGATCAAACACTCTCTATATGCATCTGAATCAGCTCATAAATCCGTAAGTTCCTCCAATCAGTTCACGCAGAAACAATCTAGCTTCGCAATTTCAGCCAAATTGTGCACTTTAGATATCAAAATCCAATTGAAAAAACCACGATTAAAGCTCAACGTACCTTCGAGAGATCGAAGCGACGGATCCATCTCTCTGAGCGCCTTTTTAACCTTAGATCGGACGGCTTTCTTGTGCTTGAAAACGGAGTCCAGATCGCCATGGATTCCGATTGAAGCATTGCTTGTTGCATCGCCAGAAGCGGGAGGAGGATTGGCTGAAGCGGCGAAGCTCATGGTGGAGGAAGAGCGAGGGAAGAAGTAGTAGGTGGAGGGGCGCAGGATAGCAGGTTTTGCTAACGTGCACGGTAATAACATGAACGCCAAATCCTTCGCCTTTTGTCTTAGCCCACAATGAACCAGACTCACCATTATTGAGTCTTTTTACCGGAGCCGACGTATGGAAATAAAATATTATTAATCTGCATTACTACTTGTGTTAAAGGTTATGCCCTTGTGCTACGTTTGAATTTTCGGTTGTAGTCGTGGTTGCGTTTGTGACTTTACGAAAACTATTACAATGGTAATGTCATAGTTGAGATTTCTAAAAATTTCGCTTTGAAGATTCGACAATGTCATGGCAGTTCATTTAACATTTCGCATGGTTAATCATGTCTGACTCGTTTTCTGGTGGTGTTTTTCGCTTATGGTGCTTTGCTCTCTTGTCGCTTTTATTCGTTTACCAAAACCGACGTATGAAAATAAAATATTATTAATCTACAACAATACTATTTGGTTTAAGAGTTGGGTTATGTTTGAGTTTTCAATTGTAGTTGTGGTGTGTATGTGTCTCCTTGAAGATGGGAGGGTGCCTCGCCTTGAAGAGTCGGAAACGTCATGGTAGTTCAATTTATACTCTGCAGGGTTGCTCATGTCTGAATCGTTTTCTGGTAGCGGTTTCTTCTGATCGTGTTTTTCTCTCTTGGCACCTTTGTTCATAGTCAACGTATGAAAATAAAACATTATTAATCTACACTATAGTACTCCCTCCGTCCCATAATGTTCTTCTCATTTCTTCAACGACACATTTGCCGAGACATGTTTTGTATCCTTAATATCTCTCGTTGTATGTTAATATAAATAATTAAAATTTGATATTATTAAAGTACGCATTAATACGAATCAAACAAGATCCCACATGACTATATATTTTCTTATATATCAAGATAAAACGAGAAGATTTTCTTCAACCGTGAATAGTGTGCACTATTCGAAATGAGAAGAACAATATGGGACGGAGGGAGTACTACTTGGGTTAAGGGTTGAGTTATGTTTGAGTTTTCAGTTGTAGTCGTGGTGTGTATGTGACTCCGTAAAGACGTCTTGAAAAGTCGGCCACGTCACAGTAGTTCATTCAACACTCCACATGGTTGCTCATATCATGCGTGACTTGTTTTCTGATAGTTCAACTTACGCTTAATTTTATGTTTGCATTTCACTTAAACCATGAGAAATAGAAATTATTTTTAAGATACATAGTGTAACTATAGCGACAAAAATACATGCAAAACTTATTCACATGTCATGTTTAATAAAAAACCGAATTCTAATCCATAAACTTCTCAAATCATTTATTTTCATATCGCACACTATGAGTCATTCTCAACGTTACATGACAATTTGTTTGTGTGAACAAGAACCTTATAATAACAATGAACATTATGACAAGAATAACACGATGGCCCAAGTTTGCCAATGGAATAATGCCAAGTTCACCTAATGCTCACCACCAAATTTGATTGGCAACATTTGAGTGATACAAAATGAGCATTGACACAAAAGAGACATTTGATGTTCCCTACAAAAAGAGAAGCCACTCAACCATTATAAACCCTAATGGGCTCAACATAATTCACATCCACTAATTAACTTGTACCATTCAATCAACAAGGATAGTGCAACCACTGTTTTGGATATATATTATAGTACAAAATTATGATCTCCAATCCAATCACTTCTTAGTCTCCTAATTAAATGCACCCACCATAATCACCTAACACTGTACACAAGAATTGCATTTGCAGGTCATCTACCATCATCATATCTTGTGTTGGTCCACATCACATCTCCATGGCTTGATATTTTTAGGCTTAGGGTGGATGTATTATGGAGTTGAAATTGATGACAAATGAATTTAAAGTACTGGTTGAAGACAAATGTGGAGTTGGGATACGGGTTTAAGTTGAAATTAAAACGACGTGTTCAGAAAGTAAGAAAATTTGAGTTGTCGAATGACAAAAAAAGGCGTGTTTTTGTGGGAATTACTAGACAGGTGTAGAAATCACTCATTTTCTCAACTTCCATCGTCAACAAGCTTCAACCTCGACCGAAATTGTTTCTAAATATCCCATCAGTGTCAAAATATACATCTCATCTCATTTAAGCACGCACGATTTGTTTCATCATCTCTAATCCCACTGACTATATTTTTCGTTATTTATCGAAAGAAATCTACAAAGTGTTAAAAAAGAAGATGGTATCTATATATTGGGACGGAAAAGTACACCATTAGTGCTTCGGCGAGTTGAGATGAGCTTTTTCAACACGATTTGATTGGTCAGCCAATATCGAAACTCGAGACCTCTAAATAGAGCTCGAGAACGACCAAAAGTTGGCATTGGTTATCAATGGAAGCTTCTTGTGTCCAAATTCCCATCACACACTTTGCAAACAAGGAGACAGCACACACAAAAAACCATTCAATTTGAACCACATAAGCTTATTTCCCACTAAGATTAAAGGATGACAAATCACAATAGTAATAATATAGCTAGAAGAGAACTCTGAAGGACAGTAAACAAGAACAAGGTGACATTTTACAGTCTGTACATTAAACAAACCTTCATATTATCAATTAGACCAGCTAATTGAGTTACTGTTATGTAGTATTAGTCCCCACCTAAAAGCAGCCATTAACTAATAAAATCTCTCTTCCTCCATAACTTCAAACCACACTGATCTGAAAACCCGACTGCCTTGGCCGGTTGCTAATACCCGAAGAAAGCGACAAAGAAAGATTCAGAGATAACGGAGTTGGTTCGATCATAGAGCTGTCATTCAGATCAAAATTTGCAGCAGGAGAAACCATTGGAGTAGTTGAGAAGCTAATATTGGACACCTCAGATGAAGTTCGTTGCACTGATTTGAGTTGTGGTGATTGAGAAGTAACATCAGCTTTGTTACCACTTTGTTCGGCTACTTGATTTCCAGAAACCTAACATCACAAAAAATATCAAATCAGCAAACACTGAATATTGATTTTGGATTGAATGAACCAGTATAGTACAGTTGGAAGTCAGATTTCAGAAGCAAGTAAGTTTTCACATGGTTTCAGAATGTTTTTTTAGCTGAAGAAAGTAAGTCCATGTTATTCAAAATCTGCAGAGACAGAACAGCAAATGGAAGCTACAATTTTCCAAATCAATCCAAATCAAGCAATCACAGAAATAAACCCATCTGCAGATTTTTAGCTGAAGAAAGTAAGTTTTCAATCTGCAGAGAGCAAAGCTAAATATTTTAAGCACAGAAATAAACAATTAGCAAAGACAAAAACACCAAATCAGAATGATTTTTAGCTTGAGGAAAGCAATTTTTCATATGTTTATTCCAAATATGCAGACAGAGCAGCAAAAATCGGATGTTCAGAGAACAAAACATTACCGCTTCAGTTGTGATATCAAAGAGGCTAGATCTACGGCGACGACGATTGATATTACACTTTCTCAAATAATACTTCTGAGCATGACTAGCGACCTGCGTTGGAGTCCGAGTCTTAACAAAATTACTCGAAATTCCTTTCCAATCTCCCTTTCCAACCTTCTGCAATCCAACCAAGAACAGCTTGTGCTCATCCTCCGTCCACGGCACACCTGTAGTACCACCAAATTAGGTCAAAACGAAAACATCAATCTTTAGACTTCTAAGTCGATTCAACAGCGTTAAAATTCACCTCGTTTACGCTCGCGATTGTTGACTCCTAAAGCGGATTCGTCGGCGGAGGCGTGGTCCTTGTCTGTAGCTGTAGCTGCAACTGCAAGAGGTTCGTGAGGAAGAGAGTACTGCGAGAGATTGTTGAGGGAGACGCTTTTGCGAATCGAATCGACGACGACGCGGACGCCGAAGAGCATGATTTCTCCAGTGGAGGTTGACATGGCGGAGAAAATTTGGGGCTTTTTGGGTTTGTGTTCTCTCTTCTTCTTCTTCAATGCCTTAGTAGGGAAGGAATCGTGGCTTTTGGACTTGATTATTGGTATATATAGTAGCTTTTCTGGAAATTTCCTTGAAAAGTTTGGGAGATAAATTAAGAATATAAAATTTGTTACGATATCTAAATCTTTGAGAGTTGATTTTAGTGTTTGTTAGTATCCAGAAATGACCTAATAATTTTATTGGTAGATTTTCTCATAACTTTATTAGATGTCTCAAGTTTTAATGAATAAAATAATTATGTTACAACATCTAAATCCTTAGAGTTGATTTGAGTGTTTGTTAAAACATAAAATTATTAGAGGTTTTTACCGAAAACTACCCGTAAAAGTGTCTATATTGCTCTAAATCACCCATTTAATTGGATATTACCGGAAATCACCCGTTTAACTACTTCCGTTAGCGATTCACCACCCGTTTTCATATTCAGTTTATAATCCGTTAACTATTTACAGATTTAGTCCGAAAACTTTATATTTATTCATTTTTCTGCACAAATTGAAAAGTTGGGAAATAATTGTAATTAGATACAAAATTTGGGCTACCTAAATCATCTTCTCTTCCACAGAAATCATCTTCTTCCACGAGAAATTGCAGAGGAGATTTAACAGATGGGGTAAAAACAAAATATCACGGTAAAAACAATTTCTCGCGATATTTTGGCAATATATCATCAGCTGATGAAATTCCAAATTTGCCCTTAAATATCTGAAAAAAATGAGGGCAAAATTGACATTTCACGCGTTATGACGGAGAAATAAACGGAATTGAACGAGGGGTGGCTCGGTGTTAACAGAGTGACACTTTTGGGTGGTTCCTTGCAAAATTTGTAATAAAGGGTGGTTTGGCGCAAATTGGCCCACATAAGGGGTGGTTTGGCGCAAAAACCTCTTAAATAAAATAACACTCGTCCTAATAAGTTGACATGATGATTTGGAATCTATTTGGAAGGGCCTCCAACTTGCCGTTCTTTACACAATAAGGAGATGATAATAAGTTGACTATGCATGGTGCACAGTCCAAGGCTATATACTTTAGCTACATTATTTTCAATAGAGAGCAAATAATTTTACGAAAAAATATTTAGAAAACGAGATGATAAGATTACGATAGACCATCTTCAATATTGAAATTGAGAGTTTCATAGCCATTTTTTTAAATGAAAATGAAAATGAATTGTTAGATTTTTTGAAAATATCAAGGTAATAATTAGATTTGAGTTTCAAGTACTAGAAACTTGAGCTGAACTTTTGTCCAATAAAAAGATGCCACATGGGCCAATAAAAAAATTATATTGTCTTGGTTGTTTAAGTTATATGTTTCAACTTTATTAACTTTTTATTTAAAAGAAATTTAAAAAATATTCTTTGACAATAATATGTAAAATATTTTTATCTACGTATAGACATCCATATTGATTATACTATACATAAAAATCTATGTTATTATATGATGTCATATGATGATGTCACAAATATGTGATATTTGATTCAAATTTCATGGTTGTGGATTATGAGTAACATATGATGATGTGGAAGAAAGATAATCTAATAAAATAAGATATGAAACTCAAATAGAGTTTCATTGTTGAAGATGCTCTTATAATTATACGGCTCTCAGATTAGTAGATAAGTATTTTAGCATGTGGCAAAGGGGAGCACTTCAAGGATACTGTCGTTGGTTCATTGCTTGGACACGTGGCGACGTATCATCAGCAGGGCGGACCTATATAGAGTCCAATGAGGACACAAGTTCCAACTTACACAGAAAAAATAGCAAATTTATAACAAGACGAGTTCAGGCATATAAAATTTATTGAATTCGGACTCCGTTTGATACCTGAATACCCCTAAAAACGAAACTTTCACATATTACATATACCACGTCAGCGCAAAATACTAGGCGATCAAGAGAGCATCTATTCGAGATTAGGGACGCAAAAAGAGGTCATTTTTTGTTCCTTACATGCTTATCTTGTGTTGTTTTATTTTAAAAAGTTACAAACTAATTTTTTTTATGTGTTGTTTAATTTTGCAAATCCACAAGATTTTAGCATAATTATGGAATTGATTTTTGTAGAAGTTTATGCTTTAAAGTTTTTGTATGACTAGAAAAATTGTGTTAAACCGTGTTGAATTGATCTAGATATTTTATTTACGTGTATATTCAGGTTTTAGTGCTAATAGTATTAAGCTGGTTATTATTTTGATTATGTATACTAAATTAAAATTATGTTAAATTCTTATATAATAAAAAAATAGCTAAACAGATTTCCACTTACTTAAATTTTTTGGTCCATCCCTGATCTTCCCATGCTAATTTCCACGTGTTGAAATCTATGTCACATTAAATGAGTTTGTCAATCTATAAGAACCCTATTCATGTTGGACAATTGTTCAACATTTTCTTAACAAACAAATCTTAAGGCATTTGTCAAAGATAAGATCTGTTGAGTATTATTTATGTATGCATGATTTTATACAGATTTTGTTAGAAACGGACAAATTGATGATGAGATGTGAAAATAATATTATTGCATTAGATATGAGATTTCTTCTTCTAAGGCAAGATACAAAACTTCATCTCCTAGTCCTCTTCATTGATGACCATGAAGAAAGACAAGTGGGAAATATACAAGCCCGATGATAGAAAATGAGGTTTAAGAATTTTGATATAATCATCAGATAGTGTACAATCAAGGTCGTACTTTAAAACTATTTTGATGAAATGAAAATTGATATCGAGATGCTTCTCTAATGTATATAGATATTCATCCTCTTTTTTTGGTGGAAATGAGGGTCGAAGCCTCCAAATAGATACTCTCTACTTTGAAAAAAATATGAGGTGAGCCCTCTATGTATAGAGTATACTAGTGCATTTCCTCTAACTTTCAATCATTTTAAGGGATGAGAGCGTGGTTGACCTAACTCCTATCTAATTTCGTGTGAATATTAATAGAGTTTAAAAAACTTAATTTTTTATTTTGAAGTGTAATGTTGCTTTTGAGAATATCATTCGATATAAAATATTAATTCGACTCTATTTTATCATATATCTATGGCATGTTCGATAGCAACACTTAATTAGCTAGCTTATTTTACTTTACCTATCTTATTTTACTATCTTTTGTCTTTACCGAACAAACACCTAATTTATATTCTTTTAGTATTCATTCAGTTTCATCAACTTCATCCACTTTAGTTTCAACTTGACAAAACGAATTCACAATATTTCTCCTTTAACACTTATAAAAGTTATGACTAAAAGCTTTATGAAGAGAAAAGATATTTGAATTACAAAAGCTTAGGGTTGTGCCCTAGAGTGTGGCATCGTTAGTTTCGAACTTAAGCCTTTTGCTTGGGAGTGGTGGCCTTTGTGGATGATTTTGGATGGTTTGGTTTTGGTTTTGGTTTTGTTTTGGTCTATGTTTTGTTGGACTCATTGTAGTTTTAAGCGGTATGTATGGTGTTTTTATGATTGTGGGACATCTCAGATATTTCCTCCCAACTTGTTTGGGGAAAAGATTTAGCCTCCATACACACTTTCACATGATATAATAAGGCATGTTGTTGGTGTGCGAGAATAAGCTTCTCACATCGGATCGGAAGTTGAGATAACAATACCTCACTATATAAACTCATGGATTATTCCTTCTATTAACTAGTTTTAGGACGGAACCGCATGAGCTTGTATGGTGGACCTAATGCGTATATGCGCTCGTATACACGACCCTCGTGTTTATCGGCTCACCGGACTTTATCATGGTGTGTTATACGACGAAAAAATATTTGCATATAGAGTTTGTTAGGAAGAGGGAGCCTATTGATAGTTGAATATGAATCGGTAGCAATTTATAGAAAATAAACTGCGTGTGCCGAACAATCCTTAGAAATGAGAAATTCTATAAGTTACAGCTTGTGCCGAATAATCCTATAAGAAATTCTATAAGTTAGCTTAAATGAGCAAATTAAGATTCTGAAATACTTGCCGAACAGAGCCATATTTTTTTTTGTAGTAGTACAAAGTTCATAACCTCAAATACATGTTCGACTATTTGGATGATAATGTTGTTGCATAATCCTTCGTTAATTCATTTGTCGAATAGGTTGCAAATCATGTAAGCTTTAAGTTTAAGGTTGTAGTTAGAAGTGTGTTAAGTTGATATATGAGAGCAAATTATGTAAGATTTAAGGTTTAAGACTATAGTTTTTGGTCATGAAAATGGTGGCAAAGTGAGCAACCATTCTGAGCCGGTAGAACCACATTGGACGACGAAGTTCTCCCTCTCAAGATTTAACACAGTCGCATTTTCATGGCTCGAACTCGAGACCTATGATTAAGTTAACACAATATCTTGCCAATTGAGCTACATGCTTGAGGGTGGTTTAATACTATAATTAGAAGGGTGTTTAGGTTCCAAATCATGTAAGATTTTAAGTTCAAGATAGTATTAGAAGTGTGTTTAGTTAATTGGGTGAGATTGGTTTTGTATGTTATAAGAGGACCCGTTTTTAACCTCATTAAAAAATCAGAAGAGAGGAAATTACTTTTACCTAATAACTAAAGTTGAATTAATTTTCTAATTTTTAAACAAATAGTTGAAATTAGAGTAGTTCTTTTTCTTTAATCTCCTAGATCTAAGCGTGATATTCACAAAAACATCTCCAATCTACTATGATCCAACTCAGCAACCATGTGACTTAGAGTTAAAAAGGTTATAGTTTTGCCATTTCGAGAAGATTATTTAATTAGACGTGTACATGCTGCAATTTAGTACAGTACTAAGTTTGATTCCAAATCTCAATTACATAGTTGTAAAGAAATGGCCATTACTTACCCCTAAATACTTAAAACTATAGTATAGTACGTACAAGTATTTGACCAAAAAGTGTTAATCTGCCTCAATTTTACAAACCGTGTCAGAGTTTTGTGTAGTATTATGGGGTTTAACTATACCATAATATACTTGTTAATCAATTTAGGGTTTAATTTGTAGAGAAAAAATTCGGTGCAAATAACTTAAGGTAGGAAAAACAAATAGATTACATGTCAATGTTCATATTCTGAAGGATAATGTCTATAATTTGGATCATAAAAAATTTAAACGTTTTCAGCGGTGGCATACTTGTAAGTATTGCGAACTTTAATGTTTTTTTGTTTTTTTTTTTTTTCTCAAAATGATCTCAATTTTTTTTATTGGTCTGAACATTACAAATTATGAACATTATCTTGTTATATGTAAAGGCAAAAACTTAATTTTTCCTACATTAAGTTTTATTCTCATCAAAACTTTTACCATATTTTATAGGGTTTTTTTTGCATAAAACCACCTGTTATTTGTCGACTTTTGCACAAAACCACCTTTTATATCGATAATTATATTAAACCACCCAAATTATATAAAATTCTTACAAATCACCACCCCTTAGACGGATTCCGTCTCCAATTCCGTTAATAAAGTAAAAGACTATTTTACCCTTACTCTTTTTAAAGGCGAGTAAAGAAAACCAAGGGTAAAATTGTCAAATCATGTCTTCTTCCTCCTCTCCCACTTTGTACACCCAGCTCCATTTATGACTTCCACCGACCTCCCAATTATCAATCTACATTCTCAATCCGTCCAAATTAAAATCAAATGTTGTCATCCTCCATAATCATAATCAAATGGAAGTAATTAACCAATCTAAAGCTCCCTACCCAATTGATACGACACACCCCAACAAACACATCGATCTTGACCAATTATCACTCACTCTTACTAATCAAACTATATAAAATTCAAAACACTGCATAAATTTCTTCTCGTCTATAATAAACCAACAAAATTACAAGCTCAACCCAAAATTCAAAGCACTGCATAAATTCCCTCTTCTCCATCCTCTGTTTTCTTCAAAGCAACAGTGGTGTTCACGAAGACTTGTCCATCGACAATCGCTTCTCCGTCATCCGACAAATAACGGGTGATTTTATACAAAAACCCCTATTTGGGTATTTTATATACTTGAGAGAAGAATTGTTAGTCATAAAAAATTTAGCTAAATTACATAAACAAAAATTGATCGAAGAAGAAAGAGACAAACTGTAAATTGCTTGCTCGATACGGATTATTAAAAAAGTTGGGACTATTATTGTGTGAAATTGTAAACTACGTACACCAAACCCTAGATACAAGGTTTATAATTAGAATAGTTTTGATTTAGGATATGAACCGCAATCCTAAAAATACTTACATAAATGCAACATCCAAAACAAAATCCAAATCGTACGATTTGCCATTTTATGAAAACCCAATTTCCCATAAGCAGTTGAATTTTATTGTTAATCTTTTAAAGTAAGCATGTTCTTACGTACGGAGTATGAATACTTAATAAATATAATAATTATTATATATTCAATCATGATGCATAATTGCATTATTATTTGTAAGAAAATGAATTGACTCTTTGGCTCCTCTAATTAAAGTCTATAGCTTGAAATAATAAACTCGACGAACTTTTAGCCTTGTACCGTCGTACGTTGACTGAAATTGGGATATGTTCTTGCTTCAAAGTTCAATCCACCACGAATTTTTAGTTTAGAAAAGAAAGGAATGAACTATGCAATTTATAAATGCAAAACATTAAAGTTCCAAAAAAAATATCATTTTAACCCATTGCACAAATATCTATATATATATATATTAAAACAAAATAAAATAGAGTTTTCCCCTTCATTCTAGTAGGTTTTTTAATCCTACGTGTCATTTTGTAGATTTTTAAAATTTTTCAATATGTTAAATAGTAAAATTTTGTGTAGTAGTTAGTTGTTATTATTTAGCTTCCTATTTATTAATAATTTAAGATTATTCAATAAGTAATTTAACTTATAAATATACATACATTTATACACTATTCACTACTTTGCTAAATCAATTTTTTTAAAATAATCAATATAAAAATTAAAATGTGCATACATTAGAAACATGTTCTTACTTATACTCTTACAATATAATTTTTTTGATCCTCAATTTTTACACTTATACATTATTTTAAATTATATAGTTTTATATGAATGAGAAAAGAGTTTAAATCAATATATAAATTTGTTAAAAATTGTCTTATGATAAATTGATCAAATAAGAGGCATAAAAGCTTATTTATGTTTGTTGCATATTGTCTATATATAAAATTATAAACTTAGTTAGGTAGCAATATCATTTCAAAACTATCTACATATTTTTCGGACAAAATTATATACAAAATTATTTATTAACTAATTCATGAACTAAATAAACTCATGACGCGGGGAATAGACTAGTTAAGAAAATAAAAATCGGACAAAAATACTTTCAATCAACACATCCTTATTCGTTGTACAAATAAAAAACTATATTAATGGCTCTGTTGTTTGCATGTTGTTATCATTGTTATTTCCTAAGATCTTTAGACTATGATGCTATGAATAAATTTGTTTGCATATTTACTGATTGTCCAAAACAAAACACTATGCTATGTCATAACTTGTTCAGATAGTGGGCCTAATCTAATTGGGCTTATTGGACATATAAAACAGAAGCCCAACAATCTCTTGGCAAAACATTGTTTGTAACATGGGCCTAATGTGGACAGGGTGAGATATGAAATAGAATAAACCATACGGAGTATAAAAATCAGAGAAGATTATTCTCTATAAACAATATCATTACATTCTTACCTCATCCACAAACATTTATCAATATTCCATGCCATTTGGTCCTCTGCAAAAAACTACAAAGATTCCCACACAAATCAGTACTGCAGCAAGGACATCTCTGAACAAAAGATTTCATGCCCTTTTTTTGTACTTTGGTGTGTGAATTCTCTCTACAAATACTCGCACATTTTTCTCTCTTGCATTGTACTACTAAGTTACTAACAATGGTGAGCTCCAAAAATGAAGAAAAGCCCAAAAAAGAGAGCAAGATGAAGAACAGAGGGCCATGGCTTGTGAAAAGAGAGACTAAGAAGGGCATGGTGAGTTCGCTTCGGTTTCCGAGCGAGATCGAACGAGAGAAGAACAAGAATAGAGAGAGGATGAGGAGGAAGATTAGTAGTAATATATATGCAGGGCTTAGAGCTTTTGGAGGGTATGATTTGCCAAACAATGCTGATAATAATCAAGTGTTGTTTGCACTTTGTGAGGAGGCTGGTTGGAAAGTTGATGAAGATGGGACTATTACTAAGAAGGTAAGTGTAATTTTGTGTGTTTTTGGGTTAAAAATGGTGTTTTGTTGATTGTTTTGTGTGTTTTATGTTGTAGGATTTGAAGGTGAATGAGGATTCTGGTGATCAGAAGGTGGAACTTAACCTAACACTTTCATTATAGTGATGATGATATATTATAGTATATGTCCTTATATGAAAATCATTTCAATAGAATTATCACAAATAGAATCATATTGTAAGATATTCAGTTATATCTATTTATGTGGAAAAGTATCATATTCACAAATAGAATCATATATATTGTGTCTTTGACTGATATTGAGTGTATAGTATTTCACTGTCTACAAACGTTTTTTTTTTTTCGTATTTTTAGTGGTGGGAAATTGGTGTGATCGAAAGTATAAAACAAAACAAAAATGAACTAAAATTATGATTCATCAGATAAGAGGATCCTGGAAATTATATATACTTAAGGATCAAACCGTACTGTAAAAGTCCAATTGTATTGGGCTGAAAATTGGGCTTCTCACCGCTTTGTATGTGTAGTGGGCCTCAACTTGCTTCACCAACCTGTCCATGAGATATCAAGTAGGTCTCACGGTTTTGTTCATTAGAATTCAATTTATTTTGGTGCAAGCTTAAGGGCTTGTTTGGCAAAAGTGGTTTTAGTTTATAAACGAAGAGACTATACGCACTACATTTTGAAACTTTTTAAACTACATTCTCGTACGCCCATTTTGGGCGTACCGTGCAATTTTGTCGAACATACGTATACGTATACGTATACGTAGGAAAACTGAAAAATGGTATGTACGCCCAAAATGGGCGTACGCCCAAAATGGGCGTAGCACTTCAGACGAGAGGAGGAAGAAGAAGAAGCTGGAGTTTTAAATCCTGGGCGTACGCCCAAAATGGGCGTACGCCCATTTTGGGCGTACGCCCAGGATATAAAACTCGAGCGAGCTTCTTCTTCCTCCTCTCGTCTGAGTGTACTGTTCAACTTCGTAACCTAAAAAATCGCCGTCGTCCAATCTTCTCCCATTTCACTCGTTTTCTTCCCCAAATCTATCCCATTCGACTCGTTTTTCTCATACAATCCAAATCCCTCAATCAATTTCTTCAATTTCACTCGGAATCATGCAATCCGAAGAAATGTCAAAAACTTCGAATCCGGCGACGGTGGTGGTGGAGGCGACGGTGGAGGCGACGGTGGAGGCTGCGGCTTCGTCTGTTCTCCCTCCCGTCCGTATTTGTGCTGGTGGCGCAAGGGTGCGAGGTGGAGGAGTAGGGCGGAAGAGGAATCCGGCGACAAAAAAAACGCGGGGTGGTGGTGCTGCGGTGGTCGGTGGCGAGGGCTCTGGTGGTGGAGGGGAGGAGGTTGGTGGCGCCGTCGAGGTGGCTGGAGGTGAAGCTGGTGGAGCTGGTGGTCGGGGTGGTGGTCGGGGTGGTGGTCGGGGTGGTGGTCGGGGTGGAGCTCGGGGTGGTCGGGGTGGTCGTGATCGGGGCGGTGCGGAAAAACGGGCCCGTTCGATATCGCCGGAGAAGACGCTCTCGATCCACGAGGTACGTTAATATTATTTGTTATTTATTAATAAATTATTAATTAGTCGTTATTTATCGTTTAACGTTTAAATAACGATTAAAAAAAGATTTATTAATGAATTATTAATATAATATTATTTGGTCGTTATTTATCGTTTAACGTTTCACGTTAATCGATAAATAACGATTTAAAGAATAAGATTAATTAGTAAATATTATTTATTAATATAATATTAGTTAGTCGTTATTTATCGTTTAGGTAAAAGAAAATAATATTATATTAATAAATAATATTTATTAATATAATATTATTTGGTCGTTATTTATCGTTTAACGTTTCACGTTAATCGATAATTAACGATTTAAAGAATAAGATTAATTAGTAAATAATATTTATTAATATAATATTAGTTAGTCGTTATTTATCGTTTAGGTAAAAGAAAATAATATTATATTAATAAATAATATTTATTAATATAATATTATTTGGTCGTTATTTATCGTTTAACGTTTCACGTTAATCGATAATTAACGATTTAAAGAATAAGATTAATTAGTAAATAATATTTATTAATATAATATTAGTTAGTCGTTATTTATCGTTTAGGTAAAAGAAAATAATATTATATTAATAAATAATATTTATTAATATAATATTATTTGGTCGTTATTTATCGTTTAACGTTTCACGTTAATCGATAATTAACGATTTAAAGAATAAGATTAATTAGTAAATAATATTTATTAATATAATATTAGTTAGTCGTTATTTATCGTTTAGGTAAAAGAAAATAATAGTTATTAATATATTATTAATTGGTCGTTATTTATCGTTTCACGTTTTACGTTAATCGATAAATAACGATTTAAAGAATAAGATTAATTAGTAAATAATATTTATTAATATAATATTAGTTAGTCGTTATTTATCGTTTAGGTAAAAGAAAATAATATTATATTAATAAATAATATTTATTAATATAATATTATTTGGTCGTTATTTATCGTTTAACGTTTCACGTTAATCGATAATTAACGATTTAAAGAATAAGATTAATTAGTAAATAATAAATATTATTTATTAATATAATATTAGTTAGTCGTTATTTATCGTTTAGGTAAAAGAAAATAATATTATATTAATAAATAATATTTATTAATATATTATTAATTGGTCGTTATTTATCGTTTCACGTTTCACGTTAATCGATAATTAACGATTTAAAGAATAAGATTAATTAGTAAATAATATTTATTAATATAATATTAGTTAGTCGTTATTTATCGTTTAGGTAAAAGAAAATAATATTATATTAATAAATAATATTTATTAATATATTATTAATTGGTCGTTATTTATCGTTTCACGTTTTACGTTAATCGATAAATAACGATTTAAAGAATAAGATTAATTAGTAAATAATATTTATTAATATAATATTAGTTAGTCGTTATTTATCGTTTAGCTAAAAGAAAATAATATTATATTAATAAATAATATTTATTAATATATTATTAATTGGTCGTTATTTATCGTTTCACGTTTCACGTTATTCGATAAATTAGTAATTAATACATTATTAAATATTTAAAAGAAAAACGTCAAATAATATAAAATAATAATTCGTAAATATGAAAATAGGCTTTAGAGAAGGCTATTGCTCCGACGGGTGGTTCTGTTAGAAAGAAGAAGAAGGGCCCTCGTCACCCTAGCGCACGCGGGATCACAGCTTCCCGACGTCGTGGATCTCCTGCAGACATTCCAGGAGTGCATATAGGAGATACAGGGAAAGATTTGATGGATGATTTGGATGTTAGTGAGGCGGAGGAGTTTTCAGAGGAGGTGGCGGAGGCAACCGAGGTTGCAGATCAGCCAGAGGTTGCAGATCTAGGAGATTTGGAGGCGCAGATGCATGATGATTACTATGAGGGATCACCTCTGCGTGAGCCATCTCCAGTTGGATCATTGTCTCCTTCTGCAGAGGATCATCAGCAGGAGATTCAGGATCAGCCAGACCTCCAGGAGCCCATTCAGGATCCTGTTCAGGAGCCTGTTCAGGAGCCTGTTCAGCACATTGATCCGGGCTTAGCTGTACCGGTTCCAGGGGATGCAGATTATGTGGGGCATCCTGGAGGTCCTCTCAGTTCACGGCTTTTGGTGGATTACAGCACCCACATTGCTCCGGTGATATGGACTGAGACGTCGTCTCTTGCAGAGCGTATTGAGCATGACCCGGCTTATGTGATACCGCCCTCATCGAAGGTATGCGTTGTTTTCTAAATGAATTTGTGAGGTAAAACGATCCACACGCTTTTCTAATTCATTAATTTCTCTTTCGTACATCAGCTGAAGAGGGTGTTGGATATATACACCCGCAAGGACTTCTTCAGGGAGTATGATAGGCATAAATCTAATGTGCCTGGGTCATGGTGGCAGCTCGTTCAGCGGAGCCACTTACATGTCCTTGCAGATCCCCGGCTCGAGTACAACAGCATCGATCCGATTCTGATTTCTGCATTTGTGGAGCGTTGGTATCCAGAAACCAACACGTTTCACTTTGCATTTGGTGAGGTTGCTCCTACCTTGTTAGACGTGCTGAAGATTCTGGAGCTTCCGATCCATGGACGAGCTGTCAGATCTGCTGAGGCAGACATAGATGGGTTTGTGCATCCTCATGTGCAACGGATGTTCGGGTTTGCTACGATCGAGGAGGCTGCTGCGCTATGCTTACGTACGTAGAGTCTATTTTATTATTTATATTTGATTCCATTTTTTAGTTGATTCAATTAAATATTTATAATCCGTGATAAATTATCAGATGGGGGTTTGAACATCCACGGCAAGATAGGCATCACGACGATCCACACCCGACTATTACAGATGTTTGATATACGGGACAGGTAAATTATCGTATATTATAAGAATTTCTCATAATTTCTCGATTAACGTTACTAATTCATTTGTTGTTATTAATTGCAGGACTCCTCAGCAAGAGAGTGATATTGCTTCGCTCTACTTGTTGTCTCTGTTAGGCAGTACGACATTTGTCGACAAGTCTCGGATGAGAATCTGTGCTAATCAAGATCAAAAACGACTTAAAACGGGCTAAGACGAGAATCTGTGCGAAAACCGAGAAAAAACGACTTAAAACGGGCTAAGACGAGAATCTGTGCGAAAACCGATGAAAAACGACTTAAAACGGGCATGGACGAGAATTTGTGCGAAAAACGATGAAAAACGACTTAAAATGGGCTAAGACGAGAATTTGTGCGAAAACCGAGAAAAAACGACTTAAAACGGGCTAAGACGAGAAATGACGCGGAAACCGAGGAAAACCTAGCTAGGGTATAGGGTTTAGGGTATAGGGTTTAGGGTATAGGGTTTAGGGTATAGGGTTTGGAGAGTGGATAGTGGATATTGAATGTGGATAGTGGATAGTAGATAGTAAAAACTTTGGATAGTTGTGTTTGAAATGGATAGTTTGGGCCCAGTTCGTTTAAACGCCTTAGAACGCTAAAACTCAAAATTTGAAAATTGTAACATGATAGAAAATGAAGTCTTTAGTCGTTATCAATTCTCGGAATCGAAAAAAAATCAACGAAAACGTCAACGGGCCTAATAAGGCCGAATTGAGATTTGGTGAGGCCCATTACCTAAAAACGACATAAAACGGGTTAATAAGACCTTAAACATTGAAAAACTTGAAATGTAAAAGTTGTATTTGAGCATTACCAATATGACGGTTTCGTTTTTATAATAAAATAACAAAATGAACACTTCGAAATATCTAAACAGTCACTTTCACCTTGTAACGAGTTAATCTCAAGTATATAAGTCGTATAGTTTTACTCATATGTGTGTGATATCAATTTGTTACTCAAATAAACTTTACATAACACTTTCATTAAATGTTATGAAACACTCAAATACTCCAAAATAACGACATTTCACATCTTCGTATTGTCCATATTGTTTGATTACTCGATATTTAATGAAAGTTTTAATGAAATACGCATAAAATTATGATTAATCAAGCAATATGGACAATACGAAGATGTGAAATGTCGTTATTTTGGAGTATTTGAGTGTTTCATAACATTTAATGAAAGTTTTATGTAAAGTTTATTTGAGTAACGAATTGATATCACACACATATGAGTAAAACTATACGACTTATATACTTGAGATTAACTCGTTACAAGGTGAAAGTGACTGTTTAGATATTTCGAAGTGTTCATTTTGTTATTTTATTATAAAAACGAAACCGTCATATTGGTAATGCTCAAATACAACTTTTACATTTCAAGTTTTTCAATGTTTAAGGTCTTATTAACCCGTTTTATGTCGTTTTTAGGTAATGGGCCTCACCAAATCTCAATTCGGCCTTATTAGGCCCGTTGACGTTTTCGTTGATTTTTTTTCGATTCCGAGAATTGATAACGACTAAAGACTTCATTTTCTATCATGTTACAATTTTCAAATTTTGAGTTTTAGCGTTCTAAGGCGTTTAAACGAACTGGGCCCAAACTATCCATTTCAAACACAACTATCCAAAGTTTTTACTATATACCCCTTCCTTTTCAAATTTTTCAAGTTTTTTTGGCTAAATACCCCTTGCATTATGAAAACTATTTCTTTTTGCTAAATACCCTTTTCTTGTCATTTTTCGTTGTACGACCCTTCATAAACTCGATTTTCGCGCCGTTTTCCGTTGTAATCCCGTTTTACTCGATTTTCGCGCCGTTTTTCGTTTTAATCCCGTTTTACTCGATTTTCGCGCCGTTTTCCGTTGTAATCCCGTTTTACTCCATTCATTGGGCTTGGCTGGGCTGAATTATTTGGGCTTGGCTGGGCTGAATTATTTGGGCTTGGCTGGGCTGAATTATTTGGGCTTGGCTGGGCTGAATTATTTGGGCTTGGCTGGGCTGAATTATTTGGGCTTGGCTGGGCTGAATTATTTGGGCTTGGCTGAGCTGAATTATTGGGCTTGACTGAGCTGAATTATTGGGCTTGGCTGGGCTGAAATGTTCGGCTGATGGTTTGAATTGTTGGGATGAATTCTACATCTAGCATACAGCTGGATGTCACTTATATGAAAATGAATGTGTTACAGCTACTACACAGCTGTAAGTCACAGAAGTCACAGCTGGATGACATAATTTTAAGTTATTGGGCCTTTGTTGTTGTGGGCCTTTTGTCTACACCGACCCAATTTTTCCCTAACCCTAGTAAAACTTCGGCTATAAATTCACTGCCTCAGTGAACCCTTTCATCACATTCTCACTCCGCCGTAAAATCTTAATTGTTTCAAGTTCTTACTCTGTAAGTTTCATTTTTTACTGATTTGGATAGATATCTTCATTGTTTCTAAAATGTTTTCTTACTTTGTATTACAGATTCAAACAAGCATGGCATCATCTTCATCCTCCCCAGTTCCAGCTGAAGGCACTCAGATCCAGTGCCCTAGTAGAAGGTGCTCAAAGACACTCACCGTGTTATCTGCTAATAACAAGGACAATCCCCATACGTATGGACGAAGGTTTGTTACATGTGATTGTAACTGGAGGATCGTGTATCTGGAGCCAGAATACGACCCTCATCATCTCCGAGTCATGGCCAAACTGTTGAAGGAACACGCTGACATGGAGCTCAAACTTCGTATTTTTCACAGGTGGGACAAAGAATCAGCCTTATTCCACCTTGGAGTTCTGTTTCCCAATGAATATGGCCGTGGTCCTCCTTCCCCTGATTCCGATTAGGATGTAATGTTGTTATGTGTCTTGAAAGTTGTTACGTCTTTGCTAAGTCTGTTGTAGTTTCTGGAGTGTCTGTTTTAATTTAACAAGTAATCCCTTGTAGTGAATTCAGAACTTGTTTCATTTAACCCATCTAAAACATTAAAAAATAACAGACAAGACAATACTATAAAAAAGGAGTCAAGATATTAAAAGCATAACAGACATACAACAGAAGTCATCAACTAGAATTTCAAAAGGTGAAACATTCAACACATCCGAATTCACTACAGATCAACATCTATACTACCATAATTAATGCGATAGTCCTTCCATTGTTGCATCCTCAGCGCGAACCCGCGATCCAATTCATTCGCACTAGGATCCTTGAACATGCGCCAAACTCCAGGTACAGATGGTACCGGACAGTCTTCTCTAAGGCACACCTAAATTACAAAACATAAATACCATGTTAAGCATTAAGAAAATTGAGTGAAAATCACAAATACTTTAGTGAAAATCATACCGGTATGTAGTGGTTTGCTAAGCCCACACGAGCCATTGCATAAATTTTCAAACCATGACTGGAGCATTGTTGATACACCTTCATCGGTAAGCACAAATATGATCGGACTTTGGATAAGTATATCAAACCAACCTGAAACTTAGTGGCAAATGCTAATCCAATCATGGGCATACTCATCCAGTATCTTTCAGGACATGGTGATCTGCTATAGTTGACCTCTTGAACAAGAGCGTCGAAGTTGTTTGCCAAATCCGGGCGTAGTCTGGTCATGACTCGTCTGTAGATATCACTGTTCTCTAACAGCTCCGTAGTCAGTTCCATGCGAATGCGAGGATATTCTTGTTGGTGATGCCCCAACAACATGGCTAGTGACCGATATCCACAGTGTCCATCCGCCCTTACGTCTTGTGCATCTACAATGTATGGAAACATGAAGAGATCAACATTGTCAACCCCGAAGTCTACCCCACATTTCGTCATTGTTGGCTGAGGGAACTCATCTGTAAGAGTGCAACCTGATAATCCGAACCCCTCTCCACCAGTGCCACTTGAATGACCAAACGCCTCTGCCGCAGTGCACCCAGCAACTTCAAACTCCCTCATTATAGTAGGCTCGTTGAAAGTAGGTTGTGCCGCCGTTGCTTTTCCCTTTCCCTTTCCTCTAACCGTCTTATTCTTCGCCTTCGCAGCATCATTTTTCTCTAATTCTTCCCTTGCGTACTCAAACGCGCTCATCTCTCTCTCGGTTCCCCACTTCTTTCCTACCGCTCCTCTTGGTCTGCCAGGATCCTTGATTCCCGTCGGCTCCAACGCAAGACTTTGATGTGGATACTCCAACATTGTGTACAAGTCCGCTATCTGAGACCACTGACTTTCAGGAAGTTCCCCCTTTTGCCATCTATCGTTGAGCTCAATGAATCTCAACTCCCGCATGGTCTGAGGTACACCAATCTCTACCTCCCCGTTATCAAGTTCAATCCTATCCCATTGTAGCTGCCTCCAGAATCTGTGAATCTGATTGAGCTTGAATGGCTTCTTCTGAATAATATGTTGCACCATCTCGTGGATGCACGGTAGGCCTTGACATTCTCGCATCCAGTAATCTTCGCAATGTTCCTCATAATTCTTCGCCTTTATATCCTCCCATATATCCCACAACTTATGCAACGCTCTATCAGACACATTATGGAATAGATGCCGAAATATCAATTTCACTTGTGGATTCATTCGTCTGAAAACCCCGGGTGTCTTGATCCGATCCTCTTCCATGGTGGCCCTCACCTTCACAATCTGGCCCTCGATGGCTGCATGGATCCTCACAACCATTCGATTAAAACCGCCTATACTTGAACCGATTATTTTCTTCAACACCTTATGCATTCCCTCAACCCTATGTTTTATTCATTCAATGTCGCGTTTAAGTAAAACAACTGTTACATAATCAAACTAATAAATAAATCGGAAACGTTTAAGTAAGTTAAAAAAAAATTACCTGTTTGAGGTCCTCGTGAAGAAGTGAAGATTGTGTTCCGTCCATGCGCAAACAATGTTTGTCTTATAAGGGATAAGCCACACCTTTTCAATGTATCCGACGACGCCGCTTCTCCAAGATGTTCTCAATCCTAGCAGTCTTTCCTCGTATCGTTCCTCCGTTCTTGATAGAAAAAGTCTCCATACTTGCGAGCACAACCTTTTCACCGATTCCTTATTTTTCAAAATTCTGGTAGCGTTTACCTCGATGTTGTGCTTGATATGAACCCAACACAAGAGGTGTTGAACCGGAAGATCTTTGAACACATATTTGATTGCAGTGATGAGAGCTAGTTCTCGATCGGTCATTATTGCAGTCGGCATTACTCCGGCATCCTCAAACAACTTTCTAAGCCTCTGAATTATCCACAAGTAGTGCATTGTTTCCTCCTTACCCGTGAATGCATATGCAATGTTGAATGTCTTATGCGTGCAAGTGAAACCGACAATCTCCACAAGAGGCATTTTATACCTGCATAATATATTTAAATAATGAAGGAAGAGGCATATGCAATATATTTAAACAAAATTTTTTTGATATACAACTATTATGTACCTATTCGTCTTGTATGTGGCGTCAATAACCACGACGTACGGAAACATCTTCAACAAGTGCAACGAGTCTTGATGGGCAAAAAACAAGATTTCCACCTCGTTTGATTTCTTCTTGCAGAGGGGATGCACTACATAGCTGCGCTCCTTCAAAAACTTCAGGGTCCATTGTGTAACAGTCAAATCTCCACGATCCTCAAAATGCATCTTCTGAATAAAGTTGGCGATTTGTTTTGTGGATGTTGTATTCCCTGGAAAGGCCGCACTCAACTGAGTAGCAATAACAGACGGCGTAGTCAAGCTGTTCGCACATACCGTCACAAATTTCACCTCATTCGGCGTCATTCGACCCATGTACGGATGGCCAATGAAGCTAGTGCAAAGCTTATGATTGTGTTGTCCGTATTTTACCTTCACATACCATCCATCTCTCGCATCCCTCGCCCTGAACCTATATCCTCGGATCTCAAACTTGCAATCCGACTTCTTATCCCTACTATCCCGCTCTGTATTAACAACCTCCTCTGTTTCGCCATCCTCTCTTTTCTTTTTCCCTGATCTATACACTCCAGCATGCGAGCACATTATATTCATTTGACGCTCATTGCTATGGCGAGTCACTAATACCATCATAAGTTGTCTACCAATACTCTGAACCCAACGCCTCAAGTGTTCCTTAGTAGGAAACGTTTCTTCGGTATCAAACGAATCATAGTAATCCATACCCTATAATTAATAAAAACTACCATATTTATCACAACTAAAACTTAAAACTACGAGTCCACATCAATCTAAACTATCACTTCTACAAATTATTTGCAACTAAATAACGTAAATAAATACGAAACGATTCTAATTAATTACTAACCGAAAAATCTCCGGCGTCGAAGTCTCCTCCTTCTTCGTCGGTATCGTCGTCCCACATCCCGTCGTCGGGTTCACTAAAATACTCTTTCTCATCCACGATCGCATCGTCTTCGTCACTCCCATGCTCGTTCTCTTCAACATACTCGTTCTCTTCACCGCTCCCATACTCAATCTCCGTCACATATTCAAACTCCTCACCATCACTCAAATTTGTAACTCTCCTATTTGACATTTTTGACTTCAACATCCATCCGAAGTTCCTACATTTATACACATACTACATCCCAAACGGTCATATTCTGAAAAAATAGCCGTTGGGATAAAAACAATCGTACGCCCATTATGGGCGTACGCCCATAATGGGCGTACAGGCAAAATATACCCCAACGGTCACTTCTGAATTTGGACAAATAGCCGTTACACACAATTTTTTTCTCGTACGCCCATTATGGGCGTACGCCCATAATGGGCGTACGAGTAAAAAATTGTATTTCCCCAACGGCTATTTTCAAACGGCTATATTATTAAAATTTATACTGTACGCCCATTTTGGGCGTACGCCCATTTTGGGCGTATACATAATACCGTATTTTGTATTTTGCCTCACATTCGATGTTGGGATTTTGCACTGTCCGCCCAAAACCAGCGTACGCCCATTTTGGGCGTACGAAAATGTAGTGTGGAAAGTTGCAAAATGTAGTGCGTATAGCTTTTGCCTTTATAAACACCTTTTGAAAAATACTCTCTCTGTCCCTTATTTTGGATCACATTTGATACTATACACAAAGATTAAGAAGAAGAAGAAAGAGAAATTTGCATAAGGAATTGTGTCCAACCCCATTTCTCAACCAATTAAAACTAAGTTTACAAATTTAACAGCCAATGAGAATGCTTCATTTGAAGCACACGGATTACCAAAATTACAAGACCAAAATACCCTTACAAAATCTGTTTACAATCTTTACAACTGCATTAAGGCATTAACAGTATAAAACCCATAACTGAAGCTCACAACAGTTTCAGCTGCTAAACACAAAACAGAGCAAAAAACTGAGAGCAAATAAAAAAACAGAGCATTTACTGCTGCATCATTGTCGAAGGAGAGGATGGCTTCAGCATTTATGTACAACGACGCTCAAGATCCTGATGATGACGACTCATTAAATAATGAGGAGATGGGGGACTTAGGAGAAGAACCTGCTTTTCCTTTTGATCTGAACCAAGAGCCTGCACCATCAGAATCTGAGGATCATGGAGAGGCAACCCAACATCATCAGCCTCGTACTCCCAGACTCAACAGCAGCATGAAGATGCACATTCTGAATCACCTTCTCAACAAATCTTCAGGGGACAGACTTCCACATGGAGCCATCAATGAAGTTGCAAAACTGTTCAATGTGCACAGAAGAACTATTAGTAGGATCTGGATAGTAGCAATGAGACAGAAGGCGGCAAATCAAGCTTACACTATCAACACAAAGCATCACAATGCTGGAAGGAAGCGAACTCAAGTTGATCAAGCAGCAATTACAGCACTAAGCATGGGGGACAGAACATGTATCAGAGATTTAGCAAGCAAACTAGATATTCTCAAATCAGTTTGTCATAGAATGGTGAAGATGAAAATAATAAAGGCACACACAAATGCATTACACCCTGGTTTGAGTGAAGCTCACAAGAAAACCAGGATTGAATGGATTCTCAATCTAATCACAGGAGGGACAGTTGCAGAAAAAACAGAATATCATCCAATGTATGATTTCATTCATATTGATGAAAAATGGTTCTTTCTTACAAAGAAGACACAGAGATGTTATCTAGCAAAGCATGTAAGAGGAATGTATAGGGCTGCTAGTTCAAGTAAGTTTATTCCTAAGGTTATGTTCATGGCAGCAGTTGCAAGGCCAAGGTTTAATGAAGAGGGAGCATGCACATTTGATGAAAAGATTGGTATTTTTCCATTCACTTACCAGGAAGCAGCAAAAAGGAAATGAGTTAGGAGGCCTAAGGGGACAATTGTTACAAAACTTGTGGAGTCAATTAACAAGCATGTTACTAGAAGAATGTTAATTGATCAGATCATACCAGCAATCAAGGCCAAATGGCCACAAGATGGACAGAAAGTCATATACATCCAACAAGACAATGCAATGCCTCATATCAATCAACAAGATCCAGAATGGCAAGAGGTACACAAACAAGATGGATTTACTTTTATTCTAATTCAACAGCCAACAAACAGTCCTGATTTAAATATACTAGACCTAGGCTTTTTTAGGAGTATACATTCACTGATGCACAAAAAGATGCCTAGAGATGTTGATGAAATGCTACAAGCAGTTTATAATGCTTTTTATGAGTTGGAGGCCACTACTCTAAGAGATGTATGGATTTCTCTCCAAAATGTTATGAATCAAGTGTTACAAGTCAAAGGAGGAAATGATTATGATCTGCCTCATGTCAGCAAAAAGAAATTAAGAGCACAAGGTCTGCTACCAGAGATAATCAAGGCAACTACATGGGCTGTTATAGAAGCGTGGGAGATTGTTCATGGGGCTTCAGTCAATGAAAACAATGAAGACAGCCAAGCAAATAATGAAACAGAAGACATTCCATTTGAAGACAATGAAGACAACCAAGAAGATTTAGACAACTTCATAATTATGTAGGTAATTGGCTTAATTATCTAGGATTATATGACTTATGTAAGCATGCATAGACTACCAGTTTTTGTAAGCAAGCTTACAGTAGTCATATTTTTTGTAAGCAAAGCAAATCAGATAAATATCAGAAAGTCATGCAAGTGTTTAAGGCAACCAATTTGTCTTAGGTGTCCCCATGACCATCATGATTAACAATTAATTCCAAGACTTAACATGTCAGATAGGCATCAGTCAGTAAGAAATATCTAGTGTTTCTATAGCACATCCAGGCAGTGGAAATTAAGGGCTTGTATCTCAGCATTGACATTTTTCATCATTGAAGATAACAGATGTCCCCATTCCCTCATTGATATCAAGCCCCTAAACACTAACCTAAACATACCAGATAGGCACAACAAGACACTAATTACTGTGTTCCTATGGTACATTAAAGAAATGGAAATTAAAAGCAATCTCAGATCATGATAAACAGACTTCATCATAGACATTAAAAAGGGGACAGATTATTCTTATGCATGAAATCTCTGATTATTTATCAGACTTCCAATTCCTACAACATTATTATCACATCAGGTCAAGCACAAAAAACCACCAAATGAACCTCAGTTCATCAGATGAACAACCACAGATTATTCTTGACACATCACCAAATGAACCTCATTTCATCAGATGAACAACCACAACATTTCACAGATGAACAACCACAACATTTCACAGATGAACAACCACAACATTTCACAGAAAATCACCAAATGAACCTCAGTTCATCAGATGAACAACCACAGATTATTCTTGACACATCACCAAATGAACCTCAGTTCATCAGATGAACAACCACAAATTATTCTTGACACATCACCAAATGAACCTCAGTTCATCAGATGAACAACCACAGATTATTCTTGACACATCACCAAATGAACCTCAGTTCATCAAATGATCAACCACAGTAGCAACCAAAATCACAGTTCAAGCAGAGTAAATAACCAGAAAACCAAAAACAGTAAACCCCATAAATACATTGTCTAGTTTACATACGCAAAAAATATCAAGTCCACATCTGGACTTCCATATAGGCAAAAATCAGTCCACACGAGGACTTCCACATACGCAAAAAATTACCATTGTTCTTAATCCAGACAGATAACAAAAATTATAAACAAAGCCAAGTAGATGATGACTTAGCTAGATTTCTTCGGAATTGGATGCACAGTAGGAGTGGGAGACAGAGGGCGAGTCCGGGATGACCACGATCTCAGGGGACGGTGGAGGAGCAATCTTCGGGGACAATGGATGAGCAATCTCCGGCGTCGGGGATGACTATGATCTCCCGGGGACGAGAGAGCCCTTCGTTATCCGACAACTCCGGCATCTCCGACGATCGCTTCATGTCCATGGATTCCTTCTTCTGCTCCGGCGTCCACAGCATGTCGATGTCCTCCGACGGATGGGTGGTCCAGGTGTGATCACCAACGCAACTGACACCCCACTTGCATGGGAGGGGGGGGATAATGAACAACCCTCTCGACCGGAAGAAGTCAGCGAGGCATCAGGATCTGGAGAATCGTCTTTGAAAAAAAGATCCAGAGCCACCTCCGAGTCGTTGTTGACGGAGGAGATCGATGGAGTCGCCGACAAAGGAGAGGATGGGTTTGAGACAGTGAGCGAATGATGCCCATCGGAGAGTGGAGGGGTGCCACTGTGGGTAAAGCTTTGAGAGGGCCTAGTATTAGTGGACGAGTCCATCGGAGAAGATCGACAAAGAGATGGTGGAGCCGGTTAGGGTTTCAAGAGAAGAAGATCGAGAGAAATGAGAGAGGCGGTTAGAGTTTTCAGAGAAGAGAATGAAGGGAGAAGGTTAGGGTTAGGAGGTTATATAGGGGGATTAGTGGGCTGGTTTTTGGGCTTCGTTTTGCGCTGAGTAATGGGGTTAATTAAGGGCTAATTGTGTTTAATTAAGTTAAGTAGAGTGCCAGTTAATTGTAATTGTGTTTTTAAGTTAAATTTTTTTTAAGTTAGCTAAGTAAAAATGGTGGAAATTTAATGGAGTTTTAGGTGGTTGGTGAGTTAATGGAGAAATATTAAATGTAGAAGATGATGTAGATGGTTGATGTGATTGATAAAGTAATGTTAGGATATGAATAAAATAAATTGAATAAGGGTATAATGAGAAGAAATCCATGGATAGAAATGGAAATGTGACTCAAATTAGGGGACACCCGAAAAGAAAATGTGATCGAAATAAAGGGACGGAGGGAGTAAGTGGGTTTGTTGATTTCGAAAAACGTGTAATAAAAATAATTTTTCTTTTTCTTCACTCCTCACATATTCTCTATAAACTACACGTTTTCCCATAAAAACCACCTTTATACCAAACAAACTTTTATACAAAAACCTATTTTTCATCTATTTATAAAGGCCGTTTAACCCCGCACCCGATTTTTTATAACTGGCACCCGCTTTGGGCGCATCCCAGGTGCGTCCATTTTTTTTTTTTAAACCGGGTCATTTATGAGCGCATCCTGGATGCGCCCAAGAAAAAAAAACTACTCAAAAATCCGGTCTGATTTTGGACGCATCGTAGGTGCGCCCAAAACTGAACCGGGTTTTTAAAAAAAGGTTTGGACGCATCCCGGGTGCGCCCAAGAGTGGGTGCCAGTTATAAAAAAGTGGGTGCGGAGTTTTTTGCCGTTTATAAACCAAAATCTCTTTATAAACTACTTTCCCTGACAAACTGAAAATGCTAGAACATTGTTTGCTTACTAAAAATATGATCCATACAATTAGCATGATCGGTTTTTCTAACTATATTTGTAACTTCACTTATTCACAAAATGGTATCCCTACATAAAAAAAAAAACGGATCACAAAAAAATGTAATCCCAAATTTAAATATTTAATAAAAAAATTCAAATATTTAATAATTATTGTCATTATAAACTTTTTAACCTAAGTGTATATTTCATATGCGCGATTTCTACAATGAATATATGATTCATGTGTAAAACATAGAAGATTGGTAGAATTTGTTCTAACGGTCTTTCTAACCTATGCCCTACTTGAAAAGGAAATTGTAACTCCAAGAAAGAAAATATAAACCATCACAATAAATGATTTAATGAAATTTAGCATAAATCAACCAAATTTTTCTACATTTAGACTCTTATCCTATTCCCTAAGGACATAGGATAGAAAATCCGTTTGTTCAAAGTCGGTGTAGATTTTAGCTCACTTGCCAAGTTGTCGATAAATGAAGCAAAATCTCTTAATTAATAGTAAGAGATCTTAAAATGATTTTGAAAATAAGATATAGTATATACGTTTTATTAGACTGTCAGATAATTATCAATAATTCAGGCGACAACGTATTCATTGTACTCCCTCCGTCCCCTTTTGATCTTCCCATTTCAAATGGGCACATATGTCGATGCACGTTTTGTTTCATCAATATCTCTCGTTACAAGTTAAATAAAATTGTAAAATTTTGATATTGTTAAAGTACTCATTGATATGAATCAAACAAGACCACTCATGACTATATTTTACTTTGTACAATAGCTAGAAATCGAAAGATTCTCTTTAATCGTGAATAGTGTTAAAAAAGCAAACGAGCCTTATATTTAGGGACGAATGAAGTATATTATAGTAGCAAATTGTACGTGCATGCTTTAAAATTTGTACAAATAGGCCAATTTGCCAATATGCACAATTTTTAATGTATTTATACATTAAAGAACCTAGAAAGAAGAATAATTGAATCATTAATATAACTTACGTATATTGGACAATTTAGAAGCAGTAGCTAATCGACAATTTGTGAGTCTGATCGATGTTACACTTCTTTTACGTACCACGTGAAATTGGCATTTTCCGTTCTTTATTTAAAGCACTTACTTTAATTGCAATTTGGCCTATTTGTGTCTTACTTTTGGCTTGTTGCCTATCAAGTCATAAATGTTCTTCACATTGGCATCTGTTCCGTTTCTACGACGAAATTGTGGAAAATTGTTAGGTGTACATTTGGTTAGAAACAGATTTGCACGTGGTTGTTTTGTTGCTTAATAAATGGTGGATCATTGTCATCCGTTATCTAGCCTTCTCGTTTTGGCGAAAGGTTTTATCTGTAGAGGTTGAGATGTCCATTCCATCATTTCCGAGAAGCTAATTGGGTTGTTGATTCCCTTGTTTCTCGCTTTTTCCCTTTTTTTGGTGTTTTTATTTTGGAATCCCCGCCTGTGAGGGTTCCTTCTTTGCTTTCTGACGATCTTAGAGGTACTTTGTTGCGTCGACTTGTTGTTTCATAATTGTTTTTGTGAAAGTTCGGGAGCCTATACTCTCTCATTTCTACCAAAAAAATCAAGTCATAAATTCGCAACTAAAATATATCGAAATCATAAACCTTTTGTATTTTTATTCGAAGCCGAAAAATTGACATATTTAATTTAAACCTATAATCACATTTATTTCATAACTTAATGGGTTGGCATTCTAAAAACTACTTTAGTATTTAATAATAATACTTATATGTTTTTACATGTATAATAGTACATGTCAGTTTCAATTATCGTATTCTTTGTTTCTACATCGTTTAACAGCCGATCAACAAGTAACTATATAAGTAGCTGAACTGCTGAAGCAGACTAGTGACACAAACATCTGATATAAGCTTTTAGAGAAAACTTAGACGACATTTTTGCTTAATTCCGAAATTTTCTTTTAGGCTAAGAAATCTTTCATTTGGGAGCATCTTAGATCATAGACTTGTTGTCTCGACTTAGGAATCAATGATTTGTTCTCGAGTAATATGTCACTGATTTGTCATTTTTAAAATTTTGATGTTTTAAGTTTCAATAAGATCAACGATCATTATCTTACAAAATATTTATATCTCATGCACTTGGATTGGAATAAATGCACGTGTACTAACCATCTTTCTTTAACCGGCCAATTGAAGGTGCAAGTAGAAGTTGGGAGTTGGCATCGATGGATATTTTCTTCTTTATCGATCATAGGCTGCTTTTTTTATTATTGTGATTTAGACTTAGTTTTGGCGTTAGTGTTTGAATACGATAGATGGTTGCATGACTATATATTGACTCCCATTATGCATTTAAGGAAAGGGAAATTACATAGTAGGTGATTAAATGCAAACCCTAATCAAAATTGTGACTGAACGTAAGTGATATCAATCATCAATCTAGTGAATATATTCAATATAGAGTATGAGTAATCATTTCTGATATGTTAATATCAATCAATGTCAAAACTAAACTTAAACCTAACTAGTTTTTTCTCAACTTGAATTGATATTTCATCTAATGAAAAAAGTTCCGGTGAGAACAAGGCTTAACGTAGGAAAAAACGAAGTTTTTCGCGTTCACGTATAACAAGCTAAAATTAAACTAATATTCATAATTTGGGTGGCAATGTTCTTAATCCGGACGATAATTTTTTTATTATTGTGATTTAGACTTAGTTTTGGCGTTAGTGTTTGAATACGATAGATGGTTGCATGACTATATATTGACTCCCATTATGCATTTAAGGAAAGGGAAATTACATAGTAGGTGATTAAATGCAAACCCTAATCAAAATTGTGACTGAACGTAAGTGATATCAATCATCAATCTAGTGAATATATTCAATATAGAGTATGAGTAATCATTTCTGATATGTTAATATCAATCAATGTCAAAACTAAACTTAAACCTAACTACTCCCTCTGTCCCATATTGATAGTCTCATTTGATTTTTGTACACTATTCAAGAACCGAGAGAATCTTGTAGATTTTTTCCAATATATACAATAGAACATAGTCATCATATTGGGTCTTATTTGATTCGTCTTAATGATTACTTTAACAATATTAAAAAATTATAATTTTTATTAACATATAATTAGAGATATTTACGATACAAAACGTGTCTCGACATATGTGTCAAAAGCAAATGAGACTATCAATATGGGACAGAGGGAGTAGTTTTTTCTCAACTTGAATTGATATTTCATCTAATGAAAAAAATTCCGGTGAGAACAAGGCTTAACGTAGGAAAAAACGAAGTTTTTCGCGTTCACGTATAACAAGCTAAAATTAAACTAATATTCATAATTTGGGTGGCAATGTTCTTAATTGAATTGATATTTCATCTAATGAAAAAAGTTCCGGTGAGAACAAGGCTTAACGTAGGAAAAAACGAAGTTTTTCGCGTTCACGTATAACAAGCTAAAATTAAACTAATATTCATAATTTGGGTGGCAATGTTCTTAATCCGGACGATAATTTTTTTATTATTTAGTTTTGGCGTTAGTGTTTGAATACGATAGATGGTTGCATGACTATATATTGACTCCCATTATGCATTTAAGGAAAGGGAAATTACATAGTAGGTGATTAAATGCAAACCCTAATCAAAATTGTGACTGAACGTAAGTGATATCAATCATCAATCTAGTGAATATATTCAATATAGAGTATGAGTAATCATTTCTGATATGTTAATATCAATCAATGTCAAAACTAAACTTAAACCTAACTAGTTTTTTCTCAACTTGAATTGATATTTCATCTAATGAAAAAAGTTCCGGTGAGAACAAGGCTTAACGTAGGAAAAAACGAAGTTTTTCGCGTTCACGTATAACAAGCTAAAATTAAACTAATATTCATAATTTGGGTGGCAATGTTCTTAATTGAATTGATATTTCATCTAATGAAAAAATTTCCGGTGAGAACAAGGCTTAACGTAGGAAAAAACGAAGTTTTTCGCGTTCACGTATAACAAGCTAAAATTAAACTAATATTCATAATTTGGGTGACAATGTTCTTAATCCGGACGATAAAATTTTTTTAGGTCATTTTGATTTAATAAAAAATCAAGTTCGCATAATGTTTAAAAATTTCATTGACATATAATCTGTAATTCGTTTTTTCTACGTTAAGAGCACCGAAACTTTCGTCTATCTTAAATTATAGACTCTCTTAAAGAGAAAAAGACATGGTATTTTTGAATGACCTCCTCAAAATATATATGATCATAGAAGGAATAAGATAAACTAGTTTATTAGAATGGTAAAAAGAATTGTATCATCATGCAAGTTGTGTAGATATATACGTTGAACATTGCCATTTGGGATGAATTGATTGCAAATTCCAACTCGATCTACTACACCATCCTTCCCACTTGTCATAAACAACACATTCATACATCACAACCGAGTCAATACATCATCTTAACCCCAAAATATGGCTTACTATATATACACCCAACTCCTCTCCATGATCTCCTCATATAAACTTAAACTAAATCCCTTTTTTTCTACCAATTAAAAATGCCTCATTCTTCCGTCCTCCTCCACCACCCCCAAACACCACCCTCCACCTCCACCTCCGACGCCTACACCCGCCACCCCGATACCGACATCCCGTCCTCCGCCGCCCTCTTCCACTCGTACCCGGTCGGCCCCGACCAGTGTTGCTCCGCCGTCGTACAAAAAGTCGACGCTCCGATCGACGCCGTCTGGTCGATCGTCCGCCGCTTCGACGCCCCTCAATCCTACAAACACTTTGTCAAAAGCTGCCGCCTCCTCGACGTCGCCGGAAATTTCGCCGGAGAAGTTGCCGGAGTTGTCGCCGGCGTCGGGAGTCTCCGGCGAGTCGAGGTCATCTCCGGCCTCCCCGCCGCCACCAGCACCGAGAGGCTCGAGATCCTCGACGACGAGCGTCGTGTTATCAGCTTTAGTGTTGTCGGTGGGGACCACCGACTGAGGAATTACCGGTCGGTGACGACGCTTCACGGCGGAGGGGAGGAGGAGACGGTGGTGGTCGAGTCGTATGTGGTGGATACGCCGTCGGGGAACACTAAGGAGGAGACTTGCACGTTTGTTGATACTATTGTCAAATGTAACTTGCAGTCTTTGGCTAATCTCGCTGAGGCCAATTACAGAATTGTCAACTGTGAATCTGTTTTCACACAAACTCTCATGTAATCTTTCTATCTGCACTTGCAGTTTTTGGCTTAACTCATGAATGTGGGTAAAGAGAACAATAGTATTTGGTTTTTTTTCCATTGCCTTGTGTGTAAGGATTTTCTGGTATTTTGGTTAATTGTAGTGTGAAAGCAATGAGATCAATAGAAGTGCATATTTTGGTTAATTCATTTTTGTGTTCTATGTTATACTAACATTTTGATTAATTCATTAATTGAGTAGTACTTCCCTAGTGAAGTAATTGTGTGGCTGATCTAATTGCTTTTATTTCCCCTTTGTTTTTTCGCAATGTTTAGAGAGCTTTATACTCCAATTTATACAACTTGCAGTCATTGGCTCACCTTGTTGAGGCGAACAACAGAATCGCAAATTGCGAATATGTTTCACTTGTGCCTTTTGTAATCTTCTTATAAGAGTTGCTACCTCCTCTCCTCCGTTGATGTCGGAAGTCTTCGACGAGTCCCGAAATTTCCCGGTGAAGTGAATTTTGTGAGGATTTTTTTTTTCCGCTTCTGTAATTATTTAGAAAGTTTATTTTTTCGGTAAAAAAGGTCATTCTTTCCGAATGATTATACTGACAAGTCTGGGAGTAGAAAACCTCTTCACATCATCTGAAAGCAAATCCACATATTCGATAAGCCGAAACTAAAAAATCTCTATATAATTACTAAAGCAAATCACCTTACTCCAATTCTAACTATGCCACGTGACATACTCTTCATTCTAGCCATCCACTTGACGCCATTTCATTGGTCACAATTTTTACTATTTATTGTAATTTTCTTAAAAAAATGATTATACTTGGAAAATCATGTGCAAAAATATCACAAAAAAATTGCTTGACATCTTTTAGATTACAAAAAGATTTTTATTTGTTAATTTTTTTAGACTTTGACCTCCCAATATTCTATTATGTTATTTTACACACTTATAATATTGCTTAAGATCTTTCACATTTATATATGTTGAAATTAATTTATTTAAATTTGTTAAAATTGACCTACGATAATTTGATCAAATAAGATTTTTGGTATAACAATTCATTAATATTCGTTGTTTATTATATTTAAAATTGCAAAACTTAATTATATATCAATATCATTTAAGATATCAACTTATTTTCATATAAAATTATATATTACATAATACTTCATACTACTCATTAACTATATCGAGTTATATAAACCCGCGCATGACGCGTAAACTAGGCTAGTATATTCACTAAAGAAGAAGAGAAAGCAAAAGAGCGAGTCAACGATAAGTTCGCTTCTCAAAATACTCCCTCCGTCCCTTAATATAAGGTCCATTTGTTTTTTCGACACTATTCACAAACCGAGAGAATCTTCTCGTTTTCTTCCAATATATAGAAATAAATATAGACATGCGAAATATCGTTTGATTCGTCTCAATGAGTACTTTGACAATATAAAAAAATTATAATTTTTATCATCGTATATTTAGAGATATTAACGTTATAAAACATGTATCGACAAATATGTCAAAAGCAAATGAGAAGATCAATAGGAGACGGAGGGAGTACATGTCAAAATTGGAGATCACAACTCTTGTTGAGAAAGCTTTTCGCTAAAACAAACAGGCTAAAAAGAGATAACAATGACCCATGAATTTTTGTTAACTACAAATGTGTTTCCTCACAAATCCTTTCGTTTTTCACGATGCTTCGTCGCAATGTTATACACAAAGATTCTGTAATGGGGGTGAAAACTCTGAATTTTGAAATTAAATCATAAAACTATTGTTCTATAAACTATAAATCGATTATACTATATGTACTTTAGAATAAGTTTGAACGCTTTTTGATTTATGACTTGGGAGTTGGGAATAATCCATGCACAAATAGTCCAAAAGTGATCATGTTGTATACTTGCATTGCATATATCAAAGTCGATATCCGTTTTGCTACTTTGAATTATATATTATTCATCTACTTGCAGTAGGATAATCCAATCCAGCTGTGCTTGCATGCCTTGTTCTTTCAACTTGCATTTCTAATATATGTTCTCTTTTTTCCCTTTAAATAAAAAAATCCAACTAAGGACTAAAAAATACCTTATATATGGGATAAAGTTCGGGTGAGAAAACTCCTTCAAAACAAAATGCGAAATTTTTCTCGTTCAGAGATAACAAGTTAATGTTCATAATTTAGATGGTAATGTTCATAATTTACTGGCGATTTCGTTTAGGTCATGAGGAAAAAAAATATCAAAAGAAAAATATCAAAATTCTCAGTAATTATAATCACCGTGGCCCTCCCTGAAAACATTAAAAAAAATCATCACCTAAATAATAAATATTATCATACACAATATAATTTGTGAGCGCGAACTACTTGTACTTCGTTTTAAGACCAATTTGCACTGAATGCAATAAAATTCGAAAGATAGTTATTTTAATCATTTTGATAATTATTAATGGCAACTCAAAATAGGTGGCGTTCTAGATGAATTGCTGAATTTTTCTGAAATAAACCTGGTATAAGCTCGTTTTGAAACTTATTCCTAACATAGGCGCTTTTTTGTGATTTGGAAACATTACACGTTGGAGAGATGCTGTTTTTGACAACGTCTCCCAACCGAACCATAATTTATTTATTTTATCAGCGTCTCTTATACATAAGTGTTTAAAAAAAAAATCCCCCGTATAAGAGACGGTAACAAAACCAGCGTCTCTTATAAGTTTTTCAATATATTACAAATTAAAACAAAACAAAATTTTAGGCATGAACCGCTGTTATACCTTTTCTTTTTTCTTTTTTCAAATCCTTAATTTATATATATACTAGGACTTACGCAGCTTCAGATGGCTCGTGAGATCAGTTTCTATGGGTTCGTATCAAAATCGGAATCGAGTGAAATTTATTAACTTATTGTACATTAATTGTTTTATTTTCTTGAGGAATACATTTCATATATAAAATTTGAGGTGGAATTGAAGTGTCTATATAAATTCATGTATAATTTCTCTTATTGTCAATTCTTTTAGAATGAATCACGCGGACTTTTATGTCGAGCCTATTACACATATACGCTTGGAGTCGTGTTTGTAGGACTCTTAGTCGATCAGATCCACAAATTTTAATGTATTTGAATAGACATATACTTCTTTCGTCCCATAATATAAATCTTACTTTTTTGATACTATTCACAAACTGAAAGAATCTTGTAAAAAAATTTCGATATATAAGAAAAAACATAATTGTGTGAGATTTTGTTTGATTCGTCTAAATGAGTAATTTAACAATATTAAAATTTTATATTTTTATTAATATATAATTAGATATATTAACGATACAAAACGCACATCGATATACATGTCAAAAACAAATGAGACTTATATTATGAAACCGAGGGAGTATATCCAAACAAACCCTAAGATTAGCAAGATAGATAATTAAGTATATATGATGAAGTCATGAACTCGTAATGCAATGTACTCCTCCGTCCCATAATGTTCTTCCCATTTCTTCACCGGCACATTTGCCGAGGTATGTTTTGTATCCTTAATATCTCTAGTTGTATGTTAATATAAATAATTGAAATTTGATATTATTAAAGTACGCATTAGTACGAATCAAACAAGACCCCACATGACTATATATTTTGTTATATATCAAGACAAAACGAGAAGATTCTCTTTAATTGTGAATAGTGTATACTATTTGAAATGAGAAGAACAATATGAGACGGAGGAAGTATCATAGTGCGGTGTTAGAGTTTCGTACGAGTTAGCCTTTAGTTTATTTTTGTTTCATTCAACTTTTTTGAATGTGAAACTAGTTAATCAATTGTACGTACGGTTCACTCAAAATTGAAATGTTCTTGCTATAATTCGTACACGCGTAATACATTAGACTGAGAAAAGAAAGCATGCAAGTTGGGAGCATCATATCGTTATCTTTAGTAGTTTAGTGTGCAAGTTGAAGAGAAAGAAGAAGAGGGTTGCATGCAACTTGCAATTCATGCAATGCTTTAAATGGATCACGTGAATTGTGATATATATACAACTTTTCTATAATTTTGTCTACTTTTTATTGATGTTAATTAAACACTTTCATAATTCTCCCTTGAGTTGGATGTACCTACTATGAGCTTAGACATTAAAATTAATGTTCCTTGGGTTTATAGCTTATGAGAAAAGATCTCGTGTATTAGAATTTCTAGACGAGGACTAATGAGGATATACTATATAACTTATATAAATTATTTGATGGTTAATACTATTTGTGACACAGTTTGCATGGATTATAATGTCTGTATGTGCACATCATCAGTCCTCCTCTAAATATACTTTTTTAAATGTCCTTAAATGAAACTAGATCAAACTGTGCTCATATGTGGATTAACGATCCATTTTGGAGGGAAAAAAAGATTAGATTATTTAGACCATCGCCTACGTTATAAAATATATAGAATTTTGTTTCTTTTAAGTCAAATAACTCGTTTGAATATAATTGATAATGACTTTATTTGTATAACATGTCATTTTTTTGCTTTATAATATCATAAAAGCATTATAATACTCATTAATGTTATTAACCGTGATATCCAACTAGGTTTAGGTTTCAGTGACAATGTCTTATTGTCTTAACTAGCAATCTAGCAACCCTCGAACGTTATTGTTTCATGACCATGAACAAGACTTTTGATGTTTATGGTTACAAACATCAATATTCATTGATATGAAAAACAATGTTTATGACATGTTCACAACAATAAACATGATAAAAAAAAACAATGAACATGATCAGAAAAATAAATGTCTACACTAATGTTCGTGGCGCTGAGAAATGTTCGTAGATTTGAAGTTTAATGTAAAAAAATATTCATAGATTTGAACTTTAATGTTCATGATATATTCACAACGAAAATAATTTTTTTTAAAGGAATGCTTTAAATACATGAATATTTTAGCACGAATGAGTAGACGTTTTATGAAGACATCCGTAAACGTTCGAAGACAAATATCTACATTGTTGGTTGAGAGAGGGGTGCTATCTCTACCTAAACCATTATACCAAGTTCTGAATAACTATTTCATTTTTGTGTTTGGAAGAATTATTGTTCAAAAAACGACTACTAGAAAAGTCAGAAAATAATTTATTGAATGAAACTAGGGATTAGAAGTAGCAAATGTATTACAGCAAAACATCCCCATACCCATTTCAAACACCAAAATATATGAGCTAGATAGTGACAGCATTAACATTGTTATACCTACAGAAACAACTAGAAACACCTCTGCATGAAATATCAAATAAAATTGTACATCCAGTTCATTCTTCTTCATCCTCATCCTCATCAACACCTTCATCTTTTCTTTTCTGAGCCCTAGTCGGCCTCGGTTGATCATATCCCGTATCAAGATCTTCCTCTTGGAAGATCCAAGATCCTCTTTCTCGGTAATTCTTTTTCTTCTGCAACTGATTCTTCCACCTGGCTTGCTTCTTCTCAAATTGTTCCTTTGACATTTTCTCCACTTTGTCGAATGCAGGAACCGACCTTTGCAAAACCCTGTATCCCTTTCGGTAAAGGGTTATCCACGCCTTCAAGAGTTGCTGCAAATGGCAAAAGGGAAATAACATGGTTGAAAATCACATGATCCATGGCACAGAACTTACAGAAATTGCAATTTACCAAGAAAATAGTAAAACAAAAGGATCACGTGAGAATGGACGCTAGGCAAAAACTCAGTATAGTAAAAAAGTGCACACATTTTCACATGTATGTGCATAAGTTTGCTATATTTATGAATAAAGGGTTATTTGAAATGAAGCTTCTGCTATTCAGTCTAACATCAAAAGAGATTACTTAAGCATGATGAAAAGTATTTCAAGGTGTGGAATGTATAAATTCACCAACAAATTATAGTAGGATACTGATACCACTACCTATGAGATATGATTCAAAGGAATGATTCTGTTCTTATTTTCCATACTCGTAAATTAAATAACAAAATGTTCGAAAATTGGGAGCTGATGTTTCTGCTCCTATTTGATTCATTTTTAAGTAGGCCAGAAAAAAGAAGGCTAAAGTGGATAGATTCCACCTTGGTGGGAAAAACATGCATAAATATCCAGCTTGCAAATACGATTATAACTTTTTTTGAGAAAAAAGGAATATCCTCTTAGAGCTGACTTTGATAGAAGTTGAAAGCAGAGGGGAGATGTACTTTGTCCTTGGTAAGGATTCAATGTAGGAAAATAGAGGATATGAAGCAAAAAGTGAAATATAATGAAATATTATGACCGTCACTCATCAAACAAGAAGCAAAAGCTTCTCTATTGTAAAAAATATCTAAACAAATTTCCAGTTCACTAAAGCCGCTAAAGATATCAGTACTAGTGTTCTAATAAGCTTTTGAAACAATTTCACGTGAAAACATTCGAAGACCATAAACCAATGTTCTCCAAATGTCAAATATATCTTTTTCTTCAAAATCTTGTTGTCGCCAACACTAGGAAAGCTACCAAAATTTAAACAGTTGACAACGACACAATGACAGTACCAGAAGTCAAAATCCATGTGGTGAAAGTACAGTTTAGACAAAAAACGAAGCTATCAATGCATGCAATTTCAGCTTAAAAGCAATAATTCAAGTAATAAGTAAAAAGCAGGATAGAGAGTTTGTAGACATTATTAAGACTATACCTTTAAATCCTTGTTATAGTGTCTGACATACGGCGGGCCTGTCATGTAGCAACCAAGAGGCTCACGGTACCATTCTCCACCAAAAGTAATCTGATCCATTGCTTGTTCTACACTGAGAACCTCCCATGGGCGCAACCCAGGAATATGTTTGGCCAATAATTTCCTGACAAATGAAAGCAAATTTGGGCCATTGCATCAACAAGCATGAAACATAAGTTTTAACTATACCAATCTTTTATCATGACGTAGAAAAACCTGAGAAAAATCATCAGATATTGCTAACAGTCTAACTTGAACACACCGTAGTGCTAATTATTTGAAAAATTAAGCAAGCTTACCTAAGCTCTCTAGGTATGTGCTTGTTTGGCATGTGGTCCTCTTCTAATATATTAGTTAACTCAGAACCGCTGGCCCAAAGAAAGAGCGAATGGCTGGGAGTTCTAACTCCAGGCCAGATGCCATCATTAGCTTTTAGCACAGCTAGATCACGCTTCTTGCTCTCGATAGCCTCATCTTGGAGCTGCTTGTATGTTTTCTTCTCCTGCCCCTTGAGAGGAACCCCGGGTGGTATTCCTTTCTGAAGCCTATGGAGAAAAGCTGTAGCTGATGCTCCCATCCTCACTGGAAATAAACCAGAACAAAGAAAATATCACTTGGCATAAACAAAAAAGTTAAGAGTTGTATGCTTATACAAGGAAGTTTTGTAGGCAAAATACAACTTCGTTGGAACATATCATCAACGTTTAAAGCTTAAACAGTACAACTAATAATTCGAAAAAAGATGTGCATTGGCAAGGATAACTACTTGGTAGTTAGTTCGAAAGAGACAAACGCGTAAGTAGCATATGTCAGTCTGGTTTGCAGTAACTCAAATAAACTTTAACCAAATTTACCATGAATACATGTAGCATGTTTACAATGTAGGACAGGACATTCACCTAGTCATAGATGATAAATCACATATTCAAATCAAACTTGCAACTCAACATCCTCTCAGCCCAACCACTTCCTTCAATTTCTATTTCCTTATGGAATAAAAAAAAACAAGTTATTAGAAACTGCATGTTCTGACGGAGAAAATATGTAGGAGGGTTATTTGTATTAGGTCAAAATGGCCCAAAAAATACATAAGCTGAATATCAACAAATTTAAAAAAAGTTGAGCTCATTTGAAAACACAGATCCATGTTGTGTAAACATAGGATTTTCCATCGCAAACTGAAAACGGAGTCCATAACTGACCTTCCCAAGTAGCAATTGCTGGTTCTAGACCATAAACCATATTTACGGGTGCCCATTCATCCATATCCTCGCCCCATATAAAGGTGTCCTTATCAATGATTCCACCACCCCAGGCCGTTTTTAACTGGATAAGTTCACAAGGTCCCCTTGTACGACCTAATCGGTCCTTGTAGTACCAGCCACTAGTCTTCATAACAACTGACACAGAAAAAAGAGTAATTATAGACCCTTGCATGACAAAATTGCAGTACCAGAGTAGAAAATAATATCATTCCGGACAGATGATGTAGAGAAAACTTCCCTAGATAATGTGGACAGTGGACACGAATGTTGAAAATTTCATAACAATGTAAAATTGCGTTCTCTATATAAATGTCCATAAAAATTCATATGAAAACAGCAATCCGGAAGCTAATATAACACAACCTAGCCAGCCATAATTTAATACAGGCCTGCATACTTATAGGCTATAGCAAGACCAGCAGATGTAGACCTAATCTATTCTGAGCTGAAATAGTACATATCTTTACAAAACATGTCTTCACACAAGACACAAACAGAACTCAATGATCTAGTCAGGGATGGGCAATCTGAGATGAACTAGTAATTTCAGCTGGAAAACTTATCTTCACACAAAACACAAACAAAACTCAAAACTCACAAGGATAGACTGGTTGGTCTACTTAAACTATGAATTAGTTATAGTTATAATTTACAGAGAAATGAGTGGCTGAGTGCACATTATCTTATTACTTTGGATTTTTTATTTTTAAATTCAAGTACGCTTCAGCTTCTCAACGTTTTGGATATCCAGTTATCTCATTGGTGAATAGTCACTATCATTACTTTCGTCAATAATCTTGACTTTCCTCAAATCTAAATCCACAATCGCCAGAGGGATTCAAATAACTGAACAACCCATTCAAAACCAATCCTCATTGACATTCAAATATTAAGTCCCATTGACATAATGCAAGTAAGGGAACCCACAACAATAAAAACTAAGTCTCACTGCAATACCACTACAGTCAACTTAAACACTTTAGCTATCCACTTAACCAACAGGTGAAGAGTCTCTATTGAAATTATGCAAGGAAAGGAACCCTTTAGCTATCCACTTAACCTGTCGATGAAGAGTCTCAGTTCAAATAATAAAAGTAAAGGAACCCGCATGAATCCCAAAACTAAGTCTCACTGCAATACCACTACAGTCAACCTTTAGCTATCCACTTAACCAACAGGTGAAGAGTCTCTATTGAAATAATGCAAGGAAAGGAACCCACAACAATCAAAGCTAAGTCTTACTGCAATTCCATTACAGTAAACTAAAAACAATTTATCTATCCACTTAACGCGTCCATGAAGAGTGTCAGTTCAAATAATAAAGTAAAGGAACCCGCATGAATCCCAAAACTAAGTCACTTTGCAATGTACTAGAAACTGAGCCAAAGCTGAACTTACAGTCATAGTATCTCTTCTCAACATTTTGTGTAATCAGTAATCTTATTGGTGAATAGTGTCTATCTATAACTTTCCTCAATGATCTTTCGACTTTCCTCAAATCTAAATCCCAGTGGCCAGAGGGATTCAAACAACTGAACAACCCAGACAGAACTAATCCTCAATCCTCATTGACATTGATCTTAATCCCCATTGACATAATGCAAGTAAAGGAACCCACAACAATGAAAACTAAGTCTCATCACAATTCCACTCCAGTTAACTCAAACATTTTTGCTATCCACTTAACTTTAACCAACAGGTGAAGAGTCTCTGTTAAAATAATGCAAGTAAGGGAACCCACAACAAGCAAAGCTAAATCTTACTGCAATTGCATTACAGTTAACTACACTTTAGCTATCCACTTAAACCACAGCTGAAGAGTCTCAATTGAAATAATGCAAGTAAGGGAACCCACATCAATCCGAAAACCAAGTCACATTGCAATGTATCACAAAATGAGCAAAAAATGAACTTACAGTCATAGTATCTCTTCTCAACATTTTGTCTGATCAGTAATCTCATTGGTGAATAGTCTCTAACTCTCTATCTATCTATAACTTTCCTCAATAATCTTTCAAACTTTCCTCAAATCTAAATCCACAATAGCCAGAGGGATTCAAACAACTGAACAACCCATTCAAACCCAATCCTCATTGACATAATACAAGTAGAGGAACCCACAACAATCAAAAGCTAAGTCTCGGTCTCACTACAATTTCATTGCAGTTAACTCAAACATTTTCTCAAATCAGTAATCTCATTGGTGAATAGTCTCTATCTATAACTTTCCTCATTAGTCTTTCAACTTTCCTCCAATCTAAATCCACAATAGCCAGAGGGATTCAAACAACTGAACAACCCATTCAAACCCAATCCTCATTGACATAATACAAGTAGAGGAACCCACAGCAATCAAAAGCTAAGTCTCGGTCTCACTGCAATTTCATTGCAGTTAACTCAAACATTTTCTCTAATCAGTAATCTCATTGGTGAATAGTCTCTATCTATAACTTTCCTCATTAACCTTTCAACTTTCCTCCAATCTAATCCACAATAGCCAGAGGGATTCAAACAACTGAACAACCCATATCGAACTAATCCTCATTTGACATTCAAATATCAATCTCCATTGACATAATGCAAGTAAGGGAGCACACAACAACAACAACAACAACAACAACAACAAAACAACCACATTACCCCAATGCCTTAAAAAAGGCTCCCGCTTATAGCAGGGTGAGGGGGTCGGATGTAAGCAACCTTAACCATGTGTTAGAAGAACAGAGAAGTTGTTTCCGATAACCCAAAATGAAGGTTGCATCAAAAATTGCATAGTCTCACTACTACTTCACAAAATAAGAAGCATAGGCAGTGAATCTTTGGTTCCATAGGAAAATAGAAACACACAACAATCAAAATTAAGTCTAACTGCAATTCCATTACAGTTATCTCAAACATACAGGAACCCACATCAATCTAAAAACCAAGTCACATTCCAATGCCTCACAAAATGAGCCAAAAAAGAAGAACTTACATTTCTCAAGCTGTTTATACCCAATCTGAAATGAACTAGTCATCTCAGCTGAAAACATATCTTCACACAATGCTCACAAGGATAGACTGGTTGGTCTACTAAAACTATGAATTAGTTCCACTGCGGTTCATCACTCAGGTCAGGCTATTCAAGCTTATAGGTAAATTTTGGTTTTCAGATCCATTGCAAGGGGTCAATATCTTCACAATGCTCACAAGGATAGACTGGTTGGTCTACTAAAACTACGAATTAGTTCCACTGCGGTTCATCACTCAGGTCAGGCTATTCAAGCTTATAGGTAAATTTTGGTTTTCAGATCCATTGCAAGGGGTCAATAAGTTACAATTTACATAGAAGTGAGTGGCTAAGTGCACATTCATATATTAATCCCCATGCCCAGAGGGATTCATAATAACTGAACAATCCATACAAAACCAGCATTCCATATATCAATCCAAAAACTAAGCCACATTGCAATGCCTCACAAAATAAACCAAAAACAAACTTACAGTCATAGTATCTCTTCTCAAGCTGCTTATACCCAATCGCCTGAGCAATATCAACAGGCCTCCCAGGAGGATAAGGTCGTTGCTTATACCCCCACAACCCAAAAAAGAACTGCTTAGCAAAATCCCAAAACTTATCATCAGACTCCTCCCTCTTCTTGATCGATTTCCTCGGCATCGGCCTTCCATCCAATCCAATAACATGCGGAACACTCTCCCACAGATTCTTATCCTCCTTCCTATACGGCCTCCGATTGTTACTCAAATGCTCCTCGTTAAACTCATCCTTGAGCTCCTCCACTTGGGCCAAAAACTTCACCACTGGGTTGTTTCTTATCTCCTCCAAAACCCTCTTGTTCTCCTCGATTTCTTCCTCAGTCGCATTTTCTCGGGTCTCAAAGATTGTGTCTGACTTCAGAATCGCTTCTGCTTCAGGGGATTTGCGGTAGTCGGGGATGTTTTCGCATTCCCAGAAGTATTGGTCCAGCATTTGCTTGTACTTTCCCGGATTCTCGGCCTCATTGTTGTTGTTCTTTGGGGGATTTTTTGAGTTGGAGACGGATAGGCAGGAGAAATTGAGTTTGGAGGAGGAGGAAGGGAGGGAGAAGGCGGAGGAGAGGAGGTTTAATGGTGTGAGGGGATTTGGGGGCTTTTGAAACCAGTGTTCTCCGAATGGTCCGAGGTTGATTGACGCCATGGATGAACCAGCTTCGGAATTTTGAGAGGTTTTATGGGGTTTGTTTGTGAGATGATGAGAAAGAGAGTGAAGAAGAAGATAGGCCAGTCACAGTCGGAATGGGCTATGGGCCCATGGATCGAGGATCCGATTAAGTGGAGCCCGTTAAACCAAACCCGGAAGTTTGAATCACACAAACGGATATCACTTATGAAATTGAGTCTACAACTCGGGGATCGGGATTTTTTTTTTTTTACTAGACCCGGATTTGCGCGGGACAATTACGGATTTCGTATACAGCTTAATGTTTTTAAATATATGTCCTAAATTAAGATTGAGGATAATCATATTAACAATCTTCTAATATTGCATGTAATATCAACAAAGTTAATTAATGATTTCTTATACAGTTCAACGTTGTTAAATATATTTATAAACGTAATCAATCAAGAAAGTGACAAAACACATAATGATTTTATAGATAAGAAATAAAAGAAATGGGACCTACATTATTAATTAGTATTAATTACCATTACTTTCTGCTAAAACCAACCAACTTTTATATATACTAGTCCCTCCAGCCCGTGCTATGCACGGGCCAAATGAATTTTAATAAATAAAAATTCCGTATTTTATAAATATGAATTAGAATGTGTAATTTTGTCCCGTATGTTTCACTTATATTTTACTTTGAATCCAAATAATAATTTTTAAATCTATTATTGTGTTCAACTATATTGTTATATCTTTAAGAGAATTAAATATAATTTGAAAAATTAATTAATAAAGTACATAAACATACTAAATGCATACACGACACGGGAAAAATATAATCTTAAACTTTAATTGTTTAGTAAAAACTAATTAAAATATTTTCAACTTTTACCAGAAGACAAAAATGTAGATCAAACGACTTTTTCATTAAAAATTAAGAAAATTCAATAACAACATGACACATAATAATAGTTTTATGTACGTTGTAAAACATTCATCTTCGAATTTAGAAAATATTTAATTGAAATGGTAATTTGGTTGTTTTTGGTTTATAAATTTTAAGTTGGGGTTCTTAATTTTTTATTGACTTAAAAGTTGAGATTAATTTTATCTAAAGTAAAAATTGAGATTTTTTTTATTTTCGAATTGTATTATGTAAATTGAGGTTACTACTAAAAAATACCTTTGTAGGATATTTTGTTATTTATTGTCTAATGATATAATAATCATATAATTTTATTTTACCAAAGGAGAAATATTGAAATTTAAAAAATTAATCTTTTTTAGCGTCAAATATTTACTGATGAAGTTCTGTGTCATTATAGATATTTCTAGCACGGGGAAACAGATCAAATAGTTATACTAAAATATAGAATTTTTATGTTATTATATCCTAAGTAGACTTGTCAAAAACTTACCAAACAATGAAGCCGTTTGGGTCAAACCTGAACTGATTCGTACTTCTCGAAACTCGTCGAGGGATCCACTTTTCACATATTTTCTTTCATTTAAATTAAAAAATTATAATGAATTTTATTAAATAATAATAATATAATAATATTTTATTATAAAATATTATTTAAATTTTATTTTCTTTATTACAATAAAAATATCGAACATTTGAAACCATTGAGTTGACCCGACCCAAACTCGACTAATGGTCGACCCGCTTAACCCAAACCCGTTTTTCGTCCGAAACCAAACTCGACCCGTTTGCCGGATCTAATTTCCCTTTATCAAATAACAGGTGAAAAAATGTGACCGAAAAATGAAGAGGTTACGATTTATAAGTGTTTGCTAAATATATCTTCTTCTTTATTATTTATTCAGAAAACATGTTACTTGTACATTTTAAAAATCATTTTTTCTATCTTATCCCGTAATTTTAATAAGTTAATATGATTTATGTTGGCTTATTTTGTTTATAATACATTTTATCTAAAGAAAATTTTATTTATGCATATATTTGATGTTATTTCCAATTATATGACCCTTAAAAAATTAAAATTCTTTTATTTAGTAAAATAATTTGTGAAAATTGTTTATTTTAATTATATGAGCCTTCAAAAAATTTATTTCTATTAAAATATGATTTATCATGTTCACAAAATATCATTTTTCTTAATTTGATTTATCGTTATTTTTATCATTATATCCTTTATTTTTAATATTTTCCATTATAAAACGCAATATTTTAATTTTGATTGAACTTTTTTTTGTATGGGTAAAGCAAAACCCCAATCCAAGATGAATATATTAATGAATATATTCATGAATATCTTTGTGATTATCTTGTGTGATTATTTTTCAACCACCCCCAAAAATATTTTTTCAATTATATAATCCTTATAAAATATAATTTAGTTTTAACTTAGTAAAAGATAAAATATTTATTAGGAAATAGATTGATGTAGTTTCTTAAAAGATAATGTTTAATTTAATAATAATAGATTTGTTTGAAAAATATATGTGGAAATTTCTTTTTAAAATATCTTGTGTGAATATTTTCAACCACCCCCCAAAATATTTTTTCAATTATGTAATCCTTATAAAATATAATTTCATTTTTAATTTAGTAAAAAATAAAATCTTTATTAGGAAATAGATTGATGTAGTTTCTTAAAAGATAATCTTTAATTTAATAGTAATAGATTTGTTTAAAAAATATATGTGGAAATTTCTTTTTCAAATATCTTGTGTGAATATTTTCAACCACCTCCAAAAATATTTTTTCAATTATATAATCCTTATAGAATATAATTTCGTTTTTAACTTAGTAAAAGATAAAATCTTTATTAGAAAATAGATTGATGTAGTTTCTTAAAAGATAATCTTTAATTTAATAGTAATAGATTTGTTTGAAAAATGTAAAATTTAGTATTAGACTTTTATTCTGGTTGCCCAAGCAAAAGCTCAACCCAAGATGAATATATTATTGAATATCTTTGTGATTATCTTGTGTGAATATTTTTCAACCAATCCCAAAAATTATATATAATATGATTATGATTATGATTATGATATGATATGATTATAATTATGATTATAATATGATATATGTTTAACGCTTGACATAAATATTGATGATCTTATATTGTACAATGATATGTTTCTACTCTTACCAATCATAAACGACATACAAGTATATTGTAGGTACTAATTCCTATTGTAAATAGAAAATATACTTTCCTTAATGTTAATCGTTACTATGTTACTGATGTTTTTTTATCCATGAATATCTTTGCTAATAATTTGAGCCAAGTAAAAGATCAAATTAAGATGATTTAATTGATGATTATGATTATATTAAGTGGTTCTTTTTCTCCTATCCAAAAAGTCTATATTATGATTCATAACAGTATTATAAATTTAGAATTATAAAGATTTTAAAAAAGATATCGTAAATATATTAATAGTGTTTATGAATATAATTAATAAAAAATTCAGTTATGAATTTTAAAGATATAGTTTTGTACCACTCAAAAAATTATACTCCGTATATATTATGATTATGATTATTATGATGATATGATAAGAAATTGGATATATGGAACAATCTAGTACGTGGATCCGATATCCGTACTAATAATGTTTATTTTATGATATGATTATGATAATAGTATTTATGTATCTTTTGATAACAATTTTTTTCAATTAAGAATTTTAAAAGATATAGTTTAGTCATTTATTATAACAAAAATTTTATGTGGACTTTTACATTGGGCTTTTTTTCCGGTGAACCAAGCAAAAATCCAAATAAAGATGAATATAATGATGAATATCTTGTTGAATATTTTGGGTGAATATTTTTCAACCACCCCCAAAAATTATATATATTAGGATTAAAAATATATGTGGAAATTTCTTTTTAAAATATCTTGTGTGAATATTTTTCAACCACCCCCAAAAATATTTTTTCAATTATATAATCCTTATAAAAATGCAATTTCGTTTTTAATTTAGTAAAAGATAAAATCTTTATTAGGAAATAGATTAATGTAGTTTCTTAAAAGATAATATTTGATTTAATAGTAATATATTTTCTTGAAAAATATATGTGGAAATTTCTTTTTTTTATATCTTGTGTGAATATTTTTCAACCACCCCCAATTTTGTTTTTCAATTATATAATCCTTATAAAATATAATTTTGTTTTTAACTTACTAAAAGATAAATTCTTTATTAGAAAATAGATTGATGTAATTTGTTAAAAGATAATCTTTAATTTAATAGTAATAGATTTGTTTGAAAAATATATGTGGAAATTTCTTTTTAAAAAATGTAAACTTTAATATTAAATTTTTATTTCGGTGGTCCAAGCAAAAGCCCAGCCCAAGATGAATATAATCGAGAATATCTTTGTGATTATCTTATGTGAATATTTTTCAACCACCCCAAAAATTATATATATATTATGATTATAATTATAATTATGATGATATGATTATGATTATGATATGATGATATGATATGATTATTTATTATAATAGATTTGTTTATAAAATATATGTGAAAATTTCTGTTAAAAAAATATGAACTATAATATTGGACTTTTTTTTAGTGGGTCAAGCAAAAGCCCAACTCAAGATGAATATATTCATGAATATTTTTGTGAATATCTTGTGTGAATATTTTTCAACCACCCCCAAAAATTATATATATTATGATACTAGAAACGGGCCTCCACGCTATGCGCGGAGAAATTACAGTTTTTAATATGATTTAACGTTGTTTAATAGGCGTCCTAAAGTTAGATTGGGCTAATCATATTCATAACCCTTTATGATATAGAATCTAACATCGACAAAGCAGTCTCTAATATTTGTTCTATCAAAAAGAAAAAGAAAAAAAGTTTAATTAGTGATTATGTTTTTCCTGAATGTTTTATTAATCATTTTAGCAATTGACACACAACTACCTATGAATTCGTCTCTCCCTTTAAAATCATCACATTACCTAATTAGCTCGAGTGCTTTTTTTTGCCAAACAATTAGCTCGTGTATTGGTGTTCCTATTTTATTAGGGCTTAAATAAATAGACTGAAACCCGCGTACGAGTCTTGCGTAATTATAATTTCTTAAATGTTTCATAATAGATATTGAAATGATATTATATCATATAATCAAATGAGTTTGATGATTTGTACCTCTTCTCTCAATTCGCCAAATTGTTATATCATTTTGTATTATTATTGTAATATACGGGACATAAGTTTTTAAAAATATGATTTTTAATATTCTTGTAATGTAAAGGACAGAAGTTTTTAAATATATGTTATTTGCGTATGCAATTTCTTCAATGCTCTATATGCTAAATTTTTGTTCAAGTCTTGTTTGTAGTATTATTACCAACTCCACAGATTTTGGTATATAAAATAAGGTAATCTATTTTGATTTATTAATAGCCAAGTTGGTGAATATATGATCTATTTTTCTGTCTATAACTCATTACAATTGAATAAACTCGAGGACCAGTTATTAAATGTCATTTCCCCATTGTATACATTTTTGACGTGTTTACTAAATTAACATGCTTGTTGGAAACTGAGTGTAAATGTTTGAAAACAACATGCTAGCATATTGCAATATGTAATATTGTTTACAATTACTAAAATTAGATGCAAACGGCCTCCGATAAGGGCTCAAAGTTTGGTACTAATGACGAAAAATGTAGTTTATGATAAGTAAAAAGTAAACACTTCAAGCACAAAGAAATTGAAAGAGGAAAAAATGCATACCATATAGTTCACAACATATCTCCCTCTTTGTATAAATTTAGTAATTGCAAAACTTAAATCCTTTTACAAAGACACATGATACATGAATTGAATATAGGGAATTTAGATTCTTTGGTAAGTCGGTCCTCTAAACTCTGTAAACCTGCATATTATTTGTATATATATATACTCCATCCGTCCCAAAATATGAGTCTCATTGTACAAAAATATCTTGGATTAAGGCAAATGTTTTAACGTACATAAGTGCATTGGAAATGATGAATGTAAAATATTAAAATAATTCATTAACCAATGGGAGAAGAATTTACAAATGAAAAGTACATAAGTGCATTGAAAATGATGAATGTAAAATATTAAAATAATATGAGTAAGGGTAATTGGAAGAAGTTTATGGACAAAAATAGAAATGGGACTAACATTTCGGGACACCCAAAAAGGAAAATGAGACTCATATTTTGGGACGGAGGGAGTATAATTTACTAAAGCCTTCATGTGTACCTTTGAAAAAAGTTATTGATCTGGTTTTTTAATTTTTACTTTATTAATCTAATGATAAAGTCAATTACTGCAAAATCATACCATCCACTCCAAACCTCTGTCCACATGAGAGGTTTGTAAGGTCTGTTTTAGTAAACACATAACAGTAAAAGTCGTTGCAAGTATATTAATCTGTCACAATAAGATCATTAACTATTAAAAAATTTATTTTGAAAAGAATTAAGATTGTCAACAAGAACACTGAAACTTATAACGGGATCAAGAGAGTCATCTTCCTTGCACATTAACCATGGAACACCAATATCTAATCCAACAACAATGTTAGCAGCCCATCTCATGTGATCACAACCTTCTTGTCCAAACATCTTTCTTTGCATTTTATATTTATATTCGATCTGAAAACACAAACTGATAGCACATAATTCAGTTTTTGAAATCAGAAACTCAAATTAATTTGACTAATCTTAATTACAAGAGGTCATGAAAAAAAAAAGACAATGAAAACATACAACATTGAGTGATGTTAAGGCATTGAATTTCATGTGTACAAGAGTGATTGCCATGGAATTTCTTTTTATTATTGCCTTCAAAATGCTCAAAAATTCGATCTAGTTTTGGGCGCATTCTAGTTGCGCCCAAAACTGAACCGGGTTTTAAAAAAAAGGTTTGGGGTGCCAGTTAAAATTTCCCGAGTGCGGGATTTTTCCCCACAATCATACGGTCAAGTATGTGCGCGAGGGGGAGAAAAGACAAGTAGACATCATTCACTGTCATCTATGTAAGAAGAAAATTACCACAGTCAAAATTGAGGTTGATCGGTGAATTTGAAAGGGAGAGTGGGGATCGAGGAATTGGGGGTATCGACAGTGGCGGATCTAGAAAATATCTACCGTGGGGGCTCGTATTAGAATTAAGATTATAAATTATGTTCTATTTTTCTTGAGTATTATCAATTTGATTTAAACATATTCAATATAATATTAACCCACATTTAAATTTTAAATTAAATTAATTTATTTGTGGTAAAATCAATAATAAATATTCTTCTACTTTTTATTCTTGTATCAAATAAATATCTTGTACATAGAAATATCATATAAAAGTAATTCTTTTTCTCTAATATTACCGATATTTAGTGGGTTTGATAGATATTAAAAATATAAAAACTCTGTATGTAAAAATTACATTTAGTTTCCTTACATTTTTAATAATCATGTTTCTCTGTTTAACACGCCTCTTACTTTTCTTACCAAAATTCAAGAATAAAATAGAAAAAATCTCTATATAACTACTAAAGCAAATTACATTTCTTCAATTCTAGCTATGTCACGTGGCATATTCTTCATTGAGGCCATCCACCTGTCGTCATTTCATTGGTCACAATTTTTTATAATTTATTGTAATTTTCTCAAAAAAAATTAATTAAATTTGGAAAATCGTGTGCAAAAATATTACAAAAAGATTGCTTAAGATCTTTCAGATTACAAAAATATTTTTATGTGTTAATTTTCTAGATTTAGACCTCCCAATATCCTATTATTTTATTTTACAAATATATATTTTATTTTTATAATATGACGTATCACAAAAAGATTGATTTCTTAATAAATAAGAGAAATAATTATATTTTTGTCTTACTGTAGTGTTTTCAATTATATATTTTTATATATGTTGAAATAATTCATGTATATTCGTTGTTTATTATATTTAAAATGTAAAAACTTAATTATATATCAATATCATTTTAAGATATAAACTTATTTTCATATAAAATTTTATATTACATAATACTCCTTACTACTAATTCACTATATCGAGTTATATAAACCCGCGCATGGCGTGAGACCTAGTCTAGTTTGTGTATAAAATTAATTACATAATGACTTACGTTATATTACATGAAAAATAAAATCAAACCAACTTCATGTAATTCTATTAATTACTTAGTAATTAATTACCGTTGTGTAAATTGAATTTTAAAAAATATATATTAAAAAGCTAACTACTTATATGATACTAAACCAGAGGAGTATAATCAGTATATCACATTTTTACTTAAAATTTAAAACAATTGAATCTCTAGTTTGGAAAATTTTAACCAATGTACAGTTTTACCACGGATCTAATGAAAGAAAAAAAAGGAGGGTGTTTAATTTTTTAGCAAAACGCTTCGTTTTGATCTTTTGGACATCTTTTTAAATTAGAAAAAATTGTTGATGTAAATTTATTTAGTGAAATCCTAAATTTATCAATGGAGGGAGCAACATTTATGAGGTACCAATTTCATTCAATTTTTGCATTGGATAGCCAATCTTTATATAGATAAGATACTAGCCCTTCAGGGGCCGTGCGATGCAAGACCCGTCTTTGCTGTAGTTGGCAACAACAATTTTTGTGCGCTTTATTGTATTGGTAATTGTTTTGTGTTTGTTTATGGTTTTGCCACTGTTAATGGTGCATCTTTGTTTTGTCCATGGGTTGGTTGGTTTTTAATGTCATTTTTCGTTCCCGAGTTTTGTGAATATATTCTTTTTGTAGTTGTATCTCATGTTATTCTGCGTGTCCAACATTTATCTGATGAATCGATTTGTTACGGGTTATTTTGCATGTTTTTTGTATGTTAGATTTTTTTAATTTAAATAAAATCACGCTTAATATATCGTTTTTTGTTTCTTGATTGTGTTGTCTTTTTGGTATTGTGTTATTCAGGTTTTTGTTTTTGGGTCGTTTGGGCTTTTTTGGCGAGTTGGCCATATCTGACAATGAATGTTCAGATTCATTGTCAGATATGGACGACTCCGATGTATTTGAAGGTCGTTCTTTCCATGAAGTACGTTTGGTGACTTTTATCCGTCTCTAGAATTATGGAACCGTGCGATGCACGACTCCTAATTTTCACTTAAATTCTATGTTTTAGGTATCTCTTCTAATTACAACGGTATAGTTTCATTGCCGTTGTTCTTTCATGTTGCAAGTATTTTGTAAGTGTGTATGATTGCATTGAGTTGTAGGGTTAAAAAAGAAAAAAAGGTTAGGAGAAGAACATGTGCAGGGTCACTATCCTAAATCTATTGATATCATTTCCTTATGTAAATGCATATAAATATAAAAGATTAGCAACTGAATTTTTATTTATTATATAATATTGATTTAAAAATTATTGAAAATTAATATAATTATATAATGCATACTTTTATTTATATAATTGTTATTTCTATATGTTTATATATTATATACATAGTTCCGCGCATGACGCGTGAATAAAGCTATTTCTCTATTTATTATATAATATTGATTTAAAAATCATTAAAAATAAATATAATTATATAATGCATACTTTTATTCATATAATTGTTATTTCTATATGTTTATATATTATATACATAGTTCCGCGCATGACGCGTGAATAAAGCTATTTCTCTCTAATTTTAATGCTAGGCGGCTCCATCTTCAAACGTAAGGTAGAGATTTTAAAACAAAAACAAAAACTAAATGTAACTCCAAAAACACTAAATGCAACTCCAAAATCATTAAGGTCAATTTTATATGTTTATAGATATATAGATATCCGCATAGAATATAACCAATAGAACTAAACAAAACATAATACGGTAAGCAACACAAAACCACCCTACAACACCAAACTGTGCAATCTGACTTCTATAACTCAAATTTTCTTTCTCCATAAAGTTTTGTCTTTGGTCATCACTCACATGAGTTCCAATAGAGATATTTCCAAATAACTTTCATGCAACACTTTTCAGACGACGTTTGCCTCGTCTAAACTCTCTCAAGGTCAAAACCCCACAACTGCGAACTGGAGCATTAAGTGGCCTCATATGCACGTGCCCAAACCACCAAAGTTTTAAATCTCACAACTTATTTTGAATATTAGCCACTCTGACTTTAGCTCTGATAACGTGATTCTTGATCCTATCTGATCTTGTATGACCGCATATCCAACGCACGCATCTCAGCTAACATAAGCCACTTGTGAAATTGTGTCTATCAAGCTCAAATAAGCACTTCCAGAAGTTATATACTTCTAGGTTGCATCACACTTCCAGATAAATGATTCTTTTATGCTCCGTGATGCCACAAGGACTTGTGTTGGCTCTAGTGTAATATGTGTTTGTATCATTCTCCCTCCACTACCGGTGTATAGAGCTTTTCTAACAAATTTGTTAGTTTCTTATTGACTTTTGTAATGGTGTGATAGACTTTATTGCCAAATCTCACTCGTGCAACCGTTACCCGTTCTTGTAACAACTTTTTTAGATCTTTATGATCTCATCCTTCGAGATGCTCTATGGAGATTTCACTATTTTAGTGAATCCTCCTAAATATTTTCTTCATAAAAAAAAAGCTAAAACTAAATGATTAGCCGATTGGATGGAGGAAGTTTTCAAAAAAACAGGTTGTTTAGATGGTCTAGAATGTGACTAGTAGGTCAACACACCATCGTTTCTTTTTTCGTAAATTAGGGTTTTTGGAAGGCATATAAGGAAAAATGCTTTATTGATGGTCATCCATATGGCTAGAAGACTATCTAGACGGCAAGTAGATGTTAGAATCCGAGTAACGAGATATATTGATAGGAAAAGTAAACTCCAATTCTCCTTCAACGTCTAGAGGACGACTAATTAATGTTTATGTCTTATTTGATTATTGAAAACATGAAATGATGTAAAATAATAATAATTAAGTTTATGTTGGACACTATGATTTTTATAGATAACTAGACCCGGAAATCCGCGCTTTGCGCTGGTCAAAAACGTGTTTTTTTAACTGTGTCATACATTTTGTATTGTGGAGGGGTTTTAATTTATGTGTTGATGAGTTTTGAATAATTATCTATGGATTCACACCTTATTGAACGATTATTTTAGCCATTTGAATTTTGTGAAATGTAAAAATTCATGTGAAAAATGCAATACTGAAATATTAGGCGAATATGTGATAAAAAAACTAACGCAGAGGTTTCAATTATGTGATTAACTAAAATGAAGAACAATAGTTTAAGATTATTAAATGTATACCAACTCTTGTATGAAGCTAATTAATAGAAGTCTAAAGTAGGGTTGGCTCCCGGTCCGGTCCGGTCCGGTTCCGGTTCGGAACCGGCGGTTCCGGTCCTCCGGAATCCGGAACCGGAACCGGAACCGGTTTAAACCGGTTCCACCGGTTCCGGTTCCGGTTCCGGTCCGGTCCGGTTCAATCCGGTTCCGGACCGGTTCCGGTCCGGTTCCGGTCCGGTTCCGGTTCATCCGGTTCGGTCCGGTTCGGACCGGTTCATCCGGTTCCGGTCCGGTTCCGGTTCATCCGGTTCGGTCCGGTTCGGACCGGTTCGGACCGGTTTTTTAAAAAATAATATTTTTTTAAAAAAAATAAATAAAAAATAAATAAAAAAATATAAAAATAATTTTTAAACTTAAAAAAAATGATTATAAAAAAACGCTATTAAAAAAGAATGTTTTGTCATTGTTTTTAAGTTTAAAAATTATGTTTAAAAAACTTAAAAAAAATGATTATAAAAAAACGCTATTAAAAATGAATGTTTTGTCATTGTTTTTAAGTTTAAAAATTATGTTTAAAAAACTTAAAAAAAATGATTATAAAAAAACGCTATTAAAAAAGAATGTTTTGTCATTGTTTTTAAGTTTAAAAATTATGTTTAAAAAACTTAAAAAAAATGATTATAAAAAAACGCTATTAAAAAGAATGTTTTGTAACATTCTTTTTAATAGCGTTTTTTTATAATCATTTTTTTTAAGTTTTTTAAATTAAATATGAAGGAACAAAAAAATTAAAAAAAATTGGGCTTGCACTTAACAGTGACTTACTTGTTAAGTTGCCTACGTATCCTCTCGGGTTAGAGGAATCAAAGCCCACGTAGTTCTTTACCTTTTTTCAAAACCCGTTACCTAAGTCGAATCTTCGGCGGATGAATCGGTGCGTATCGTAGTAGAATCTCCAATCCACTCGTCTTCCGATGACTCGTTAATGTTACGTTGTTGCCTCATTGCGGCTCTCTTCCAATCGCAAACACAACATTGCGCCTCCAATGACTCCGGTGCCAAATTTGATCTCTTCCTCGTCAAAGTGTTGCCTCCTGCACTAAAAGTTTGTTCCACCGCCACGGTTGAAGCGGGGACGGCAAGAACTTGTGCCGCAATCTTCGCAAGCGTTGGAAACATGCTCCTATGATCCTCCCACCACTTCAAAACATCTAAAGCTTCACAACTAACAAACTCAAAGTTGGTGTTAAGATAGTTATCAATTTCCGCATTCGTGTTTGTAACTCTTGGTCTTTTACTAAAATACTTAGCTCCAAAGGCCCCCAAGCTACTAGAGCTCGAAGAAGCCGGAGGTAATTGTGAAGGAGTCGGAGAATCCGAAAAATGAGTAAATAAAGTTTCAATGTATGTTCTAGTTCTAGAAACCATACCTAAAATATCCTCTAGTTCACCGTCGGCTAAAATATATCCATAATAGTCATTTAAAAGATCGTGTAAAACGGATAATTTAAGTCTAGGATCTAAAACACAAGCAACAAGAAAACAATCGGGAATATATCTATAGTATTGCAACCACTTACTCCTCATGCTTGCAACGGATTCCTCAATGCCGGGAATTTTAGCTCCCTCACTTAAACCAGCCATAACATTACAAGCTTCCAAGACAAAAACATTACTACTTGGTATATAAACATGACTAAATCTCTTTGTTGCATCACTAAAACATTTTAAAAACGTTGCAATACTTTGACATATTTCCCAACCTGATTCGCTAAAATAGAAAGTAGAGCCAGAAAGGTTTTGAGAAACAAAAGACGTTAAAACTTGTCTATATTCTATACATTCACATAGTAATATGTAAGTAGAGTTCCATCGGGTACCCACATCTTTTGAAAAACGTTTTTGGTGCACCCCGTTAGTTTTACAAAAGGTCATCCAATCTCTTGTAACTTTAGGATGCCCCCAAATATACTTAATAACGTTCTTAATTGGCTCAAAATGATAACTCATAGCACGTAAACCATCTTGAACACATAAGTTTAAAATATGACAAGCACATCGAATATGAAAAAATCTCCCACCAAATAAAGGTTGACACATTTCTTGTAAATCTCTAATAGATGCGGTGTTAGCAGATGCATTGTCGAATCCAATTGAAAAAACTCTATTAAGTAGTCTATATTCTTCTAAAATTGTACGAATCATCATAGCAATATTTTGTGCGGTATGTGAATCATCAAAGACTCTAAATGCCAATAAACGTTTTTGCATTGTAAAATAATGATCTACAAAATGACATGTAACACCCATGTAAGAATGGGTTTGAGTATTATCACTCCATATATCACTACAAATTGAAACATTCATATCATTTTGCGAAAAATAAGAAACTAATTCGTGCTTGTGTCTTTTATAAGCCTTAATTACGTTTTTCTTAATCACTTTCCTAGATACGGATTTAAAAGCGGGTTGTGTATGCTCTTTAATATACTCATTAAATCCTACATTTTCACTAAATCGAAATGCTAAATGATCAACACAAATAGCTTCGGCTAATGCTACACTATTAGCTTCATGATCAAAATGAAATAAAGGGTTACCGGTAGTAGAAGATGCAAATCCGCCGGAAATTTGCGTTTGTCCCCCTAGCATTCCCATCTCGGCGACGTGTCTGTGCTCCATGTGTCGTTGAAGGGTTCCATATCCTCCACTTTTCTTCCATTGGAATGTCGCCTCGCAAAAGTTACAAGAAACAATAATTAGTCCGGGATCATAATCCTCGGCCTCGAGTTCCTCGATACCGGGTTGTAATTTAGTAAACCACTTTGTAAAAACAGGAGATGTTAGTTTCCGGGATTGGTTCCCGGAGGACCCGGCGCCGGCGGTCCCGGTCCTCCCCCCCCTACCCCTAGCCGGCCTCGAACCGCTAGCTTGCCCTTGAGGCCTAGCGGTCCTACCCCTAGCGGAGGACCTAACTTGGGAGGTGGGAGTGGGAGTGGGAGAAGTGACATTATCACTCTCTTGGGTGTCAAAATGATCCGCCATAATATGATTAAGAACAATTAAATAATATGATTAAAAGCAATTAAAAACAATTAAAACAATAAAACTTAGAACAATATAATAATGTGATTAAAAATGTAAAAGCAATAAAATATTGAAAGACAAATGCTAATTAAAAGGAAGATTAAGAAAGGAAGAGATTAAGAGAGATTGTTGATGGAATTTGAGAGATTATGAGATTGAGATTTGAGAAAGAGAAGAGAGATTGTTGTTGTTGGATGTGTGATTTGAAGATTGTATGGTATGGTATTTATAGGGGTTGGATATGGATTTTTTAATATTTAAAAATTTATTTTTTTATTTTTTTTTAATTTCCTAACGGCTAGGAGCCGTTAGGACCGCCGGTTAACCGGCGGTTCGGCCGGTTAACCGGCAACGGCTAGTTTACTAGCCGTTATAACCGGCGGTTAACCGGTTTTCCCGGTTAACCGCCGGTTTTGTATTTTTTTTTTTAAATTTTTTTAACCGGCGGTTAACCGGTTTAACCGGTTAACCGCCGGTTTATTTTTTTATTTTTTTTTAAAAAACCGCCGGTTAACCGGTTTAACCGGTTAACCGGCGGTTAAAAAAAATTAAAAAAAAAAATAAATAACCGGCGGTTAACCGGCGGTTAACCGCCGGTTCGAACCGCCGGTTCGAAACTTTTAATTTCCCGAACCGGAACCGGACCGGGTCAAAACCGGTTCCTACCGGTTCCGGTCCGGTTCCGGTCCGGTCCCGGTTTTGACCGGTTTTGACCCGGTCCGGTTCCGGTTCGAACCGCCGGTCCGGTCCCGGTTCAGCCATCTCTAGTCTAAAGGAAGTTGAACTTTTGCTATTAATTAAAAAGGAGCACAACAAAAGACATGTATAAAATATATTATCATATATATTATAGAAATATGTACCAAGAAATTGTGTATCAACTACCAAGAAACATAAATTGTGTATCAACTACCAAGAAAGCTTCATCGTGATTTGGTCTTTCCAGAATTCATTTTGTTTATATATTACCACCAAATTGCTTCCTTTCTCAATTCAGACACCAAATTGCTCATCTTCTCAATTCCATAAGCAAGATCTTGTAGACGGGTGTTTTGATTTCTTAGTTAGCGTGGGTAGCGCTTGTGAACCATTTGTAATTCAGGGGACTGTAGGGAGACGAAACTCGCTTTCGGCTTTGCTTGATGCGGCCGTTTTGCTCTTCTTCTCAAATCTAACAGTTAACATAAAGGTAAACATCACATAGGGTAAATCGTAAAGAAGCAAATCGAACATGTTCTCTAACCTCAAACAAAAGGGGATAAAGAAATTGAGCTTATAATATCCTCATAATCTTTCTGGTACCATCAGAATACACACATGTTTGATCAAAATAGTTGTAGCCTAATTAACTTCAACAACTATAATTCGTTTAAATAATGTAATACATGTGAAAGTGGGAGTTCTCTCCAAATTTTTAACTTAGAAAACCTAGTATCTAATCTATTCAAACAGGGTAGATCAAGGTAGATGCAACATATGGAAGTGAGGCACTATAAAAAAGCTAAGGAATAAAATCATTACGTTGAACTTGAAACAGTTCGAACTTTTTTTGATTGACAATTATTTTTGAAGAAAGGAAGTGCCATTCATACGCCTGTGTTCAACTGATAATCTACAACACAACAAATCGTAATGGTGCCACACTCCAGTTCAACCCCTAAAGTTCAATTGCGTCGAGTAAGCTTTATAAATTGAGAAAAAGGAGAGATTTTAGCATCAAAAGAACCACCAATCAGCAAGCATATAGATGGGAAAGGAAGTGCACACTATTTGAATTTTAAACCTTGGATGAATCAATTTGTAGGTTTGGCAGAATGAACACACAGATGAAAAATTGAAAACCTAAGGAGAAAAAGAAACGCACTCGACACCGAAACCGCAATTGAACGTAGAGCTGGAATGCAGATGATGGTTGGAAATGTACCTTGTAGTATTGGAGGCCCGATGATTTTGACACTGAGGCAAGCAAGAATTCTCCGGTGCGGAGTCGGGGCGTTGCCAGGGTCATGGTGTTATATTGCAATTGAAAAGGTTGAAAAGGTCTCGGAGAGTGGCGGTCTCGAAAAGTGATAAATAACATACCTTCTCAACCACATATGTTAGCTTAAAGGTTAGATACAAATTGGTTATCAATGATGAAGCGAATTATCGAAAGTTGAGTAGTATTGAATATACCCCAATCAAATTTAGAATAGAAACTGATTTTAGAATTAACTCTCTTTTGCAACTGGTTGAATCCAGGCATGCACAATGCCCACATTTCACACACTATAGAATCAGAAAAATGAGAACTTCAGTCACGATTAGCAAAAATAGCATAGATTCTTGTAATTTTTTCATTTCTTCTCTTACAACAAAACGTAAGCCCTCTTATTGATGCACATAAGATAATTTTAAATATGTTGCATCTATCCACTCTTAAGTACTAAATGTGTTCTAACTCTAAGTAAATGAAATTCTCTTTGCAAATTTCTAAGATATAATGCGAACCCTGCAACATTAATAAATAATTACAGAGTAATTCTGTTTCAACCAATGCACAACTGTAAAAATGAAACAGATCAACTATAAGAAAAAGCTTCTCACCTGTGATTAATGGCTGGAAAAAGATTTGTGCTTTCATTTTCGACTATTAGACCTCCATACCTCCAAAGGTGGGCAACAATGAAGAAAAACTGAAAAAAGAAGCTGAAAAATGGATTTTTTTTTTTATTGAGGTGCACCAGTGAAAGATTAAATATTTTATTGGGAAACAAAACCAGAAGCTGCAAACATTTGAAAGCTACTCAAAGACTAATATGGAATTTAGTAATTTTCACCTTTCAATGCCTATAAAGTTCCTAATCGAAAGATTACAGTTGAAGCCAATCAAGGATCTAATATGTCATAAGCAGAATTTGGTTGCGGTAAATTAGAAGCGTAAACAGAATTTGCTGCAAATCAGAATTTAAAATAGAAGTCCTTGTCAAACAGAAGCAAAGATGATGCAAAGCAGAAGTAAATTATAAAATTTAATGTTTTCTGCTATACTGGTTAACTAATGATGCAAAGCAGAAGAAAAATTGATGCAAAACAGAAGCTAATGTTGGTTGTTATACTGGTTAACAGATACTGCAAATATAGAAGCAAAATTGATGCAAATCCATACATATTGTACTGGGTATAAATCTGAATCAAGTAATCATACTTAGACAACACAGTTCTTTTTGCTAAGTGTGGAATTGAAACTTATATTCAATGCACAGAGAAGTCAAAGACAATATTGTCATAAAAAAACATTCATCAAAGCTGTTGCAGACTCAAATCGATTTAAAATTTATGAAGCTCTATTGAATCAACATACCAAGCTGTCATAGAGTCAGTAGTATGAATAATCCTGTGAATCTATTTAATTCATGTACGTAATCTTCTGGTCCATCAACTTCAACATGTTCTTGTTGCTCGTTAGTCCATTTTCCAGTTAAATTGAGAGCGTACACAACTAAGGAGTAAAGGATACAGTCAAGCTGCACATGAACCAAGTTTTAGTAATCTTATTGACCTATGATAAATTGACAACAATCGATATAGGAATATATGCACTCATTTCATTACCTTGATAAGTCTTGTATCTCCTCAAAATCATTAGATGCAGCAGCTGGTTTTTGTTGCCGTGTAATACAGAACAACTTTAAGAGAAGAATTGTAAAATCAATTAGGCCGAATAGAATGTAAATCATGGTATGAAAACAAACAGTACGAAATTACCGAAAGGAAAATGTTGTAGCTGCTTATAAATCTCCATATAAGACATCCTCAAAAGGAATTCCCTATTTGTATCCTTCAAATTGAAAAACAAAACAAAAATCCATATCATAAGGGCAAAGAAGAAAAAGTGCAAGAAAATTGGTTGCATAATGATTAAGCTATAGAGAGGAAAATATATTGTGTATGTATAATACTCCAACCATGTTCCTTTTGCCATATATACAAAATGCAAACATCTTGGAAAGTTACTACTTTGTACCAGCTATGATGCAAATGCCATTACCTTTCCTTTGCTTCAGTACAATGATTAACTAAGCAACACCATGAGATGTAGGGTCCTAGGGTGTGTTTGGATCACCGGGATTATGCATCAAGTTGGCATTAAATGGGTGATTCAAACATATCAGTAGTGTTCACTTAAATCTCCCGCAAAAAAAATTCAGAAAATAGCAATAAACAAACCGTTTTGAGTTGGCAATCACATGGTAAAACAGAAGTTATACCTCTTGTATAAAATCAAAGAGCTCTCTGACTGCAAGAGGGATCACACCAGCTTCATTAGCAGAACCTCGCATTGTGTGCGTCTTTCCGCTGCTAGTTTGCCCATAAGCAAAAACGGTACCTATCCAATTGTAGGTATGTATAAGAAAAACCTTAATTCCCCAAATACATCAATAAGTGAGCTCTAATGACAAATTGGAAAGAGGAGTTTGGCACCATTGAATCCGCGAACTGCAGTGGCGACAATTTTACCATTATCACTTTTTTTAGCCCGCCTCCTCCATGTCTGTCTTCAATAAATCTAAGAATAAAATAACCAGCTAACAAACATATAGCTACCTACAAAGATGCTAAACAAACAAAAAATCAAGCAAGTAATTTTCTTTCCTCAGAACACTCAATTTTTCATGGGCGGCTTAAATAAAGTCAACACAAATATTTTCTATCCCGACCGTACATCCAATAGTAGGATTCAATATTGAACAGTAGTACATCACAGTATACAACCTAAGCATCAGATCTAAAAGGGGACAAAAGATATACACTCACTAAAAAACTAAAACAGAGAGCAAAAAAAACACCAACAGGATAAAAAAAAAGATAGTTGCATGGAGCTAGAATAGTCAGCTAACATACATAGGCAGAGACATACACAAACAAAATATGATAATATTTGCAGCAAGGAGATGTTACATACTCTTTGCCACTGAAAAATTGCGTTGTCGATCAAGTTCATCTCGATGTATGCCTTTCACCCTAGCCCTATATAATGGATACGAAATAAGAGTATGCGCATATAGGGTAATGCAATTAGATGAGGAACTACTGAAAGATGGGTCATTTTCTAATTTGACATTAGATGAGGAAAATATAGGGTGGCTCATTGGCAAAGATATCTCAGTTGCATGATTTTATTATAAAACCGCGACCCTGATGGCTCTGAACAAAGATTATAAAAATATGGATGGTTAAATATTATCAAGCCTTGCATCTAAAATAATATATTCTAAAAATATATACAGTGGTGGCTAAAGCTGCAATTTCAAAGCAACAATGGAAAGGAAACAGTAAGTTGATCATAAAATCCCACATAAAAAAGGAATACCACAGTCCACAGCAATCAACTGTCAGTACCAAATTCCGCTAAGCAAAAAAAAAAACTAAAAGAGAACCAAAAACACATATGTGCAAGAAGAAGGCGCCTTACCCTTCCAACCATCTTAAATTCGCACCAAACTCATTCCAGTCTTTTCAGAAGCTTGAATTCAATATCAATAGGACACCGTAGTGGCTTCTTGCTGAAGTGTTTGAACCTTATGTTCCAGTTCTGCAATGTATCTAAACTTCCTCTCTTTTGAATGCGCAACAGATTGACATTGAGCTAATATCCAGAAGTAGTACCGTGAATAAACAAAGTTAATCATAAGAGAGGGCCACAAAATAATGCTACAATAGAAAGACAAATATTTAGGGTCAGCCAGAAAAATCTCAGTAAGCTTTTCCCTTTCCCATAATCTTTATCACCTCCAAACTACTAAACTCCCCCACTTAGAATTCACCTCCAAAATAATGCTGAGTTTGCTCTAGTTGCCCTCAAATCAATCATTCGGCGAGGCAACTCCAATGGTAGACGCTGACAGGATTAAGTACAAACACCGAAAATCATGGAAATTAAGTAGTGAATTCTACATTTTGAAGTAGTGAAAATTGTTTTACCCGTTCGATAGTATTCTCGCCGAGAACTTGAAAGCCGGGTGGCTAACAATCCCAGTTTCCCTTTCCGATTCCATCAGTATTTGCTTCTGCTAGTTCAAATAGCAGCACCGATTGGCCAGATCTGAAATGATATCCACTTGGAATCCTGAGAGAGAAAAACAATTGTAAACATGCAAATAAGCAAGCTAAGAAAACAGCTCTTAGTCCTGGGATGAAATTGAAATATTCTATCAGATGTGATTACTTTCCAAGTCAAACGCAAGACAATAGAAACAAAACACTGAAGAAGGAACAAAACACTGTAGGAAGGTAGCTCACTTTATTAGTAGTGATAGAATATCGTGGTGATGTGAAGGCAATTGACCATTCCTGCTTTAGAACATCAAATACTAAAGTTTCAGTGTTGCCTGGAATTAGAAAGGAACAAACACTGTTATTCTTATATCGATATATATATATATTGGTAGCTCAATATAAGCAAACTGATCGACTAAGTACATAAAAACACTGGAATAAATTACAGTAGAGTGTATAATGCAGTTCATACGTTTTTTGTGGCTTCCGCCGCCTACAATATACCATTTAGTTCCACATAGGACACTACAGGAACCAGCTCTTGGCGAAGGATGGAAACCTTGAATCTTAATCCTGGAACACACCATTTGAGAACTATGAAGTTATAAAACGGAAAAGGGAACAAACAGATACAGTAGGTCAGTGACACTACTTTTTGTATTAGCAGGAATTTAGTAACATGAGATGCTAGAACCACATTCAGAAAAGCTGAAGTAAATGTAACTTGTCCGTCGGTTTATTACACTTGTTTTAAGAGAGAATCTTTGTTGGAACATTGTCAATAAGCCACAAAGGCCATCCATTTCCAAAGCCATCTTCTCCTATACCATTCCCTCTATTATCCTGGACAGAGACTTTGTTTCCCTCTTCTCCTCCTTGTCCTTCCCGTTTACAGCCAAGGCATAATTCTTGTGAAATAAACCAGCAAAACTGAATTCCATTATACTACCACAACAAAACTGAATTCCAAATTCAGTTCACAAAATAAAGCCAATTCACACTTCACTAATTCACAAAATAAAGCCAATCCACACTTCAGTAATTCACAAAATAAAGCCACTACAAACTTCAGTAATCCGCAAAACTGAGGAATTCATACCAAAACTAAGGAATTTCAGCATTACTACAACCATTAACTTCCATACCAAAACTAAAGCTCATGTGTAAATCAGGAATTCATCAGCCTTGAAATTTCAGTAGTCAATACATACCTGGCTTGAAACGCAGAAAGCAAAGCGACGAATTAAGGACACCGAAAGAGCTACTGCGGAGGAGGAAAGGCGGCGTCGAAGAGCTGCTGCGAAGGAGGCAAGGTGGCGCCGAAGAGTGCTGAAATGAAGACATCGGGTTTGATGTTTGACGATTTAGGTTAAAATTTCCCAATTTCTCCGCTATCCCTGCGCTTCATCTCTTAACTCCAAAGGTATTTTTTTTCAAATTACTTCCTTCTCTTCTGACATCCATTTCGTGTCTTCACCCTCAAGCTATGAGGACGTATCTGTTTGTTCGTTGTTCTATTGGATTAGGTTTTCTAGTTTTTACCGGTCTTTTGTGGGTTGTAAGTGCAGATAATTAATGTGTCAACAGAGCGCCAATTTATAGTGAAAAAAAGAGAATGCAAGATCAATGAATTTTCCAATAAGAGATACGTAGAGGATATATATATCTCACAAACTGTGTAACATGGATGAATTAGATCAAAGAATTTTCCAATAAAGATGCAGGATATGAAAAGCCAATCGGACAGAGTGTATGATACAGATAATAGATATGTATGATATGCCAGCCAATCTGGATTGGTATTCCTTAATAGCGAAAGATTGATTAAGTTTTCGTAGAATGCAAGATCTACACATGGAAATACCTGGAATGTGACACCTTAAACACAGATCTTTTGAGAGATCAGTCGCTTCCAACAGGGTCAACAACAACAACCTAAAACCCAGAAAAGTATTTCCATTACAATAACATAATCAAGTCGAGACCCAAATTAGAACAAGAATAAAATTGACATGAGAGATGAGAAAACTAACCTGAGAGACTCAAATGAGTAGAGATAGGAGAAGTGAGATGGGTTTAATAACACTGATCCGCTGGGCCTTTGAAGAGAGGGAAAGGGCATTCACGATGGCTCCATCCGGCGTCGTCTCGCTGTTGTGAGCTTCTCTCGCATACCTTTGTCGATGCCTCGATGTCCCTCATCACTCCGTAACAAATATCCATGGGGAATTTGTATCGCCCAAAGCAAGAGCCGGAGGAATCTGGAGATGAGACAAAAGCAATCGACAACATATAGCAACTCCGTAATAGGGTGTCTTCTAACAGATTATCATTGCTTTATCCTCAAATCCAAGTAGTATGTTATCCTTTAACAGCCATAGCCTTTAATTGATTTTAATTTAGGGTTCTTCCCTTTACTGTCAGTTGCAAATGGAAAATATGAAATTCAACTTGAATATGGCAACACAAAATTGAGACTAATTAACATATTTCATCTCATAGAACACCACTTTTCACATTACCAAAAACAACAAATAATTTACCACTTACCAGTAACATGACCATGGAAGGAGCAAGTTGATGGGGAGTTAACTTCATCCATATAAAACGAATTGCACCTCAAACATCGCTTCAAACTATGAGATTCGAATTTTGGTTTCGCAGCGCAACAAAATTTGACACCTTGAATTGCCCGTTAAGACTGCTTCGGATTAGTAAAAATGGGAATCCCTGTCAGTCTGAAAGTTAGAGCCATGGAAATTCAAAGTAAGAGCAATAGAAATTCGATGGTTGGGGTATAAGATAGAGTGAAGTATTGGGTCACTTTCAATGAGCCAAATGTCGTGGTCGTTGATGGCTGTCGAACAGGAAAATTTCCACCGAATAGATGTTCTGGATCATATGGAAACTACACTGACGGGGATTCGGTAAAGGAGCCCCTTTCCTCATCGAACATGTCGTCTTAATTTCTAGATTTTGCCGCAATTTCGTAACTTTTTAGGGTTTACATCCTCAAGACACTGAGAATCAAATCTGAATTCGAACTCCAATACCCAAAACAAATGTGGAGGAGCAAGAGAAGAAGAGATCAAACCCGAACATATATTAGTCTCAGAGCGAAAAATGAAGGGGTGAAATCTGGATGGAATTCAATGCAAATGGGAGTCGGCGAAGACGAAAGGGCAACGGTCTAATGGTGAGAACAAAAACGGGAAGAAGAACGAAAACACCAAGAGAGGAAGAGCTAACGGCAGAAATTGACACTTTAATGAATGTGGAAGAAGGAGCTTGGAAGAAGACCAAACAGACGAACAAATATGGCCCATTAACAATTACAGGCCCGAAATTAAATTACTGAGCCTGGTACAATTTACCATTACTTTTGCAAACCCATGGATTATTATATAGATATAGATAAGTTAGTATATTTTTATGGGATTTGTGTGTGAAATGATGGTGACAAATGAAGATGAAGTAGATAGGCCTAGACCCAATCTTATTTTTCTGGGCCATAACTTATAACGAGTCAAATTGAACTAGTGTTTTCGATCAAATTTCAAAGACTGGAAATTTCCGAGTAGAAAATAGGTTGAGTCATGTTAAGTAGTGAACCCATTGGATCAACACTAAACATAGAAAAATAAAATTAAAAGGAATAAAAAGAACAAATGATACCGCGTAAATAGACTCAAATCAAGTTTTAGTTTCACCTAACTACTACTAGGCGCACTTATTTTTAACCATTTGTGAAAATTTTGCCCTCCTTTGTTATTAGGGGTTTTTGCACGAAATCACCCGTTATTTGGTCGACTTTACACAAAACCACCCGTTATATCAATAATTATAATAAACCACCCAAATTGTGTAATTTTATTACAATTCACCACCGTTTGACATATTCCGTTTATATTTCCGTTAGTGAAGTGAAATGACTATTTTACCCTTATCGATTTAAAAGAAATGTAATAAAGACAAGGGCAAATTGGTAAAAGCATGTCTTCTTCTTTCCTTCCTTCATCTCCGACTGCACGAACTCCACCAAGCAAACTGCGCAGTCCAGCGAGAATTCATCATCTCCTTTCAAGTTATTGTTCTTGTTCTGGGCGAGGGAGAAGATTGAGAAGGGCATTGATTTGATGACAGACTCGTTGAGCCCGTAGAGCGCGAGGTCAGAGGCTGTGTGGGGAGGGGAGTATGTTGCGCTACTGGAGGAAGGGAGGGAGAAAATGGCTAGCGATGAGGCGTGAGTAGGTGACGATTAGGAAGGCGACGGCGCCGATTACCACCATGGCGATCAGTGGCGGGCTGAAATCGATGGGTTGTTTGGAGGGCGTTTTATGACAGGGTTTTAATGACTGGGTGTGGAGGAGCGGAGAAGACGTCGGGGAACGGAGGTTGGGTTGGGGATGGTGACGGTGCCCATGGAACCGAAGGAGGATGGACGGGGCTGATCATTGAGGAACCTCCCATGGAAAGGGGTTTCTGCAACTGTGTTGGTGGAGAGGAAGAAGAAGAACATGATTTTACTATTATACCCTTGTGTTGTTTACTTATGTTTTAAAATGATAAGGGTAAAATGGTCATTTCACTAAACTAACGGAAATGGAAACGAAATCCGTTAAAAAGGTGGTGAATTGTAATAAAATTACACAATTTGAGTGGTTTATTATAATTATTGATATAACGGGTGGTTTTGTGGAAAGTCGACCAAATAACGGGTGGTTTCGTGCAAAAACCCCTTGTTATTATCTAAGAAGCAAACATTCAAACATGTATGAAAAATGGTGATTGATCAAGGGACATTGATTACGGTTGTTAAGAGTCGGACGGTACGAAGCGTCGGTAGAAAAAAAGGATATGTAAAGTAGTTCAATTTTCCACTTTTGAAAATTGGCTTGTAGGTTAATGAAATCAGATTGATTTGACGAACTTTGAATGCAATGGTGAGCGAATATGGAAAAAAAATTGTTGGGACGACATGGTCGTGTTGATATCGTGGTGTAAAGATATAAGGTGGTTGAGCATTGTAGAGACTTAAGGTATCGTGATACTAAAATTTAAGAGGGATATTTTGGTAAAATCAATGTTGTACAAAGAGACTACGAAAGTGAGCCTAGTATAACTCTTTATTAATTTAAAAAAGCAAAAATAACTGAATAACTCGGTCAGCTGACCCAAAGCCCGTTACAATCGACTTATTTTAACCCGATAATATTAAACCGGAAATGATACTACTCGAACTATACCTAAATTTATAGCACCCTATCTCGAACTGGACCCGTCCGACTCGAAAAATACCTAGGTCTGAATCCCTCTAGATCATAGGCCTCGTTGATGAGCTCTCACTTGAGTGCTCAAGCCCATCAAGTCACATGCACTCCCAACTATCTCAAGACAAGTGGAGGTTCAATGCCAAATTCAAGACCCCGGAGCCATTCACTGTTCACCTCGGAGACAAACCTCAACTGGCGCCTACCAAATTACAACATGGCGCGCCATTGGCCAAACCATCACACTTGGCCCGAGCACTATCCATTCCAATGGCCTCAAAATGTCCCAAGGAGTCCATCAAGACCAAAAACGCTCGGCCCAAGTCTCCACAACTTCAAAGTGACCAAGTCAAGCCTCGACGCCAAGCGCCGACAAGTCCAAATGAGGTCCTTATGGGCGTCCGAGCCCTTAGAGCCATTTCTACCAGGCGTTCTTCATTCCATTGGTCCTAAATGGCCCAAAAGAGTCTAGACAAGGGAAGAACGCGCGCCAAACAACACTTTGACCCGGGAGAGACAAGATCCCCCTAATTTCGCCATCAACATTAATGGGGATCAAGCAAATCACTCCAATCTGATTCAAATCAGATTGCCAAGTCATCAATCCGTGGGATAGGCACATGGATCACCATTTTCAGCCATTAGATCGTTCATCTTAAGGCCAACACAATCCCACCAATTTCTCCTTTTGATTATGCATTTACTTCCTTAATTTTCCCCTCTTTATTGTTGATTGGAAGAGTGATCCTTTGGTTGCAGCCTAAGGACGTCTTCACTAGTATAAAAAGGCCTCTCAAGGTCCATTGTAAGCACGTTGAATTTGAATACAAAGCTTAAGTTGAGAGCCTCTCCTTCCTTTGTAATTTCGGCGTCAAAGACACTATCTTTCCCTTTGTTTCTTGAGTGGTTTGAGTCCCTCTTTAAACACAAACCTCCAACCCTTCTCAAGCCTTTTAATCACCTTCAAAGTCTTGCTTATCCAATGTCTTCCGCTTACACCAACTATCCACCAAATTCCGCCAACACTCAACCTTGTCCAAGGTCTCGCCCATAGCCAAACAAGAGAACTTCACACCTTGAATCTAGATCCGAGAGCATCTTAGCATCCACGAGGAGGCTGAGTTAACACTCGTGGATCAAGGATCGGATTAGGGTGAACCCGTAAGCCGTAACCCAAACCCGGAAGTTCGAATCCTACAAAAGGACATTGTCTTAAACGGACATGTAGCTGGTTTATTTAAACCGATTCAAACTAATCTTATCCGACTTTAACCGATTCATAACTTGTAAAACTACTTATGCCTATATTAAGACATTGGTAGTTCAAGTTTTTGCCCTAGTTCTTAAGGTAATACAAGGGATTTTGAAATTACTCAAGAAACAAGATTACAAGTGCTCTATATTGATTTGCCTTAATCATCTAATGAGTTACATTGTCTTATCTCACTGATTTCGTGTAACCCGGAGTTATTCATTTAGGGTCAAAATATTGGATTCGAAAAATGCACTTAGCACAATTTAATCATACTTACAAGTTCCCATTTTGATCAACGAACCCTCTTATACAACATTTGAATCCAATATTTTCTTTGGTTGATCGATGCAGGCTTCTGCATCGGTACATGAGATACCTTTGAAGTTTGGAAAGTTGGACATGTGTGGCAATAGAAGATGCACTTCCTCCTCATGACGCTAAAAAGTTGTTTATGTTCTAAGTATGTTTATGCAACCGGTATTTGTAGAACATACAAGCCAATGAGGAGACAAGAAAGCGTGGGAAAATGACAATTACATATATTCTGATCCGCTCTTCAATATCTATATCTGATTATGGTGCCTGGAAATGAGTTATGTGATGCGTTGGAATTCAAGTACATGGGCATTTTCTACCCTTTATTGCAAATCCTCCACAAACAACTCAACTTAAAAATACATAACTGCTAAGACATTAATACTTGCAGTCCATTACAGTTTAATACTTGCAGTCTGTTATTCACACCCCTTGAAAAAGTCTCAACCATATGCATCCTCAAAGTGTCCACATATTTATCAACAACCAGATCAATGTTCGTTCTCTCAACACCCAACATCTTTATGTGTTTAGGGTATATATTCTGCAATCATTATTGTTTCAAATCAACAAAGATGTTAGATGCAATGTGTATATGTAAGCATTGTAAACTAGATAATCAATGTTTAATGCTCACATGCATGTGGTTTGTTTCCCTTTTTTCTTAGACTTCCTCTCAATTTTTAACACGGAAATACTACAGTCCATGTATTTATCCCAAAGTGATGAGTGTTGGCTAATTAAAATAGGAAGTAATGCCATGACCTGGGAAATACTATTGTACACAAAAGTATATTCGAACAAATGGAGTCTGCAGTGGTACACTTTGATGACTCATTCTTAGAGATCAATTTGAAGACAAATTTGGTGTTCTCCAGCAATGTGAAAAAGGGTGAGGACGAAGTCAACATCATCGAAAGTTTTCTCACACAGAGCACCCAAAGTATTTCATTGCATCTTCTGTTAGTTGAATTTGATCCACTTCTTTGTCTTGCGCTTCATCCACATGACCAAATATCTAAAATCATGGAGCACCCATGTTCTAGCTTCAGATTTAACATGAGATTCTCTTGTTGAAAGAGGTTGATTGATTAGGCTTGCAATAGATAAGATAGTATAGAATGTAAGAATAAGGTATATAAAACTAAATCTTGATTAAGAAATTGTTGGTTTGTGGCAAGAAAGTGGTAAAACCCTAGAGGGTTTTCAATAAAAAAAAACATAGTAGATTGGTATAAGAGAGATTAGAAGCAATACAACAAGAAGAAGGAAATCATTGATGAACTAGTGGATTGCCTTGGTAATTGCATTTCTTGAGCATTTGGTTGATGACACAAGAGTGATCATTGTTAACAATAAGAACATGTTCCATTAACTTAATTTAACTAAAGAAATCACTCAAATATTTAGAGAAATTGAATTTGTTGTCTGTGCCTAGGAAACATGTAAGAATATAAATTGGAAGACCAAGCAAAGAAGTTGGTTATTTGATTATTTTTAGAGTAATCAAAATTAGCATTAATATATCAATTTGATATTTTAGTGTGTTTGTATTATGTTGTTGAGAAAATATCAAAAGTCATCAGAAATGATTCTCAATTCGTCCATTAAGCAAACGTTGTTGTCAAATGAGATTTGAAGATTCATCATAGTTCATCTCACTTCAGGAAAAGATTAAAGTAGAGATTGTGAAGTGTCGCAAGGACGTTAACGTTCAAATAGAGTGAGTGTCAAACATATTCATCAGGAATGGAGTCCTACTCCGGATTGAAATGGAGAGAAAATTTACAATTCTTCATGAAGATTTCATGCAATTGGATTAGAATTAAGATTATAAATAAGGATGATCACTCTTGTGTCATTTGGTTGATGACACAAGAGTGATCATCGTTAACAACAAGAGCATGTTCCATAAACTTAATTTAACTAAATAAATCACTCAAATCTTTAGAGCAATTGAATTTGTTGTCTATGCCTAGGAAACATGTAAGCATATAAATTAGAAGACCAATCAAAGAGGGTGATTATTTGATTATTTTTAGAGGAACCAAAATTAGCATTAATGTATCAATTCGATATTTTAGTGTGTTTGTAATATGTTGTTGAGCAGATATCAAAAGTCATCAGAAATGATTGTTTTCTCAATTCATCCATTAAGCAAACATTGTTGTCAAATGAGATTTGAAGATACATCATAGTTTATCTCACTTCAAGAAATTATTAAAGTAGAGATTGTGAAGTGTCGCGACGACGTTAACGTTCAAATAGAGTGAGTGTCAAACATATTCACCCAGAATGGAGTCCTACTCCGGATTGAAATGGAGAGAAAATTTGCAATTCTTTATTAAGATTCCACACAATTGGATTAGAATTCAGATTATAAATAAGGATGAATGTTGGGCGATGTTCTCATACCTCTCCACGTCTTGTTCCGTCCTCATTAGGATTAAAAAAATGACGAAAAAAAACTTTTTTTTATATTTCGTAAATAGACTCATATCAAGTTTTAGTTTCGCTTGATCTCAATCCCCCTTGTTACTACTAGGCACACTTATCTTTCATCATTTCTCACAAATTTGCCCTCATTTGTTATTATTATAGAAAGTATTCTGTGACAATTTTCCTCTTCTTTGTTATTTATTATAGAAGCAAACATTCAAAAATATTTACTACTTAAAAGACAAGATGTCTAAAGTGAACAATATCATGTAATGAAATTACATTTGTAACCTCGTGTAAGATACATGTTCACTTTGCTTTGCAATCCCTCGATTGCGTTTCTTCTGCTATCTACATCTAACGGTGGACCCTTCATTGCCAATCATGTCACCGACTACTCCAACCATGGCCCAACTGTGTCTTCTCCTTCATAGACCACCACATTGATGTTGTCTCGTCACCGCTGACCCCAAAGATTGGGTATAATTCGATTTGCCCAATATATTAGAATCGATTTTTGACATAGTAGAATTGGCGATTGATTTTACTTGCTTCGATGATTGATTTGATTTTGATTGATGCTTAGGAATTTGTTGATTTGATTTATTTAAAAATTCATGCCCTTGTTTGTGGAATTGGGAAATCATTTTTGTTGGGTTGACCTAATTTGAAGTTGGGAGATCACGATGGATCAGTTTTCAAGAATTTTATGTCGTAAGAGTACTCTCAGACTATTTTTCCCTTCTTACTTCTCGAACCAACTCAAAGATTTATGTGGGAAGAAATCATGATTGAATCACAGGATTACAAATCAGTCCAAACTATGTCCACCTTTGTAAATACATTATTATGTAAAAAATAAACACTAAATTCATTTGTGTGTAGTATTTGAAAGTAAAAGAGCCTTGATCATTCAACCTACTGAAGTAAGAGCCAACACAATGAAAAAAGCAAACTTCAAAGTTATATGCATGGCTTTTATGTAGGTTAAAGTGAGAGTTTAGCTTGTTTTCGTGGGGTACTATTTTAAGGGAAGGGTTATTATTAAGAGTTTAGATGTGAAGTGTGAAGTCTAAGTAAGATCTCTCTATAATTATTCAGTCTTCATTCTCATCTTTCTATCCTAAAAAGGTGATCTTTAAACTTAAATGCAATTGTTTTCATCTTAGAATCTTATCAACCCATTTGATTAGAAGGATGTAAATCCTAACAAGAACACATTTTTTAACATCATTTACGTTAGGAATGTGTTTGAAAAATGCATACATGTAGCTACTAAATATGTGCAACGAAATAAGCTTAATCTCAAACAGTAGGTCATGTTTTGCATCTAAACAACGTCGTATGATTCCATATGGGTTTAGGATCTGGTTTTAACTGAGATTTTTTATTTTTTTATTTGTAAATTTCTTGGTTTGGAAAAAGTGATGATTGAATGAGTGGAATTGTTAAATTTCCTTTTATTGATTCTAAGAGTAATGATCTTAAAACTGAATCAATCTTCTTTACTGTTAATAAAGAGGATGTTGTTGTGGAGAAGATCAAAGACAAATTAATTTAAGAGGAATTGAATGATGGTTGAGCTTTGATGTTAAAAAGGGTGAGTCTAATGTCGGTATCACGGTTGTTGAAGCATCTAGGGATCTTGCCATGAAGACTATCTCCCTATGGTTTGGTGTTTTTTAATTGTTTGTAATAGGAATTTTTTATTTTCAAAATTGTTATGTTGATGATAGAGTACTTTCATATCTTTTTGATTCGATGTGCCAGGAGTAAGATGAGTGATGCACATCTCTTGTTTTCTGTGAGCCTAATAAATAAAGTAATTTGCAATATTGGGTATTTTATCGGTGAAAATCCCGCACCCGGAAAGTTATAGCATCACCCACTATTGGGCGCAATAATGATGCGTCCAAAACTTTTTTCAAATAACCCGGTTTATTTTTGGGTGCATCCTGGGTGCGCCCAACCTAGACCGGTTTTTGGGCATTTTGAAGGCAAAAAAATTGGATGCAACCAAGGTACGGCCAGGAATGACGCATTTCATTTGAGGGTGTTAAAGATGCGCTCAGAACCGGTTTTTATGCTCTGTTTTGCAGAGAGAATTGTCCTCTGACTGTGAAATGTATGAGCGTATAGATTTACTAAATTTCTATATTTGTTTGATATCTTAACTTCTCCAAGATCAAGACGAGTCTATAGAAATCAATTAGACATCAGCGTTCCCGTGCGCAAGCGCACGCGCAACCCAAGTAGTATATGAAAAGTGGTGATTGATCAGAGGGAACTGATGGCATTGTAGTGTTCTTTCCCTTCCTCCAATTCAGTTTCAGTATTGAATATTTTGGTTGGTTGGTGATCTATCTAGGTTCGATCTGCTTATTGCAAAAATGACTTTGAATGGGATAACTTGCAGCGAGTAGCCATCAAGGTGAGCAACATGCAATTAGTAGTCATCATAAATTAATTAATTCATCTTTGGTTCTAGTTTGTTCCAAACAAACAAGCAATTGCTGTTAATTGCAGAGGTTCAATGAATCAAATACAAGACTCATGAAGGAATATGTGGTGGAAACAAGCACTGTGGAAAGTGAGACATGAGTTTTGAGTAAGGGAACGCTTGTTGTACATACATGTCATTATACAAACATAGCTATCGGTTAAACTCGAGCAATTAGGTGGTCGAATTGGAAGAGGAGCAACCGATTATTTACACACTCTTAGGCTCTAATTCTAATCTGAATACTTCTTTATTTCTCTCAAACTCCCATACTAGTTTGGTACTTTGGTGCATTACTGCATTTCGTCTTGCTCTGCCATTATGAAATAATAATTTTATAGGCAAAAAAGTGATGAACGTTGTGTTGTTCGTAGATGTTTATCACAATCAATTAACCTCCGGAATGAAAAGTAATGAACTTTTGTTTAAGAACATTGAAAACACATTTTTCTTATATTTAAAAAAGACACAATCCTTTAGTAAACATCATTATAAGATAGTGAAAATCAATTTTGTGTAAACGCGTATAATATGAAAAAAACCCAGCGAACATACGAAAATTCGATACGCTTGATATGCTTGAAGGTATTGGATGCTCAATCGACGATCGACGATCAAAGTAACGTACTTGTCAAATATATGCTCAATCGACGATCAGATTGAAAAATATATATAGCTTATTGGATGTTGTTCTTTTGTTTATGTGGGTTTGGTGTCTCTTTTGTTAAGTGATTGTATTGGCTTATGTATAATAAGTTTATATAGAGAGAATTATGAAAAGTTAATCTAGATAGTTGAATTGAACATAAAGGCGACATGTGGCAAAAAAAACTGCTCTGATAGATGAGTTTTTCATTATCACTTTTATAGATAATAATCTTTTTAAAGAAAAATGGTAATTTTGGGATTTTGAGGATAACCGAACCGGGACCGGAAGATTAAAGTCCGGTCTCCCGGTCCGATATAAATTGAATTCCGGTTTCGTAATAACACAAGAAGACCAACTACAACTTATCTCCTCTCTCATTAGTCAACTTCTCTCCTCTCACACCGTTTCTATCGCCGACCAGGCGCCACCGGATCCTCGGCAGCTCGTCATCGTCACCTCACCGTCTTAGTCGTATTTAAGGTTAGGTCACCGAATACCTAAAAACTTAAAATTTGTGTATTGTTTGATTAGATTTACTAGTAAACAACAAAGGTAGCCAGTGGCGGAGCCAGAGATATTTTCAAACGGGTGCTCGATTTCGTACATTATGAACGCTACTAACAAGAAATATTAAGTAATTAGGTTAAATCTTGTTATATATATAAAACTTAATAGTTAATATTATTATAATTTATTAATAATGTATTATAGTAGGATAAATTTTATTTTATTCTTATATGTAAAAAATTTATGTGATAATGCTCAAACTTAATATCAAACAAACAAAATACTGTAAAATTTTATAACTATATTTATTTAAGTTCCTATCTATATACATATACTAAAACAGAACGTTGTTTTGTCACATGTCGTCCTTATATTCAATTCGCCTATGTGTCGATCTCTAAGCTATTCTACATCATTCACTATGTCATCCTCCACATCATCCGACTTTATATTTTGATATATATCTTTGAATTATATAAGTAAAAAAATCAAAAATATCTTTGATATAAATAAAAAAATTGGGTCCTTTAATTATATCTTGAGTGTATGTTCGTATGTTCGTATGTTCGTATGTTCGTGTCTGTATCGTATTTACCTCATCGATTTTTATATGTTTCATGAATATGTCTTTTGAGATTCTCCTTGGACATTTTGGTTGTCTTTTGAGATTCTATTTCAACAAGTTGTTATTATGTAGATAATGATTTTAAAATATCACTAATTAGTAATTATTATACTTTTCACATTCCGTTACTAATCAATATGTTAAAATTTATATATTTAATTAATTAAAAACATCTTCTTCTTTTTTATTAAAAGTTACTTTATAAATACATACATGAAAATATACGAAATATATTAATACGATAAAAGTAAGAATCCGGATCAGGTGAGAATGATTATTATTGTGCGAATTGCGAATGGATGCACATTTAGGCGATTGACATGCACTTTCTTCAGTAATGACATGCACATTTAGGCCATTGACATGCACTCGGTCAGATTTGCATGTCATTGATAATTTGCCATTGACATGCATTTTCGGTGTGTGTGCATGCAGTCGGTCAGATTTAGTTTCAGCCTCGCAATCTCTCACCTGTTCTGTTCTCTCTCTCCCCATCTCGAAATCTCTGTTCCAACGTGATCTCTCCTTCGATCCATCCACCGATTCCTCTCTATCACCAGGTTTGTTCATCTTCCTTTTCCCTTCCTACTTCCTTCCATCCTCTCATTTCTTCTATCATGTGTCGCTTTCCAGTTACCGCAATTTTGTTAGATTCATTGGATTTTGATTGGAATCTCTTGATGTTGTGTTTGTTTTAATTGTAGTAACACCCATTGTACTTTTTCCCCTCCATTCGCGAACATTTCTTCCATTTTTATGCGAACGGCAGCGTTGTTCTAGATTTTATCTCATTTTAAACTTAGGGTTTCCTGAATTTGTCAAGGTTGAATTGTTACCTCTAGATCATTCATTTTTGCTGAATGAATTTGTGTTTATTTCGTGTTTGTGACCTACTTTTATATGCCTCTGAAGTTGTCAACTGTGATTGTGCTATGTGGATTGAACCAATGACTTTATACAACTTTGTCTCAATTGAAGCAGAACCAGGGGATTGGTGACTGTTAACTGAATATTGACCTGTTGTTAATGAGTTTTTCGTTTATGGATATCAAAGCAAAACTTTATTGCCTGAATGCCTGCTAATTGTGGAGATATGAACAAATCCTTCCTTTGAAAAGTTTCAAAAGGATTGTGGAAAAGCCTGATTATACTTCATATCCAGTGACTTCAATTTCCTTCTACACCGTTCAATTTAAAAATCAAGTTATGAGTGTATGGCCCAACTGATAAAACAACGTTCAATTTCCTTCTACACCGGCTTCGCCTTCCTTCTACAGTAACAGCCGACCCTAATTCTATAGCAGGTGCTTTAATGGCGGATCTTCAAAATCAAAGATATACACCATGAATCTGGGTGGCGAAGGAGGTGCTCGAGCACCCTCAAGCACCCTTGGCTCCGCCACTGGTTGTAGATTGGTGCACTTTTGTTGCTGACTTCTTACGCGAATTTCAGCTCACACATCTGACATTAGTAAGCCCTAATCCTTGCTTCCATTTTTTTTTTGTAATTTAGGCATTGTAGTGAAGTTTCAGTTTTTGTTATTACTTCTGTAGTTCTGGAATTGTTGATTTTGTTATCGGATATGTGACTATGTGAGAGAGAGGGAATTGGGATTGAGTGAGATGGTTGTTTCAGTAGGAAATTTGTTGATATCAAAGTGTTCTGTTTTTTTAATGGTTTTTGTTTAGCAGTTTGGGTACCAAACAGTGAGTACATAAGCCCTAAGGCCTAATCCATCAAGTATTTTGTTATTATTGGCAGTTCACATCTGTAACATTAAATTCTAATTTCAACCCATCAAGTGTTACAGATACAAGATTTATCCCCCAGATCGAAATCCTGTGTCCCCCCATTTTATCAGATGAGTTTTCTGCTCAGTAGATACTGTAATGGACTTATAATTGCGTAAATTGATATAAGGATATAAGCGCTTATGGTGTGGTTGCCATAATATTGACAAGGGAAGAAGATCGAGTTGTGCCATTAGTTTAACAATCAAAGCTTAGTAATGGTAGCTGATTAGCTGATAGCCAAAGTGTAGTTCCTTGCATAAGACTTTCAAGCAATTAGAATATTCTACATGTTTTGTGTTTGAATGATTATAGTGCATAAGTTAGCAATGGATCTCTTTTTGTTTATACGTTGTCAGAAAGTGATTTCTTCGATCTCTAATATTTACTCAAAATTTGAGACTATGTATTATGTGAGCATAGCTCCATGAATAGGGTATTGGCTTATTGTTCATATATCTTTGTGCAAGTGTCTCATGTTAAAACTGCTCATTAAGATGATATTGTGTATTTTCTTTTGTAGGAGCTGTCTCTGTAAAACAGCATATCTCGTAGCAATGGTCTGGTGGCGTCTTCTAACCTACAACCTTAAACCGTCTTCTTCTTTTCGGAAAACCCTTGCTGAATCATCAACTATAATCCCCATTAACCCTTTCTCCTCTCTCTTTTCCTCTGCATTTTCCACTTCCTTTCTTGCCACTAAAACTCCCAAAAAATTTAAGAAAAGGCGCAAGAAGGAAAGTCCTCGAACCACACTAGTCCAACCTAACAATTCCCTTATTGCTCACTTTGAGCGCATCGTCAACCGTGACAACGATTTTCGGTTCCTCATTCGGTCCAAGCAGTTCCTCTCCAAGCAACCAGAACACATCCTTCGCCTTGATGATGCTGGTAAGCTCTACAGGGAAATGGGTTTTCCCCGTGGTAGGAAAATCAACAAGTTTGTGGACAAACACCCTTTGATTTTCGAGATTTACCGCCATAACGATAACAAAATGTGGATAGGGTTCACTGAGTTCATGGAGAAATTGTTGGAGGAGGAGAAGAAGCTGATGGAGACCATGGAAATGGAGAGGGTTAAGTCTGTTAAGAAGCTTTTAATGATGTGCAAGGATCATAAGATGCCTCTAAGCAAGATTTATCATTGCAGGCTTTTATTTGGCGTGCCTGAGGATTTTAGGGATTGGGTATTGAATTACCCTGATGATTTTCGGGTTTCGAGCAGTGTTGACGGGACCCGAATGCTTGAATTGTCTAAATGGGATGACAAATTGGCTGTGAGTTCTTTGGAGAGGGAATTTATGGTTGACGAGGAGAAAGTGAAGAGGGCGTTTAAGTTTCCAATGAAGCATAACAAAGCATTGGATTTGGATTTGGATGATGCAAGGCGGTTAAGTTTGTTGAATACATTGCCTCTCGTTTCGCCTTATTCAGACGGATGGAAATATGATCTATGGAGTTTGGAAGCTGAAAAATATAGGGTTGGGATCATACATGAGTTTTTGAGCCTAACATTGGAGAAGAGAGCTTCTATACATCACATAGTGGAGTTTAAGGATGAGTTTAGCCTTACAAAACACACTTATCAGATGTTGTTGAAGCAGCCGAGAGCGTTTTACTTGGCTGGAACCGAGATGAACTGGGCTGTGTTCTTGAGAGACGGCTATGATGAGAATGGAGAGTTAATTGACAAGGACCCACTTGTGGTGTTTTATGAGAAGTTGTATAAGTTTGCTCAAATGCAAGAACATAAATTGTGTTCAGTGAAGAAATCTGAGGTTTGATTCTTCTAGACTCGTAATTTTCAACCTTTGTAACTCTGTATATCACTAGCCAATTTTGAACATTACCTGTAGACTCAGTGGAATAGTTTTTCTGGAAGATATCCCAAATCTTTGTTTGGATGAACATTTCATTTATATTTATGTAGGAGGGAACTAACTTAACACAAATGTGAGGCTGTTATTCGTTTATACATGTGGGAACATTGGATAAAATCAATAAAACCCGGAATAATTAAGAGAATGTTTTGATATAAAATGATTTTTTTTTTCGAAAGTAGGTTTGTTCCTGTACTTAATTTTTTATCTAGACTGGGCGGTATAGAAGTATAAGAGAATAGGCGCTTGCTATTCATCGCTCAGTCAATGTGTGCTTTATATTTTTCTCTTACCTTATTTGTCTAACAAATATTATTTCAAAGTAAATAGATTTTTGCTCCAATATTATTATTTTCAATTTGGATTTTAATTTTATATTTTTTTCTTAAAAAAAGTATAAAAGATTGGTTGTCCTAGTTATTTATGGGTTTGATTCCGATGAGGATGAAACCTTAGATGAGGACTGAGGATGACGCACACAAACGTTATAACTTATGCACACACGAGTTATAACTAATGCACACAGTGTGTGCATTAGTCACAGATGGTGTGCATCACCAAATACTGTGTGCATGAGTTATAACGTGTGTGTGCATTAATTATAGCGTTTGTGTACATCAGTATTAATGCATCATCCTTAGTCCTTATCTAAAGATTCATCCTCACATGATCTTTTCCCGTTATTTAGAGTTAGTTTAGTCTGCAATAGGTCATCAGTGCAAATCTTCAATTTTTTTTAAATTTATGTTCCTTGAACCCTATTTGCTTATTTTATTTTACACGTTTTCTTTCATTTACAAAATATATATAATATTTTTCTTGTGGCTCTATTTGCTTATTTTATGAAATAAAAAATTCAATCTTTTTTTCTAAGAAGTTAAGATTTTGTATAAATTATACTTGTTTATAATTTAATTTGGGAGCCAATATATTTTAAATTTGGATTGTAATTTTATATTTTTCTATGGAAAAGTGTCCGGTGATAATAGTTGCTACAGTAATAAATGAGAATGATTATGGGCCGTTTGATTTCGCCAGATCGGACGGATGTGGATAATTCACTTTTGGGCGCGTGTACAAGCGCGTTCAACAGATCTCGTAAATTTCCTTCTTCTTCTTCTCGCCTTCGTTTTCTTTCCCCCCAAGTTTTTTCAACAAAAGTTCTTCAGATCTTGCCTTCTCTTCTCTGCTGCGTAATTCCTTCTTCTTCTTCTCGCATTCGTATTTAATTTTGTTTTCCTCATCTTGTTAACGTTTCTATATCCTTTGTTTTTGCGTGAGCTGATTTTGTTGATTTTTTGTATTCAGGTGTTCTTGTTCTCTTGATTGCTCTGTTCGCTAATCCAACACATCGATTATCATTCGTTAGCTTGTTTCTCCTTCATTCTACCTATGGATCTAGGTTTTGCTTCTATTTTCTTTGTTTCACCAGTTCATCCCCCTGTTTCTCTCCAATTTGAGCTTATTTGTTGAAGTATTACGATGATTCGTGTATAATGAAGCAGTTTTTATCTCAAATTTGATCAACATCATCTATGAACTATTGTTGATTATGTACAAGACATATGATGAACGTTAATAAGACTGTTAGTGAACATATATTGGACATTTCAAAAACTGAAGATGAATCTTTAGTGATGTGATGAACATTTAGAAGAATTGTGATGAACATTTATAACGGATTTGATGAACATTTATAACGGATTTGATGAACATTTATAACGGATTTGATGAACAACAGTAATAGAAGTGATGAACATTCTATTGGACATATAATGAACATAGACAGTATTTGTGATGAACTTTTATAAAACATGTGATGAACGTTGAATGCAGTCTTAATGAACTTTTAATACTGATTTGATGAACTTTGTTCTAGATGTGATGATCATTCACAACATTTTAATGTGTAATGAACATTTACAGGATTTGTGATGAACATTGATAAGTAGTTTGATGAACATTGATAAGTAGTTTGATGAACATATGTTTAATATCTGATGAACATTTTTCTAGGTGTTTATCAATCCAATGCCAATGGTGTAGTTTCTATTTCTCCTGGAAATACGAAATACTTTTTACCATTATGTGAAGATTCTTACAATCCATATGTTGGTCAAGTGTTTGCTTCAATTGAAGATGGTATTGAATTCTATAAAAAAATATGCCATCAGGGCAGGCTTTAGTGTATGTATCATGTCAGGGACTAGCACTAAAGATGTGAACAAAGCTCCAATTTGGAAGTATCTTTGTTGCAGTAGGCAGGGATATATGAAAGTAGATGGAAATACTGCAGATGACTCCACTTCATCAAAAAGGAAGAGGAATTCAGATAGATGTGGTTGTGTTGCTAAATTAGCACTTCGCTATCTTAGTCATGATGGCTATTCTGTTAAGATTTTTGAGGAGCGTCATACACATTATATGGTTGATGAATCACAACGACATCTTGCCAGGAGTAACCGGAAATTGACTGCATTCCATGAAGACTTTATTATTAATTGTATCAAGTCCAATATTGGGACTAGCAAAGCATTTAAGATGTTCAAGAATTATGTTGGATCTTACGCAAATGTTGGTGCCTCGCTGGTTGACTTCAAGAATTTTAACCGAGATCTCAATGCGTATATGGTTGGTTGTGATGCTCAAACGGTAATTGATAGCCTTTTTCGCAAGAAAGAGAGATGTGAGGCTCTCTATTTTGAATACTATGTCAATGAGCATAATCAACTAACTCGTTTATTTTGGGTTGATCCGATTGCACGCAAGAGTTTTTCATTCTTTGGTGATGTAGTGACTGCTGATGCAACATACAAATCAAATAGGTATGTTGATGAACATTCTTACCTGTTTAGGAGAATTTTTCTAAGTAGTTATGTTGAACAATGTTAAATTTATTAATGAACATTCCTATTTGTTTTGGTGAACAATCATTGTAGTTGTGATGAACTATGTTTTATTTATAGATGAACATATAAAAATTTATTGATGAACATTGCTAGTTTATTGATGAACATTCATACAAGTTTTGATGAACACTGTTAGATTTATTGATGAACATTCATACCAGTTGAGGAACATTCTTATCCCAGTTTTGATGAACATTGTTATCACTAATGATGAACATTGTTCAATCATTTGATGAACAAATAATACAGTTTTGATGAACATTATGAGTTTTTGCTTTTTGTTTTCAGGTATGATATGGTGTTTGTTCCTTTCACTGGAGTTGACAACTACAAGTGCTCAATCACCTTTGCATTTGGCTTATTGTTGAACGAAGATTCCATCTTATGTGTGGTTGTTTGATCATTTCAAAAAGGCAATGGGACATGAACCTTTTGTTATTTTGACTGATCAAGATGCTGCTGTCAAGGCTGCTGTTGAGGAGGTTTTTAGCTCAAGTGTTCATCGTTTTTGCATGTGGCACATAATGTTCAAAGTGCCCAGTAAGATTAAGGTTGAACCAGAGCAAAATAAAGATTTCAGGGATAGATTCAATGCTATTGTTTGGAGTGATGAGATTACTCATGTGGATTTTGAGGAGCTTTGGCATGGTATTATAGATGATTTCAATCTTCAAGACAATGTTTGGCGCAAGACAATGTTTGATCTACGACACTTATGGATTCCCGCTTTCTTTCAAAATGTCCATATGGGTGGCCTGCTTAGAACAACTTCGAGGTCTGAATCTCAGAACTTCTTCTTCTCACATTTCATTGGCTCATCATCATCCCTTATAGTGTTCATGTTGCAATTTGAAAATGCAATTGATTCTCAAAGACATACTCATCGTAAGCATGACTTTGAATCTTCCACTCGCCGTCCTACTCTCAAGACACCGACCCAAATGGAAGTTCAGCTTTGTGATGTCTATACACTGCCTATTTTTGATGATTTGCAAACTCAGCTTCTCTCATCTGCCTATAATTGTGCCTTGGTTAATTCTCTCACAGAGGGTGATGTCCATTACTACCGTGTTCGTGGACATTTTGAGAAATCATTTGTGGTTCAGCACTTACCATCCACAAATGAATATAAGTGCTCTTGTAATAGGTTCTTGCAGATAGGTCTTCCATGCTGTCACATGATATTGGTAATCAGATGTGTTGGTCCACCTTTGGATGTGAAAATGCCTGACCAATATATATTACCACGATGGAGTAAGAGCACAACATTGAAGCCAACTTTTGAGATTGATGGTTTAGTATTTAAAGAATCTGTTGAGATGGATGAGAAGAAGCTTTTAGTGTATGATGTTATGTCTGAGATACATAGTATTATCAATGAAATTGAGCATGATTCTGATCAATTGAAAGACTTGTTGATTGTTCTAAAGGAGAAGCGTGAGTTGTACAGTTCATCCATTCAGGCTGAGTCGTCTTCTATGAGTAACAACAAGACTCCTACAAAAAGCAGGGAGGCAAGATTTGAGAAGTTTGTTGGTCCTTTACCAAATACAATATCTGTCCTTCCACCTCCACAATCAAAGAACAAAGGAAGGCCAAAAACATCACGTTTGAAAAGTACAATTGAGAAAGTTAGATTGAATTCTAACAAGGTGAAGAAGTGTTGTTCAATATGTTTGAAATCCGGACACAATCGCTCTACATGTCCTGAGAATACTTCAACAAGTGTTTGAAGTTAGATAATTCTAAAACTATCATTTAAGTCTTTATGTGTAAATCTAGTTCTGGTGACCATTTGTAATCTACTTGGTGAACAATTATATATAATCTGGTGAACAACATGGGAAAAATTGATGAACATCGATATCAAATTAGATGAACTCTCTCTGTTAATGTGGTGAACTTGTTGTGTTAATTTGATGAATTTTGTATCTAAGCTCGATGAACATTCATTATTAATATGATGAATATTTGTGTAAAAGATAAGTAAAATTACTTATCATATTGATGAACTTTTGAGATTAACGTCAATGAACATTCAGTGTTAATATGATGAACTTTGGCTAAATATTCAATGAACATTCACAGTTAAGCTGATGAACATTGTTCAGTGATTTGATGAATATTCTGTAATATATAGATGAACAAAAGAATTCTTGTACTCATTGTCAAACTTCTACATTGTGCATTTTCCATTTACCCACTCTATAAGTTGTGGGTAAGCATTGTTGAATCTGTTGGTTAACAACTCTGAAATGTACTTGACCCTTATCATGTCCATTTGCTTATTGTCACCTTTCTTCAAAGAAGTTGTAAAATTTGTCAGCCCCTCCCCAAAGTACGTTTCCATGTGTCGCATGGTATATATACCACAATCCTGCTTGTTCTTGTCATCTCTCCAGTACATTGAAAGACGTTCAACTTTGACCTTTTTCTCGTCTTCGAATAGAGCTGCTTTGGCTTCCATGCCATGCTTCCTTAGAAATTCCACAAACATTGCTCTCTGTAAAATAAAAACACAATAATATCAAACATATTGAAAAACAATGATGAACATATTTAAAACATACAGTTATATGATGATGAACATACAGTTATATGATAATGAACATACAGTTATATGATGATGAACATACTGAAATATAATGATGAACATTACCAAATAAACTGAAGAACAATATCCAGTATTAAAACTTACCATCACTTTAGGAACGTTGTTATATTTCACAAGCTTCTTGCCTTGAACACTGGAGTTATCAATGAAATCTATTCTTGGGTTCTTGAGATTGAAAACAATGCAGTAATAGTGTTCACTCTGGTATATTGGGAAGACAAACTGCACAGTGAACTTCCTTTGTTAGTTTGATGAACAAGTTTAAAAAATATAGTGAACATGTATAGATAGTCTTATGAACAAGTTTAAACAACACAGTGAACATTTGTCAATAGAGTGGTGAACCTTTATAGATAAGTTTAATAGAATACTTACCAACTGAATATCATTCAATTTGTGAAGTGGCAGTCTTGCTAACTGAGTTTCCATTTCACCATTGAAGAATGTGATTGAATCTTTTAGTTCAAAACCCACCATAGTCGGGACAGACTTTTATAAAATATCAAAAGATTCCGTTAGTTATGTTTCCACATGTTAATGACAAAATTGTTCATATAAAAAATTCCTACCGTTGTATCAATTGAAGCAAAGAATCTAGGAGGTTTTGCTTCATCTCTTTCTTCCTCTTTGAGATTCAGCAAGTGTGCCCATGCGTCAATCACATTGCTTTCAACATATATATTGTTTTGCATGCTCAGAAAGTCATTCTTCTTGAAATTTAAATGCCCCACACTGAAAACAATGTCCCTGAAACAAAAAATTATAATATGAAAGCACTGATGAACAAATATTAAAACAATGAAGATCATCTAGAACAGAATTGATGAACAAAATGAGACAAGGTGATGAACATTTATAAAACCAGTGATGAACTTTAGAAGAAAACTAATTAAACTTTTCTTACTCTAGGTGTGTTAAATCTTCCAACATCCAGCTGCTGAGTTTCATTTCTAGAGCAGTTGGTTTCTCTTTGATGTCCACAATCCTTTGCTTGTATGGAGATTTGTTTGCCCAAGAAATTAGTCTCTTTCTTTTGATTACTTCTGGGTCATTCTCACTCCCCGTCTTCCAAACAAACATTGTTTTCTCAGTTAGTGCCTGAATATGATTGATGAACATATGTGAGAAGTTTGATGAACATAAGTGAGAAGTTTGATGAACATGTATAAGAAAGTTGATGAACAAATGATGATAAAGATCACCTTCTCAACCTGCTCCTCTGTCTGTTTTCCTTCACTCTCCACCTTGTCCTTTCCCTTTTCTTTCCTCTTCTCCTCATCATTTTGCCTCACATCTTGGGCTTCTATTTCTTCCTCTTGAACAGGAACCACCTCTTGAACCTGTACACTTTCCTTTTCTTTTAGTTGTGGTTCAGGAACCACGTCTTCGGATTGTATTTCCATCCCTTGTACTTGTTCCTCAACTCCTTCTTTCCCGCCCCTGTCCTCAGATTGTGTTTCCATTTCCTTCCCTTGTTCCATCCTTTCCACCTCCACTCTTTCTGGTTCCTTTCCTTGTTCTTTCTCTATCTGTAATTAGAAATAATGATGAACATAACTCAATTATTTGATGAACATTGATAGAACAATTGATGAACATTTATAAGCAAAATATGTACCTCATTCTCTTTCTCAATTCTTTGTTCTTCCATCCTCACCTCATCACCTATAGGATCAATTTCCTCGACTGTCTCGTCAACATTGTTGTTAACAACAGGAGTACTTTCAACGATATCTTCAGAGTGCGTGGTAGCTGCATCCAACCTCTTTTGTCTTTCAACCATAGATTTAGGAATCTACAATTGAAATAAAGCACAACAAGTTATTACACATAAAAGCATAGATAGTAATAAGAGTTAAGAAACCTTGTATATTACCTTGAATGAAATTTTCCTCTTGTACTGTCTTGTGGTTTCTGTTGTCACATCAACTACCACTGGAGGCATCTCAGGTGATATTGTAGTTTCTTCTGGCGGATCAACTACCACTGTAGGCCTCTCAGATGATTGGGAGAATATTCCCAAAGAGAAGGATGGAATATCTGAAATGTAATCTCTAGCAATGCTTCGACAAGTCTCACCAATGACTTCATCTGGTGTCTTCTCTGGAACTTCATCTTCAGCTTTCACAACATAACTCTTCTTGGCCTTCATAGTTCTCTCCACTTCTTCCAAACATTTAGATGCCTCGCGCCAAAACTGTTGTTGGGTCAATGTCTCTTCGTCTTCCTCTGTTTGATGTGGTTGCTCTGCATTTTCTTCATCATCCCTCACATTTAGCATTCTTTCAATAGCTTCATTCACCTTCTTGAACAAGCTATTACTTGCTATACGTGAGGGAGCCTGCTCAATTCTTCCCAAGAAGTTTCTAATCTTGGTAGCAAGTTCTTGTCCCTCTTTTATATGGTCCTCTAAGAAACCCTGTTTCAATATTAAACAATGAAACATTAATGAACAAGAAAATAAATTATAGTGAACCAATAAAGCAAAATTGATGAACATTGTTCAGAAATTTGATGAACATTGAAACTTGATGAACATTGTTCAGAAATTTGATGAACGTTGTTCAGAAATTTGATGAACATATTTCAGAAGTTTGATGAACATTGTTCACAGATGTGATGAACATTATTACAAAATTTGATGAACGGATAGAGACAATCTGATGAACATATAAAACAATGTTGATGAACTTTCATAAGGAATTTGATGAACACATATTGGAAAACTTACCAGTAAACTTGCATCTTCAGTTGCTTCTTCTTGTGAATGATATAAGGCGGATGGACTGTCTCTTATGTTTGCAGCATTGTTCACATCATCATCTGTAAAAATTGGAGGATCTCTGACATAACCCTTTCCAAATCCACCAATCTTGATCTCTTCTGCCTCTCTAGCCCTCAGCATGGCTGCATCCCAATTAACAATTATTGGAAACTCTCTCTCATGTTCAACATTCTTGAGAATAACACGATCAAAATATATCAACTGCAAGCAAATAAAGTAAATGAGTAAATATTAGTTTGATGAACATATAATGATATGATAATGAACAAAATGATTAAAATTGGTGAACACTAACTTGTAGTAGAAGGATTGGTCCTCTGAAAAAACTAGCATTTGTTGTCCTATCAAAAGACTCCTTTGTCTTTATCAGAAGGTCAACTAGCAATTTTGACCAGTCGTAGTGATTAATCATCTCGGTGCACTCAAGGTAATGAAGAATATTATAATTCAATCCACCATTTGGCCGACTGTCCATAATGGTTGCAACAAGCAACATCATGAAATTTCTCTTGAACCACTCTCCAGGTACTACAGTTTTTATCAAAAGCTCTGCGACATGTGATGCATGAATCTTTGAGGCGTCACGCAACTTGACTTCATCCAATTCAGTGTCGATTTCCAGTGGAAATTGATTCCTGAACCTTTGGTGAAGATCTTGATATTGTAAATCCTCATGTTCAGTAAATGTTCTCTTCAATTCTATTTGCATCCCACCAACAGGAATTCCAAGGTAGTCGTGAACATCCTGCGTTGTAATTTTGTGCCTCACTGACTTGGCAAGCTTCATTGTGCAGGATACGACATTAAAGTTCTTCAACAACCAGTGACTGATTTTAGCTGGAAGTTTGTCCACTTTCCATTTAAGCAAGCATCCAAATCCCATCTCTACTATGAAGCTTTTTTGAATTGGACTCATTCTAGCCAAAGTTGAAACCAGAAGCGCTGGAGAACTTCTACATTTTTGAGCAGGGAACTGCTTCTTGATGCTTTCAGTCACTTTTTCTTTCCCTTTTCTTGACTGCACAATTTCAGACTTGTTTGTCCTGGATGCTTGTTCTGGTAGGTCTTCAACATCTCTTATCACAATTCCCCCCCTAGGCCTTTTCAAGTTCTTCATTATTTGTGTTACAGGAATTTCTGGGCTGTACAACTGAATCTCTTTTCCCTTGGTCTGAGAACAGTGTATCATTTGGCTACTTCTTTTTCTCTTGCTTGTTGTAGCAACTACTTTCCTGGATTTTGCCATCTTATGTTTAGGGGATGCTATAACATTAAAAGTAACTTATTAGTATAAAGACATGTAAAAAGTTGATGAACAAAATTAAGGATCATGGTGAACAATATCAAACAAGATGGTGAACATATTGAAATACAATGATGAACATTATTAAACATACATATGAACTATATATGAGAGGAATGATGAACATTATTAAACATTCTGATGAACATTATGAAGAATTGTGATGAACAAAGAAAAAAGAGTTGATGAACATTAGTTACCATGAACTGTTTCTTCCTCCTGTTGTTGTTGTTCTTGGGATGAAAAATTTCTTTGTGATCTGTCATTTGTTTTTTTGCTTCTTATCTCTATAATATTGAACATACAAGTTATATTTTGTGCAAAAATACAAAGTTTATAAAGAGGATAATATTCATACCTCTTGGACATTCAATAACAAGATTTATGATGAACAGATAAGAGAAATCTGATGAACAATCTTAAGACATATGATGAACTTTTATAGGCAATGAGATGAACAATCACAAAATTTTTGGTGAACATTGAAAAGAAATCTGGTGAACGTATATACAAGATACGATGAACAAATACAAGATATTTGATGAACATTTAGATGTACTGGACGAAGATGTATTTTGATGAACTTTGTTAGGAACTTTGATGAACATATATACAAGATCTGGTGAAAATATAGTAAAAACACAGTCATGATCAAATAATGACCACTCAGTACATACAAATGAACATTTCACACCAAATGAACATTTCACACTCAGTACATTCAAATCAAACATGCATGTAGCGAAATCTAACATGTTGAAGCAAAAACCTAACTCCAAATAGTAGCGAGTTGATGGATTTTGGTGAACGACGGAGTGAAATGAAGAGAAATCAGTGAGAAATCACAGGAAAAAGCATCGTATACGCTAAAATTAGGGATTAAACACCATACCTCTTCCTTCGTTGTTCTTCTGTGAGCCAGACATCGCGAAATTTGTAGGAGTATGTTGTTTTTGATGATCGGCGAGAGAAAACGAAGTGATTTCGTTGAGAAATCGAAGAAAAAGTAAGCGAGTAGGAGGTTAGGGTTTGATCGCCTTTGCGAGAGAGGTTTTCTGTGGAAGTTTTGAGAAGAATGGGAAGAGACGGTTTTCGCTCCAATTTTGAATTACGTTGGAACGATGTAGCGCGTGTGTTTCACACTAAAAGCTAGCGAGTAGGAAGTTGCCAGTGTGGGAAGTTAGAGAGATCTGGGTCGTTAGATCAATTCGAATGAACGGTCCCCGTTCATTCTCATTTATCACTTAAGGGCTGTTTATGACCAGATTTTGACCCTTTTTCTATTCCTTGTCTTCTTTTTTTCATTTCACACACAAATCACTTTTTACTTCAATGTTGTTATTTTTATTTTTACCTTATTTGCCTAACAAATATAATTTCAAAGTAAATAGATTTTTACTCTAATGTTATTATTTTAAATTTGGATTGTAATTTTATATTTTTTTCAAAAGAAAAGTATAAAAGATTGGTTGTCCTAGTGGTTTAGTGTTAGTTTAGTCTACAACAGGTTATGAGTTTAAATCTTCATTTTTTAATTTATGTCCCTTGGGCCCTATTTTCTTATTTTATTAAAAAAAAATTATTTTTTTAAGATTTTTAAAATTTGATTTGGGAGCCAATATATTTTCAATTTGGATTGTAATTTTATATTTTTCCATTCATTGTGTTCTTTTTCATTTCAGATACAAATCACTTTTTACTCCAATGTTGTTAATTTTTTTTTCTCTTACCTTATTTGTCTAACAAATATAATTTCAAAGTAAATAGATTTTTACTCCAAAATGTTATTATTTTCATTTTTCTCTTACATTATTTGTCTAAAAAATATAATTTCAAAGTAAATAGATTTTTACTCCAATGTTATTATTTTCAATTTTCTCTTACCTTATTAGTATGACATAAATCTAATTTTTAAAGTAAACCAAAGGTATAAGTTATACACTAAAAAATAATTTGATATGACATGTATTTCTTTTACACAATTTTTATATATAGTGTTATTATTACTAAGAAATATTCTTTTTTCAAAAAGATATATAAATATTTTTTTATATATTTTTTCTAATTCTAATTTCGCCCTAGGGCCCATTTTCGTATGGATCGGTCCTGGAAACACCGCTAACCAGGGGCATGAAGTCAGAGTTATTAAACCCATTAATGAGTTCATGATAACCAGAAGAAGTCCCAAAAGGTCTAATGTGTCTTTTCCGGATAAAGGAGACATTTTGTAGTGTGTTCTTGCGAATTGGACAAACACCAGCAAAATGTCGAAATTTAGGAATGAAAAGATGCACCTTTTCAGTTGGGGTGAGAATAAATGGTACATACTTCATCCACTCACACTCATGGTGATCCACAATAACCATAAATTTTTTTGATAAGAGCCTGAATGTGGGAGTTGGCGATATACCATGATGGAAACCTGTCGAAACATTCATGAGAACTGTTCTAAAAACTCTTAAACTCAACTATTGTCTTTTCTTTTATTGCTTACGCACAGGGACCTAGGAATTTCATTTTTCCTTAATAGACAACCAGATTCTACTCAGTTATTTCCCCAAATGAAATCCATTGTCATGGATGTCATGCAAGCCCAATATATAATCTCTGAGGAGCTCGGGAAGACAGTCAGGAGCATTGTGGTGCAGATAATCATGTAGAGCAGTGAACTCAGGATAAAACAAACCACGTCGAAGAGTATCACCATCCATGACGTTGAAAGCAAAGAATGGTGTAAGGATAGAGCTCTGGGTCCAAGCAGCTAGGGGTGAGCATAAATAACTGAAACCGAAAAACCGGAGAATCGACCGATTTTTCAATTAACTGTACCGAAATAATAAAGGTTTTGGATACAATTAACCGAACAATATTATTTGCGGATATACGGTCAGGAAACGGTTAATTAAATTGTATTTGTGGTTAACCGAAATAACCGAATATAATAATATATATTTATATTTAATATAAAACAATATGACTATAATAGATTTGTATAATAAATTTTTATCTTCCAACACTATTTATCTTCATTTTTATTTTCGAATCGGTCTATTTACATAGTATAAGATTACAGTGACTTTTTTAGGCAACAAAATTTTGTTGCTTTTGTGTCGCCAACAGAACTTTGTGGCTTTTTTAGCTCTTTAATTATGTTGTGTATTTGAGATTGTGAGATTTTACTTCTTTGAACTAATTCCTTTTAGTGTTCTTTTAGTTTTGTTCTTTTCACTTAACAATTTTAAGAGAATATTTTTTGATTTTTGTTATATTGGTTAATCGAACTAACCGATTTATTTGTACCGAAAATTTGGTTAACCGGGAATTACGGTTAGGTAAGTGGTTATTAGAAATCACTAACCGAATATTTAGTTAACCAAACATTGGTTAATCGAACGACGGTTAACCAACCACACCCACCCCTACAAGCAGCGGGCATCCCGATCTCTACAGACGCAACCCAGTTGGATAACAAAAAGGCAACCCCTTCAAATGGTTCTCGACACTTCTAAAACAATACATTCTTTATGAAGGGTGACGCGCCCTTGTCTTATCTACAACCAAGCTGATGTCTGGATACATCTCTCTCGGTGATGTTGCTTCTTCAATCTGTAATTCCTTTTGAGCAAAAAAAGCACCTCGATTTTTGTGTGCTTGTTGCCCTAGGGGCATGGGGAATGGTGGTTGAAGCCGCTCTAGGTTTGAGAGCCAGAAAAAAAACGTCTGGAGTCAGACTCCGCCTAGAGTGAATTTAGAATAAGAAAAAAAAGTTAGACTCGACTCCGTAATTCCTTTTGAGCAAGAAAAGTTGGACTCGACTCCGCTTAGACTGATGTATATATTAAGGTATACATCAAACTTTTTAGCATCATGAAGAGGCTTCTCCTCATCTTCAAACGTTCTTTTATCATACATTGCCTTCTTTGCATCACAATTAGGCACTAGTTACCTGGAAATGATTGATTCTATCGGTACTAATCTTGCAGCCTCGCACAGATGGACCATAAAAAACTCACATGATGCGACGTATTTTTCCGGTGACCGACCTTCTAAACTAAGAAAGTTCAAAGCTTTAATCATACAACCTGGCCCAACGCTTTCCCAAGGTGTGGTGCTATAACTCCTATCATAATCAGATAGCAGTAAGAAAAAATCTCAATGGTATAATCACAATCAAATTGCATCCAGCAGCCACCCGCATAAAACGCTATCAGATACAGATCTTTCCTACCAATCAAAAATTTGGCAGATTTCTTTGTTGGACTGAAAACTTTAATCTCAATAAGAGGATAACCTTGACACAAGTTCAAATTTCCAATTCCTTCGAATACACTACCATCAAAGCAAACAAGAGTCCTCATCCAGCTTAAAACCTTAATATATTTCTTCATACCACCACAGTCATCATCTATATAAAATGTCTTCTTAAAATTGAGAGGCATTTCATCATAGTTTACACTGTCTGTACAAAAATAAGTTTTTAGAGCATGCTTAAATCATCAGAGGAATATTTCTTAGTAATAATAACACTATATATAAAAATTGTGTAAAGAAATACATATCGTCTCAAATTACTTTTTAGTGTATAACTTATACCTTTGGTTTACTTTAGGCAGAGTCGAGTCCAACTTTTTCTTCTTGTTCTACTTTCACTGTAGGCGGAGTCTGACTCCAGACACTGTAGGCAGAGTCGATTCCTCATGCCCCTAGGGCAACAAGCACACAAAAAACAAGGTACTTTTCTTGCTAAAAAAGAACTACGGATTGAAGAAGCAACATTTGTTGATGAACATTCATCTGTTTAATGAAATGAAAATTATCATATTTTCGATCTAAACTGGGCGGTAAAGAAGTTTAAGAGAATAGGGTTGGGTAGTAAAGAAGTTTCAAGAAAAAAGACGTTATTTCTAACAACGGATTTGTAAAGAAATTTTTTTCTTAATAGAAATAGAAATGAAACACACTTAATAAGAACGCCTCTCTAACAAGACAAACTTTTGTTAAAATAGGTTCTCTAAAAAAAGACAAGTTGTTCAAGACTACGATTCTATACCTACTACATTAAATTTCAACATTTTACCATTAGAATCGATTATGTATGTGCCAGTTAGCCAACTTGGATAGCAACTATGTTTCGATCAATGACTTAGATAACTTATGGTTCGTTCGGTTCGGCGAAAAAAACTCATCTGAAGTGGACAAAATATTAGGATAATTGAAGTTGAAGTATTATTTGTAAGGTAGTTGAAGCTGATATTAATTGAAGTTGGTGCTGAAAGGTGTTGGAAGTTGTCAAAATTGTTAAATGATGTATTCGGCTCGGCCAAAAATATCCGAGTTGAAATTGAGTATCTAAAGCGTAAAATTACCAAAAAAGACATGCTAAATTTTACACCCCACGTGCCCTTTTTGCACTTGGTCACGTCACGTGCCATCTTGTTTCCTCTTATTTAAGGTTAGCTATGCTAGCTTCTTCATATGTTCCCCAATTTGGAAAGTCCGGCGACATGGAAGGGAGCTCGACCATGACTAGTTATGTGGGGTTGGAAGTGGAGAAGGAGTTTTTCAAAGTTAGTTTTCAAAACCATGCTTCTATACATGAATATCATTTCTAATATTTCTTAGAGCTCAAGCTCAGCATCATCACATTCAACACTTTTTATATTGAATCAAAACTCTTTTTTCTTTCAATATCCACTCTTTTCGAAGATCGGTGACATAATATCATCAATTTTTCATATCTATTCATTCTTAGAGTTTAAGTTCACACACTATTTAAAAAACTCTTTTATGTCATTCAAAATTGTCATCCAGCTTAGAACCTTAATATATTTCTTCGTACCACCACAGTCATCATCTATATAAAGTTTATTTCATAAAAATGAAGAGATATTTTTAAGAGAGACGTAGTAAGATCTATTGACAGTGAAGATATTATTCTACGGTTTCAGGAAATGACAGCTCGAAGAATGCCATTGTAACGAATATATTAGTGTAATTTAAGTATTCTATATATTTACTAATTTTAGTTAAAAAAAATATTTAGCCACTCCTCAACTCAATTCCTGCGTACGCCACTGAACTGTTTATTAATTATTAGTATACTGCATACCAAACTGATGATTGTCAAATGTGTATTCTTTCTCTTGAGTCTTGACTTTATTAGTATGCCTACATACCGTATACATATATTGTAATTGTGAACTTGTGATCACTGATAAGAGGTTAATTACAGCTCACATAGTATGCTACCTTAGGTAGCGAAGTGATGATATGTATTGAAATCTCTTGATATTTATTGATGTTGAATTTTTATATCAATTGGTTAGGTGACTAGTGTGTTGAATTGAATATTTTCATTCTTTTAATCCCCTCCTTCGCTGCAATGCCAAATTCGTCTCCCTATTCTCAGGATTATCAGGCAAAGCTCTCTTGCTATCTCGCTTCCCTTTCTGGCTGGTAGTCAAAATTGATGCTTCTAGTTAAGTAATTATACATTTTTGGAAGCTACGTTGTTCCTTGTCTTTTGAAATTTCCAATCTGCTTCAGTTTTGCCGATACTTAAATTTTCAATTATGGTCTGCTTTCAAACTTTTTGGGAAATTAGGGTAATCTAGGCCGTAATCAAGGTTTATGTACACCATGTCACAATCAAATTTATGAAGTCATTTTTCTACAATTACTCTATCTTCTTGTTTCGTCTAGGTTGCGTTTCATGTAGTGGAAATGAAACTCAATGCTGCAAATGATGATGGATTTGAGTATCTTCTACTACCAAACTTTAGTTCAATTTGATTACTGAGATTGTAGGTTCCTTATCTAGGTTGTCTAAATCGAAACGAAATGCATATACTAGGTTTATATGACCAAACCAATATCTACTTTCATTTAATTTGCATTTATGAGCCTCTGAAAGGAGATGTTTTTCAGATGTTGTTTGGTAGACCAGGGAAGGAAGAAGAAAAATATGAATTATATACTTTCAAGAGATAACTAGTGATATCACAATTTGCACGACTAAATGTGTCAAATAAAAGCTTCTTCGAGATATTGGTTACCTGTGCTGTCATAGACTCATAGGTGAGTAATGGATTATTGTGAATGAATAATAATGAACTAATTAGGAGGTGGGTTGTGATTTAATATGGATAGTTTAGTTAGTTGGTAGACTGGTGATCCTAAAATAAATCTTTGGGGGAAGATTATACTTAATGTGAAAAAATTATACTGTATTTGCTAGGATGCTTGTGTTAGTCCTTTTTTACGGTTCTCCATTCTTTTGATCTTTCCTTCTATTCATTCGCAGATCTTTCCATCTTTGAAGACCCTTCTCCAGTGCTCCGTAAGAGGATAAGAGATTTTCTCACATCCCATGGAGCTTCCATTATCCCGTTATCAGTGTTTTTCGTTAGAAGGGGTGCAAGGTAGCGGTGAATCTTCCTCTCAATCATGGATTTCCAAGACCTTTGTATCGTCAGGTTCTGTGTTTTTTATCCGTAGGAGGAAATGGAGATCTTCCTGCTTGTGCAGGATTACAATCGGTGGACATTGGAAAGCAATTGCATTCATGTTCTATCAAGCTAAGTGTTGCTGATAATATTTACGCCTCTTGTGCTTTGATTAACATGTATAGGAAGTGTGGTAGCTTGAATGATGCTCAATTTGTTTTTGATAAGATGCCAGAGAAGACCACAGTAGGATGGAATACTATCATATTTGGCTATGCACTCAATGGTTATAGTGAGGAAGCTTTGAGCTTGTACTATGAAATGCAGGCTTCTGGTGTGAAAATGGACCACTTCACATTTTCAACTGTTGATAGAACATGTGCTAGGTTGGGCTCCCTTGAACATGCTAAACAAGCCCAGGCATCAATGTCACACCAAAGTTGTGGAGGCCGAGGCAAAGGAAATTGGAGATCAGCTAGGATGGACTGAATCCAAAGAGTTTCACACGTTGTAATGGCCATGGCACGATATTCGGCCTCAGTAGTGGATCGCGATACAGTAGGCTGCTTTTTAGAGGACCAAGAGATGAGGTTCGGTCCGAGGTAGACACAGTAGGCCCCCGTAGAGCGACTATTACCATCTTCATCACAATAGTCGGCATCGCAAAATGTGGATAATGTGTTGTTAGGTGTAGCCGAGATAAAGAACTGAAAGTCTGTCGTGGCCTGGAGATAACGAAGGACTCGCTTTGCACCTTGCCAGTGGACCATGCGAGGAGATTGCATTGACTGAGAATACAGTTGACGGTGAAAGAAATGTCGGGCCGTGTGAAGGAAAGATATTGAAGCCCGCCCACTATACTCCGGTAATTGGTCACATCAGGGTAGAGCTCGCCTTTGTCTTTGGTCTACACAAAGGTAGTGGCCATGGGCGTTAAAACTGGCTTTGATTGGTCCATCTTGGCACGTTTCACTAGGTCACGTATGTACTTTGATTGAGAGAGGTAAATGACATTGGAATCCCTCTTCACTTCAATGCCAAGGAAATAGTGCAAGGGGCCCAAATCCTTCACGGGAAACTGTCGAGACAAAGCAGTAACAAACAAGTCAGCAAGCATAGTAGTAGTGGAAATGACTAGCAAGTCGTCAACATATACCAATACGAACACTGATTCCGTTCTGTTGCGATGGATAAAAAGGGATGAATCCGCCTTAGACGGAGTGAAGCCCATGGTGACAAGAGAGTCACTTAGGCGGGAAAACCAAGCTCGCGGAGCTTGTTTGAGGCCATAGAGAGACTTATGAAGCTTACAAATAAAAGAGGGAAACTGAGAGTTGACAAAACCTGGAGGTTGAGAAATATAGACATCCTCGTTTAAGGTCCCGTGTAGGAAGGCATTTTGGATATCAAGTTGTCGTACCGGCCACCGATGCATCGCCGCCAAGGAAAGTAGGAGACAAATGGTGGAGGGTTTGGCAACGGGACTAAAGGTCTCGGCATAATCGAGGCCATGGACTTGGTGGAAACCTTTGGCTACGAGGCGGGCTTTGTGACGCTCAATGGTGCCATTTGAATGATATTTAGTCTTGAAGACCCATTTCACCCCAAGGACGTTGGCCGAAGAGGATGGAGGGACGAGACTTCATGTTTTGGTGTTGAGAAGGGCTTGGAACTTGGTAGACATTTCTTGACTCCACTCGGAGTATTTGAGAGCCTCGGAAACGGATGTGGGTTCATCGGGAATGGTGGTGGTGGCGGAGCAATGGGGTGGCCAAGGGATGGTGCCATCCATATGAACTTTGGGTTTGTAGATGTTGGACTTTGATCTTGTGACTATGGTGGTAGTTGGATTGTTTTGTGTGGGTTGGGTGTTTGGGAGTGGGTTAGAGATGGGAGTTTGTCCAGCAGAGATGGGCTCAGGAGAGGGGGGTGCATCTGAGGGAATTCAAGGCCGATGAATGGAAGCAAATGGGCTAGTTGATGAGGAGATGGAGTGAGGCCCAAAAGTGGTTGGTGTAGAAGGTCCAGAAGAAGCAGTTTGAGGCGTGGGCTCAGATGAATCAATTGTGAGGAGTGGTAGTGTAGCAGGAGGTGGATTTTGTGGCAATGGTAAGATGGGAGGCTTTGAGTAGGGAAAGATCTCCTCATGAAAAATAACGTCTCGAGAAATGTAGATTTTCTCGGATACCCAATCAAGGCATAGATACCCCTTGTGATTACTACAATACCCAAGAAATAATGTGGGGGTGGAGCGGAAAGACAATTTGTGGCGATTGTAGGGGCGGAGGTTAGGGAAGGCAAGACACCCAAAGATCCGAAGGAATTTGTAATCGGGGACGGTGTTAAAGAGGAGTTCGTGAGGAGTTTTGTGGTTAAGAATGGGTGTAGGGAGGCGATTTATGAGGTAAGTGGCGGTTTCAAAGGCATAGTCCCAAAAGGAAAGCGAAAGAGAGGCTTGTTTGAGGAGTGTGAGGCCCATATCGACTATGCGGCGGTGGCGAGATTCAACACTACCATTTTGTTGATGGGAATAAGAGCACGTGAGATGATGAGCGATGCCCATGTTTTGGAGGATGGGTTTTAGGAGTTTGAACTCGGTTCCGCCATCGGTTTGAATGTAAGAAATTTGTGTGGCAAAATTAATAAACGTAAGCACAAGTTGGGAAACGCCGGATTTGGAATTAAAGGGAAAGAGCCAAATAAACTTAGAATAGTCATCAATAATAGACAAGTAATAAAGATGGCCTTTCTTAGATAAGGTATGGGTTGGACCCCAAACGTCCAAAAATAAAAGAGAAAAGGGTTGGGCCGATCTGCTGGAACTTGGAGGGTGAGGAAACTTGACATGAGGATGCATGATTGGGCCCTTTCTTGGAAGCTGGAAAAACAGACGCATAAACTGTCCTCCTCCATGGTGCTTCTGTCTGCTTGGAGATGGTCGCCAAGAGAGAGCTCGGGTCCACCTGGAAGCCCCACAGGGTCGTCTCGGGTGCTGCTACAACTGCCTTTGTCATATCAACCGGCTTCTGGTTGTTCCTGCCCCCCATGCTCAGGTTCAACTCTGACCAGAGGCGCTTCAGGAGTACGCTGCAGTAGGAGCCTTCTTTAGAAAACTTATCTGACAATAGGATTGGGATTGGGATTGGTTCTGTAAGCTGGTTGGTTGAGAAATCTACGATACCTTCAACTTTTCTAAATGACATTGGATTTGGATTGAATGAATAAGACCACGACTATGTATATATATATATGTGCATCATGTTCTTAAAACAACAAAGAATCTAGCATATAACATATTGCACCTACAAGCAATTGTAAGTAGCACAAGCAATTTCATCTAACCTTTACATGCAACCAACAAAAACACATTTTACATGTACTTGCCTGTATAGTAGACACGTATAAGAATCAGCAATAGAAGGTCAGTAGAGGAACCAGTTCTTGCCACAAACTTCCTGAAACGCTCCCATTGAGTCCCTGCTAGATCATCAGTAGCCACACACCACAGGGTCACAATTCACAACTCACAAGTGTTTGATCATATGAACACATTAACCTTTGTGTAATTCTTCAGCATGCAGAGATGCTATAGAATGCCGAAGCAAGGATCTTTTCGGCTTAGTTTTTCACTCCCTTTGTTCTTCTTAGACACACTTCTTAGCCTGCAAGACTGTTCTACTATAATCTTCTAAGTGTAAGGATGGTCCCAAGCCACAAGGGAAACACATCACTGTATTCCTCCATCCCTTCAACCAACAGCTTCCAGATGAGGGCACCAGCTCCAGCTTGGCGTTTCTTAGCAGACTCGTACATCTTATCATAAAAAATCTCCATAAGAATGTCTCCAACATGTAAACCTCGTTCAATTTTGGACACCATTGACGATCCAACCTCGGTGAAGAGAACAGGTTTCTTCAGTATATTTTCTCCATCACGGATATGAGATTCCACCCAATGTAACATGAATGCCACTTTTGCATTTAAATCTGCATTTTTTATCCTGCCAAAAATAACAAATATAAGTTTGTCAATCTGGACAAGTGCAGGATCACAAGAAAATAAAGACGCTTTTCTTAAATCAACTACCAGCTATCAGGGTATGCATGGACAGAAGCAAAATCAATGTTGGCAATGGCTGAGTTTTCTATGAAATCTGTTCCAAAAGAGGATGCCCAATCCCCCGGATTGAAGCCTCTGCTAGTTGAATTGGGGCCGTAAAACCCTTCAAGTCCAACAATCACCATATGCTTTTGGTCTAAACTCTTGATATATGCAGCCTTCTCAGCAATCCAAGCCTGTACTTCGGATTACAAATGGCATTAACACAAACCAACATAAATTAGGAGAAACATTCTTTCCTTTAGATTATATACCAACTATTGCACAAGTTAGCGAAAGCATATATTCCATATTTAAGCAAATCATTGCTTACCTGAAGAACAGGAGCAGATGAATTGGAATCACAACGAGGCTCATTCATGAGTTCCCATGCAAATATAGCTGGCTCCTCGTGGTAATTAACTCCACTTAGTGAGTTCTTTCTTGTCACGATACTCTAAAACCACAAAGACAAATTTAAAATTAAGTTTTTGAACTCTGAATCCCATGGTAGCTTATTCCCTCCAGGAACAAGACAATGCTCCTCCTCCAGAAGAAAAAAAGAATACAAAGAGGAGCTAGAGGTCATTTTCAACCTCCTTAGGGGATAAGTAATCGGGTTAGTAATGAGCTATATCTATTTTGGTATTTTGGTAGGAGGAGGTATGTGTATGAAATTGATTCCACGGAATCCCTTATGACCAATTCTCATACCAAAAAAAAACATGGTATGAGCCATACCTAATTTTCACTTCATTTCTCATTCCCAACTCCATTCCAAAATATACCAAACAAAATGTTTCATAAATCACTCAACCCCATTCCTCATTCCCCATTCCAGCTCGATTCCAATTAGATTCCTACTATCATACCAAACGAGCCCAAGCTTGATAGAAGTACTTCGTAAGTCTTTTGTATAACAAAAGAAATTTTCCAGTTGGGTACTTGCAGACAGATGTAAATGTCAAACAAAGTTAATACACACCTTTAAGGTGGACTGAACTCTAAGCTTGAACTTGGCTAAATGTCAAACAATTGATACAAGTTCACAATAGAATCATGGTAAATTTGCCAAATTTTTACAAGCTATTAAGTACCTTAACATAGGCTTTTCATACCGCTCTACGTCTCGTTCCGTCCTCATTAGGATTAGAAAAAAGACAAAAAAACATTTTTTTTATTTCGTAAAAGAGAGATTAGAAGCAATGCAACAAGAAGAAGGAAATCATTGATGAACTAGTAGATTGCCTTCGTAATTGCATTTCTTGAGCATTTGGTTGATGACACAAGAGTGATCATTGTTAACAATAAGAACATGTTCCATTAACTTAATTTAACTAAAGAAATCACTCAAATATTTAGAGCAATTGAATTTATTGTCTATGCCTAGGAAACATGTAAGAATATAAATTGGAAGACCAAGCAAAGAAGTTGGTTATTTGATTATTTTTAGAGTAACCAAAATTAGCATTAATATATCAATTTGATATTTTAGTGTGTTTGTAATATGTTGTTGAGCAGGGCCGGTGATGGACCGGTGCAAGTTGGGCGATTGCACAGGGCCCCAACATTTTTTAGGGCCCAATTTTGTAATCGGTTCATACTAATAACAGCAGCCCAATTGAAAAATGTATGAAGATACAAGGCTCATTTTCTTTTGCATTGAACCTGTCATCCGTGTGTATGTGAAGTGGGCTTCATTGCTATTTTTTAAAGATTTTTGATAATTTAGTGCATTACCATCTCATTTTAGTGGGCCCATTTAAATTTAATACACAACAAATGAGTATTTTCAATCTTATAGTAATCGTTTATTAATATATACTTATAGTAATAAGTTACTTTTATACTATAAATACAATAACAAAAAGAAAGAAAATATAATTTCAACGATATCTAGTCTAAATATTGATAAAAGTTGAATTTCTCGCACGAGGCATCGGAAAACTTTGAGACGACACTGTTGTTGAGCAAATATCAAAAGTCATCAGAATGGTTGCTTTCTCAATTCATCCATCAAGCAAACGTTGTTGTCAAATGAGATTTGAAGATACAGCATAGTTCATCTCACTTCAGGAAAAGATTAAAGTAGAGATTGTGAAGTGTCACAAGGACGTTAACGTTCAAATAGAGTGAGTGTCGAACATATTCATCCGGAATGGAGTCCTACTCCGGATTGAAATGGAGAGAAAATTTACAATTTTTAATGAAGACTTCACGCAATTGGATTAGAATTAAGATTATAAATAAGGATTAATGTTGGGTGGTGTTCTAATACCGCTCTACGTCTCGTTCCGTCCTCATTAGGATTAGAAAAAAGACGAAAAAAAAACATTTTTATATATTTCGTAAAAGAGAGATTAGAAGCAATACAACAAGAAGAAAGAAATTATTGATGAACTAGTAGATTGCGTTCGTAATTGCATTTCTTGATCATTTGGTTGATGACACAAGAGTGATCATCGTTAACAACAAGAGCATGTTCCATAAACTTAATTTAACTAAATAAATCACTCAAATCTTTAGAGCAATTGAACTTGTTGTCTATGCCTAGGAAACATGTAAGCATATAAATTAGAAGACCAATCAAAGAGGGTGATTATTTGATTATTTTTAGACGAACCAAAATTAGCATTAATGTATCAATTCGATATTTCAGTGTGTTTGTAATATGTTGTTGAGCAGATATCAAAAGTCATCAGAAATGATTGTTTTCTCAATTCATCCATTAAACAAACATTGTTGTCAAATGAGATTTGAAGATACATCATAGTTTATCTCACTTCAGGAAATTATTAAAGTAGAGATTGTGAAGTGTCGCGAGGACATTAACGTTCAAATAGAGTGAGTGTCAAACATATTCACCCAGAATGGAGTCCTACTCCGGATTGAAATGGAGAGAAAATTTACAATTCTTCATTAAGATTCCACACAATTGGATTAGAATTAAGATTATAAATAAAGATGAATGTTGGGTGGTGTTCTCATACCTCTGCACGTCTTGTTCCGTCCTCATTAGGATAAAAAAATGACGAAAAAAAAACTTTTTTTTATATTTCGTAAATAGACTCGTATCAAGTTTTAGTTTCGCTTGATCTCAATGCCCCTTGTTACTACTAGGCACACTTATCTTTCATCATTTCTCACAAATTTGCCCTCGTTTGTTATTATTATAGAAGCAAGTATTATGTGACAATTTTCCCCTTCTTTGTTATTTATTATAGAAGCAAACATTCAAAAATATTTACTACTTAAAAGACAAGATGTCTAAAGTGAACAATATCATGTAATGAAATTACATTTGTAACCTCGTGTAAGATACATGTTCACTTTGCTTTGCAATCCCTCGATTGCGTTTCTTCTGCTATCTACATCTAACGGTGGACCCTTCATCGCCAATTATGTCACCGACTACTCCAACCATGGCCCAACTGTGTCTTCTCCTTCATAGACCACCACATTGATGTTGTCTCGTCACCGCTGACCCCACAGATTGGGTATAATTCGATTTTCCCTATATATTAGAATCGATTTTTGACATAGTAGAATTGGCGATTGATTTTACTTGCTTCGATGATTGATTTGATTTTGATTGATGCTTAGGAATTTGTTGATTTGATTTATTTAAAAATTCATGCCCTTGTTTGTGGAATTGGGAAATCATTTTTGTTGGTTTGACCTAATTTGAAGTTGGGAGATCACGATGGATCAGTTTTCAAGAATTTTATGTCGTAAGAGTACCCTCAGACTATTTTTCCCTTCTTACCTCTCGAACCAACTCAAAGATTTATGTGGGAAGAAATCATGATTGAATCACAGGATTACAAATCAGTCCAAACTATGTCCACCTTTGTAAATGCATTATTATGTAAAAAATAAACACTAAATTCATTTGTGTGTAGTATTTGAAAGTAAAAGAGCCTTGATCATTCAACCTACTGAAGTAAGAGCCAACACAATGAAAAAAGCAAACTTCAAAGTTATATGCATGGCTTTTAGGTAGGTTAAAGTGAGAGTTTAGCTTGTTTTCGTGGGATACTATTTTAAGGGAAGGGTTATTATTAACATATAAGATGCATCAACTGCATCAAAGATGAAAAAGCAGATGTGAAGTGTGAAGTCTAAGTAAGATCTCTCTATAATAATTCCTAGTCCTCATTCTCATCTTTCTATCCTAAAAAGGTGATCTTTAAACTTAAATACAATTGTCTTCATCTTAGAATCAGCCCATTTGATTAGAAGGATGTAAATCCTAACAAGAACACATTTTTTAACATCATTTACGTTAGGAATGTGTTTGAAAAATGCATACATGTAGCTACTAAATATGTGCAACAAAATAAGCTTAATCTCAAACAGTTGATCATGTTTTGCATCTAAACAACGTCGTATGATTCCATATGGGTTTAGGATATGGTTTTAACTGAGATTTTTTATTTTTTTATTTGTAAATTTCTTGGTTTGGAAAAAGTGATGATTGAATGAGTGGAATTGTTAAATTTCCTTTTATTGATTCTAGGAGTAATGATCTTAAAACTGAATCAATCTTCTTTACTGTTAATAAAGAGGATGTTATTGTGGAGAAGATCAAAGACAAAATAATTTAAGAGGAATTGAATGATGGTTGAGCTTTGATGTTAAAAAGGGTGAGTCTAATGTCGGTATCACGGTTGTTGAAGCATCTAGGGATCTTGCCATGAAGACTATCTCCCTATGGTTTGGTGTTTTTTAATTGTTTGTAATAGGAATTTTTTATTTTCAAAATTGTTATGTTGATGATAGAGTACTTTCATATCTTTGTACAACATATCTTTTGATTCGATTTGCCAGGAGTAAGATGAGTGATGCACATCTCTTGTTTTCTGTGAGCCTAATAAATAAAGTAATTTGCAATATTGGGTATTTTATCGGTGAAAATCCCGCACCTGGAAAGTTATAGCATCACCCACTATTGGGCGCAATAATGATGCGTCCAAAACTTTTTTCAAATAACCCGGTTTATTTTTGGGTGCATCTTGGGTGCGCACAACCTAGACCGGTTTTTTGGGCATTTTGAAGGCAAAAAAATTGGATGCAACCAAGGTACGGCAAGGAATGACGCAGTTCATTTGAGGGTGTTAAAGATGCGCTCAGAACCGGTTTTAATGCTCTGTTTTGCAGAGAGAATTGTCCTCTGACTGTGAAATGTATGAGCGTATAGATTTACTAAATTTCTATATTTGTTTGATATCTTAACTTCTCCAAGATCAATACGAGTCTATAGAAATCAATTAGACATCAGCGTTCCCGTGCGCAAGCGCACACGCAACCCAAGTAGTATATGAAAAGTGGTGATTGATCAGAGGGAACTAATTATGCTTTTTAAGATTCAGACGGTAGGGAGCGTCGATAGACATAGTGGTAGAAAATAGGGATACGTAAAGTAGTTCAATTTTCCATTTTTTAAAACTGACTTGTAGGTTTATGAAAACAGATTGATTTGACGAACTATGTTAAAATGGCGAGCGAATATGGAAAAAATTGTTGGGACGACATGATCGTGCCAGTATCATGGTGAGGAGATATCAGATGGTTGAGCACTGTGCTGGCCAACAAAAAGAAGATGACATCGAAGACCTGAATGTGGGAAAGAGAAGAAAAGAAGTGTATGGACTTGAGGTTGTTGTAATACTATAAGTTTTTTTTAACGATCCAACAAAAGGCATTACAAATCGTAAGTTACACCTAAATCATCGAAGCGGATGATTGAAAAGAACGTTGTAAGCTTAAATAGTCTAGAAGTTCTAGAGTACAACACTTGGCGTAAATTTATAATTTCTAAAGTCCGTAGTATCTCTATTGAGATGGATCAAAGTTGAACTGAGATCTTGAATGTTGACATCTCTTGTAGCCAAAAAGTCAGCATCAACATTGGCTTCCCTGAAAGAGTGAGAAAAATTTACAAGAGCTAAAATTATTAGATAATTGTTGGTTTTCAGAGATGAATTTTCTGATTTTCTAAGGAACTTTCCACGACTTCCTAATTGAATTAATCACAATTAATTTATTTCCTTCCGGAATAGTATGTCGAATACCTAAGTAGAGAAATCCGAAGGCCTTCCAAAGCCGCTATAACCTCAGTAATCAAGATGGTCGTATTAGGAATCTGGTTACTATCTATGAGGACTGTTTTTCCAAATTCATTTCTGATAAGAAAACCAATATATGAAGAAAGATCACTTCTTTTGGAGCCATCAAAATTGAGCTTAAAGATGTTGCTAGGAGGTTTATTCCATTTCATATGACGAGAGCTACGATTTGTAGTTTTCGCAGTCAAGGGTTCATTTGAATGGTTTCTTTGAGACTCAACCATCCACTTACTAACTTGAGAAAGGATACTGGAGGCTAAGTGCTCAAAATTGATTTTGTTGAGGCTCGAAAAATCATATTATTACGGCTTCTCCACAAGTTCCACCAAGAAAAGAAGGCCATAATGTTATTAGGATTATCACGGATGAAATAAGCTAGATTTGTTTCGAAGGAATCATTGTAATCAAGTTTAAAGACCACATTGCCAAAATATTCAACATATTTGAACAAGCAAATGGTAACGAGACATTGAAAAAAGAAAAAAGAAATGATTCAAGTTTAGGAGGAATTTTATTATTCAAAAAAAGTATAGGGTCAACTTTAGTATGATTAAGAGAACTCATCATGGCTCAATAAGTAGATTAAACCGAAAAAACTCCATCATGCGCAGGAGTCCATTTGATGGAATCCAGAAGATTCAGGCTCAGAATATGGAGATCCATTATATGGGTTGTGATGCCAGGAGGAAAAATAGAATTTAACTTGGTAAAGTTCGAGGTCTTATTCAGGTTAAAAAGGTCACAGACAACAGTATTACATCCCGGAACCCAAGAATCTTTCCAGATATTGATACTCTGCCCATTACGAATTTGCCAAAAAGATGTTTGTTGAAGTCATCCTTTTTTTTGTGTGCAAATGGTGGGGAGTACCCTTCAATAAAATGTTAAAAGCCTTACATAGAGTTATTGGAAAACAAATCGAAATCAATAAACTTAACTAGCCCTTCAGGAGGTACCCTAAACAGAGTGAGGCTCTCGTCACAGGCGAAGCTGTGTTTAGCTAGAAAGTCCGCGCTTTGGTTCGCCATTCTTGGAATATCGATTGAATTGAATTGCCAGAAGAACGAGATATCTTTATCTATATCCAATGAAGAGGAATATCGAAGGTATTTATCGTATGATTTGGGACCAAATATTCGATTGATCAGTTAATAATCTTCATAAGAGTATAAACTGCAAAGCGCAGTTATTATCCCAGACATTGCTGAGACCAAGCCCTCATGCAATTTTAGGCTTACAGATATTTTCCCAGCTAATGAGAGGATGATGATTAGGTTCAAAATTGTTCTAATAACGAGATAACATCAATGACATCACAAACTCTTTTAGGTAAAAGAAAACTCTGCATGATAAATAATTAGCTTTAGAGGTAAGGTTTGTTTGAATGAGAAGAGCTCTGCCAGTCTGGGAGAAACTATTAGCCTTCCACTTAGATCTTTGTTTCTTCAAGTTAGTTATTACATCATTAAATATTTCATTGCACACTCTACCATGAAGAATCGAAATACCAAGGTATTTTCCAGTTTTGAGGTTTAGAGGAATGTTAAGGAAACTAGCGAGCATGAGAGCAAAATCCTTATGAGACATTACTAGAGCACTGAAGGGAGCTTTTGTGAAAATTGATATGAAGGCCACTAATAGAGGATAAATGATCAAGAAGTTGTTAAAGGAAAATGATATTATCTTGTTTAGCTTAAGCAAATATGATGGTATCATATGCAAAAGTCAAGAAAGGAACAGAAATGTCATTATCTATAAGACGGATACCAACTCTATTAGGGGTCGTTTGTTTGTATACCCCATTTTACAATCACATAAATTCCAAATTGATTGCTTCAAAAGGTTCAAATAAAACTTCATGATAGCAGGGTTCAACAGAAATAGAACAAACTAGCTCAAAAGAAAAAAAAACCTAAACAACATAAGATCACAATATCCTTAGTCAACAAGATCCTTTCAGTTAAAATAATTGCATCAGTAATTGAATAAATCATCATAGTGACCCAATAAACAGATCTCTTAGTCGAGTAGCGAATAATCCTCAAAGTAAGGCTCAACAAAACAATTATTTTAAGATTTCAACACAAGGTTTCAAGCTGTAACTCAATCACAAAAGCATTAGTAATGGTCAAGTTATGGGTCATAAGGCCTGAAGTCGGGTCAATAAATTGCCAACTCAGCGTAACCACCACGGCGGGGCTTATGGAGCCCCACAACAACCCGTACGCAGCTCAGACCTAGAGTTGCCATTGGGTACATGCATCAGAGTCCACCTCACCATCCACCAGTGTCTAAAAAACGCTAGGCGGTGGGTGGGGGACTAGCGCCTAGGCGGCTAGGAGGGGGATTAATCGGATCAAAATTAATTCTTGGTCCATGATATTAAATGACCAATTTGTCACCATAATCATCCATTTCTATTAAATTATGTAAGAACGGGGTTTGAGATCCTAATATAAGTATTAATATGATAAATCAATTCAAAACTTGCTATAATTCCCTAGATACTGCTACTTTCGCAAAAGTGATCCAAACCGTTTTTTTCCCATGCGCCCTAAGCGGTGCTAGGCGGCGAGGGAGAGCCTAGAGATTAATCAGGGATTAATCAGCCCTACATGGGAAGCCAAGAAAGGAGATTGAAATTGAAAAAAACATAGAGATACTGAGGAGTACTTACCAAGGCTTCCGAATCTACAAGCACATGCACACCTTGGTTCAGACTTCAAAATCTCCAAAAGAGAGAACGCGGAGACACCCCCACCAACGCGGAGACCCTGGATCTTGATTGAAGGGAGACATATAGAGGCATGTGATCAGCGTTTTGGGAACACCACCCCAACACCAACGCCGACTCATCAGAGTCATACTTGGAAGAGGGGAAGTCCTATGATTTTGGCTGATTTCAAATCTAGGGTTAGCAGGGGCAAGAGACAATCTCCACTGCATCAAGCCATCAACAGAGGCAAAATAGATCGTACGGGTCAAGGGTGAGTAGTCAAGGGATAAATTGTCACAAGAGATGACTTAACATGTTCAAGGATCACAAGAAGTGAAGAAACTGCAAGTTTAAGGGAGAAAGAGGCAAAGAGGAAGGGGGATGGGCTACAGTCCCAAACTCAGATAACACAAAATCGCCCACCAACACAAATGAAGAGAGAGAAATGAAGAGAGAAGGGAGAGCGCGTCTTTCCTTGTTGTAATAGTATAAGTTAAGAGATATATTTTGGTAAAATCAAGGTTGCACAAAAAAACTACTCTCTCTGTCCCATTATATAATTCTTGTTTTTCTAATCGGGTATTCCAAAAAATTCTTCCTACTTTCCTTTTATGTCTTTTGTCTTATTATACCCATCACATTCAATTACCCTTTATTTCCTCATTTTTTACATCAAAACTCACACCAACTTACTTTTTATTTTCTCTCTCCTACATAAAAATCTACACCCTCTCACATTCTCTCTCCTTCTCACTTTTTCTTTTCATAACCTTAATTTTCCTCGATAACGACAAACAAAAATTATATATCGGGACGGATGGAGTACGAAAGTGTGCATGGTCTAACCCTTTAGTTTTTTTTATGAAAATAATTCATAACTTGGTCAGCTTACTCGAACCCCTTTAAAACTTAAAACTGACTTATTTTGGGCCCGATAATATTAAACACCGAAATGATAAGAGTTGAAATATACCTTTCAGAGCACTCTAATCTAAACCGGATCCGTCCAACGCGTAACATACCTAGATCTGATCCCTCTAACCCAAACCCGAGTCACCTGATTGCCAGGGCCATGGGTAGATAACAAGCCTCATGGACCAAGGATCCGATTAGGGTGAACCCGTTAGCCCTAACCCGAAGTTCGAATCCTCCAAACGGATATTGTCTGAAACAGACACGTAGCTGATTTATTTAGAAAAATAGAAAAAAAAGTATATTTTAATATATAAGGACTAACCTAACGCACCTTCTTCCACCAGGTGACTCACACCCTAACCCCATTTCTCCCAAATTCTCATCTCCATCTCGAATCTTCTCTCTCAACTTCAAGAACGCTGTTGCCGACGTATATGATCATCAAGGTTAGCTTTATCTTCTCAAACTCGTATCCGATTCTGTGTTTTTTCCCTTTCCGAAATCGGATTTCTGAGAATCTTGATAAAATGTTGCAGTTGCGTTCACTATATGCTTCCTGAAAAGAGACCTTTCGGTGTAGAGGCCGTTGAGGAGGCAGTCGAAGTCTCTACTGTCACCGTCAATTTGAAGAAGCCCTGTCTGATTTCCTGCGCTACCACGGAAGCTAACGCATCCATTACGATCGCTGGTAACGGGAGGAGCAGCGGCGAGAACGAGCGAGGAAGCGAGTCTGAGCAGTCGATCATGGGGTTTGGTGACGGAGCTAGCGGAAATCCGATGGAGATTGATGAAGATCTGCATAGTCGTCAGCTTGCTGTGTACGGTCGCGAGACGATGCGAAGGCTTTTCGCGTCTAATGTGCTCGTTTCTGGTCTGCAAGGACTTGGTGCTGAGATTGGTAGGGTTTCTTGTTTGATTATGGTTTTTTAGTTTTTATTTGGCAATTGCGTTGTTTAATTACTTCTTGATATGAATATGGAGAGTTTTCTAGAAAGATTATACTATACATGAATTCTAGCAGAGAAGATTGCTTCCGCATGAGTTCTCATCTCGATTAGTCTGAAATGAGAAATTGAGTGCTTAATTACTTCTTGATATGCGGAAGCAATCTCATGCGAGATTTAATTACTTCTTGATATGAATTTTTAGATTTTTCTAGAAAGATTATGGTCGACTGGGATACTGTACATGGATACTAGTACTTGAGCTTTGTTAAGTAAGAGAAGGTTGCTTCCACATGAAGATTGTCATGGCTTCTCATCTAGATTTGTCTGAAATGAGAAATACAGTGTGTTTGAGTGGAATTTCTTTGTTTTATTCTCATGAATTTGATTCATGTTCATTTCAAGTTCTCTTTTGAAAAGAATCCCTAAGTGATCCCAGCTATCTGATGTTGCAAGTTGCATGCAACCACCAGCAACTGATTACTTGTTTGTATCAAACTTTGGTTTGTTACTTTTGTTTGTAGTGTCATTTAAGGATTTCTGGAGTATTTTTTCCGCATTTCTGAGCAGCTATAGCTTGGTTAAGACTGTCTTTAGTGTAAGATTCTTGTTTCACCAGAGCTGCTAGTGGAAATATTCTGTAGATATCATTTAAGGATAGCCTTATTACTCAATTTTTTGTGTCTCTTGCCCCAGTGTTCTTATAAAGAAGCAGCTCGAACTCAGTCTGTAACTGTAGCTCCTTACTGGGAATTACTTTGTTTGATTCATCTTTGCAGCTGCCTAGAATTTACTTGAAAGTAGATATGATTAAGAAGGCATGATGGCGGTTATTGTCCCAATCTATTGCATGTAACTCAACGATTGATCTAACTCACCTGAGTATGATGAAAATGTACTAATTCCTTTTTGTCATTGATATGTCTTGAAGGCTGGCGCTTACATGTTTCCCTAAATCAACTTCTAAGGAAATGCATGAATGAGCATTGTTAGAATGATAATTTGCTGATTTACTTTCACATTTGGCTATTGGCTGATAATTTCATCTGATATACTTTTTCTTGTAGCAAAAAATCTTATTCTTGCTGGTGTGAAGTCCGTCACGTTGCATGACGAAGGAGTTGTGGAGCTATGGGACTTGTCTAGCAATTTCATATTTTCAGAGGATGATGTTGGAAAGAATCGCGCCCTAGCTTCTGTCCAAAAGCTGCAAGAACTGAACAATGCTGTCTTAGTTAATACCTTGACTACAGAACTCACCAAGGAAAACCTTGTGCAGTTTCAGGTACTACGGCAACATATCTTCTTTGTCCTACTGCTATGATCATTATGTGCTCTATATATCTGTTCTGCATTGGCTTCTATTGAATCATAGTTTACTTTTCTTGTGCTCAAGTGATTAGTTTCTGGTCAATTCATATTGTAAGTGTTAGACTCAAGTAGATGATGGAGCGTGGGTTCTTTAACTTTGGATCAGTTCGGGGTATTGCATTATTTAAGAGGCTGAACGGTTCATATATATGAGATGTGACCTAAGACCTGGCAAATTATGGCATGGACATCGAACAATTGACAAAATAATGATGTGACGTTTACATACTTAAGAAAATGCTTTATTTAGTCGACTAATATGTCAATCTGTGGAATAAAATTATAGCATGTGTGTTTGGGTGCTAATAGAAGTTGGAGTACTTTTCTTATCATCCTAGTGTTGCAGGCTGTGGTGTTCACTGACATCAGCTTGGAGAAAGCAGTGGAATTTGATGAATTTTGTCATCATCATGATCCTGCGATAGCCTTCATCAAAACTGAAGTGCTTGGCCTTTTTGGGAGTGTGTTCTGTGACTTTGGCCCAAAGTTCACTGTTGTAGACGTTGATGGCGAAGAACCACATACAGGCATAATAGCATCAATCAGCAATGACAATCCAGCTCTTATTTCATGTGTAGATGATGAGAGGCTGGAGTTTCAAGATGGAGATCTAGTTGTATTTTCTGAAGTCCGAGGAATGACCGAGCTGAATGATGGAAAACCAAGGAAGATAAAAAGTGCAAGGCCCTACTCCTTTTCCCTTGATGAAGACACAACAAATTATGGAGCATATGATAGAGGTGGTATTGTCACCCAAGTAAAGCAGCCCAAGGAATTAAATTTCAAAACTTTGAGTGCGGCACTCAATGAACCTGGTGATTTCCTCCTCAGTGACTTCTCTAAGTTTGACCGTCCACAGTTGTTGCATTTGGCATTTCAAGCATTGGATAGGTTCAGGGCAGAGTTGGGCCGCTTTCCTGTAGCTGGATCCGAGGATGATGCTCAGAAACTGATTTCTATCACAAATAGCATTAATGACAATTCTGGTGATGGGAAGGTGGAGGAAATTGACAATAAGCTGCTTCGACATTTTGCTTTTGGTTCCAAAGCTGTATTAAATCCCATGGCTGCTATGTTTGGTGGACTTGTTGGTCAAGAAGTAATGAAAGCATGCTCTGGAAAGTTCCATCCTCTCTTTCAGGTTAGCTAATTTAGAATGATAATTTAATAAATGAGCTTGCTCCAGTCAAATAATGCTTTCTTTCGTGCACTTCACTTATTCTATCTGTAATTCGAGTTTCATTCTGTCATATTTATCTGCCTACTTGATAAGGGATTTTAATTTCAGTTTGGTACTTACATATTTCTTGTGAATGTATGTGAACAGTTTTTCTACTTTGATTCAGTGGAATCACTTCCCACTGAACCCCTGAATCCTGAGGACCTGAGGCCATTGAACACTAGATATGATGCACAAATTTCTGTGTTTGGATCAAAACTGCAAAAGAAGCTTGAAGAATCCAAAGTTTTCATCGTAGGCGCTGGTGCTCTAGGGTGTGAGTTTCTCAAGAATGTCGCATTAATGGGAGTGTCGTGTAGTGAACATGGGAAACTAACAATTACAGATGATGATGTCATTGAGAAGAGTAACCTGAGCAGGCAGTTCCTATTTCGTGATTGGAATATTGGACAGTCAAAGTCAACCGTTGCTGCTTCTGCTGCCATTTCACTTAACCCAAAATTTCATATTGAAGCTCTTCAAAACCGTGCAAGCCCCGAGACAGAGAATGTTTTCAATGATAATTTCTGGGAGAATTTAAACATTGTCATCAATGCCCTAGATAATGTCAATGCCAGGCTCTACATTGATCAGAGATGTGTCTATTTCCAGAAGCCTCTTCTTGAATCTGGGACCCTCGGTGCAAAATGTAACACTCAGATGGTCATACCTCATCTCACTGAAAACTATGGAGCATCTCGTGATCCACCAGAAAGGCAGGCACCTATGTGTACTGTTCATTCTTTCCCACATAACATTGACCACTGCCTTACATGGGCCCGGTCAGAGTTTGAGGGCCTTCTAGAGAAGACACCTGCTGAAGTAAATGCCTTCCTTGCAAATCCTAGTGAATACACATCTTCCATGAGAAATGCTGGTGATGCTCAAGCTAGGGACACATTGGAGCGTGTTCTTGAATGCCTTGACAGAGATAGATGCGAATCATTCCAAGACTGCTTAACCTGGGCACGTTTAAAGTAATCTTCTATACACATGCTGCATTTTGATTAATAGCTTTCTTTTTTGCTAGTACTCCCACGTTTGATAATAGATGTCGTTTTAGTTTTCCTTTCTCGCTAAAAATTGTTCATTTTACACTGTTTATGCAAATTCTGTTTTCTTATTGGTTAGAAATGAGTTAGGTGATTATTATTTGTATATTTGGGATAAATTTTAGCATAGGATCTAATTGTCGATGAACTTCAATGCAGGTTTGAAGACTACTTTGCTGACCGTGTAAAGCAGTTGACATATACATTCCCAGAGGATGCTATGACGAGTAGTGGAGCACCATTCTGGTCTGCTCCAAAACGCTTTCCTCGCCCACTGCGATTCTCAGTTGATGATCAGAGCCAGCTTCAGTTTGTGAAGGCAGCAGCAATATTACGAGCTGAGACATTTGGAATTCCGAAACCAGATTGGATAACGTCTCCTCAAAAGTTGGCTGCTGCTGTTAATAACGTGATAGTTCCTGATTTTGTACCAAAGAAGGATGCCAAGATTGTGACTGATGAAAAAGAAACCTCCCTTTCAAGTGCGTCTATAGACGATGGTGCTGTTATTGAGCAGTTAATAGCGAGGTTGGAGGAATGTCACAGGAAACTGCCTGAAGGCTTCAAAATGAATCCCGTGCAGTTCGAAAAGGTTAGTCTTTTGACTCTCATTTAAATGTGTTGCTCACAAAATGTTATTTCGGTTCTCTATATTGCTTGGAGTAATGGTCTATTCTATGGGAGTTAGCTTTTATATGATACACTTATTTTGTGTCTGCCTTGGACTATCATGGAACTTTCTTTTGAAAATAATCTTTTTGATTTATATGTCATAAACCTATAATGCATCTTTTATCAACAAGCATGATGTTCACCTCACATTCTGTGACCTTAAATCTTGATACATGACTGTGTACTTTTTATGTATGATTTCAGGTCCCCAAAGATAGTTTAAATTGAATTTATCTTATAACGACACACTAATGGAGAATTATCTTTTAAAAGAAAAAACATAATTTAACTATAAAAATCTGTTAACTATCCCTTGTGTTGATCATCTTTCCCTATTAGTTCGTGACCATATCTTGACTAATATTAGTCTACATAAAATTCATCTTGAAGAATTTCCATTAAGCTAGTAAACTGCAATGACAGCATGTCCTGTCCGTTTGAGATTACTGTTTTCTAGTTCATTAATCCGTAATTAGCAATGGAATTCCTGAGTCCATACCTTATTATGGGTACTTGAGAGCTTGGAGATTATTGACTATAATGAATCATTACTTCATCTTCTTTTTATATGTTTGAAAAATACCCTTTTCTTTCAGCTTCTAGTACCTTCCCTCTTGCACTACCCTTTCGTTTAGCTGCCGTCTGCCGAACGTATTCTATACAGTATATTGTAGTATCATTTTCAGATATCTCTGTCAAGTTGCGCATTCGGGGTATACTTAACTCTTTGGACATGAGATTTTCTTGGAAATTGAGTTGGAATGAATGTTCCGGATTTAAAATTTAGATTGATCTAGAACTCTACATGTACTTCATTGGAAGTAGCTAGTATACTGCAATGATAAATCCTTTTTTGTTATGCGGATAATTGGTCACAGAATGTGAAGTGGATATCATGGTTGTTGATCTAGATTACTCTACCTAATATCTAGATCGATCTTAGCTTAATCAAGTGTTAAAATGTAGATTGATCTAGCTTACTCTGCCTAATATTATGTGTTCATGACCATGTCTTGACTATATTACTCCACATAATCTGCATCTTGAAGAACTTCCACTAAGTTAGTAAACTGCAATGACAGCATTGCAATGTCCTTTAGAGTTTAGACTGTTTCCTTGGACATACCTTATTATTACTGCCTCCGTGTTCGGAGTTAACTAACAGATAACTCATTTTTGCTTACTGAAAATAGTACCCTATTCTTTCAGCTTCTTGATTGATCTACCTAATTTTATGTGTTCATGACCATACCTTGACTGTACTACCCTACATAATCTGCATCTTGAAAAACTTTTACTAGGCTAGTAAACTGCAATGTTAGCGTGTCCTTTAGGGTGTGTTTTATATTCCTGAATTTAATCCCATTATCTCGGATTATTAAAATGCAGGATGACGATACGAACTACCACATGGATACGATAGCTGGACTCGCCAACATGCGTGCTCGAAACTACGGAGTCCCAGAAGTCGACAAACTGAAGGCCAAATTCATCGCCGGAAGAATCATCCCCGCAATCGCTACCGCTACCGCTATGGCAACCGGCCTCGTCTGCCTCGAGCTCTACAAAGCCCTAGACGGGTCCCACAAAGTCGAAGACTACCGTAACACATTCGCCAACCTGGCACTCCCTCTCTTCTCCATAGCCGAGCCCGTCCCTCCAAAGGAATTCAAGCACCGAGACATGAGCTGGACAATCTGGGACCGCTGGATCATCAAGGACAACCCGACGCTTAGAGGACTCCTTGATTGGCTTCAGGAGAAAGGTTTGAGTGCTTACAGTATCTCGTTCGGAAGCTGTTTGCTCTATAATAGTATGTTCCCGAGGCATAAGGATCGAATGGGGAAGAAATTGGTTGATTTGGTTAAGGATGTGGCCAAGGTGGAGTTGCCCGAGTATAGACGACATTTCGACGTGGTGGTGGCCTGTGAAGATGATGAAGGGGAAGATGTTGATATCCCGCAGGTGTCGGTTTACTTTAAGTGAAGGAATTTGAGGTAAGGATTTGTGGGTTTTTTCATTACTTGTTTGATGAGGGAATTTGATTCCGAATAATTGCTGTTGAGGTTGCACTCGATTGTACTTTGATGTGTTTGGAGTTTGGACTAATTTTCTTCTGACCCTCCTATTTTTCATTTCTTTTTACTGTGGTATTGTTGACTGATTACTGCGCAAAATATGGTGCCCTCTCGGAAGAAATTTGCTTCAGCCACCGATTACAAAATTTCACGAGCAAGTATAGGATTAGTTAACCTTATTCATAGGAGGAGATGGCTTATGTATAAGTATCAATCGAAGGCAATATATTGTCTAAAATCTTTATTCCATTTTTGAACTTTGTGAGGTAGTTCAGATTAATCACATTTTCAACAACTTCAAATTCTCATACAGAAGAATGTGTTATATCTTAGTAGATCACGGGACACTACTTCAAAAAACAAATTAAATCAACTTCAAAATGTAGCGGGAAAAAACTCAGTTTAAGATGAGGTAGAGAGTCATTCAGCGAAAGAATATAGTTAGTTTTTCGGTTTTTCGCCTTAGTAGACTGGATCGGATACTGCAAAGGCCGTTTAGCGGGGACTTTTGCTGTCAATTTAGCATTTTCATACACGTCGTCATAGGATTCGATCTCCGAAGTTTCAAGACAGACGCTAGGCAATGGTGGTTACAATTAATAATCATTGAACTTCGACAGGGTATTGCATGTTAGGGTCCCTCGTTGAGTCATTATCTACCATCTCATTGTCTGGTGGGTCATGCTTGTTCGGAAAACAATGAAACAACTGATAATAGAAGTGCCACGAGATGCTAAATTGCTAAGGTTGTTGGCCATAAAACAAAGTTGTTGCTGATTATTAGTTGTTTCATTTCAAGTAAGCATAAAATGTTACTGTCAATGTAGACTAGTCAGCGTCTTTGGTGGTGCGCTGCTTTACACGTTTTACATTTTCTCTCTTGAACACATGGTGTGTTTAGAATCATATGCTTGAATAGTTGCTAGTGAGTTCCAGTTGTTGCTATCTTTGTCCTAGATCTTAAATGCAGTTATGATGATAACACACTTCTAATAGCTTGTTTATGCCTTTGGTTTTCCCTGAACTTGAACTGAAGCACATACGCCACATCATATTCTACCAAAATTAAACTTGAGCTCAGTTTGTGTTTTTTTTTTATGTTTTCATATAGAAATGCTACATACCAAAAGCTAAGCAACATCCACAGTACTATTAACTTGACCAAAATAACAAACAAAACAGAAACAGCTAATATGTTTTCATAGAACCTAAATCCAACTAAAAACAAGACATCAAACATTTTTTTCCCAGAACGTATTGAAAAACTGAAGCATCATTGATCACTGCGGGTTTGGAGGACGACTATTGGCAGCAGAGACCCTCGACCCCCATTCGAGCAACTCTTTGCTCGTATCGTCCTTGTGCACTATCACCTCGATGAAGCATAGGCTGTCTTTCATCGGTCCTGTTGCTGTTTTGATCGCCTCCACGAGCTCTTCTTCACATTTAACCTGCATCAAACATGTATGAATAATTCCAAATAACAAAAGGAAAAGAAAATAGAAGTTGAATTGAGGATTGCCTAAGGCTTTTACCTTTGACGTCCAGCATTTTCCCTCGCCGTTGTGAATGGCGTCAACGAAACCGGTGTAATTCCAGTTCTTGATGACGTTGTAGGGACCGTCATGGATCTCGACTTCGATCGTGTAGCCTCCATTGTTAATCAGGAATATGATGGTATTTTGCCCACATCGCAGCATCGTCGATACGTCTTGTGCAGTTACCTTTTGCAAAAAGGATTGTTGGATTAAAAATTTAAAACAAAGAAATCATCAAGCAACATATATTCAACCATTTATTATGAAGCATCATTGTTAGATGACACATTGGGGATGACTACCTTTTGACCCTTGACACGATTACCTTAACATTAAACTATTTGATATTTCAACCAGTCCAATCTCATTTGACAGGGGTTAGTATAAATATAAAAAGTTATGCAGTAATCAGATATTCCATACCTAATTTTATTCCATGCAAAGAAAAGATAAATGACCACACCCTACTGTAATCTAAAATAAAAATAAGGCAGTTACCTGAAAGCTGCCATCACCAATGCAAGCGATGACCCGCTTATCCTTAGCAGCTTGAGCATAACCTAGAGTCGCCCCGACCGACCACCCGATCGAACCATATTGCATCTGGAACTCATATCTGCAAAACCAATCTCACAATTACTCAAACCACATTCAAGATCACAAATGAAATTTAAGAAGAAGAAAAAGCTTAATTGTTGATAACAACATACCCACATCCCTCAGGCAGATTGAGTTTCAGGCAATTAAACCAAGAGTCCCCTGTCTCAGCAATCACAGCCGTGTCACCCGACACCAAATTCTGTATATGCTGGAAAAGCACATTAACCCTCAAAGGCTCCATAGGCTTACACTTGAGAGGGTGACCCTCAGGCACGAATATCCGCTTATAATTCTCGTATGCAGTCCGGTTTTTCTTGATTCTCTTAGCCAAAGCTTCTAGAAAGTCTTTCATCAGAACACATCCAAAAGCAGGGCCATTGGCAACCACAACCCTCTCAGGCTGCACAATGATGGCCTTCTCTTTCTTGAGCAGCAGAGAGTAGCCAACCGAGCTGTAGTCGTTAAAGATGGGACCCGCGAATATATAAGCGTCAGCTGACTCGACTATTTCTGCACAGAACGCGGTGCTAACGGCTCCCCAGTAGGTGCCTATGAAATGAGGGTGGTGCTCTGGGACCATGCCCTTTGCAGAGGGCATTACTGCAAGCGGGTAACCGCTTGAGTCTGCCAGCTGGACAAAGGCGTCCGCGGCCTTGGCTACTCGTAGCTTGGGCCCACCGACCATGACGGGTTTTACTGACTTGTTTAGGAACTCGGCTGCAGCCTCCACGGCTGCTTCCAGCCCCTGTTGGTTGCTTAGCCTGTTAGGAAGCACATCATTTTGACTTGTTACTACTGTTTATAAAAGATTCAGATTGGAGAATCAACTTTAATGTATGGAATCACTAAAAATATCTGTAGTTCTTGGTTATCTCTTTTACTGTACAATGAAAAAAAAATCTGACTACTACTTTCAAGAGTTTCAGACTGGAGAATCAAAATTGAATCATTAAAATTGAATGACAAACATGCATTTGAAATAATCAATGCTTGCTGACTAACAAAGTGAAGTAAATAAACTTGATCTGTGAAACAGAGTAAAGAATCTGCAAGAAAAACTGGATATCCACAATTATTTATAAACAATACCTGACTGCATACATAATATATTTTACAATTAGACGAGGAGATCGATTTGCAGAAGAATATACCTAGGCGTGAGCGAGAATTTAACAGGATCCCTGCTGAAGGTAGGATGAGGAATTGCAGCCAGATTACAACCAACACTTATGTAAACCGGCTTGCTTTCCTTCAACGATGTCGAAATCGCAGTATCAATCTGCTCATGCGCATCATCCAGATTGTTCACCACCGCCTGCAATTCACATCACGACAAATCAATCAAATCCAAAAATTCAGCAACAAACATTCCAAAACGGTAAAACAAAATCAGTCGCTAACCTGATAGCACGTCACAGTTTTGAAGCACTGAAACTCCTGACTGAAATCCGGCAAGCCGATCGTATGATGCAGAATCCGATTCGTGCCATAATCATTCGAATTCGGACCTCCAACAACACAAATCACAGGGAGATTCTCACTATACGCACCTGCAATCGCATTAAGAACACTAAGTCCTCCAACTGTAAAAGTAACAACGCAAGCTCCAACGCCTCGCGATCGCGCGAATCCGTCAGCGGCATATCCAGCGTTGAGCTCGTTACAGCAGCCGATGAGATTAAGCCCAGGCTCGGCGACCAGATGATCGAGAAGCGTGAGATTGAAGTCGCCAGGGACTGAGAAGACGTCGGAGACGCCGATTTCGACTAATCGGCGCGCGATGTAGCGACCGAGAGTGGATTCGGAAGCGGAGATCATCGTTGTCGGCGTTTGAGAGGAGGTTTGGATGGTGGAGACGGCGCCGCTTCCGGTGGGAGAGCAGATGGCGCCGTTGGAAGGATTGCATGAGGTGAGAGAGGCGAATTTAGTGTCCATTGTTAGGGTTTGAGTGAGTGTGAAGGTTGAAATGTGAAGGAGGGGGTTTTATAGGGAGTGAGTTGTGTGGGGAAGAAAGAAGAAAGATCAGAGGAGGATATTTGTGAAGTTTGGGGAAGAAGCTGGAAACCGGAAACCGGAAACTTGGAGCGGTGATCAGGGAGCGGTTTCCGGTTTTTGTACGGCCGAAGCAGTGATGGGTGAACGGGTATCCGGTCACGGTTTCGGTAGGTTCTACCCGATCCATAGTTACACTTGCGATGCATGCACCAATAATACTCCGTCCGTCTCATATTATAGATCACGTTTTTTATTTTGGGCGTTTCAAAATATAAATCTTACTTTTCTTTTTTATTTTTTGTCTTATTATCAATATCACATCAATATATACTCTATTTCCTCCTTTTTACATCAAAACTCACACCAATTCACCTTTTTATCTTCTTTTTCCTACATAAAAATCCACACTCACTCACAATTTCTCTCCTCTCCACTTTTCTTTCTCTCTTCCTTAATTTACCTCGATAACAACAAACGTGATCTATAATATGGGACGGAGGGAGTATTGCTTTTTGCTTTTTTGTTAAAAAGTTGTAAATATTGCTAATTTTTTCCTAATAAAAAAAGCATGTAGGAGAACTCGCTATTCGAAGAATTTAGATAATAGTTGCACGGAATGAAATATAACAACAAAATTTTCGCACCATTATAAACGTTACAAAAAAAACTAACAAACTGAGTAAAGTTTCGCATATTGGGATGGAAAAAATGACACAAATACGAATTGCACTAAGTCCAACACATGTTTTGTGACGCCTAGGAGCGGAAAATAATTATTCCTTTGTAGTCTCATCCAGAACAACATCTCATCTCGAGAGTCAGGACACAACTTTACACTAAAAAATTGAAGTAACTTAAATGGCGGGATTATTAAATTACTAAACATTGCTACATGTGGTTAGTTTAGATTTATAGGTTCCTATGAGAACAACTCTTAGGGTAGGAAGTAAGAAATTAAATCATGATCATTGGATTAACGAATGGAGGGTTGAGATTAGAAGTTGAAAATTCTAAGTTATTTCACGCATTGACATTTCTGTAATTATGTGAATTTTTTGTATTCTTTTTGTGAAAATGATCTGAATGGACATAATCCCCAAAATAATGAACATTTGCGTGTGACCACGGACGCTTCACAACGTAAGGTAATAAATTGATCAATATTCCTCTTCTTCTTTTTTTGGTGAAAGAGAGGCGACACTCTCTAGTGTTTTATTGAAAACGGAAAAAGCTAATTTGTAACTAAACGGGGCATAGCTAAACCCCTTACATCATCAGCCAAAATAACTCTAATAATATCTGGAACATGCTGAAAGAAATGAAAATCTAAGCAAAGAGTGTATGCATAGTTTGCTCATCCATCTGCAAGACGATTAGCCTCCCTATACACATGAGTAACCCGAACAATCCAGTCCCTAGATAAGAAGCCATGGCACATGCGTACCAGGAAAGAGAGGGGATGCGAATCCACAACCCCAGTCCTAAGAAAACCCACCACCAATTGAGAGTCCACCTCGACAATAATCTGACGGAAGCCTAACTCCCAAGCAATATGCAATCCGTAATACACACCCCAGTTCGTACCAGGCCTAATCCACCGAACATCCCGAACCGACTTGCTACTAGTAATATCTCCCCGATAACAATATTGTGTCCCTTCCAGTACTCCTCAGCAGTCTTAGAGATGAAAACAATCTTATCTCTTGTGCTGTTATTATCACCAAAAATCCTCTCATTCCTCCATTTCCAAGCCCACCACAGAATAGTAGCAAACATAGTAGGCCATTTACCAGTCGACCCGAAATCCCGATCCCCATTCAAGTTCACGAATACCCACTCCATAAAAGGCATATCCGTAAATTCATCAAGCAACTGAGGATTAACAAATTCTTTCCATACCCACGCAATTTCACGGCAATCACGCAGAACATGAATAATGGTTTCTTTCTCGAGGTTACAGCTGCTGCAAATATCGTCACTGCACAACTTCCTGCGGCATCTCTCAGAATTCGTAAGGATTCGTCCATGAGCAGCAAGCCAGATAAAAACGCGGACTCTTTCGGGTACCCATAATCTCCAAAGTTTGTTGAAAAATATGTCCCACTGTTGGTCAATAATCACGTCTTTGCTGATCAGAGCATAAGCGGAATGGACTGAGTATTCGCCGTTCGGCGTGGGCAACCAAGATATACGTTCTAAAATTATAGAGGAAAGAAAGTATGATATATATTAAAATTATTAAAATACGAGTTGATGAATATTTAGTTATAAATTGATGAATTTTTATTAAAATTCATTCAAGATTATGATAAGCTTCACAACGTAGAATTTTTTTCCGAAATAAGCATTTTACCAGAAAAAATTCCCGACGCAGGCTCTTTTCAAAACAATTTCCCAAAATAGGCATTTATTTCAGCTTCGGAATTTTTTTATGTGTGAGAGCTCTCCTCCGAAGCTGAAACTATTTTTTTTTGAATTTTTATGTATAAGAGACGCTGGCTGGGCCAACGTCTCTTATACATGTTAGTTTTTTAATTTAATTTCCAAACTTTTTTGTAGTTTTAATTTTTTTTTTTTAAGGCAATGTATAAGAGACGCTGATGTTTTTTTTTTATTTGCACATGTATAAGAGACGCTGGTTCAACCAGCGTCTCTTACACGTAAAATGTTTTTAAAAAAAAAATTATTTGTATAAGGCGCTAGGAGAACCAGCGCCTTATACAAGGAGAGTTGAATTTTTTTTTAAAAATGTTAAGAGCCTACATGAATTTTTTTCTTGCAAGAGGAAAGTACCCCCATTTTTCTCAACTCTCCTTAGTGGCAGTGCTCTACACGTAAAATGTTTTCTCAACTCTCCTTATACAAATAATTTTTTTTTTAAAAATATTTTACGTGTAAGAGACGCTGGTCAAACCAGCGTCTCTTACACGGGGGAATTAAAAAATACAAATCTGTATAAGAGACGCTGGTTGGACCAGCGTCTCTTATACATGTGCAAATAAAAAAAAAGCATCGCTGTATATGAGATGTTGGGCAAACCAGCGTCTCTTATACATGTGCAAATAAAAAAAAACATCTATGTATATGAGACGCTGGGCAAACCAGCGTCTCATATACATTTTTTTTTTTTTATGTTTGAACGTATAAGAGACGCTGGTTCAACCAGCGTCTCTTATACATTGCCTTAAAAAAAAAAATTAAAACTACAAAAAAGTTTGGAAATTAAATTAAAAAACTAACATGTATAAGAGACGCTGGCTGGGCCAGCGTCTCTTATACATAAAAATTCAAAAAAAAATAGTTTCAGCTTCGGAGGAGAGACGCTGGTAGAACCAGCGTCTCTCACACATAAAAAAATTCCAAAGCTAAAATAAGTGCCTATTTTGGGAAATTATTTTGAAAAGAGCCTGCGTCGGGAATTTTTTCTGGTAAAATGCTCATTTCTGAAAAAAAAAATCTCACAACGTAAGGTAATAAATTGATAAATAATATTTATTGATAAGCTTTGAGAAAAAATGTTCATCCAAGATTATTAATTGAGAACGTTCATTTTCTTTAAAAAAAAAAAAATTGTAAAATATAGGGGCCGGTTTCCGGTTTTTGCACGGCCGTGTGATTGGTGGACGGGTATCGGTCACGGTTTCGCCAATGCATGCACCGATAATATTGCTTTTCTGCTTTTTTTGTTAATAAGTTGTAAATATTGCTGCATATGGTTAGTTTAGATCTACTAAATTGATCAATATTCTGTTTGTTTCTTTGATTGTTAATCAAGAAAACGTTGTAAAATTATAGATCCTGGTCTTTAATTAGAGAATCGCCTAGTTGGTCTAGCTGGGAGTTTAGACAGGAGTCTCATATTAAAAGACGTAATTTTTTTATATTTTAACTATGTATCTAGTAATAACAATAATAATTTATAAAATTATTAGTCTCTAACATAAATTCAATTTATATTTCTGTATATAAACTTGCCTTAAAGTTTCTAATATAAATTTTAAGTTTACAATATAAACCCAATAATTAAATAAGACATATACCCTAATTAGTGGTCTAGTTGTCTATATGAGATATTGTTTAGTCCCTAATATGCAGAAAAACAGAATAATAATATGCTACTAATCTACTAATCGCATTCTAAATGGCGTAGGTGACCTACTCTTACTATTGGAACACACAATTAATCCACTCTTAAATGTTTTAAGAGAATATTCAAATAATAAAACATGAAACAATGATCCGGAGTCTTTTACCGATGAGGCGATGACCGATATCCAGAATTCTAGCGGCAATCTATCTTATACATTAAAGCTGAGTTTTTAGAGTTATTAGAGTGATTTAGGCTTAATTTGTTATATAATTATTATTTTTTATTTTTAATTTTAATTATTAATTAACTGGATAATTATATTAACAAATAAATCTTAAAAAATTATCATTTATTTCAACAACAAATATACAATTTCTTTTATTAAGAATAAATATTATGTTGAAGGTTAATATATATTCTTATGATAAAATTAAGATTATTTTCGATAATAAAAATTAAGTCAAGCTACGTACATAACCTTAATGAAATAAAATATATTTTTATAAATAGTTTTTACAAGAAAAAAGTTAATCTTAATTTTTTGACGAACTCGATTAAAAGAATATACAATTTTCATACGAATAATATGAAATTTCCCGTTAAATAGTCATGCATTACGATAGGAACTCCCAATTCTCTGGCAAATACAACCCTTTTTATCATTTTAGTAAAGAAGATATTTTGGGTCAAGAGAGGTCAACATAAAAAACATTAATTTAAATAAAGGCATACGGTGGCAATTTGATTACATGCAACAAAACTGTGAGCTAGCAACGTATCAAACACGGTTTTGGCTTACACTATACTTCTATACACATGTTTATCCGACATGATACAGTGATTTGGATACAGATATTCGTTGAGTTAATGAATGCCCTCTCGTTCCTAAGTCTTTCTAAGGGATACATTTAGTATCGTTAATCTCTAATTATAAATTGGTAAAAATGATAAAAGATTTAAAAAGGGAGAATTTCAAGAGTCCGAGGGGAGTATATATTAGCTATTAGCCTACACCTAAAAATTTGCCATATTGAATCTCATCTTGCACTTTCACATTAAGTTACATTCCTTTGATTTCTTCGGACACATTTACCGATACACGTTTTGTATCGTTACAATAACAACACCAATTCGTCCAGTGAGATTCCATCGTAGTATGTGGTCCAGATATAGACATGTCATACCTTAAACAAGTCGAGAAGATGTGTAATGAGAGACCCAAGAGAAATCAAAAACATAAAAGGTAGGAAAGGGACATTAGAGGAAGAGATAGAAAAACTAAAACAACTCAAATCAAGTTCATCGGGAAGTTCATTCCATATTCCGTTACAGACTTACCGTTCTACAACTCTAATCTTATCTCAAGAATATTCAATGTCAAACTCAGGTGTGCGAGAACATTCTTAATCACCCCTCTCCAGCTCTTTTTCGGACGACTTATGTCTCTCTTTAAAAAGCTGAAATCTAACTCTTCGCATCTGCGAACGGCTGCGCCCGGTTGCCTTTGTAACACAGATATCGTTAATATCTCTAACTATCAGTTGGTGAAAATCGTAAAAGATTTTAAACATGAAGTTGTTAAAGGGTTGGAGTAGAGATGTTCAATGATTTGAGTAAACCGTGGAACCGACGGTTTGAAACCGTGTAAAACCGGAATCGAACGTAACCGAAACCGGGCAAAGCCGTTTAAGTTCGGTTTCAGTTCGGTTCATGATTTCATAGAACCGTAAAACCGACGGTTTGACCGGTTTAGAACCGACAGTTTCAAACCCGTTCAAAACCGCCACTTATAAATAGGTTGAGTAGTGAAATTTCCTTATAAAAGCATAGAATGGCATGTCTTTGACTCCTCAAATCTCAATAGTTAAGTAGACAAATTGAATATTAGACTAAAACTCGTTTTTTTATCAATTTTTTCTTATAGCTTATCTATTAAGGTAAATAATTATTATATTTTATAGCTAAAAAACTTAGTGTATATTAAATTATTGAAAAGATCGGACAATTAGTGTTATTTCTATTTTGCTTTTTCTTACATAAAAGTTTTTTCCTGTTTAAAACCATAACCGTAACCATATCAAAACCGTTAAAAACCGGAACCAGAACCATAATCGAAACCGACAAACCGGATGAAACCGCCTAAGTCTAGTATCGGTTTCGGTTTATGATTTTGTGAAACCGTAACCGGCGGTTATGAAACTGTAATCGACGGTTCCGTAACCGTGAGCATCTCTAGGTCGGAGGGGAGAGAGTATATGTTAGCTCCTAAAACCTAAAAAATTGCCAAATTGAATCTCATATACCACTTTCACATTAAATTATACTCTATACTATAATAATACGAATATGCATATTTCTTCACATTTACATACACATTTTTTCACATTAACTCGTACTGCAATGCATGTAATATATGAAATGATTAATCTTTGTAAGACTTGTGGTGGTTGCCGACATTGCAAAATTTATCGAGTTGAAGGGAATCTAGTGAGAGACAGATATGGGAGAGGACAAAAGATATTATACTAATATACGGAGTAGTTCTTATTCGATGCCAGAATCATTATTCAATTGGTAGTTGTCTAAATTTTAGAGGTCGGCACCGTAGGGTCACTATATTTGAATCATTAAATAATGACGCAAGTCATACACTCACTATCATTCTTGACTATAAAACTCACTGCACGGACAATGAGTTTGGATCAGTGATTGCCTGTTTGGATAAGCAGTGACTTCTTACGTGATGATAGCCAAAGAACGCTCATGGTCTCGAACGCGATCGAGATTGTGCAAGTAAAGGCGAGATCAATGTGATGAACTCACGCGATCTAACCAACTCGATGGTTCGATGAAATAGACGAACATGATCGACTAGAATTCATGTAACTTGTAATCAATTGGTGACGCTATGTCTTATACTGACAAACCTAAGTGAACAAGATCCGATCGATCTTAAGGTCTCAGACTTCGCAAGTGATCAACAAAAGGAAATCAAAAACACAAGAACACCAGAAATTGTTTACGCCGTTCGGTAACCCTAATCCGCGGAATCTCAGGACGGGAGACTCACCCCAGTTGCACTAAATGATCAAAGTAATCAAAGCAAACTACATAAAAGTTCAATCGGCAAAAGAACAACGCAAGAAGACAATCAACACAAAGAAACAGCCCAGGAACTCAGATAGAGCAGAGTAAGACGAAAGCAACAAGGATTGGTCTTCGAGGAATTGTCAGTAACTTCAAGGAAGCCGACAAGGAAAAACCAGGAACACGCCACTGAGATGGTGGAAACGCGCAGACGAAAATCTTCTTCTTCTTCTCCTTCCTCTCTCTCTTTCTCTATTCTCTGTAAAACCCTAGGCGGCGGATTGTGAAAGCTTCTTACCACAGAAGCTGAAGAAGAGAGCTTTATATAGCTCTCCAACAAAGCAGCCAAATCAGCCAGATACAACAAACCAAATGGGCCGAGTCCAAACACCAAAACAGATGGGCCGAGTCCAACATACCAACAACAAGCACAAATATCCCATAAGCGTTTCAGCCAAGCCATCCAACTAAGTATCTTAGGGTTGCTATTTAGGCATAAACACTCATAAGATTTAGCTTGTAACATAATGTGTCTTTAGTCTAATTACATTGACTTCTACCAAGATATAAACTCAAGTGTTACAACTTTGGGCAAAACTTTAGCTTGGATTATACAAAAGGCATAACATATACCAAGGAGAACGTTATGGTCTTGCTCGTGTAGAGCTCACCAAAGTTGGGGAGAGCCTGGATCAGACAAGAACGGGATTTTACACATCGGTGGATAATCATAGAGGTGTATGAGTCCGTACATATACACGTATAACGGCACAAGTTGATAAAATTTCAGAAAAAAATACGAAATAAGTTCTACATTTAGGGATAGAGGGAGTATGTGTTAAAATCAGAAAAGATTTTGTACATACAAGCACATTGTTCAAACTTATAAAATTAACTCAAAATCAATCAACAATGAATAGTAATTGATCTTTTCAATTCAAAAATAAGATTGTACTATAATAATGTAATATTCAATTTAGAACAACCTCTTGGACCTCATGTCTCAGAAGCCCATCTTGAAAGTCTCAACTTATTCACTGGAAATCCATACAATAAAATGAGCCCAATTGCATTTTTATTCAATTCAGAAAGATTACAGACATTTTATTATTTTATGGAGTTCCGGTAAAAAGAAATGCAGACATCTTGAGGATTTGGAGTTTGAACAATGTGCTTGTAAATAACGATATTCGTATGCACATTATTTTTCATATATTGTCAAAGGAATGTAGACATCTGCAAATGTGCATGTAAATAATAAAGGATATAGGATATGCATGTATTCCTATTATTTCGTGGGATAGTATTTCACATGAATCTTTTCTTATTTTATTGCCCATCATCTACACAAGATATCATGCATTTTTACTCAATATACCTTAGCTGGTAAACATGCATGATATTTTGTGATAACAAGACTGATGCTTCATTGAGGATTTGGAGAGCGACAATTGGCAGCAGAAACCCTAGACCCCCATTCAAGCAACTCTTTGCTAGTATCATCTTTGTTCACTATCACCTCAATAAAACACAGACATTCTTTCATCGGCCCTGTTGCTGTTTTTATCGCTTCCACAAGCTCTTCTTCACATCGAACCTGCATTAAACATTTCAAATGTTCATGACTAGCTCCTTAAAAAAAGAGTGAATTGAGTGATGCACTAATGCAGTAATGCTTGCCTTTGATGTCCAGCATTTGCCTTCTCCATTGTGAATGGCGTCTACGAGAGCCGTGTAGTTCCAGTTCTTGATCACATTGTAAGGACCGTCGTGGATCTCGACTTCGATCGTGTAGCCTCCATTGTTGATCAGGAATATGATGCTCTTTTGCCCGCATCGTAGCATCGTCGATACGTCTTGTGCGGTCACCTGTAAAAGTTGCAATAGTAGTGTTGGAAAAAAATGATCAGCTAGTTTCTTATCGATAGAATGTGAACCGACAAGCCTAAAACACAACAGAAAAATAAACGAAAAATAAACAGAACGACTCTACAAGAGACACGAAAAACTGATCAGCTAGTTTCTTTAATAATAGCAAGCTGAAAACTCCAACCCTGTAAATACACCATCAAGGGGATGCCTTTTTTTCTTGCTTGAAAGATTTCAATATGTTGTTTCAAGAAGAAAGATTTATGGTTGATTTCCGTGTAAGCAAATCGTCATGTCGATTCTTGCTTTCTTTACGACTTGAATCAACGTGAGAATCATCAACAACCATTTGACATGAACTGAGTATAATTTTTAGATATGACATAAACTATAAATTTTAGGTGTGACATGACGTGTATAGTAAGAGCATGATGCAAGGTTTTAGAGTTAGGGCCAACTACCCTGAAAGCTGATTAACATTAGCAATTAGCCTATTTGACATTTCAACCAGTCCAACGTGTATAGTAAGAGCATGATGCAAGGTTTTAGAGTTAGGGCCAACTACCCTGAAAGCTGATTAACATTAGCAATTAGCCTATTTGACATTTCAACCAGTCCAACGTCATTTGACAGGGATTAAACACATATAACTCACCTGAAAGCTGCCATCACCAATGCAAGCAACGACTCGTTTATCCTTAGCAGCTTGAGCATATCCTAGAGTGGCCCCAACCGACCACCCGATCGATCCATACTGCATCTGGAACTCATACCTGCAAAACCAACCTCACAATTCTTCATATAGTTACATAATCACATCACATCAGAATTAAGTAAATACTAAATAACATAATACATACCCACATCCCTCAGGCAACTTAAGCTTCTGACAATTAAACCAAGAATCCCCAGTCTCAGCAATCACAGCAGTATCACCCGTTATCATATTCTGTATATGCATAAAAAGCACATTAACCCTCAAAGGCTCCATAGGCTTACACTTACTCGGCTTCCCCATAGGCACGAATATCCGTTCATAATTGTCGTATGCAGTCGGGTTTTTCTTGATCCGTTTAGCCAAAGCTTCTAGAAAGTCCTTCATATGAACACACCCGAAAGCAGGGCCATTACCAATCACAACCCTATCAGGCTGCACAATTATAGCCTTCTCTTTCTTGAGAAGAAGTGAATAACCAACTGAGCTGTAGTCGTTGAAAATGGGGCCCGCGAATATATAAGCATCAGCTGACTCGACTATTTCTGCACAGAATAAAGTGCTGACAGCGCCCCAATAAGTGCCTATGAAGTGAGGATGATGCTCTGGGACCATGCCCTTTGCAGAGGGCATTACTGCAAGCGGGTAACCGCTTGCGTTTGCTAGGTGGACGAAGGCGTTTGAGGCCTTGGCTACTCGGAGTTTGGGTCCAGCGACCATGACGGGTTTTACTGCCTTGTTTAGGAACGCTGCTGCTGCCTCCACTGCTGCTTCTAGGCAGTGTTGGTTGCTTGGCCTAAAGTGCATGAATATCCATGAGAAACAACAGTTAGTTTCTCACTAATAAGAATTAGACATTTAATGCTGTTATGAAGTCAATGCATGCAGCATGTTACCATCAATGTTTATGGCATCAGGTAGCAGAGCAAGTAGACATGTTAATGCTGAGTCAATATTTCTTAGACAGATTCAGATTGGACAGTCAATTTTTCTTCGAAATAGCATCAAATTAATATTGAAGACCACCAAAAAATATAAAAATATCACCTGTATATTTTACAAATCTAACATTACACACAATGTAAAAAATTAGTTGTTATGAAGTCAATGCATGTTTAATCTTCTAAAGCTGAAGTAATACTCCATTGTTCTTACAGATTTGGATCGGCAAGTCAGCTGCTCTCAGTTTGCAGAAGTTTTTAGTGAACCATTAAACTAAACAGTAGAATGTGAAGACAATGTTCTCATAAATTTAGGTTTTGTTCAACGTTTACCTAGAGCTGAAAATGTAAACTTAATTTTCAAAAAAAGTTAGATCGTCAGCTGAAAAACTAGATGAATATTTTATTACTGAACACTCAAAGCTCTGTACATATGCATCAAAGTTCCACCAAACTGAGCCTTAATCATGGAAAAATCAATAGATTATCAAATCTTAGTTTCTCTTAGACTAAATCGTGTACTAAACATGATTGAGGAGGATTCAAAGAAAAATATACCTAGGGGAGAGTGAGAACTTAACAGGCTCCCTGCTAAAAGTAGGATGAGGAATTGCAGCCAGATTGCAACCGATGCTTATGTAAACCGGCTTACTTTCCTTCAACGCAGACCAAATCGCAGTATCGATCTGCTCATGCGCATCATCCAAATTGTTCACCACCGCCTGCAATTCACATCACCACAACTCAATACTCAAAAGTCAAAACCAATCACCACTCAATATTTGACCCGATTCGAAAAACTCGACCGGTGAAAAAAACCCGACCAGAACCGGGGGAAATGAAAACGTTTATATCCGAAATGAACCCGATCAATTACCGCTCAAAATTTGACCCGATTTGAAAAACTCGACCGGTCCGACAGAAAAAAAAAACCGACCAGAACCGGGGAGGAAATGAAAACGTTTATGTCCAACACTAATCTGACTCGACTACGAGGCCCGATCCGAAAACCGTCCGACCAAAATTTAGTCCAAGAACCCGATTTCGGTCGATAAGTAATGACTCCGAATAGTGTTCTAACCGAATGAAACCCGAATTTGTCTGACCCGATCACCCGATTTGACACCAACAAAAAATCTGAAAATCAATCGCATACCTGATGGCAAGTCACAGTCTGAAAGCACCTTAGCTCCTGCATAAAATCCGGCAAGCCAATCGTATGATGCAGAATCCGATTCGTGCCATAATCATTCGAATTCGGACCTCCAACAATACAGATCAGCGGCAGATTCTCACTATACGCGCCTGCAATCGCATTAAGAACACTAAGTCCTCCAACTGTAAAAGTAACAACGCAAGCTCCAACGCCTCGAGATCTCGCGAATCCGTCGGCTGCGTATCCGGCATTAAGCTCGTTACAGCAGCCGATGAGATTGAGGCCTGGCTCGGCGATTAGATGATCGAGAAGCGTGAGATTGAAGTCGCCAGGGACTGAGAAGACGTCGGAGACGCCGATTTCGACTAGGCGACGAGCGATGTGGCGGCCGAGAGTGGAGGAGGAGGAGGACATAGGGGAATTTTGAATGGAGGAGACGACGCCGTTTTGGTGAGGAGAGTAGACGTCGCCGTTAATTTGAGCTTCCATTGGAGAGAGAATTGAATTTGGGGAGATGAGGGTTTGGAGATGTGAGTGAGTGTGGAAGAAGAATGAAATGCGAAGGCGGGGTTTTATAGGGGGGAATGTGCGGGAAGAAGAAATGCCTTTCCGGTTAACCGTTGTTTTGTACGGATGTGTAACGGGTTATCCACAAACCGAATTTGGGTCTTTGGAGCTTCTATCTTTTCGTAGGGATTTAGAGATTCAGTTTCATTGTGTTTCTGACTCGTTTGTCGTTTGTCGTTTGTCGTTTGTCGTTTTTGTTTTCTCGTTTGGTTTAGGTACTCATGTTTTAGATGTTTTGTCTGACTGAGTGTCGTTTTTCATTTCGGATGATCTTGAAGAAATGTTTACCCCTAAGCTTGTTTGTTTATATCTTTTATATTTCAATGAATTTGGAGAATGCCTCGTCTGTTTTAGCAAAGAAAAGATGGGGTTATACGAGGATTTACTTAGAAATAGAATTACATTTAGCGAATTTGTTATTATACAAACTTCTGGATCGTTATCACCCATTTTCAAGTTGGTCACCTTGGCGAAAGATTTCATCAATAGAGAATGGTTTGTTAGTTTCGCGACATTTATAGGGAATCGAACTTTATTATCTATAGCCTCGTTTCTCTAGCTTTTTATTTCTATTTAGGTTTTTTTTTCTTATTGATGTGTCTCCCGCTTTTGCCCCAATTGATCGTTTTGTTATATGTTTTCATTTATGCAATTCTGAAAGCGTTGCCTCTCGTTTCCATCAATCAATAATGGAAATCTGAAGTATAATTATAATCTTATGTCATTTGATCATTCAACTTGTTTTCTTAGTTTAGGTAATCGATGAGACTTTGAGATGAAATAAGAGTAGTTTATTCCTCATGAGAGACTCATGCAAAAATAAAATCAAGAATTGAGGAAAATATAAAAAATTCTCTCTAATCTTAATAATTCAAATCAAACATATATTAAGAATCTAGATAATGGCATAGTTGGCTTGAGCATAGAAAATGAAATGCCTTCCTCTTATTAAGACCATGTTTATGCATGACCACTCTCCCAACCCAACCACCCACCTTTCAAATAAAAAATAAATTTATCTACCCAATCTTCCAACCCACCCAATCACAACAATAAAAACCACATTTATCCATGATCACTCATGTGACCATCAATTCAATTAATTTTTATTTTCACTTTCTTATATCTATAACATAACTATAATATAATAATTGAATATAATAAATAAATGTAATTATAAAATCTCAAAATTCATTTAAAAAATTAAAATACAAAACAAAGTAGCAATTAAACATTATATTAATAAAGTACAATTGTGAACAACTAAAACAAAGATTACAATACTTGAAAAATGATTTCAACCAACACAACAATGCAATGCAGAATTTGAAAAATAGAAAAAATACATAATTAGTCGTCTTCATTGAAATTATCCCATATGTGTTCAATCAAGTCGTTCATAAGTTCATTGTGACCCTGTCTGTTGCGAAGTTGTTCCCTAGTAGTCATATACCGGGCTAAGCTTGCAACTCGTTCTGTGGAGAAGTTGAAAATAGGATCAACATAGTCTTCTTCGTGCTCCACTTCATTCACATGTGTAGTCCGATCTTTCATAAATTCTATGGGATCGGTATAGTTTAGATAAGTGTCTCTTTCATCCTCCACTATCATATTGTGTAGGATGATACAAGCATTCATAATTGTCCCCATGGCATTTCGATCCCACAGAAAGCATGGATGTTTAATAAATGCGAATCGAGCTTGTAGAACACCAAAAGCACGTTCAACATCTTTCCTGACAGACTCCTGATATTGAGCAAATAATTTATGCTTCCGGATAATAGGAGATTTTATAGATTTGACAAATGCAGCCCATTTTGGATAAATGCCATCAGTTAGGTAATATCCCATATCCCTTTGACGACCGTTAACAGTGTAACTGACTTTCGGTGCACGACCTGCTAAAATATCATCGAAAACGGGTGATTTGTCTAGCACATTAATATCATTGTTTGTACCTGGGGATCCAAAAAATGCATGCCAGATCCACAAGTCTTCGGATGCAACGGCTTCCAAAATGATTGTTGGCGTCCCACTTCTTCCTTGATATTGCCCTGCCCAAGCAGTAGGACAATTCTTCCATTCCCAATGCATGCAGTCAATGCTTCCCATCATACCCGGAAATCCACGTTGTTCACCAATGTGTAGAAGTCGCGCCATGTCTTCTTCGGTTGGACGTCTGAGGTATTCTTTTCCAAAGTTGGAAATTACGCCTTCTACAAACTTCATAACTGAAGTTCTTATCACTTGTGCGCTCATTCGCAGGCACTCATCATGCAAATCTGGTGGTGTTCCATAGGCTAAAACTCTTATAGCAGCAGTACATTTTTGAATCAAAGACATGCCTAGGCGACCTGTGGCATCACGCCTTTGTTGGAAATACTCGTCGGAACTGAGTGCCTCCATTATACGCTCGAAGACATGCTTTCTCATTCGAAACCTTCGACGAAAAATATCTTCGTGGTAGATTGGTTCCGGACAGACTGAGAAATACATTTTCAACAACTGTTCATGGCCATCCTCACGAATTCGTTCAATATGACGCCTCCTAGCTCTAGCATTGTGGTTTGTGGGTTGTAACATGGTAGGAATTCTCATGACCACATCCTCGATAATGCGGTCAAATGTTTGATTTTGTTCTTCCCACTCATCTATTTCATTGAGACTGGAAGAATCGCCACCCGACATTATTGGATGCAAATGAGAGGGAAGTAGAAGGGATGGAGAAGATTTAGGTGTAAGTATGTTAATAAACTCAACCATATTTAAAGAGAGGTAGAGATGGATCTGAGTCAACAATAAGATGGATCTGAGTCAACAAATTCATGCATGTGCATAAAGTTTGTCTGGACAAAAAATCAATAATGCATGCATGTGTGTGAATGACTATACACTGACGAAAGTTTGTCTGTGCATGTGAATAAAGTTTGTCTGGTTTTTGAATCAATAATGCATGCATCTGTGTGAATGAGGAAATACGACAATAAAAATACGACAATAAAAATACATGAGGAAATTACAATTAATTAAAGTACTCTGCCAACAAGCGGTTCTTGATTGCTTCTTCTTGGGTAGTTAGATTTGGTTTTGCCAACAACACATTCAACAAGTTGGCATTTAGCTTCTTCTTCTCCAGTTCGATCCTTACCTCAAGTTCTTTCTCACGCGTAATCCGCATTGCACGCAGTTCATTAGTGAATTCTTCCGGAATCACAACATTTGATGATGAAGAGGACACACCTTTCCCCTTTCTTTTAGCTTTGGCCGCATTTCTACCGGTAGGACGGCTTATTGTGGAAGCACCACTCACTAGAGTAGCTGATGGACCATCATCCTCATCGGTTCTTGACTTTTTAGAACTTCCACGACCTTCTTCATCGGACTCAGTTGCATCTGGATGAGGCCTTCGTGTTCCACCACCATCACTCAACTCCCACTTAGGTACGTGGCGCATAACTTTTTCGAACACAAGAGTATGCGGAAATCCTGTCTTCTTATTATAAAGCTGGTGAGCCATTGTTTCAACATCTTCCATACTCATTCCACTCGTTTTCTGGCTATAGGCTTCCTTGTGACAACCAATCCACTTCGTAACATTTTTGTTGAGCCGCGACCAACGAGCTCTCATTGACTCCACAGTACGCTTTGAGAGGTTACCGGGGTTTTCTTCTCGAGATTTCTCATACATCTTGTAAACTGCTTCCCATAAGTTATCACCTTTCTGATTAGTGCCGACAATTGGATCTCCACTGATGTACACCCAAGCTGACATTAGTGCGACATCTTCAATGGCCTCCCAAGAAACTGCAGAAGAGGATGAGTTTGTAACAGTTTGAGGCTCGGGAGTATGTTGAGTGGGATTCGGAGGAAACAGAGTGTTTGGATTTGTTGCATAGACTGAGAAATCTTGAGAGTTTTGGGTATTTTCGTAAGAATAAAAGTGTGGAAAAAATGCATCATTTGGATCCATTTGGCTAGAATAAAAGTGTGGAAATAAAAGTGTGAAATAAAAATGGGTTTTTCAGATGTGTTAAAACATATCAACATTGATCTGTATTTATAGAGAATTTTTTTGTATGAATTTTGATATAATTTTTAATTTTTTTAAGATAATATAAAAACAAATTTAAAAATAAAAATTTATCAAATAATAACCCCATCCAATAGAAATGGGACAAGTGTCCCCCACCCTTGAAAATGGTTGAGCGACCAATACTCGCTGGTGGGCTTCAGGTCGAACAATTTGGGCGACCATGATTTTATTTATTTTTTTTGAAAAAAATTTATTATGGGTCTCACCCACCAAAACAACCCAACCTTCAACCGATAAACATGGTCTGCAACCTGAATCGTGAGTCAGATCTTCTATGTGCAACATGACCTTAAAAATTCTACTCATATAAATGTATTTGTACATTCCATGTGCAACATGACCTTAAAAATTATACTCATATAAATGTATTTGTACATTCCATGTGCAACATGACCTTAAAAATTCTACTTATATTTATATTATTTGTACATTCCATGTGCAACATGCCAGGAAAAATTCAAACGGGCGGATAGGAGGAAACATAAAAATAATAATGCATTTTCTTATAATTCACATAATACATCTATTTTATGATAGAATTAAAGGCAAGATCCTTTGTTTACGCCAGTTGAATAATTTTCCTCCACGAAAAACATGCCAGAAAATATTTAGGTTCTGTTACCCTTGTGATCTAATACAATCTTCATGAAAAGGCAGCTTCAATAAACCAAAATCCATAAATAAAAAACCCGGAAAAGATAAACATCTGATGTAACTTGCAAATTTACTCATCAGCTACCAAAAACAAAGGGAATATTTGAGAAGATAAATATTCATGAAGTACGATTCATCTGCTTTGCCGCTCTTCTTGGCTGTCAAGAAAGATGAAATTGAATAACATTACAACAAATTAGTTCTGTTGATTTCATTTCTAATCAGAGTAGCTCCAGAAATATGATGCCTGAGTTAATGCATATTTACATTTCTGTTCTTGCTCATATGATTGCAAGTTAAAGAAGCCTATTCTCTCCTTTTCAAATCATACAGCTGAGGAGATTGCCTATTGTTATTATTATTCACAATGGGAGAAACTTGATCCATTTCATCTACATAATTTCTTGTCAGCTTCAACACCTCTTTCTCCTTTCCATATCTTCTCCTCTCTCTATGATGTGCATGTGCATGCTGAATCTTATGCCTCTGATGCTTGTGCTTGTTGTCCTTGTGAACATGATGCAAATAGTAATCACTCCCTTTTTCCTGATGTTCATAACCACGGTGACGATGTTGATGTTGATGTTGATGTGGACGATGATGATGATGATGATTTGATTGGATCCTTCCATGTTTTTGATGAGTGTCATGAATGTGATTCTTCCTATAATTATGATGTGCCATATGGTTTCGGAATCTATCTTCTCCGACCTCCATAAAGTGAGCATCCCACCAGTCATACAGTGGATCAAAGAGTCCCTTCTGGTGCAGAAGCCATAGCAGAACAAGCACTAACATCACAAAATATAACACACAATCAATATGATTCCAATTACAATAAACCTGAATCGAAAGAAGCTTGTTGTTGAGATTTACCCATAGGGAAGATTGATAAGAATAGGCCAAAGAGAATGATCCAGCTCATACATATGTACTGTATGTGGCAGCCGAAGTCAAAGAATGCATTGCATTTGCTCCTGCTCAAAATTAAGAACCAGTTGGTAACAGCAATCTTGCACAGCAATGTAAAAATGTAAGGCTTAGGAGTGTTTGTACCTGCAAGATTTCCCGGTTATAAAGTCTATCAGGCCATTCCAGAGCCTGTTCCACATGTCTTTTATAGTGTCTAAGAAACTGAGTGTGCCTGATTTCGGCGGTACAAAAGGCACCTGTTTGAGATTTGCAAACCTGGTCATCCATTATTTTTTCCAAATTCGGAGAACATGGTACTTTCCAAAAATATGTTATACCTGGGTTCCATTCTCCAGAACAGTAGCCATAGTGGTGAACTGGCAGTCAGCTCTATCCACTTCCTGAAAATCCGAGTCCTTGAGAATCGCTGCATCCACGTTTAAACTTCATCTCAATCATCCTGTTTAATCGGAAAAGGCAGTGTATCCTGGATGAAATGCTTACCTGTACATGTATGTTTTGCCGCTTGATCTGTGTTCGGGTAAATCTTAAAAGATCGTGTTATCATCTCTTTCGGTTTCATGATGAAAAATTGCTCCTGCAATGACATCTGTTCATATAAGAAATTCTATATACTACTACGCATTCATGTTTGTCTTTACTACGGAGTATTAAGTACTTGCCTCCATTAATGTCACCCCCTGTGAGCAAGAAAACTGCAAAAAAAAGACAAATTTAGTCAAGTTTTACCAAGAATACAAAGCATGATTTTGAAGTGTATGCTTGATGAATGATATATAAATAAACCTTTAAGTTCATCTCAGTGAATTGACAACTACGTACATATGGTTCACGTCGAATCCTATAGTGAACAGAAAGATCAAAGGAATATATTACCGTCAAGCTGTATGAAGCTTCGACTTCACCAATGTTGGTAGCAGTGATGGTTGAAGTCCCAGATTGAGAAAGTGCTTCAAAAGTCGGAGTAGTAATGCTGCATATCTTTCCAGGACTCCTGAATCACAATAGTAAGGCATGAAAATTATTCATTCACATGTACTTTTCTTGTAAGAAAATTATCCAAGCACACTGAAAAAAAACTCTCAAGTTTACCTTTGGTAGACATACTCTATGTCATCAGCTCGTAGTTCTATAAGGAGGTTAGTACTAAGAACCTCGGTGATCCCGATGGAGAATGATCGAGAACCTGCATTCTGCATACATAATCAAAGAATAAGCATTCATAATTGCATCTACATTCATAATTGCATCTATATTCTTTATCTTAGCATTCATAGTGGTTGGCTGCTCGTAAAACTACTTTTTAACTTAACTGGATGCTGGTTAATTCTTTCGAACTTATGTTCCACCCCGTACAATGGCACCTGGTTCCTGTCCAGCCTGTTCTGGTCTGCCTGTACACAATTTTATTCAGCTTTGAGGCAATTTTGGAAACTTTAAAAAATCAAAGGATAAGTTAAAAAAAACTTGTATTTTGTACTAACTTCATGGAAATTCCATAGCTGGTTGTGCAAACAACTCCCAAAGGGGGAAGAACAAAAGTCTGGCTGCCCGTTGAATGCCTCATAACTGACTCCAATTTTGTTACACTCGAGACCATCCAAGGTGAATCTGACCCTCTCTAGTAACATCCACATTGAAAAATTATTCCCTAGATCCTGTGGTTGTCCCTCCACACCCTTTAGTGAACAAGAAGCAATCTCACTTCCACAGTTTTTCTCCATCGATTTAGATTAAATAATGTAGAAAAGCAAAGAAAAAGCATACCTGTCTTGGAATAACAAGGTAGAAGTTCTCGAATGAAGGTATGTCGGTATATCCAGCAAAATCCCCAACAAGATTGACTCGTAAGAAATTATCATCTGATGTTGCTGTTCTGTTTTCAGGTCCTACAATTATTTCCTAGTATAAAAAACAACAACATGAATGTACATCAAAAAGGAATCTCAATGCTCGACATCAATCAATTGAAAGTGTAATATAACTTTCATGGATATACGTAGAAACATACTGATGTTTTGGATTCAGACTTCACTTCAACTCTAACATTAAACCCTATTGACCTCTGTCCGATACCAAAAACATGGAACCTATGGCAACAGAGAAGAAATTTGAATAATATAATGATGTAATCTTGCTTTTCAGCCCCTGCCTCAAAGTTGTAGATAATGAACAAAGAACTGAAGGATTTGATGAAAGAAAAGGGACCTGAAGAACATACCAATCACCAGGGAATCGCAGACAATGAGCTGAGTTTGGCTTTCCTTTCACAAGGTTATCAACTGATTTAAAATGAATGTGCATCAGATACTAAAAAAATACTCAAGGAAATAATACACGGAAGTGAAACTTTTCTGTAAGGAACATACAGAAGTTTCCACATGAAGATGGCACCCGCCGTTGATCTCCACAAGGACAGCAGGTAGGCTATTAATTGAAAGAAGCAAGAACACACAAATGAAGAAAATGGGAATTACAACACACAAAGTGTTCCAGTTGTAGTTTTAAGTGACTAGAAGAAAAAAGATGGAGGCATCAGATACAGTCGAGCATATTACCTGAGTATGTTCAATGACATGACCGTCCCCGTCATACAACCTGTGAAGTAGCAAAAGCTTATAGATAACAACAACAACATGCCAACCGATATGACCCAAAAGCAAAAGAAAACCATAAAGAGCCTACACAATCGCTAACACCCAAAAACAGAAATGACCAAAACCATAAAAACAACATCCCGAAGAAATAAAGAAGAAATGCTGATAAGCCACAGCAAGACTCAAGTACGATAGCAAGGCTGATCCACTCCAAGGAAACACTAGCTTATAGATAAATAGATATATAATGTACAGAGAAAGTTAATGTATACACATACCTCTCACAGATCTGAACAACATTTGCATCAGCATCAGGTTCACACTTGCGCGTCTGAACATACAACTCCTCGGGCTTATAAGGTACATCCTGTAATTCACTTGTCAATCAAAGGTAATTGGTGATGTATTATTGAAATTCAGGATTAAAACCAACAAGGATCATACTCGGATGTAGGTGAGATCATATAGTGCATAAGCAGAAGTCTTGTTGATAGTGATCAATGGCGGTATTCGTAGGGTTTGCATCTTATCAGTAGAGTTCTCCTCCACTTCCACCACTTCTGCAACAATGGACGCTTCCCCTCCGCTCTATTTTACGGAAAATCAATCGTATTCACAACACACAAACAACTCAAATTCTCATTGAAAAAAAGAAGAGAAAGAGGGCTTACAGAACCACTTGGAACGGCCATGTTAATGACGATTTTTCTGGTGCAATTGAGGTTGATGCTGGAATCGGAAGTTTTCTCGCATCGTTCAAGTTTCGATTTGGAAAGAATCTCAACCCCATTGCTGCTGAAAAAGCAAAGGAAGAGAGGCAACGACAACAATAAACCCCACACATCAGAGTATCCCATTTTACTTTATCAACCCGGACCTCCGTTTCGAGAATGTCACTTGGCAAGGAAATTCAAGAAACCAGCAGCGTCAATAGAGGCGATTACAAAGGATGGAGATGCGTGAGAGGGAGAAGGAAGTGACTTACTACTCGGGATTTATGGCGGAGACGAAGATCAATAGAGGCAATTTCAAAGGAAACCCTAGATTTTTGATGTTTTTATGCAATTGTCGAGAAATTGAAGTGATTTGGCAGCAGCAGATGATCGCTTTGGTGTTTGGTAGTTGGTTATTGGAGAAGGCTGGGAGAGAAGAGAAGGAAAGAGCAAAACAATAACGGTCTTTGATTTTCGCATGTACAGATAGGGCGAAATTCGCATAGTGTACCGGGTTTTTGAGTATTTCGCATGGTATCCCTCAATTTTATATTTTTTCAGGCATATACCCAAAAACGTGAGTAATTTGAAATTAGGGATTTGGTGATCAGAAATTAACCAAATTTACTGAATGCATAACAGCATAAGTGAGTAATTTGAACTTATTTGAATGAATTTTTCCAAATTCCTAAGATATAGCACGGTTAATATTCAATAGGATGGTCGAATGACAGTTCTCATGTGCATGATATATTCAATAGGATGTTGGTTCTCATATTGAAAGTATATGTTGTTCATTAGTGGATTCAATACGTATGAGATGTGTATTTGTTCGAAATGTTTGTTTGATTTGGATTATGCTCCAATGACTTTGACAAGTGAATGCTTACAATATATATTTATAGGTTACAGAGTTTCTTTTTTCCCGTTAGGTGATTTCTTTTCTTTTCCATCAGACTATAGAATCTTGGGGATCATAAACAATTTGTTTTGTCCGAAAACTATTAGTTGTTTTAAAACATGTTTACTATGAAATTCAAGCTTGTTTTGAAGCCTATTAGAAATTCAAGCTTGTTTTGAAGCCTATTAGTGATCACCTACAATTTGTTTCATCTGAAAACTATTATCTCCTTTTAAAGCTTGTTTAATCTAAAATTCAAGCTTGTTTTGAAGCCTATTATTTCATTTGAAATTCAAGCTTGTTTTGAAGCCTATTATTTCATTTGAAATTCAAGCTTATTTTGAAGCCTATTAGCTCAAATGATAGAGCATATGCTAATGCTTATATATAACATATGGGTTCGACTCCAGCATAGGCTAACACAACCATTTTTTTGTCAATAATTTCAGTTATGAATACTAAAGAGAAATCTAGACTCTAGTCTTTACCTTAACCGTTCTGTTACCCTGAATTGATCTACGCCACATTCAAAATTCTATTTCTCACGAAAATGATTGTAATGATTTCATGTAGCAAATACAATCTTCATGAAAAGGCAGCTTCGATAAACCAAAATCCGTCAAAAAAAAACCACAAAAGATAAACATCTGATGTAACTTGCAAATTTACTCATCAGCTACCAAAAACAAAGGGAAAATTTGAGAGGATAAATATTCAGGAAGCATGCATCTGTTTAGTGACTGATCTATTAAGGCTAAGCTGTTGTCTCCTCCATTGGCTCAGCTTCTGCAGATTCATCTGCTTTGTCTTTCTTGGCTGTCAAGGAAAAAGTTGATTTATATAAAATGAATGGGAAAATTGAATAATATTACAACAAATCTACACATATACTAAATCAGAACGTTGTTTTGCCACATGTCGTCTTTATATTCAATTCGCCTATGTGTCGACCTCTAAGCTATGTTACATCATCCACCATGTCATCCTCCACATCATCCGACTTTATATTTTAATATATATCTTTGAATTAAATAAGTAAAACAATCAAAAAGATATCTAATAGGTTATATAACAAAAAGAAATATCAATTTTTATCTTTTATCATATCATATCATATCTTTATCTTATATAACTTTATCTATTATTATGTTATCAATCTAATTAAGTTGAGTTACTAATGAACTTAAACTATAAAATATAAATCGTAAACTATAAACTATAATCTATAAATTATAAATCATAAAGTATAAACTACAATCTATAAACTAATTAATAGTATAAAATATAAATATTTTATTAAAATATTTATTACATGCGACCCGTACATGATACGGGAACACACGCTAGTTAAATTTCTATTTAAGATTACCTTTCTTCTTCTTTCCTCCACCTTTCTTTTTTGTCTTTACGCCTAAAGCTAACCAGGCCTTGATTTCTGGATCATCAATGGTCTTTGTAGATTGAAGCTCCTGCAGAGAATGGGAAGTGATGCGGTCGGATCCATTAGGCATGAGAAGCACGGTGAATTTTATATGAGCAACAAAATCTCCTGCAAAATAAAAAATGCATTATGAATTGAATTGTTATTTATACCATAAAAAACATTAAAAAGATAGATGATCGTCTTACCAGGCTTCTCATGAAGAACGGGATATGGCTGCAGAAGGTCGTGGTTGACACATTCTACCAGACCAAGGCGAGCACGTTTTTCTTCCAATGCCCTAAGTATTTTGAGCAGGAGTAAGAAAAACAAAAATATGGTGTAATTGACAGAAAGACAAAATGAAAAAGTGTGAACCTTGCTGAGAATGGCATGATCGGGAACTTCTGAGATATTTCACTAAAAATAAACCTAGATGCTTTCATCTTCAAGTTATAATTCACTTCCACGGCCCTTTTGTATATAGTTGTTTGCTTCTCATCCAACAGTTTGGGCTGAAACTCAAAAGCAAGATAGGCGAAGATGAAGTAAAATATGATTTGGACTTGTCTGAAAAAAAGCATTAATAAGAAATATCTGGAGTCAAGAAAAAAGGGTGTTGATTTGAATGTGGGTAATTACCTTTCCTTCACCAGTGCTTGTGACAATATCTATTGCATATACTTCGTTCTCCTCAAATTCAGCATCGTCTACTCGTGTGTCAGGGTTGGAGGCATTCAACACAACCTTGTTGCCATCAATCACAAATTGCTTCAATTGGTGACTGAGAACACCTTCAACAATTTTGCAGTCATAAGCAGCAGCAACCTTCTGGATTGCTTCACTTACATCTTTGTTCTGTCACCAAGTACGAAAAAGATATTAGTAACGAGATAGCATCCTCTGATGGAGAGTTAAATTCAATGCCCAACTTGAGAAGAGCAGTTCTATCTCTATAGAGTTTTTAAAAGATAAAAAGATTACATGTCAAACATAATATGTCACAAGCAAGATTTCAGTCACTAAACAGATGCTTTGCAGCGCAATTAACAATAGGGATTAAGTGCATTAACATCTGATGTTCTACTACTTAGAGATATGAAACATCATTCCTTGCAATGTCACACTCAAATAACAGAGCACAAGTTGTGGAAAGTCTTATTTACTCGCCATGATCCTTGCAAATAAGAAAACTCTATCAAGCATTAAGTAAATAAGAAAACTCTGGATGTGTTTAGTAACATGATCCTTGCAAAATTGCACAAAGCATCCAGAGTGCGCAAAAAAAAAAACTTGAAGGCATTAAGGAAATCCCAAAGCAACCCCATACCCTTATTTGAAGATGGGAATAAGTAGTCTGAGGTTTTAACTAAGTGATAACTTATTGTTGTTACATCTGAGTAACTATCACAAAAAGCTTCATCCCACATTAATTCAAATACATAAAACAGTTTCATCACTAGAGCCGTGATGTTTAAAAACAAACCCCAATCTTAAGCAGGGTGAACACTATATGTCAAAAGAGAGAGAATAAAATTGGTGTGTTCGTATTTTTTTCAAAACTGGATATAGTGGCACTTAGACTTCAAAGTTTTTAAATGGAGAGTACCAATTCACTGAAACAAACAATATCAACAAGTTTCAACAAAAACAGCTCATTGTGGCCAAAACAAAGCAGCATGGGCTAAAGGATAATAACAGCAAAAAAAACAATCATAGAAAATAGTTCCAAGTGCAAACGCCAATAACAATAACCTAAAATCTTGTTGAACCTTCAATTGAGCATAACATTGCCATTCGATCAAAAAATTATTAGCATTTCATGCCAAAAGTATTCTTATAACCACATTCTCTCTGTTGGTTGTTCACAATAATAGCTGATACTACAGAGATGCTAAATTTTATTGAAAGAATGAACAGAACTTTTCTATATAGCACCATGATATAACTCAAAAGGTATGCTGCTATCATCATTTGCCATGATACTTAAGGAGCTTGCCTCTTTATACTACCCGAAGAAACGTTATAGAGTTAACTAATAGAACCATAAAATATATTTGAGAGAAAATACCTTTTTTCCCGGCCTCACAAGCCTCAGAGCAACTTCTGCGGCAGTGTTGGCTGCTGCAATAACATCAGCTTTCTTACCAGTCAAGGGTCCTTCTTGAATCACATGGGTGTGTGCAACAACAGCAATAAATCCATCAATATGACACCCCATATCGCTGCAATAACCAACAATATGATGTAAATTTACAGACCAGCTCTCTATGCAATGAACTATACATACATCAAAGCAACTAAAAAACCTTACATTTTCACCATATCACCTTCTTCCAGCACAGTCTCATCACTTGCAAGCGGCGAAAAATGGCAAACGGTGTTGTTTACAGAAATGCAAGTAGGAAAAGCAACACCTCTCTCGATCTTCTTCTTTGCACTCTTGTACATACTTCCAGTTTGTCTGGATGAATTACAATGGTTCAATAAAACTCATAATTAGAACATTCAACAACTACATGCTATTTTCAATAATATAGTGAGTCCTATGTTCAACAATATAAAGACTGCTTTTATCAACCTAAGCTACGGCTCAAACTCTTTAATATCAACTCCAGGGGAATGCATACCCAAGCAGCCAAACATAAACCTTAAACCACTCCAATTGCAAATAAAATATGAACTTCTTTCAAATTCATCAACTGGAACAAACATCTAATTTACCGAATTCTCAAATCACAAACACAACATATCAACAAAACTGATAAAACATGCAAGGAACACGTAGCAGAGCACTCACTCAGTGATAAACGAGTCACTTTTCTCGCACAAGTCGACAATTTTGGCCTTGGGCTTACATTCTGACAGAACTAGCTGCAAAGCCTCTGCTCATCCATTCAAAAAACATCATAAAATCTAAATTAACATTCAAATCCCAATATAAACATACGAAGCGGAAACATTGAGAATCAGAAGCGTTAACTGTTGACAATTTCAGCAGCGCTCTTGTACTTGGTAACGACATCATTAGAACTGAGATCCAACTCCTTCTCTTCTCTCTCATCGTCCGACATCATCGTATTCCCTGCCGAACAACGAATTAAAACTTAGACGCGGAAGAATTGAAACAGATAATGAATCAATTTGATGAACAAATGAAAATTAGAGAGAAGTAGGCGATTACGAGTGAATGCAGAAACTGGAAAGCGAGCAAGGGAGGCTGCAATGGAAACTAGGGTTTATCAGTGGGGGGATAGAAGAGGGTTTTGAAGGTGAACCAGACGGCAGAAAATTGGCTTGAAATGCTTTTTTATAGTGGCTCAGCGAACGACATTTGTGGACCGCTTTGTGGGAAAAAAATATTCCGTGTATTGAATATTTCGATTTTGTGCTCCAATACTAGTAATAATATATTTTCTTCTGAAAGAAATGATGAAAGATATGTTTTACTCCGTATAAAAACTCACAAATGACTAGATACATCCAATTAGTAAATAGGTGGTAGTTAATTGAGAAATATTTAAATTGATATTTTATTTCTATTTTTATATTAAGTTTTGAGTTAATGTGTTGATTTAAAAATATTAAGTTTCCGGTGAAAAACATATCTTACGATGTGAAATGCAAACTCATCCTAACTATAAACATTATTATCTTATATGTGAAAATTACTATCTTATGGGTGAACTATGAATATTAGTATCTTATATGTGAACCAGATGACCCAAAAATAAAATCTTATATGTGAACCTTAATTTTGGAAAATTAAGGTTCACGTATAAAATATTAATGTTCACATTTTATATTTTACGAAGATCCATCGTTATTATAAGATAAAATACTTAGGAGTTTATGTTGATTAAATTGAAAAATGTGGTTAGCTAAGTCCAAATATGATATGATCATATTTCATATGGCATGAATGGCCCAATTGATAAGGAGGGTATAAACTACAAGATCTTAGCACTTCTATATCATAATATATGGATAATATATGAATATCAATTTTTTAATAATATAATATGAGTCATATCTATCTCTATATAATAATTAATTAGTCTGAAGAAAGTAATAGTAATTGAGACTTCTTCTTCCTTCTTCAATTCTCATAACTTCTTCATATTCTTCCTTCTGTTTTTCTTTTATTGCCCTATTTTCTAATTATAGTTTCATCTCATCTCTCACTCAGCCTCCATACAATTTCAGAATAAGCTATTTCCTCAGCCCTCCTTTCCGATTTCACTTCGAGGAAGCGACATCCTGAACTCTTGCCTCAATCTAAACCCTAATCCATGAAACAAAGCTTCTCCGCAATCATCCTCCATTGAACCTCATCGATTCTTTTTCCAGTTTTTTCCATTCGTTTCCCTTGCCTTATGCCTTTCTCTCTGTTTGGGTATTGTTGGCCACTGCTATAATTTTGGAAGGTTCAACGACTTTGAAGGCCAAAAGCGGGAGGCCCAGTTCGTCTAGAAGTCAGCAAGGGTTCTCGTTTTGCTCAAGTTGTGTTGAAGAAGGTTGAATTCGATTTGAATTCTACATTTGGGATGCATTGTAATTCTAACGATTATGATTACAATGTTCAACTTCTTCTTCTTCTTGGATTGCAATTTGAGATCACAAGCCTCCTGAGATTAGCAAATATATATACTTACGACATTGAGTACATAACCCTCTCTAGATGGAACAATTTAAAGATTCATGCAGTCTCAAGTTGCATAAGTGCTTGGTTAGTTTTGACAGTATATCTTATGTGGTCAGATGTCCAAATCAGCACTTTCTGATCAGTCTCGGATCAATTTACTGGATTCAAAGTATGTATGTACACTTCTTTTTCCCTACATTTTGAAATTTTGTACACATTCCCGACTTCCCTATTTTGGTATATATAAAGAAAAAATGGAGGATGCAAACGACCATCTTGCGGTGTATGGTCCTCTTTTGTACACTCTCCATTTCATTTTTCATGTCCTGATTATGATCCCATGTACTTGCTCTCCTTCAGGTTATAGCAAACAAGATTAAACGTTGCACAACAGATTCATTTCCAGGGTTAGTATTCACTCTTGAAATTCTTTGCCATAATTTTATGATCAGTCATGTGGTTGTGAGTTTTCATCTCAAATTATTCAAATAAACGGGAAAAAACTTAGAAAATTGTAGATATTCTATGCATCTGAACATGACAATTAGAAGAAACAGTTTCCTGAAGGTTGGAAGTGAATATACTGTACATATGTATCTTATTCTTATCACTTTTCTTAAGCTGCTTGTATTTTTTTAACCCTCCTGATGCAGTTTGGAGTTTGACAATCCCGACAGGCCAGAATGCACTAACTTGCTTTCTGTATACCAGCTTGTTTCTGGCAAGACAAAGGAGGTAATAGCTTAATTTGCATTTTGGATTTCTAACATATAAGATTCCCGGGAGGCCCAAGCTGCCTACCAGGTTATCATTTTTATGTTTCTTTTCTGAAATATTGAGTAATTTTTTGGTCTTTGATATTTTTAAAGTGCAAGTGTATAATCAGGTAATTCTTAAACATCTTGACATTGGTATCTTGATAGTTTGTTGTGGTTGTGTAAACCAACATGTTATTCACTGGTCTTTGTTTTTCGTTTTAAAAAATCTATTGATTAGTATTTTCTCTATAATGAATTTTTTTCAACATTGCAACGTCTTGAATTGATCTGGGGATTTGATAGGTTTGGGTTAGGTGAGTGGTACATGTTCAACTCATAATTAACGCTCCCTTTGTTGTTGTTTGATGTTTATGGGCTTGACCTCATGAATTTGTTGAGTTTGTCTGCTCTTGCTTACACTTTAGGGTGATTTAATGAACAACCTTATTATAAGGTGTTGTATATACTTAACCTCCTGATGGTCATGTTTCATAAAATTGTGGATTTGGATAAGATGTTTTCGCTAGAAAGTGATATGGTTACTGTTTTACAATTTTAATTTTGAAAATTTTCAGAGTAAAATGTGACCTACTGACAATTTTAGTTGTGCAGTTTGTAAGGAGGCATTGTGGGCAGCTGGGAACTAGAACTCGAAACGCAGCTGGGATCTGGTTTGTTGTTGGTCATGCTCACAGAGCCCACACATCAACTTGAAGGTGTCACCAAATCCGTAAGTTGTTTGTTGCTGGTTTCCTTTTGCAGAAGGTCAATTTTCATTCTCGTTTCTGAATTTTTGGTTTAGACACATATACAGCTACATGAATAGAGGGAAAATGTTCATAGCCAAGTTAATGCTCTATGATGTAAGCTCTATTATATAGAAGAACTAATCAGTTGGTCCATAATTAGTGTTTTGAAAACATGGTCGAGCCCTTGAATGATTGGTTGTGGTGTTTGTCCATATATGTAGACTAAATTTTCAACTGAAACCTGAGAATGGACCATACCAAATAGTTATGCAAATCTCGAGTGTGTAGGGTTTAAGTTATGTCAACTTCCTAAGTCAATCAAAATGTTAACTCTTTTAAATTTTTAAAGCATTAAAGTATTTTATAGAAAACCATCTAGCTCAGTCCGTTTTACAATACGCTTCTTACTGCTCTCTGGTAAATAAATACAGTTTCCAATAGAAAATGAAGAATTCTGCAATCTTGTTGTGCACATCCAAATGTAAAACTAAAATGTGCTCTAACAAGAGTATATATTTTCTAAGCCTTCTTTCTGTATGCCACTTTCCTGAACAATGTATATATTTGTATGTAACAGGAGTTGGACTTCCTTGATGGAGCAGTCTCTAACCCGAAGAGACCGTTTGCTGCTATTGTTGGAGGGTCAAAGGTTTCATCCAAAATTGGAGTTATTCAACCAGTTTTGGAGAAGTGTGATACCCTACTTTTGGAGAAGGCTCAAAGCTTGAGCTTGCAACCACACTTCTTGCCAAGGCAAAGGCGAAAGGAGTTTCCCTTTTGTTGCCCATTGATGTAGTTATTGCTGACAAGTTCTCTCCCGATGCAAACAACAAAGTAACTTTCTTTGTTTAAACCGTTATGTCTCCCTTCTTATTGCTTGAACATGTAGGAAATATATTTGGCACATCCAATTCTCGGAAAGGAAATCAAAGGTGTTCTTAGTATTGGGAACTGGATAACATATTGTTGTTTTCATATATTATAATTTAGGAACATGAATTTCATACTATGACTGTACGACATAATTGGGAATGGTATTAGAATAGTTTGGTTATTATTATTATATCAAGATTTATTTGACTTTCCCTCTCAATGTCTCTTAATTTTGTTAGGCATACAAGGTCAATTGATTGATAGGCAATTCAATAATCAAAATAGAAGCAAATCTTTTGCGGGAGGCCGACTACGTTCTCATTAGCTAATCCAACATTGAACTTATAATCAAACACAACTCAAAATAGAGGCCAGGTATAATAATCCATTTAAAAATTTGTATGTCGTGGATGAAAATGCATATTATGTGTTCTGTGAATTTTTTATAAGCATTATGTATACTTTTCAGGGTTTCATAATTTTACCTCTTAAAATCAAAATCTTTTTTCCTGAAATTGAAAAAACTTCATTATTATTTAGTGCTCTTAATTTTACCTTTTCAAACCAGCTGAATGGTATACTATTGGAGATTTTCTAATTTGGTAATATAGCAATTCTATCTGAGTGGAGAAGCAGTTCATTGTTAATAAGTTGCACATGCACACTTTTTTAATTAGGTGTTAATAACATTGTAATTAGGTCATTTAAGCTATATTTTCATTGAAATTCATACCACTATCTCTTTTAGTCTTGGTTTCTATGTGTTCCACAAGTTGACAATCTTCTTTATTAACAATCATTCATCCCCTTTTAGTGTTTTTATTTCTACATTTTCTCGGGTATCAACTATTCTTAATGTGTTGTTATGTTTTTTCTTTCTTATATTTATCTGCTCTTGATTATATTTTTACAGATTGGACAGAATGGTGAGGAGATAAATTACTTGCAACATTAATGAATTTATTTGCCTGTATGTTTATGCATGATCATGCAGTGGTGATGTTCAAAAACTAAACACAAATTCTGTTTTTCCCTCCCTTCATCTTCAGTGCAGAGTCATGCTTTACAATTAGTTTCTGATTCTATCTTAAGCATCTTTCTTATCTTAGATTGTATGAAAATGGAGAAAACCCTTTTAGCCCCATTGATTGAATGTTGCTTCTCTAGGTTCAGATACATGTGTAACTGAATCAGGGTAATTTTAATCAAAAACATTCATCTTCTCTTAGTTGCAACCAATAAAATTAATATCTACATTTTTTCATATTCTTCAACTCCATAATATCAAATTTAGTTAATGAATGCACTAAATTAATAAATTTTAAACCCTAAGAAATTATTAGTATTTATTAATAAAAATTCGTTTAACAAAATATATCTATATCGAATTGGTGAGAATGTGAGGTGAGAAGTTGTAATTTACACATACATAATTGATGTTTCGTATACGTGCAATATTTTTATTAAAATAAATAAAAAGAAGAAGAAATTAAATTAAAGGAAAAAGGTCATTCATCGTCACCCTCTTTCATCTGAAGATCTCTGTCTTTTCTTCATCTCCACTGTCGTCCGCCGTCTATCTACACCCTAAATCGCATATTTACAACATTATGTCGTATACGAAAATCCGTATTGCCCCGCGCGTAGCACGGGGGTCCGAAATCTAGTCAGTATATTATAATTGAATACAACTTGTGACGTGTATGCTAAAAATCATGGATAGATAAATCGGTGTTTCTCTTCGGTTTGCAAGTTTTAATTTATGAGTTAGTTATAACTAAAATTTGATTTTGTAATGCCTCTAGTCCTCGACCAATCAGAATCAGAGGTGTTATATCATATGTATAAGGTATACATATGAATATCGTTTTGTATGTTACTATACGTTATAAGATTTTCTTTTTGCCATCTCTATACGTTATAAAATGTATCACTATAACGTGCATATAGGTTCTCAATCTTTTTTTTCTTTCTAATTGTCTAGTTTAATTGGTATGAAGTATGAACTACTCGATCTACATACAGATTAGTGTACTCACATACAATAATAGAGGTTCCATTATATAGAACGAAGCAAACTTAAAACATTAAACGAAGCGCTTTACAAAAATAACTAGTTTATACCCCGCGTCATGCGCGGGTTTATTTATTTTATAAATCAATTTATAAGTAATCTCGTATATAATTTTATACCCAAAAAAGTTATAGTTTATAAAGGCTATTGTTGTATAATTAAATTTAAAATTTTATATATAATCAATAAAAACAAATATAAATAAACTTTTATGTCTTTTATAGTTTTATTTTATCAAATTATCATAAGTCAATTTTAAACTAATTTTATATATTGTTTTGAACTCTTTTCTTATTTATATAAAACTATTTACGGAGTAATACAAAATAATGTATCAGTGTAAAATTGATTTTCAATCAAATTAAATAGTGCATAAGTGTAAGTAGTGAATATGTTTCAAATGTATGCACATTTTAAATTTTGTATTTGATTATTCAAATTTTTTGGTTTAACAAAGTAGTGAATAGTGTATAAATATATGAATATTTATAAATTAAATTACTTAGTGAATAGTATGAAACTATTAATAAGTAGGAAGCTAAATAATAACAACCAACTACTACATTTTGATATTCAATTTATTAAAAATATTAAAATGCATAAGAAAAATTCAAAAAATTCACAAAACGATACATATGATTAATGAACCTAGAATGAAGGAGATAGCTCTAAATAGCTTTATATATATATAGATTGGATAAATTTTATAATTTCACTGAAATAAAATATAGAAAAGTAAGAAAAGTCAATGACATTATAAATGTCATATCTTAAGTTCGAAAATAAATATCAAACCTAACTATTATACATAAACTGAAACGTAATTTCTTCTATATACACTATTATAAGCATAGTAAATTGGTATTATCGTGTGTAACGTTACTAAATAATATAAAGAGTATATAGTAGATGATATTGTAACGATACATACTCTATATACAATATTAGAAACATAACAAAAAAAAAAAGATCGATGTTGTAACCTTTTTAGCTTTGTGGTAGAAATTAGTATTATAATAACGTATAGATAGTTTATGTTTCTAATATGTAGAATTTAGTTACGTATAGATAGATTAGTTCATATTTAAAAATAAAATAAATTTACAGATTGTTGGATATTTTATAGGTTAACAAAAAAACTCATAAATAGATTTAGTTTAATTAGGAAGATTTATTTATATAATTACATAAGTGGAGGAGATAAAAACAAACCATGATCCGAATTGGAGAATTTAAAGGAGATAATTCAATTTTTTATGATTTAATTTAATTAGGGAGATTTATTTTCTTAATTTTTGACAAAAAAGATGAGAAGAAAATGATGTGGCGGTGAGGTGGCGTAATATTTTGCAAAGAGATGGTTTCTCTCTTATATTGTAGTTAGGTAGATGACAAACCAACAAAACATTATATACTTACGGAAATGTGAACCACGTATCTAATTCAAAACTTCTTGTCGATCGAGTCACATATGCTATAATTTGTTGTGAGGGAGGGGTGGAGAATCGAGATTGTAACAGAATGTAAAGAGAGAGCAAGTAAATAATGGACTCTCTTATTAGAGAATGGCTCTTAAGTGCCATATATATACAGGAGTCCTGTTAGGCTAACTAACTGCAACTGACAAGTTGCTTATCACATGGTAATTACAATGATGGCTCAATATCCCCTCCTCAAGTTTGATCCGGAGGTAAGAGGATCAGACCGAACTTGGACGAGAGAAACTTGTGTTGAGGTTCCGCAAGCGGCTTGGTCATGATGTCAGCAAATTGCATTCCAGTACGAACATGTGCAGGTGCAAGAAGGCCTGACATGAACTGTTCTCTGACGTAGTGACAATCAAGATTCAGATGCTTGGTGCGCTCGTGGAAAATAGGGTTTTCCGAGATCACCTATGTAGGAAAGAAAGGAAGAAGGAGGCTGGGAAGAAGTAGGCAAGGTGGGACAAATATAATCCTGCAATTTTGAAGGTATAGTAATAGATCTAGTCGATCGTCTAGGTTCAATAACCTGTATGAGGGGCTCAATAGGAGAAGGTTGCACACTAGCTTCAAGTAAAAGAGTGTGCTGAAGAGGGGTAGGTTGGTCAGGAAACTCAACAGTATGAGTAGGTATATGTGGGCAAGGAGAAGTATCAAGATCAGTAATATGATCTGGTGTATCCTGAGCAATATCAGGAACATTAATGGAAAGGGGCAAAGAGGTAGATTCAGTGGGTAAGACAAGGGGAAGTAACTCAGTAGAAGGAGTGGGAGAACTCTTATTAGAGAATGGCTCTTAAGTGCCATATATATACAGGAGTCCTGTTAGGCTAACTAACTGCAGCTGATAAGTTGCTTATCACATGGTAATTACAATGATGGCTCAATACTTCTAAATTATTGCTTAGTGGAATGCATATCACCTCTCAATGTGATCCGTTTGAAAGAAAAGATTTCTATTGAGATGATCTAGAATGTGTCCTTACTAATCCATTCACATCGAAGTCTACTCTTGCTGTCCGGAATGAACTGACTGTTTTTCACTCTACTAAGACCATCACTAATACGATGATGGGAACTAATGACAAGTATGCTACCTCGAAAATCTACCGCCTCCTGAAGCCTTGTCTCCCTCTTGTGCCGTACTTCTCTAGCATTTGGGGAGGATTCATCTCTCCCCGAAGCAGCTTTATTACTTGGCTTGCTTTCCACAAACGCCTCAGAACTCTCGACAAACTGCACATATGGGGCCTCGCTGCTGTTCCTACTTGCATCATATGCAACAATGCTCTTGAAACAGAAGACCACTTATGGATTCACTGCAGCTACATGCAGGATGTCTTCAGCTCTGTCTCTTCATGGTTGCGAATCAACATTATTTTCAACTCCCTCACTGTTTGGTCTGACTGGCTCGAGACCAACTACAATGGACACCACCCCATCGACAAGGTGCGCATATCATGCTTAACATTCTTTGTTTACTATACTTGGAAGAGCATGAATCTCAAGCTTCATCAATCATCTTCTACCCCCTGCTGTCTGTGCAAACTGGATTACTTCTGATATGAAAGAATATGTTAATATCAACACTAGAGATCGTACTAACAGTTGGAGAAATATTCTAGCACCTTGATTAGTCACCTTTGATCATATGTGTTTGACATTTTGTTAGTTTTTGTCGTCTTCACATGGTTTGTTCTGGAGCCTTGTTGGCTGCCAATTCTGTTTGATTGTGACTAAGCTTGGTGCTTCTAGTGCTGTAAATCCTCCCCTCCATTCAATGAAGAAATTTTTTCAAAAAAAAAAGGAAAACGAAACGAATATAGACAATCTTTGGATTAAATACGTATCTTCGTACAGTGAGATGATTGTTTAGAAAGAGATTATAAAAACATAAGAGAGAGGAGTATGTTTCAAGGTTTTTAAAACCTCATTGATATGGGAGCATCCAACCTAACATATAGAGCATTCTAGCTAACATCAAAGACGCCTCGTCCCAAATCAAGAGATGTTCTAACCGTTGGAGCAAGAGCTAAAAAATGCTATGAGCCATCATTAAAGTTGTTGTTAGTCGACCAAGCTTGTACAGTAGGCATCCAAGCTCGTAGAGATCCAGTTCGATTCAAGATGAGAATTGCAAAAGCCTCACCACACCCGCGGTAATTGTACCTGAGAGTTCGTAATTTATGGAGAACCACCGCACTCAACACCGCACCCTAGCCTCAACGGCACCCAAAATCAACATTTGGTGCACTCGTGCTCGTTATGCAGAAGTCTTTTCGAGTTGTTTCGTTAGTTTATTTATTCGGGATAAATTGTTCATAAGTTCAAAAGTTTTATCGTTGTTTGATTTGGTTCTATTTGACCTATCCTTCGACTTTCTTTCTATCATCTCATTCTAATTCCGCCTAATCTATTCGTTTCGAGTTTTGGTGTATAGATCATCATCAATCAACGTCTTATCCCACGTCACATCCTATAGCAGGAGAATCAAAATTAATAAAATCACTCCTCTTACACTTTATTTTTTTTGTTCTTATCGGAGTACCTAAATTAAGTTCTGGTGTAACAGCCTCTTACGGTGTAACGAGTATTCACCGTCAATGGTATTCGGGTTTGTTATGGTTGATATTCAACTAAATAAACATGAACAAATAGTCGTAAAAGATTGAATAGAGACACAAACATATGAGAAGACGATTAGTGCATATAAAACCTAGATCTATATAAATTTGAATATCAACCTTAACAAAACCGAATACTATTGAAGAAAAATACTCGTTTCACCGTCACACCACAATATTAGACCGAAATTCATCTACCTACATTGCATCAAATAATACATTATCCGACATTGTTGAGTGCGATTCAAACGTACCCTTAAAACTCCACCCAGCTCAACCCTTCTCCGTCACACTCCACTCTTCGTCATCCCTATAAATACACCTCAAAACTTCCAGCCTTCATTTCACCTTCCGTCCTCCCCAAATACAGACAGAGTCTCCGTGCGCGCATTCCCTCCAATCACAAGCACACACACTGCACTTTCTCTCTCCGTTAGGGTTTCCCTAACCGAATCGCACAAGCTTGTCCAAATCCCCGGCGATGGACTCCTACGCTCTTCATCTGATCATGGCGGCGGTCGTAGGAGCCTCCGTCGTCGCCGTCTGCGATTTAGTGATGCACAGGAAAATGTTCTCCGAATTGCTCGAGCTCGCCAAGGCGAGAGAGCGAGAGTCAAAGATGGAAAAGGAGGAGGATGGTGACGATTCGAGGATGGTTTCGGATAAGCGGCGTATCCATGGTGGACGCAGTATGGCTGGCTCGCGTCGTGTGTCGTCGTCGTTGCCTGATGTTACGGCTATTAATGGTGAGGGATATGGCGGAGAAGGAGGTGAAGAGAGGCGAAATGGTCCTGTGCTTTCTTCGGATGGGATTCCGGTTGGATTGCCACCGCTGCACACGGCTACTCAAGGTATGCCTTTGACTGGAATACCTAAGATAGGAGCTCTCCATACCTTAGATGTTTGGCTAGAGCGAATTGAATACTCAAAATGATCTTTTTGCAGGACTCGAGCTTTTGTTGTGTTGTGGTTCTTCAGCTTGTTGAGCATTGCTACTTGATTTATATATTTATGCCAATTGTTGATTGGTTTTGGTAAATAGCTGTGACCTACTGAAACTTTTCTGATGTAAATGAAAAAGCTGTTTAGCGATTCCTTTACTAGTGGCAAGCTAAGATAGGAGCTGTCCAAACCTTACATGATTGGGAAGAGCGATATGAAGACCTGAATACTTGTTGAGCGTTGGTACTTGATTTATATAGTTATGCCAATTGGTGATTGGTTTGGGTAAATAGCTGTGAGCCTTTGACCTATTGAAACTTCTCTGATGTGAATGAAAAATCTGTGTAGTGGTTTCTTACTTGTGGCAAGATAAGATAGGAGCTGTCCGAATCTTACATGGTTGGGAAGAACAATTTCTAGATTTAAAAAGCTCCTTTTTGCAGGATTCAAGCCTTTGTACTGATTAATTTGGTCTTCTGTTTTGGTACCTTCAAATTGGATGGACCTTGATTCATGGTTTTCTTTGAGATTAACATCTAATTGAAGCAATAATAGATAGTTTGGCATGTATTTCTGATGTATGTTGGAACTTATTATTTATGTTTACACTATCTTCTCCTAGATTTACTGTACACAAACTTTTGTTCCTGATTGCATCACACATTCACTCTGATGTTGATGAACTCTGAATTTTTATTCGTCTTCCTTAATTAAAATATTTTCCTTATGTGTGTTCATTCAATGTTTAACCTTGAGTGGAATATGGTACAACTTTATAGGAAAATCTATCAACCATGCAAGTTCATATAGCAGAGTTGTTAATCTAATTAGACCAACATCTCCAAAGTCCCCTGGTGCAAGTGCATTTGGGAGTATTGAGGGATCTGATGATGACGAGGACATCTTGACAGAATGTTCTAAACTTGATGATACATATATGGACAATAATGGGGATGCTGTAAGTTCATCTGCAATTAGTTTTCCTTCTCCCCTTTTCAGTAGGTTTTTCTATGATTTTAAATTTGAACGTCTACCAGGAAATCCCAGAACAAAATGCAAATAGTGAACAAATGTCTACAAGCATGATTCGTTCACATAGTGTTCCTGGTGACTTACATGGTGCTCATCATGACCCTATAGCTGCTGATCTTCTGAGGAAGGAACCTGAACATGAAACTTTTGTGAGACTTAACATCAGTCCCTTTGGTAAACATCTACGCTATCTATTTAAGAATATGACTGTTTGTATGAATTGATGAAATATGCATTAGTTTGCTTAGGCGTGTATTGTTAATTCCTTACCTAAATATGAAAGTTGATGATGGTGAATCTAAGTATTTATAATGAAAGTATGACTGATATTGTGAATAAGAAAAAAGCTCAACTCATCATTGTGAAAACTAATGTCACTTCTAATGGTCATCTCTGTACCACCTTGGCTTTATTCATACTCTTAGTAACTGGTTCTTGATCTTATGTATTTATTTTCATTGTTTATGTTGTGACAGAGATGCCTACACCGGATGAAGTTGAGTCATACGTGGTTCTTCAAAAATGTCTTGAACTACGAGAAAGTTACTTATTCAGGGAAGCTGTTGCTCCCTGGGTAAAGGAAGTCATATCTGACCCTAGCACGCCGAAGCCTAACCGAAATCCATTTCAGTACCATCCTGTGGGGAAAAGTGATGTGAGTTGAACATTTGTACTGGCAAATATGTTAATAGTTTCTACATGCTACATTCTAGTCCACTAAAGTATTGATATCATTTGGTTGCAGCATTTTTTCCAAATGGAGGATGGAGTAGTTCAAGTGTATGCAAATAAAGATTGTAAGTCCATAATGGTTGTGTTTGGTCAATCTACCCGTTCTGGAACTATTCTCGAAAAACCGATATCACATACATTCTCCTTTTGTTTGTCTCTGTTGACTCTTTCAGCAAAAGAAAAGATGTCCCATGTTGCTGATGCAACAACATTTTTCACTGATTTACATCTAATACTTCGGGTTATAGCAGCTGGGAATATTCGAACTTTATGTCATCACAGGCTTGGTCTTCTAGAGCAAGTACTGATCTTTGTCTGATTCTAGTTCTTGCTTTATAGTGCTTTTGTTTTTAGGGGTTAGATGTTTAATTGATGTTTATCTTGCAGAAATTCAATCTGCATTTGATGCTTAATGCGGACAAGGAATTCCTTGCTCAGAAGAGTGCTCCACATCGTGATTTCTATAATGTTAGGAAGGTTGACACACACGTTCATCACTCAGCATGCATGAATCAAAAGCATCTTTTAAGATTTATAAAGTCAAAGTTAAGGAAAGAGCCTGACGAGGTAACGGATTGGGATGCTGTCTGGGAAGTTTTTTTTTGTTACTTGTATAACAGTGTTATCTTCAACAATGCGATTTGCTTTGGTTCTTTGCTATATTACTTCTGATTTCCTGACTCTTTATTTAGGTTGTGATTTTTAGAGATGGCACATACTTAACTTTGAAAGAAGTCTTTGAGAGTCTGGATTTGACTGGGTAAGGATGTTTTATTGTTAGTAACTTTTGCGCTTGCTTCTTCTGCCTGTCTTTCTGTTGTTCATAAGCTATTTCTGCTGATTTTTTACTTAAAATATTCTGATTTTTCTGCATTTGTTCTGGACAGGTATGACTTGAATGTTGACCTTTTAGATGTTCATGCAGACAAAAGTACATTCCATCGTTTTGACAAATTCAACCTTAAGTACAATCCCTGTGGGCAAAGTAGGCTAAGAGAGATTTTCCTGAAGCAAGATAATCTCATCCAAGGTAAATTAGCATAGTCATTTTTTTGATAAGTAGGAAAATCAGATGCAGAACCTGTGTATTCTGTTTTTGCTAATATATGAATAGATTTATCTAGTTATGTATATCACCCTCTTGGATTATGTCTCTACTTGGTTGTAGCCATATATAATTCTTTATTGCGACTACTATCCTGCTGTTGTATCTGCTTTTGTGGCACTTTAATTCGGTCTTCGAATCATTATTTTTCTAGATTTTTTTTAGCTTTATACTTGAGATGTAAGGATTCATGTTTCTTGGAATGAACCTTTTTGTAAGAAGGCAAAAATTCCATTCCTATAAAGCTTCTATTTAGAGGTGCTCTGCAAACCGCTCTATCGACAGGTTTTGCTGTGTATTTACTATTTAGTAGAGTACTTAGACTGATTCATTCACTTTTTTATTTTGTTCAATTTCTAGTTTATGCTTTGTAATTTGGGAACACATTTTATTAATATTCCAACTTCTGCCTTTTCTCCTACTGGTGCTTCTGATGCTGCCAAGAATCCTCAATATTATCATCCACCAGATGTAATTTTTGAATTATGAATAATTGTACAGGACGTTTTCTTGCTGAGGTGACAAAGGAAGTATTTTCTGATCTTGATGCGAGTAAATACCAGGTAATTATTTTGCTCGTGGATCTTTTTTTTCCTCCATACATTTAGTAACAATATGGTGGGGCAGATGTGAGAAGTGCTGATTTATCAGATGGCTTATGTTAACCTTGAGTTTTTTGTACCTTATGTTTTGCTGAATGTTGTGATGCAGATGGCTGAATACAGAGTATCAATATATGGTAGAAAGCAAAGTGAATGGGATACATTGGCAAGTTGGATTGTGAATAATGACTTGTATAGTGAGAATGTTGTTTGGTTGATTCAGGTATGCTCTCTTCTGGTCTTGCAACTATTCAAACAATTCATACTCTTTGCATTCTTATGTATTCGAGTGTTGATTGCAGCTTCCTCGGTTGTACAATGTGTACAAACAAATGGGCATTGTCACATCATTTCAGAATATGCTTGACAACATTTTCCTGCCTCTGTTTGAGGTCACTGTTGATCCAGACTCACATCCCCACTTGCATCTATTCCTGAAGCAGGTTTGTGCTTACTGTTTTGCCTAAATAATAGCTGTTGCTTCTAAAACTTACACTCATCTGATGCTGACAGTTATGAATAAATTGTAACACCATTCGAAAGGTTTCCTGTTTCTGTTCACACGCCCACCTCATCATCTATTTTTGACAATTGTTATAGTTTCTCCATCTCTAGCCTTCACCCATTTCTCACCCCTAAAAGTATTTATTGATTGCTTTGTTCCGTAGCTCACAGGGGTGTAATTTTAAATTATTTTTAAGTGTGAAACTAAATCCTAAACCCTTGGGTGCTTTACTTGTGTTAATCGTCTTCTTATATGAACTTTTTTTACTTGGGATTTGCAGATAGTTGGCTTAGACTTGGTAGATGATGAGAGCAAGCCCGAAAGGCGTCCCACAAAACACATGCCGACTCCATCTGAGTGGACTAATGTTTTCAATCCCGCCTTCTCATATTATGCATACTATTGCTATGCTAACCTATACACACTGAATAAGGCAAGTCTTTTTACCTTTTATATATGAAGCTTTCTGTCTTACAATGTTTCATATGTGATTTTTATGATGCATCAATTCCATCAAAAATGAATTATATATATTTCTGTTGTCTCTGCAGCTCCGTGAATCAAAGGGAATGGGAACAATTAAGTTCCGTCCACATGCAGGGGAGGTAAAAAGACAACAGTCACAATACTAATGGAGTAGTTGTTTTCTAAGAGTTTCATATTTGACCTTTAATTCTGTTTATTCATTTTACATGTGATAAACACTATCAATTTTCTCCAGGCTGGTGATATAGATCACCTTGCTGCAACATTTCTGACTTCTCATAATATTGCTCATGGAATCAACCTGAGGAAATCCCCTGTACTCCAATATCTCTATTATCTTGCTCAGGTAAACAAGCCAGACTCCATATTTTGTGTTGATTATTAGTTGATGTCGTTTCTCATTCTATGGAATTTGATCTGTCAGATTGGCCTGGCAATGTCGCCTCTGAGCAACAATTCTCTTTTTCTGGACTTACATCGAAATCCTTTCCCCATGTTTTTCCAACGTGGGCTTAATGTATCTCTTTCTACTGACGATCCTTTGCAAATCCATATGACAAAGGAGCCACTAGTAGAAGAATACAGTATTGCTGCCAAGGTGAACACAACTGCAATTTGTTTTCAGCTACTTTCTTAATATTGAAGAATGAATATTGACTATGACATTCTCTTTTTCAGGTTTGGAAGCTAAGCTCTTGTGACTTATGTGAGATTGCCCGTAATTCAGTCCTGCAGTCAGGCTTTTCTCATGCTTTAAAGGTATCTATATTTAGTTTTCTCCTTGCCACCTATAATTAATAATTCAATAGTCAACTATACAAAGTGAATCACTTTAAATTATACCTAAATATCCAATTGTACCTTTCCTCAAAATAATATTGTTTTTGCACATACTTCAAGCTTGTGAGAAGGATTTGACGGACATATTATTCATATAGTTCGTATTCCTTAACGTTCCTCTTTTTTTTATAGGCTCATTGGATTGGGAAGGAATATTACAAAAGAAGACCCGTGGGAAATGATATCCACAGAACAAATGTTCCTCACATTCGACGTGAATTCCGTCACATGGTAAGTGTTTGATATCCTTATTACCGAGCTGAGGCGTGTTAGTCAATTGTAGTCCAATCTTGATCTATTTAGATTTTCTTGTTTATGTGCCTATGCTGTAGTTTATATGAACGTATCGACATAATGTAACAAATAGCATTTATCAACTTTGTGTTTCCAGATATGGAAGGAGGAATTACAGCAGGTCTATTTAGGGAGGGCTAACATTCCTGAGGAAGTGGATACATAATGTGCCAATCTCATGATTTGCATTACATATACTCACTTCAACTACACACTAAAAGGTAATGAACATGATCTCATTTTACACATTGCAAATGTTTTTCTCAAATGTTTGACATCACATTTTCTCTGTCATTCTTTAGGCGGCTGATAGCAGGCGAAAATGAGGTCAGAGATATTCTTGTAACGCGATGATCCATGTAGATGAGAGCAGGATACTATAACTCAATAAGAATTCTACGAAGTTCAATAAGAATTCTACGAACAGAACTTCCTACCGAGATTTCGGTAGCTTTTTGGTATGAAAGGACTATAGTTTTGATTAATGCTCAAATTTTGTTCAAATGATACCCTATGGCAAGCTACTGTTTACCCTTTTGCAATATTTATTACTTTTTTTTTTTTTTTTTAGTTTATTTAAAACTATAGAAAAGATACAATGAGCCTGTTTGTAATGAGATCAGTCGAGACTCAGCATCAGATGTCTTCGAATATCCAACTCTGACATAAGGGGCCTGTTTTACAACTAGAATGGCAAGGTGATATAATGTGACTATGTGAGAGACTAAGTACACCATATTCTACAGAAAAACTTGATCTGCTATCATGTAAATTTAGGGCTCATCAAACCAAAAGTGAGTAGATACTTAGCATTCCAAAATACATCCTTTTACGAACCACAATGAAAACAGGAACAAGGAAAGAGTTAAAGATTGTTCGAAGAGCAACAACCTGTTCTTCATTTTGTTATCAAGTCAGAAAATTGAATATGCATGCCTTATCCACCACCAAAATGATCAACCTGATGTCTGTTGTTGGATTCTTGCTAGCTATATATCATCTATTCATCTAAGCATTGTGATTTGCATAAAAACCACCAACTTATCCTTGTTGGCTATCATCTCCGTATTCATCTGGCACTATTCAAGATTCATATAATCATGTTGTATTCAAACTGAAACAGTAGAGAAATCAGCAAGTTTGAAACTGCAATGGAACATAAAGAATTCATATAATCAGGCCGTATCAATCCATTCAATCACTCCCTTCCTGGCGAGAAGGCTTATTGCACTCAGACACAGTCTGACACGAGGTTAACTCCGCGCGTTGCTCAGCTCCGCGCGGAGTTGCAAGAAATTTCAAAGTCCACGAATTCTGAATTCGTGGACTTATTTTTTTTTTTTTTGAATTTTTGAAGTTTCAAACTTTTTGAAGTTTCAAAGCTCAATTCGTGAGGTTTTTGAAGTTTCAAAGCTCATGAATTATGAATTCGTGAGCTTTTTGAAGTTTTCAAAGCTCACGAATTGTGAATTCGTGAGCTTTTTAAAGTTTCAAAGCTCATGAATTGTGAATTCGTGAGCTTTTTGAAGTTTTCAAAGACCGGTCCTTTGTTAAGAAAACCTCACGAATGCATAATTCGTGAGCTATGAGGCGGTGTTAAGTGCCGCACGACGCTAAGCTCCGCGCGGCTGTCAGCTCTGCCGGAAAATGAAAGTGGTCATTCAAGCCGTCCATCAGTCAATTCCAGTGTATTTAGACTCCCCCTTCCTGGGGTAAATAACCCTTTTTTATTTATGAGTTTGTATTTTCTAACCTAAAAAAATTATAATGTATAAACTAACTCTTTTACACACGATGACAGTTTCATAAAATAATTGACGACGGTTTTATTGATGATAATTATTTTCATTAAATGATGACAAAAATCTGTCATCATTAAGTGTTCAAATGTCAAAAAACGCAAACTTTATAATTTAGGGTTAGAAACCATAACATTTGTCTTGAAAGGGTTAATGGACCTAGTATTTTCGTTTAGTTTCATTAAACCTAGCTCTTACCGAACAGGATTTTAGGCCCAAATTAAACCAGGCTGAAATAGTGTATTCAACCCTTTAAAATTCGAACCGAACGTTTGAGAAAAACCCCGCACCCATTTTTTTATAACTGACACCCGCCTTGGGCGCAGCGTAAACACATTTAAAAAACCCGGTCACTGAAGGTATGTTTTTTTTTTAGAGAATTTTGGCTTCGTTTTAACCTCTGATCAGAGTTTTCGTTGAGTTTTAATTTCGGGGTTTATTGTTTAAATCAGGCTTTGAAACCTTGAAAATTAAGGGTTGGGGATAACGATTTGAAGAACGAAATCGCTACTATTTTTTGTAGGATTTGAGATTGGTAATCATCTAATTAAGTTCTTTAAGTTCTCAGCCCCATTACGGTGATTTCTGCCGTGATTTCTGCCATAATATTTTTACAGAAACAACTACTGCTTCATTGCTGCTTCTTTGCTAACTTAATTACTCCAGAAACAACTACTGCTTCATTGCTGCTTCATTGCTGCTTCTTTGCTAACTTAATTACTCCGTAGTTTGCAAGTGTATCACACTAATATAGATGATTGGACTGCTAATTTTATTTTCATTTAATTATTTTTCTTTTGTGTTTTTTAAGTTCATGTGGTTATTAATCTGAGAGGGATAACTAAATAGGAAAATCTGGCAATGTAAATTCGATGATGATGAAGAAGACATCTTGACAGAATGTTCTGAACTCGACGACACATATATGGACTCTAATTGGAATGCTGTAAGTTCATTTGATATTATTTTCTTTACCCAATTTTCAGTAGGTTTTTTTATCCGGCTTATCACATTGCGTATCTGGTAACTTGCGTAGTTGCACGGTGTTCAGACTGATCCTGTAGCTGCTGATATTCTGAGGAAGGAACCTGAACATGAAACTTTTGTGAAGCTTCAATTCACTCCTGGTAAACATCTATGCTATCATTTTCAAGAATACGATTGTATGATTTGACTATGCATTTGTTTGCTTTGGTGTGGTTTATTAATATGTTATCTAAATTTGAAGGTGCGGCTGAATCTAAGTATGTATAATGAAGGAACGACTTGTGATAACGTGATTAAGTTAATAGCTTCACTTGCTTCTTTCCATATATTCATTTCAATTGTTTACTTTGTGACAGAGATGCCTACACCTGATGAAGTTAAGTCTTACTTGGATCTTCAAAAATGTCTTGAAATGCGAGAAAGATACATATTCAGGGAATCTGTTGCACCCTGGGAAAAGGAAGTCATATCTGACCCCAGCACACTGAAGCCTTATCGATATCCACTTCAGACCTATCCTGTTGGTAAAACTGATGTGAGTTAAACATATCCACTGGCAATGTATGTTAAAAGTTTCTACGTACCATCTTCTAGTTCACTAAGGTATTTGCATCATTTGATTGCAGCATTTTGTCCAAATGGAGGATGGAGTAGTTCAAGTGTATGCAAATGAAGATTGTAAGTTCATAATGGTTGTGTTTGGTCATTTTGTTAGATTTGGAACTCTGCTTGGAAATTGATATTAAAATTCCTTCTCCTTTTGTTTGTTTCTATGTACTATTTCAGCAAAAGAAAAAATGACCCATGTTGCTGATGCAACAACATTTTTCACTGATTTACATGAGATTCTTGGGTTCATAGCAGCTGGGAGTACGTGGTCTCTATGCATTGACAGGCTTGGTCTTCTTGAGCAAGTACTGATATTTTCTTATATCAGTTCATGCTAAATTATGCGTTTGTTATTCAGTGGTTACTGGTTAGCATGTTAGAATTTAATGAATGTTTGATTATGCAGAAATTCGACTTTCATTTGAGGCTTAATGCAGATAAGGAATTACTAGCTCAGAAAAGTGCTCCACATCGTGATTTCTATAATGTTAGGAAGGTTGACACACACGTTCATCACTCAGCCTGCATGAGAAAGAAGCGACTTTGAGATTTATAAAGTCGAAATTAAGGAAAGAGCCCGACGAGGTAATGGATTGGGATGTCATTTGGGAAGTTATAATATTTTTTTGGATACTTGTATATAGTATAGTTTCAAAAAAATCATCCGGGATGTTATCATCAATAACGTGATATGCTTGGGATCTTTGCCATATATTACTTCTGATGTTCTGACTCTTTATGCAGGTTGTGATATATAGAGATGGCACATTCTTAACTTTGAAAGAAGTCTTTGAGAGTCTTGGTCTGACTGGGTAAGGAAGCGTTCTTTGTTAGTGACTGCTGTGCTTACATCTTCTGCTAATTCTGTGGCCTAAAATATTCTGATTTTTCTGCATTTGTTCTAGACAGGTATGACCTAAATGTTGACCTTTTAGATGTTCATGCTTCATCGCTTTGACAGATTCAACCTTAAGTACAATCCCTGTGGTCAAAGTAGGCTCAGAGAGATTTTCCTGAAGCAGGATAATCTCATCCAAGGTAAATAATGCATAGTTAATTAGTTATCTTTTTGGTAAGTAAGAAAATCAGACGCGCAGTACTTAAGATTAACTCTTTCTACACTTTATTTGGTTTGTGGCCACACGGTTGTGTCTTTGGTTCAGTTTTAGTGTATACTTATATAACTTGGGGACACATGCATTTAATATACCACTCTTAGACCTTTGATCAGCCAAGAGGAACCACTGCAACCCAAGAAGTTAGTAGAAACTCACTGACTCTTTTCTATTAATTGATAATTTTCACGACACTTGCATACTAAACTGACAACAACTTAAATAGGAACTATAACTATGAATCAGTAACTGATTTAACTGCTTCCCCACGACTAGAATAGTCTAGGGAATTTAGGGAATTCAACTAACAACTAAACTGACTTATTTAATTACTTAATTGCTAATAATTACTTGATCTGCCTATGGCTTAGCTAGGACCGTATCAGTATAAAATATGAAATTTTATTCTACAGGACGGTTTCTTGCTGAGCTGACACAGGAAGTATTCTCTGATCTAGATGCAAGTAAATATCAGGTACTTACTAACCTTGGGCCTTTTTTTTTTTTTCTAGAACCAGTGCTGATCTATGAGATGGCTTATGTATGTTTGACTTGCATCTCTTCTCTGTACTATATTTTTCTTAAAGTATATAAAACTATCCTCTTGCTCCATTCTTGATTTGGTCGATATATGATGAGTTGCTAGTGAAGAATGTTTGCTGCAAGGCTCAGTTTATTCAAAACTGGCAGTCCAAATATTTCAATTGGTTTTTTTTTACCGCTTGTTGTGCTGAATGTTGTGATGCAGATGGCTGAATACAGGTTATCTATATATGGTAGAGAGAAAAGTGAATGGGATAGATTAGCAAGCTGGATTGTGAATAATGACTTGTATAGCGAAAATGTTGTTTGGTTGATTCAGGTACACTATAATTTCTGTTGCTGCAACTACTCAAACAATTCATCTTCTTTGGATTCTTACATATGAATGTTGTATTCAGATTCCTCGGCTCTACAATGTGTACAAAGAAAAGGGCATTATTACATCATTTCAGAATATGCTTGATAACATTTTCCTGTCTCTGTTTGAGGTCACTGCTGATCCCGACTCACATCCCCACTTGCATACATTCCTGAAGAAGGTAGTTGGCTGACAGTTACAAAACTTGTAGTTTCTCATGCAACTGTCTTCTTATGTGTTTTTATTGTCTTGGGATTTGCAGGTAGTTGGCTTAGACTTGGTAGACGACGAGAGCAAGACCGAAAGACCTTCCGCAAAACACATGCGAACTCCATCTCAATGGACCATCGACTTCAATCCTGCCTTCTCATATTATGTATACTATTGCTATGCTAACCTTTACACACTGAATAAGGTAATTCCAAGAGTTCTTTTTTCAATAGTCTTTGATATTAGAAACTTTTATGTTGCATATTTATAGTTCTGTTGTCTTTGCAGCTCCGTGAATCAAAGGGTATGACGACATTTAAGTTTCGTCCACATGCAGGGGAGGTACGGAGACAATACTTATAACAGCCTTTGAATTTATATTTTCGACCCTTTCAATTTTATTTACTGATAACAGCCTTTCTTAAAAAAAATCCAGGCTGGTGTAATAGATCACCTTGCTGCAACATTTTTGACTTGTCATAATATTTCTCATGGAATTAAATTGAGGAAATCACCTGTTCTTCAATATCTCTATTATCTTGCCCACGTAAACAACTCAAGACTCAGATATATTGTGTTGATTTATTTATTTGTAATGTTGTTTCTCATTCTATGGCATTTGATCTGTCAGATTGGTCTGGCGATGTCGCCTCTGAGCAACAATTCTCTCTTTCTGAAATTACACCGGAATCCTTTCCCCACGTTTTTCCGCGTTGGGCTTAATGTATCGCTTTCTACTGACGATCCTTTGCAATTCCATCTGACAAAGGAGCCACTAGAAGAAGAATACAGTATTGCTGAAAAAGTGAGTGCACCTGCAGTTTATCTTCTGTGACTTTCTTAAGATTGAAGAACGGATATTAACCATGAAAACCTCTCTTTTTCAGGTTTGGAATTTAAGTTCATGTGACTTATGCGAGATTGCCCGAAATTCAGTCCTGCAGTCAGGCTTTTCTCATGCTTTTAAGGTATATCAACTATCAAGTTTAGCCTGGAAGTTAAATACTCAAATCAGCAAACTCATCTGACAGTATATACATTTACTGAACTTGATTTTTTTAATCATACCTCTTTTTATGTTCTAAAGTCTCAATGGCATGGGAAGGAATACTACAAAAGAGGACCCGCAGGAAACGACATCCGAAAAACAAATGTTCCTCATATTCGACTTGAGTTCGTCATGAGGTAAGTGTTTGAATTCATTCCTTTATTACTGAGCTTGATTGTTTGAATTGAACATAATGTAACAGATAACATTTATCAACTTTTTGTTTCCAGATATGGAAGGAGGAAATGCAGCAAGTCTATCTAGGTAACGCTTATATTCCCCAACAAATCGATACATAATCTTCCAACATACTCACTACTACACAATCAAAAATCAAAGGTATGGACATAATTGCACAGTTTCATCAGTACTAGACATTTCATATCTGAATACTTTCTATGTGGTTTCTTCCTTAAATGTTCGATGTTACTTTTTCTCGTCAATCTTTACCAAATTCATAAGAACACGGTTGATAGCAGGCGAAGGAGGAGCTAAGTCACAATAGATGAGAGCAAGAACAAATTTCTGTGTTTTTTATTTCACAATCTGATAGGACTTTGCAAGAACTTAGGAGTTTTCTTTGTTCAATCTCATTCTTTCAGAATATTGTTTGGTATCCTTTTGGAATGAAATATTGTAATAGTCTAAAAGCTATCACAAAATTGTTCATATCTATGAGACTTTGCAAGTTATTTTTAAGATTTTTGTTTTGTTCAATCTTTTTTCAGCAGAACTTTTGTTCAATCTCATTCTTTTAGAACGTTGTTTGGTGTGCTTTTGGAATGAAATATTGTACTACAAAAGATAGCGAAGGGCAAGATACCAAAAAACAAAAAGGAACACAAAACAATCTGCAAATGAGTAATGCCATATCACTGATCAAATAATAGTTAATACACTCAATTAACCATTAAATTTGAGTAATGCCATATCACTGATCAAAGAGTAATGCCATATCACTGATCAAATAATAGTTAATACACTCAATTAACCATTAAATTCAGTCATCTACACTAATCCACAAGATTTAGAGTCATCTACATTAATCCTCAAGATTTAGAGCGAAGCAAGCAACTCAAAATCACCCTCCTCCCACTGTAAATCAAGAAAAGAATCATCAAACTGATCATCCTCAACCATCATCCCCTTCTCAGCAATCAGTTCATCATCTCCTACAAAATCCGTCGCATAATCAACCGAATCAACCGTTCCATTGATGAAGATTTCGAAGCAACCAAATCCCTAACCCTTTGCAAGTAATTGCCATACAAACAAAGTTGATCGAACCTCATCCTTTCGATTCAATTCCTCCACGCTGCCATATCATCATCATCATCAATCTTCGAATTCGAGGAGGAATTCGAACCTGAAGAAACCTCTCGATAACAGAGTCAGGAGAAGGATGGCCAAAAGCGGAAGCTCAATTAGTTTGATTCTTCTTTTTCTCTAAACAAAAACAGAGACAATGTTGTGAGCTAATTTGGCTCAAATGTTGTTGAGGTCCTTAGGTTTTCCACACAAGGCTCATAATTATGTCCCTCTATTGTGACAATTAGGTTGCTTTGCATATATTAGTCAACCCCGTAGATGGAACACGTTAGTTCTTACAGAATGACATACTTTGTCTTCAATATTCGCGTCTATAACGAAGCACCAACTTTGATCAAGTGCGACAATCAAGATGGTTATGCAAGTTGCTGATGCAGGTAGCCGATACAAGCTGCATACTCGCGCAACCAGGTAGCTGACAAACATCTGAACGTAACTTAGTCTAGTAGGTTTGCTTTCTCTATAAATAGGCATGTATAACGTTCATTTCAAAGGTCTTCGTTCCAACTCCGAATATTGACTTATGATCGATGGTCTCTATTGGTTCTCAAGTCATAAAGTTGTTGATTTGTAATCTTTTAGTTCAATCTTTTGAGATTCATTAAGATCGAGCGTTCTCTTTTGATAGTCAATGTCGATTTAGATTTATGTTTTATTGAGTTTGTAAAACTCGGGAATCAACACATGTTTTTCAAAATGTGCGCGATCAGATTTAGGCAGAGAATGTTGCTCTACAGTAGGTGTCGACTACAGACCAACCAACTAATTTATTTACCATGTACGCGTGTTAGTTTCACGGGGAATAATCAATGGTATTATAGCGCCGAAGGAGAAATATCGGATTATAGAATTTTCATGTAGTGTTTGCTAGGGTGGATTATCCTTGATTTTCGTGCTAATATTACTGTTCTGAATTCGTATGATTTCTGCTATGTTTTATGTTTGTGTTACTTTAATCCTTTTATGCGTTAAGGCATATTGTAGGCTCTTATATATGTTTCTGGGTCATATCGATGTTACTTCCGCCTAACTTGTCGGGATAAAGAAATACCTTATCCTGATCCCTCATACTCCATCTATCGGAATATAATTTCGCAATAGTCCTATGAGAAGTCTAAACACATAAGTGCATAAGGGTCTGCCTTAAACCAATTGTCAACACATAAGATCCTTATGGACTTATGTGTTGGGATCAGTGCCAAACTGATGCGGATGTTACGTTGGATGTGCGGTCATACAAAGTTGATAAGATCATAAATGAAGTTATCCGAGAGAAAGTAGGAGTGACTAGTATTCAGGATAAGTTGCGAGAATCTAGACTCCGGTGGTTTGGGCATGTTCAGAGGAGACCGCTTAGTGCACCAGTTCGCAGTTGTGAGGTTCTGGCATTGGAAGACTACCGTCATGACAGAGGTCGCCAAAAAAAAAGTTGGATGGAAGTCACTCGAAAATACATCTCTGTTTTGGCGTTTTCGGAAGATTTGACTCAAGACAGAGCTTTATGGAGGGAGAAAATCCGAGTTACAGAATCCTAAGTTCTCGTTTCCTTAGAACAGGTCATCTTTGTTTTCTTATGGTCTTTGTTTTCGTGTTATGGTCTTTGTTTTTGGTTCTCTATTTTTTCCCCTATGGTTATGTTTTGTGATTGTATGGTTTTGGTTTTCCTATGTTTGGGTGTCGTGTGAAGTTCCTTATATTTTGGATAATTTAGGTTCTTTCTCCCATCTCATTGGGGGTAAGGAAATGTCCTTCCAGACCCGCTATCGAAATATAATAAGACATGTTGTTATTATTGTGTTGGGCTCAGATACACACATCACGTTAATCCATGTTTTGGATCCAACTAAATAAAACCTTACCCTTCTATAGAGGTCATATACACGAACATGCACATTAAAGAACATTAAAAAGACCACAATGTTCTTTTCCTTTCTCACAATATCAAAATGCAGTATGCAAATTCTCAATGGTTTTAATTATCTTTATTTTGAACTACAAAAACACGCAGCAACCGTCACTATTGGTAGTCCTCTGTCTATATATATCTGAACTCACACACAATCATTTTCTTTCTTGCTTGGTTTTCATTTCGACCCGCCTGTGGGGGTCCTTTTGTTGTTAGATGCTGACTCTAGGGGTTGTAGTACTCCCCGTCTTGTTCCCGTGTAATCGTTTTTTCATTTTTCGTTTTTGTTTGTTTGGAGAGTCCCGCCTCTCCTTTCTCAAAAAAAAATCAACAAAATCCATCAAATACAAAGAGTAAACAAAACAACCAAACCACCAAAAATGACGTTTACATCATTCATGTATGCTAGTTTTAAGAAGTGTAAAAGATTTTCACATATGTATGGTTCTGACATGTTATAACTTTATAAACTACTACTCCGTCCCTGAATATAGTTTTTATTTCACTTTTATACATTATTCATCCGTCAACACACTTTACTAAATTACTGATAACATATAAGAAAAACTAAATTACTAATAACATATAAGAAAAACATATTGTTAAAGTACTTATCCGTTTCGATAATTACTTTAACAATATCAAAATTTTATAATTTTTGCTTATACATAACTAAAGATATTGATAATGAAAAACACGTCTCGTCAAGTGTGAAAAAAGAAATATGAATTATAATACTAAATAGAGGGATACTTTTTTTGAGTTTGGAGTTATTTTATTTCAGCAGATGCATGTGCCCGCAAAGAAAAATATAGCTTTGCTTAAGTTGATTGATACACGTCTTTCGTAGAAAATATGTGTGCTCACACATAAATATAGCTTGAATGATGTACGTCTTTCGCAGAAATCAAACTCAGAGTCTCTGAAATAAACGTTCAAGAAAATCTAGAGTTGAAATCTAGAGCTAAATCAAGTTTTCGAGTGTTGTTTAAGTTAATTAGCTAAATGGAATTGTATTTACCAATATAAATTAAATAAGCTCGGAAGTTTTTGGCCCAACCAAAAATCGCAATTCTAGAAGTGTCTTGCATAAGACTCGGTGGAACACGTTAATTCTTATTGAATGACACACTTCGTCTTCAATCTTCGCATCTATAACGAAAGCATAAACTTTGACCAAACGCGACAATCAAGCTGGTTATTCAAGCTGATACAAGTATCATACTCGCGCAACCAGATAGCTGACAAGCAGTTGGATGTAACTTAGTCTTGTAGATTTGTTTCCTCTATAAATAGGCATGTATAACATTCATTTCAAGGGTCTTCGATCCAACTCTGAATATTGGCTTAGTATCGATGGTTTGTATTGGTTCTCGAGTCATGAAGTCGTAATCTTTTAGTTTAATCTTTTGAGATTCAATAAGATCGAGTGTGCTCTTTTGATAGTCAACGTCGGTTTAAATTTAGTTTTATTGAGTTTGTAAAACTCGAGAATTAACCACCATTTTCCATGAGCGCACCAAAAACATTGAGATTGATTGCCTTCTGGTGCGTAATCAGATTCAGACAGGAAATGTCGCTATAAAATATGTACAGAGCAACCGACTAATTTATTCTACCAAGGGGCTACGGAAAGGCCAATTTATTTTCTTACTTATGTATAGATAAATTAATTATATGTAATTGTATATAGCCAAATAATCAATAAAAAACTAAAAAATTATTTACGAAGATTATCTCTCTAAAATTTGTCACTTAACCGTGTTGATGAATAACAAAAGAATTTCATATAGCTCCCACATAATAAAAATAAATTTCAACTTCATAACTTTAAAATGGGAACAACCCTGCTCAATATGCATTCATACAATTTCATCAATGGGAAACGACAAGTACTCAAAACAAAGGCCCAAAACTTATGAATAAGAGAGAAAAAATAAACAAGTACATCGTTCATGAAAAAAACCTCCTCTAAACTGGATAAGAATAAATTTTGATGGATCTTACTGATCCCCTGCTCAATCCACTATCTCTTGCATGGCTAGGGATTATAATGGCCACATAATTGAGATACATAATATGCATGTACACTCAAATTCCCCCTTCAAACTGAAGCACTAGCGTTCTTTATGCACAACAAATAGCTCTTAACTTGTCAGTATCTAATGTCATTTTTGAAGGTGGCAATTTAACTATTATTAATTCAATCAATAATATTTGGAAAATTCCTGGGGAAATACAAAATATCTTGACATATATTAAACAAAACTTATACAAATTATCCAACTATAAATTTATACATTGCTTTCGGGAAGCTAATCGAGCAGCCGATTTCTTGACTCAATCCCATATTAACGCTCACTTTCTCAAAGTAATTTTAAACTGTAATCCTGACAGTAGCATATCTGATGAATATATTAGAGTACTTAGGTCTACCTACCTGGCCTCCAACCGATTCTCATAAGTCTATTTTCGGATCATCGCTGAAGATGGTCAGAAGTAGTTATCTTACCAATGTCCCGTATCTTGCGTTTTCAAAAAAAGAAAAAAAAACTTCGTAACTTTAACAATCCAATTTTTCAGTGTCAAACGCGTACCTTAATGGCTTAATCTATTTGTGTATAAGAAATTTATTCATCATCGATCAGCATCATTTCACCTACAATTCACACTTGATAAATATTGAATATTGGCTAGTAGATTCCAGAGAGATAACATTGGGCAACTAACTCATGCATATACATGATTGAAGGTCACACCTGCTGGCTTCAGATCTATATAACCTATATAAACCGTTCTTTGAGATCATCACTGAAGATGGTCAGGGGTGGTCATCTACGACACCCCGTTTCTTGCCTTATGCAAAAAAAATAAAAATAAAAATTGAATATTGGCTACTCCCTCCGTCCCATAATGTTTGTCCTGTTTCAAATTTTGACACTATTCACAAATCGAGAGAATCTTCTAAATATCTTTCAATATATAAGATAGAACATAGTCATGAGTGGTCTTGTTTGATTCGTTTCGATTAGTACTTTAAGAATATTAAAAAATTATAATTTTTAATAACATGTAATTTGATATATTGACGATACAAAACGTGCACCGACAAGTGTGCCGAAGTCAAACAGGACAAACATTATGGGACAGATGGAGTAGCAGATTCCAGAAAGATCACATTGGGCAACTAACTCATGCATATACATGATTAATCAATGATGCATGTAATATCTTCCCGAGTGATTCTCCCTAATACGACACGTAGAGTCGGCACATAGTCATAAAAACCTTCCCTGTACACCCTGCATGCAGCCCATATACATTCATGGCTATCTGAGAGATACATAAATCTGGTCCACTTCTGTCCAAATACAGAAATCATGAATGTACGCGTGTTAGTTGTATTGAACATTCGGGTTACAGAAGCTCAAAAAAATATATTTTGAAGTAGATTATCCTTGATTTTCGTGTTAGTATCTTTGTTATGGTCTCTCTTTTTTTTCTTAAAGAGGATGCTCGAGGTTTTTATGTTTTATGTTTGTGTGGTTTTGGTCCTTTTATTTTGGTGCGTTATGACATATTGTAGACTCTTATATTTTGCGGTTATATCGGTTTTAGTTACTTTCTCCCGACTTAAAAGGATAAGGAAATACCTAATCCCGATCCCTCAGACTCCATCTAACGAAATATATTTTCGCAATCCAATCGCCTCGAGTGGTAACTATGATGTCATGTCACAAGTTAGTCCATATCACATCATGGGTTAGACCCAAACAATATCGTCAAGCCGACAAACCAAAGGAGCTAGCTAGCTTATAACAAAACATTATGGCGGGTTAAGCTAAGAGAAATAAAAAACGGAGCCAAGCTAGATTCCGCATATCATGATAAATTTGATGGACCAATAAATACTGAGTGTTGAGGTTTCGCATCGCACATCAAAACAACAACAACAACATTCCCCATTTTATCCCGAAAAACGGGATCTGGAGTGGTCGGGATTGGTATTTTGTTATCCCAACAGGTTGGGAGGAAGTAACCGATATGACCTAAAAGTACATGAGCCTGCAACGAGACCAAAAACATAGAAAACAAAGAAAACAGATGCGGATGCGAAATAAGTATATAAGACTAAATAAGTTGAGACTAAATAAGTATATAAGACTATAAGTACTTCCCGTATTTGAAGGAATTGTGTCCTTTAATCAACGGTGAAATTATTAATATGGAATAGGACTATTAATGGAGATTTATAATCCAGATATTTTAGGAGTCGCACGCTATTGCTAGTGACCAATACGACTTATGAGATTAATAAGATTAAGCTCATGGCTAGAATAATTGGGTCCTATAAGGTCACACACTTAGAGTTTACGGACTGGATCATGCGAATCTGAAGGCTCGGTTAGCCTATAGGATTTGGGGTAGGTGGAACAATAAACGAGGTGAATTGTTCACCGGGTGTCAGATAACCGTTATCAGTTATTTGGAGTTTTGACCAAGGTAGACATGTGTCACACATGCCCAAGGAGCAAGTGTCGACACCTTAAACATTTGTCCTCTTCCTTGCACACCAAGGAGTTGGCTTGGGCCTCAAGTTGCCTTGGCCTCCAAGGACTAAATGCCTATATATAGGCCCCTCTTATTCCAATAGAGAGCACCCAACACAATAGACACACCATATATTCCACACCCCGCACATCCTTGTGAATTTCGGTCTAGCAGAAGAAACCATAAGGAGATCCAGTTTATTGCTCGTGTGGACCAAGTAGAGAAGTCACATTTGAGGCTTTCATCTCTGTCTTTCGGCATCTACGAACACGCATCAAAAGGTATTTGATTCTTCTTATATACATGATCGATATCAATGTATGCATGAGATCCTTATTAGATGTTAGGAAAGTGTTTCCTGAAATTCCGCTTTAAGCATTTAAATTCCCAACAGTATTGACAATTAGTTTAAGGCAGAGCCTTATGGACTTATGTGTTGGGCTCAGTGCCAAACTGATGCCGATGTTACGTTGGATGTGCGGCATACAAAGTTGGATAAGATCATAAATTAAGTTATCCGAGAGAAAGTAGGAGTGCACTAGTTTACAGTTGTGACCGTTGTGGATGAGGTCACCCAAAAAGAGTTGGATGAAAGTCGTTGGGAAAGGCATCTCTGTTTTTGCGCTTTCGGAAGATTTGACTCAGGAAAGAGCTTTATGAAGGAGAAAATCTAAGTTACAAAATCCTAAGCTTTTGTTTCCTTGGGAGTAGGTCATATTTTATTTCCGTGTTATAGTCTTTGTTTTTGGTTCTCTGTTTTTTTTTCCCTAGGGTTGTATTTTGTGATTGTGTGGTTTTGATCTTTTTATGTTTGGACGTCCTAGATCGTGGGAGGTCTTATGCTTTGGGTCATTTAGGTTTTTACTCCCATCTCATTGGGAATAAGAAAATGTCCGATCCAATCCCCCTAAACCCCGCTATCGACATATAATAAAACATGTTATTGTTATTGTGTAGAACTCAATGCACACATTACGTTAATTCATATTCCGGATCCAACTAAATAAAACTTTACCCTTCTATAGAGGTCATATAGACATTCACATTAAAGAACGTTAAAAGGACAACCTCTATAGACATTCACATTAAAGAACGTTAAAAGGACCACAATGTTCTTTTCCTTCTCGCAATATATAATGCAGTATGCAAATTCTCAATGGTATTAATTTTCATTATTTTGAACCTAGAAAACACGCATTATCCCATGATATACTATTGGTAGTCCTTTGTCTATAAATATCCAAACTTACACACAATCAACAAAATCCATCTAATACAAAGAGTAAACAAAACAACCAAACCACCAACAATGAGCAACACGACGTCGTTTACATCATTCATGGAGCAATGGGACGCCAAGCAAGGGAAGCTTTTATCCGAGCTATCGGCGGCGAAAGAGCGGCGCGTGGGAGATGAGAAAACCGCGGAGCTAATAGCACGCTCTCTCTCTCTCAGTTCGAGGAGTATTACGAGGAAAAGTCACGTGCTGCTCACAGACACGTATTCGGGATGTTTTCGCCCGAGTGGTGCTCGCCGTTAGAATGCGCCTTTTTTTGGATTTCGGGCTTTCGACCCTCGGCTTTATTGCGTCTTGCTTCCACCGCAATCGATAATTTGTCCCCACATCAACTCGCCCACCTTGATAAGTCAGTCATTAACTTATTTAGGTCTCGTTTGAAATCGGTATTTAAGACATGAGATATTGATTGATTATATTCATACTCATACTTATAGACTGATATCTATATCAAACGAGTCCTTGTTTACCATAGAGTTTATGTTAAAATGTTTATTTGTTGTCAGGAAAAATGCATGTGAACTTACTTTATGGTTTGTTTTGTAACAATCAGGTCAACTTTGGTGTAGCCCCTTGGGCTGACCTTATTTAATTAACAGATCAGAGTCGCTCTACGTCTGAATCTGATATTTAACGCCTGGTGTCTAAGAAAGGGATTCCACTTAAGGAGTACTCTAGCATCTCTTTAATTTCGGTGATTCATTTTGCATATCTTAAATTAGACATCACAACAGGTATGTTTTACCACTACTGATAGTGTATTGAGGATTAATTTTGTAAATCAACCTATAAAAAAGTTTTTTACTAGTCATAAGATTGTCTTTTGGAAGGTTGCTCTCTATTAAGAAATAGTTGATATTTTAGAAAGCTCTTCTTGTTAAATTTTAATTGACGTCGTTGCTATCTTGGCTTGATTTTTCAGTATTAACTATCAAATTTTGCTCATAACTAGACTTATGGTAGATATGTTATTTCTTATTTTGTTTGAAATTACTAGTAAGTGAAATAAAACGGGTTGAGCTAGGGTGGAGTTGTAAAAAGAACTTGATTTATTGTAAATTAATTAGTGGCAAGTTAGCTACATATTAATGAGATTTTTAATTGTCACGATACTGACAATGGCACTTAAACATGTAAAAAGAACTTGATCTATCATGGCACTTAAACATGTAGAGGCGGACATGGAAGCGTTGATCGTTTAGGGTATTGAGAATCTGAAATTATGTTGTTTTTAATTTGTTTTGGCGCCAAGTATTGTTATTTTCCTTTGTTATTTTGGTTGAACGTTATTTCCTTTTTCATTTTGGTTAAATGTTAATGGTATTTCCCTTTCTTGTCTATGTATGGTCATGACATGTTATAACTGTATAAGTTAGCTAGTGTTTTTAAGTCTGGTGCTATTTTATTTCAGCAAATGCATTTGTCTTCTCGAAATGTAGATTCTGGTTTAGTTCAAGTATCTACGAACTCATGCTAGTGTAGCTCGAAGAGCACATCGACTTCGGTAAGGAAACCAAACTAGTGAATCCCTAAGCCATGAGATATAGCAGGCCAGACTGGCCCAACGAACCACCGACTTTGATACCACTTGTTTGATGAGATAAGAAGATAGGCTACATCAAAAAACCCAAGGCACAAATAGAACGAGGTCTCATCTTAATATCGGTTGACAATAGAAGGAATATTTGATCTACTCTCTTTCTTATACGCATCCCTCGTTCACGCGGTGTGTCGATTTCTCACACCAAATATAGGCCTTTGCTCAATGTCGCTCGGGAAAATTGCTAAACAATGATCACGCTTGGTGCCATATGGGGGTGCTCTATAAGTGATGCACCGAGTGACCGAGGGCATATGTAAAAATGGTTCCACGTCTCACGTATGGAGAGGCTTCATGTATCACACATGGAGTTTTCTTCTTCCATGCAATCTTGTAAAAAAATTCAATACGAACGCGTGTAGGACCTGTATTCCGCGAATTGAACAATCTGTAAAGCGAATAAATAAAAGAACAGAATTAAGAAGAGTTATACCGAAGTTCTGTCACGAAATTGTTCTGCAGAGACGAGAAATAATCTTTGTCCTTAATTCTGTAACGCCCCGTATATGTGACGGTTACCGGCGTTGAGAATCCCAGAATACAGCTGCGAGCTCTTCTGGTTTGCACAATCAAAAGCAGAAGCCAACGAACCAGTTCTGTGTTGTACTCTCAAAGAAGAAGAGAAGAGAAGAGAAGAGAAAGGGGATTTCAGTTTTTCGGATGTCTTAGAATGAGAGCCAAAACTCTCCTTAAAAAGAGTTTCTGAGTTTGTTAGAGGAGGAGATCTCGGAACTGACGACACCAACGAGGTGGAGCGTCCCCAACGAGGCAGTTTAAAATTTAAATCGAGTCGCGAGCCGAGACCGCGACCACGGACGGACGGACGAACCGCGCGAGGGGTCCCAAGGTCCTCTCTCCATACCTCTCTCAAGGTCTTACCAAGGGTAGGGGTTGATGTTATATAAACCCTTCAAATTCATTCCCAATTTTCGATGTGGGACAAAAACCAACCCAAATTCAGCTCAAAAATGTCATTTGTACTTAGACAAGCAACCAAGTTTGAGCCCTCATTTCTCATTCAAACAAAACCCGATTTCGACGTGTAGTACACTACGGCGTAGTGCTCGCGGAGAAGAGGTCAACACTCCCATAATCCGGCACAACCGGTGACCGCAGCCCACCGGAAAAGTGCCCAAGACACAAATCGAACGAGGTCTCATCTTAAAATCGGTTGACAATAGAAGGATTATTTGATCTACTCTCTTTCTTATACGCATCCCTCATTCACGCGGTGTGTCGGTTTCTCACACCAAATATAGGCCTTTGCTCAATGTCGCCCGGGAAAATTGCTAAACAATGATCACCCTTGGTGCCATATGGGGGTGCTCCATAAGTGATGCACCGAGTGACCGAGGGCATATGTAAAAATGGTTCCATGTGTCACGTATGGAGAGGCTTCATGTATCACACATGAATTTTTTCTTCTTCCCCGCAATCTTGTAAAAAACTTCAATACGAGCGCGTATATATAAAAATTGTCCGAAACGAATATCGTGTGCCTCTTCAAAAGGCCAAACAACAAATCTCCCATACATAATTTCCTAAGTCAACAAGTGTGCACTAAAATTTAATATACTGATTTTTAGAGGGTGAATCATAAAATCGTATGTATCTCGTGCATTATGAGTGTTGATCAATTAACAAAAGAATTCTTATAACCCTTCACGACACAAAAAAATGAATTGAAGCTTATTAATATGCCCATTTCTTAACTTCAATCAAACAACAACTTCAACAAACTTTGATATACAACGCGCCACAAGCAAATGAACATACACTACAAGAATAATAGCCAACCCGAGGGATTTCTCTGTAACTGATGTCAACGGATATTGTAGAAATCTTATTTTCTACAACTTATAAATATGTATAAAATACAAGAATAAATCAGTATTAAGGAGAAGAGAAAAACAATCGAACCAATACCAAACCATACGGTCGAACTTAAGTAGAGTCGAGAACGGAATCTCTTTCCTTAATTCTGAAAACGCCCCGTAGTGTGACGGTTACCGGCGTTCCGAATCCCAGGATACAACTGCTACACTTCTGACTTGCACAACTCAAAGAACAGAAGCCAACGAACTCTAGTTTATAGTGTGTACTCTCATACTCGAACAAAAGAAGAAGAAGATGTGAATAGAGACTGGAAAACGAGTGGAGGAAGGAGAATGAGATTGATATTCGAATGTGTGTTTTTGAGTTCTGCAAAGCCTCTTTTTATAGGCTACAGAGGAAAATCTGTGACTTGAATGGCCCAATCCACGTGGATTAAATGGCCCAATCCGTGTGTAATGAATAGGCTGATCTGGTTCAAGTCAACTCCGCGCGACATTAATGCCCGAGATCTGCTGACTCTGACTTTGAACGAGGCCCATTTGAACGAAGCCCAAAAGTCATATTAGACTTGAGCTAGGCCCAAAAAGACAACCTCCTCCTCGGGCCTACGGCCCATCCAAGGAGACCAAGGAGCCCACGAGCTCACGAGCCACGAGCCAAACCGAACCGAACCGAACCGCGCGCGTGTGGTCTTCCAAGGCCCAAGCCCACCAGGATAACCTCCTCTGGCCCAATCACATCCATTACAATTAGACCCGGCAGAAATTAACCCGACCCGCAAACCCGACCCGACCCAACCCGATTTTTCTGGGTCATAACCCGTCAAATTGAACCCGTGACCCGTTTTCGACCCAACCCGATTGACCCGATTTTTTTTGGGTCAAAAATGGGTTGACCAGCCCCAACCCGTTTTTGACCCGAAAATTTGGCCAAAAAGATAAAAGTAATAAAGAAGCGGAAATTGTAAATTTTGCCCAAAAAATTGTCAACACACTAGATAACTATTGTCAACAACATTAATAAACTGTCAACACGTTGGACAAATTGTCAACACACTAGATAATAAATTGCAAACATGACTAATTAATTAGTCAACACAATTAAATAAACTGTCACTAAGACTAATCAACTGTCAATATGGATAATTAAACTTTTAGAGAACTAGTAAAGTAAACTGTCAACATGGCTAATTAAATTGTCAACAAGACTAAATAAACTGTCAACAGGACTGGTTAAATTGTCAACACGACTAATTAAACTGTCAACGAGACCAATAGACTGCCAACATGGCTAGTTAAGTTGTCAACACGGCTAACTAAATTGTCAACATCATTAATACTTTGTCAACAACACTAATAATCTATCAATAACACTACTAAAATCAAGTGCCAATACCATTAATGTACAACTTAGTCTTATTAGGCATATAAAGTAAGGTCTCGCTTATTAGGCATATAAAGTACCAATAATGTACAACTTAGTCTTATTATACAAAACGAGGCTTGAAACTATGTGTAAACACTAAAAGGCCTTAAATGAGATTAAGGTCCAATTTGGCAAAACGATGTCTGAATGGATTGAAACTTCATTTCAATGTCTATTAGAGATATTTGACCATGTGGGTAACTCTCAATCAAAACTTCTTCATGTTCAAGTAACACCTCCTTTTCTAAACATCAAACTAGTCATCACTCTCTAACTTGTGGCAATATGTATGGTCAACAACATCGATGTATTATTATGATTGAAAAAATTATACAACTTATTCTTATTAGGCATATAAAGTCCCATTAAGGTCTCGCTTACACTAAACGAGGCTTGAAACTATGCGTAAACGCTCAAAGACCTTTAAAGGCCTTAAATGGGCTTAAGGCCAATTTGGAAAAACGACGCCCAAACGATGTCGGAATGGAATGAAACTTGGTTTCAATGCTTATTAGAGATATTTGACCATGTGGGTAACTCTCAATCAAAACTTCTTCATGTTCAAGTAACACCTCCTTTTCTAAACATCAAACTAGTCATCACTCTCTAACTTGTGGCAATATGTATGGTCAACAACATCGATGTATTATTATGATTGAAAAAATTATACAACTTAGTCTTATTAGGCATATAAAGTCCCATTAAGGTCTCGCTTACACTAAACGAGGCTTGAAACTATGCGTAAACGCTCAAAGACCTTTAAAGGCCTTAAATGGGCTTAAGGCCAATTTGGAAAAACGACGCCCAAACGATGTCGGAATGGAATGAAACTTGGTTTCAATGCTTATTAGAGATATTTGACCATGTGGGTAACTCTCAATCAAAACTTCTTCATGTTCAAGTAACACCTCCTTTTCTAAACATCAAACTAGTCATCACTCTCTAACTTGTGGCAATATGTATGGTCAACAACATCGATGTATTATTATGATTGAAAAAATTATACAACTTAGTCTTATTAGGCATATAAAGTCCCATTAAGGTCTCGCTTACACGAAACGAGGCTTGAAACTATGCGTAAAAGCTAAAAGACCTTAAAAGGCCTTAAATGGACTTAAGGCCAATTTGGAAAAACGACGCCCAAACGATGTCGGAATGGAATGAAACTTGGTTTCAATGCTTATTAGAGATATTTAACCATGTGGGTAACTTCCAATCACAACTTCTAACATTTCAAATAACACCTCATTTGTAAAACCAAACTAGTGACAACTGTATAACTTGGCGCAATATGTATGGTCTACAACATCGATGTTGATTATTGTTCGAAAAATTATACAAGTTACAAGAATGGACATCAACAATGACAGTGAAGATAGTCCAATGTCAATGGACATGGAAGATTGACAAGAATATGAAGAACATGTTTTACTTTCTAAGTTATGAGATTGTTATTTTTTTGCAGTTTGAATTATGTGATTAAGTTGACAGATTGTTTTCATTTTAATACTCTATCTATCTTGAGTTGCATTAAACGATGGATTGATTAGGGTTGTGAAGATGTGTTTTGATTTTGAGCAACATATCAGGTCTTTATTTTCCGTCGCATTGAACCTACCGTGTTTTATTTAGTCGATGGTTATTGACTTGTCCATAGGTTGTAAATTGTAATTTATAAATGTTTTCATTCGTTTTTTTTTTCAAATATTAGCTAATCTACTAAAAGTTACTATGCCAAACTTATTCAAATAAATGAAAAGAAGGTAATGTAGTGGTGTTGCTATCGAAGCATACATTAAAATTTGCAATTAAGATTGACCCAAATTTAACATCAATATTTCGTAACGACTCAACTTGTTATGTCTCGGTAAGTTTTTACTCAAAGCGACTCGATCTGACAATAAATCCGTAACAAACGACTTGTTTGACTCCAAAATTTTCGACCCAAACCCGACCCGCCTATAAACCCGTAACAACCCGACCTGTTTGACCCGATAATTTTAGACCCGAACCCGACCCGACCCGCCTATAAACCCGTAACAACCCGACCTGTTTGACCCGGTAATTTTAGACCCGAACCCGAACCCGACCCGCCTATAAACCCGTAACAACCCGACCTGTTTTGACCCGGTAATTTTAGACCCGAACCCGACCCGACCCGCCCATAAACCCGTAACAACCCGACCTGTTTTGACCCGGTAATTTTAGACCCGAAATGACCCGACCCGAAAAAGACCCGACCCGGAGCACCCTTAACCCGAACCCGACCGACCCGACCCGATTGCCAGGTCTAATTACAATCCACTCCTAGTTTATATACTAGTGAGTTTTTCTCCTCCTAATCAATGTGGGATACACATTAATCCTCAAAATTCAACTTAGTTACATTAAATGTAACTCCCTTATTTCTCATTCAAACATAACCCGAATTATACAAATGAGCATACTACGAAATAGTGCTCGCGGAGACGAAGCCAACGCTCCCATTATCCGACACCAACGGTGCGTGGAAAATTCGGTTCCAACAATCCCCCACATGAATAGAAATGACTCTAAAACACGTGAAAAACGACTCGAAAGAAAGACTTTTGAGAGTACGTCGAAGAATCACTGCATTTGGGCTGGTAGCATTTTTTCAGCCTTGAACCACCCATAGTGAGTAGCCATCGGATTTACTCGACCAGGTAGTGAACGTGATGTCTTGAACCACCCGGACTTTGATGTAAACCTAGACAACGACTATCACACAGTTTCATCTTCTCACAGAACTAGGTTCTCTGATTGTGTTCATTTTGGCCTTGAACATCCCTGGTTATTCATGAGTGAGCTTAGAGAATTCAGCCTCGGTTAATTCTCCTAGAAACGGTCCCATTTCACACTCACAAGGTGATTTTACCATAAGTAGTATACCATTATACTTCACTTTGATTTTCAAAGCTTATGGAATCATTAAAAGCCAACACTTTATGGCTTAACCTATAGTTTAACAACGCACTTTTATCATCCTAGGAACTGGGAGAAGATGTTAATCTCCAAGTGCTCTTTAGATTTAGTTTGATTTCGTTGTTCCTTTGAACTTACATCTTGGGATCTCCAATCACGTAAGTAGGGTTCCCATCAAACTTCATCTTATGTCATAGGCTTTAAACCCATTCCTCTTGATGATTTTACAACTTGCTCTCGAGACAAACCTTTAGTAAACGGATCTGCTAGGTTGTCAGCCGATCGGATGTAATCAACATTGATCACTCCGTTTGAGAGTAATTGTCTATTGGTTTTATGTCGTCGTCTAATATGACGAGACTTACCATTATACATTGAACTTAGTGCCCGAGCTATTGCCGATTGACTATCGCAATGGAGACTCATAGCCGACACCGGTTTTTCCCACATTGGTATATCCTCCAGAAAGTTTCGAAGTCATTCTGCTTCTTCTGTTGCTTTGTCCAAGGCAATGAATTCATATTCCATTGTGGATCTAGCCAGTAGAGTTTGTTTGGAGGATTTCCAGGATATCGCCGCACCACCTAGAGTAAATACATACCCGCTTGTGGATTTTGAGTTTTTGGAGTCTCATATCCAATTAGCATCACTATAGCCTTCCATCACTGCTGGATATCATCCGTAGTGCAATCCACAATTTCGAGTATATCGCAAGTAGTTCAATACCCTTGTTATGCCTTTCCAGTGACCATGTCCTGGATGACTAGTGTAACGACTTAAAACGTTCATCGCATGTGCTAAATCGGTTCTTGTACAATTTGTTAAGTACATTAGACTTCCAATCACTCGTGCATACTCTACTTGAGATATGCCATCACCCGAGTTTTTCTTTAAGTCGAGGTGAGGGTCCACGGGACTCTTTGCATTACCGCTTGAGTATTTCTTGAAACGTTCAAGTACCTTGTCAGCGTAATGATCTTGAGTTAAAATGATTCCTTCAAAATGTCTTATGACTTTTATTCCTAGAATCACATCCGCTAGTCCCAAATCTTTCATGTCAAACTTCCCACTAAGCATGTTCTTAGTTTGTTGGATCATATCTTTGTTACTACCAATAATGAGCATGTCATCAACGTATAGGCACAACAAGATATATCCTTTTGGAGTTGTTTTGACATAATTACATTTGTCACATTCATTTATATTGAAACCATTTGACATCATAACACTGTCAAATTTCTCATGCCATTGTTTAGGTGCTTGTTTTAATCCATATAATGATTTCACAAGTCTACACACTTTGTGTTCCTGTCCAGACACAACATACCCCTCGGGTTGTTTCATATAAATTTCCTCTTCTAACTCTCCGTTTAGAAAGACCGTTTTTACATCCATTTGATGTATTTCTAGATTACGTAGATCCGCAATCGCTATTAGTACTCGAATAGAAGTAATTCTCGTTACCGGAGAATAAGTATCAAAGAAATCTAGACCTTCTTTTTGTCTAAATCCTTGTACTACAAGCCTTGCCTTGTACTTCTCTATTGAGGCATCGGTTTTCAACTTTCATTTGAAAATCCATTTACATCCCAACGCTTTTGTTCCTGGGGGTAAATCAGCTAACTCCCATGTATGATTTTGCATAATGGAGTCTATTTCACTTTTGACCGCTTCCTTCCATGAAGGTGCGTCTGACATTAACATGGCTTCTTTAAACGTTCGAGGTTCGTTTTCTAGAAGAAACGCCATTGTGAAATCTGAGCCAAATGATTTTTCCTTTCGAGCACTCTTGCTCCGTCTAGGTTCATCATTCTCTTCTTCTGTTTCTTGGACAGAAGTACTCACTATTTGCATAGAAGTGCTCGCTTCTTGAGCAAATTCATTTGCATCTCGTTGTTCACGAGTCCTTTTAGGATATTCTTTATCCTTGCAAGGGAACACATTTTCAAAGAAAGATGCATTTCTTGACTCCATTATTGTATTAGCATGTATATCCGGTATATCTGACTTGTATACCAAGAAACGATATGCACTACTATTATGTGCATACCCGATGAAAATACAATCAACGGTTTTTGGTCCAATTGAGACCTTTTTAGGAGGTGGTACTGCTACTTTTGCTAGGCACCCCCATACTTTGAGGTATTTGTACGAAGGTACATTACCTTTCCATAACTCATATGGCGTCTTTTCAGTTACCTTATGTGGTATTTTGTTGAGAATGTAATTTGAGGTAAGCAACGCTTCCCCCCACATGTTCTGGGCTAACCCAGATTCTTGCAACATTTCATTCATCATTTCCTTAAGAGTTCAGTTCTTTCGTTCCGCTACTCCGTTGGATTCCGGCGAATAAGGAGCGGTAGTTTGGTGAACAATGCCATGTTCTCTACAGAACGCATTAAAAGGTTCACTATACTCACCTCCTCTATCACTTCTTACGATTTTAATCGTTTTACTAAGTTGGTTCTCAACTTCCAACTTGTACTCGTTGAACTTTTCTAAAGCTTCATCTTTGCTACGTAACAAGTATACATAACTATATCTTGTGCAATCATCTATGAAGGTCACAAAATACTTTTTACCTCCTCTAGTTTGTACAAAATTTAAATCACATAAATCAGTGTGAATTAATCCTAGAGGTTCGGTTGTCCTCTCTACATGGGGTGATGGTGTTTTTGTGAGTTTCGCTTGAACGCATACTTCACATTTGTCTTTACTTGTTTTGCATTTTGGAATCATATTCAAAATTATCAATCTACTTATAGACTTATAGTTAACATGTCCCAATCTTTCATGCCAAATATTAAAAGACTCAACAACATAAGCAATAGGGTTATTCTTATTAATTGAAACATCGGTTACAATAGCTTTTAGGAGGAATGTCATTACATTCATTTTGATCAGTCCATCCTGTACATAACCCCTACCCACATAGACCCCCTTCTTAGAGAGAACCAGCATATCAGACACGAACTTGATCATGAACCCATTCTTGGAGAGTAGAGTTCCCGAAATCAGGTTCTTGCGGATGTCCAGCACATGAAGGACGTTGTTCAAAGTCAACTCCTTCTCGGAAGTCATCTTCAACACGATTTTCCCATATCCCTCCACCTTAGAAGTAGCGGAGTTTCCCATGAAGAGTTGCTCTTCGGTGTGGTTCTTCTTATAGGTGGTGAAGAGACCCCTATCCGAGCATACGTGCCTAGTTGCACCGGTGTCATACCACCACTCCTTTGGGTTGCTGCCCACCATGTTGACTTCAGTCAAAACTGCACACAAGTCATCCTCTGTGAGCGACCCTTCAGCTAGGTTGGCCTGGGACTTGCCTTTGTCCCTCTTTGTGTCGACCTTGCTTCGACACTCATCCGCCTTGTGTCCAACTTTGTTTCACTTGTGGCACTTTCCATTGAACTTCTTAGCCCCTTGCTTCTTGAAGTTGTTGGAGCTGCTGGGTTGAAACTTCCTTTTCTTCCCCTTGTCCTGATGCTCTTCCAGGTTCGCCTTGTTCGAAGGTGCATATCCATTGGCCCTCTTGTTGTTCTCCTCAACCCGGAGCCTCACAATCAAGTCTTCCACCCTCATTGCCTTTTGCTTCAGCAACAAGTAGACTTTGAACTGCTCCCATGATGGAGGAAGCTTCTCGATGAAGGCACCTACCTGGAACGTCTCACAGATGTTCATGCCTTCGGAGAGGACTTCATGGACGATAAGTTGCAGCTCTTCAACTTGTTCCACTACCGATCTTGAATATACCATTTTGTAGTTCAGGAACTTAGCCACTGCTGCTTTCTTTGAACCAACGTCTTGGGTCTTGTACTTCTTCTCCAGAGCGTCCCACAATTCCTTGGCGGTATCATGGTTGCAATAGACTTTGTACAACGAGTCTATCATGCGACACTTCACATAGCCTCGGAATGAGTAGTCCCCCCTGACCCAATCAGAAAGGGCATCAGTGTTGTTCGGGGAGAACTTTGGTTTCTCCTCCGTCAGAAATCTGTCCAGACCCATTGTGCTCAGGAAGAATTGCATCTTCTGAGATCAAATCCTGAATCCCTTCCCGTCAAACTTATCGGGTAGGACTCCAGCATGAAATGCACTCGGCATGCTAGCCGTGTATGACCTTTCCGGTACCCTCACATGGGGCATGTGAACATCCGACAAGTCCAACAGATGGCTTGCTTGAGACTGTCCACCCGGTTTCGGTATGACCGGAGCCTGGTCCAACAGATGAATTGTGAATGTTATAAGACATTTACCAATACCTAAGTAATACAATTTTACTATTGGTCCACATGTTGATAAATGATTTGATAGGTGAAGTGATTTGTGTAAGGAGTAACAAAGAGATGTTACTCTTGTCTTGGTTCAATCAAAATCACTTACATTTCATTTTCATTTACCTTTAAAAAAAATCTATGTTACTCTAAGTAACATGGATGTAGATGCTCTAAGGAGGGGATATAGCCTCCCTTAAGAAAAAAATTCCCCAAAAAAAAGTAAAAAATAAATTTTAGTATAATAATTAACGTTTTATAAATCTAATACTCCCTCCGTGCCCTTTTGATCTTCCCATTTTAAATGGCACATTTGTCGACGCACGTTTTGTTTCGTCAATATCTCTCGTTATAAATTTGTTAAAATTGTAAAATTTTGATATTGTTAAAGTACTCATTGATATGAATCAAACAAGATCACTCATGACTATATTTTACCTTATACAATAGTCAGAAATCAAAAGATTCTCTTTGACCAAAAATAGTGTTAATAAAGCAAATGAGTCTTATATTTAGGGACCGAGAGAGTAACTTCTAAAAATTGAATTTAATATATAATAAGCTTTTCCTAAACTAAATTCCTGCATTTGATTTTCAAGACTCCACAGAAACTCAACCCAGTTTGCTTATTTGGGAGGAAATCACAAAAAACGACAAAACAAACCGAGATGCCGAAGGCGGTTCACTCCGGTCCGTTGAAAGCTTTCCTCCATTACGTAAAGCGTGACCAATTTTTTTTTTTGACTCCTTCCGAATTATTCTCTCGTTTTTTTTTATCGGCAACAACTTCCTAAAAACACTAGGTGTCAACTTTACGAGTAGAGATGGCCGGACCGGACCGGGTCAAAACCGGGACCGGACCGGAACTGGTAGGAACCGGTTTGGTCACGGTCCGGTTCCGGTTCATGAAATGTAAAATAAAAAACCGGCGGTTAAAATTTTAACCGGCGGTTAACCGGAACCGTCGGTTTTTAAAAAAAAAAATTAAAATAAAGAACCGCCGGTTCCAACGGTTTTTTTAAGTTTTTTAAATTTATAAAATTATTTTTTAAAAACAAAACCACCGGTCCGGTTCAGCCCGAACCGGAACGGACTGAACCGGCCGGTTCCGGTTTCGAACCGGAACCGGTCCAGAACCGGATTGAACCGGACCGGACCGGAACCGGGACTGGAACCGGAAAAACCGGTTTTTCCCGGTTCCGGTTCCGGATTCCGGAGGACCGGAACCGGACCGGGAGCCATCTCTATTTACGAGACACATCACCTCTCTCTTCCCATTTCGTCCATTCCAGATATTTCCTCCTCCACCGCCTCCTCCCCCTATATATATATATATACCTTTCCCGACACCTCGCACTTCGATCTAGCTCCAAACCAGAAAGAAAAAAAAGAAAGAAAGAAAAAAGAAACCAAGAAGATGAGCAATACGGCGCCGTTTAAGGCTTTTCTGGAGAGGTGGGAGGTGAAGCAAGGAGAGCTTCTTGCAGAGCTAGCTGCAGCCAAGGTTGAAGACGGGCGCGTGGAGGAGTTGATCACACGCGCTCTTACTCAATACGAGGCGTATTATGAAGAGAAGTCACGCGCCGCGAGTGGAGATGTGTTTAGGTGCTCGCCGCTAGAGTGCGCCTTTTTCTGGATCTCGGGGTTTAGGCCGACTGCTATGTTGCGCCTGGTTAAGGCGTCGGTTGAGGATTGACCCAAGATCAGCTTCACTTCCTCGATAGGTAACTTCTCAACTTTTGATTGGAGTTTGATTTGATAGATCTTTCTAAAAATAGAGGTTGTTTTTTCCGGCTCTTGAAGTCGGAGAAGTTGGAGAACGATGTCATAGATGAGGACTGAAGATGATGCAACTAATGCGTTGTGGCTGAGACACATGTGTCGCTGAATGCGTGCAACAATGGGTTACAATGTTTATATGCATCTGTTGGGAATTTAGATGCTTAAAGCGGAATTTCAGCAAACACTTTTCTAACATCTAATAAGGACCTCATGTATATATTGATATCGATCATGTATATAAGATGAATCAAATACCTCTTGATGCGTGTTCGTAGATGCCGAAAGACAAAGATGAAAGCCTCAAATGTGACTTCTCTACTTGGTCTACACGAGCAATAAACTGGATCTCCTTATGGCTTCTTCTGCTAGACCGAAATTCACAAGAATGTGCGGGGTGTGGAATATATGGTGTGTCTAGTGTGTTGGGTGCTCTCTATGTGGAATAAGAGATGCCTATATATAGGCATTTAGTCCTTGGAGCCCAAGTTAAGAACTTGGAGGCCAAGACAACTTGGGGTCCAAGCCAAGTCCTTGGTGTGCAAGGAAGAGGACAAATGTCTAAGGTGTGGACACTTGCTCCTTGGGCATGTGTGACACATGTCCACCTTGGGCATGTGTAACACATGTCTACCTTGGTCAAAACTCCAAATAACTGATAACGGTTATCTGACACCCGGTGAACAATTCACCTCGTTTATTGTTCCACCTACCCCAAATCCTATAGGCTAACCGGGCCTTCGGATTCGCATGATCCAGTCTGTAAACTCTAAGTGTGTGACCTCATAGGACCCAGTTATTCTAGCCATGAGCTTAATCATATTAATCTCATAAGTCGTATTGGCCACTAGCAATAGCGTGCGACTCCTAAAATATCTGGATTATAAATCTCCATTAATAGTCCTATTCCATATTAATAATTGCATCGTTGATTAAAGGACACAATTCCTTCAACATCGATTGCGGTCTTCATTTAAGTTTATCATCCTCATGAGCAATGGGTCACAATGTTGTGATTCACATACATGTGTCAGTGAAGTTGAATTGATAGATCTTTCTACATATAGATGTTTATGATAGGCATAAGTTACAAAATTCGTCGTTATTAATGTTGTGTGTTATGTTATATGAGCTAAACTAGTAGATGCTATTTTTTCCGGCTCCAGTTTCGATCGATTTCTGTGAGGATGAGGACTTAGACGATGACTGCAGATGATGCAAAAAACTGTATCCGTGACTCGTACATGTGTGCATGTATTACTGGATGTGTGAATCATCCAAAATGTATCTGTGAGTCACAGTGATTATGATTTAGACGAGGACTACCGATGAGGACTATAATTGAGGTTAATATTGTTACCCACATACAGTTTTTATGTGCATCGCCTGCGGTCTTCATCTAAGTTTACATCCTCACGAGAATTTTTTTCCCCATTTTTCTATGGTAAAATCTTATATGAGGTGGGTAACGTTTTATGTTTTGTTAGATGATTAGGAGAAATGTTACTAGAACTTGTTATTGCACAATTTGTTGATTTGTTTTAAGTATGAGTGATTAATTAGTAATTGCAAGATGCAGTATGAGTTTGTAGTATTGTATTTGAATTAATATTTTCATGAAGTGTTGTGTGAAAAAACAGGGACAAATACTTTCGATTGAAGGGTGTTTATAATCATTAGGTTAACATCTGCTAATCTGCTAATTTTCATCTCTTGTTCATTTTACTTACTTTTAGACACATGCACAGAGTAAGTCAATAGTTGTTCTATCCACAACTTCAGCTTCAATCTATGTTATTAGAAGTGCTTGTGAATGAGAGTAGTTTTACAATTTCCTCTCTTTGTAGCAATAATTCTTTCTATCCATAATTGAGCTTAACATCAAGATCTTAACATCAATGCACAATCTTTCTTCTTATAGATTAAAATCAGAGACGAGATGGCAAGAAAAAGAGTTATCAGACGAGCACGCGAGGATCCAAGAGACGATAGCGGCCCCACAAGCGGTAGCCGCCCTTAAGCGTGTCGGTTGGCAGCCAAACGGGGTCGAAGAAGGGGGTCCACAATCTGATGAGGCGTTGAGAACGTTTCAGGACGCGGTGGAAGTGTTGGTGGCGAACGCTGACAATCTTAGAGGTCGAACTGCAGCTGCAATGGTTGAGATTCTGACGATGAAACAGAGCATTCAGTTATTCGAGTCCGTCGTTCGTTTGCAACGGAATATGAAGATTTGGGGCATTGAAAGACAAAAAAGGAGTGGTGAATGTTCAGGAGAAAAAAGTGGACTTGATCAAGCTTGAGCTTAACCTCCACTTTTTGTGTGATGGAATTATAAAATAGGTATTTATGAACGGCTATTTTAACGGTTTTTGGCGCCAAACCTTAGAAATTAGCGGTTTGCTCTTGTTACAAAACCATAGCAAGATTATGGTAATTTCGTGTTGTAACTTGCTCAGTGCAAGTGTCTTTGGGAATCAACAATTATATTACAATATTATTATGATTGAAGTTCGCTTGTGTTAAGAATTATACTATAAAACGGAACTTATTATGTTATTGTGATTAGTTAAATAAGGTTGATATCATACTCTTTAGTCTTTGCGATCTACCCCCAATTGAGATTTATATGATTATATACCATATTTACTTGAGTGTGTGGAGTCACTAGGTCAAAAAGAAAAGATCAGGTACAAAAGTTCAAACTGGGTATGGCTGCCCTATGGGCCTCCGGCCCATTTTAAATTACACCTTGGCATGTACGGTAATCGACCCATGTCATATTTACAACTTGCCGGTTTTTGGGTAAATACCCTAAAAATGTTATGTTTTTTAAGTTTTTGCATCACTTTTTTAAAAGTTATAAGAAAATACCCCACTTACTGTCAACAAAAATTTTAGAGCTGTCAACAATTTTTTTTTACAGAGCTGTCAACAATTTTTTTTACAGAGCTGTCAACAATTTTTTTTACAGAGTTGTCAACAAATTTTTTAACAAAGTTGTCAACAAAATTTTTAATAGAGTTGTCAACAAGAATAATAATAAGTTGTCAATACGACTAAATAAGTTGTCAATACGACTAAATAAGTTGTCAACACGACTTAATAAGTTGTCAACACGACTTAATAAGTTGTCAACACGACTAATAAACGGTCAACAACACACAACACGAGTAATATTACAAAATTGTCAACATTGTCAACAAAAGTGTCACCACGAGTAAATAAAATGTCAACACAATGTAACTAAACTGTGAACACGAGTAATGATCAGTCAAAACGAAAAGTAATACGTACAAAGAAATAGTAATGCACACAATCCTTGTTCTGGTCTTCAGATGCTAGTTGCAGTGATACCTGCATGAGGAGACAAGGAATACAATAAAAAAGAGTTAATGTCTAGCTCAGAACAACAAAACAGGAAAAAAATCACCACAAATGTATCACAAGGAATCCTGCATTTCTAGCTCAGAGCTTAGCTTTACTCATGAACTTAGTAACATAGCCTAACAAGAAATTCACAACAGTACATACATATATCACCACACTACATAGCAATAACAAGGAATTCGGATAAGACCTGAGTAAGGCTATGAACAGTGAACATACATATATTCACAATAGTACATACATATATCACCACACTACATATCAACCACACTAGAAAAGTTGTCAACAATGAAAATAAAACAGTAATCACACCAAAAATATTTGTGAACAGTGAACACACTACGAAATCCCATTCTTTTATGAATGCTTCTCAAAAATCTAAGAGATTCAAGTGGAGTTTTTAGCAAAATTAAAGTGAAGTTTTGACAAAATTGATAAACATGTCAACAGACTTGTGCAAACGTGAGGTAGTGCCTATGCCTAACCTAGTAAGCCTAGCCTACCTTTTTGCTCTCAATTGCTCTGGTCTGCCCAATCACTTCCAACATCAGCTGAATGTTCAGACCGACTTTGCTCGTCTCGATCAATTGATCTCATCGGAGTAGTAATGCAGCATACCAGTGGTTATAGCTCCGGTGAGGTGATTCAGGCGTTCTAATCCTTGAGATTGAGGAGGCAATTACGACTGGAAAGAGCTTCCCGTTCTTTTTCAGGACGAGGGAATAACTCCGATTAATCATATTCGAGGGAGAACGGTGAGCTTGGTGGCGGAGTTTGATGGTTGAGTCAGATCCGAGGGTGGAGTGGACGACAGAGAGCTCAGATTTAAAAAATCTCTTCAAATCAAAACCCCGTTGCGCGTTCGAATTCCGCGTTTCCGTACAGAAATGCAACAAAAGCAAATTAACAAAACAGATTAGGGGAATACCGAAATTGATGGAGGCGACAAAACTGAAGCTGACAGATCGGAGATCGGAGGTGAGTGCGGTGTTCAATGACAGATCTGAAGCTTTCGTTCCTGCTTGACGTCGGAGGCGAGATCGGAGGTGACTGCGGTGGATTATAAGCGGTTGAAGGCGAGCGACTGGGAGGAAGAAACGGATCTGGGAGTGAGCGAGAGAAGAAGCAGATCTGGAGGAAGAAGTGAGAATTGATTTGGGGGAGGGGATCTCTAGAGAAGCGTTGTTTATATATTAGGGTAGAATATTAGAACTTAAATGGAAGGTGCAGAAGCATAAAATTTAGTTAAGAAAGGTGTATTGGACACAAATCCTTCTTACAACTTGGTCTGAGTATTTTGGAAGTGAAACTAGATACTTCAAATACTTTGGGAGATTTAGAATCACAAAATTCTAAACTTATATGTAGCATGAACGACTTCATCAATATTGGGGTTAGATCTAAAAAACAATTTATGAAAAAGAAGCTATATATACATAACAATCTCTCTAATTTGCTTTCTCTACTTCTCAATTAACTCTCATAGCTACAACCAAAACAAAATCAACAAATGAAATGCAATCAAGCTAGGTGACTCTAGAAATTATCATCTCTCCTTAACTTATTCAAAAGTTGATCAATAAGAGCATCTCTTTTTATAGCCCTAATCTCCTCCCTCACTCTTCTTTCCTCCTCTCTCTCCCTCCAACTCCTCTCTATCATCCTTCGTTCCGCCTCCAACGCCTCCATCGTCTTCTTCCAATCCTCATCCCTCCTTCGTCTCTCCTCCTCTCGTGCCTCGCACGCCTCCCTCCAACGAGCCTCTTCCTCCTCTCGGTCCCTCATAAACCGCTCCAATACCTCCCTCAATCCTTCGTCCTTTGCCTTCTTTTTCTTACTCACACCAGCCTTCTTTCTGTTCCCAGTGTATTCGTCTTTGTCATCATATTCTCTCTCCTCCACATCATCATCTGACGACATCTGCTCAGATGTCGTTGCAACTGCTTTCCTCTTTCTGTCTACATTCGAGCTGGTGGGCCCGCTTGGGGTTGCTGACGCCGATCCCTCGGCCTCAGCCCATAACATGAGGTGCAAACGCGCTGAGAAGATCGCGTGCAACTCGTTGTAGTAAGGAAATTGTTGCCTTAAGGCCTCCGGCTCCATTGTCTCACACCCCTATTCATAATCATCAATTAAATCATCATTAACTTTATAATCATATCAGCCTTCATGATCATATAGAGCCATAAACCTATCCTTAGCATTTAGTATCATTCACATAAAAAGGACATGCAGTGTGTACTCTTTACAATTCAATATATAGTTTTACACTTCAACTTATCACCATGTATAGTTACATTACTTCTATACATGGTTGTAATATAGCTAACACAAATAAAACAACCATGATTTCACCTATTGTACACTACTTTATCAACCATGCTAGAAATGTGTTAATCCTAATTAAATGACTAACTAAGTTGATATGATCTATAAAACCAGGGATTGCAAGAGGGAAAATTAGAAGTGCATATTGTGTGCTAATAAACTTCATTTATACAAGTGTGCATGTTTTTTACCCTTTATACCCATATGTTTTTACTTGTATGTGTTAACAATTGAGAATTCACACATTCGTACGTTGATATATATATTCTTACCAGATCGAAATCCACACCATAAACTCTTAGTAAGGAATTTCCACATTTACTGAATAAAACTGAGCATTTTTTCTTATATAGAAACCAAGAGGAATAACTATACCTTATATCGAGTGACGAGGTTCTTCCATTTAGACTTGCACTGCTCAGCACTACGATTATAACCCATCTCCTTCAATCTCGTTGCCATAACTTCCCACAAAGCTTTATTTCTCTTCGTCTCCATGAAAGCTCGATCGAGCTCTGCTCGTATGCCTAAAAAGTCCTTCGTCTCTTGCGCACTCCATTGAGGAAACCGATCTCCCGACACCACCTCCATCATCTGTTGCTGTTGCTGATGCTGATACTGATACTCATATCTCTCCATATTTTGAATCTTGAGACAATTCTTGATTCTTAAATTTGAGTTACGTGTGTGAATATATATATGAGGAAGTGTGAATCCAAGGTGTGAAACCTGAGGCTTGATTTCTGTGTGTTTTTTTTACAGAGAAGAGAAATCAGAGAGTGGGGTTTGTAATTTCCTGCTCCTCCAGGTTATATGAAAGGTGAACCCGAAATTCATGTATGTCTCGTCATTCTAATCTATATACGCGTAAATTTATCCTTTTTGTCTACTTGTATTGAATTATATTACTGTCTTTAAATTATTTATTGTTATTATTTCGGGTCCATAGCGTTGCAATGACGTCGGGCTTATGTGACAAAAAAAGATGCGACGTTGGCTTTGCTGTTATCTATTGTATCATTGTAGAGGTGGAGCCATGGAGTAGAAAACTTGCACGATAAGCTACTTTGCACTTCCAGAATGTCTATAATATAGTGACAAATTAAATATATATCACCGATTTTAGATTGGTTTTACTCTATAATTAACCAGCTAGATTCGGTGAGAATGATTTTATCTTACAATATATGAATACATGCACATCTTTTTATATATATATACACATTTTTTCATATTTACATGCACATGCACATGCAATAAACCAATAAACCAATAAACATGTATTTTTCTTATATTGTCAAAGACATGCACACTCGTTGAATGTAAAGAAATGCTCATGTGAATATAGAATAGTGTACATGTATTCGTAATTCGTAGGATAAAAATCATTTTCACATTAATCTTTTTCTAAAATAAAAACCTATTAACATTTTGAGGTTTCTGAAATAAAAAACGAAAGGAAACGCAGATATAACATTATATGTCATTTTAAAGATAAGAATTAATAGTGTATATATCCCAAAATAATGTATACGGTAAACAAATGCGATCTATCCAATAATTTATAACAAAAGTATGAGAACATAAGACGTGCTTCTTATTGCAGGACAATGATGGAAATATTTGAATACATCAACATCACCTAATGTCTTAAAAAGAGGGGCTTACTATTTGGCATATCCTAAAATTCTATTTGGCACACCCTTACTTTCGTCACGAATGTATTTGGTCAGACTTTCGTCACGAATGTATTTCACAAGAGATTCGTCACGGAGAAAAGGAGGACTTCCGTCACGAAGGTTTTCAGGAGTTCCGTCACGAAGGTTTTCAGGAGTTCCGTCACGAAGGTATTGGGGAGTTCCGTCACGAAACTTTTTTTGAAAAAAAATAAAAAATTCAGAATGTTGTATAGAATTTCAATACGAGTCCGTGCATATAAAATACGTCCAAAACGGACATCGTTTGCCCTTCCAAAAGCCCTAAAAACAAAACAGTCGCATGCGTTAAGTTCGTAAAAACAAAAACTTATATAATTATTAATTATAGTTAAAAATCATGCAATTAAATTTATATACTATAATTATATATTATCATTTAATATCACTAGTTTATTACTTATAAAGTACAATTATGCATTATGTTTAAATATTACGAACTTAACGAAAACGACTGTTTTGTTTTTAGGGCTTTTGGAAGGGCAAACGATGTCCGTTTTGGACGTATTTTATATGCACGGACTCGTATTGAAATTCTCTACAACATTCTGAATTTTTTATTTTTTTTCAAAAAAAGATTCGTGACGGAACTCCACAATACCTTCGTGACGGAACTCCTGGCAACCTTCGTGACGAAAGTCTTTCGTTTCTCCGTGACGAATCTCTTTTAATATACATTCGTGACGAAAGTCTGACCAAATACCTTCGTGACGAAAGTAAGGGTGTGCCAAATAGAATTTTAGGGTGTGTCAAATAAAGAATTTGTAAAAAGACTCCCGTTTATAACAAGATGATGGGAAAGTGAGAAGAGTCGGATGTATGCAACTTTAGCCTTGTGTTAAAGGAATAAAAAAGTTGTTTTCGATGATCCGAAATGAAGATTACTTAGAAATTACAATCTGACTACATTTTTAAATGATTCATTTTGCTTTATTCCATATCATTCTAAAGCCAACGATTCACTAAACATTTAATTTGAGTTTATTGAGACTATTGAGACTATTCCTTGCACTCGTTATCACAATAAAGATACACTAAAAGAGAGAGCATACACTTGCAAAATACCTTAAAAACCAATCATCTGCATTTTAAACCACATTACATAGACAGCAAAAGCTTCCATCAACTACTATTTCTTTTTGCACAGTACACAGCAATAACATAATGATACTAAACTATCTCAAATCCATCACAAAAACAAAAATAATAATAATAGCATTGTTCTCGACCCGACATTTTCGGGTTTTCGGGTTTTCGCCCTCTTGAGCTTACTATTACTGCCTAGCTTTCTTCATGCATAAAGGACATCTGTATTGCTTGATGCTCTCTGCCTTGACTGGTGTTATCTTCACACATTTTCCATGGTACCACGTTTCACAAATGTCACAGCATATCCAGAATTCTTCAACACTGTAATTTCCACCACAACTTCCACAGGAAGTGTCGCCTTGCTCGTCTTCATCATCCTCAAAGCTCTCATCGGTTGGCTTAGGGTTGGTTTTTATCTGTCCATCACTTGTCCTCTGTCCACGCAATAAAACAATGTTAATTGTGAACAATGCAGAATCGAATTTGTTGATTCTTGTAGATTTGGCCGAAATTTTGATTTACAGATTCGAAATGAGAATCTGTTATTTGTGTGATGAACAAACCCAGGAAAAGTATCACCAATAGATATGCTAGAGAAAGGAAACAACGAAGAACATTAAAACCTAAAAGACCTAATCTCCCACCAACAACCCAAAACCCAAAAGCCGGCCCCTAGAGCTAAATAACTTAATTGAGTTATTTGAAGTGGTTTCACTTTACTGTACAGCTGAAGATTGACCAAGATTACTGCTAAGGGAAAGCATTAAAGAATGTCATCTACTAAGTGAAAAAGAGAGACTGATTTTTAGTTTATATAGTATATAACGAAATGATAATAGGTTGGAGGAAAGAAATAACCTTTGCGCTGCCCCTAGATTTGCTTCCACTGTCAACACTTGGCTTGTCTTTCATAGGCTTTCGCTCTGTTATGACTTCAAAAATTGTTGGCAATTCGTTCATCATACTGAACAGCCGTTTCCTGTATTGCCAATAAAGAGGTTACCTCAAAACATAAGTTTGTGTGAGGTAAAACTATAGCCCATGCAAGTATTGACATAACATTATATTCACGTCTAGAGCAGCAACAACACATTACCCAATGCCTTAAAAGGCTCCCGCTTATAGCAAGGTGAGGGGGGTCAGACGTACGCAACCAAACCCTGTGTTAAAAGAACATATAGGTTGTTTCCGATGACCCAAAATGAAGATTGAGTCAAAAGTTGCAGTCTTACTATTACTTCACAAAATAAGAAGCATAGACGGTTAAATTATCCATTTTGCTTTATTCCATATTCACATCTAGAGCAAGTATGATATATTTTCTTCAACTAAAACTCCAAGGAAACATGATCTGTTAATTCAAAGTCCCATTGCAGATTCTAATCTAACCATTTTTTATGAAAATTAACTATATCCTCCTATTCACTTAACTCTCTAGAGAAGGCAAAAGAGAGATATGCAAACAAGTGGGTAAAACCTTTGCCCAACCTAACTCATTCTCAAAACCTAATTAAACCCATATGAGAAAGAGGTCACATTTGAACAGATACCTATAGCTAGTTGCCATGAATAAGTAAAGAAGAACTGCATAAATTGAAATTTTTAATACTTGGGTAAAAGGATGTTTTATAATAATTGATGTTCAGTCACCATATGAAAAAGGTTTTATAAAACTGTAAACACTTGGAAGATCCAAAAAGAATCTTAGGCGCTTAAGGTACAGAGCTAGGTTAAGCAAAGAGTCTTAAACAACTATCTGTTCAGTATTACTTATCTGGCTTGAAATAAATAACAGCTATCAGAAGCTGATCCCAAACACATTCAAGATATCGTGAAACATTGTGGAATTGAATAAACCAGTACATGGGGTTAGCGGAAAGAAGAAAGGGCTAAGAATGAAGCAACTTCTGACCTGACTTTATATGATGAGCAAGTGATATAACTACTTAAGGACTATAGCAAGTACACAGTATCTAAGACTTTATGGTACAAGGTAATTACATGAGGCAAAATATCAAGGAAGCTAGAGAAAAGTAAACATTTTCAGAGTTTAAGCATGTTCCTACAACAAGCATAGGCAGAAAATCCTAGGTTGACAAGCTTCCTACAGAAAAAAACATATTTAGATCAATTAGCTGGGTGACTACCATTGCTTACCAAGAAGACAGCAATCATCCTATTTACACTTCAGAGAAATCATCAAGGGAAAATGGTTAGACTATCAGTGAACTGTTGATTACGTCTACATCCATCAAAACTAGTATAGTACTCACCACAGTAACACAACAAGAATGTGCATACAAATCTGTCCACTCTCAGCTATCAAGTTGTGTAACCACATAAAAGACGCTAATGAAAAGGGTAAAACTAGAACTATATGCCAGTATCATAATAGTTTTTGTAAAAGACCTATAAGACTAAAGGAATGAAAACTAAGACAATGATGCAAGTGGGAAACATAAGCAGAGGTTAAACTAGAACTATAAAGTTGTGGTTCTATCTGAAGAAGCAAATATAACAGGGTTAGTAACTCAACATGATTTCTTCCCATAAGGAAAAAGCAGAGTTGCAAACCAATCAAAGTACCATATCATATCATTACTCAATCAACCAGTAATTTGAAGGCAAGAAAACATAAAACCAAACCTCTCATTGCGGTTCAGCCGAGCACCAAAATAAAAGGCCACTGAAAGCAACCAGCAATCACCATGCACAGAAACCAGAGAAAGCCAATCTCTTCGGTTCATCCCATCTCTAGCAAAATTTATCCCAAGAGCTGGCTCTGGGAGCTCAGGAGGAACTTCCTCAGCAGGAAGGTTGACTTCCCAAGTTTCATCAGCATGTCCGTACAGACAAAGATTATCCTTCTCTACAACCAAAGAACAACATATCTAGCGTAAATTGCATTGTTACTGAATCAAGAAACTCACCAATTTCACTCCCTCAACTAAACAACCAACCAATTCGGACACCCACACACACACTCAGTAACCTAAAACGAAATCACTCACTTGTACACAAAATTAAGCCATGAACAAACTCAGTAAAAGCTTCCAAATCAGCGCAACTAGCTCAAAAATCAAAATTATCCTTCTCTACAACCAAAACAACAACATATCTAGCGTAAATTGCATTGTTACTGAATCAAATACTCGCCAATTTCACTCCCTCAGCTAAACAACCAGCCAACTCGGAAAAACACACTCAGTGACCTAAAATCAAAATCACTCAAAATCAAGCCAGGAACAAATTCAGTAAATCAACAATCAATCAACTTCAATTAACCACAACCAAATCCAAATCAAAATCAACGAATTCACAAGCGCCTTAGAGTATACCTGGATCACAGAGAGCATAAAATTCGTCCACATCTGCGCAGCGAACAAAACCGAAATCACAACCAAAAAACTGGCAAATCGAGAGCAAGGAGATGAAATCAAAGCAATAGAGGCTAACCAGAGGTGAGAGCACGGATAATTCCAGCGCGACGGGCGCTGAAATCCTTGAAGATCTCATCAACTGAACGTGGATTCGAAGACGTCGCTGACATTTTTCCCCCCTTCCTTTTTTGGGTTGTTGGATTTGAGTGGGTATATAATTTTATTTCCGTCTGTCTGAGCGTTTGTTGTAAGAATTTATAAAAGGGGAGGAAATTACAGAAGAATATTAAGGGTTTTTAATTAGGATAGGCTTGTAATTCGAAGGAGGAGATGCAGAGAAATGGACAAGATCTCAATTCCGGAAAAGCTAGGCTTTCATGTAAGGGGGCGTCATGTGCAGGTAACGTGATTATTACGGAGTGAGGAAGTGCGTCGTAGGGTGTAGGGGAAGGTCAAAACGACGAGTTTTGGATGGGGTAGGCTAATTTTACTTCTACCTAGGGTTGATTCCACTTGGGTTCTCCCACTAACTACTTTCTTAAAAAATAATTTTTGTTATGTGTAGCATGGAAAATCCCAAAGAAGGTGAGTGTCTTATATTAAAAAATTCTATAAAAATATATTTTTCTATTTTTTGGTCATAATTTTTTCCCGGTGGCGTTTTGCATCTCTAGTTTTATCTCATAATCTATTATGTGAAAAAATCAATGGGCATTGATCCTTTTGCCCATCCACTTTGAACGATGAATCCATTGTTTTCGGACAATGATCCACGTGCAGATTTCAACAATTACTCAAGCTCTCTTTCAACTTGAACATAATGTACCATTTTCCTACAAGGTGATTGTTGAGGGGGGTCGCATTATTTTGAGGTGCTTAGATAGAAATACGAGACACAGTTTAGCTATAGAATGAACGCGGTGAAGAAGATTTATTTATTTGATATCTAAAAACACTAGGATTTATAATAACGATTCCTCACACATATTACACTTTTTCTCTCCTTTCTCTCTTCGAAAGTTTCAAAAAAAAGTCCTCCTCCTAAATGGAAGTAGAAGAGTATTTATAGACATACATTACTTGAAACTTGAACTCTTTTCCAGCATACGTGTCATCTCATTCGAGCTTGAGCCAGCATGTGGTGGCTTTGGTGAATAGTGGTAAGGGGGCCAGTGCTCGACAGGTGACCGCGTTGGTGTTGGTTGCGCGATGATATGACAGACAATTGAATCTCTCTTTGAGTTTGATGTTCAGAACTTGGTTTCATGCCTCAATGATTTGGTGTAACTCGCCATCCACTTCTCGGTTCTTTCGAAGAAGAGTGAAGTGCTTAGCGCGATGATCTCTAGCCGACTTCAGTTTTGGAACCACCATCTGAACTACTCCATTCTCCGTTGGCGATGGTTTCTAGCGCGTTGATCTTTACATGGCTTCAGTTTTGGAGCCACCATCTGAACTACTCCATTCTCTGTTGGCGAAGGTTCTTAGCGCGTTGGTCTTTGTTGGTTTGTTAACGTCTTGTAGTATTGCGGCATCACTCCTTTGTTTTTCTCGAAAGAGGCACAATGATCATGTCAGAAGCAAGCATGTAAAATGAGGTACCATCAATTGCATCTCAAGTGCAACAAACACACGACAACCTCTGATTTAGGGATGATTTGCACGAGGACGGGACTGTACGACATTGATGATGCCTCGTAAGTTAAAGTGATGATCTCATGTGTCCGCTGACTGCTGCTGAGAAGCATGATTTACGTCGTATGTGGGCTCCCTCTTGAATCATCAACATGATGTATAAATAAAGAGTCTGGTTATTTACTGATTAGAAGAAGGTTGGCGTAGAAATAAGCACTTGAAGGATCATTCTCCATGTTGGATACAGATAATAGTCACTATATAGGCAAATTTATTTAAATCATAGCAACATGATGCAAATCTAGAGCTAAGACTGGTATAATTCAACGACGACTTCCTTCGCCGTGCAGACTCCCTAGTTGGCGAGGTCATCACAGTTGATAAGATAATACCATTGAGATGGACACTACGATCAGTGAGGATCTTCGTTGAGACTGACTTGGTTAAACCTCTGCTTTTCAAATCTCGATTTATTGAACGTGTTTAAGTTATTCAATATGAAAAACCGTGTCTCTTCAATTGTAATTGTGGAAAGGTAGGATGCAATTAAAAAATGTCCTCTGATATGTGGGGGAACCAATAGACATGCTTATAGAATTATACTTGTATTAACATTAACTAGTATTTACCAATCATTGTTAATCTATAAACATATAAAATAGACCTTTAGATTAATCATTCAGTGTTTTTAAGGGTGAATTGAAGTATCCGAAATTAAAGTCCTTGTGTTTTGATTATCTATCTTTTTCCTCTTCTCCTTCTTCCATTGCATTAACTTGTATCCTCTTCCTCTTATCTAAATCTTATCTTATCTTATATCTATATAAAGATTGACTATCCAATGCCAAAATTGAATGAAATTGGTACCTCATAAATGTTGCTTCCTCCATTGATAAATTTAGGATTTCACTAAATAAATTTACATCAACCATTTTTTCTAATTTAAAAAGATGTCCAAAAGATCAAAACGAAGCGTTTTGCTAAAAAATTAAACACCCTCCTTTTTTTTTTCTTTCATTAGATCCGTGGTAAAACTGTACAACGGTTAAAATTTTCCAAACTAGAGATTCAATTGTTTTAAATTTTAAGTAAAAATGTCATATACTGATTATACTCCTCTGGTTTAGTATCATATAAGTAGTTAGCTTTTTAATATATTTTTTTAAAATTCAATTTACACAACGGTAATTAATTACTAAGTAATTAATAGAATTACATGAAGTTGGTTTGATTTTATTTTTCATGTAATATAACGTAAGTCATTTTAGCGTTTTAATTTTATACACAAACTAGACTAGGTCTCACGCCATGCGCGGGTTTATATAACTTGATATAGTGAATTAGTAGTAAGGAGTATTATGTAATATAAAATTTTATATGAAAATAAGTTTATATCTTAAAATGATATTGATATATAATTAAGTTTTTACATTTTAGATATAATAAACAACGAATATACATGAATTTTTAATACCAAAAATCTTATTTGAACAAATTATCATGGGTCAATTTTTAACAAATTTAAATAAATTGATTTCAACATATATAAAAATATATAATTGAAAACACTACAATAACACAAAAATATAATTATTTCTCTTATTTATTAAGAAATCAATCTTTTTGTGATACGTCATATCATAAAAATAAAATATATATTTGTAAAATAAAATAATAGGATATTGGGAGGTCAAAATCTAGAAAATTAACACATAAAAATCTTTTTGTAATCTGAAAGATCTTAAGCAATCTTTTTGTAATATTTTTACACACAATTTTCCAAATTTAATTAATTTTTTTTGAGAAAATTACAATAAATTATAAAAAATCGTGACCAATGAAATGACGACAGATGGATGGCCTAAATGAAAAGTATGTCATGTGACATAGCTAGAATTGAAGAAATGTAATTTGCTTTAGTAGTTATATAGAGATTTTTTCTATTTTATTCTTGAATTTTGGTAAGAAAAGTAAGAGGTGTGTTAAACAGAGAAACATGATTATTAAAAATGTAAGGAAACTAAATGTAATTTTTACATACAGAGTTTTTATATTTTTAATATCTATCAAACCCACTAAATATCGGTAATATTAGAGAAAAAGAATAACTTTTATATGATATTTCTATGTACAAGATATTTATTTGATACAAGAATAAAAAGTAGAAGAATATTTATTATTGATTTTACCACAAATAAATTAAATTAATTTAAAATTTAAATGTGGGTTAATATTATATTGAATATGTTTAAATCAAATTGATAATACTCAAGAAAAAGAGAACATAATTTATAATCTTAATTCTAATACGAGCCCCCACGGTAGAAATTTTCTAGATCCGTCACTGCCGATAACCCCCAATTCATCGATCCCCACTCTCCCTTTCAAATTCACCGATCAACCTCAATTTTGAATGTGGTAATTTTCTTCTTACATAGATGACAGTGAATGATGTCTACTTGTCTTTTCTCCCCCTCGCGCACATACTTGACCGTATGATTGTGGAGAAAAATCCCGCACTCGGAAAATTTTAACTGGCACCCCAAACCTTTTTTTTAAAACCCGGTTCAGTTTTGGGCGCAACTAGAATGCGCCCAAAACTAGATCGAATTTTTGAGCATTTTGAAGGCAATAATAAAAAGAAATTTCATGGCAATCACTCTTGTACACATGAAATTCAATGCCTTAACATCACTCAATGTTGTATGTTTTTATTGACTCTTTTTTTCATGACCTCTTGTAATTAAGATTAGTCAAATTAATTTGAGTTTCTGATTTCAAAAACTGAATTATGTGCTATCAGTTTGTGTTTTCAGATCGAATATAAATATAAAATGCAAAGAAAGATGTTTGGACAAGAAGGTTGTTATCACATGAGATGGGTTGCTAACATTGTTGTTGGATTAGATATTGGTGTTCCATGGTTAATGTGCAAGGAAGATGACTCTCTTGATCCCGTTATAAGTTCCAGTGTTCTTGTTGACAATCTTAATTCTTTTCAAAATAAATTTTTTAATAGTTAATGATCTTATTGTGACAGATTAATATACTTGCAACGACTTTTACTGTTATGTGTTTACTAAAACAGACCTTACAAACCTCTCATGTTGACAGAGGTTTGGAGTGGATGGTATGATTTTGCAGTAATTGACTTTATCATTAGATTAATAAAGTAAAAAGTAAAAAGCCAGATCAATAATTTTTTTCAAAGGTACACATGAAGGCTTTAGTAAATTATACTCCCTCTGTCCCAAAATATGAGTCCCATTTTCCTTTTTGGGCGTCCCAAAATGTTAGTCTCATTTCTATTTTTGTCCATAAACTTCTTCCAATTATACTCTTACTCATATTATTTTAATATTTTACATTCATCATTTCCAATGCACTTATGTACTTTTCATTTGTAAACTCTTCTCCTATTGGTTAATGAATTATTTTAATATTTTACATTCATCATTTCCAATGCACTTATGTACGTTAAAGCATTTGCCTTAATCCAAGATATTTTTGTACAATGACTCATATTTTGGGACGGATGGAGTATATATATATACAAATAATATGCAGGTTTACAGAGTTTAGAGGACCGACTTACCAAAGAATCTAAAACCTCTATATTCAATTCATGTATCATGTGTCTTTGTAAAAGGATTTAACTTTTGCAATTAGTAAATTTATACAAAGAGGGAGATCTATTGTGAACTATATGGTATGCATTTTTTCCTCTTTCAATTTCTTTGTGCTTGAAGTGTTTACTTTTTACTTATCCTAAACTACATTTTTCGTCATTAGTACCAAACTTTGAGCCCTTATCGAAGGCCGTTTGCATCTAATTTTAGTAATTGTAAACAATATTACATATTGCAATATGCTAGCATGTTGTTTTCAAACATTTACACTCAGTTTCCAACAAGCATGATAATTTAGTAAACACGTCAAAAATGTATACAATGGGGAAATGACATTTAATAACTGGTCCTCGAGTTTATTCAATTGTAATGAGTTATAGACAGAAAAATATATCATATATTCACCAACTTGGCTATTAATAAATCAAAATAGATTACCTTATTTTATATACCAAAATTTGTGGAGTTGGTAATAATACTGCAAACAAGACTTGAACAAAAATTTAGCATATAGAGCATTGAAGAAATTGCATACGCAAATAACATATATTTAAAAACTTATGTCTTGTACATTACAAGAATATTAAAAATCATATTTTTAAAAACTTATGTCCCGTATATTACAATAATATTACAAAATGATATAACAATTTGGCGAATTGAGAGAAGAGGTACAAATCATCAAACTCATTTGATTATATGATATAATATCATTTCAATATCTATTATGAAACATTTAAGAAATTATAATTACGCAAGACTCGTACGCGGGTTTCAGTCTGTTGATTTAAGCCCTAATAAAATAGGAACACCAATACACGAGCTAATTGTTTGGAAAAAAAAAGCACCCGAGCTAATTAGGTAATGTGATGATTTTAAAGGGAGAGACGAATTCATAGGTAGTTGTGTGTCAATTGCTAAAATGATTAATAAAACATTCAGGAAAAACATAATCACTAATTAAACTTTTTTTTTTTTCTTTTTGATAGAACAAAGATTAGAGACTGCTTTGTCGAGGTTAGATTCTATATCATAAAGGGTTGTGAATATGATTAGCCCAATCTAATTTTAGGACGCCTATTAAACAACGTTAAATCATATTAAAAACTGTAATTTCCCCGCGCGTAGCGCGGAGGCCTGTTTCTAGTATATATAAAGGTTGTCCATTGGTAATTCCTAAGACCTTAAATGTGGGGAATTAAATGCTAATTAAGGATTTAAATTTATTCAATATCTCTCATTTCTCTTAAATATAATAGAAAAAAAGATATTTGATGGTTATTTATTTCCTCTTTTATTCTTAACGTAATGAAAAACACTTAGGATTATAAAATTAATTCTCTAATCTTGCACGAGATTGACCAGGATCAAGTGAAAAATAATTTTATAACTTTGTAATATGGAAAATTGTTTTATTATTCTCCTTCAAATCTTATGTAAGTATGATACGCTGCACTTTGTATAGCGTAACTAGGGATTATTACATTAGTTTAGGAGTATTATCATACGTGTTTGGAGGTATTGTTATGATCTGAGATATTTATGAAGAATTAGAAGATTGAAGAGAAGAGTTGAAGACGAAGCAGAAGTAATGTTCGGAGCCAAGACGGCGATCGCCATCACTATATGGCGATCGCGGGTATGACATGACATTATTACATGGAGCGATGTTGGGTTTACGGGCTGGATGTTGAGCCCATTATTAAAGATGGAGGCCGACCCACATATTGAATGGGAGTGAAGCAAGGAGCTGGGCCGTGATTTTCTGCTGGCCCATTTAACGAAGAAGCTGGGCTGCACAAATTGATGAAGCAAGCAGTTGGCCCGCAAGAAGCTGCTGACGCATGGGCTGGCAAGATGGGGTAAAATGGCCCACTTATTCACATGAATTAATTCACGTAGGCATGGAATTGAAATAGAGAACGGAACCGACTTCGGTTACGTTAATTTTTGTTTTATTTGCTTTCTTTTATTTCCTTATTAGTTTTAGGATATTTATCTTTTACCATATTATTTTAGGGTTAGTCTCTATTTAAGAACTCTAGTTTCTTTCTTTCTATTATCATCTTTTCTATCATCTTTTCCATCAGACAATTTAGTTCTGCAACCATGAGCAGGAACTAATCTCCATTGTTTTACTTAGCGGTTGAAACCTTCAGTTATTAAGTTGTGAGATTTCTAAACTCTTGTTCTTTTCCTATGGGTTTGTATTAATTCTCTTGTTCTTCATCTATTGATTTCTATTAGTTTTGCTAGCTTGATCACCTAGTTTGATTGATAGTTTTCTATTGCTAGACTAGGAATATACGGTGGAATTCCTTGTCAGTGTAGCACTCATATCTGCATGATCTGGTAGTTGATTGCTTCTATGAAAGAGAATTGATTGCATGTTAATACTTGACGGTTGTAAGTTATTGCATGCATCCTTATAATTCCTGTGCCCTTTGCTGCTATTTCATCTAATCTTGAGAGGTTTCCCTGATTGTTGAAAAGTAAGTATTATCAGGACCGGTTGGCCTGCTGATATATTAAAGATTGGAATAGGAACATTCCCTAGGATTGAATAGAACTTGAGATAAATCTATGATCAACTTGATTGACTGTTGTGTGGATACTTGCTAGGTGAAACCCCTTCTCATCATATTCTCACCCAAACTTCCTTTGCTTGATACTTGTTACTTTTGTGTTTCATACAATCAAACCCCCCCTGGTTACTTGTTACTTGTTACTAGTTGATATTTCGCTTGACTGCATTGATTTGGTGTTTTGATTCCCTTGGGTTCGACCTCTACTTACTTGCTATACTCTAGTTAGTGTTTAGGGTTTTCTTTGATTTGGCACTACGACTTTAGCCTCATCAAAGTACGTTAGAAAACACAAATCTCATATATTGCTCTTTCGTTTGCAATTTTTAGAAAGATTATTACTGAGCATAATCTTAACCATCAGGCATAGTGTTATTTCCTTTTAACTTTAAATGGGTTATACAAGAACAAATTAAAAAGTAAAGAAATCTTGATAATATTTTATAATTATGATAAATCGAATCAACTCTTTTCGTTAGCAAAAATTTACGTTTCAATTGAATGTTTGAATTCAATTAGGGAATCATAAAGATTAATATGTCGTTAAAATAAAGGGGTTAATATTTGGACCGGTAAATCTCATTTTTGAGCCGGCATACTCGAACGCTATGTAGTTGCGTGCATCTTTTTCTTAAAGGAATCGGAAGCGCCGGAATATAGCGTTTTCAATAGAACGGCTCAAAAACAAAAATCATCGGTGTATTAAAGGCTCCTGTAAAATAAACATACACAATTGATGAACGAATCCTCTTACCTCAAATAAGATATTTGATAAATCAAACTTCATAATGTCATGTAATTGACTACTACATTAAACTTACATACACTTTACCCACAAATAATATAAAAACGTATTGCCATGGTATAACATAAATTCATCTATATATCTAGGTACATATATACAAATATTCAACACCAACTGACCAAATAAACCGAAATAATATTTAGTTTTCCTTTGTGGTTATTTTTCAAAATCTTTGTTGTATAATTATATATCTCGCATATGTTTCTTATTTATTGACAGATTATGGTCAAAGTGGAACAAATCCTATCTGAGTGTTTTCCCGGTAAGTATGTTAATACCGATATGATGGTTGTTTGTTAGATATATTTTTTTAGTCGTCGATCATGCTTTTTGGTTGTGTTATTTATGCGATTTTATTACTCAAGGAGCGGAACTTGTTCTACGGCAAATGTTAATTGAATGAGATAAACAAATGACTTCTACGTTTGCGTTGAAAGAAGAAGCCCTTGCTAACCTGAATTTGTTTGGTGCAATGGTTCCAACTTCTAAAGAAACAACGAAAGATCTTATGGATGACATAATTTTTTTAATTTTCCAGACATTTTCCTAATGTTGATATTATCTGTCCCCTATATAATCCGTTTTTCAACAAATTCAGGCTACCCAGACACTTTCAAATGTTGTTATTGGAATTGGGGAGGCATACGATATGTTGTTCTTAGCTAGAGATTTTGATGTTTCGTGTAGGGCTTATTTGAAAAAGTACGGAAGAATGTTCTGAAGATTATGGTCTTATTGTTTTGCCTTACACAATACTGCGTTTTGTGTTTCTGTTGTTCTTCACCACCGTTGTTTTTGAAATTTCGTTCAAGATTTCAACTGTCGTGTTATTTATATGTTATATTTACAGAGCATATCTGGATGTATTTAGAATACCTTTTCTCCTTCCTTGTGGAAAGATAATTAAATTGATCCTTTTCTCCTTTCTTGTGCACTGACAATGCTGCAAGAAACACAAAATCCAGGTAAAATGTAATTACAAAACAAACCTTGATTAACTCCAATGTTGTGGTTTGATCATGGAATAACACCTACTCAACCATTTTTTCACAAAAACTAATCAAAAACCAAGGATGAGGGTAGGACAAAGGTCTCTGAAATGACAAGCTTAATGAGACCAAATAAAGAGACAGGTAACTCAGCTCACACAGTCAAAGACACATTTTTGCTGAATATCTCTTGACCGTTGTAAGCCCGGCTAATTTGGAACCAACGGGACCAACAAAAGGAAACAAAGATAGAACAACAACCATCGAGCTACGCCAAAAGACTATGATACGGGCCGATGGGAAATACCAGATATTCCGCGGGATACACCTTGATGTTGTAAACACGGAATCAGGTACATAACAGAGACGACTTTGGAAAAAAGGAAAAATGTGCTCAAATAACAGTGAAAATTATATACAAACAAAGGTGTTCATTAAAATGTTAAAACCATACAGGTAGGAATACATAGTAACATGGCAGTCATACCCCCTCCAATTTCGCAAAACATATATCAAAGGACGAGATGGAAGGGTTGTAACCTTCTGCGTGTTGGTACTAACAAGAGATATACAAGGTACTGATTATTGTACCACAAAAAAACACCACGTTAATTGGTGATAGAAAGCAGAATAAATTTTGATAAAATTTTGTTTTGGGAAACAAGTATATGTTACAACCTTTTTTTGTAACAAACATGAAAGACACGACAGAAACAACACAATCAACGAAACAGGGAACAAACGATCAAAAGAGTAAGATCAAAGGGTCACTGAATCACGTTCGGTTTTATTGTATAACAAAAAAAATGGTTTTCATGTACAGAGCAACATGGGAGACCACCATAAGCAAAAAAACAGCATGCAACCCGTAATTCAACAGGTGTGTTTCAGTTGGATTCAATTTAAAAAAACAAACAAAAAAAGTATCACATAATGACCGACTGATGTGATGATACTGACAGGAGCTTCAATAACCTATGAAGAACTTGGGGAACAAACATATGTATGTCAATTCTGTGGGGCGAAAATGTGGTTAGAAGAGAAATCAGGAAAAGAAACAGAAGCGCAATTTACAACGTCCATAGGTTGCCAGGAAGGGAAAGTCATACTGCCATTGATAAAAAAAACACCAGAACCATTGAAAGGATTGTTTAGTGGAACCAACCCAACATCAAGTACATTCAGGGAGAGGATAAGAAAATACAATAGCCTATTTTCATTTACATCCTTTGGGGCACGAATAGAAGACAAAATTAACAAGAAGAGATGACCATACACCTTTAGAATATCTGGTCAAAATTACCATCTAATCGAATTACTGATACCAGAGGAAAGTGCCCCATGTAGATATGCTCAACTGTATTTTAGTGAGTCTGACACAGAACTGCAGAACAGAATAGGGTGTACAAATCTGACAAAATCGGACATCAACCTAGACATTGTGAACATCCTGATAAGTATGGTGGATGAAACCAGCATTGTTGCAAAAGTGTTTAGGATGACAAGGGATTGGGCACACAATACTGAAACTACTGATTTCACACTTCGGCTAATAGGAGAAAGAAAAAAGAAAAACAACAATACAACCTACCAACAACGGGAGAGATAGCAAGCCTAATTGTTGGGTATTTTGGAAAAGGAACAGAGCCACGCGATGTCTACATCCAGAGCCAAAAAGGGCGCCCTAGCCAGATATCAGAAATACACCCATTATATATGTCACTACAATACCCATTACTGTTTCCACATGGTGAGGATGGGTTCCATATAAACATCTCGTATAATGTCAATTCTGGACCAAGACAAACAAAAAGGGGGAGTGGTTACTATGAAAGAGTTCTACTCAGAAAGAATGCAACATCGGGACTGTGAAGCAAACACATTGATAAGAGGCGGACGTTTGTACCACAAGTACATTGTGGACACGTACACTTCCATAGAAGAGTCCCGGTTGCGGTGGATTAACAGTAATCAAAGACAAATGAGATCAGAACTATACAACAACCGATATGATGCTGTTACAAAGGGAGATACAGACGCAAAAGCAGTTGGACAAAGAATTGTTCTCCCTTCAAGTTACATAGGTGGACAAAGATACATGATACAAAATTACCAAGATGCAATGACCTTATGTAGTACTTTTGAAAATCCATCACTATTCATCACATTTACAGCCAACCCTAAATGGCCAAAAGCAAAGGAGAAACTACAAGACCTGGAAGGCCTTCATCCCAATGACATGCCCGATGTGATGACGCGTATATTCAAACGAAAACTGAGCCAACTCATGGATGATTTACGTAAAAAAAATCTTTAGGCAGACTAATGCGGGTAATACAAAAAAAAACAGAGACATAAAACTCTTGAGTGTGTTTACATTTAAAATAACAACGAACTAATATTCTGCGTCCACAACCATATACACAATTGAGTTTCAGAAACGAGGCCTACCACATGCATATATTCTCTTATGGCTGAAAGAAACCAGCAAAGCAAAAACAGGAAAAGAGATAGATGATTTCATCTATGCTGAGCTTCCTTGCGAGAAAACAGACCCATAATGCCATAGACTTGTGGTGGAACATATGTTCCACGGACCATGCGGCCCGACACATCCAACCTCGCATTGCATGAATGAGGGTAAATGCACAAAACACTTTCCAAAGACATACTACGCAGAGACAGCGTTGGATGGTGATGGGTTCCCTGTTTACCGACGGAGAAACAACAGGCGTAGTGTCCTCAAAAGGAAGGTCAAGTTTGATAACCGTCATATTGTTCCTTATAATCAGTACCTACTGATTAAGTACGGTTCCCACATAAATGTGGAATGGTGCAACAATGTAAGAGCAATATAGTATTTATTCAAATATATTACAAAGAGACCAGATAGAGCAACTGTTGTTTTTGTAGAGAATCACAAGGGTCAAAATGGAGAAGTTTCAAGCCACCCAGTTGTCATTAATGAGATAAAACAATATCTAGAATGCAAATATAAGTCCTCTTGCGAAGCTGCTTGGCGTATTTTCGACTTTGACATTCACTCCATCCAGCCACCGATTATCCGGCTCACCTACCATTTGCCTGAACAGAACTTTGTGACAATAGCTGACTCACAACAGCTAGGAAATCTGGTTAGAAAGGACGGTATTACAAAAACAATGTTCACAAAGTGGTTCACTCTAAACAATGTAGATCTGAAGGCAAGACAATACACGTATGGTGAAATACCTAGAAAATACGCGTGGGATGTCAGTGACAAAGTGTGGAGCACACAAGGACACCTAAATCCAATAGGGAGAATGGTGCCCAGCAGCCAGAGAGCCCTACTACCTTCGAATGCTACTAAATGTAGTAAAGGGGCCGCTATCATATGAAGATATAAAAAGGGTGAATGAGAGGGTTAACAACACATTTAGAGAAGCATGCTATGCCCGTGGGATGTTGAAAGAGGACAACGAGTGGACAAATGCCATTCAGGAGGCAAGGTTATGGGTAACAGGAGCGCATCTTATGGAGATATTTGTCACAATCCTCATCTTCTGCGACGTAGCCAACCCTCATAAACTGTGGGACACAAACTGGGAGGCGCTATCAGAGGACATACAATATATGAAAAAAAGAGTTCCAGTATCAACATCTTGAGCTAAACGAAACCCAAGTACAAAACTACTGCCTGGTGAGCATAGAAAACATCCTATCTAAAAATGGTAAATCATTAGATGATTATCCAGTTATACCAAAACCAGACCCGACTTTGCTTCAACCATTTAAAATAGGATGCTCTGTGAGGAGCTATCTTCCAATTGCATTGAAATGAATGAGATGCATGAGATGTTATACAACCAACTAAACGCTCAACAACTTCACATATATGCTAAGGTGATGCACGCGGTAACCCATAGAACAGGGGAGTTTTTCTTTATCTACAACACAACAGGTATGGGGAAAATATTCATGTACAAGACAATAATGTCTCAAATACGTTCAAAAGAAGATATTGTCCTAACAGTTGCATCCTCAGGTAAACAAACACTATTAATAAACAACGCAAAAAACTCAATTAAAATTAGCTAAATTAATACAAAGTGACATTGATGTGCAAGAATAACGTCACTTTGTTTACAAGGAGGAAGAACGGCTCATAGCAGGTTCCTCATCCTAATCGAGGTACTTGACAACAGTACAGGTGGGATCAAACAAAATACACACCTAGCGCAATTATTGCATGAGGTGAAACTGATTATATGGGATGAGGCACCAATGACGCACATGCGTTCGAGGCCTTGAACAGAAATTTACAAGATATTTTGGGATTGAAGGATGAACGTAACAGAGATAACGGTTTCTCTGAATAAAGAATAATTTTTTTTTATTACCAAACACCCAACGACACAAATAATGGCATTAAAGTGTGCAATAACACCTCATATAAATAAAAACGTTTCATACCAATTTCAAAAGGAAAATTAATTTCAGAGAAAATTGAAACATTAAAGACAAATGTGGACCACACGCAAATACACTCATATAAAATGGAAGTTCATTGTACACAAATGATTGCTACGAGGACTCAGAATAAAAAAACCGAAGGAAAAAGAGGAGTACATAACTCAAGAAACCAAAGGTGAAGAACATATCACTCACATTTTAATGTAATTTCATGTCTATCACAGTCCAAGAAAGAAGACATGACAAACGACACAAAGTCACGACACACAAAGTCACTACAAAGCAGACAATACACAGTCAAGGAAAGAAGACATGAATGACGTCTCAGAAAATACAATAACAACCCGAAGCAGAGATATAATATCAACATGTAGTTGTATTTTCATCATAAGAACCAAAACCAAAAACAATAACAACTAAGCAAAATGTGAGTGATAAAGAATAATAAAATGGTAAAAGACAAAGAAACTTATACCATAAACTATATATTAAATTGACAGATGTCAAAAGTATGCAAGTGGTGTAGCGCAAAAGGTGGACATGAGGAAAGAAGCACACCAACAAGATGTTGTAACAATGGAGGGATTATCCTGCAAAAAATGAAAACAAATCCAGCAATCCTTGATGAACTACTACAGGGACGATCCGAACATGCAAAGTCATTAAAAAAACATCTACACGTATAACTCGATGTTTCCTATGAGCAGGTGTGAGGGTTGGCTTCAAGACCCACCAAAGAAAACCGATACAATGCATACGTTAAAATCATATGGTGAGTTTTACCACATATGCAGACCACGACTATTGTTGGATGACGAATGGGAGAACAATCCTGAAGACCAGTGTCACAACGAAATGAACACATGGACCGGAAATTTAATAATCCAACAAAACAACAACCATGCAGTGGACAATGACATAACTACAAAAATCAACGATATGCTACATGCAAATAATTTACCACTACAGATGTTCAAAACTGCCAAGGAGTGGGCGAAAAACAACCCGGGAAAAGAATATACATTCAAAACTACATGGTGTAAGGTTAGAGGAAGTGGTAGAAGACAATGGAACAGATGTGACAAAAATAGGATCCCTAATAATGGGTGACAAGACAGAGAGACATGACAACCATGACATCAACCTCTAATATAACGATTCGTGCTATGTAAGGGTGCATGTGATACACCTACTGTACATGTCACTCCAATACCCATTGTTGCTCCCGTATGGAGACGATGGATACAACACATGGTCAAGTTACTTAAGCTAAAAAGGGGTGCTCCAAACTCAACAACAAAAGTTGAATATAAGGCAATACTACTCAGCCAGGCTACAACAGAGAACTAGGGAAGGAACTTCACTCATACAAGGAGGACTACTATACCACCGGTACATAATTGATGCATACATTGCCATTGAAACACAACAAATGACATGGATAAAGAGCAAAAAACAAATCATACGAGAACAAATGTACAACAATGAATATGACAACTTAAGTAGACACGCAAAGGTTAGAAGAACATTAGCCGCAAGGGTAATTCTACCACCCAATTTCGACGGAGGGGCGAGGAAAACAATACAAAATTACATGGACGCAACGGCTATTTGTGGGAAATATGGCACCCCTACAATATCAATCACCTTTTCTACTAATAAAGATTGGGCAGAGATGTACGATTACATTGCTAACATACCAGAACAAACAACAGATGAAAGACTTGAAGTATTGGTAAAGTTGTTCAAGATAAAACTAGACCATCTGATAGAAGACCTCAAAACAAATCCTAACATAGGGGACACAAACGCGTGTGAGTTCGGAAGTAAAACACATTACCGTATACTGTATATTTTTTTATAAAAAAAATTAACCAGTTTGATTCATTTCACTAGGTATGGAGACAATACACTTCAACACAATGGGCATCCCAGAAGCACGGATACTAATGTGGCTGGAAAAAGGGGGATCATTGGACCGTTAGTTCATGATAAAATATAAAAGAACATTGATGCAAAAATACAACACTAAGATCAGTTTAGAGTGTGGCGGTAATTCAAAGACAAAAAAGTTATTGCTAAGACACACTATGACGGGAAATGTGGCAAACATCATAAATCTGATCCAGAACAATGAGTCGCCAAAAGATACATACAAATGTCACGAACCAAGGGTGGATGAAATAACAACATACTTACAACCAAGGAAACTGTTTGCAACAGAGACAACCCTACGCATATACGGAATCAAAGCACACAAATGCACCCCAAAAGTGACAAGGCTGTTTTTCCACATCCAAACAAATACAGATGCTGGCCCCACACGTGACGGAACAGAATATGCCATAATGCGCCAAAATAAAACACAACTATCCATGTTCACTTCCTGGCTAGAACTGAACAAAACAACACCAGCAGCAAGAAGGTACACATACAATGAAACACCAAATCACTACAAATGTAATGAAATTTCTGAAACATGGAAAGCAGAAGAGACCCATAACATAGTTGGAAGAATACTCAGCGTCAACAAGGTAAACAGGGAAGAGTATTGTCTACGCATGCTTCTGAATATAGTAAGAGGGCCGACATCATTTGAGGACATAAAAACAGCGGACGAAATACAATTTGGGAGCTACGAGAACACATGCAAATAGATGAGAATTTTGGAATATGACGAGGGAGCCGATTATAGCAAAAACGAACATACATGTTGGATACACGGCGATCACATAGATGAAATGGCAACAGTTTTAGAATCAATACAACATGAATACATTAGACAACAAGAGGGAAGAAAATCATGGACAAACACTCTGACAGATGACCTAACGTCATACTAAATGAGACATAATCATGTAAGGATAGTTGTTCTTTGAATATTAAACATTCCAAAAGGAAAAAAAAAACATAATTGAAAACAACAAAACAACTACCACTAACACAATATTACCAATGCTTCAATTGCAGGGGGATAAATCTCAAAGGGAGACAGAGGTGACAATGACGCAAAAAGCCAGCAAAAAAGAAGGAAAGGCAAGTTCTCAAAGAAACAAACAACAATTACAAAGACACTTCTACAAGCTTAGCTAATTCAAAAACATAGAAACTTTAACAACTACATGTTTTACTTTATCAACTTTTAAACACGAAAAGGGCATAAGTCAAGAAGAAATCAAGAGAAAACTTTGAAATGTTGGTGTGATGTAAGAATCACGACAAGTAGAATATTAAGGATTTCTATTATGATCTGTATTCACATGAGAGAGGACGAGAGCAGGTCGCACGACTATAAAGTCTGTTAGGAGTTACCTATTGATAGAATATACAAGTAGTTAAGTTTCAAAGATGATTATTTTTCATTTTATGGAAACAACAAGGAATAATTGAGTATGCACAATACTATAAAACAGCAATGCAGTTATAATGATTCCTCAAATCCTCATTAGAATTTTTATAAGGCAAGGAAAAAGCAATATATTACACCGTCCATATCATCTTGCATTCTTAATAGCCTTATGACATTAACCATTCCTCCAATAAAATGGTAGTTATCAATAGCATATTGGACCAAAACTCTCAATACAATGATCATATTTATTTCTCAGATTGAAAAACCAATTAAAAAAGAATCAAGAAAAGAAGACAAACACTTATTTAAGAGATAAGTTCATGTTGTTAAAAAAGATTTGGAAAGAAGATACATATGAGGAAATAGGAACATATTCAATTCAAAGATAACTTCAGTAAAAAATCATTGATCGATCTAAGAGTCAAGTCATTCTATGATCACTGAGTGACGAAGTACCATCGTCGACTTCTATTCGTGTAAGATCCCGCTAATTATAGCATTTTTTTAAGTCCTAGCCAAATAATAACCGGAACATGCTTGGGAGATAAAGTGTTAATCCCAAGAATCTCATTAACTTCTACCCAAACAAAATGGGCCTTGGTCATCAAAAGGCACGCAAACCTTTTTTTGCTATGACAGTCAATAAAAGTCAAGGCCAATCACTGAAGCCCGTAGGACTATACCTGCCTAATCCAGTTTTTTGCCACAGACAACTATACGTGGCAATATCTAGAGTGACTGACCAACAAAGATTGAAGATACTACTTCTACACAATGGAAAAGAACCTAAGAACTATACAAGGAACATAGTTTTCAAGAAATCATTCAACCACATAAGTGGGCAAATACAGATGCATATACTTGCCTACAACACTACATTGTTTGCTGTTGTTTGAAGAATTACATTAGCCAAATAAACTGCACACACTAATAGGCACATAATCCTGCAAAAGCATAAAGACCACAAGAATGGGGCATTGATTTGTACCTCATTAGTGGGCCCATTCGGTTGCAGGAACAAATTCAGCAGAGAAAACAGAGCCCTGACATCGGAATTTGCATATTAACCCAACTACAATAGGATGGAAGCAGCACAGTCAAGATGAAAAATTATCCAGAGGAAAAAATTAAATGATGTACATGGAGTAAATTCAAAACATAGCTACATTGAACTCAAACAAAGTCCACGAATATAACCAAATATATTCTACTCAACCTATCCACACCAAAATCCAGGTAAAAAATAGAAATTACAAATGTAGCAAAAAAGATTAACCGACATTCACAAAGATTATGAAGGAAGACACTTGCAGGAGGAGATAGGGTGTGGAATTGATCACCGACAATGCCACCCCTGCAAATTAGGGATTCTACCAACGGACGCCAATTCACGTTCAACCCCTCAACAGAAACGAACAATCCACTCAACACTACGTCTAAAATCTAAGCTTTGCAGAACAACTAAAACGTCAACATGCCCCGTAGTAAAGGAAATTCTTCTCCGCCAGGAGAAAAAACGCGTGGAACATTGAAGCCCCCCTACTGTATTAAATTATATTTTGGAAAGGACAAAAAAGGACAAAAAAAAGGACAAAAAAAACAAATAAAAACACTGAGGCCACTTCCATTGCAAAGCCAAAACGGGGCCATGTAAAAACAAATTATATTTCATGGAAATTAAAACTCATCCTCTCTTAAATGCAATATACAGTGGAACAACAACTACTGTATTAAATATACACATAACAATAACAAAACATTTCAATTTGAAACAAACAAGTACTACAGTAATACTTAACCACTTTTAATTTCCATTTCCAAAAAACGATTATATTCCAATTCAGCCCAACGAAACTCAAATAAAAACACTAAATAGGTAAAAGAATATAACAATCTCCATTGTATTATAGTACCTAAATGAATGTTGTATGTACATGTCTCAAGCTTCCACATTCAACTTTAATTAGCAACCGTAATACCGTACACAAATTCGGAAATCACAACCCACATTAGGAGAAGAACACGAAAACAAAATTGAAAAGGGATGGATAAAGATGAGGTGCGCTAATTATTGCCCTCGGAGCTGGGGGTGTTGTAGAATACTCTACCGAGTACAGAATTAAAGCATCTCCACAAGGATAAGCTACAAAAGTAATAATATACATATATACACTATTATATACAGAACCTAAGAGGGTGAGACAGCAACAAAACTATTTAATAATGTTTCGATTTTTAAAGAATGAAAAACTTGGAAAAAAACATATTGAAACCCACAACATAATTTCATTGGCAAATAGAGATGTCCACAAAATACAACAAATAGACACCTCCCCAATAGAGTAAGATCAAGTCTCACGTTTTATTATTTGCAGTTCTATTTAATTACCTATAACGAGGCATACTCCATATAGTTAATAATCATACTCATATTTTGGAAAAAGAAACATTAACATACGAAAATAATAGTCTAAACGAATCAAATGAAAACACATATGATGACATTTATTATTATAAATTATAAGAAACTTACACATTTCCATAACATTATGAACAATGAAACCTAAGAATAGTTGGACGAAAGAATCAATCACCTATGTACGATACCATATGGCCATAACCTATGTTATAACCACATATTTTCAATATATGGGCTAAATAGAAATGCAACGAAAAGATAAGTAGAGGTGAATTAAATAAGTTTGAAGACAAAAGAAACACAATATTAACATATTGCGGTTTTAACTATTAAAGAGTTGGACAATTATGTGCCTCTACTACAAAATGTGTAACCAATTCTATACATGCAGTAACATATCATATGAATTGGAAGACACACAATTGTAATATCATAACCAAATATCAGTAGTATATTCTTGGCTAAACAACATAAATTACTGATGTTGTTAAATGTACACATCAGAGTAGACAACCCACACATGTAAACTAAACAAACAAAAATTCGTAGATTGGTTGGCAGTGCCCCGCCCATAGCAAGGATAACAACTGCTAGACCGAGATTAAATTGAAGTGTTAGAAAGAAGAAAATTACAAACACAAGAAAACATGAGGAATAAACCTAAGGAAAGATAAATAAGAAACAAAACAACTACGAACATAACCATCAACAATACAAAGACATAACAGGAAAAACACTAAAGATGCACGGCCTATAGTCCACTAGTCTATATAAAGACCAGGATTGAATGAAAATGGTACAGACTTAATGCATTTCCTCGCATTAACCGTTTGAGATTTCTTATTGAATTCCCCGGTCAAGTCCATTACTCTCCGCTTTTGTATGAATCCGGCCTCCAAATACATTTTCTCTACTCTCTCATGTCCTCTCTGCCTCCACAACCGATTGCAATTCCTACAATGGGTACCAAAGCCAGAGGAAAGTTGCTAGGGAGATAAAGATAGCCCGAGCTTTCGGTTTATTGCCTTTCACTACAATGGGTACCAAAGCTTTTCAGTTTGGGAGAAAAATGGAAAGTCTTGAAGAAGATTATGAGTACGCCTATTATCAGAATCCTGCAATGCCTGATGCAGATACTACCGTGGACCCTCTTTGAGAATCGGTATCAATCGAAGAATTCATTCCTCCGTCCAATCGAAGGATTCATTCCTCCGGCTGATCATCTGCACCCGTCCTTCCAATCGCTGAAAACTCATCCCTCCTGGTAAGTCTCCGTTTCCTTTTCATATTTCAATCAGAGATTAGATTAGCTAGGTTTAGCATAATTGGACTACTCCAATCTACACTCATAGATCTCGCTTTTATGGATTTTGGTATCGCTAGAGCAGTTTGAACGGGAAATAGGCAATTAAGCATAATACTTTGAGACATTAGGCTCTTAGTTTTAATCGTTCAACAGCTCTCTTCCTTCTATGATCACATCTCTTATTTGTGCATAAATTTGATGTGAAAGATGCACAACGAGCCATTCCAAACAACACGGAGACGTTGACAATGTTGTTAATGATGTGTTGTAAGTGTGTCCTGTTTTTTATATATGTTTGACTGAGGTGCTGAATCTTACACATTTGCATGAATAAAGATGTTTTCATGATTGAATTGTTTTAGTTGGTGATTACTGTAATGGTGCTTTTTATTTAATTTCATTCAACGTTAGCTGGTGGCAGTATTGTCTTTACTGAAACTGGTGTTGAACTTGAACAACATCATAAGCTGTTCAATGATTCTTTCCCTACCGAGCCGTCCAAAAAGTTTGATAATCAAGATGTTTATGCGTCTAATCTCGGTGACGCCTTTCTGTAAGTCATTTATAGATATATTAATAATATCCTGAATTGACTCAATATTTGACAAAACAATCCTCCAATATAATTGTATTCTTTTCTGTGTTTTATCCATAAGATATCAATTGTCTCATATGGTGTTATCACATTGGTCATGATTAGATCAATTTGTTTCATTAGGAAATGCAAACTGGAACGCATGGTATCCAGATTGTAGATATGTGATTTTTAGTGTTGGTTATTAAATAGGTTAATTTAATTTACTATTTCATATGTGAAATGTAAATTGGTATATTCCCTTTATGATAGTATTCCAACTACGCAGTCCTTAACTATGTGTTATTACGTTTTGTGATATGGTGTATTTATAATAGAACAATTCTAATTCTATTGCTTTAACTTGTTACTTTGGAATCTATAATTTCATTCCCTAAGCTAAAAAACATGTTCACTTACAAAATGACATTAATGAGATAACAATATAACTATTTTAAAATATCATTAAACTATCCTAATTTTAATTTAAATGTGAAATATATTTGTATGATTTCTTGTATTTAACCATAAACTACCAAATATTGATCAATTTACATGACATCAAAATAGTGATTAGAAAATGGCAGACGGGAAAAAAATGGGAAGAAAGAGAACTCAAGTTTCACTAAGAGGTAAAAAAAATCGCCAAATTAAATATTGATGTCTCTTGTCCAACTCATGGTCTGATATCCTTTAGATTCATCGTTAGAGACGACAAAGGTAATCTGATCATAATATCAAACGAAACTCTAGGTAACGTTTCACCAATCATAACTTAGTCTCTAGCGATGAGTTATGACATTAGGGAGACTATTCAGCTTGGTCTCACGCATGTTGAGATTGTAGACGATAATCTTTGTCTTACTAATGTCATAAACGACGTTTGTGACTGCTAATGGAAAATTGACTTGATCATGAGAGATATCCTAATAGACTTAGGTTTCTTCTATCATAATTGAAGTTAGCAGATCTAATAGCTAAAATATACCATTTGACAACCCGATTTCAGAGCCTTTTCAGATTTTTAAGATTTCATCATTGGAATGTAATCTCGCTAAAATGCAACTACGGAGTAGTAGTTTTTGTTGTCTTTTTTATTAAAAAAAATTAGTTTAATCTCGCCGTGGTCCACCCTATCATCCACTTTAGACAGGGTGTCAAAAAAAACATTCAAAACAAAACCAGAATCCCAAAACTACCCTCGTAATTTCTCCAGCCCTTCAAGGGTAGAACCGTAATCAAAATCCTCCATAGCCTTGAAGCTGAACGCAAAGAGAACCGAAACTGGAAACTTGCAACGCACCCCTCTCTCTCTCTGCACTCTCTTGCCGGCCATTGAACACCTCCAGAAATCAGATCTGATAGCAAACGGATCGTTGAATGGGGGATTTTAACCTAGCTTTAGTAATCGTCGCGGTAATCGTATGCATACTAGTCTTCATCTTCAACGTCTACCTTCTAGTGAACTACCAGCATCCAGACGATGTCAATCAAGCCTATTTTCCCAAATTCGTCGTCGTTTTGGGGCTCTCAGTCGCCGTCATCTCGATTCTCATGCTGCCAGCCGACGTCGCGAATCGGCAGGCCTGTCGCCACGCGATTTACAATGGAGCTTGTAACTTGACTTTGCCAATGAAGGATCTCTGGCTTGCAATCTACATTGTGGATGCTATTCTTGTGTTCTTCGTTATTCCGTTCGCTATGTTCTACTACGAAGGCGACCAGGACAAGTTCCGTGGTTATTTTTATTAAATTGTGGTTTTTGGTGTTTGATTTGCTTGATTGATGGACTGAAGATGTGTGATGTGTGTTTTTTGTGTAGGAGCGTTGGGAAGAGACTGAAGAGTGCGCTTCTTTGGGTGACTGTGACTGCTGTAGTGTGCGCTCTTTTGCTTGGCATCTTGTATGGTGCGTTTTCTCATTTGAGCCTTTTGATTAGGTTTGATTTGGTTTTAGCATATCAGTTCAGTATTAAGTAGAGTGTGAAACTGTAGAGAAATTGAGTAAATTCACTGTTCCTGACTCTATTGCACAAGCCTAGCCAATTTTCTAGGGTTTATGCTGGAAAAGTAGGTATATTGCATCAATTTTATTAGATATATATGTGAAATTGTGTGCTCTATGTACTGATGTTTAGTGTACTAAAGCTGTTTCTTGTATGGGGAAGTAGATCATTGTTGAATTGTGGTTTTTGTTCGTTTCAGTTGCCAAACGATAATAAATTGAGTGTTCCTCACTATTTTGCATAAACCTTAGGCCAGTGAGGTTTATATAAATTTGGATGTTAAACTGGGACTAGTTTGAAGTCTCTACAGTAATTTATTTAAGGGTTTGTGCTGGAAAAATTGGTAAATGCTGTGTCCATTTCATTAGATTTATGTGAAACTATATACTCTATTTACTAAATAGTTCATACTCCATTAAATTTTAGTGTACTATCAAGCTGTTTCTTACTATGGGAAAGTAGGTCATTGTGGAATTTGGGGGTACAAGTTTGTTTCAATTTCCAAACAATGATATGAGATGGTAAATGTAGTTTATGATGAAATGATGAACTGATAGGACACTTTTCTATGTTTGGAGACGATGAAAAACAAATGCTACTTTCGAATTTCAAATGATTTTTTTTAATGGAAGGTAAAGGTAGTGAGTTGTTGGCTGATCACATACACACAAAAGGAACATGACCCCTTATGGATTTTGGATGAGGTTGGATGCTCCATCCAGTGTATTTGTATCATAGGATACACTCTTTAAGCAAAGTTTGTTAAACTTTATCTCAATGTGGTCTTTGCCAAGCAAAATTTTCCATGCTCACTTGTGAATGGCTTTCTAACGAGAGACATAGGTTTATTATATCACTAACTGCATCAGGAGTTCTACATGCAATTCCAAAAAAATTCAAGTGCTTTACACTATTATCAATTTGTCATGACTAATTAATCATAGAGCTTGTTGTAGAGGTTTTGATTGGATACCTAATAATGTAATGAAATATTAGTATGCTTCATATAAGATGCCTTGTTGTCATTAGGAAACTAGATGATATTCTTTTTGCGCACCTAATATTTTCTGCAAACCACTTAAAATCCAATTTTGTTTGACCTTAGGTCTGCTCGGAAAGGTTGATTTCAGTGTCAGGCATCTGTCATCAACCACTAGTAGATTTCCTAGCGCATGGGACTTCTCTAGTGGCCAACCCTGTATTGGAAATTCAAAGCTGGTATGAGAAATTCAAGAATATCTGAAATGCGCTACTAAAAAATTGTTAGATTGGATTGAAGAATTCATTGCAAACATTCCTTTTCGTTTTCTGTCATTCAGTGTTCTGCTTATTCAGCCAGTGCTTCATCTGAAACCACATGGACTATGCGGGCTACTTTTCCTGAATATGTTGTTGCTCTTGCTACAATTGCAGGATCTGTGCTTTTCATGGTATGCTCTCTTGAAGAACTAATTTTGCAGTTATATTTTCAGTTGTTTTACTTTTACTTCTGCTGTACTCATCAGTACCAGGTTAGGAAGGTGTTGGGGTTTAGATGTAGATAAAAGTAGCAAAAACTAATATAATCAAGTACAGAAATTGCTTTGATGTTTTCACAATACATCTATGGTTGCATACATCTAAATCTTTGTATTGTATTGTATTGTATGTAATGTCTTTTCATTTTGACCCAGATATTTGGTGGTGTGGGCATTGCTTGTCTTCCTCTGGGGCTCATCTTTGCATTCATCCGGCGGCCAAAGGCAATTATCACCCGTTCACAATATATAAAGGTTCTCTTTGAGTTGATTCTACTCTAGACAATCGTTCAGTTCTTTTAGTTCAATGTTGCTTTTAGAACTGTTCTATATTCATGTTAAAGATTCTTCTGTTGCGTTGGAACTATCTCTTAGGAAGCTACTGAGCTTGGTAAAAAGGCAAAGGATTTGAAGAAAGCTGCTGAGGAACTCCGCCAGGAAGAAAAAAGTGGCAACAAGGGAAAGAAATGGAAGAAGAATGTCAAAGCAGTAGAAAAGGTATAAAAGTATTTTCATCTCACATTATCTCATTATTTGGTTTAATGCATTAGGTTGTCTATGACATAACTTGCCTAATTGCACTTGTGGATGCATACATGGCGCTTCAGAAATTCTGCCAGGATTACTCTATGAAGTTTACCATTGTTGAAGTCCTTCATACGCAAGTTCTCTGTTTTAAGCCTTTGAAGTCAAGCCTTCTTACCAGAACTAGTCTTTTCATATTTTGTTGTCTACACCTTGGCAATACTGCTTAATCCCTGAATATCCTCGAATTCATACATATGCGTTGTGTTTTAGTTTAATATATGATTATTGTGGATTCATGTCCATCCCCATAGTCCATAGATGTGCTTTGCATATGGGAAATAAAAAGATGAGAGTAAATTATGAGCTGACAACTCCGCTATGGATACTTCCTATAAGATGTTCATGAGAAACTCAAAGATATTGTTTAGTTTTGTTTGAAGTTGAGACATCAAACGTATTGCTTGTTGAAGCTTCTTTCCCTTGCTGGCCTAGATTTGATCCAGTGTAGTAGTGTGACTAGTGTCAGTCTTTTTCTTGATTTTTTTTGGTCCTGGTTAAGATATCAACATATATTTTCTCTTTGTCAGGAATTGCTTTTATTAGAAGAAGATGTTAAGGCTTTAGAAGAAGTTTATCCTCAGGGAGAACAGGTTGGAAATCACATTATTCAATAAGCTTATGCTCTACTCAAATCTTCTTCTCTTTTTCTCAACATCGTTCTTCTGATGCATTTATGTGTAATTTATGCATACAGGCAGAGACTTCGTGGGCTTTCACTGTTCTTGGATACTTGGCAAAATTCATATTGGGAATATTAGGGTTTGTGCTTGAATCTTTTTAGAAAATTTCCTTGCAGTACTATGTGGAATTATAATATGTTGTTATTAATTAAACCTTCATGTTCTACAATAGGTTGATTGTTTCTGTGGCCTGGATTGCTCATATTGTGATTTATCTGTTGATCACGCCTCCTCTTTCACCTTTCTTGAACTGGGTCTTCATCAAGTTGGACGATGTTTGGGGTATGAAAGCATTTCTTGTACCAATCTTGTACATAATTCTTCATGCAGAAGTTAACATGTATGTCATGATTTGATTATTTCCAGGTCTTCTGGGAACTGCAGCATTTGCATTCTTCTGCTTTTATCTCCTGGTTGCTGTAGTGGCTGGCGCAATGCTGATTGGCTTGAGATTAGTGTTTGTGACAATCCACCCAATGAAGTAATTGACCTTGTAAACTCTAAGCTATTATTCTGAATAACTATGTTGCTTTTGTGTTTTTTATGTATTTGACTTGTGAACAGGTGGGGAGCTACCCTAATGAACTCTTTTCTGTTCAATGTTGGTCTCATTCTTCTTTGCTCCATAAGGTTTGTTTCTTTCCCTTTAATCCAAATAGTGTGTTGAAAGTTGAAACTATAAGTGAGAAGTGTAGAAATTACAAATTATGAAACTCTTTATGATTATGATTTTTTGGGGGATTACTGTTTAGAAAGCGCATGAGCATGCATCCGCATAAATTAATTTCTTAGATGTACTTGCGTGCTAGATAATCTACAAATATTTGAGCTCAACATCCGTGACTATACAAACTACTACTTCAAGATGGAAATCAAATTAGTTGCTACTGCAAGGAGCTGTTCCAATTTATGAAGTAGATAGCTGATATACTCCTTTGTCAACCAAAAATTGAATTTCACAATACACGGCGACATTTGTTCATGACTAGTTTAAGTTATGGACCTTAAGGTAGAGTTTGTGGTATTTGCATGCTAATAGTGCAGTTGCCTAATTTTATCTGTACAGTTGAATTATTTATTGTAGGAAAAGCCCCGAGTATTTAGTGCAGCAAATTGTCCTTCATTTTTAAAACAAGGGTAGCTTGAGATTACGTTGCAGTAACCGGCGATTTTGGTTGTAATCCCTGACTCCATATCATTTCCCATTAAATTTTCAGTGTTATTCAATTCTGTTCCACCGCCTTTGCTTATTACGCTCAAGCCACTGCTGCTGGGGAGATATTTGGCCATACACTGCAGTCCCTAAGGGGGATCAAATATTTATACAAGTAAATCTGCTTTCAAATCTTGTTTTAATCAAAAAAACAAGAAAGAATACATATTAACCTTGCGGGTTTTTTTCAACAGGTATAATGTGTTCCAAATTGGGTTTGTTGCATTAGCAATAATAACCCTCATCTACTACGCCCTCTTTGTAAGTTCTCTTACTTGCATCTGAAAATTTATTGTTTCTCTACGTATTCTTACAATTATACAAACGTCCAGGGGTGGAGGAGAAAGAAGCCATCTGCCAGGTTCCAACTTTCAACATAAGCTTTTCAATTTATGGTGTCTCATGGAGCTAAGTATATCAATCTCATGAACGTGTGATTTTCGGTTTATGGATCATGGTTGATATCTTGTTGGCACACGGTGAATATAGGTTTACATCTTATTTGGTACGAATCGGGTGGTGTTAACATGGTTTCGGGCTGTCTTGCTTTTGAATTTGGTATCTTTTGTATGTATATCTTTTTCTGGTTAAACTTCAGACAGTTTGTTCGGGAAATTATGGGATGGGGGATTCAGAGTTGTGTGTGTTGTAATGTGTAGCTGTGAAGGTAAAAGCTTATTTGAGCAGAAGTGAGAGAATTCAAGGTGCAAAATTCGTTTGGTTTTTTATACGCAGTGGCTCAGTTCTGGAGTTGTTTTGTATTTATGGTCTCGTTAGTTATTTGAATTTAATTTCATTATTTGCGAGTTAGCCTCGCTTATTGGTAATTCTTCTTTCGATGATCGATTTAACCTCTGATAAGTTATGAGCACAAAGGCCGAACAACACGTGGGGAGAACCTATGATTAGCTCGTCGGGAAATTTCCAAACAAACAATTTCAAGGAAACCTTTAAATTAAGTTGATTCGTAGAATACATTGAGGTGTGTATTTGCTTCGAAAACATAAAGCATTCGTAGTAGAATTCAGTGGTGCTGAAAATATACAGAATACCAGTTACAATTCGCCAGTAAATCTCTAACACTAATATTACATTTGACTCTTGAGCATGACTAACCCTTATAATGCATTTTGAGTGGTAATCCAAAATGCACCCTATAACTAGCATGCTAAAACCTATCACATAAACTTACATAACAAACGAGGGACAAGATTGAACATGCACACAAAAAATGGCGCTTTGACATATAGTCAAAATACATCACCAGATATGCAGGCTGCATCTGATTTGCTCGTCAAAAACAAAACCAAAAGAAAGAAAGAATATGATAGGAGATTGACCAACAAAAGTTGGCCTTATGTGTATATATATATATCCACATACCTCCAAAAAAGATTGCCCTTCTGCAAAATGCTGCTTATGGATTCCACGGGCCTTGGAGGTTTCCGAACGTCTACTCAGAACGAACGCCTTCGTTTTTAGGCATAAGTCAGTCCGAGCTTCAAACGGGATGGAGATACAAAGATTAGTGACAGAAAACGAAAAATGGCAGAACATGGAGAAAATGAAAGGAACATACTGTTGGTCGGTTATTGGGTCTATTTGGCGATCAGTAAATCTGCATTGTGATTTTCCACTATTGTTCTTGCGAAAGGGATTACCGTTTTGGAAGTGGTGTCGTATCTCGACAGGATTTCTTTCTGTGACAATCAATTGTAATAAGGGAATTAAGTCACTTCACATAGTTCATATAAATTGCAGAGGTAACAATTTGTTCTTAAGAATAATATAAATAACACTTACAATGGGATCAAAATCAGGGATAGTCAAGTTCATAGTGAGATTTCTCATCAACAATAAGACCTGCAAAGAAAAATAAACTTGTCATTCACCTGAAAGAAGTACAAATATGATATCATTTTTACAGTATTACAAGTAAGAAGATTTATTCCGTTTTTCTCTCTCTCTGATTGGGGGGAAGGAAACGTGACCGGTATTGTAACAACCTTGCATTTGGGATGGTTCAAGCTCCTATGAGTAGTTCAGCTGCCAAGCAGAATAAGCCACAGAATGATGCCAGTAATGAATTCACTATTGTTGATAAGGGTGGAGCTAAGAAAGTGGGTCAAAAGATAGCTCAAATTCCTTTGAAGAATAGGTTTCATGGAATTGGAAAGGGGGTAGCAACTCCATTGACATTTCTAATGACTGAGTTAATCATTAGTGCTTGGAATACTAGGGGATGTAGTACATTCCCTAGAGCTCGGATGGTGAGGGACTTCATAAAGAGGAATAAGTTGTGTTTGGCTGCTTTACTTGAGTCTAAGGTTCCCCTGGATAGAGAGAGATGTGGCTAATTGCTTGATGAATAATTGGAGATATGTGACTAATAGTTCTACTTCTCAGAAAGGTAGAATTTGGCTTACTTGGAACCCTTCTCTTCTTAATGTTACTGTCATTCATATCCATAGGCAATGGTTACATTGTGCTATTGAGAGCAAGAATGGACAGTGCAAATTTTTGGCTAGCTTTGTGTATGCATCTAATGCCTTGGCTGGTAGAGAAGAGCTCTGAAATGATATGGAGACTGTGCTAGCTGGATCTATTGGTCCTTGGATTCTTTTAGGTGATTTCAATTGTATCCTAAATCCCTCTGAGAAGGTTTCTTATAGGAGGAGGACTATTAGAGTGAGTGATGAGCTTCCTAACCTCATTAGTAGGCTGGATGTTGTTGATCATGCTTTTTCTGGAGCTAAGTATACTTGGAGTAACCAACAAGATGAGAATGACAGAATTGCTTGTAAGTTGGATAGGGTGATGATCAATAAGGATTGGGAAGTGGAGTTCCCTTCTTCTACTGTGTTTTTTAGTGATCCTAGCATCTCAGATCATTCTCCTGGGATTCTTCATTTGAATCCTACACAGGGAAGGAAGAGGATTCCATTTAAGTTCAGGAATTATTGGACTGAGGAGGGTGATTACTCTAATCTGGTTAGGGGAATTTGGAATGAGAATGTGCAAGGCAATGCTCAGTATATTGTTACAGAAAAGCTTAAGAAAGTCAAGATAGCTTTGAAAAATTGGCAGAAAGGGCGGTTTAGAAGACTTGAGCTTATGGTGGAAGAGTGTGTTGAGAAGCTTAAGAAGGCTAATGAGGAGTTACAGGATGACTTCTTCAATGCTAGCAAGCAAGGAGTGGTTGCTCAAGCTAGGGATGATCTTGAACTCAGAATGAGTCAGTTGCATAGCTTCATTGCACAGAGAGCTAAGGTTGATTGGCTTAAGCTAGGGGAGGAAAATTCTTCTCTTTTCTATAATGGTATCAAGGCTAGGAAAGCTGGGTGCACTATCTTTGCCTTGAAGGATGATCAGGGTAGAAATCTTGAGTCCCAAGCTGAGATTGAGGATGAGATTATCCAGTTTTATCAAAAGCTTTTTGGCTTTCATCAACATACTTTGAATGTTGATTTTGATGGTTATGAGGGCAATATGGTGCAGGCTGATTATATGGATCTTTTGTGTGCTTTGCCTAGTAGGGAAAGTGTAAGAAAAGCCGTGTTTGATAATGGAAATATTAAATCTCCTGGGCCTGATGGATTTGGTAGTTGGTTCTTCAAACAAGGCTGGTGTTGGCTGAACTCTGATATTGAGAATGCAGTGATTGATTTCTTCAATAGAGAGAGGTTGCTCGGACAAACTAATGCTACTTTTGTGTGCATTATTCCTAAGGTGGATAACCCTTTCAGCATTAGGGAATTCAGGCCAATATCATGCTGCAATACAATGCTAAAAATCATCTCAAAAATCCTGGTTGCCAAGATTAGCTCCTTTCTTGGTGATATCATTTCTGATAATCAAGGTGCATTTGTCCCAGGGAGGTCTATCATCCATAATATTGTTGTTGCTCAGGATCTTGTCAAGGGCTATGACAGTAATAGAACTTCTCCTAGATGTTTCATTCAGATAGACCTTCAGAAAGCCTATGACTGTGTGTCTTGGGAGTATTTAGCTAATGCACTTCAGTTTTTGAACTTCCCTGAGATTATGATTGGATGAATTATGGAATGTGTAACTACTCCTTGCTATTCCATTATCATCAATGGTGAACCTAGGGGATTCTTTGAAGGGAAGAGAGGGCTCAGGCAAGGTGATCCTCTTTCACCTTTTCTTTTTGTAATTGTCATGGAGATGTTGACAAGAAAAATGAGACTGATGAGTAAGAGAAGGGGTTTCAGCTTCCATCCTAAGTGTAAGCAGCTAGGACTGACAAATATTGCCTTTGCAGATGATTTGCTTATTTTTTGTAAGCCTAATAATTCTTCTTTAAGAATGATCAAGGAGTGCTTGACTGAGTTTGGGTTGGAGTCTGGATTAGTGGCTAATCCTGATAAGACCAAAGTGTTCTTTGGTGGTCTTAGTGTGGAAAGGAAGCAAGAGTGCATTGACTTACTGGGATTCAGGCAAGGATTCTTCCCTTTCAAGTACCTTGGCACTCCTCTTCATTCCAGGAAGCTAAAAGGGAGTGATTATGAGCCTCTTCTCAATAGACTTAGATCTGTTCTTAATGGAAGGAATGCAAGACATACTTCATATGCTGGGAGAGCTCAGATTGTGAGAGTTGTGCTTGAGGGTGTTCTTACTTTTTGGATGCAATCCTTGCTCATCCCTAAGAAGGTCATCAAGAAAACTGAAGTCATCTGTAGAGCATACTTATGGTCTGGACACATTGATAGCAGGAAAGCTTTGGTTGCTTGGAAATCCACTTGTAGAGATTTGGATGAGGGTGGACTGAATTTTAAGGAGCTACTTTCCTGGAATAAGTCTCTTCTGAGTAGACTTATTTTTGACATTCACATTGACAAAGTCAATCTGTGGACCACTTGGGCTAGACAGAACTTGATGAGAAGGCAGGGGATCTGGCATATTGCTCCTATTGGTACTAGTTCTTGGATGTGGAAAAGCTTGCTTAAGGTTAGAGATGATCTCCTTCTGCAGCCTCAGACTAGCTCACTCTCTGATCATAGTTTAAGTAGAGCTAATGGCAAACTTAACTGTACTGCTCTTTATCATCTACTTAGACCACAATTTCCTAAGGTTCCCTGGTGTGCTGTGATCTGGAAAGGGGTGCATTCTAAGAAGTGGAGCTTTGCTTGCTGGCTTGCTACCCTGAATAGGCTTCCTACTGCTGCTAAGCTCTTCTCCTGGGGCATTATCTCTAGTCCCTTATGCTCTCTCTGTGGGAATGCACAGGAAACTGAGGAGCACCTTTGGTTTGATTGCAATATCATCAAGGAGGTGAGTGCTATTGTACTGAACTGGCAAGGGATAGGTGAAAGGAAACTTTCTTTGGCTGATTGGTGGAGCTGGTTCTTTGAGTGTTCTAAGAGGAGCAACAACATCTATCTTAGTAAACTCATGGCCTTAGAAAGTATAGTTTACTTTACTTGGAAGATGAGAAATGAAGTCATCTTTCAAGCTAAGCCTATTAATGTTGATCTTTGTGCAAATGAGATTATAGGAGCTTGTAAGCTTAGAATTTTACATAAGCTTAGCATAAATGGTAGGAGAGGTAATGCTATGAGAAGGAGATTACATGTATAGTTGCTCCTTTTGGTTTGCTAGTTTTGGCCTTTGTTTTGATACTCCTTGTAAGTTTAGGATGTTGATCCTATCTTAATACAAAATTTACCATTTGGCTAAAAAAAAAACAAGTAAGAAGATTTTCTGTGTTTTTTACCCTTTAGTTACTAGCTTACATCAATTTCTTAAAAATCCTAATGCTGGTTGGAAGAAGTACCTTATTAAGATATTATAAAAACTTAACAGAGTACCATCATGAACATCTATGTCTAAGAAAAACCTAAGGAACTTACTGTTTCAAAATTGATTGGATCCATCTCTTTGAGCTTCTGGACATGACCCTTAGTTTCAGGATCAAAAACACCACCAATAAAGGTATACACCTCGGCAAAATCAGGAATACCTGCAGCACATATCCAATCCAATGTACTGAGATCACAAATAAATCAAGGATGAGCTTATGTATCAAGCTCGAGACTTAAAAAGGATAAAGAATAATTAGCAGCAGGAGAATATATCCAAATCATGCTTGTGTGCATCTAATATACACATATGCGAAGGAGATTTTAAGAAAATATACCATGGAGAACATAAGCTTTCTCTCTTTTTGGTAACTCGGTTGCTGGTAGCTTTGTACCAGGGCCACCAATGGTGCTTACAGCACAGTTGGAGACCCTTGTATAGCCTTTAGAGCCGATATTGTTGTATCAAGATATGAATTAGAAAAATCCCGAGCATGCTAAGGGTTACAAAGAAAAAATTTGTAAATTATAAACACACCTTCAGCTCCAGTAAGGGATTGGTCATCCTGCGATGTCATACCACTTGAAGGCGTGTTCATATGCAAAGAAGCATCATCCCAAATAGTGTAACCGGGTGGTAGAGAATTTAAAGCAGATGAGAACCCCATTGATGTAGGCAGAGGCACTAAAACTGTCCAGATATTAACCACATGTCAAAAATAAGTTCCTCAATGGCACTCATCCAGTTGATTAAAATTTTACAGCACAGCTTTAAGAACAAACCATTTTTTGATGCTTTGTGTGGGTAAGGATGAGATGCTTTTCGTTTAGGACGAGGAGGTGGAACATGTGCTACTGTCCCACTCTTTTGGACTTTCAAAAAGTACTTTTGAGCATGACTGCGAATCTGAGAAAGCAAGTTCGAATTAAGTTAGTATGTCCTCTCTGAGGTAATTATGTCAGTGAATAAATTTGAGATGATCAAATTAGATTGAGCAGGAAGTATATACTCCGTAATAGAATATTAAAAGATAGAAAAAACATGTTCTGTAACTGCAATTATTCCAAAAGAGATTAGATATGGCACAAGTCAAAAGTAAAGTACTCTATCTTCAAATACAATGTCTGCCTATGGAGACTTTCTTCATTTTATATTGGAGATGTTCAACTGTTTTCATGAGCCAGGTCGATACAACAAGAAAAATGTGTATGAGATTAATGTATTTATTTTAACTTGTTTATCTATATCTGCAATTCACAATGGCATATTTATCCAGCCGAAGGCAAGCGACTTAGAGACTGTCAAGATAAAGCAGCAAGCAAGAGAAGGAACCTGAATCACTGTCTTTGAACCAACAAAGTCTTCAATCTTCTTCCAGTCACGATCAAACCTACAACGTTCAAGAAAATTTATTTTAGAGTTTCGTAGTATTAGGAGAATTCAAATACTCATAATCAATCAGTACACATAGTATCACATATAAAAAAACTACAAAATGGCTATTTGGATTATTTGAGACTGTGAAACATTAATTTCTGATTGTACTTTGACAGGCCTTCTTAAACTTGCTGTAGGTACCTATTTCACTAAAAAGGCCAACCACTCGACCTTAATCACAAACACTTTGACTAATGAAATCTAAAATAACCTGCATTTCATATTTAAAATTTCCACTACTGTGATATCAGTGCAGTCAGAGTGAGCATATCTGCTGCTTCATCCGATCAACACGAAGATCTAAACTAATTACCGCAAACTCAAACGCATATCATCAACAACAAATTAAATTAAGCCTCGTAAATCTGGTTTCTGAAATAGAGCTACAACTAACACCTACAAATGAATTTCAAAACCAAAATTCGCCAATCATTTTCATCCTTCTCGTCACTCCAAGTTTAAAGTTCACACTAACATAGAACACAAAAACCAAGATTCCCAGCGAGATTCAACACAAGATCACAAAAAAACTCACTCAAATCATGCCGAAAAACAATCACACCGTATCAATCAACAAAAAAAAACAGATTCAAAGCGATTTACTAATTCGGCGATCAATTTCATCCTTCTTGTTACTTCAATGAAGAATTCAAAGTTCATACTAACATAGAACACAAAACCAAGATTCCGCGCGTCATCGTCATCCTCGCCACACAAGATCACAAAAAACTCACTCAAATCACGCCGAAAAACAATCACACCGTAACAATCAACAAATAAAAACAACAGATTCAAAGCTATTTACTAATTCGCCGAACAATTTCCTCCTTCTCGTGACTTAAATGCAGAATTCGAACTTCATACTAACATACAACACAAAAACCGAGATTCCGCGCCTAATCCTCGCGAGATTCAACACAAGATCACAAAAAAAACCCTCCATACATCATAACACTCAACAATCAACAAAAAACAACTACAGATTCAGAGCGATTTACTAATTCGCTGATCATCCCCATCCTTCTTGTCACTTCAATGCAGAATTCAAAGTTCATACTAGCATACAACACAAAAAACGAGATTCCTCGCGAGATTCAACACAAGATCACAAAAAAACTAGCGATTCACTCACAATTGAAGCGCTTCAAGGAACTTGTCATGCTCTTCTTCAGTCCAGCTCTCTCTGGATTTGGTAATAGTATAGGGCTTCCTAACCTTCTTCCCCGAGCTAGCGTCAGCTATGGCGGCTGTAGAAGCAGAAGACGGCGATTGTGAGGTTGGCGTTGAGGAATTCATGGCTGAGAAAAAACAAGCAAATGGAGTGGTGGCTGTTAGAGAGAGAAAGAGGGAGAGAAAACGCAGAGATATATACGTGGTTGGTTGAGGCGGTACAGATTTTGTGTGGGGGCCACTTGGCGTTACGTCGTTACGTGCTTTTTTATTTTTTAAAGTTTTTTGTTTTATTTTTTTGGGTAAACGGATATACTGTACTTGGTTTCTATGCCAGGTCAGTTCGGTAAGAGTATACTATCCGTATGTGGACTGAATTATTCAAAAAACTTTTTTCCAGAAATAGTTTGATTAGGGGTTGTTTGTTAAAAGAGTTGCAAAAGATGCATTCAATGAGAAAGAAACAGGGCAAGAAGGGCTGGATGTTAATGATCTCGAAAAAGCCTACGATATGATTCGTTGGGATTTTGTTGAGTTTGCACTGTTGGATGCGGGGTTTCCTAGGTCCTGGATTGATCTGATTATGGAGTATATCACCTCGGCCCAGATGCAGATTGCCTGGAATGGAGTCCCGTCTGAAAAGTTCAAGCCGGCTCGTGGGATTCGTCAAGGTGACCCGCTCTCTCCCTATCTTTTTGTGCTTTGTGTGGAGAAGCTGAGCCACCTCATTATGAACTCTATGGACTCGGGAAGTTGGCGTCAGATCAGGCTTACTCGCAGAGGACCTCGGGTCTCGCATGCGTTGTTTGCCGATGATATTCTTCTCTTCGCAGAAGCTTCGATCTCACAAGTGCAGGTGATTAAGGGAGTTCTTGATGTTTTCTGTAAGGCTTCTGGTCTTAGAGTGAGCAGTATGAAATCCAAGATTTTTGTATCCAACAATATTGACAGGAACATGGCTCATGCACTCAGGGATGCCAGTGGGTTTGTCTTGACTGAGGACCTAGGGTCCTACTTGGGTATGCCAGTGCTACATAAGAAGGTTTCGAAGGATACTTTCCAACCTTTGCTCGATAAGATCACATCTCGGCTTTCGGGATGGAAAGGCAGAACTTTGAGTTTTGCGGGACGGGTTACTCTTGTTAAGTTCGTGCTTAGTTCACTTCCGGTTTACACTATGGCTACGGTGCAGCTAAGAAAAGCTAATTGGAATGCCATTGATAAATTGACCCGCAAATTCATTTGGGGCGAGTGGGATGATCAGAGGAAGCTTCTGTTGGAACTGATTTATGACTGACTTCCGGGCACTTTTCTGGTGGGCTTCGGTCACCGGTTGAGCCGGATTATGGGAGCATTGGCTTCGTCTCCGCGAGCAGTACGCCGTAGTGTACTCACACGTCAAAATCGGGTTCCGTTTGAATGAGAAATGAAGGCTCAAAGTTGGTTGTTTGTGTAAGTACAAAGAACAATTTTGGAGCTGAATTTTGATATGGGTTTTGTCCCACATCGAAAATTAGGGTGGGAATATGAAGGGTTTATATACCCCAAACCCCATACCCTTGGTAAGCCCTTGGGAGAGGTATGGAGAGAGGACACGGGGGGCCCTCACGCGGTCCGTCCGTCGTGGCTCGTGGCTCGTGGTCTTGTGGAATGGGCCGTAGGCCCAAGCAGCAACTTAGCTTCTCTTTTTGAAGTGGGCTGGATCTGAAAGTTTTGGGCTTCCGGTTTTGGACTGCCTCGTTGGGGACGCCCAACTAATTCAGCAACAACCTCCTTGTTTTCCTCCACGTGCTCCACAACTGACTCCCACCTCGTTGGTGTCGTCAGATCCGAAATCTCCTCCTCTGCAACAAACTCAGACTCTTTTTAAAGAGAAGTCTGGTTCTCATTCTCGGTATCTGAAATCAATCAATCTCCCTCTTCTGCTTCTTCTTCTTCTTCTTCGAGAGTACTGCACAGATACTGGTTCGTTGGCTTCTGTCTTTTGATTGTGCAAACCAGAAGTGATCGTAGTTGTATCCTGGGATTCTCAACGCCGGTAACCGTCACATATACGGGGCGTTACAGAATTAAGGAAAGAGATCTAATCTCGACTCTACGCAACAGTTTCGTCAAGAACGATTCGGTAAAATTATTTCTTAATTATGTTCTTCGTTTTAATTCTTTACAGATTGTTATTCTACGAAATACAGGTCCTACAGCTTCATTATGTTGGATGGAAAGATGTGGGGAAACCGAAGGCTCCGCTCGATGAAGGAAATCAATCTAGCCTTAGTCGGGAAGCTTGGCTGGAGATTCTTACAGCCCAGGGATGAAGTCTGGAAAGAGGTCTTGTGGAAGAAATATGTGAGAAATACGGATGTTCAGAACTCATCTCTTGTGTGGAAGAGTCTTGTGAAAGGTGTCCGGGAAGTGGTTTACAAAGGAACGAGGTGGGTCCTTGGGAGCAGAACTGATATCCGCTTTTGGGAAGACGTGTGGCTCCTGGATCACGCCCTCAAAGATGAAGCGAAGGAGCATGTGAATGACCAGATGAGATCTCAAAATGTCAGATTCTTTTGGACAACGGGTTCGGGTTGGAATTGGTTGGTTCTTGTGCCGCTTCTGAACCACTCTACCATGCTCAAACTTGCAGCTGTGGCTGTTTCTGACGAGCCTGGTGCGATGGACTGTATGAGTTGGGCTCCTTCTCCGAATGACGATTACACGGTCCATTCTGCCTACAACCTCATCAAGCACAGGAACCCGGATTGGGAAGTGGACAGAGTGGTGTTCACCATAATCTGGAAATTGAAGACCCAAGAACGTGTTAAGCACTTTCTCTGGATGGTGGTGTGTGGGTGTATTCTGACGAACCAGGAAAGACGGAGGCGTCATCTCTCAACTGATGCGATGTGCTTTGTTTGCCCAAGTCAGGAGGAGTCTATGGAGCATATATTTCGCAGATGCACCGTGGCTCAGGAAGTTTGGAATTCTCTTAGCTTCCCCTTTGCTCGCTCAGTTTTTTTCGAGCAGGACGAGGCTACTTGGATCAGAATGAACATTATGTACAAGCCTACTCAGGATTGCGGGATGTGCTGGCCGGATATTTTTGGAGTTGCCCTTTGGTGGCTTTTGAAATGGCGCAATAATCGGGTCTTCGGCTATGCCCCGTTTGTTGGGGATAAAGGGGCCTTTATCCTTCAGTGGGCGACTGAGTATTATACGACTTGGAACTCTCGGATCGACAGACCTCTTAGGAAGGCGAAGGAAGAGATTATGATTTCCTGGAAAGCGCCTGATGCTGATTTTGTCAAGATAAATACCGATGGTGCCGTTAAGGGCGACTTGTTGGCCTCGACTAGAGGTGTCATTCGAGACAACAATGGGTTGTGGCTTGGCGGTTTCACCCACAACATCGTTCAATGCACGGTCCCACTCGCGGAGATCTGGGGTATCTTCCATGGCCTTGATTTGGCTTGGAATATGGGATTTTGCAAGATCATCCTTGAATCCGACTCTAAGCTCGCCATTCATCTCCTTCAATCCAAACTCGCGCCTCATCATCCACTTTTTTGCCTTACATCCCGGTGTCAAGGCCTCCTCCGTAGGGATTGGTGTGTCCAAGCCCGTCACATTTTCCGCGAGGCGAACATGATAGCTGACTACCTAGCCTCTTTTGCTTTTCATTTTCCGTTTGGTTGTAATTTTTTGGCTTGCCCGCCTGAGGGAGCTTTGTCGCTCCTTTCGGACAATTTTAGGGGGAGGACTACCCCCGCCTTGCTTCTGTGTAGTCCATTGTTTCTTTTGCAATCCACCATCGAGAGTGCCGCCTCTCGTTCGACCAAAAAAAAAGAGTTGCAAAAGAAGTATTAACTAATCATACTCAAAATTTAAATATTATATTATAAAACTACCAAGAGACATTATTATAAGATTATCTTGTATAAAAAACGAGAGGAATTGAAAAAACAACATAATTGATTTAAATGGATAATGCCAATTTGTTGGTTTCACGGACAATATAGAGAATTTCGAGCTTCATTCATTAACCAATTTTTCAACATTGTTCCAAGATAATGAACTCTAGATGAGTAGGTGACATTCCACCTTGCAAAAGGCGAATAATCTCAACACTATCACATTCAAGTTCGAAACGAACTACAATCAAAGATTTAGCTAAGAGCAGACCACGATAACACCTACTGTTTAATTTCGCCTTATCGAGGTTTGGGAGTTAAAATATATTTATTATGAATATGAAACGAGTCGAATTGATGTATTCTCAAACAACTAAAAATAAACTTGTAAAATAGGAAAGAATAGAAGAGCAAGATGCAATACTAAAGCAATATTTGCGCATCTATACTATAAACACACGGATGCTATATACAACCCGGTCAAATTATCAAATACCGTCTAGTCTCTCACGTTACACGAGAAACACGTCCTTCACGTAACGCAACATTAACAAAAAATATTATAAATTCAAAATTTTAATCTCGCGTTACGCGAGGGACGTGCTTCTCGCGTAACACGAGAGACCAACATTTCCCGTAAGGGCCTTTTTTAATTCTCGCGTTACGCGAGGTGTCTCTCCCTCGCATAGCTCGAGAGACCGAACGGTATTTAGTAATTTAGGTGGGGTGCATTTAGTAAGGGCCAATAAACAAGGCCTTCTTCTTAACCAAAAAGCAAGGCCTTCTTTATTCATAATATTGAGTCAATTTACTCATTCTTGAAGTACAAAAATAAGAAGTAAGAAAATCAACAACAATGTATTTTATGTTTTGATGTTGCTCCTTGGTGGTGGAGGTGACTATGATGTCCGAGTTGATGGCCCTGAGTGGCGAATTGGGCCTTTAGGCTTCGATGGAAACAAAAACGAATTTATGTTGCTCCTTGGTGGTGGAGGTGAATCTGATGTGCCAGTTGATGGACCTGAGTGAGGAATTGGGCCTTTGGGCTTCGATGGAAACAAAAACGAATTTATGTTGCTCTTTGGTGGTGGAGGTGACTCTGATGTGCGAGTTGACGGCCCTGAATGTTGAATTGAGCCTTTGGGCTTCGATGAAAACAAAGACGAATTTATGTTGCTCCTTGGTGGTGGAGGTGAATCTGATGTGCCAGTTGATGGGCCTGAGTGAGGAATTGGTCCTTTGGGCTTCGATGGAAACAAAAACGAATTTATGTTGCTCTTTGGTGGTGGAGGTGACTCTGATGTGCGAGTTGACGGCCCTGAATGTTGAATTGAGCCTTTGGGCTTCGATGAAAACAAAGGCGAATTTATGTTGCTCCTTGGTGGTGGAGGTGAATCTGATGTGCCAGTTGATGGGCCTGAGTGAGGAATTGGGCCTTTGGGTTTCGATGGAAACAAAAACGAATTTATGTTGCTCTTTGTTGGTGGAGGTGACTCTGATGTGCGAGTTGACGGCCCTGAATGTTGAATTGAGCCTTTGGGCTTCGATGAAAACAAAGGCAAATTTATGTTGCTCCTTGGTGGTGGAGGTGAATCTGATGTGCCAGTTGATGGGCCTGAGTGAGGAATTGGGCCTTTAGGTTTCGATGGAAACAAAAACGAATTTATGTTGCTCTTTGTTGGTGGAGGTGACTCTGATGTGCGAGTTGACGGCCCTGAATGTTGAATTGAGCCTTTGGGCTTCGATGAAAACAAAGGCGAATTTATGTTGCTCCTTGGTGGTGGAGGTGAATCTGATGTGCCAATTGATGGGCCTGAATGGCAAATTGGGCCTTTGGGCTTCGATGGAAACACAAACGAATTTATGTTGCTCCTTGGTGGTGGAGGTGAGTCTGATGTGCCAGTTGATGGGCCTGAATGTCGAATTGGGCCTTTCGGCTTCGATGGAAACAAAGGCGGATTTATGTTGCTCCTTGGTGGTGGAGGTGAATCTGATGTGCCTGTTGATGGGCCTGAGTGGTGAATTGGGCCTTTGGGCTTCGATTGAAACAAAGGCGAATTTATGGATGCAATTTCTTGATTTTCAAAGTCGAATATATCCACACTTCTTGTAGCTTCATTGACAAAGAACAAAGCAAGGAGGAACACTAGCATTACATGCATTGTTGATTTGTAGGACGCTATGATTGATCAACCAAATATTTAGAGACTAAATGAGATTTGAGATGTTTTTGGACCAATAACACTATTTATAGGCTAGTAAGTAGTAAGGAACTTTTAATATGTTATTTTCCATTATAAGAAAAATAAAATTTGTTTCTTTAGAAAATTGGTCAATTTTAATGCATACGTTTAATAGGGTCCATGCATAAAATGTTTAATGAATCTAGCATTGTAATTTGTGTGAATGTAGTAATTTGTTATCACGAATTGAAGGTAGATAAGATTCTTGCTTAGAGTGGAATTACTACTTATAAAATATTTTACCTATAGAATAATATACTTCCTATTTGGTTAAGTACTTGATGTATGTTATTTAATACATTTAGGTAGAAGGAAAGAAAGAAAAATGAAGAAGAAGAAAACACTTGTAATACGACCAAAAACATTGGTATACATATTTTATTATAATCAAATTATTTTCTATATAATAAAGATATATTGTAATGAGATATTGAGTAAGTAACATGTTAAAATTCATATTTTGTAAACATTAAATATTATTAGAATATTATGTTTCTTCTAATTGTCAATTTGTCGCTGTCATAATATCTGAGCTCCAATTTCGGTGAAAATAAACCTCAAATAAAGAAAGAAGACGATACATACAATTTTGATGATTCACTCTATGTATATTATTCCTATTATTGTTATAGAAATGAGTCACGATGTATAGGGTTTATGATCATAACCCTTGATGTCCGTGGTCATGAACAATAATGTTCATTGCTCTAAAAATAATGTTTGAGGTATGTTCACAACAAAATGTAATGAACACGATCTACATTAGTGTTTGTGACACTTGAGCGTGAATGTTTATAGCTTTGAACACAAAATATTCACAACGAAAATTCAATAAACGAAAAATAAAATTAGTGAAAATAATTGCTTAAAAAATTGATCAATATTTTAACACAAATAAATAAACATTTAATAAAATACAGATGTCATAAACATAACAAGTTATTATGTTGTTACCGATATATCAGTGTATATATGTATATTGTTCTCATTCCTCGTCTAGTCTTCATGCTCTATAACTTTGACAATTAACATTTGGCTATCTGATTTTATTAGGCTTGATGCATGGCGTTGAATCCTCTATTGTATGTATATACTCTGAAGTCTTTAAAATTACCAAATGAAAACCTTAATTCGAATGAATATAAAAATAAACTAGGCCCACGCTTGGTACTTGCGTGCTTTGTGTGCAGAACACATAACCCTCACGATTTCTCTTAGAAAACCTCACTTATACGCCTCACTAGCTCGTGTTCTGAGTATACACGTTAAGTTATACTCCCTCCGTCCCTTTAAGTTTTTCCTGTTTCCGTTTTGGGCGTCCCTTTAAGTTCTTCCTATTTCCATTTATATCCATTAATTTCTCTCCATTATACCTTTACTTTATTTATTTTATTCATATCTTAACAACACTTTATCAATCAAATCAACATTTTTCCATCTAATAAACTTCCTATTGGGTGAATTTTATGATTTACCGCGCCATTACTTACACTCTTGTTTTGATTAGACTTGCCTTAATTCGTGTGCAAAGTACACAATAGGAAGAACTTAAAGGGACGGAGGGAGTACACAATAATTTCAAATTTCTTGACCTATGTCTTTATTGTTATTGTTGATTCTCGAGTTTATAAATTTAGAGTTTATTAGGTAAAATAGTTTATAGTTTATTGTTCATAAAAAGATATATTCTTATAGAATTTGTGTATTTATAAAAAATGTGTGAGTAATGAGAAAAAATAAGTTGCTTTTAAACAACAAATTATATGGGCCAAACAAAGTCTTAATGAAATGTAAATGTAAACGACGGGACTATCAAAAGAGCGTGCTCGGTCTTATTGTATCTCGAAATATTGAACTAAAAAACTATAATTGTACGGCGTTATGACTTGAGAACCAATACATGCCATTGATCCTAAGTCTAACATTTAGAGTCGTATCGATGACCCCTCAACTGAAATCTTTTGAGACATATTTCCATGCTAAGCAAAATCTCTAGACTAGTAAATTGTTTGTATCACTGGCGTACATTAGATAAATCAACAACTTTCATAACCAGCTTGATTGATTGTTTTCTACTTGATGTGTTATTCTTTTTTTTTGGTAAAAGGAGAGACAATACTCTCGCAAAATACGATCCATCATTAGAGACGAAGAATTTTATTCTATACGAATTACGATCCATCATCTATAAGGAAAGTTACACATATAATTTGAATTTCTAATCTATGCCTTTATAATAAAAGTATTTGTGAATAAATAATATTTTTATGATAAATTAATTTATAGGCAATATACAATGTGTACTCGTATTTGTTACTACCGTTTGGCGCACAATTTTTTGTATTTATACACGTATGAAATTTCGTGGCTGCAGAGAGCTATGAAATTGAGGTAGTGGATTGAAGTCGAAGGAGAGAAGGAAATCAAAACCCTAACAAAATTCCAATGGATATTCTGTTTCCTGTAGGAAGAATTTCAGTCACTCGATCTTCACACCACTCTTCCTTTCCATCGTCTACAACATCTCCTCTCTCTTCCGATCCCTCTTCTTCTTCTCCATCTTCGTCTTTCAAAACTCGCTGTTCTCCGGGGAGCTCACAGCAACCAAGCGACGGCGGCGATAATGGTGAAAATAACAAAGGTATGTAGTTCTAAACGCTAATTGATGTTGCCTTTGTTTTGATTGTTCGGTTTCCGTTGTTGTTCATTCCGTGGTTGATCAGATTGTGAATTGAGTGAATGAAGCTGACACAATTTAGTAAATTGATGATTTCTGTAGTCTTGAAAAAGTTCACAATCGACGATTTGTAGTACTGATATTCAAAGGTTCGTAGTCCCAAGCCCTAATTGATGTCGTTTTCGTTTTGATAGCTCAATTTCCGGTCTTGTATTGTGGTTGGGATACTGGTTCATTGTGAGGTTTAGGGATTAGTGTTGAAATTGAGTGATTTGATGATAAGTTGGAAGTTTAGAGACGATTTGTGGTAGTGAAATTTGTGTAGTTTTGTGGTAGTAAATCATATCTCCAGCAAGTTTTCTTCGGCTGATCAGATCATTTTGTGAATTGAGTGAATGAAGCTGACAAAATTAAGTAATTTGATGATTCGTGTAGTGTTGAAATTAGGTAATTTGATGATTCGTCTAGTGTTGAAATTAGGTAATTTGATGATTCGTTAGAAGTTTAGAATCAAGGATTTGTAGTACTGAGATTCAAAGGTTCGTAGTCCCAAGCCCTAATTGATGTCGTTTTCATTTTGATCCCTCAGTTTCCGGTGTTGTATTGTGGTTAGGATACTGGTTCATTGTGAGGTTTAGGGATTAGTGTTGAAATTGAGTGATTTGATGATAAGTTGGAAGTTTAGAGATGGTTTCTGGTAGTGAAATTTGTGTAGTTTTGTGGTAGTAAATCATATCTCCAGCAAGTTTTCTTCGGCTGATCAGATCATTTTGTGAATTGAGTGAATGAAGCTGACACAATTTAAGTAATTTGATGATTTGTGTAGTCTCGAAGTTAAGTAATTTGATGATTGGTGTAGTCTTGAAATTACTTTGATGATTCGTTAGAAGTTTAGAATCAACGATTTGTAGTACTGAGAGTAGTGTAGTGTTGTGGTGTTAAATCATTTCTCCAGCAAGTTTGTTTTGGCTGATAACATCATATTATGAATGAGTGAATGAAGCTGACACAATTAAGTAGTTGATGATTCGTGTAGTGTTGAAATTATGTAATCTAATGATTCATTGGACGTTTAGAATTGACTATTTGTCGTACAGATTCGTCTAGTGTTTTGGTGTTAAATCATGTCTGCAACAAGTTTTCTTCGGCTGATCAGATCATATATTATGATGAGTGAATGAAGCTGACACAGTTAAGTAATTTGATGATTGTTGAAATTAAGTAATTTGAGGATTCGTTGGACGTTTAGAATCAACGATTTGTAGTACAGATTTGTGTAGTGTTGCGGTATTAAATCATGTCTGCAGCAAGTTTTCTTCAGCTGATCAGATCATATTATGAATTGAGTGAATGAAGCTGACACAGTTAAGTAATTTGATGATTCATGTAGTGTTGAAATTAGGTAATTTGATGATTCTTTAGAAGTTTAGAATCGACGATTTGTAGTGCTGAGATTCATGTAGTGTTAAATCTTGTCCACACCAAGTTTTCTTCGGCTTATCAGATCATATTATGAATGAAACTGTCACAATTAAATCTGCTAAGCTCCTCGCTTTTCCGAATGCCATGGCCGGAAAAGCTGCAACCAATGTCATTTTGATGCCAAATGCTTGAGTTGTTATGAAATTTCCTGTTTGAAATGTTCTTGTAGAATGAATTTCCCTTTATGTTTATTGTAATTGTGAAGTTTGAACAGGATTGTGCTAGTTCCTGAACAAATTAGGCATCATTAGACTACATCATGTTATAAGGAGTTTCAAATCATGTGATCAGAAGTACAAAAATATAAGAAAGATCAGATCAAAAGGTTCAACACCTGAGTTTAAGGCTAGATGTGTCCTCTAGGAAGATTTGATGATGAATCACATTGAATGAACGCATATTTGGTTGTATTCGTAGCAAATATTTAGCCTTGTAACATCATCCAATTGCGTTGATCTTTTAGATGATTCAGCCCTTTTACTTTGAAGGTTTTGTTTTAGATGTCAAATACCCCCATGTTGCAGAAACCAGATGAAGATCATAATGAACAAATAAATAGCAAGTAAAGTTATCGACAAAGATTTGATTTCTTCTTGGCCTTTATATTTCTCTTGTAGGGGTTGGTTATGAGTTCATCACTTATCTAATGATTCGGAAGGGTGATGAAACTTATTTTCTCAGATTGACTCTATGCAACAAATAACTTAATTGCTTACTTCAGATAAGAAACCGTCTATGGACTGGGACAAAGCATGGACAAACTTCAGGAAACAAGGAAGAAAACGCCCGTCTTCACAATTCTCCCCAAACAAATACGTGACATGGAACCCAAGACGATCAAACTACCCGCTCTCTGAAGAGGTTGATCCCATAAAGAGAACAGAGAGATCAAACCTCATGTTATGGACAAGTCCCAAATTCACATTAGGCGGGGCAATAGTCATAGTGTCATTGCTTTTGGTCTACACTTTACTTGCACCGATGAAGTAAGCTCGATGTTTAGTGTGACAATTCTTATATGTTTTTGCAAGTTCATTGTTTCTTAAGTCTGCATTAAGCGCTCTAGCTCTGGAAGAGCAGTTGTAGAATAGAGAGCTTGCATAAGCTCTTGTCAATTGAATGTAGCGCATATACATACGTATATATAAATACAAGAAGGGTTGGAAACGCTTCAATGCTTTATGTTGATCAACATGTTTATTTCAGGTTTGTGGACAAAATCAAATGTGATGTTACACGCAATAAACCTACATTTAACATGTGATAATCTACTACGGAGTATTAATTTAAAGCAATACTCAATTTCAGCCACATGTCATCGCCTCACTAAAACCGTCACATTTCGTTTTAAAATTGATTTTGTCGCATGTAATTTTTCTACCATTTGCCTTTTTGATAAAAAAAATCATGTAATAGAAAAATTATAAATATCTGTAAATGTTTATTTTAGGATAATTAAGATATGCAAGATTCATGCTTCTTTATATACATTTTAAAAATTAGAGGTTTTTGGTTTAAATCACCCGTTATCTTCCAAAATTTGCAAGGAATCACCCGTATCTTCGTTCTAAACCACCCAAAACTTGTCTTCCGTTAACAAAGTCACACCCGTCCCCTTCTTCCGTCAATTTTGTCGTCCAGAATGGTGAAGTTACCATTTTACCCCTTTTAAATTTCAAAAATTACACATCAATAAAAACGTAAACCCTAAACACAATCTGAAAAAAAAACTCGATAGAGGAGGGAGGCGGCGGGCGATTGAGAACTCGATAGAGGAAGTAGAAGTGGATTTTGGTCCATTTGAGGAGGTCGAGGTGTAATTGTGAGGTAGGAACTCGATAGAGGAAGTAGAAGTGGATTTGAGAATATGAAGGGTTTATATACCCCAAACCCCATACTCTTGGTAAGCCCTTGGGAGAGGTATGGAGAGAGGACACGGGGGGCCCTCGCGCGGTCCGTCCGTCCGGTCCTGGTCCGTGGCCCGTGGCTCGTGGTCTTGTGGAATGGGCCGTAGGCCCAAACAACTAAGCTTCTCTTTTTGAAGTGGGCTGAATCTGGCAGTTTTGGGCTTCCAGATTAGGTTTTAAGCTGCCTCGTTGGGGACGCCCAACTGGGTCAGCAACAACCTCCTCATTTTCCTCCACATGCTCCACAACTGACTCCGACCTCGATGGTGTCGTCAGATCCGAATTCTCCTCCTCTGTAACAACCCAGACTATATTTAACAGAAGTCTGGTTCTCATTCTCAGATATCTGAAATTACACAGCAATCTCCCATCTCTTCTCTTCTTCTCCTTCTCTGAGAGTACAACGCAGAACACTGGTTCGTTGGCTTCTACTTTTGATTGTGCGAAATAGAAGAGCTCGCAGTTGTATCCTGGGATTCTCAACGCAAAGTTTCTGAACTACAAGATGGTTGATTCAAAGTTAGTCGTGGAACAGGTTGAAGAACTACAACTGATCGTCCATGAAGTGATCCCGGAAGGAATGACCATCTGTGAGGCTTTCCAGGTAGGTGCCATCATTGAGAAGCTTCCTCCATCCTGGGAGCAGTTCAAGGTCTACTTGTTGCTAAAGCAAAAGGCAATGAGGATTGAAGACTTGATCGTGAGGCTTCGGGTCGAGGAAAACAATAAGAGGGCCAATCAAGTTGGGCTTTCTAACAAGGCAAACCTGACTGAGCATCGAGACAAGGGGAAGAACAAGAAGTTTCAACCTCAAAACACCACAAACTTCAAGAAGCAAGGAGCAAAGAAGTTCAGTGGAAAATGCCACAAGTGTGATAAGATTGGTCACAAGGCAGAAGAGTGTCGCAGCAAGCCCGACAATAGAAGATACAAAGGGAAGAAGTCTCAAGCCAATTTAGCTGAAAACTCGCTGACAGCAGACGACCTGTGTGCGGTGAATGAAGTGAATTTGGTTGGGAGCAACCCAAAGGAGTGGTGGTACGATACAGGTGCCACTAGACACATCTGCTCGGATAAGGGATTGTTTACCACTTATCAGAAGAGCCGAACAGAGGAGAAGCTCTTCATGGGAAACTCTGCGACATCAAAGGTTGAAGGTATTGGGAAGATCGTGCTCAAGATGACTTCTGAGAAGGAGCTGACTCTCAACAATGTGCTTCATGTGCTAGACATTCGAAAGAATCTGATCTCAGGGACTCTTCTCAACAAGAATGGGTTCTGTGTCAAGTTTGTGTCTGATAAGTTTGTTCTTTCTAAGAATGAGATTTATGTGGGGAAGGGTTATGTGAAGGATGGGTTGATCAAAATGAATGTAATGACAGTCCTTCCGAAAAAGGTTGTAACTAATGTTTCAGTGAATGAGAATAGTCCTATTGCTTATGTCGTTGAGTCTTTTAATATTTGGCATGAAAGATTGGGACATGTTAATTATAAATCTATAAGTAGACTAATAAGCATGAACATGATTCCAAAATGCAAAACAAGTAAAGACAAATATGAAGTATGCGTACAAGCAAAACTCACAAAAAAGCCATCACCCCATGTAGAGAGAACAACCGAACCTCTAGGACTAATTCACATTGATTTATGTGATTTAAAGTTTGTGCAAACTAGAGGCGGTAAGAAGTACTTTGTGACCTTCATTGAAAATTGCACACAATATTGTTATGTATATCTGTTACATAGCAAAGATGAAACTTTGGAAAAGTTTAAAGAATACAAGTTGGAAGTTGAGAACCAACTTAGTAAAAAGATTAAAATGATCCGAAGTGATAGAGGAGGCGAGTATAGTGAACAATTTAATGCATTCTGTAGAGAACATGGAATCGTTCATCAAACTACTACGCCTTACTCACCTGAATCTAACGGGGTTGCGGAATGAAAGATCCGAACTCTCAAAGAAATGATGAATGCAATGCTGCAAGAATCTGGGTTACCACAGAACATGTGGGGGGAAGCGTTGCTAACCTCCAACTACATTCTCAACAAAATACCGCATAAGGTGACTGAAAAGACGCCTTATGAGTTGTGAAAAGGTAATGTACCTTCGTACAAATACCTCAAAGTGTGGGGGTGCCTAGCAAAAGTGGCGGTGCCACCCCCTAAGAAGGTCTCAATAGGACCAAAAACCGTTGATTGTATCTTCATCGGGTATGCACACAATAGTAGTGCGTATCGTTTCTTGGTATACAAGTCTGATATACCACATATATACATGCAAATACAATAATGGAATCAAGAAATGCATCCTTCTTCGAAAACATGTTTCCATGTAAGGATAAAGAAAATCTGAAACGGACTCGTGAAGAAGGTGAAGCAAGCACTTCTGTTCAACCAACAGAAGAGGACAATGATGAACCTAGATGTAGCAAAAGAGCTAGAAAGGAAAAATCATTCGGTCCTGATTTTGAAATGGCTTATCTTTTGGAAAATGAACCTAGAACATTCAAAGAAGTCATGTCAACACCAGATGCACCTGCTTGGAAGGAAGCGGTGAAAAGTGAAATCGACTCCATTATGCAAAATCATGGGAGTTAGCCGAGTTGCCATCAGGCTCGAAAGCTCTTGGAAGCAAATGGATTTTCAAAAGAAAATTGAAATCCGATGGCTCGATAGACAAGTACAAGGCTAGGCTTGTGGTGCAAGGATTTAGGCAAACAGAAGGCTTGGATTTCTTTGACACCTATTCTCCAGTAACGAGAATAACTTCAATAAGAATGCTAATAGTCATTGCAGCTATACGCAATCTAGAAATACATCAAATGGATGTAAAAACAGCTTTTCTGAATGGAGAGCTAGAAGAGGAAATTTATATGAAACAACCTGAGGGTTATGTTGTCTCTGGACAGGAACACAAAGTGTGTAGACTTGTGAAATCCTTATATGGACTAAAGCAAGCTCCTAAGCGGTGACACGAAAAATTTGACCAAGTAATGATGTCAAATGGTTTCAAAATAAATGAATGTGACAAGTGTATCTATGTCAAGGAAACTGCAAAAGAATACATTCTGTTGTGCCTATATGTGGATGACATACTCATCATAGGTAGCAACAATGACATGATCAAACAAACCAAGAACATGCTTAATGGAAAGTTTGACATGAAAGACTTGGGACTAGCGGATGTGATCTTAGGGATCAAAATATTTAGACATTCAGAAGGAATAGTCTTGTCTCAACAACATTACGCCGAGGCGGTACTTGAACGATTCAAGAACTATTCAAATGGGATTGCAAAAAGTCCGGTGGACCCGCATCTCAAACTGAAGAAAAACTCGGGTAATGGCACATCACAGTTAGAGTATGCTCGTGTGATAGGAAGTCTTATATACTTGATAAATTGCACAAGACCAGACTTAGCACATGCTGTCAACGTACTAAGTAGATATACCAGTAATCCAGGACACAATCACTGGAAAGCAATAACTCGAGTATTGAACTACTTGCGACATACTCGGAGTTACGGGCTGCACTATGGAAGATATCCAGCCACTCTGGAAGGCTATAGCGATGCTAACTGGATATCAGATTCAAAGAACTCAAAATCCACCAGTGGGTATGTGTTTATGCTGGGTGGTGCAGCTGTATCATGGAAATCCTCAAAACAAACGTTATTGGCCAGATCCACAATGGAATCTGAGTTCATTGCTTTAGACAAAGCAGCTGAAGAAGCAGAATGGCTTCGAAACTTTATGGAGGATATTCCTTTGTGGGAAAAACCAGTGCCAGCTTTAGGTGTACACTGTGATAGTCAATCGGCTATCTCTCGGGCACTGAACACAATATATAATGGTAAGTCTCGCCACATAAGACGACGACATAAAACCATAAGACAATTGCTCTCAACTGGTGTAATCTCAATAGATTATATCAAGTCAGCTGACAACCTAGCAAATCCGTTCACTAAGGGATTGTCAAGAGAGCAAGTTGTAAAGTCATCTAGAGGAATGGGTTTAAAGCCTATGACTAAAGAGGATGCTTGATGACAACCCTACCTAAGTGATTGGAGATCCCAAGAAATAGGTTCAAGGGAAAAACAAATTCAAGTCGAATCTAGAGAGCACTTGGAGATATTATATCTTCTTCCCCAGTTCCTAGGATGATAAAAGTGCAATGGCAAAAGTAGAGGTTAAGCATTTGCTTTTAATGATTCCATAAACTTTGAAGAACAAGGTAGGGTATAAGCAATACCATTTATGGTCAATCACCTTATGAGTGTGAAACGGGGCCGTTTTTAGGAGAAAGATGAGAGGTTGTTTTCTCCAAGTTCACTAATAACCAGGGATGTTCACGGCCAAAATGAACATAATCAAGAACCTAGTTCTGTGAGAAGATGAAACTGTGTGATAGTTATTGTCTAGGTTTACGTCAAAGTCCAGGTGGTTCAAGACATCATGTTCACTACCTGGTCGAGTAAATCCAAAATGAACATAATCAAGAACCTAGTTCTGTGATAGTTTCTGTTTGGAGGAAGCCCCATTTCTTGGAAGTCCAAAAAGCAGTCCATCGTATCTTTATCTTCAGATGAAGTTGGCTACGGTTTTTTGGAAATAAAAGAGAGCGAGAAACAATTGTCAGAACGCGATCGCAATTTGCAAACCACACTTGCGGTTTGGAACCATGTCGCCGACATCTCTTTTTGAAACGACTCGTTCTCTCTCGTCCGAGATCGGAATTGAGTGATTCCAAATCCCAAAGTTTTATCTTGAAGTCTAGTTTCTTTCCTCTGGAATACTTGTCTTCTCGTCTTGACTCGAACCGGATCTCTACGAGCTTGAATGACTACAATAAGAGCTCGAACTACTTTAAATGACTCCAATGATGGCTCATAGCGATCTTTATCTCTTGCTCCAGTGGTTAGCACATCTCTAGATTTAGGACGAGGCGTCATTGATGATAGCTCAGATGCTCCCACATCAATAAGTAATAGATATGTTTGAGCATAATTACCAAGATTTTCTTTGTTTTTTGGCTTTTTGAATAGGCAAACGATATCTATTTTGGATGAATTTTATATGCACGCGACTGTATTGAAATTATCTACAAAATTATGGGTAAAACATTAAAGAAAATCTACACGGTGTATGAATACGTTTTGTACTAATGTCATTGGTGGATCACATATGGAATGCACCGAGGGTGGACGGTAAATAGCAAAAATGATGGGCAGTGAATACATGAATGGGAGTCCATCCTAGCCAGCTAGGCACTCCTAGATTAACCCATCAGATAATTAGAAGACCAAAATAAAAAAGGTTGGTATAAGAACCAAACTATATCATACCATGTCTAACAGTCCAAGTATGCTGATATAATATCATAAATCTCCTGATATAAACATTATAAATCTAATCAATATCTGAAATACATAACTCTTATAACTCAATTTTGACCCAATTAAGGAATGTATTGGTTGTTTTATAAACTTTTCTAAACCAATGGTAGACACTATCAATGAAACAATTTTTCATGAAATTTGCTATACTGAAACATTCTAACATCAATGCTAATTCAGAACAAGAAATCACAACACGTGAAGAGACAATTGTCAATCCTACAAATAACTTATTCGCATTGGGATATTATTTTGCTCTCACCAATCTTTCCATCCTATCTTTTCTCATACAAATTCTACCCTTATCCAAGCATCCGCCTGGACCTCAACTTTACTGTAAAACTCAAATCACTATAACAATTGTTCCTTTTTGATCAAAAAGAATAAAAAAGTTTGAGCATGCTTTAATTGAGACACATGCAAAGAATTAATGCTGGCAAAAAGGAAGAGGTAACACTTGGTGTTATGCCGATGCAACAGATAACTTCTCTTCTGGCTCTTCAAGATCAAGTGCCTGCAACAGTTTTGGCCATGATTCAGGGATTCCTCCTGGTAGATCAAATTCCAGTAGTTTGCCTCGGTTCTTGTAGAAACCCTCAAGGGGCTGGCTCTGCAAGAAAATGTGGATGATTACCAAAAGTAATACAATCAATCGGATATAGATCCCGAAATAATACAATAAATCGATTCTTGTAGAAATCCTCAATGAGTTTTTGAGTTACACTTGGGGGAGTAAAACCCAGAAAATAAATGATAATTTAACTTGCATGAATAAATAATAGGAACATTATCACTTTTAGTTCACAAGTTAGTAGTTTTTTTATTTATTTTGGTAGCTTTTGGTTGTTTTCCCTTAAAAAAACATCTAGTTGATACATCAAGTACCAAGACAAAATTGAGAAAGATCTAATAACTGAATTACTCAAGTGATATGCCAAAGGGAGACAGATATAATAACTTAAAGGAGCAAATAATAGGACACTAGTCACTTTTGGTTTATAAGTTACTTTGTATTATTTGGGTTTTTTTTTAGTTAAATCCAATAGTCTGCATCACTTTCTGTTGTTTGTATTATTTGGGTAGTTTTTCAAATTGAGAAGTAACATCTAATTGATACATCTAGTATCAAGCCAAACTGAGAAAGATATAATAGCTGAGTTGCTGAAGTAATAAAAAGTTACCATTTCGCTGTATACACGAAGCCTTTGCTTCACAACTTCTTCGGTATCATCAGCTCGTGTGATGAGCTTTGAAACACATTGTGGAGGAGACAGAAGCGGGTCCATCATAATTCGGTGCCCATTCTCACACTTGATATCAATGGTGGCAACATTGAAGTTTTTACCACACTCACTGCAGATCCTTCTTCCTAGGCACTTGTCTATCAATGCCTGTTCTGGGAGCTTCAAATTTACCACCAAATCTATGTCCATAATCCCTTCCAATATTTCCTAAATAAAAAAAAAGAGATATATGAAACTTAGATAGTATTAGTAATTTAGTTTAAGAAACAAAAAACAAACATAATCTTACCGCTTGTTTGATTGTACGAGGAAATCCATCAAGAATAAACCCTGCCTCTCCTGCAGCTTCTCCTGCTTCAAGTCTTTTTGAAAGAAGAGAGATGATGATTTCATCTGAAACCAGCTTCCCTTGGTTGACAATTTCTGCAAGCTGAAGTAGAAAAAAGAAGAGAGATCAATAATAATACACACAACAATTGCTATAAATTAATGTTTTCATGAAAACTAAATAAAATGTAGCAAGGTCAATACTCAACAAGAAACATGGCTAGAAAACCAAGTATTTGGATTAAGTAAGCTTGTAGAATAATTTATTAGTGCTGAGTGCTAGAAAAGCATATTGAGTATATTCCGGGTCTCAAATCTTACAGTTAATAACATATAACGGATTAGATCAGGACAAGATGAAGACGCTGAATTCGTCCATCCCCACCCTCAAAATTCACAGATTTAGACATCTAATACTAGCAATTTGATCATTCGTAGAGGAGATCAAAGCTCCAATCAAGCTACGAAAAAATTATAAGCTTTTGGTCTGTTTTTATCATAAACATTATTTTGCTTCTGCAAGCTAACAAAAAATGTTGCAAGGGCAATATTCAAGAGGAAACAGAACAAGAAAACCAAGTATTTTTTTTTTTAGGTCGAGAGAAAACCAAGTATTTGAATTAACTAAGCTTGTGAAATAATTTATTAGTGCTCAATGCTAGGAAGGCATCATGCTTGGATTACAACAAAGTTAAATCATAAACTCCAAATCTGATGACAGTAGTCATGTGGTCAAATCTTACAGGTGATAACATAACGGATTAGATCTGGACAAATTGCTGAATTCCTTCACCCCAACCCCAAAATTCCCAGATTTAGACATCTAATACTAGCAATTTTATCACTTGCTGAGGAGATCATAAGCTAAACCAAATTCTAGCCATTCGGACACCAAATTATTCAATCCCAATCGCCTAATTGCAGAAAACTCAAACAACTACCTAACTCTAGATGAAAACTAGTAGACTAAAACTACCAATTTGATCTCCGCTGAGGAGATCAAAGCTCCAATCAATTTCACAATGAAAATATCAAAATTCAAACGGTCAAATCAAAATATAGCAATTCAGCAACAAAATCATTCAATCCAATCACCTAATTCCACAAAACTCAAACAAGCATACACAAACCCTAAATGTTCCCCAAATCCAACAAACCAAACAGAAGCGCCAAACCTGCTGAGAGAGAGGCCCGGACGAAGCGAGCTCATTACGAACAAGATCTCCGGTCGCGATATGAGGAACACCAAGCCGAGCCGAGAGACGACTAGCATAAGTCCCTTTTCCGACGCCAGGACAACCGAGAAACACCCACTGAATGTTCCTCTTACTCCGATCCGCGGAGGAAGAGAAGGCTCTCCATATTGAAGACGATGCGGAGGAAGCGAGCCTTCTTGTGGCAGCCATTGTTGAGAGTAAGAAAAAGCTTCGGAAATGCTCCTTCACTCTCTTTCTATCTCTCCCTCTCAACAGGACGACGACTCTTCTAGGTTTTCATTCGTGCCTTTTTCTTTTTCTGTTTTCTTTTTTTACGTACGAAAATTCAGGTCCGTAAAATCTCGGTATGACCTCAGCAAACGTATGCATTGTATAACTATGCCCACGTTCGCATATATAGAGAGTGCTTAGATATTTTCCTTTCCTTTTCACAAAACTTCATATATAGAGATGCTTTGATATTTTTCTTTTCTTTTCTTTTCAATAATAAGAGTATGTTTGGCAAAACCATTATAAAGGGGTTTTTATGGTACCAACAAGCATGTGGTCGGGTGGTAAGAGACCCCAATCACCCTACATGAGGTTTCGAGTTCGAGACTTGGTGGAAATTAAAAATTGTTTGTTGATGAAAAATGTTTTTACAAATGTTTAGCCAAACAAACCTCAAGTTTAGGGCGTTTAAATTCACACTCATCTTTTTATATCCAACACCCGTTTTAAGCACATATTTAACGCGTTCAAACAAATCGGATCGATTTTGTACGCATTATAGATACGCTAAAAACCAAAAAAATGCCTTTATAAATATTTAAAAATCCAATCTAATTTTGAATGCGCCTAAAATTATATCAGATTTAAAAAAAAAAAAGTTTAGACGCAATAAAAACGGGTTATAATTTCTCGGATGAGGTTTTTTTTTCTCCAGTTTCTCCACAAACCTATTGAAGCAAAAACAAATGAACAAATAGAGCGATTAACTTTACTTATCATATAAGATTAGAAAGGACCTCTATTTTTTTATTTTTTTTGGTATGAAGAAAGGACCTCTATTCATAGTAGAGCATTAACAACTTAGTGAAATACATTTATCTAAAAAGGGAAAGAAATTGGCATTAACAGAAAAATCATCTGCTACCAGAGCCTGATTTTTTCTTCAGCCATTGCCGAAGAGACTTTCTCGTCACTACTAGCCTCTGCAACACTGCAGGTCTCCTGGTGGCAGTTGACAGTTTCTGTACTTCAGTTTTTGTATCTGAGCTTGAAGATGACTCGGTATCGGGTTTTCTGTCCGCTTTGATGCTGGGATTGACAGAAACAACTTCAAGTCCTAACTCGTCTCTCAGTAGACGAGTTATGGCGTCTTTGATAGTGGATACTGAGCTGAGTGTTCTTACCCCCAGTATGATTATCAGATCATCATCTAGAGTGTGGCCTGAAAAGAGCAAAAGTTGAGCTTGATCGGATGTTGTTTGGGTGTTTATTCGAATGAAAGTCGTCATAAGCAATTGTTTTCATACCCGATGAGTGAATTTCTTTGATCATACGTAGAACAGACAGTACAACAATCCGAGACTCTACCTGCAAATTGTATAGCCAACAAAATGTCACATGATATGTCGTAATTATGCGAATATTATGAGACAGTTTCATAAAAAAGGAATGAAACTATAAGCAAATTGACAGTTTGGTTTAGTTGTACCTTGGTAAGATCCTGGATGTCAACCACTAGACGTTCGGTTTTGTCCTGCAGTAAGTGTGATGCAACTCTTTCCAGAAGCACATTTTGTGGGCCCCATGTATCAGCTGTATCGGCGATACTAGATTCGTCTGCTTTTATGGTGTTTTTTTGTATTACTCCCTCACACCATTCTTCTATCAGTTGCTTAAGATAGTAGTCATTAGCTTTATAACTGGACAAAAAGGAAACCAGCAGTTAGCTTACAGAGAAAATAAATGGTGACTGAATGGTGAAAATATAGAAGGTTGTAAATTGATGTACCCTAATTTTCGCATATCCTGGTATACGGCTAAACCTTGTTGAACTTCTAGAAATGAGCCGTATCTATCACGGGATCTAAGGAGTGTATTGTATGTCACCTGTAAGAAGCATGTTGAAATCATATGATTCAGTGTTCGGGAAAAAAAAAAGGACACAGTGGCTGCATCATAAATGATTTTAAGGAACTGAAACCGAAAAATATCTACAATTTTGACGCACCAGATTTGGTTTTATGCCAAATCTCATCATTTCAGCATACAGAGAAAATGCCTGCTTCAGCTTTTTATGTTGCACACAAACCTGCAAAAAAGTGTACAACGTCCATTAACTTTATCTCCTTTATTAGAAGGCCATATATTGACATAGTGTTTCTGGAGTGTACAAGTCGATCAGGTTTACGGAGCACCAACCTTGATAGTTGCAGTGTAAGCAACCACATCGGGCTTGCATCCAGCGTCATGCATAGATTTCAGATTCTGCAGGAAAAAAAGAGTGCACATTGTAAGACGACTCAAGGTTGTTTGCTCACATGTACAAAATGATTACAAAAACAGAAGGCATAACTCATATTCTAGAGAAATTCAATACCAGAAGATCATATATATAATCCATTCATATATGATCAACAAATATTTTCAAACTGGCCAACACAATCCTAGATATCATGCACAAGAACGTCTTTCAATATCAATAATGGATCTTATTCATGACAAAGAGAACTTAAATAAGTAACTTCTATTATCACTTTTGTGGAAATACTTTGGAGTTTTGATCTCTCATTATTTCTTTGTTTTGACATTAGAATTGTCTCAACTCTCAAGGCAGCAAATAACAAAGTGAAAAAGGCACTACTGTCTGGCCCGTGTATGATGAATTGATGAGTTAACAATTGTAGCTAGGAGCGAAAAATTATTCCACTCCCCTACCACATAGATTTACCTGTAACATATATTTTCTACTTTCATGTCCAGCATTTATATTCCTATTAATCAATTTTGTTTCCCATCTGGATTGCAGAAATCATTTTGGTGAAGCCTTTTCAATGGAAATGATGCTGGCCTATAATTGGCTCAACAAATATAGCCTGAGAAGAGACTGTCATCTTGAGATGAAACATTAATCTTTATGTAAATGTCAAAACTCATGCATGTTATAGCTATTCTATTCTAAACATCATCATAATACGGAAGGTAATGTAGTCACTTACTTGTATAGCACCGTCCACATGCCCAGCATTTCCAGATATATTGATTAAAACTGACCAGGTTATGTGATTAGGAGACAGACCCGTAATCTTCATCTCATCCATCAAAGATTTTGCCCGGTAGAAGTCAGAACCACAAGCTTTCATCAGTATGTTATAAGTTGCAACTGTGGGCTTGAATGGGACACTGCTAGGGAATTTTGAATGTTGTGATAGAGTGGCAAGGGAACTTTGATTTCCATCTGTATTCTTAACACCTGAGATAACACTTTTACTACCTTGATCATCTTCATAACGTGCTTTCTCAAGCCCATTGGCTTTCCAGCTGTTAAAAAGACGAAAGACTCGGTCATACTGGCGAGCCTCAACACAGGCGTGAAGAATTATATTACAGCACTGGGAGTTAGGTTTGCAACCAGCCAGAAGCATCTCATTAAACAATTGAAGGGCTTGATCTACATGACCTGCATTAGCACATGCGCTGATCAAAGATGACCAAGTAACTGTATTCGGGATAACTCCAGCTGATAGCATATCTTCTTTGATGCACATTGCCATTTGCCATAAATTTGCATCTGCAAAAACCTGGAATTTTGATGAAAATATTCAAATAAACACATAAACAAGAAACAGGTAAACATGCTATTACACGAGTCCCTAATAAATTTGCATCTGCAAAAACCTGGAATTTTGATGAAAATATTCAAATAAACACATAAACAAGAAACAGGTAAACATGCAATTACACGAGTCCCCAATTTTATTATGAAACAAAATTTGTAGGCATATATTAACAGGTAAGATTTACCTTTACAATAGTGCTGTACGTGAAGAGATCCAACTTAAGTGCTCCACCTGACTCCAAATTCCGTACTTCCCCATATATATCCTGGGCCAGGTCAACTCTTCTTGCTAGACAACAAGCTTTCAATAGGATATTATAAGACGTCATATCTGCCTCAACACCCATTTCCTGCACATTTAGTTTAAAGAGGATTAGATCTACATCAATCGACAGATTTTTACTGTATTTTAATCTCATAGAAAAAGTATAAATATTTAATTATGACCCATCCATTGCTACAAAGAAGAACTGGAAGTGCTGGTTTTATAATGCAGAAAATACAAGAAAAATCTAACTGAAGCTGTCAGGCAGATTCAATAAAAGTTTCACTCGTTGAGAACTTTTTGAATCAAAAACAGAGGAGGAAGGGAAAAGATAGATGGAACGAAAAGGAAGGGAAAATGAGAAAGCTGAGACGAGATGGCGCCTTCCAAAACACACCAATCATAATAGGATTTTACAACAGATTTGTAGAGGTAAAACTCTCTTGAAATAAAGGACTTAAAGCCAAATATAAAATTTTTCTAAATATTATAGTGAAATGTAGAATATTTATTGGAAAATACACCAGAGCATAATAGCAATAAAAAGTAAGAGAATGATAGAGAGGTAATTACTTGCATTTTCTTGTACACATCCATTGTGTAGCTCAACTCATATGCATTTACATTCATTATACTATTGAAAACGTATATGTTAGGGGTAATTTTCTGATTGAGCAATTCCTGCAGTAAAACAAAAAACAACTTCAATTAATATAAATTCTGATCCTGAATATACATAATCATAAGTATGAAGGGATAGAAAAAGCATTTAATGTTAGGGCATAAAACTCAAAACAGAAAGATAAAATAAGCAAACTACATGCAGTTCTAGAGAGGTTACATATCACCTTTTATGACCCAATTGCTTTAATATTTCTACATATATAATTGCAATTGCTTTAATGATTTCCAGATTAAAACAACAAAAAAATTACATAGTTTTTGTATCAATATAAACAAGAAAACAAAGATGGTGATTCAAGCTCAAGAGCTTCATTTTTAATATTTTTAGAAAAGAAGAATTCACAAAGTTCAAACACTACGTGAAGCAAAGGGGTAACATAAGATTTTGTTTAACCATACATGTCGTACTACTGCAGGACTGACCAAAGAATTTATCTATTATTTCAAATATCAATAATCTTTTTTATTATTGTTGTTGTTTTGTAGATAGGTTTTATAGAGTAAACAATAATAGGAGACATAAATCACCCAGCTAACATAAAACTCGCCATTATCACACATCCAAGCAGTTACCTCATATATAGATCTAGATCTGAAGGAATCACCACAAAGTCCGCAGGCGTCAATTATTGAGCGGTAGATGAACATATTATGACCAGTCAACTTCTTCTTCACAGCTTCATATACAGTTAGAGCAGATACAAGGTCACCTTTCTTCCCAAATTCTTTAATAATTGTACAAAAAAGTATTTCTACGTGTGGGAGGAGAGATGCATATCTGCAATCCAGCAGTGCAAATAATAAATTGACATCAGATGAGATAAAGCAATACATAAAAATATTCGCTTATACGTTTGAAGAAATGGAATTCACAGTGAACAACCATAGAGATCAGACCACTCATGTAGGATGAGCAAAACAAAAAGGATTATATCATAAAAACATTTTGTAGCATTTGTGTAAATCCATTTTTTCCAGTTCGTATCCTTTCTATGACATATTTCTAATGCAAGATACATATTAAGGAAATACATTTACTTCCACTGAAGCAGGAATTATGGATTTTATTTACAAAGTTGTCCAGATGGTCATGTAAAATGTATTAACAAGAATTACAAGTATCCATATAGTGGCGCCAACTGAGATCAATGGGAGGATTGGGAGGCATGAATGATATATTTCAGAAACTAGCATCCTGAATTTCCAAAAAACCCAATAACTGGATGGTGGGTACACTAATTCCATGAGAATAGCTTTAGTTTACTTTCCTAATCCATACTTCCAGAAAAATGATAACATCAAGGCCAGAATAACTGTCAAAAGGCAATCACAATGACAAAACAGCAAAACTATTACACGAAAAAAAGATGTTTACCTCACGGCAATACGAGGTTTGCGGAAGTCAACACATTTTCTAATCATGTCATTTGGATTCACCAAGTGCCTAACAGAGAACTGGAAACCTAAATAGAATTAGACAATGGTCATCATTTCAAACTGTTGAAATACTTAAAAGCTGAGAGGATAGCAATTTTCATTTCTTATAGACTCTGACAAATCACATCCTAAGACTCATAAAGCTACCTTATAGAAACTAGAAAGAGCAAGATGATACCAAATTTGTTTGGAGTCAAGCTGGTAAGAACCAAAATGACCAACATACAATATTTGTTTGGAGCCAAGCATAATCTACTACAGTTTACGTACATAGGTTTGACAAACAAAGAACAAAACTAGTATAACATACAGCACACAGCTCAACTGAGGAGCATTCATATCTCCTCCATCAGTGCTGACTGTGCTTCTACAGTTTATGTAGTAGTTTTGTTTTACAGTTCACCTGGGAAACAAAACTACTACATTATAAAAGCATTTATATCTCCTCCATCATACGTGTTCGGAGTCCAGCCTAATCTATTACAGTTTAGGTACATAGGTTTGACAAACAAAGAATAAAGCTAGTATAACATACAGCATACAGTTCCACTGAGCAGCATTCATATCTCTTCCAAAAGTGCTGACTACAAAAACTAATCTACACTATAAGAGCTTCTACTATCTCAGTAATGGTAGCAGTTATCATAAACACACCAGTATCATGGAAAATTTCCAGAAGCACAATGAAACGGAATCACTCTAGCTAAGATGTCATCAGATTAATCACGGATGTCTAATGCACACAAATAGTTTCTCAACGTGACACTGCTGACTATAAGAATTAATCTCCATTATTAGACCTTAAACTACCTCTATAATGGTAACAATTCCAGAAGCTCAGTCTAGCCTAAATGCTTCTTAAGTTTGGTGCCAAGCATAATCTACTACAGTTTACATACATAGGTTTGACAAACAAAGAACAAAACCAGTATAGCATACAGCACACAGTTCAACTGATTCAAATCTCTTCCAATTTCCAATAGTGCTGACTATAAGCATTAATCTACACTATAAGAGCTTCTACTACCTCTGTAATCTTAGCAGTTTCGATAAACAAATCAGTATCATGGACAAATTCCAGAAGCACAATGAAAAAGGAATCTCTCTAGCTAAGATGTTATCAGATTAATCACGGATGACTAAGGCACACAAATAGTTTCTCAATGTAACATTGGTGAATCAGATATAACTACATGTTTTTTTTTGTAAAAATATGCCTAATCTACTACAGTTTACGTAGTTTGACAAACAAAGAACAAAACTGGTACAGTAATACAGCACACAGCTCAGCTGAGCTGGATTCACATCTCTTCCAACAGTGCTGACTATGAGAATTAATCTACAGGCAATTCATTCAAAAGTTACCTGAGAGAAGCTCCATCAATTCAACAGCTTCCTCCACATCTCCACCCTCCAAAAACCTACAAACCTCCACACTAATCTTCTGCACAACACCTCCATCAATCATCCCCAAAACATCACCACGCAGCTTCGCAACTCTACTCAGCAACTGAACCACACCTCTAACCCTCCCTTCCTCCAACCCCTTCCGAATCCCTTCTTCCAAAACCTCCAAATCCACCACACCTTCAAATCCGCCATCATCGGGGCTGAATGTGGGGAGAGCTAGGGCTTCGGAACGCACCGGTGCGACAGAAGGTGAGGGAGATTGTTGTTGGAGTTTGAAGGTCGGAAGAGGGAGTTTGGGCTTGGAAACGCGGCGGTAATGGCGGTTGGAAGCGAAGATGGAGGAGGAAGAAGATCCGGTGATGACGATGATGGGGCTTCTCATGGCCGGCCGAAGCCGAGTGAGGGAAGATGGAGCTTCGGAATGAGAGGCAATGGAGGAAGCCGAAGCATGGAGAAGAAGGGTTGTTAATTACAGTTTCTGTTTTTTTTTCCAGGATTGAATTTGGGAGGCAGGGAATTTTGGACAAGAAAATCTCAAATTGTGGGCACAAGAAAAAAATCTTCGCGCGCGTAATTTTTTTTTGGTTATGGACAACATGTTTCTTTATTTTATTTAGGTAAGTGTACGACTTTAACAAATCTTAGCATTGCAACATGAAGAAGAAATATACAAGTAATTAAAAAAATAGATCTCAAAATCACAACAACAACAACTTAGTAATCCCAATGTAGTAAAATATGGGGGTCTAGATATAAATATGTTATTCTTCAACAACAACAAAATTTATAACGGAACTAGATTTCCAATAGAACCTAAATTTAAAATGAGTGAACAGTGATATAATACAATTCTACAAACTCGTAAAATGAAAATACAACTATTACAACGATGATTATAACCAAAATCGAGAATGAAAAACTCAAGAAGGTGTTTGGATAGTGCAATAGGCAAGACATATTTATTTATACTAAAAAAATCCTAAGTAAAATCATTCTTCAATTCAACAATCAAGTGAGAAGATGAAAGATTAAAGGGAAGAAGAAGAGTTGAATATCAATTAGGCCCAAGGGATTAACTACGGTGGCCCGGTACAGATTGACATTACTTTGTCAAATCCATCAATTTTTATATAGATATATAATATATAGATAGATTAAAATATCTAATTAACCCATACTAAATTTTAACTGAAGAAGGAGGGGCGTCAGGATAAAACGAATGGATTGACGAACGGGATTAGATGAGAATGAGTTTGGAAGTTGATGTGTTATTAGCATTTAAGAGAATAAATAATTAAGATAAAGATTTAAAATATTAACATTTATTAGGTACAAATTATCATTACTTCCTCAAACTCGTGAATTTATATATATATATATATACACATAGGAGTATTACTTACATCGCCTCATAGATGTCAAAATGACTTTACAAGGGCATGGGCATGGGCATGGGCATTGTTTGAGCTGATTTTTATTTATTTAATATCGATCTTAAAATGCAACTAGGTTGAAAACAGAATTTTATAACAGGGCGTTTAAAACTCCAGGTTATAAACGCTATGTTGAGGTGTGAGACGGGGGATACATAAGGAGTTGCTTTGAAACAGATTTGTAACGTACAGTTTTGTTACTTAGCAAACATATAGATCATTGTTAGTTGTTACCCACCTTTTAGCCTTGTGTCGTGGGCGCATGACTTGTTTCTTAGGGATCGCTAAATCTGGTTCTAACATGTCTTTAGAGAAGCAAATACGCCAACTCTTTGTACTTGCTCTTCCTCTTAGGGTTTATGTTTTAGTTTTCCCGTGTTCAGTGAGCGAGGAGTTCGAGTGCACCTTGATCAGTGGCAATCTGGTCTTTCTTTTTTTTGAAGAAGGTAAATTTATATATTAGTAGAATACAGGCTTAACAAGAGGTTAGAAGAGTGGAAAGCACTCAACAAATCCACGAGCACCAAAACTGCTAGAAAAGCCTAAGGCAAGCTAACAACAACGACAAAAACGATACAAGCTCAAAGAAGACAAACTACCCATTACAAAATTTTCAATTGTCTAAACCAGAGGAGACCATCTAAGTCAAATCGGGATTTCGTAAGCAAAAGTCTGGTGGTGATCATATGAGTCAGCAAATCATAACACTCATCTGATGTTGTTAAAGATTCTTTGAAGATAGCTCGGTTGCACGCTTGCCAAATGAAATAAACAAAAGAGGTCAGAGCCATACTCATCGTCAATAACTGAATTCTTGATTGGCTTTGGATAGTCAAAAGGTGTGAAAAACAGTCAAGCGAGCTTTCCGTAGGGTTAGACCATCGAAGCCAAACCAAACGACGATGCAACACTCTTTTAACAAAAGAGTACAAGACAGATCCTCGATATTCGTTCAAAGGCTAATTTGATCCTTGGTGGAGACGATGATGAAATGCAAGCCATGTAATAAAAGAGCAATGTGGAAGATGAATACCTCACCAAGTATCTGTATCCCATGAGATAGTAGCACCAGTCGGTTTAAACAAGAGATAAGCAGAGGTAGAACATAATTTACCCGTCGGACTAATCAATAAATCTTAGAGTGGCTAATCAACAAATCTTAGAGTTGTTGCGGGTTGTGCGACAAGATGAGATTGTCTCTAATATGGAGGAGACTCTTCCATATCTAACTATCAGAGATACGAGCCTGAGTATTCCAAACATTGGAAACAGACAGAAACTGGTCAGTAGCCCAATTAGTCCAGATACTCACATAATTAGGGTCATGCAAATCAAGAAGGGCTCTAGACAAAGAGGCTTGATTCCACGAGAGCAACTCTGTGAAGTCAAGACCTCCTTCAGCCCTAGGCAAACAAAGTGTCTTCCAATAAATATGACTTCGCTTGGAACCAATGTCCCCTGACCAAAGAAAGGAGTGAAGAATAGATTGAACCTTTTTAAGAGTGAAGCTGGAAAAGGAAGAATCTTGCACTAGAAGTTTTGAATTCCCAAGAGAACCGCACGTATTAGTTCTACGTACTCTTCCCGCATATGAAAGTTGTCTAGCCGTCCAAGATCGCACTTTGCTCGTCATTTTCTCAATAAGAGGAGAAAAATCACAGTTTCTTGGCTTGCGAGAGTCGATAGGAACCCCCAAGTAGGTCATGGGCAAAGGGCCCTCACTAAGCTGGCTACACTCCAGAATATTCGCCTTCCAACGATCACAATTCTCACCAAAAAAAGATGCGAGTTTTTGAAGAGTTTGCACAAAGACCCGACATATTCCCAAACTCCACAAGCAACTCAGTGATAGCAGAAACATAGTTAAGATCAACCCACAAAAAAAGCAGAAGATCATCAACAAAGGAAAGGTGGATGAACTTCAACGAATCACAACGAGGGTGGAACTTGAAATTGCTATTGCTTTCAAGAGAGAAAAGCATACGAGCAAAACATTCCATAACAATTGTGAAGAGGTAGGGAGACAAAAGATATCCTTGCCTCACCCCCTACGTCCCTTAAAGAAACCTTCCAAGATTCCATTTACAGAAACTAGTAAAGGAAGCAGAAGTGAGGCAACTACAAATCCATTGGATGAAAATAATCGGAAAACCCAGTCGCTGCAAACAGTTCAGGATAAAGGACCAATAAGAACGTTAAACGCTTTATAGAAGTCCTCTTTAAAAGCACAACGACTAGAAGAATTTCTCCATGCATAATGCTTGAGCAAATCACTACACACCAGAATGTTATGATGCAGTGAGTGCCCTGGAACAAAAACACCTTGACTAGAATCAATGATTGAAGGAAGAACAACCTTGAGGCGATTAGATATAATTTTTGCAATACCCTGATAGATAGTATTGCAACAATAAATGAGGCGGAAATCCTTCGCATTAGTTGGATTATGAACCTTGGGGATGATGCTAATAACAGTGTGATTTGGTTGTCCAAGCAGACGACCAGATACGAGTTTCCATTATTGGTACTTTATATGCCTAATAAGACTAAATTTCTATTTTATTTTCCTAGTTTTTTTTTGGTATGACCCAATTGGGTTGACCCGACCAACCTGCTTTTGACCCAATAAGTGTCGGGTCCTCGGATCGGGTCAAAATTGTAGGGTTTTAGATGCTATAAGCGAAATTGCAGGAAACAATTTCCTAACATCTAAACAAGGATCTATTGCATAAACCAATTGGATTAAGAAGTAGAAGAAACGATTACCTCTTGATGCGTGTTCAATCACTCGAATGGAGAGAGCCTCACTTGAAACCCCTCTACTTAGTCCACCCGAGCAAAGATCTGGATCCCTCGAACTCAACTGTTAGGTTGAAGATGAAAGGGTGTTGGGAGAGAAAAAGAATTCTTAGAAGAGGAAAAAATGGAGAGACAACTAATTAGGGTTTCCAAAACCCTTATTTATAATTAACTCCTTAATTAACATTTTTCCTTTTATCCTTTAATTAATAATAACACTTTATTATTATTAAACCCTATCTCAAAACTATATCTTATATAACATTATATTATATACTTTATATAATTATTCTCCCAATATATCCAGTCCATACACTCTTAGGGTGTGACTTCATAGGACCTAATTATAATATAAAGTTCATAAATCATAGTTGGCTTCTAGCAAAGTACTATGACTACCTAAAATAACTGGATTATGAATCTCTATCAATAGTCCTATTTCATAATAATTAATTGCACATCCGATTAAAGGACACAATTCCTTCAAAAATCAGGTTTCAGATTTAATTTAACGGGTTAGGAGCACAAAAAATCGGGCGAATTCGAATCGGATTTACGGATCTCTATCAATAGTCAGCTATGAATTGCCTAATCCAGATAGCTTCTCCAGCAGCAATGTACTCTGCTTCCGTTGTAGAATCTACTATTGTCCCCTTGCTTCGAGCTTTTCCAGCTGACAACTCCTCCATTCAGAATGAAGACGTATCCAGGCTGAGACTCAAAATCATCTTTGTCTGTTTGGAAACTCGCATCAGTATAGCCCTTGACGACCAGTTCGCCATCACCTCCATACACCAAGACATCATCCTTAGTCCTTCTCAAGTACTTTAGAATGTTCTTGGCCGCACACCAATGTGCCTCTCCAGGGTTTGATTGGTATCTGTTACACACACTCAAAGCGTGCGCAACATCTGGGCGAGTACAAGTCATAGCATACATGATGGATCCTATGGCTGAGGCATAAGAAATCCTACTCATTTTCTCAATTTCACCAGGTGTCTTAGGACACTGGGTTTTACTGAGACGTAAGCCATGTTGCATAGGAAGAAATCCTTTCTTAGAATTCACCAGCAAGGACCTTATCTATATAAGTTTCTTTACTTAGACCAATAAGTCTCTTAGACCTATCTCTATAGATCTTAATGCCTAATATGTACTCTGCCTCTCCTAGATCCTTCATTGAAAAATACTTCTTAAGTCATTCCTTTACTGCCTCTAGCATAGGAATATCATTTCCAATGAGTAATATGTCATCCACATATAGAACCAGGAAGACCACTTTGCTCCCACTAAATTTCTTGTAAACACAGGGCTCTTCTTCGCATCTTATGAAATCAAACTTTTTCATCACTTCATCAAAACGAAGATTGAATAGCACGATAATTATGTTATCAATCAACACAACTATTTGATCACTTTATCAAAACGAAAACTTTTTATCACTTTATCTTATATATATAAATATATATATATATCTTTATCAATTATTATATTATCAATCAAATTAAGTTGAGTTATTAATAAACTTAAACTATAAAACATAAATCGTAAACTATAAATTATAAACCATAAAATATAAACTACAATCTATAAATTAATTAATAATATAAAATACAAATATATTATTAAAATATTTATTATATGCGACCCCGTACATGGTACGGGAACACACGCTAGTGACTACCTAAAATAACTAGATTATGAATCTCTATCAATAGTCTTATTTCATAATAAGTAATTGCACATCCGATTAAAGGACACAATTCCTTCAAAAATCAAGTTTCAGATTTAATTTAACGGGTTAGAAGCACAAAAAATCAGACAAATTCGAATGAGATTTACGGATCGGGTCATATTTTTCCGAGCCTCGTATCGGCAAAACCCAAAGCATAATAATATTTGGGTGGGTGGGTGTTGGGGTTGGGGTAAAATGAGGGGTAAATTTGGGGAAATTTATCTGGTGAGGGAATTGACTGAATAGCACGATTGGACGAACCCTAAGAGGGAGCCTTCTCTGATCTCGATCTGGATCTCGATTTCGATCTGTCTCTTCTCTTCTCTTCACTTCATCAAATTGACTCTCCACCTCCACACTCCACTTACTACGTATGTATCATCTTTGCTTTCACAGTTTACCCGACCAACCAGTTTTTGACCCAATAAGTGTCGGGTCCTCGGATCAGGTCAAAATTGTAGGGTTTTAGATGCTATAAGCGGAATTGCAGGAAACGATTTCCTAACATCTAAACAATGATCTATTGCATAAACCAACTGGATTAAGAAGTAGAAGAAACGATTACCTCTTGATGCGTGTTCAATCACTCGAATGGAGAGAGCCTCACTTGAAACTCCTCTACTTAGTCCACCCGAGCAAAGTTCTGGATCCCTCGAACTCAACTGCTAGGTTGAAGATGAAAGGGTGTTGGGAGAGAAAAAAGAATTCTTAGAAGAGGAAAAAATGGAGTGACAACTAATTAGGGTTTCCAAAACCCTTATTTATAATTAACTCCTTAATTAACATTTTTCCTTTTATCATTTAATTAATAATAACACTTTATTATTGTTAAACCCTATCTCAAAACTATATCTTATATAACGGCTTTATAAATTGTGGTGCCAAACGGACTCTAAATTGCAAAAGTCATTAATGACTTTTGTGGGTCCCACGGGCTTGTTTAACCGAACGGACCGGGGCAAAACCCAAAGCATAGTAATATTTGGGTGGGTGTTGGGGTTGGGGTAAAATGAGGGGTAAAATGGGGGTAAATTTGGGGAAATTTATCTGGTGAGGGAATTGACTGAATAGCATGATTGGACGAACCCAAAAGGGAGCATTGTCTGATCTCGGCCTCGATCTCGAAAACGAGGTGGGAGTCAGTTGTGGAGCAGGTGGAGGAAAACGAGGAGGTTGTTGCTGACCCAGTTCGGCGTCCCCAACGAGGCAGCTTAAAACCTAATCTGGAAGCCCAAAACTGCCAGATCCAGCTCACTTCAAAAAGAGAAGCTTAGCTGCTGCTTGGGCCTACGGCCCATTCCACAAGACCACGGGCCACGAGCCACGGATCAGGACCGGATGGATGGACCGTGCGAGGGCCCCCCGTGTCCTCTCTCCATACCTCTCCCAAGGGCTTACCAAGGGTATGGGGTTTGGGGTATATAAACCCTTCATATTCTCACCCCAATTTTCGATGCGGGACAAAACCCATATCAAAATTCAGCTCCAAAATTGTTCTTTGTACTTAGACAAGCAACCAACTTTGAGCCTTCATTTCTCATTCAAACGGAACCTGATTTTGACGTGTGAGTACACTACGGCGTTGGATTCGGGCGTAGTGCTCGCGGAGACGAAGCCAACGCTCCCATAATCCGGCACAACCGGTGACCGCAGCCCACCAGAAAAGTGCCCGGAAGTCCAGTAAAAAATCAGTTCCAACAATCCCCCACATGAATAGAAATGATTCTATTACACGTGCTTAGACAAGACATACATAAATTTTGAGAGTACGGGCGAAGAATCACTGCATCTGAGATGGTGACGTTTTTCAGCCTTGAACCACCCATTGTGAGTAGCTATCGGATTTACTCGACCAGGTAGTGAACATGATGTCTTGAACCACCCGGACTTTGACGTAAACCTAGACAATAACTATCACACAGTTTCATCTTCTCACAGAACTAGGTTCTTGATTGTGTTCATTTTGGCCGTGAACATCCCTGGTTATTAGTGAACTTGGAGAAAGCAGCCTCTCTTCTTTCTCCTAGAAGCGACCCCATTTCACACTCATAAGGTGATTGACCATAAATGGTATTGCTTATACCCTACCTTGTTCTTCAAAGTTTATGGAATCATTAAAAGCAAATGTTAACCTCTACTTTGTCATTGCACTTTTATCATCCTAGGAACTGGGGAAGAAGATATAATATCTCCAAGTGCTCTCTAGATTCGACTTGAATGTTCTAAGTTCATTTTCCAAAAGATAAGCCATTTCAAAATCAGGACCGAATGATTTTTCCTTTCTAGCTCTTTTGCTACGTCTAGGTTCATCATTGTCCTCTTCTGTTGGTTGAACAGAAGTGCTTGCTTCACCTTCTTCACGAGTCCGTTTCAGATTTTCTTTATCCTTACATGGAAACATGTTTTCGAAGAAGGATGCATTTCTTGATTCCATTATTGTATTTGCATGTATATCTGGTATATCAGACTTGTATACCAAGAAACGATACGCACTACTATTGTGTGCATACCCGATGAAGATACAATCAATGGTTTTTGGTCCTATTGAGACCTTCTTAGGGGGTGGCACCGCCACTTTTGCTAGGCACCCCCACACTTTGAGGTATTTGTACGAAGGTACATTACCTTTCCACAACTCATAAGGCGTCTTTCCAGTCACCTTATGCGGTATTTTGTTGAGAAAAAAGTACACAAACTTTTATTTAGTAATGAAAGTGCTACTCTATTATTGGAATGTGCTAGTATATGATCCTTTTGTGCGTTGTTTTACTAATGAAAGTGCTACTATATTAAATGTTGAAGCTACTTTGGAATTTGCTACTTTTGCTGTTATATTCTATTATTGGAATGTGCTTTGATTTACTCTAATTGAAAGGGCTGCTTTAATTGAAAGTGCTATTATATTACTGAAACGTGCTACTCTGTCATTGGGATGTGCTAGTATATGCTCTTTTTGTGCTTTGTTTTAGAAACAAAAGTGCTTGGACTTAGTATATTTGTGCTTTGATTTAACAAGGATGTGCTAAACAATTTAAACATAAAGCTATCAGGAAAAAACTTCATTGTGCCCAGTATTTGCTAGAAAATATGCTTCAAATACATAAAAAATGTGCTTCAAAGTAATAATCTAAAGTGATGACTATCAAGTATCAGTTGTAGTTGTTGGGGGATGCAACTTGTTTACAAGTGATAACTATCAAAGTAATACACGATATTTATTGAGTCCTACATAAAAAAAAATGATTTTAGCAAGACAACCACATCTAAATGTAATCCTCCAACGCTTGGTTGCAATCCCCTTATAGAAAGGTTTGTATCCTGCTCTATTGCACAAGAGATGCTTTAAAACAGTGACCCATGAGCCATCTGAAACCTTTATATCTGTAGCCTTTCGAACCAAGAATCCAGCAAAAGTAGTATACTTGATATAGAACTGAACAACTTCTGCAAAAGATGGCAATAACTGGCCCTCAAAGGTTTGATGTCATCAGGACAAAGAGGAGTGACATAGATGGAATTCCCGGGAGAAATAGGGACCTTAAATTATCATATGTAGAATCCTTGTACAACAATAGGAAGATTGAAACAATTATGAATGTTAACAACAATAAAACCAATTGAAGGTATAACTGTATTAACAAACGAAGAGTTCTAGCTTTGTTATGCTTTCAGTTGCATATGCTTGTGATTCATTTAAGTCTGATTGTGGTTTAGTATGAAATGATTGTGCTACAACAGATTTCTGTTTTGCTTCAGATTACTCATATTGTGCTTCATATTGTAATGATTGTGCTTCACTTTGTTATGATTATGCTTCAATTTGCTATCATCGTGCTTTAATAAATCTTTGGTGTGCTGCAGTTTACTCTGACTGGTGCTTCAGTCAACTGAAGAAGCTAGGTTATCAAGTTCCAAATTATTGTCGAAGTTCAAGCGGGAAGCAGCTTAAGAACTAGTCAATAACCAGATCAATCAAAACTAGGCGTACACTAGAAGCAAACATCGGATAGCAGAAAGCGAGCAAATCAATTACAACAAACAATCTCGGTGATTTTCCGACGGGATCAGCATAGCGAGAAAAGCTAAAACCAGATCTGCGAGCTCAGCAGACAAACCGATACATACTCTTCATATTCTCACATAATAAACTAGAAATTACAAGGAATTCCAACTCCATAAAGCAATCAGATCAAGATCCAAGTAGCGCAAAATCAACTACAACTAAGAGCAGGAAAAAAACTAGCAGGAACAAATCAAGCAAGCAAGCAACTGAAGAAGAAAGCAAATTCAAGTAAAAAACTTCGAAACCCTAGAAATTGAAGGACACAATATCAGGAAAAGCTTACAAATCAATGAAAGAGAATAGACATAGGAGAATCGAGGAGAAACCAGAGAGGAAGAGATCGAGTAGGGAGCCAATTGGATCGAGGAAGAGATCGAGTGAGAGAGGAGCTAGATCGAGCAGAAGATTATCCGAGTGGGAGAAGGAGAAAAGAACGCGCTTGCACGCGCCTGAGAAGAAGGAAGGAGGTCCGTAGATCTGCCCTAGATCCGACGGTCTGTGTTATTTTCTCATTTCTCATATTAAGATTAACTTCTCATTTGGTCTTTTGCCTATATTTAATGCATATTAGTCATTCGCACGTTCTCATTTTAAAAACTGTTCCCACCGGAACCGCACCCAATATAACGATACATGTTATAAGTTATAACCCAACCACCTACCTACATGATACGGAGTATATGTTATAACCCAAGCACCTGCACACAGATTACGTCATCTCATGCTACTAGAATGGTTCCCTACTTATACAACACGTTGCACTTATACATCTAGAAATCAATTATCTCTTAATGCACTGTTGTAAAACGCAGTTATAGCCACGAATGTAACCAAAATAACAACTAGAACGCACTTATAGCCACGAATGTAACCAAAATAACAACTAGAACGCACTTATAGCCACGAATGTAACCAAAATAACAACTAGAACATTAGCTATAAACTATACTGGCCACAAAACTCTCATCGAAACTAGACATAAAATATAATTTCTGGCCAAAATGACTTTGTTCAACCATCTCTAATCAGGTCTTCTTATCATTAATTATATTGCTAGCTAACTTTTTTCAATTTTGTAATGTGGAACAGAGACATTCAGTCTGTCATCACCAAGCATGGAAATGACATAAATTTCAGAAGCTATCTTTTTGTTATGGTATTTGCATCAACAAACTCGAAACTTTTGTTTGTGCTTAGGACTGGAGCTAACGACTAAGAACGTTCTCATCCCTATGAGAATAATAAACAATATCCACGGTATAATACCTGAAGTCGTTCAATAAGTACTAAATGTAGCTAAGGTATATACTAATATATTGGTTTACTACATTATGAAGTGATCTTAAGGGTGGTGAAAGAAGGCCAACACTACGGCTTATTAGAGAACTTTGATCAGAGGCTTGAAACTTTGGGGCCAGAAATATATATTTGAAATCCTTAGAGATACATATTTGAAGACAAGACAAGAGATCAATGAGACTCTTAGAGGATTACAAGAGATGTAAGAGTTTATATAGGAAACTAGAAGGAAAAAAACTTCATTAAACCCTAATAGACTTGGGCCTAAAACATCAAAACTCACTCCATTACTTCAAATAGTAAAATAGAAAGAAAACATAAAAACCAAAGTTAAAATTAGTAATACACGTCAAATCCAAGATACGCTTGTGCAAATACGGTCAAGGCCCGAGATGGAATCATTAAAAAGGACCAAAGTGATCAAGGGTCGAGAGTGTGACCCATAAGTGAGTAGATCTTCACTCGACTCCATGGGAGACGTCAAGGACGCGCAAACCATGAAGCGACGTGTTTAACCGAGGCCATGAATCATCAGTACTTACCTAATTCATTACCTAAAGTTAGATTTGATCATGCAAATATGAGTGCTACAGTGACAAGGAATTCCACCGTCTATTCCTAGTCTAGCAATAGAAAACTATCAATCAAACTAGATGATCAATCTAGCAAAACCAATAGAAATCATATGATGAATACAACTATCCGTAGGTGATAAGAGTTCCAACCATGAATATTATCCTAACAAGGCTCGTAGATGCAATCCGATAAACACAAGAGAAAAGGGAAAACGGGACCCTTCTCTAAAACTAGGTCTAAACAATATATAGAAATCTAAACTATAAAATTATGGACTAGATAATTTCTATACGGGCCTGTTCCTTTGATTCAACACGGGCCGATCCATCTTATTTCCTGGTGAGCTTCTTGTATCTACTCCAGCTAGGACTGTCACTTCTGATCCGATCCGTGGACTTTAACGACCGGATCGGATCAATCTGGTCCACTTAAAAACACAATTTAAATCCATTGGATTTTCGGTCCATCAAATCCGGAACGGATCAGACCCGTCCGGATCGATCCATGGACCTGAAACTTCAGCCCATTATCTAAACCTAAGATTTCAGTTTGCGCCTCTCCTATTGAACTCGCAGGCTCGATTTGGCTCTCCAGGTTTGCGCCTCTCCAATTGAATCTGTTTACATTTTAGGTTGCTTGAATCGTTTGACTGGTGGATGGTAGGAAGTTTTGCTTGATCTGTCAATTCTTGTTCTTCGATCATCTCATTAATTTGATTTCTTTTTGCCTCTCCCTAGAATCACGCCAAAATGGTGCAGAATGGTTTAGTTTCTATCTTAGATAAGAGTATGTTTTGACTGGTGCAAAATGGTGCAGAATCACGCCAAAATTTGCTGTCAATCCATTGGATTTCTTTTTGACTGGTGTTGGCTTTCTCTGAGCAAACAAATGGGGGCAGAATGGTTTAGTTTCTATCTTAGATAAGAGTGTATGTTTTTTTCTCTAAGTTGCTTGAATCGTTTGACTGGTGTTGGCTTTCTCTGAGCAAACAAATGGTGCAGAATGGTTTTGTTTTCAGAGGAGTTTTGTATGTATGCTGCACGGTTTATTTATGTTTGAATTTTGGGGGAAGATGAAATTCATCACTCACGGATCCAAAAAGTAGTAGTTTTGATTAATTCATCACTCCGTCAAAAATTGTGGGGGAAGATGAAAAATTGTGGAGTCTCCAGCCACTCTTCTAATACTTCGATTGTAATTCTGCCTTCACTTCTTGTATCTACTCCCGCCTTCACTTTCCTAATTTGCCCTAAATTGCTGGCGAGGGGCGACAGACCGGCTCACAATCATCAGAAGTTATGCTTAAACTCTCACGTAGAGGAGGACTGGTTATGAAAGTGAAGAAGAAGAAGGCTAAAGAGAAGAAGAAGAATGGTAAAGAGGAGGAGAAGAAGAAAGAGGAGGATATACATGACGGTGAACCGTCAACTTCTGATGACGATCAAGATATAGAATATGAAACTTGGAAGAAAAGGTAAATACTGTATGGAAATTCATTCTGCAATCAATCTGTCATCAATTTGATATTTAAGTCATTGAACTCATTGGTAATTTGGTATTGTGTGCTCTGTTACAGTAACCCAGAAGCTGAAGAAGATGAAGAGGAACTAGCGGCTTTTCATCTGTTGAACAAATCTGGAAAACTGAAAGGTAATCTTTCTAAAACATTTTATACTTTAGATGGTCAAATTTTTCCAATTATATGTTGCGTAAATGTTACCTATTAACCTTAAGATATCTTGAGGGTTTGGAGTAGGACTCCAGCATGATGGATGCCTATATAATGCATACGGTGAGTACTTTTTGATTTCATTAGCCCGCAAATTAAAGCTTTTATATCACATGTATAACACTTACCGCACCAGATCTGTGCGGTAACAATTACCGCACCAGATTAATACGAGATTAAGCAAACAAAAATTTAACTTCTGATGTACTTAAAACCTGTGCGGTAATTGTTACCGCACATGTTTTTTTTTTTTTTTAAAAACAAATAAATTTAAAAAATAATAATTAAAATATGAATAAACCTGTGCGGTAATTGTTACCGCACATGTTTTATATATTAAAAAAAAATAAAGTGGTGCGGTAACTCTTACCGCAAATATGAGTGCTACAGTGACAATGAATTCCACCGTCTATTCCTAGTCTAGCAATAGAAAACTATCAATTAAACTAGATGATCAATCTAGCAAAACCAATAGAAATCATATGATGAATACAACTATCCGTAGGTGATAAGAGTTCCAACCATGAATATTATCCTAACAAGGCCCGTAGATGCAATCCGATAAACACAAGAGAAAAGGGAAAAGGGGACCCTTCTCTAAAACTAGGTCTAAACAATATATAGAAATCTAAACTATAAAATTATGGACTAGATAATTTCTATACGGGCCTGTTCCTTTGATTCAACACGGGCCGATCCATCTTATTTCCTGGTGAGCTTCTTGTATCTACTCCAGCTAGGACTGTCACTTCTGATCCGATCCGTGGACTTTAACGACCGGATCGGATCAATCTGGTCCACTTAAAAACACAATTTAAATCCATTGGATTTTCGGTCCATTAGATCCGGAACGGATCAGACCCGTCCGGATCGATCTATGGACCTGAAACTTCAGCCCATTATCTAAACCTAAGATTTCAGTTTGCGCCTCTCCTATTGAACTCGCAGGCTCGATATCCCCGAACTCGCAGGCTCGATTTGGCTCTCCAGGTTTGCGCCTCTCCAATTGAATCTGTTTACATTTTAGGTTGCTTGAATCGTTTGACTGGTGGATGGTAGGAAGTTTTGCTTGATCTGTCAATTCTTGTTCTTCGATCATCTCATTAATTTGATTTCTTTTTGCCTCTCCCTAGAATCACGCCAAAGTGGTGCAGAATGGTTTAGTTTCTATCTTAGATAAGAGTATGTTTTGACTGGTGCAAAATGGTGCAGAATCACGCCAAAATTTGCTGTCAATCCATTGGATTTCTTTTTGACTGGTGTTGGCTTTCTCTGAGCAAACAAATTGGGGCAGAATGGTTTAGTTTCTATCTTAGATAAGAGTGTATGTTTTTTTCTCTAAGTTGCTTGAATCGTTTGACTGGTGTTGGCTTTCTCTGAGCAAACAAATGGTGCAGAATGGTTTTGTTTTCAGAGGAGTTTTGTATGTATGCTGCACGGTTTATTTATGTTTGAATTTTGGGGGAAGATGAAATTCATCACTCACGGATCCAAAAAGTAGTAGTTTTGATTAATTCATCACTCCGTCAAAAATTGTGGGGGAAGATGAAAAATTGTGGAGTCTCCAGCCACTTTTCTAATACTTCGATTGTAATTCCGCCTTCACTTCTTGTATCTACTCCCGCCTTCACTTTCCTAATTTGCCCTAAATTGCTGGCGAGGGGCGACAGACCGGCTCACAATCATCAGAAGTTATGCTTAAACTCTCACGTAGAGGAGGACTGGTTATGAAAGTGAAGAAGAAGAAGGCTAAAGAGAAGAAGAAGAATGGTAAAGAGGAGGAGAAGATGAAAGAGGAGGATATACATGACGGTGAACCGTCAACTTCTGATGACGATCAAGATATAGAATATGAAACTTGGAAGAAAAGGTAAATACTGTATGGAAATTCATTCTGCAATCAATCTGTCATCAATTTGATATTTAAGTCATTGAACTCATTGGTAATTTGGTATTGTGTGCTCTGTTACAGTAACCCAGAAGCTGAAGAAGATGAAGAGGAACTAGCGGCTTTTCATCTGTTGAACAAATCTGGAAAACTGAAAGGTAATCTTTCTAAAACATTTTATACTTTAGATGGTCAAATTTTTCCAATTATATGTTGCGTAAATGTTACCTATTAACCTTAAGATATCTTGAGGGTTTGGAGTAGGACTCCAGCATGATGGATGCCTATATAATGCATACGGTGAGTACTTTTTGATTTCATTAGCCTGCAAATTAAAGCTTTTATATCACATGTATAACACTTACCGCACCAGATCTGTGCGGTAACAATTACCGCACCAGATCTGTGCGGTAACAATTACCGCACCAGATTAATACGAGATTAAGCAAACAAAAATTTAACTTCTGATGTACTTAAAACCTGTGCGGTAATTGTTACCGCACATGTTTTTTTTTTTTTAAAAAACAAATAAATTTAAAATATAATAATTAAAATATGAATAAACTTGTGCGGTAATTGTTACCGCACCATATTTTACGTAGTAAAAAAATATAAAATGGTGCGGTAACTCTTACCGCACCAAGTGAGGTGCCACTAAGGTACAATGGTGGTGCCCGGAGCCGGCCAAAATCCCGAGCCCGACCCGTTCCCATACCCATAGCCCGACCCGACCCGATACCTGTTGCCCGACCCGATACCAGCAGCCCAACCCGCCCCGATAACCGCACCCGAAGCCGCTCCGAGGCCAAGAAACCGAAAGCGACCCGTCCAAAACGTCGGTCCCGGGTACGCTACTCGAGCAAATAGAAGGTTGAATCCACAAACCGAGGCGCAACCGGAAGTTTTTTCGACTCCCGTAGATCTACATCAAGTATGTATTTTTATTAAATATTCTATAACTTTTGTAATGTTTTTAAATAGTTTAATTATTTTATTTCGTAACGTTATGAAATTAGTTATTCAATTTCATAACGTTATGAATTTAATAATATTTGATAACGTTATGAAATTTTTAAATAAATTTCGTAACGTTATCAATTTATTTAATTTAATTAATTTATTAAATTTATAACGTTGTGAAATTAGTTATTTAATTTCATAACGTTATGAATTTAATAATATTTGATAACGTTATGAAATTTTTAAATAAATTTCGTAATGTTATCAATTTATTTAATTTAATTAATTTATTAAATTTATAACGTTATGAAATTAGTTATTTAATTTCATAACGTTATGAATTTAATAATATTTGATAACGTTATGAAATTTTTAAATAAATTTCATAACGTTATCAATTTATTTAATTTGATTAATTTATTAAATTGATAACGTTATGAAATTAGTTATTTAATTTCATAATGTTATGAATTTAATAATATTTGATAACGTTATGAAATATGTAAATAAATTTCGTAACGTTATCAATTAATTTAATTTAATTAATTGAGTTATTTAATTTCGTAACGTTATAAATTTATTTAATTTATTTTATAACATTATGAAATTAATTTATATGTTAACGTTATGAAATTAAGTAATTTATTGCGTAACGTTATGAAATTAAGTAATTTGTTGCGTAATGTTATAAAATTATATTATTTGGTAACATTATGAAATTAATTAATCTATTCGTAACGTTATGAAATTAATGAAATTTTATAACGTTATGAAATATAATAATTTCATAATGTTATGAAATATGACATTCTATATTGTAAAATTAATGAATTAATTATTTTATGAAATATGACATTGTTCTTCTCTTATTTTGTAACGTTATGAATTATTAGTATATAAAGTATTGAAATTAGGCGAATTATAACGTTAATTTCGTAACATTATGAACAAAATGTTTAGAAATTAGAGATGATTTTGATTAGGATTGACGTTACAACAACTGTTTGTAACGTTACGACGTCATGGAAAAGACGTTTGAATTGGACGTTATTTTTGTGACGCTAGGAAAATAACGTTACGCTATAACAACAACATTAGGGGGTGCGAGATACGATGGCTTCTAGTGGTTTTGTTCCGGGGGCTCCTGTTGCTGGAGAGCGTGTTAGGAGGACGGAGATCACAGCGTCCATACGTTAGAGTTTTGCTACTGCTCGAGACCAGCTGAATGCTTCTAGTTCGACACCCACTGATGTTACTGGTGCACTTACAGATACTGGGGCAGTTAGGGATTGTGGTCTAGATGTTGATCCGTCTGCTGATGATGAGGGTTACAGTGAGAGTGAGGAGGAGGATATGGACGTCGATGATACAGTTGTTGATTTGGATGATGATATGCTGGGAGACGGTGAGGGTTTAGGTACAGATTATATTGTATCTCATCCCGAGATACCGACAGATCAGCTTAGGAGAGACGACCCTCCTATTATTTCAGAGGATCATGCTGGTATGGGGCCTTCAACGCCAGCTCCTACAGATTTAGGTCCTTCGTCTCCTACGCCAGATGTACCACCTCCCCCGACTGTACCACCTCCCGATGCAGATCCTGTACCACCTCCTGCTGTACCTTGGATGCCCGGAGGTCCTTTTACAAATGAGTTGCTGAAGAATTATGAGACGCACATCGCCAGGGCTATTTATGAGCTTACAGTTGTTGATCCTCCCGCACCTGTGATTCCAGCTGGCCCCTGTCCTCTTCCTCCATTTATACAGAGACAGCGAGGAGGCCGAGGAGCTCAGGCAGATGATGATGTTGCTGATGCATACGCTGTTGATCCTCCAACACGAGGTGGACGCGCTCCACGCGGAGGACGAGGACGTGGACGTGGACGTGGACGTGGACGTGCTGCAGATCATGCTGATTTTCCACAACCTGCTGATCTTCCAGAAGGCGAGGCTCCTCTTGATTTGGTATGTATTTGAACTATAATGTTCATATGTGAAATATTTTGGCATTCTGTAGAAGTAACTGTGTTATTTTTTTACTTTTTTTTCAGACACGGAAGGTCGTCAAGGTTCACTTCCACACCGCCTACTGCACTCCACTAGAGGCGTTTGGGAGACCTGGTCCAGATTCGTGGTTTCAGCTTGCAGAGCGATCTGGATTGACTGATCTACGCTATATCGGGTCCGGTCTTGTCGATCATATGTTGGTTTCTGCTTTCGTCGAGAGATGGCACCCAGAAACCAACACATTTCATTTGCCATTTGGAGAGATTGGTCCTACACTTCACGATGTGGTTGAGATCCTGTCGCTGCCTATACATGGCAGGAGTTGTAGCTCAGTTTTGAGCAAGGAGGAGATCTTCACTTTTGTTGCTGAGATGCTTCACGTAGAGGAGGCACTGGTGAAGACTTGGTATAGGGATGGAGGCATTCCTTTGGGTTATCTTCAGCATAGATTGAAGGATATGATGCGGATGGAGGATGGACAGAGAGATGAGAGCCTCATTGCGCCTATGTACTTACTGTTGCTTCTCGGCACTACAATTCTAGTGGACAAGTCGACTACAACAGTCAAGCACTGGTGGTTAGTTCTTTTGGCCGACCACGACAGCACTGGCCGATATGCTTGGGGAGCTGGAGTGTTAGCTCATCTGTATCGCAACCTTGGACAGGCGTCGAGGCGATTGGCTATGGGGATGGGGAGTTCTGGCATTCTTTTGCGGGTTAGTACGCAAACAACTATACGATTGGCTATGTTTAGGAAGTCAAGTTCTAATTATCCTTTTTTTGCAGTCGTGGATCTGGGCATATTTTCCACATTTTCGTGGACATTTTATGACAGATCCACTTTCTATGGACCACGCCGCAGCTGCTATGAGGGAGGGCAGAGAGGTGCCACAGGGGAAGAGCACGAATCGTTTGGTTGCCATTCGTGGCATGCTTGACCGTGTTCGTTATGAGGAGGTCAGATTTTAAGAATGTATGCTTTCGTTATATTGTGTGAATGTAAACTATACTAACTGCTTTGTAATGTTTTGTTGCAGGTTAACTGGTTTCCCTTTTCAAATGTGGATTTCAGACTTCCGCAGTACGCCCCGTCTTTGTTTGAGGGCATTCTCCGTTGTCTGGACATAGAGGAGCTCTATCAGCCAGGTCGCCTGCTGCGACAGTTTGGACATGTGCAGGGTATCCCAGATCCTCCCCCAGAGCCCATCCAGGTGACACGTAACAACAGGCTGACGCATTATTCAGTTCACTGTGAGAAGGATTTGCTTGGTGTGTGGGATCAGGACCCCAGGCCTTTGATACAGATTCGGGAGCCACGAGCGACGTACTATTGGGCAGTCACAGATGATTATCTCGATTGGTATGATCGAGTTTCTCATCCTCTGGTGGATCCCAGATCACGTAGACTCGATCATCCAGTTGGTCCGCTGCGTATTCCACCTTCGGTTGACAGTTTTGCGGTACGATTATAAATTTTATTAGTCATATTCATTCAATTAGTATATTTGATTGTAATGTTTTGATATGTTGTTAATATAGCGGACCCAGCTAGTGACTTGTGAGATTCGAGCTTTCTTGGAGACACCACCAGAGAGGAGGCCTGCAGATATCGATGAGTTCATGAGGCGTCTCCTTGGAGTTTTGACTGACGGGGCTCCACCGATGGCTCCAGCTCCGGTTCGTCAATCTCAGCTTTTTCGGCATTCAATCCACGAGGAAGGCCAAGGTAGTGGGCAAGGTAGTGGGAATGAGGGTCGTGACTTGGAGTGATGTCAAATATTGATAGCAAAACTTGAGTTTTTTGAAAAAGGCAAAAAACGACCAAGTACATCAAATATTGATAAAAATGGTTCAAAACGTCTCGAAACGACTAAGAAACGAAAAAAATCGACTCAAAACGATATAAAACAAGCCAAATCGAAATATGGATAATGGATAATGGATAATGGATAGTGGATAGTGGATAATGGATAATGGATAGTGGGTAATGGATAATGGATGTCATATGTGTATAGTTTGGGCCCATATCGTTTTAACGCCTTGAAACGATGAAAATAGAAATTTTGAAATTGTAACATGACAACAAATACGGCGAATAGTTATTTTCATTTTTCGGAATCGAAAAATTATTATCGAAAACGTCAACGGGCCTAATAAGGCCTAATGAATTTTGAATGAGGCCCAAACACAAAAAACGACAAAAAATGACATAAAACGGTTTAATAAGCACTTAAAACGTAAAAGTCAAGAAATCTAACATTAATATTTGAGCATTACCAATCAAACGCTATCGTTTTTATAAGAAATTAACAACTTTAACACTTAGAAGTATGTAAACGAAGACTTTCACCTGTATGCTACTACTCTCAAGTATATAAGTTGTATAGTTATACTCATATGTATGTGATACCACTTCGTTACTAAAATGAACTTCATATAATGTGTTTATTTCATCATATAACATTAGTTTAACACTTAATTGTTATCGTTTGACTCAACTGACCTCGTATTTCATTAGTATAATATGATTTTTTATCATATAACTCTTCGTAATCTCATATTACATTAGTAAGACTTGATAAAATTATTCACAAAACTCTCAATAACGACATATTTCAGTAGTATAACATTACTTTGGGTCATAAAACTTTTTATAATATCAAATAGTATAAGAAAACAACATAAAAAATGAATTTTTATGTAATTAGGGTTGGTACTACAACAGTTACCGCACCAACCCTAATACCCTAAACCCTACAAACACCAGAAACATATGATTCTGGGTAAAAGGGTTGGTGCGTTAACAATTAACGCACCAGAATCTGGGCTGGGCTTGAATGTTGGGCTGGTCGTCTTTGTTGGGCTGGGATTTTTCTGTTGGATCTTGACGAAGTTGTGTTATCAGTTGTGCGTTTATTGCTAACGTACCACCATATTTTGCTTGAGTGTGTTACAGCTACCACACAACTGTAAGTCACCTTTGGATGACCGAATTACGTTATTGGGCCTTTGTTGTTGTGGACCTTTTGTCTACATCGGCCCAAATCTAAGTTACCCTAGTAAAACCTCGGCTATAAATTCACTGCCTTAGTGAACCCTATTATCTCATTCTCACTGCGCCGTAAAATAATTAGGTTTCAAGTTCTTACTCTGTATTTCAATTAAAAGTCTCATTTTTTACTGATTTCGTTAGATATCTTCATTGTTTCTAACATGTTTTCTTACTTTGTATTACAGATTCAAACAACCATGACATCATCTTCATCCTCCCCAGTTCCAGCAGAAGGCAGTGAGATCCAGTGCCCGAGTAGAAGGTGCTCAAGAACAATCAAGGTGTTCACTGGTAATGACAAGAACAATCCCCATACGTATGGACGAAGGTATACCACATGTCATTGTAACTACATGATCGTGTATCTTGAGCCAGAATACGACAGTCATCATCTCTGAGTCATTGCAAAACTGTTGAAGGAAATAGCTGACCAGCAGTTGAAGCTGGTATATTTTCACCAGGCTAAGAGTATTGAAGTAGCCAAACACTGGATACAACAGAGGTTTCCCAATGACCATGTTCCTAGTTTTTATGACAGTGACTCCGATTAGGGATCTTGGTATCAAATCAGTGAATCTCTCTTAACTCTGTGTTTAGTTTAAATTTCAAGAATGAGTCTGTTGTCTTTCCTTAATGAGTCTGTTGTCTTTTTAATTTATGCTGAGTGTGTTGTAGTTTATGGATTCACTGATTTCACTTCACTGTTTCACCTACCTCATCTAACTCTACTGAAAACACTATTTAAAGCAAACAAGACAAGTCATTACATATTTCAAAGCAGACAAGACAAGTCATTACATATTATAAATCAATTCCAATCGAAGTCTAAAGATCAAGGCTACTAAACTATTACAAATCAATTCATGTAGTCCATACGCTTTCCAACAGTAAAGCGGTATTGTCGAAACAAGTCCACTTGGCCAGCATATATCCCTTCCCACCACTTGATGTTGTCATCTGCAAATCTTCTCCACGAACCGGAACAACGTGGCAATGGTGCCCCATCACGGAGCCAAACCTAGATATACAAAGAAAATTAATCAATAAGTATAAATGATTTCGACGTTTCATGACGTTTGTTTAGATTACCACAGATTCTTACCGGTATTCAGTGATTACTGCATCCAACAAGAGCTATCCCAAAAATCTTCTGTGGAGGACCAGGGCTCACTGTAGACTGCCTTATTGGCAAGCATAAACACGGCGCATCCCAGGATAGTTGCACTAAACCAACATTATACACTATGGCAAACACCAAACCCATAAATGGCATGTCCATCCAAAATGGTCTCTCACAAGGACTTCTCATGTAGTTAACTTGAGCAATAAGATCATTCCATGTTCCTACCCGTAGTCCACGTCGTATGGGCTCCCATGTCTCTTTGTTTCCAAGAAGCTCCGCTGCCAACGCAGCACGGATCATACGATATTGACTCTGTTGCATACCCGTAAGTAGAGCCATTGACCGATACCCACAATGTCCGTCTGAACGCACATCTTTCACAGAAGTCATGTAGGAAAGCCAAAAGTAGTCAATATTTTTCACCCCCAAGTTCACCCCCATATAACTTATGGCTTCTTCAATCTCTTCTTCATCTTCTCCTTCTTCTGTTTCGTTTCGATCTGGATAGCAAGCTCTTAGGGGCATGACATTCATGTCTTCGTCTTCTAAATCGATGGTCTCTGAAAACAATGGTTCAGGTTGGGACTGTGATCCGAAGTCGAACGACACTTGACTTGCTTGCTTTTTAGGACAAGTTGGTCGTTCACTTTGCCTATTTGCCTTCTCCTTTGCGACTTTTTGCGCATTCTCAGTATTTGTTAAGTGTTCTCTAACGTACTCGTGGTAACTCTTTTCCCTCTTTTCTCTCGGAGGAGAATTCCCATTTCGCTGCTTCTCCTTGTTCTTTGATCCCAGTGGCCTTCCTTTTCCTTTCCTAAACAAGTTTGTTGGCTCTACCAAAGAACTTTGTTCCGGATGCTCCAAGTCAATGTACAACTCACTTAATCTGAATAGAGTTCCATCCCTCAAATCTCCACTTTCCCATTTCGCCCACATTTCACGCATTCTGATCTCCGGATTAGACATTGAACGATTGTTGTCGGGTAAGGACAAATTTATTGCATCATCTTCCCATCTCAGTTCCTTCCAGAAGTCATGAAAATCATCCAGAACAAGAGGTGTCTTTGAAATGATTGCCCTAGCAAGATCGTGTACGCATGGCATCCCAAGACAATCTCGAACCCAATGATCATCACAAACATTTGAGTACATTTCCAACAACAACAGAAAACACCTATCTGACACTCGGTAAAATAGCCTTGAAAACAACATTCGAATGCCAGGAGAAAAGGTTGGGTCATCAAAGACCATTTGCCGAGTGGTAAGTGCTTGGTTCATCGTCGCCCTAATCAGGTCCATCTGAACTATGACCGCATGGTGGATCCTCACGATCACTCTGTTGAAGCCTCCTCTACTAGAACCCACAATTTCTTTCAACACCTTATGCATCCCTTCCACCCTAAATAAACACAATTTCTAATCATTAACATAAATAATATGGTGGTCCAAATTAACAACTAAACAAACAAAGATACCTGTTTGTAGTCCTTGTGTGAAAGTGAAGAGTGTAGTCCGTCCACGCTCTAACTATGAACTTCTTGTACGGAGTAAACCAGTACTTTTCAACGTAACCAACAATGCCCTTCTTCCATGAATCTCTCAGCTTTCTCAACCTCTCTTCGTAGATTTCTTCGGTGCTCGAGCAAAATATCCCCCAACATTGCGTAACAAAGTTCTCCGCCCTTTTAGTATTTTTAATCACTTTTTATGCGTGTGACTGGATGTTGTGCTTAATGTGCACCCAACACAATAGTTGCTTCACATCAGTGTCTTTGAACACAAGTTTGATTGCTCTCAACAAAGCCTTCTCACAGTCGGTCATTATAGCCTTCGGCATCACTCCCAAATTTCTACACAACTCATGAACGCACATCATCACAAACTTGTAATGCATTACTGTCTCCTGAGCCATGAATGCATATGCGATGTTGAACGTCTTGTGCTTGCAAGTGAAACCAACCATCTCCACTAAAGTCATATCATACCTATTTGTCTTGTATGTGGCGTCCATGATAATCACGTGAGGAAACTTCCTGAACAAACGAATCGACTCCGGGTGAGCGAAAAAAAGGACTTCAACCTCATTCGTCCTCGTTTTCCTCAAAGGTTGACAAAAATACTTGTTCTCTTTCTGAAAATTTAGAGACCACTGAGTAACTGACAATTCACCACGATCTTCAAAATTGTTCTTCTGCAAAAAATTGGCAATCTGCTTCATGGATGTCACATTTTGCGGGTCTCTTTTCCTAAGCTGAATAAGTATGTTTTTTGGCGTCTTGCGATCATCCCCCGCTTCCCTTGCTATTTTCTCCTCCTCTTTGCTCATTCTACCCACGAATGAATTCCCATGAAAACTAGTAGGAAGGGTGTGGTTGTGACGACCTTCTACAACATTCACGATCCATTTATAACTATAAGACCCTTCTTTTATACGAACCCCATATAACTCAAATGTACAATCACATTTCTTCGATTTTCGGTGACGAAGCCTCGGAACCGGCAATTCTGGATTTTTTAAATTCACTTTCAGCCTACCCGATCTAGGTTTTCCAAACCTATCGCATACAAAATCAACGCAATATTTGCTAGATGTACGATGTACCAAAACTATCATTAAATCCCTTGCTCTCTGTTTTGTCCATTCCATCATCTCTTCTTTACTATCCCACATTTGCGCAGTACTAAAATGTGGTCTAAAGTCTTCTTCCTATATTGATTAAACTACATTACTTAGATACACAATTTTAACTAATTAACCTAAATCTCATGCAATTAAATACAAAATTTAAATTCATAATATACTAACCAAAATCGGTAACGAAGTCCAATCGTCTAATGCAATTGATACATTTGCTTCGCCTTCTTCCTCTTCTTCGTCCACTTCCTCATCGACTTCTTCGTCTTCTTCGTCCACTTCCTCTTCTTCATCGACTTCGTATTCTTCTTCCACGACCCCTGATATCCAATTGTCGTTACCATCATCCTCACTACTCTCATAATTATAAGACATTGTGGTGTGCATTGCAAAACTTCAACAAGAGAGCTCAACCTCTATATACAACCAAAAAATGCCCGTTGGTGCGGTAATAGTTAACGCACCAACGAGCATAAAATTCCAACGGGCATTTTTTCAAAAAAAACCTGTGCGGTAACAGTTACTGCACAGATTATATTTATTATTTTCTTAAAAATTTAATTTAATTATTTTCAAATAATTATTAAAAAAAACCGGTGCGGTAATTGTTACCGCACCAGGTTTATTACCGCACCACTTTATTGTTTTTTTAATATATAAAACCTGTGCGGTAACAATTACCGCACATGTTTATTCATATTTTAATTATTATTTTTTAAATTTATTTGTTTTTTTTAAAAAAAAAAATCATGTGCGGTAACAATTACCGCACAGGTTTTAATTACATCAGAAGTTAAATTTTTGTTTGCTTAATCTCGTATTAATCTGGTGCGGTAATTGTTAACGCACAGATCTGTGCGGTAATTGTTACCGCACCACCGTCGTATAGGTTTCAGAAAAATTTCCAACAATGCCTCGGAGTCCTTTGGTGCGGTAATCCTTAACGCACAGAAGTGTACTGCAACTCTTACCGCACAGAATAGTGTGCATTTAGCAAAAAAAACGTGTGCATATAGACCAAGCCTAGATTTGATCAAGTTTATATGTTGTTGTAGGTTGTTTTCAAGTGTAATACGACTTCAATGGATATCTTGTAGAACTTGAACAGTTGGTTGTAGGGGTGGCTCCCGGTCCGGTCCGGTTCCGGTCCTCCGGAATCCGGAACCGGAACCGGGAAAAACCGGTTTTGCCGGTTCCGGTTCCGGTTCGGTTCAATCCGGTTCTGGACCGGTTCTGGTCCGGTTCCGGGCTGAACCGGACCGGTTTTTTATTAAAAAAAAAACCGGCGGTTTTGTTTTTAAAAAATAATTTTATAAATTTAAAAAACTTAAAAAAACCGTTGGAACCGGCGGTTCTTTATTTTAATTTTTTAAAAAAAAAACCGGCGGTTCCGGTTAACCGCCGGTTAAAATTTTTTATTTTACATTTCGTGAACCGGAACCGGACCGTGACCAAACCGGTTCCTACCGGTTCCGGTCCGGTCCCGGTTTTGACCCGGTCCGGTTCCGGTTCGAACCGGCGGTCCCGGTCCGGTCCGGCCATCACTAGTTGGTTGTTGTCAGGATTTGAAAAAGATGGAGCAGCTTCCAAACAATGTTGTAGTAATGGCCAGTGTGGTTTTTAAACAAGTCTCCATTTACAGTGAATCAAGTCAGATTTGGCCCATAGATGTTGTTGGTACCGTCGTTGCCGCCGCCAGTAAGGAGGCCAGATCTTCGCATGACTACCACCGTCTTGGAGTGTAACACCCGTGTTTGTAATCATTATAAGGATTAAATTAATCTAAATTAACTCGGTTTACCGAACACGCCATATTAAACTTCATCTCCTAAAATCTCAACTTCAACTACCTATTTCAACTAGCTTCAACTTCAACTCAGTTCAGTTTGTCAGGTTACTTCCACTTCAACCACAACTTCAACTCGTGCCTAACCGAACGCACCCGAAATAAGCCTAGAAATGAAAAAAATACCCCTCATAAAATTCTAACAAATGACTACACGTGATTGATGATGCAGTTTGATGGTTGCGTGAGAATGATGTTAGGGAATCGACCACCTCCCAGGACCCTTGTATACTCACCGACACCCACCGAAACAAAGACGCAATATTGCGGAAACGACTTTGTATTATATATGAATATACTGTAGGGTTTTAGATGCTATAAGCGGAATTGCAGGAAACGATGTCCTAACATCTAAACAAAAGATCTATTGCATAAACTAATTGATGAGGCTAAAGTCGTCGTGCCTAATCAAAGTAAACCTTAAACACCTAACTAATGTAGCTTTGGTAAGTAAGGGTCGAATCCCACAGAGAATCAAGTTATATATCTTGTTTGCAAAATCATTCACCAATTGATAACAAAGACGAAAGGGGGATTTTTGTGGTAATCTATCTAACTAAGAAAACAGTAAAAGATAAATAGTCTGGCTAGACAAATATCCACTTTCAGTTTATCAGGTTGATCATAGATATCTCAAGTTCATTCAATTCTATGGTTGTTTCTATTCCAATCTTTAGTATATCAGCAGGTCAACCGGTCATGATAATACTTACTATTAAACAACCAAGGAAATCTCTCAAGGTTAAATCAAATAGCGGCAAAGAGCACAAGAATCATATGGATGCATGCAATAACTTACAACCGTCAAGAATTAAACATGCAATCAATTCTCCTTCATATAAGCAATCAACTACCAGATCATGCAAATATGAGTGCTATAGTGACAATGAATTCCACCGTCTATTCCTAGTCTAGCAATAGAAAACTATCAATTAAACTAGATGATCAATCTAGCAAAACCAATAGAAATCATATGATGAATACAACTATCCGTAGGTGATAAGAGTTCCAACCATGAATATTATCCTAACAAGGCCCGTAGATGCAATCCGATAAACACAAGAGAAAAGGGAAAGGGGACCCTTCTCTAAAACTAGGTCTAAACAATATATAGAAATCTAAACTATAAAATTATGGACTAGATAATTTCTATACGGGCCTGTTCCTTTGATTCAACACGGGCCGATCCATCTTATTTCCTGGTGAGCTTCTTGTATCTACTCCAGCTAGGACTGTCACTTTTGATCCGATCCGTGGACTTTAACGACCGGATCGGATCAATCTGGTCCACTTAAAAACACAATTTAAATCCATTGGATTTTCGGTCCATCAGATCCGGAACGGATCAGACCCGTCCGGATCGATCCATGGACCTGAAACTTCAGCCCATTATCTAAACCTAAGATTTCAGTTTGCGCCTCTCCTATTGAACTCGCAGGCTCGATCTCCCCGAACTCGCAGGCTCGATTTGGCTCTCCAGGTTTGCGCCTCTCCAATTGAATCTGTTTACATTTTAGGTTGCTTGAATCGTTTGACTGGTGGATGGTAGGAAGTTTTGCTTGATCTGTCAATTCTTGTTCTTCGATCATCTCAGTAATTTGATTTCTTTTTGCCTCTCCCTAGAATCACGCCAAAATGGTGCAGAATGGTTTAGTTTCTATCTTAGATAAGAGTATGTTTTGACTGGTGCAAAATGGTGCAGAATCACGCCAAAATTTGTTGTCAATCCATTGGATTTCTTTTTGACTGGTGTTGGCTTTCTCTGAGCAAACAAATGGGGGCAGAATGGTTTAGTTTCTATCTTAGATAAGAGTGTATGTTTTTTTCTCTAAGTTGCTTGAATCGTTTGACTGGTGTTGGCTTTCTCTGAGCAAACAAATGGTGCAGAATGGTTTTGTTTTCAGAGGAGTTTTGTATGTATGCTGCACGGTTTATTTATGTTTGAATTTTGGGGGAAGATGAAATTCATCACTCACGGATCCAAAAAGTAGTAGTTTTGATTAATTCATCACTCCGTCAAAAATTGTGGGGGAAGATGAAAAATTGTGGAGTCTCCAGCCACTTTTCTAATACTTCGATTGTAATTCCGCCTTCACTTCTTGTATCTACTCCCGCCTTCACTTTCCTAATTTGCCCTAAATTGCTGGCGAGGGGCGACAGACCGGCTCACAATCATCAGAAGTTATGCTTAAACTCTCACGTAGAGGAGGACTGGTTATGAAAGTGAAGAAGAAGAAGGCTAAAGAGAAGAAGAAGAATGGTAAAGAGGAGGAGAAGATGAAAGAGGAGGATATACATGACGGTGAACCGTCAACTTCTGATGACGATCAAGATATAGAATATGAAACTTGGAAGAAAAGGTAAATACTGTATGGAAATTCATTCTGCAATCAATCTGTCATCAATTTGATATTTAAGTCATTGAACTCATTGGTAATTTGGTATTGTGTGCTCTGTTACAGTAACCCAGAAGCTGAAGAAGATGAAGAGGAACTAGCGGCTTTTCATCTGTTGAACAAATCTGGAAAACTGAAAGGTAATCTTTCTAAAACATTTTATACTTTAGATGGTCAAATTTTTCCAATTATATGTTGCGTAAATGTTACCTATTAACCTTAAGATATCTTGAGGGTTTGGAGTAGGACTCCAGCATGATGGATGCCTATATAATGCATACGGTGAGTACTTTTTGATTTCATTAGCCCGCAAATTAAAGCTTTTATATCACATGTATAACACTTACCGCACCAGATCTGTGCGGTAACAATTACCGCACCAGATTAATACGAGATTAAGCAAACAAAAATTTAACTTCTGATGTACTTAAAACCTGTGCGGTAATTGTTACCGCACATGTTTTTTTTTTTTTTTAAAAACAAATAAATTTAAAAAATAATAATTAAAATATGAATAAACCTGTGCGGTAATTGTTACCGCACATGTTTTATATATTAAAAAAAAATAAAGTGGTGCGGTAACTCTTACCGCAAATATGAGTGCTACAGTGACAATGAATTCCACCGTCTATTCCTAGTCTAGCAATAGAAAACTATCAATTAAACTAGATGATCAATCTAGCAAAACCAATAGAAATCATATGATGAATACAACTATCCGTAGGTGATAAGAGTTCCAACCATGAATATTATCCTAACAAGGCCCGTAGATGCAATCCGATAAACACAAGAGAAAAGGGAAAAGGGGACCCTTCTCTAAAACTAGGTCTAAACAATATATAGAAATCTAAACTATAAAATTATGGACTAGATAATTTCTATACGGGCCTGTTCCTTTGATTCAACACGGGCCGATCCATCTTATTTCCTGGTGAGCTTCTTGTATCTACTCCAGCTAGGACTGTCACTTCTGATCCGATCCGTGGACTTTAACGACCGGATCGGATCAATCTGGTCCACTTAAAAACACAATTTAAATCCATTGGATTTTCGGTCCATTAGATCCGGAACGGATCAGACCCGTCCGGATCGATCTATGGACCTGAAACTTCAGCCCATTATCTAAACCTAAGATTTCAGTTTGCGCCTCTCCTATTGAACTCGCAGGCTCGATATCCCCGAACTCGCAGGCTCGATTTGGCTCTCCAGGTTTGCGCCTCTCCAATTGAATCTGTTTACATTTTAGGTTGCTTGAATCGTTTGACTGGTGGATGGTAGGAAGTTTTGCTTGATCTGTCAATTCTTGTTCTTCGATCATCTCATTAATTTGATTTCTTTTTGCCTCTCCCTAGAATCACGCCAAAGTGGTGCAGAATGGTTTAGTTTCTATCTTAGATAAGAGTATGTTTTGACTGGTGCAAAATGGTGCAGAATCACGCCAAAATTTGCTGTCAATCCATTGGATTTCTTTTTGACTGGTGTTGGCTTTCTCTGAGCAAACAAATTGGGGCAGAATGGTTTAGTTTCTATCTTAGATAAGAGTGTATGTTTTTTTCTCTAAGTTGCTTGAATCGTTTGACTGGTGTTGGCTTTCTCTGAGCAAACAGATGGTGCAGAATGGTTTTGTTTTCAGAGGAGTTTTGTATGTATGCTGCACGGTTTATTTATGTTTGAATTTTGGGGGAAGATGAAATTCATCACTCACGGATCCAAAAAGTAGTAGTTTTGATTAATTCATCACTCCGTCAAAAATTGTGGGGGAAGATGAAAAATTGTGGAGTCTCCAGCCACTTTTCTAATACTTCGATTGTAATTCCGCCTTCACTTCTTGTATCTACTCCCGCCTTCACTTTCCTAATTTGCCCTAAATTGCTGGCGAGGGGCGACAGACCGGCTCACAATCATCAGAAGTTATGCTTAAACTCTCACGTAGAGGAGGACTGGTTATGAAAGTGAAGAAGAAGAAGGCTAAAGAGAAGAAGAAGAATGGTAAAGAGGAGGAGAAGATGAAAGAGGAGGATATACATGACGGTGAACCGTCAACTTCTGATGACGATCAAGATATAGAATATGAAACTTGGAAGAAAAGGTAAATACTGTATGGAAATTCATTCTGCAATCAATCTGTCATCAATTTGATATTTAAGTCATTGCACTCATTGGTAATTTGGTATTGTGTGCTCTGTTACAGTAACCCAGAAGCTGAAGAAGATGAAGAGGAACTAGCGGCTTTTCATCTGTTGAACAAATCTGGAAAACTGAAAGGTAATCTTTCTAAAACATTTTATACTTTAGATGGTCAAATTTTTCCAATTATATGTTGCGTAAATGTTACCTATTAACCTTAAGATATCTTGAGGGTTTGGAGTAGGACTCCAGCATGATGGATGCCTATATAATGCATACGGTGAGTACTTTTTGATTTCATTAGCCTGCAAATTAAAGCTTTTATATCACATGTATAACACTTACCGCACCAGATCTGTGCGGTAACAATTACCGCACCAGATTAATACGAGATTAAGCAAACAAAAATTTAACTTCTGATGTACTTAAAACCTGTGCGGTAATTGTTACCGCACATGTTTTTTTTTTTTTAAAAAACAAATAAATTTAAAATATAATAATTAAAATATGAATAAACTTGTGCGGTAATTGTTACCGCACCATATTTTACGTAGTAAAAAAATATAAAATGGTGCGGTAACTCTTACCGCACCAAGTGAGGTGCCACTAAGGTACAATGGTGGTGCCCGGAGCCGGCCAAAATCCCGAGCCCGACCCGTTCCCATACCCATAGCCCGACCCGACCCGATACCTGTTGCCCGACCCGATACCAGCAGCCCAACCCGCCCCGATAACCGCACCCGAAGCCGCTCCGAGGCCAAGAAACCGAAAGCGACCCGTCCAAAACGTCTCAAGGCGAAAGCGACCCGATACATGGTTGCAGTGTGTCCAGTGTTTTAAAAGGCTCAAGGCGCACCAAGGCGCAAAAGCACCTGGAGCCTTGAGGCGCGCCTTGGGGCGCAAGGCGCGCGCCTTTCCACACAAAAAGATATTAAGAAAATATTAATCAAATCAATCTAACGTATGTAATAGATATCAGATCAATTTTCTCCCAAAAAAAGATATCAGATCAAAATTTCAGCCTATTTTAGGCAAGGCGCGCCTTGGAGCCGCCTTCCCACATGAGGCGTGCCTCACTTGAGGCAGGCGATCTACCTTGCGGGGCATGGGATTGGATTCAGCGAGTTTCTAATAGCTTTAGTGAAGTTGGACTGATGTTAGGGAACATATTGCAGATGCAATTCTGTTGGACAGCTAAAAGAGAGGGATTAGTCCTAATAATTTTGCTACGAGGTCTGTTTAATTTTTACCGATGACTAAAGGGAATGATAATTAGAAAAGAATTGGTTCGTCCCTGTAATTAGTCAAATATTTGTGGTTAAATCCAGCTTCAGTATGCATGTTATATTCTGAAGAATTGAGATAGAAGCACCTTCAAGGAGCTAGACTGGTAATTTTAAGTAAGAGAATTATGTTTAAGAAGAAATGATCTCCTTGTTTCTGTACAATTTGGTACACCATGGTGAACTTCCTTAATTTACCACTGAAAACATACATTGACGTTTTCCTACTCATTTTAACAAATCGTTGTATTGTAGAAGATTGAATTTACACCTCTGATTGTCAATATTGTTGATGTTATTGTCAGGTCTGTGTGCAGCATATGGATAGGTTTATGAATGAATTTGGAGTTGCAAACAATGAAAATGTACCATTAGCAAATGCTGCTGAATCTGAGAACACAATGCTTCAGAAAGATACAAAACCATCAGATTTTAAAGCTCTTTTTGGGGATAACAACAATGATAACTTCGTTGTGGGAATAAAGTTCACCGGGTACGGCTTATGTCTATTCCGCTTAATAGAATGATTTGTATGGTCTCTTTTAAGAACTTAGATTAATTGAGCGATGAAGTGAGTGTTCAATGTCGTAAATTTCAGATGCACCAATAATCCTTTGATGACAATTTTGTCGTTATGGATGGCCATATTAAGTGAAAACTTCATCAGTAGAACAACATGCCCTCTGTTCCCTCCAATTTATAGTAGATGACTAGATGTCCATTGTCATCCTAGTTGATTAATATCTTTATTAATTGAGCTCGGTCTTGGCATAGTAACTATGACCTCCAAGAGTTTCTTGTGCAATTAATAATGGGGTAGCAATCTATTGTAGTGGTGATGCGAGAGAGAGAAAATAGGGGAGCAATTATCAAGGGCATTTTAGCCACTCCACATGTTCCTTAAACATCAGTCAAAAGTTAAAGTGACATAGATTGGAATAGAGGGTATTCAACATTATTTTTGTTAAGAAGAGATAAGTGTTCAAAAAGTTTCTTTGCTGGTAGTTTAAGACTTTTCTCTGAACCTACAATCCAAGTGATGATATTTGACACTATCTGTGCCCTGTTAGTGATAATTGACACAGTTCATTGTGATGCCAGTTTTGTTTGTTAGTCACAGAAACATTTATTGTTGATATTGGACACAGACATAGTACACTAAGCAGAATTCAACTTGATATTAGCTATGCTAGAGTAGAGATCCACAGTTGTGTATTTGGCACTTGAAAAGAGAATTTTTTGTCTAAATTTGCTGTCAGATAGGATTGGCTTTGTTTCATCAGCTTGAGCTGATTTTTGTACAAAAAAAATTCATTGCAGAAAGAGCATAAAGCTATGCAGTGGTTTTTATACTTCAGACCTTATTGTTGCTTCCCCCCTTGGTCTAATCATTGTAAGCATCCATATTGTCATTTTGCAGCTTTAGCATTCATTCTTTAATCAGTATATGACCTGGTAATTGCTCTTTCTAGTATTTTATTCTGGTAAACTAAATTACGTAATAGTTTCTTATTGGTCTGTGTGTTTTTGTGGTTTTTGGTCTGTTAGTCCTATTGTAGACGCATATACTTTTGGTCTTCTTAGTCTCTTATTTTCCATAATCTTTTTGATAAATGATCTTTTTTTTTACCTATAAGATCATTGGAGTTGGTATATAAATATAGATATAAAAGAGCTTATTTGAAGCATATTTGTGAAACTAAAAAGGTTTATCTGCTACCATTTCACGCATAAACTGATTTATGTTGAAGTTTGGTTGAGTTTCACTAGTGGTCATGGATTATGCCATTTTAAGTTTTATAGGTTCATCTACACTATTCTCACTAACAGCTTAACACTAATGTATCTTTGCTTATAATACCTGGAGTTAAGTAACAACTTAACATCAATGTAACGAGGACATATCATGCAGCATAACAATGGATATTTTGTTGTCTCAGAAAATTGACGAAATTGAGGCCTATAAATATGAGGATAGGAATAAGGATGTAGATTATCTTTCTTCAATTGAGGTGAGTTCGGTTATAGGTTTAATCTGTGTTATTCCTGCAACTTATGACATAATCAAGGTGACTTATTTACTATGCTGTTCATATTGAGCAGATTGTAGTTATAGATCATGCTGATGTGATCTGCATGCAGGTGAGAACGATACCCAAATCTTATATTTGATAATATATATTATCCTCTTTCTGGGTGAAATAAAAATTTCCAATCCTTCTGTCAATGCAGAATTGGTCACATGTTACTACAGTTCTTCAACATATGAACCAACTGTTTGAACCCTTGAATGAGCACATGTTTGATTTTATGCGCATTCGACAATGGTCGTATATAGTCCAAAATGCAATGGACCCAATTTAAAAATCCACCGCCACTAACAAGCATTTTTCCTCCAATCACGTGAATTTTGTCTTCAGTGTCAGTTAAAGTCTCGTTATTTTGACTTCCACGTCCATCAGAAGCAAAAATAAAACCGGTAGCGTCGATAGAAGCGACACAAATAGTACCATAACCCAATCTTTGGGAAGAAGGCGTTGAGGAGCTGCTCATTGTTCTTGTTTGTGTTCTTGACTGGAAATAACACAAAACAAACAGGCAAGAAACCAATCAGAAACAGTGATCAAACAAAGACGCAATTTCTTAAGGCACCATTGTCAGGCTTAATTTAAAGTTTATTCACACGTCCAGTAGAGTCCATTTTAGTTGTTTAAAATCCTCTGATTCATATCAATAGAGTATTAAAAAAAGTCAGCAGCATGATGGATCATGCACTTTCATGCACTTCGTGTTCCTTCTTCTCAGTTATTTCTTCTACCTCTATAATAAAACGCACACCACGCGGTTGTTCAAGAACGCCCCGCCTCCGAGGCAGGACCCCCTTTGAGTCCCTCTCTTTTTTCCACTCTTCAAATGCAAGATTCAGCCGTTCTCTCGCTTTCTTGACCACTCTTTAAAATTCAACATAAACTATTTCATTATACTCGTGGCACGCCAGGCTCTGCAGAAAGTCAAAATCCTCAAGTGGAAGATAGGAGAAGTGAGCTAAAAAAGGGCTTTATAAAAAAAATGGAAGGAATTGTTTTACATGAACACAATTAGGGCAGCCGGTATCCACGGTACAATGACACGACGTCAGAAGTTCCAAAGCGCTTTTCAGCATTTCTGAGAAAACCGGCTGAATCTATTGATAGAAAAAGAAATTGTATGAATCCATACCAATATACTATAAGGGTAGTCTTACAATACCAAAATTTCAGAGAAAAAAGCATATATGACTTATAATCCCTCCCTCTGTCCCTTTAAGTTCTTCCTATTGTGTACTTTGCAATTTCAAGCTTTGGAACTTAACAGAACATGGGACTTAGTGGATCTTCCAGCTGGAAAGAAGCCCATCAGTTGCAAGCGGGTCTATAAGATCAAGTTCAGAGTTGATGGAACAATTGAAAGGCACAAAGCAAGACTTGTCATTAGAGGTTTTACATAGAAGGAAGGTATTGATTACACATAAACTATTTCACCAATGGTCAAAATGACCACAATACTTGACGGGGTGAAGGAGGAGCACGTAAAAGCTTCTTGTCCTCCCTAAGAAGATAAAGAAGCAGGTCAGAGCTCTAGTTTCAGTGGATGTCAAGAGAAACTGGCACATAGCACAATTGGATGTCAATAATGATTTTATTCATGGTGACTTGCATGAAGAAGTCCATCAGAACATGGGACTTAGTGGATCTTCCAGCTGGAAAGAAGCCCATCAGTTGCAAGCGGGTCTATAAGATCAAGTTCAGAGTTGATGGAACAATTGAAAGGCACAAAGCAAGACTTGTCATTAGAGGTTTTACATAGAAGGAAGGTATTGATTACACATAAACTATTTCACCAATGGTCAAAATGACCACAATACTTGACGGGGTGAAGGAGGAGCACGTAAAAGCTTCTTGTCCTCCCTAAGAAGATAAAGAAGCAGGTCAGAGCTCTAGTTTCAGTGGATGTCAAGAGAAACTGGCACATAGCACAATTGGATGTCAATAATGATTTTATTCATGGTGACTTGCATGAAGAAGTCCATCAGAACATGGGACTTAGTGGATCTTCCAGCTGGAAAGAAGCCCATCAGTTGCAAGCGGGTCTATAAGATCAAGTTCAGAGTTGATGGAACAATTGAAAGGCACAAAGCAAGACTTGTCATTAGAGGTTTTACATAGAAGGAAGGTATTGATTACACATAAACTATTTCACCAATGGTCAAAATGACCACAATACTTGACGGGGTGAAGGAGGAGCACGTAAAAGCTTCTTGTCCTCCCTAAGAAGATAAAGAAGCAGGTCAGAGCTCTAGTTTCAGTGGATGTCAAGAGAAACTGGCACATAGCACAATTGGATGTCAATAATGATTTTATTCATGGTGACTTGCATGAAGAAGTCCATCAGAACATGGGACTTAGTGGATCTTCCAGCTGGAAAGAAGCCCATCAGTTGCAAGCGGGTCTATAAGATCAAGTTCAGAGTTGATGGAACAATTGAAAGGCACAAAGCAAGACTTGTCATTAGAGGTTTTACATAGAAGGAAGGTATTGATTACACATAAACTATTTCACCAATGGTCAAAATGACCACAATACTTGACGGGGTGAAGGAGGAGCACGTAAAAGCTTCTTGTCCTCCCTAAGAAGATAAAGAAGCAGGTCAGAGCTCTAGTTTCAGTGGATGTCAAGAGAAACTGGCACATAGCACAATTGGATGTCAATAATGATTTTATTCATGGTGACTTGCATGAAGAAGTCCATCAGAACATGGGACTTAGTGGATCTTCCAGCTGGAAAGAAGCCCATCAGTTGCAAGCGGGTCTATAAGATCAAGTTCAGAGTTGATGGAACAATTGAAAGGCACAAAGCAAGACTTGTCATTAGAGGTTTTACATAGAAGGAAGGTATTGATTACACATAAACTATTTCACCAATGGTCAAAATGACCACAATACTTGACGGGGTGAAGGAGGAGCACGTAAAAGCTTCTTGTCCTCCCTAAGAAGATAAAGAAGCAGGTCAGAGCTCTAGTTTCAGTGGATGTCAAGAGAAACTGGCACATAGCACAATTGGATGTCAATAATGATTTTATTCATGGTGACTTGCATGAAGAAGTCCATCAGAACATGGGACTTAGTGGATCTTCCAGCTGGAAAGAAGCCCATCAGTTGCAAGCGGGTCTATAAGATCAAGTTCAGAGTTGATGGAACAATTGAAAGGCACAAAGCAAGACTTGTCATTAGAGGTTTTACATAGAAGGAAGGTATTGATTACACATAAACTATTTCACCAATGGTCAAAATGACCACAATACTTGACGGGGTGAAGGAGGAGCACGTAAAAGCTTCTTGTCCTCCCTAAGAAGATAAAGAAGCAGGTCAGAGCTCTAGTTTCAGTGGATGTCAAGAGAAACTGGCACATAGCACAATTGGATGTCAATAATGATTTTATTCATGGTGACTTGCATGAAGAAGTCCATCAGAACATGGGACTTAGTGGATCTTCCAGCTGGAAAGAAGCCCATCAGTTGCAAGCGGGTCTATAAGATCAAGTTCAGAGTTGATGGAACAATTGAAAGGCACAAAGCAAGACTTGTCATTAGAGGTTTTACATAGAAGGAAGGTATTGATTACACATAAACTATTTCACCAATGGTCAAAATGACCACAATACTTGACGGGGTGAAGGAGGAGCACGTAAAAGCTTCTTGTCCTCCCTAAGAAGATAAAGAAGCAGGTCAGAGCTCTAGTTTCAGTGGATGTCAAGAGAAACTGGCACATAGCACAATTGGATGTCAATAATGATTTTATTCATGGTGACTTGCATGAAGAAGTCCATCAGAACATGGGACTTAGTGGATCTTCCAGCTGGAAAGAAGCCCATCAGTTGCAAGCGGGTCTATAAGATCAAGTTCAGAGTTGATGGAACAATTGAAAGGCACAAAGCAAGACTTGTCATTAGAGGTTTTACATAGAAGGAAGGTATTGATTACACATAAACTATTTCACCAATGGTCAAAATGACCACAATACTTGACGGGGTGAAGGAGGAGCACGTAAAAGCTTCTTGTCCTCCCTAAGAAGATAAAGAAGCAGGTCAGAGCTCTAGTTTCAGTGGATGTCAAGAGAAACTGGCACATAGCACAATTGGATGTCAATAATGATTTTATTCATGGTGACTTGCATGAAGAAGTCCATCAGAACATGGGACTTAGTGGATCTTCCAGCTGGAAAGAAGCCCATCAGTTGCAAGCGGGTCTATAAGATCAAGTTCAGAGTTGATGGAACAATTGAAAGGCACAAAGCAAGACTTGTCATTAGAGGTTTTACATAGAAGGAAGGTATTGATTACACATAAACTATTTCACCAATGGTCAAAATGACCACAATACTTGACGGGGTGAAGGAGGAGCACGTAAAAGCTTCTTGTCCTCCCTAAGAAGATAAAGAAGCAGGTCAGAGCTCTAGTTTCAGTGGATGTCAAGAGAAACTGGCACATAGCACAATTGGATGTCAATAATGATTTTATTCATGGTGACTTGCATGAAGAAGTCCATCAGAACATGGGACTTAGTGGATCTTCCAGCTGGAAAGAAGCCCATCAGTTGCAAGCGGGTCTATAAGATCAAGTTCAGAGTTGATGGAACAATTGAAAGACACAAAGCAAGACTAATCATTAGAGGTTTTACATAGAAGGAAGGTATTGATTACACATAAACTATTTCACCAATGGTCAAAATGACCACAATACTTGACGGGGTGAAGGAGGAGCACGTAAAAGCTTCTTGTCCTCCCTAGGAAGATAAAGAAGCAGGTCAGAGCTCTAGTTTCAGTGGATGTCAAGAGAAACTGGCACATAGCACAATTGGATGTCAATAATGATTTTCTTCATGGTGACTTGCATGAAGAAGTCTATATGAAGCCAACTCGGGATTACAAGTGCACTCATCTCAAGTTTGCAAATTGAACAAGTCTCTTTATGGATTAAAACAAGATCTCGCCAATGGTATGCTTAAATTGTCCATCTGCTTGCATTCTCAAGGGTACACCCACTCCCAAAATGACTACTCATTGTTCTTCAAGAAAACATATTCATTTGTGGTGTTTCTAGTTATCTATGTTAATGGCATATTGCTTACATGGAATGATATGAAATAAATGGATAAATTGAAGAAGTTTTTGGATGAGCAATTCAAGATCAAGATCTTTGCAGTCTCCATTACTTTCTGAGCCTTGAATGTGTGAAGCTCCCAACTTGATATATTTTGACTCGACAAAAGTTTCTTAGAGAGATGTTACAAGAGTTTGATTGTCTAAATATGGCAACCACATCAGCTCCTCCTGAAGTTGGTCTCAAGTTTCCTGAAGTTGGTCTCAAGTTGCATGAGTCCATTGCTCCTCCTATGACATATCCATCATTGTACAGAAAGCTGGTAGGAAAATTGAACTTCCTCCCCAACACAAGACCAGACATCTCATTCTCAGTTCAATTTTTGAGTCACTTTTCAATCCCCAACAACCGACCATTACAAAGCTGCTATACATTGTCTCAGATGTCTGAAAGGTCATGACTGTCTTGGCCTATTTCTAAATTCTTCTCCATACTTGCAACTCCTAAGTTATTGTGATGCAGATTGGGCTGCTTGCTCTCATACAAGGCGTTCAGTAAGTGGATTCTTCATTCTGTTTGGAGGAAGCCCCATTTCTTGGAAGTCCAAAAAGCAGTCCATTGTATCTTTATCTTCAGATGAAGTTGGCTACGGTTTTTTGGAATTAAAAGAGCGCGAGAAACAATTGTCGGGACGCGATCGCAATTTGCAAACCACACTTGCGGTTTGGAACCATGTCGTCGACATCTCTTTTGGAAACGACTCGTTCTCTTCGTCCGAGATCGGAATTGAGTGATTCCAAATCCCAAAGTTTTATCTTGAAGTCTAGTTTCTTTCCTCTGGAATACTTGTCTTCTCATCTTGACTCAAATCGGATCTCTACGAGCTTGAATGACTACAATAAGAGCTCGAACTACTTTAAATGACTCCAATGATGGCTCATAGCGATCTTTATCTCTTGCTCGAGTGGTTAGCACATCTCTAGATTTAGGACGAGGCGTCCTTGATGATAGCTCAGATGCTCCCACATCAATAAGTAATAGATATGTTTGAGCATAATTACCAAGATTTTCTTTGTTTTTTGGCTTTTTGAATAGGCAAACGATGTCCATTTTGGATGAATTTTATATGCACGTGACCGTATTGAAATTATCTACAAAATTATGGGTAAAACATTAAAGAAAATCTACGCGGTGTATGAATACGTTTTGTACTAATGTCATTGGTGGATCACGTATGGAATGCACCGAGGGTGGACGGTAAATAGCAAAAATGATGGGCGGTGAATACATGAATGGGAGTCCATCCTAGCCAGCTAGGCACTCCTAGATTAACCCGTCAGATAATTAGAAGACCAAAATAAAAAAAGTTGGTATAAGAACCAAACTATATCATACCATGTCTAACAGTCTAAGTATGCTGATATAATATCATAAATCTCCTGATATAAACATTATAAATGTAATCAATATCTGAATGGTGAAAATATAGAAGGTTGTAAATTGATGTACCCTAATTTTCGCATATCCTGGTATACGGCTAAACCTTGTTGAACTTCTAGAAATGAGCCGTATCTATCACGGGATCTAAGGAGTGTATTGTATGTCACCTGTAAGAAGCATGTTGAAATCATATGATTCAGTGTTCCGGGAAAAAAAGAGGACACAGTGGCTGCATCATAAATGATTTTAAGGAACTGAAACCGAAAAATATCTACAATTTTGACGCACCAGATTTGGTTTATGCCAAATCTCATCATTTCAGCATACAGAGAAAATGCCTGCTTCAGCTTTTTATGTTGCACACAAACCTGCAAAAAAGTGTACAACGTCCATTAACTTTATCTCCTTTATTAGAAGGCCATATATTGACATAGTGTTTCTGGAGTGTAACATATATTTTCTACTTTCATGTCCAGCATTTATATTCCTATTAATCAATTTTGTTTCCCATCTGGATTGCAGAAATCATTTTGGTGAAGCCTTTTCAAAGGAAATGATGCTGGCCTATAATTGGCTCAACAAATATAGCCTGAGAAGAGACTGTCATCTTGAGATGAAACATTAATCTTTATGTAAATGTCAAAACTCATGCATGTTATAGTATTCTATTCTAAACATCATCATAATACGGAAGGTAATGTAGTCACTTACTTGTATAGCACCGTCCACATGCCCAGCATTTCCAGATATATTGATTAAAACTGACCAGGTTATGTGATTAGGAGACAGACCCGTAATCTTCATCTCATCCATCAAAGATTTTGCCCGGTAGAAGTCAGAACCACAAGCTTTCATCAGTATGTTATAAGTTGCAACTGTGGGCTTGAATGGGACACTGCTAGGGAATTTTGAATGTTGTGATAGAGTGGCAAGGGAACTTTGATTTCCATCTGTATTCTTAACACCTGAGATAACACTTTTACTACCTTGATCATCTTCATAACGTGCTTTCTCAAGCCCATTGGCTTTCCAGCTGTTAACAAGACGAAAGACTCGGTCATACTGGCGAGCCTCAACACAGGCGTGAAGAATTATATTACAGCACTGGGCGTTAGGTTTGCAACCAGCCAGAAGCATCTCATTAAACAATTGAAAGGCTTGATCTACATGACCTGCATTAGCACATGCACTGATCAAAGATGACCAAGTAACTGTATTCGGGATAACTCCAGCTGATAGCATATCTTCTTTGATGCACATTGCCATTTGCCATAAATTTGCATCTGCAAAAACCTGGAATTTTGATGAAAATATTCAAATAAACACATAAACAAGAAACAGGTAAACATGCTATTACACGAGTCCCTAATAAATTTGCATCTGCAAAAACCTGGAATTTTGATGAAAATATTCAAATAAACACATAAACACATAAACAAGAAACAGGTAAACATGCAATTACACGAGTCCCCAATTTTATTATGAAACAAAATTTGTAGGCATATATTAACAGGTAAGATTTACCTTTACAATAGTGCTGTACGTGAAGAGATCCAACTTAAGTGCTCCACCTGACTCCAAATTCCGTACTTCCCCATATATATCCTGGGCCAGGTCAACTCTTCCTGCTAGACAACAAGCTTTCAATAGGATATTATAAGACGTCATATCTGCCTCAACACCCATTTCCTGCACATTTAGTTTAAAGAGGATTAGATCTACATCAATCGACAGATTTTTACTGTATTTTAATCTCATAGAACAAGTATAAATATTTAATTATGACCCATCCATTGCTACAAAGAAGAACTGGAAGTGCTGGTTTTATAATGCAGAAAATACAAGAAAAATCTAACTGAAGCTGTCAGGCAGATTCAATAAAAGTTTCACTCGTTGAGAACTTTTTGAATCAGAAACAGAGGAGGAAGGGAAAAGATAGATGGAACGAAAAGGAAGGGAAAATGAGAAAGCTGAGACGAGATGACGCCTTCCAAAACACACCAATCATAATAGGATTTTACAACAGATTTGTAGAGGTAAAACTCTCTTGAAATAAAGGACTTAAAGCCGAATATAAAAGTTTTCTAAATATTATAGTGAAATGTAGAATATTTATTGGAAAATACACCAGAGCATAATAGCAATAAAAAGTAAGAGAATGATAGAGAGGTAATTACTTGCATTTTCTTGTACACATCCATTGTGTAGCTCAACTCATATGCATTTACATTCATTATACTATTGAAAACGTATATGTTAGGGGTAATTTTCTGATTGAGCAATTCCTGCAGTAAAACAAAAAACAACTTCAATTAATATAAATTCTGATCCTGAATATACATAATCATAAGTATGAAGGGATAGAAAAAGCATTTAATGTTAGGGCATAAAACTCAAAACAGAAAGATAAAATAAGCAAACTACATGCAGTTCTAGAGAGGTTACATATCACCTTTTATGACCCAATTGCTTTAATATTTCTACATATATAATTGCAATTGCTTTAATGATTTCCAGATTAAAACAACAAAAAAATTACATAGTTTTTGTATCAATATAAACAAGAAAACAAAGATGGTGATTCAAGCTCAAGAGCTTCATTTTTAATATTTTTAGAAAAGAAGAATTCACAAAGTTCAAACACTACGTGAAGCAAAGGGGTAACATAAGATTTTGTTTAACCATACATGTCGTACTACTGCAGCACTGACCAAAGAATTTATCTATTATTTCAAATATCAATAATCTTTTTTATTATTGTTGTTGTTTTGTAGATAGGTTTTATAGAGTAAACAATAATAGGAGACATAAATCACCCAGCTAACATAAAACTCGCCATTATCACACATCCAAGCAGTTACCTCATATATAGATCTAGATCTGAAGGAATCACCACAAAGTCCGCAGGCGTCAATTATTGAGCGGTAGATGAACATATTATGACCAGTCAACTTCTTCTTCACAGCTTCATATACAGTTAGAGCAGATACAAGGTCACCTTTCTTCCCAAATTTTTTAACAATTGTACAAAAAAGTATTTCTACGTGTGGGAGGAGAGATGCATATCTGCAATCCAGCAGTGCAAATAATAAATTGACATCAGATGAGATAAAGCAATACATAAAAATATTCGCTTATACGTTTGAAGAAATGGAATTCACAGTGAACAACCATAGAGATCAGACCACTCATGTAGGATGAGCAAAACAAAAAGGATTATATCATAAAAACATTTTGTAGCATTTGTGTAAATCCATTTTTTCCAGTTCGTATCCTTTCTATGACATATTTCTAATGCAAGATACATATTAAGGAAATACATTTACTTCCACTGAAGCAGGAATTATGGATTTTATTTACAAAGTTGTCCAGATGGTCATGTAAAATGTATTAACAAGAATTACAAGTATCCATATAGTGGCGCCAACTGAGATCAATGGGAGGATTGGGAGGCATGAATGATATATTTCAGAAACTAGCATCCTGAATTTCCAAAAAACCCAATAACTGGATGGTGGGTACACTAATTCCATGAGAATAGCTTTAGTTTACTTTCCTTATCCATACTTCCAGAAAAATGATAACATCAAGGCCAGAATAACTGTCAAAAGGCAATCACAATGACAAAACAGCAAAACTATTACACGAAAAAAAGATGTTTACCTCACGGCAATACGAGGTTTGCGGAAGTCAACACATTTTCTAATCATGTCATTTGGATTCACCAAGTGCCTAACAGAGAACTGGAAACCTAAATAGAATTAGACAATGGTCATCATTTCAAACTGTTGAAATACTTAAAAGCTGAGAGGATAGCAATTTTCATTTCTTATAGACTCTGACAAATCACATCCTAAGACTCATAAAGCTACGTTATAGAAACTAGAAAGAGCAAGATGATACCAAATTTGTTTGGAGTCAAGCTGGTAAGAACCAAAATGACCAACATACAATATTTGTTTGGAGCCAAGCATAATCTACTACAGTTTACGTACATAGGTTTGACAAACAAAGAACAAAACTAGTATAACATACAGCACACAGCTCAACTGAGGAGCATTCATATCTCCTCCATCAGTGCTGACTGTGCTTCTACAGTTTATGTAGTAGTTTTGCTTTACAGTTCACCTGGGAAACAAAACTACTACATTATAAAAGCATTTATATCTCCTCCATCATACGTGTTCGGAGTCCAGCCTAATCTATTACAGTTTAGGTACATAGGTTTGACAAACAAAGAATAAAGCTAGTATAACATACAGCATACAGTTCCACTGAGCAGCATTCATATCTCTTCCAAAAGTGCTGACTACAAAAACTAATCTACACTATAAGAGCTTCTACTATCTCAGTAATGGTAGCAGTTATCATAAACACACCAGTATCATGGAAAATTTCCAGAAGCACAATGAAACGGAATCACTCTAGCTAAGATGTCATCAGATTAATCACGGATGTCTAATGCACACAAATAGTTTCTCAACGTGACACTGCTGACTATAAGAATTAATCTCCATTATTAGACCTTAAACTACCTCTATAATGGTAACAATTCCAGAAGCTCAGTCTAGCCTAAATGCTTCTTAAGTTTGGTGCCAAGCATAATCTACTACAGTTTACATACATAGGTTTGACAAACAAAGAACAAAACTAGTATAGCATACAGCACACAGTTCAACTGATTCAAATCTCTTCCAATTTCCAATAGTGCTGACTATAAGCATTAATCTACACTATAAGAGCTTCTACTACCTCTGTAATCTTAGCAGTTTCGATAAACAAATCAGTATCATGGACAAATTCCAGAAGCACAATGAAAAAGGAATCTCTCTAGCTAAGATGTTATCAGATTAATCACGGATGACTAAGGCACACAAATAGTTTCTCAATGTAACATTGGTGAATCAGATATAACTACATGTTTTTTTTTGTAAAAATATGCCTAATCTACTACAGTTTACGTAGTTTGACAAACAAAGAACAAAACTGGTACAGTAATACAGCACACAGCTCAGCTGAGCTGCATTCACATCTCTTCCAACAGTGCTGACTATGAGAATTAATCTACAGGCAATTCAGTCAAAAGTTACCTGAGAGAAGCTCCATCAACTCAACAGCTTCCTCCACATCTCCACCCTCCAAAAACCTACAAACCTCCATACTAATCTTCTGCACAACACCTCCATCAATCATCCCCAAAACATCACCACGCAGCTTCGCAACTCTACTCAGCAACTGAACCACACCTCTAACCCTCCCTTCCTCCAACCCCTTCCGAATCCCTTCTTCCAAAACCTCCAAATCCACCACACCTTCAAATCCGCCATCATCGGGGCTGAATGTGGCGACAGAAGGCGAAGGAGATTGCTGTTGGAGTTTGAAGGTCGGAAGTGGGAGTTTGGGCTTGGAAACGCGGCGGTAATGGCGGTTGGAAGCGAAGATGGAGGAGGAAGAAGATCCGGTGATGACGATGATGGGGCTTCTCATGGCCGGCCGAAGCCGAGTGAGGGAAGATGGAGCTTCGGAATGAGAGGCAATGGAGGAAGCATGGAGAAGAAGGGTTGTTAATTACAGTTTCTGTTTTTTTTTCCAGGATTGAATTTGGGAGGCAGGGAATTTTGGACAAGAAAATCTCAAATTGTTGGCACAAGAAAAAAATCTTCGCGCGCGTAATTTTTTTTTGGTTATGGACAACATGTTTCTTTATTTTATTTAGGTAAGTGTACGACTTTAACAAATCTTAGCATTGCAACATGAAGAAGAAATATACAAGTAATTAAAAAAATAGATCTCAAAATCACAACAACAACAACTTAGTAATCCCAATGTAGTAAAATATGGGGGTCTAGATATAAATATGTTATTCTTCAACAACAACAAAATTTATAAAGGAACTAGATTTCCAATAGAACCTAAATTTAAAATGAGTGAACAGTGATATAATACAATTCTACAAACTCGTAAAATGAAAATACAACTATTACAACGATGATTATAACCAAAATCGAGAATGAAAAACTCAAGAAGGTGTTTGGATAGTGCAATAGGCAAGACATATTTATTTATACTAAAAAAATCCTAAGTAAAATCATTCTTCAATTCAACAATCAAGTGAGAAGATGAAAGATTAAAGGGAAGAAGAAGAGTTGAATATCAATTAGGCCCAAGGGATTAACTACGGTGGCCCGGTACAGATTGACATTACTTTGTCAAATCCATCAATTTTTATATAGATATATAATATATAGATAGATTAAAATATCTAATTAACCCATACTAAATTTTAACTGAAGAAGGAGGGGCGTCAGGATAAAACGAATGGATTGACGAACGGGATTAGATGAGAATGAGTTTGGAAGTTGATGTGTTATTAGCATTTAAGAGAATAAATAATTAAGATAAAGATTTAAAATATTAACATTTATTAGGTACAAATTATCATTACTTCCTCAAACTCATGAATTTATATATATATATATATACACACATAGGAGTATTACTTACATCGCCTCATAGATGTCAAAATGACTTTACAAGGGCATGGGCATGGGCATGGGCATTGTTTGAGCAGATTTTTTTTTATTTAATATCGATCTTAAAATGCAACTAGGTTGAAAACGGAATTTTATAACAGGGCGTTTAAAACTCCAGGTTATAAACGCTATGTTGAGGTGTGAGACGGGGGATACATAAGGAGTTGCTTTGAAACAGATTTGTAACGTACAGTTTTGTTACTTAGCAAACATATAGATCATTGTTAGTTGTTACCCACCTTTTAGCCTTGTGTCGTGGGCGCATGACTTGTTTCTTAGGGATCGCTAAATCTGGTTCTAACATGTCTTTAGAGAAGCAAATACGCCAACTCTTTGTACTTGCTCTTCCTCTGAGGGTTTATGTTTTAGTTTTCCCGTGTTCAGTGAGCGAGGAGTTCGAGTGCACCTTGATCAGTGGCAATCTGGTCTTTTTTTTTTTTGAAGAAGGTAAATTTATATATTAGTAGAATACAGGCTTAACAAGAGGTTAGAAGAGTGGAAAGCACTCAACAAATCCACGAGCACCAAAACTGCTAGAAAAGCCTAAGGCAAGCTAACAACAACGACAAAAACGATACAAGCTCAAAGAAGACAAACTACCCATTACAAAATTTTCAATTGTCTAAACCAGAGGAGACCATCTAAGTCAAATCGGGATTTCGTAAGCAAAAGTCTGGTGGTGATCATATGAGTCAGCAAATCATAACACTCATCTGATGTTGTTAAAGATTCTTTGAAGATAGCTCGGTTGCACGCTTGCCAAATGAAATAAACAAAAGAGGTCAGAGCCATACTCATCGTCAATAACTGAATTCTTGATTGGCTTTGGATAGTCAAAAGGTGTGAAAAACAGTCAAGCGAGCTTTCCGTAGGGTTAGACCATCGAAGCCAAACCAAACGACGATGCAACACTCTTTTAACAAAAGAGTACAAGACAGATCCTCGATATTCGTTCAAAGGCTAATTTGATCCTTGGTGGAGACGATGATGAAATGCAAGCCATGTAATAAAAGAGCAATGTGGAAGATGAATACCTCACCAAGTATCTGTATCCCATGAGATAGTAGCACCAGTCGGTTTAAACAAGAGATAAGCAGAGGTAGAACATAATTTACCCGTCGGACTAATCAATAAATCTTAGAGTGGCTAATCAACAAATCTTAGAGTTGTTGCGGGTTGTGCGACAAGATGAGATTGTCTCTAATATGGAGGAGACTCTTCCATATCTAACTATCAGAGATACGAGCCTGAGTATTCCAAACATTGGAAACAGACAGAAACTGGTCAGTAGCCCAATTAGTCCAGATACTCACATAATTAGGGTCATGCAAATCAAGAAGGGCTCTAGACAAAGAGGCTTGATTCCACGAGAGCAACTCTGTGAAGTCAAGACCTCCTTCAGCCCTAGGCAAACAAAGTGTCTTCCAATAAATATGACTTCGCTTGGAACCAATGTCCCCTGACCAAAGAAAGGAGTGAAGAATAGATTGAACCTTTTTAAGAGTGAAGCTGGAAAAGGAAGAATCTTGCACTAGAAGTTTTGAATTCCCAAGAGAACCGCACGTATTAGTTCTACGTACTCTTCCCGCATATGAAAGTTGTCTAGCCGTCCAAGATCGCACTTTGCTCGTCATTTTCTCAATAAGAGGAGAAAAATCACAGTTTCTTGGCTTGCGAGAGTCGATAGGAACCCCCAAGTAGGTCATGGGCAAAGGGCCCTCACTAAGCTGGCTACACTCCAGAATATTCGCCTTCCAACGATCACAATTCTCACCAAAAAAAGATGCGAGTTTTTGAAGAGTTTGCACAAAGACCCGACATATTCCCAAACTCCACAAGCAACTCAGTGATAGCAGAAACATAGTTAAGATCAACCCACAAAAAAAGCAGAAGATCATCAACAAAGGAAAGGTGGATGAACTTCAACGAATCACAACGAGGGTGGAACTTGAAATTGCTATTGCTTTCAAGAGAGAAAAGCTAGAAATTACAAGGAATTCCAACTCCATAAAGCAATCAGATCAAGATCCAAGTAGCGCAAAATCAACTACAACTAAGAGCAGGAAAAAAACTAGCAGGAACAAATCAAGCAAGCAAGCAACTGAAGAAGAAAGCAAATTCAAGTAAAAAAACCTCGAAACCCTAGAAATTGAAGCACACAATATCAGAAAAAGCTTACAAATCAATGAAAGAGAATAGACATAGGAGAATCGAGGAGAAACCAGAGAGGAAGAGATCGAGTAGGGAGCCAATTGGATCGAGGAAGAGATCGAGTGAGAGAGGAGCTAGATCGAGCGGAAGATTATCCGAGTGGGAGAAGGAGAAAAGAACGCGCTTGCACGCGCCTGAGAAGAAGGAAGGAGGTCCGTAGATCTGCCCTAGATCCGACGGTCTGTGTTATTTTCTCATTTCTCATATTAAGATTAACTTCTCATTTGGTCTTTTGCCTATATTTAATGCATATTAGTCATTCGCACGTTCTCATTTTAAAAACTGTTCCCACCGGAACCGCACCCAATATAACGATACATGTTATAAGTTATAACCCAACCACCTACCTACATGATACGGAGTATATGTTATAACCCAAGCACCTGCACACAGATTACGTCATATCATGCTACTAGAATGGTTCCCTACTTATACAACACGTTGCACTTATACATCTAGAAATCAATTATCTCTTAATGCACTGTTGTAAAATGCAGTTATAGCCACGAATGTAACCAAAATAACAACTAGAACGCACTTATAGCCACGAATGTAACCAAAATAACAACTAGAACGCACTTATAGCCACGAATGTAACCAAAATAACAACTAGAACATTAGCTATAAACTATACTGGCCACAAAACTCTCATCGAAACTAGACATAAAATATAATTTCTGGCCAAAATGACTTTGTTCAACCATCTCTAATCAGGTATTCTTATCATTAATTATATTGCTAGCTAACTTTTTTCAATTTTGTAATGTGGAACAGAGTCATTCAGTCTGTCATCACCAAACATGGAAATGACATAAATTTCAGAAGCTATCTTTTTGTTATGGTATTTGCATCAACAAACTCGAAACTTTTGTTTGTGCTTAGGACTGGAGCTAACGACTAAGAACGTTCTCATCCCTATGAGAATAATAAACAATATCCACGGTATAATACCTGAAGTCGTTCAATAAGTACTAAATGTAGCTAAGGCATATACTAATATATTGGTTTACTACATTATGAAGTGATCTTAAGGGTGGTGAAAGAAGGCCAACACTACGGCTTATTAGAGAACTTTGATCAGAGGCTTGAAATTTTGGGGCCAGAAATATATATTTGAAATCCTTAGAGATACATATTTGAAGACAAGACAAGAGATCAATGAGACTCTTAGAGGATTACAAGAGATGTAAGAGTTTATATAGGAAACTAGAAGGAAAAAAACTTCATTAAACCCTAATAGACTTGGGCCTAAAACATCAAAACTCACTCCATTACTTCAAATAGTAAAATAGAAAGAAAACATAAAAACCAAAGTTAAAATTAGTAATACACGTCAAATCCAAGATACGCTTGTGCAAATACGGTCAAGGCCCGAGATGGAATCATTAAAAAGGACCAAAGTGATCAAGGGTCGAGAGTGTGACCCATAAGTGAGTAGATCTTCACTCGACTCCATGGGAGACGTCAAGGACGCGCAAACCATGAAGCGACGTGTTTAACCGAGGCCATGAATCATCAGTACTTACCTAATTCATTACCTAAAGTTAGATTTGATCATGCAAATATGAGTGCTACAGTGACAAGGAATTCCACCGTCTATTCCTAGTCTAGCAATAGAAAACTATCAATCAAACTAGATGATCAATCTAGCAAAACCAATAGAAATCATATGATGAATACAACTATCCGTAGGTGATAAGAGTTCCAACCATGAATATTATCCTAACAAGGCTCGTAGATGCAATCCGATAAACACAAGAGAAAAGGGAAAAGGGGACCCTTCTCTAAAACTAGGTCTAAACAATATATAGAAATCTAAACTATAAAATTATGGACTAGATAATTTCTATACGGGCCTGTTCCTTTGATTCAACACGGGCCGATCCATCTTATTTCCTGGTGAGCTTCTTGTATCTACTCCAGCTAGGACTGTCACTTCTGATCCGATCCGTGGACTTTAACGACCGGATCGGATCAATCTGGTCCACTTAAAAACACAATTTAAATCCATTGGATTTTCGGTCCATCAGATCCGGAACGGATCAGACCCGTCCGGATCGATCCATGGACCTGAAACTTCAGCCCATTATCTAAACCTAAGATTTCAGTTTGCGCCTCTCCTATTGAACTCGCAGGCTCGATTTGGCTCTCCAGGTTTGCGCCTCTCCAATTGAATCTGTTTACATTTTAGGTTGCTTGAATCGTTTGACTGGTGGATGGTAGGAAGTTTTGCTTGATCTGTCAATTCTTGTTCTTCGATCATCTCATTAATTTGATTTCTTTTTGCCTCTCCCTAGAATCACGCCAAAATGGTGCAGAATGGTTTAGTTTCTATCTTAGATAAGAGTATGTTTTGACTGGTGCAAAATGGTGCAGAATCACGCCAAAATTTGTTGTCAATCCATTGGATTTCTTTTTGACTGGTGTTGGCTTTCTCTGAGCAAACAAATGGGGGCAGAATGGTTTAGTTTCTATCTTAGATAAGAGTGTATGTTTTTTTCTCTAAGTTGCTTGAATCGTTTGACTGGTGTTGGCTTTCTCTGAGCAAACAAATGGTGCAGAATGGTTTTGTTTTCAGAGGAGTTTTGTATGTATGCTGCACGGTTTATTTATGTTTGAATTTTGGGGGAAGATGAAATTCATCACTCACGGATCCAAAAAGTAGTAGTTTTGATTAATTCATCACTCCGTCAAAAATTGTGGGGGAAGATGAAAAATTGTGGAGTCTCCAGCCACTCTTCTAATACTTCGATTGTAATTCCGCCTTCACTTCTTGTATCTACTCCCGCCTTCACTTTCCTAATTTGCCCTAAATTGCTGGCGAGGGGCGACAGACGGGCTCACAATCATCAGAAGTTATGCTTAAACTCTCACGTAGAGGAGGACTGGTTATGAAAGTGAAGAAGAAGAAGGCTAAAGAGAAGAAGAAGAATGGTAAAGAGGAGGAGAAGAAGAAAGAGGAGGATATACATGACGGTGAACCGTCAACTTCTGATGACGATCAAGATATAGAATATGAAACTTGGAAGAAAAGGTAAATACTGTATGGAAATTCATTCTGCAATCAATCTGTCATCAATTTGATATTTAAGTCATTGAACTCATTGGTAATTTGGTATTGTGTGCTCTGTTACAGTAACCCAGAAGCTGAAGAAGATGAAGAGGAACTAGCGGCTTTTCATCTGTTGAACAAATCTGGAAAACTGAAAGGTAATCTTTCTAAAACATTTTATACTTTAGATGGTCAAATTTTTCCAATTATATGTTGCGTAAATATTACCTATTAACCTTAAGATATCTTGAGGGTTTGGAGTAGGACTCCAGCATGATGGATGCCTATATAATGCATACGGTGAGTACTTTTTGATTTCATTAGCCTGCAAATTAAAGCTTTTATATCACATGTATAACACTTACCGCACCAGATCTGTGCGGTAACAATTACCGCACCAGATTAATACGAGATTAAGCAAACAAAAATTTAACTTCTGATGTACTTAAAACCTGTGCGGTAATTGTTACCGCACATGTTTTTTTTTTTTAAAAACAAATAAATTTAAAAAATAATAATTAAAATATGAATAAACCTATGCGGTAATTGTTACCGCACATGTTTTATATATTAAAAAAAAATAAAGTGGTGCGGTAACTCTTACCGCAAATATGAGTGCTACAGTGACAATGAATTCCACCGTCTATTCCTAGTCTAGCAATAGAAAACTATCAATTAAACTAGATGATCAATCTAGCAAAACCAATAGAAATCATATGATGAATACAACTATCCGTAGGTGATAAGAGTTCCAACCATGAATATTATCCTAACAAGGCCCGTAGATGCAATCCGATAAACACAAGAGAAAAGGGAAAAGGGGACCCTTCTCTAAAACTAGGTCTAAACAATATATAGAAATCTAAACTATAAAATTATGGACTAGATAATTTCTATACGGGCCTGTTCCTTTGATTCAACACGGGCCGATCCATCTTATTTCCTGGTGAGCTTCTTGTATCTACTCCAGCTAGGACTGTCACTTCTGATCCGATCCGTGGACTTTAACGACCGGATCGGATCAATCTGGTCCACTTAAAAACACAATTTAAATCCATTGGATTTTCGGTCCATCAGATCCGGAACGGATCAGACCCGTCCGGATCGATCTATGGACCTGAAACTTCAGCCCATTATCTAAACCTAAGATTTCAGTTTGCGCCTCTCCTATTGAACTCGCAGGCTCGATCTCCCCGAACTCGCAGGCTCGATTTGGCTCTCCAGGTTTGCGCCTCTCCAATTGAATCTGTTTACATTTTAGGTTGCTTGAATCGTTTGACTGGTGGATGGTAGGAAGTTTTGCTTGATCTGTCAATTCTTGTTCTTCGATCATCTCATTAATTTGATTTCTTTTTGCCTCTCCCTAGAATCACGCCAAAATGGTGCAGAATGGTTTAGTTTCTATCTTAGATAAGAGTATGTTTTGACTGGTGCAAAATGGTGCAGAATCACGCCAAAATTTGTTGTCAATCCATTGGATTTCTTTTTGACTGGTGTTGGCTTTCTCTGAGCAAACAAATTGGGGCAGAATGGTTTAGTTTCTATCTTAGATAAGAGTGTATGTTTTTTTCTCTAAGTTGCTTGAATCGTTTGACTGGTGTTGGCTTTCTCTGAGCAAACAAATGGTGCAGAATGGTTTTGTTTTCAGAGGAGTTTTGTATGTATGCTGCACGGTTTATTTATGTTTGAATTTTGGGGGAAGATGAAATTCATCACTCACGGATCCAAAAAGTAGTAGTTTTGATTAATTCATCACTCCGTCAAAAATTGTGGGGGAAGATGAAAAATTGTGGAGTCTCCAGCCACTTTTCTAATACTTCGATTGTAATTCCGCCTTCACTTCTTGTATCTACTCCCGCCTTCACTTTCCTAATTTGCCCTAAATTGCTGGCGAGGGGCGACAAACCGGCTCACAATCATCAGAAGTTATGCTTAAACTCTCACGTAGAGGAGGACTGGTTATGAAAGTGAAGAAGAAGAAGGCTAAAGAGAAGAAGAAGAATGGTAAAGAGGAGGAGAAGAAGAAAGAGGAGGATATACATGACGGTGAACCGTCAACTTCTGATGACGATCAAGATATAGAATATGAAACTTGGAAGAAAAGGTAAATACTGTATGGAAATTCATTCTGGAATCAATCTGTCATCAATTTGATATTTAAGTCATTGAACTCATTGGTAATTTGGTATTGTGTGCTCTGTTACAGTAACCCAGAAGCTGAAGAAGATGAAGAGGAACTAGCGGCTTTTCATCTGTTGAACAAATCTGGAAAACTGAAAGGTAATCTTTCTAAAACATTTTATACTTTAGATGGTCAAATTTTTCCAATTATATGTTGCGTAAATGTTACCTATTAACCTTAAGATATCTTGAGGGTTTGGAGTAGGACTCCAGCATGATGGATGCCTATATAATGCATACGGTGAGTACTTTTTGATTTCATTAGCCTGCAAATTAAAGCTTTTATATCACATGTATAACACTTACCGCACCAGATTAATACGAGATTAAGCAAACAAAAATTTAACTTCTGATGTACTTAAAACCTGTGCGGTAATTGTTACCGCACATGTTTTTTTTTTTTTTTAAAAACAAATAAATTTAAAAAATAATAATTAAAATATGAATAAACCTGTGCGGTAATTGTTACCGCACAGGTTTTATATATTAAAAAAAATAAAGTGGTGCGGTAACTCTTACCGCACCATATTTTACGTAGTAAAAAAATATAAAATGGTGCGGTAACTCTTACCGCACCAAGTGAGGTGCCACTAAGGTACAGTGGTGGTGCCTGGAGCCGGCCAAAATCCCGAGCCCGACCCGTTCCCATACCCATAGCCCGACCCGACCCGATACCTGTTGCCCGACCCGATACCAGCAGCCCAACCCGCCCCGATACCCGCACCCGAAGCCGCTCCGAGGCCAAGAAACCGAAAGCGACCCGTCCAAAACGTCTCAAGGCGAAAGCGACCCGATACATGGTTGCAGTGTGTCCAGTGTTTTAAAAGGCTCAAGGCGCACCAAGGCGCAAAAGCACCTGGAGCCTTGAGGCGCGCCTTGGGGCGCAAGGCGCGCGCCTTTCCACACAAAAAGATATTAAGAAAATATTAATCAAATCAATCTAACGTATGTAATAGATATCAGATCAATTTTCTCCCAAAAAAAGATATCAGATCAAAATTTCAGCCTATTTTAGGCAAGGCGCGCCTTGGAGCCGCCTTCCCACATGAGGCAGGCGATCTACCTTGCGCCTTTTCATACACTGAGTGTGTCCCAAGTTTTCTTGGCGGGGCATGGGATTGGATTCAGCGGGTTTCTAATAGCTTTAGTGAAGTTGGACTGATGTTAGGGAACATATTGCAGATGCAATTCTGTTGGACAGCTAAAAGAGAGGGATTAGTCCTAATAATTTTGCTACGAGGTCTGTTTTATTTTTACCGATGACTAAAGGGAATGATAATTAGAAAAGAATTGGTTCGTCCCTGTAATTAGTCAAATATTTGTGGTTAAATCCAGCTTCAGTATGCATGTTATATTCTGAAGAATTGAGATAGAAGCACCTTCAAGGAGCTAGACTGGTAATTTTAAGTAAGAGAATTATGTTTAAGAAGAAATGATCTCCTTGTTTCTGTACAATTTGGTACACCATAGTGAACTTCCTTAATTTACCACTGAAAACATACATTGACGTTTTCCTACTCGTTTTAACAAATCGTTGTATTGTAGAAGATTGAATTTACACCTCTGATTGTCAATATTGTTGATGTTATTGTCAGGTCTGTGTGCAGCATATGGATAGGTTTATGAATGAATTTGGAGTTGCAAACAATGAAAATGTACCATTAGCAAATGCTGCTGAATCTGAGAACACAATGCTTCAGAAAGATACAAAACCATCAGATTTTAAAGCTCTTTTTGGGGATAACAACAATGATAACTTCGTTGTGGGAATAAAGTTCACCGGGTACGGCTTATGTCTATTCCGCTTAATAGAATGATTTGTATGGTCTCTTTTAAGAACTTAGATTAAAAATCCACCGCCACTAACAAGCATTTTTCCTCCAATCACGTGAATTTTGTCTTCAGTGTCAGTTAAAGTCTCGTTATTTTGACTTCCACGTCCATCAGAAGCAAAAATAAAACCGGTAGCGTCGATAGAAGCGACACAAATAGTACCATAACCCAATCTTTGGGAAGAAGGCGTTGAGGAGCTGCTCATTGTTCTTGTTTGTGTTCTTGACTGGAAATAACACAAAACAAACAGGCAAGAAACCAATCAGAAACAGTGATCAAACAAAGACGCAATTTCTTAAGGCACCATTGTCAGGCTTAATTTAAAGTTTATTCACACGTCCAGTAGAGTCCATTTTAGTTGTTTAAAATCCTCTGATTCATATCAATAGAGTATTAAAAAAAGTCAGCAGCATGATGGATCATGCACTTTCATGCACTTCGTGTTCCTTCTTCTCAGTTATTTCTTCTACCTCTATAATAAAACGCACACCACGCGGTTGTTCAAGAACGCCCCGCCTCCGAGGCAGGACCCCCTTTGAGTCCCTCTCTTTTTTCCACTCTTCAAATGCAAGATTCAGCCGTTCTCTCGCTTTCTTGACCACTCTTTAAAATTCAACATAAACTATTTCATTATACTCGTGGCACGCCAGGCTCTGCAGAAAGTCAAAATCCTCAAGTGGAAGATAGGAGAAGTGAGCTAAAAAAGGGCTTTATAAAAAAAATGGAAGGAATTGTTTTACATGAACACAATTAGGGCAGCCGGTATCCACGGTACAATGACACGACGTCAGAAGTTCCAAAGCGCTTTTCAGCATTTCTGAGAAAACCGGCTGAATCTATTGATAGAAAAAGAAATTGTATGAATCCATACCAATATACTATAAGGGTAGTCTTACAATACCAAAATTTCAGAGAAAAAAGCATATATGACTTATAATCCCTCCCTCTGTCCCTTTAAGTTCTTCCTATTGTGTACTTTGCAATTTCAAGCTTTGGAACTTAACAGAACATTGGATTCAGCGAGTTTCTAATAGCTTTAGTGAAGTTGGACTGATGTTAGGGAACATATTGCAGATGCAATTCTGTTGGACAGCTAAAAGAGAGGGATTAGTCCTAATAATTTTGCTACGAGGTCTGTTTAATTTTTACCGATGACTAAAGGGAATGATAATTAGAAAAGAATTGGTTCGTCCCTGTAATTAGTCAAATATTTGTGGTTAAATCCAGCTTCAGTATGCATGTTATATTCTGAAGAATTGAGATAGAAGCACCTTCAAGGAGCTAGACTGGTAATTTTAAGTAAGAGAATTATGTTTAAGAAGAAATGATCTCCTTGTTTCTGTACAATTTGGTACACCATGGTGAACTTCCTTAATTTACCACTGAAAACATACATTGACGTTTTCCTACTCATTTTAACAAATCGTTGTATTGTAGAAGATTGAATTTACACCTCTGATTGTCAATATTGTTGATGTTATTGTCAGGTCTGTGTGCAGCATATGGATAGGTTTATGAATGAATTTGGAGTTGCAAACAATGAAAATGTACCATTAGCAAATGCTGCTGAATCTGAGAACACAATGCTTCAGAAAGATACAAAACCATCAGATTTTAAAGCTCTTTTTGGGGATAACAACAATGATAACTTCGTTGTGGGAATAAAGTTCACCGGGTACGGCTTATGTCTATTCCGCTTAATAGAATGATTTGTATGGTCTCTTTTAAGAACTTAGATTAATTGAGCGATGAAGTGAGTGTTCAATGTCGTAAATTTCAGATGCACCAATAATCCTTTGATGACAATTTTGTCGTTATGGATGGCCATATTAAGTGAAAACTTCATCAGTAGAACAACATGCCCTCTGTTCCCTCCAATTTATAGTAGATGACTAGATGTCCATTGTCATCCTAGTTGATTAATATCTTTATTAATTGAGCTCGGTCTTGGCATAGTAACTATGACCTCCAAGAGTTTCTTGTGCAATTAATAATGGGGTAGCAATCTATTGTAGTGGTGATGCGAGAGAGAGAAAATAGGGGAGCAATTATCAAGGGCATTTTAGCCACTCCACATGTTCCTTAAACATCAGTCAAAAGTTAAAGTGACATAGATTGGAATAGAGGGTATTCAACATTATTTTTGTTAAGAAGAGATAAGTGTTCAAAAAGTTTCTTTGCTGGTAGTTTAAGACTTTTCTCTGAACCTACAATCCAAGTGATGATATTTGACACTATCTGTGCCCTGTTAGTGATAATTGACACAGTTCATTGTGATGCCAGTTTTGTTTGTTAGTCACAGAAACATTTATTGTTGATATTGGACACAGACATAGTACACTAAGCAGAATTCAACTTGATATTAGCTATGCTAGAGTAGAGATCCACAGTTGTGTATTTGGCACTTGAAAAGAGAATTTTTTGTCTAAATTTGCTGTCAGATAGGATTGGCTTTGTTTCATCAGCTTGAGCTGATTTTTGTACAAAAAAAATTCATTGCAGAAAGAGCATAAAGCTATGCAGTGGTTTTTATACTTTAGACCTTATTGTTGCTTCCCCCCTTGGTCTAATCATTGTAAGCATCCATATTGTCATTTTGCAGCTTTAGCATTCATTCTTTAATCAGTATATGACCTGGTAATTGCTCTTTCTAGTATTTTATTCTGGTAAACTAAATTACGTAATAGTTTCTTATTGGTCTGTGTGTTTTTGTGGTTTTTGGTCTGTTAGTCCTATTGTAGACGCATATACTTTTGGTCTTCTTAGTCTCTTATTTTCCATAATCTTTTTGATAAATGATCTTTTTTTTTACCTATAAGATCATTGGAGTTGGTATATAAATATAGATATAAAAGAGCTTATTTGAAGCATATTTGTGAAACTAAAAAGGTTTATCTGCTACCATTTCACGCATAAACTGATTTATGTTGAAGTTTGGTTGAGTTTCACTAGTGGTCATGGATTATGCCATTTTAAGTTTTATAGGTTCATCTACACTATTCTCACTAACAGCTTAACACTAATGTATCTTTGCTTATAATACCTGGAGTTAAGTAACAACTTAACATCAATGTAACGAGGACATATCATGCAGCATAACAATGGATATTTTGTTGTCTCAGAAAATTGACGAAATTGAGGCCTATAAATACGAGGATAGGAATAAGGATGTAGATTATCTTTCTTCAATTGAGGTGAGTTCGGTTATAGGTTTAATCTGTGTTATTCCTGCAACTTATGACATAATCAAGGTGACTTATTTACTATGCTGTTCATATTGAGCAGATTGTAGTTATAGATCATGCTGATGTGATCTGCATGCAGGTGAGAACGATACCCAAATCTTATATTTGATAATATATATTATCCTCTTTCTGGGTGAAATAAAAATTTCCAATCCTTCTGTCAATGCAGAATTGGTCACATGTTACTACAGTTCTTCAACATATGAACCAACTGTTTGAACCCTTGAATGAGCACATGTTTGATTTTATGCGCATTCGACAATGGTCGTATATAGTCCAAAATGCAATGGACCCAATTTAAAAATCCACCGCCACTAACAAGCATTTTTCCTCCAATCACGTGAATTTTGTCTTCAGTGTCAGTTAAAGTCTCGTTATTTTGACTTCCACGTCCATCAGAAGCAAAAATAAAACCGGTAGCGTCGATAGAAGCGACACAAATAGTACCATAACCCAATCTTTGGGAAGAAGGCGTTGAGGAGCTGCTCATTGTTCTTGTTTGTGTTCTTGACTGGAAATAACACAAAACAAACAGGCAAGAAACCAATCAGAAACAGTGATCAAACAAAGACGCAATTTCTTAAGGCACCATTGTCAGGCTTAATTTAAAGTTTATTCACACGTCCAGTAGAGTCAATTTTAGTTGTTTAAAATCCTCTGATTCATATCAATAGAGTATTAAAAAAAGTCAGCAGCATGATGGATCATGCACTTTCATGCACTTCGTGTTCCTTCTTCTCAGTTATTTCTTCTACCTCTATAATAAAACGCACACCACGCGGTTGTTCAAGAACGCCCCGCCTCCGAGGCAGGACCCCCTTTGAGTCCCTCTCTTTTTTCCACTCTTCAAATGCAAGATTCAGCCGTTCTCTCGCTTTCTTGACCACTTAAAATGAGTAAAAAGACAATTATACCCTTACGTTTTTTTTTATAAATTACTTCGACATTGATTTATACCGTTTATGTAATTCTTGAAAGAGTTGTTTTTGTAATTACTGGACAAATGATCGAAACCCAAAACTTACATCTTCTTCCTCAAGATCTTTAAACCCCTGTTCATCACAAATTTGGGGTTTTGATCAATTTTCTAGTAATTGCAAAATCAGCCCGTTATTTGGTCGGATTTGCACGGAATCACCCGTTAAATAAATATTTGCAAGGAACCACCCCTTAATCGCATTCTGTTAACAAGGAGTCACCATGTAAAATTTCCGTTAGCTTTCCCGTTAAAAATGTGCAATTACCATATTACTCTCACTTTCTTATAAAACTGAAGGGTAAATTTGTAAATTATTATTTTTAAAAATAATAAAATAATAATATCCTTAATTTCATCCTTGGAGGCAGTTTCTTCTTCTTCTTCGGCACCGTCGTCGACCGAGTCACCTACGCCTCCACAACCGCTGATTCCGTAACCGGCTCCGTAGATCTGTGAAGCGCGAGCTTGATCGACGCCATTCGCGTCAGCAGAGACGGGGCCTGTTCGCTCTCAGGCTCGGATTCGGCTTGTTTGTTGAAGGAGAATCGATTGAATGACGAAATTCGCGTTAACAGAGACGGAGGAGTCTCAGATTCTTCAGATCTGTGAACATAGGGCTCTTTCGTGGAGTCTTCGTCACCAGATCTGTGGTTATACGAGGTGTTGTTGAAGGAGGACATACGGGAGAGGAAAGAAGGAGCAGGAGTTGTTAATGGCTGAATCTCGGATTCGTTGGAGTGTGCGTAGAAAGTGAAGGAGGTGACTCGAGAGAAGAGGGAGAGGGCGCGGACGAGTCTCTGTCTCTGCGGCTGATGTTGTTCATCAGTGTCGTTTTTTTTCTGGAATTGAAGACGGAGGAGAAGGCGATGAAGCCGATGACGACGTTGACGAGGACGAACAGAGAGGTCGGCGTCGCCCAGCTAGCAGCTACCGCTAACGACTCCATCATCCCGAAGGTAGAAGAAGATGAATCAGGCCAGTGGCACACTTCCATCGAGAAGATGAAATTAAGAAGAAGAAACGGAAGAACACTTCCATGGAGAAGACGATGATTTCCTTAATTTTTTTAGTTTTAAAAATTGTAATTTACAAATTTACCCTTCAATTTTATAAGAAAGTGAGGGTAATATGGTAATTGCACATTTTTAACGGGAAAGCTAACAGAAATTTTGCATGGGTGACTCCTTGTTAACAGAATGCGATTAAGGGGTGGTTCTTTGTAAATTTTTATTTAACGGGTGGTTCCGTGCAAATCCAATCAAATAACGGGTGGTTTCCCGCAAATACCTCTTTTAGAAATTACATAAATCGTCTGAACCGGATGACAACTTTAAGTAATTTTTAAAAAATGTAAAAGTATAATCGTTTTTTACTCATTTTGATAAAATTCTTAATACAGTAAGACGAGCGGTGACTCGTTGCTAACGGAATGCAAATACGAGGTGGTTGAAAATAATATCGCAAATAAGGGATGATTTGGCTCAAAATTGCCCGAATAAAATTGGTTTTCCACAACTTTCCCTGAATATTAAAACAAAACTCTTACAACCTCGATTTTACTATAATACTAGACAACACAAAGAGTATTTCCCTAATAGCTCAATAACCACCACCAAACCATTTGACCTCGTACACATTGATGTATGGGGATCATATAATGTTCCTTCTCATCAAGAACTTAAATACTATACTTCCTCGTCATTGTTGATGATTTCATCACATGTCCATGTACACATCTCCTCACAAATAAAAGTAGTGTCTTCTCTTTTATACAAGCTTTTATCCATATGGTTCAAAACCAATTTCAATGTAAACAAAAAATACTCACGACAAATAAGGCCCATGAATTAGGCTCAAGTAATGAAGCCACCTCTTTTCTCCTTTCTCAGGGCATAATACACTAGACCTCTTGTCCCCACACACCATAACAAAATGGATTGGTGGAGAGAAAACACCTCTAGAGCCCTATATTTTCCAATCCAAACTTCCAATAAAAACACTAGGGAGGGTGTATTCTTATATCCACCTATCTCATTAACAGATTTCCATCCAAAATCCTAAATGACACAACGCCTTTTGAGAAACTCTAGAACCAACCTCCTTCCTTCTTCCACATTAAAAACTTTGGTTGCTTATGCTATGTTTCCACACAAGCTAAAGGCAGGGATAAACTGTCACCCAGAAGTGAACCATGTGTCTTCATTGGGATTCCTTATGGGAGGAAAGCATACAAAGTGCTCTCTCTAGAAAAACCATTCTTCCTCTCAAAAGAAACTTGGTCATACACAGAAACACAACTCTCAGAGTCTCCATTACCTTCTTCTTCTCATGAGGAAACACATGACACTACACCACAACTTGTTGTTCATCTCTCAGAAGGTCAACAAGGGTATAATGCACCATCTTATTTGCAAGACTATATGTCATTCACTCCTTGTCTCCTTGCTCAAACACCATTACTTCCTTCTGTTTTGCCTCCCAAACCATAAGTACTATGACTATGTCAAAGAATGATCAATGTTTATTGTATTCACTCTTCATTAACTTTAGCACATGAGCCTACTTCTTGTGATGAGGATGCACATGTTCCAGCTTGGCAAGAAGCAACGAACAAGAAATTTCAAGCTTTGGAACTTAACAGAACATGGGACTTAGTGGATCTTCCAGCTGGAAAGAAGCCCATCAGTTGCAAGCGGGTCTATAAGATCAAGTTCAGAGTTGATGGAACAATTGAAAGGCACAAAGCAAGACTTGTCATTAGAGGTTTTACATAGAAGGAAGGTATTGATTACACATAAACTATTTCACCAATGGTCAAAATGACCACAATACTTGACGGGGTGAAGGAGGAGCACGTAAAAGCTTCTTGTCCTCCCTAAGAAGATAAAGAAGCAGGTCAGAGCTCTAGTTTCAGAGCTCTAGTTTCAGTGGATGTCAAGAGAAACTGGCACATAGCACAATTGGATGTCAATAATGATTTTATTCATGGTGACTTGCATGAAGAAGTCCATCAGAACATGGGACTTAGTGGATCTTCCAGCTGGAAAGAAGCCCATCAGTTGCAAGCGGGTCTATAAGATCAAGTTCAGAGTTGATGGAACAATTGAAAGACACAAAGCAAGACTAGTCATTAGAGGTTTTACATAGAAGGAAGGTATTGATTACACATAAACTATTTCACCAATGGTCAAAATGACCACAATACTTGACGGGGTGAAGGAGGAGCACGTAAAAGCTTCTTGTCCTCCCTAGGAAGATAAAGAAGCAGGTCAGAGCTCTAGTTTCAGTGGATGTCAAGAGAAACTGGCACATAGCACAATTGGATGTCAATAATGATTTTCTTCATGGTGACTTGCATGAAGAAGTCTATATGAAGCCAACTCGGGATTACAAGTGCACTCATCTCAAGTTTGCAAATTGAACAAGTCTCTTTATGGATTAAAACAAGATCTCGCCAATGGTATGCTTAAATTGTCCATCTGCTTGCATTCTCAAGGGTACACCCACTCCCAAAATGACTACTCATTGTTCTTCAAGAAAACATATTCATTTGTGGTGTTTCTAGTTATCTATGTTAATGACATATTGCTTACATGGAATGATATGAAATAAATGGATAAATTGAAGAAGTTTTTGGATGAGCAATTCAAGATCAAGATCTTTGCAGTCTCCATTACTTTCTGAGCCTTGAATGTGTGAAGCTCCCAACTTGATATATTTTGACTCGACAAAAGTTTCTTAGAGAGATGTTACAAGAGTTTGATTGTCTAAATATGGCAACCACATCAGCTCCTCCTGAAGTTGGTCTCAAGTTTCCTGAAGTTGGTCTCAAGTTGCATGAGTCCATTGCTCCTCCTATGACATATCCATCATTGTACAGAAAGCTGGTAGGAAAATTGAACTTCCTCCCCAACACAAGACCAGACATCTCATTCTCAGTTCAATTTTTAGTCACTTTTCAATCCCCAGCAACCGACCATTACAAAGCTGCTATACATTGTCTCAGATGTCTGAAAGGTCATGACTGTCTTGGCCTATTTCTAAATTCTTCTCCATACTTGCAACTCCTAAGTTATTGTGATGCAGATTGGGCTGCTTGCTCTCATACAAGGCGTTCAGTAAGTGGATTCTTCATTCTGTTTGGAGGAAGCCCCATTTCTTGGAAGTCCAAAAAGCAGTCCATTGTATCTTTATCTTCAGATGAAGTTGGCTACGGTTTTTTGGAATTAAAAGAGCGCGAGAAACAATTGTCGGGACGCGATCGCAATTTGCAAACCACACTTGCGGTTTGGAACCATGTCGTCGACATCTCTTTTGGAAACGACTCGTTCTCTTCGTCCGAGATCGGAATTGAGTGATTCCAAATCCCAAAGTTTTATCTTGAAGTCTAGTTTCTTTCCTCTGGAATACTTGTCTTCTCATCTTGACTCAAATCGGATCTCTACGAGCTTGAATGACTACAATAAGAGCTCGAACTACTTTAAATGACTCCAATGATGGCTCATAGCGATCTTTATCTCTTGCTCCAGTGGTTAGCACATCTCTAGATTTAGGACGAGACGTCCTTGATGATAGCTCAGATGCTCCCACATCAATAAGTAATAGATATGTTTGAGCATAATTACCAAGATTTTCTTTGTTTTTTGGCTTTTTGAATAGGCAAACGATGTCCATTTTGGATGAATTTTATATGCACGTGACCGTATTGAAATTATCTACAAAATTATGGGTAAAACATTAAAGAAAATCTACGCGGTGTATGAATACGTTTTGTACTAATGTCATTGGTGGATCACGTATGGAATGCACCGAGGGTGGACGGTAAATAGCAAAAATGATGGGCGGTGAATACATGAATGGGAGTCCATCCTAGCCAGCTAGGCACTCCTAGATTAACCCGTCAGATAATTAGAAGACCAAAATAAAAAAAGTTGGTATAAGAACCAAACTATATCATACCATGTCTAACAGTCCAAGTATGCTGATATAATATCATAAATCTCCTGATATAAACATTATAAATGTAATCAATATCTGAATGGTGAAAATATAGAAGGTTGTAAATTGATGTACCCTAATTTTCGCATATCCTGGTATACGGCTAAACCTTGTTGAACTTCTAGAAATGAGCCGTATCTATCACGGGATCTAAGGAGTGTATTGTATGTCACCTGTAAGAAGCATGTTGAAATCATATGATTCAGTGTTCGGGAAAAAAAGAGGACACAGTGGCTGCATCATAAATGATTTTAAGGAACTGAAACCGAAAAATATCTACAATTTTGACGCACCAGATTTGGTTTTATGCCAAATCTCATCATTTCAGCATACAGAGAAAATGCCTGCTTCAGCTTTTTATGTTGCACACAAACCTGCAAAAAAGTGTACAACGTCCATTAACTTTATCTCCTTTATTAGAAGGCCATATATTGACATAGTGTTTCTGGAGTGTAACATATATTTTCTACTTTCATGTCCAGCATTTATATTCCTATTAATCAATTTTGTTTCCCATCTGGATTGCAGAAATCATTTTGGTGAAGCCTTTTCAAAGGAAATGATGCTGGCCTATAATTGGCTCAACAAATATAGCCTGAGAAGAGACTGTCATCTTGAGATGAAACATTAATCTTTATGTAAATGTCAAAACTCATGCATGTTATAGTATTCTATTCTAAACATCATCATAATACGGAAGGTAATGTAGTCACTTACTTGTATAGCACCGTCCACATGCCCAGCATTTCCAGATATATTGATTAAAACTGACCAGGTTATGTGATTAGGAGACAGACCCGTAATCTTCATCTCATCCATCAAAGATTTTGCCCGGTAGAAGTCAGAACCACAAGCTTTCATCAGTATGTTATAAGTTGCAACTGTGGGCTTGAATGGGACACTGCTAGGGAATTTTGAATGTTGTGATAGAGTGGCAAGGGAACTTTGATTTCCATCTGTATTCTTAACACCTGAGATAACACTTTTACTACCTTGATCATCTTCATAACGTGCTTTCTCAAGCCCATTGGCTTTCCAGCTGTTAACAAGACGAAAGACTCGGTCATACTGGCGAGCCTCAACACAGGCGTGAAGAATTATATTACAGCACTGGGAGTTAGGTTTGCAACCAGCCAGAAGCATCTCATTAAACAATTGAAAGGCTTGATCTACATGACCTGCATTAGCACATGCACTGATCAAAGATGACCAAGTAACTGTATTCGGGATAACTCCAGCTGATAGCATATCTTCTTTGATGCACATTGCCATTTGCCATAAATTTGCATCTGCAAAAACCTGGAATTTTGATGAAAATATTCAAATAAACACATAAACAAGAAACAGGTAAACATGCTATTACACGAGTCCCTAATAAATTTGCATCTGCAAAAACCTGGAATTTTGATGAAAATATTCAAATAAACACATAAACAAGAAACAGGTAAACATGCAATTACACGAGTCCCCAATTTTATTATGAAACAAAATTTGTAGGCATATATTAACAGGTAAGATTTACCTTTACAATAGTGCTGTACGTGAAGAGATCCAACTTAAGTGCTCCACCTGACTCCAAATTCCGTACTTCCCCATATATATCCTGGGCCAGGTCAACTCTTCCTGCTAGACAACAAGCTTTCAATAGGATATTATAAGACGTCATATCTGCCTCAACACCCATTTCCTGCACATTTAGTTTAAAGAGGATTAGATCTACATCAATCGACAGATTTTTACTGTATTTTAATCTCATAGAAAAAGTATAAATATTTAATTATGACCCATCCATTGCTACAAAGAAGAACTGGAAGTGCTGGTTTTATAATGCAGAAAATACAAGAAAAATCTAACTGAAGCTGTCAGGCAGATTCAATAAAAGTTTCACTCGTTGAGAACTTTTTGAATCAGAAACAGAGGAGGAAGGGAAAAGATAGATGGAACGAAAAGGAAGGGAAAATGAGAAAGCTGAGACGAGATGACGCCTTCCAAAACACACCAATCATAATAGGATTTTACAACAGATTTGTAGAGGTAAAACTCTCTTGAAATAAAGGACTTAAAGCCGAATATAAAAGTTTTCTAAATATTATAGTGAAATGTAGAATATTTATTGGAAAATACACCAGAGCATAATAGCAATAAAAAGTAAGAGAATGATAGAGAGGTAATTACTTGCATTTTCTTGTACACATCCATTGTGTAGCTCAACTCATATGCATTTACATTCATTATACTATTGAAAACGTATATGTTAGGGGTAATTTTCTGATTGAGCAATTCCTGCAGTAAAACAAAAAACAACTTCAATTAATATAAATTCTGATCCTGAATATACATAATCATAAGTATGAAGGGATAGAAAAAGCATTTAATGTTAGGGCATAAAACTCAAAACAGAAAGATAAAATAAGCAAACTACATGCAGTTCTAGAGAGGTTACATATCACCTTTTATGACCCAATTGCTTTAATATTTCTACATATATAATTGCAATTGCTTTAATGATTTCCAGATTAAAACAAAAAAAAAATTACATAGTTTTTGTATCAATATAAACAAGAAAACAAAGATGGTGATTCAAGCTCAAGAGCTTCATTTTTAATATTTTTAGAAAAGAAGAATTCACAAAGTTCAAACACTACGTGAAGCAAAGGGGTAACATAAGATTTTGTTTAACCATACATGTCGTACTACTGCAGGACTGACCAAAGAATTTATCTATTATTTCAAATATCAATAATCTTTTTTATTATTGTTGTTGTTTTGTAGATAGGTTTTATAGAGTAAACAATAATAGGAGACATAAATCACCCAGCTAACATAAAACTCGCCATTATCACACATCCAAGCAGTTACCTCATATATAGATCTAGATCTGAAGGAATCACCACAAAGTCCGCAGGCGTCAATTATTGAGCGGTAGATGAACATATTATGACCAGTCAACTTCTTCTTCACAGCTTCATATACAGTTAGAGCAGATACAAGGTCACCTTTCTTCCCAAATTCTTTAATAATTGTACAAAAAAGTATTTCTACGTGTGGGAGGAGAGATGCATATCTGCAATCCAGCAGTGCAAATAATAAATTGACATCAGATGAGATAAAGCAATACATAAAAATATTCGCTTATACGTTTGAAGAAATGGAATTCACAGTGAACAACCATAGAGATCAGACCACTCATGTAGGATGAGCAAAACAAAAAGGATTATATCATAAAAACATTTTGTAGCATTTGTGTAAATCCATTTTTTCCAGTTCGTATCCTTTCTATGACATATTTCTAATGCAAGATACATATTAAGGAAATACATTTACTTCCACTGAAGCAGGAATTATGGATTTTATTTACAAAGTTGTCCAGATGGTCATGTAAAATGTATTAACAAGAATTACAAGTATCCATATAGTGGCGCCAACTGAGATCAATGGGAGGATTGGGAGGCATGAATGATATATTTCAGAAACTAGCATCCTGAATTTCCAAAAAACCCAATAACTGGATGGTGGGTACACTAATTCCATGAGAATAGCTTTAGTTTACTTTCCTTATCCATACTTCCAGAAAAATGATAACATCAAGGCCAGAATAACTGTCAAAAGGCAATCACAATGACAAAACAGCAAAACTATTACACGAAAAAAAGATGTTTACCTCACGGCAATACGAGGTTTGCGGAAGTCAACAAATTTTCTAATCATGTCATTTGGATTCACCAAGTGCCTAACAGAGAACTGGAAACCTAAATAGAATTAGACAATGGTCATCATTTCAAACTGTTGAAATACTTAAAAGCTGAGAGGATAGCAATTTTCATTTCTTATAGACTCTGACAAATCACATCCTAAGACTCATAAAGCTACCTTATAGAAACTAGAAAGAGCAAGATGATACCAAATTTGTTTGGAGTCAAGCTGGTAAGAACCAAAATGACCAACATACAATATTTGTTTGGAGCCAAGCATAATCTACTACAGTTTACGTACATAGGTTTGACAAACAAAGAACAAAACTAGTATAACATACAGCACACAGCTCAACTGAGGAGCATTCATATCTCCTCCATCAGTGCTGACTGTGCTTCTACAGTTTATGTAGTAGTTTTGCTTTACAGTTCACCTGGGAAACAAAACTACTACATTATAAAAGCATTTATATCTCCTCCATCATACGTGTTCGGAGTCCAGCCTAATCTATTACAGTTTAGGTACATAGGTTTGACAAACAAAGAATAAAGCTAGTATAACATACAGCATACAGTTCCACTGAGCAGCATTCATATCTCTTCCAAAAGTGCTGACTACAAAAACTAATCTACACTATAAGAGCTTCTACTATCTCAGTAATGGTAGCAGTTATCATAAACACACCAGTATCATGGAAAATTTCCAGAAGCACAATGAAACGGAATCACTCTAGCTAAGATGTCATCAGATTAATCACGGATGTCTAATGCACACAAATAGTTTCTCAACGTGACACTGCTGACTATAAGAATTAATCTCCATTATTAGACCTTAAACTACCTCTATAATGGTAACAATTCCAGAAGCTCAGTCTAGCCTAAATGCTTCTTAAGTTTGGTGCCAAGCATAATCTACTACAGTTTACATACATAGGTTTGACAAACAAAGAACAAAACTAGTATAGCATACAGCACACAGTTCAACTGATTCAAATCTCTTCCAATTTCCAATAGTGCTGACTATAAGCATTAATCTACACTATAAGAGCTTCTACTACCTCTGTAATCTTAGCAGTTTCGATAAACAAATCAGTATCATGGACAAATTCCAGAAGCACAATGAAAAAGGAATCTCTCTAGGTAAGATGTTATCAGATTAATCACGGATGACTAAGGCACACAAATAGTTTCTCAATGTAACATTGGTGAATCAGATATAACTACATGTTTTTTTTTGTAAAAATATGCCTAATCTACTACAGTTTACGTAGTTTGACAAACAAAGAACAAAACTGGTACAGTAATACAGCACACAGCTCAGCTGAGCTGCATTCACATCTCTTCCAACAGTGCTGACTATGAGAATTAATCTACAGGCAATTCAGTCAAAAGTTACCTGAGAGAAGCTCCATCAATTCAACAGCTTCCTCCACATCTCCACCCTCCAAAAACCTACAAACCTCCATACTAATCTTCTGCACAACACCTCCATCAATCATCCCCAAAACATCACCACGCAGCTTCGCAACTCTACTCAGCAACTGAACCACACCTCTAACCCTTCCTTCCTCCAACCCCTTCCGAATCCCTTCTTCCAAAACCTCCAAATCCACCACACCTTCAAATCCGCCATCATCGGGGCTGAATGTGGGGAGAGCTAGGGCTTCGGAACGCACCGGTGCGACAGAAGGTGAGGGAGATTGTTGTTGGAGTTTGAAGGTCGGAAGAGGGAGTTTGGGCTTGGAAACGCGGCGGTAATGGCGGTTGGAAGCGAAGATGGAGGAGGAAGAAGATCCGGTGATGACGATGATGGGGCTTCTCATGGCCGGCCGAAGCCGAGTGAGGGAAGATGGAGCTTTGGAATGAGAGGCAATGGAGGAAGCATGGAGAAGAAGGGTTGTTAATTACAGTTTCTGTTTTTTTTTCCAGGATTGAATTTGGGAGGCAGGGAAATTTGGACAAGAAAATCTCAAATTGTTGTCACAAGAAAAAAAATCTTCGCGCGCGTAATTTTTTTTTGGTTATGGACAATATGTTTCTTTATTTTATTTAGGTAAGTGTACGACTTTAACAAATCTTAGCATTGCAACATGAAGAAGAAATATACAAGTAATTAAAAAAATAGATCTCAAAATCACAACAACAACAACAACTTAGTAATCCCACTGTAGTAAAATATGGGGGTCTAGATATAAATATGTTATTCTTCAACAACAACAAAATTTATAACGGAACTAGATTTCCAATAGAACCTAAATTTAAAATGAGTGAACAGTGATATAATACAATTCTACAAACTCGTAAAATGAAAATACAACTATTACAACGATGATTATAACCAAAATCGAGAATGAAAAACTCAAGAAGGTGTTTGGATACTGCAATAGGCAAGACATATTTATTTATACTAAAAAAATCCTAAGTAAAATCATTATTTAATTCAACAATCAAGTGAGAAGATGAAAGATTAAAGGGAAGAAGAAGAGTTGAATATCAATTAGGCCCAAGGGATTAACTACGGTGGCCCGATACAGATTGACATTACTTTGTCAAATCCATCAATTTTTATATAGATATATAATATATAGATAGATTAAAATATCTAATTAACCCATACTAAATTTTAACTGAAGAAGGAGGGGCGTCAGGATAAAACGAATGGATTGACGAACGGGATTAGATGAGAATGAGTTTGAAAGTTGATGTGTTATTAGCATTTAAGAGAATAAATAATTAAGATAAAGATTTAAAATATTAACATTTATTAGGTATAAATTATCATTATTTCCTCAAACTCATGGATTTATATATATATACATAGGAGTATTACTTACATCGCCTCATAGATGTCAAAATGACTTTACAAGGGCATGGGCATGGGCATGGCCATGGGCATTGTTTGAGCTGATTTTTTTTTATTTCATATCGATCTTAAAATGCAACTAGGTTGAAAACGGAATTTTATAACAGGGCGTTTAAAACTCCAGGTTATAAACGCTATGTTGAGGTGTGAGACGGGGGATACATAAGGAGTTGCTTTGAAACAGATTCGTAACGTACGGTTTTGTTACTTAGCAAACCTATAGATCATTGTTAGTTGTTACCCACCTTTTAGCCTTGTGTCCTGGGCGCATGACTTGTTTCTTAGGGATCGCTAAATCTGGTTCTAACATGTCTTTAGAGAAGCAAATACGCCAACTCTTTGTATTTGCTCTTCCTCTTAGGGTTTATGTTTTAGTTTTCCCGTGTTCAGTGAGCGAGGAGTTCGACTGCACCTTGATCAGTGGCAATCTGGTCTTTCTTTTTTTGAAGAAGGTAAATTTATATATTAGTAGAATACAGGCTTAACAAGAGGTTAGAAGAGTGGAAAGCACTCAACAAATCCACGAGCACAAAAACTGCTAGAAAAGCCTAAGGCAAGCTAACAACAACGACAAAAACGAGACAAGCTCAAAGAAGACAAACTACCCATTACAAAATTTTCAATTGTCTAAACCAGAGGAGACCATCTAAGTCAAATCGGGATTTTGTAAGCAAAAGTCTGGTGGTGATCATATGAGTCAGCAAATCATAACACTCATCTGATGTTGTTAAAGATTCTTTGAAGATAGCTCGGTTGCACGCTTGCCAAATGAAATAAACAAAAGAGGTCAGAGCCATACTCATCGTCAATAACTGAATTCTTGATTGGCTTTGGATAGTCAAAAGGTGTGAAAAACAGTCAAGCGAGCTTTCCGTAGGGTTAGACCATCGAAGCCAAACCAAACGACGATGCAACACTCTTTTAACAAAAGAGTACAAGACAGATCCTCGATATTCGTTCAAAGGCTAATTTGATCCTTGGTGGAGACGACGATGAAATGCAAGCCATGTAATAAAAGAGCAATGTGGAAGATGAATACCTCGCCAAGTATCTTTATCCCATGAGATAGTAGCACCAGTCGGTTTAAACAAGAGATAAGCAGAGGTAGAACATAATTTACCCGTCGGACTAATCAATAAATCTTAGAGTGGCTAATCAACAAATCTTAGAGTTGTTGCGGGTTGTGCGACAAGATGAGATTGTCTCTAATATGGAGGAGACTCTTCCATATCTAACTATCAGATATACGAGCCTGAGTATTCCAAACATTGGAAACAGACAGAAACTGGTCAGTAGCCCAATTAGTCCAGATACTCACATAATTAGGGTCATGCAAATCAAGAAGGGCTCTAGACAAAGAGGCTTGATTCCACGAGAGCAACTCTGTGAAGTCAAGACCTCCTTCAGCCCTAGGCAAACAAAGTGTCTTCCAATAAATATGACTTCGCTTGGAACCAATGTCCCCTGACCAAAGAAAGGAGCGAAGAATAGATTGAACCTTTTTAAGAGTGAAGCTGGGAAAAGGAAGAATCTTGCACTAGAAGTTTTGAATTCCCAAGAGAACCGCACGTATTAGTTCTACGTACTCTTCCCGCATATGAAAGTTGTCTAGCCGTCCAAGATCGCACTTTGCTCGTCATTTTCTCAATAAGAGGAGAGAAATCACAGTTTCTCGGCTTGCGAGAGTCGATAGGAACCCCCAAGTAGGTCATGGGCAAAGTGCCCTCACTAAGCTGGCTACACTCCAGAATATTCGCCTTCCAACGATCACAATTCTCACCAAAAAAAGATGCGAGTTTTTGAAGAGTTTGCACAAAGACCCGACATATTCCCAAACTCCACAAGCAACTCAGTGATAGCAGAAACATAGTTAAGATCAACCCACAAAAAAAGCAGAAGATCATCAACAAAGGAAAGGTGGATGAACTTCAACGAATCACAACGAGGGTGGAACTTGAAATTGCTATTGCTTTCAAGAGAGAAAAGCATACGAGCAAAACATTCCATAACAATTGTGAAGAGGTAGGGAGACAAAAGATATCCTTGCCTCACCCCCTACGTCCCTTAAAGAAACCTTCCAAGATTCCATTTACAGAAACTAGTAAAGGAAGCAGAAGTGAGGCAACTACAAATCCATTGGATGAAAATAATCGGAAAACCCAGTCGCTGCAAACAGTTCAGGATAAAGGACCAATCAAGAACGTTAAACGCTTTATAGAAGTCCTCTTTAAAAGCACAACGACTAGAAGAATTTCTCCATGCATAATGCTTGAGCAAATCACTACACACCAGAATGTTATGATGCAGTGAGTGCCCTGGAACAAAAACATCTTGACTAGAATCAATGATTGAAGGAAGAACAACCTTGAGGCGATTAGATATAATTTTTGCAATACCCTGATAGATAGTATTGCAACAATAAATGAGGCGGAAATCCTTCGCATTAGTTGGATTATGAACCTTGGGGATGATGCTAATAACAGTGTGATTTGGTTGTCCAAGCAGACGACCAGATACGAGTTTCCATTATTGGTACTTTATATGCCTAATAAGACTAAATTTCTATTTTATTTTCCTAGTTTTTTTTTTGGTATGACCCAATTGGGTTGACCCGACCAACCCGCTTTTGACCCAATAAGTATCGGGTCAAAATTGTAGGGTTTTAGATGCTATAAGCGAAATTGCAGGAAACAATTTCCTAACATCTAAACAAGGATCTATTGCATAAACCAATTGGATTAAGAAGTAGAAGAAACGATTACCTCTTGATGCGTGTTCAATCACTCGAATGGAGAAAGCCTCACTTGAAACCCCTCTACTTAGTCCACCCGAGCAAAGATCTGGATCCCTCGAACTCAACTGTTAGGTTGAAGATGAAAGGGTGTTGGGAGAGAAAAAGAATTCTTAGAAGAGGAAAAAATGGAGAGACAACTAATTAGGGTTTCCAAAACCCTTATTTATAATTAACTCCTTAATTAACATTTTTCCTTTTATCCTTTAATTAATAATAACACTTTATTATTATTAAACCCTATCTCAAAACTATGTCTTATATAACATTATATTATATACTTTATATAATTATTCTCCCAATATATCCAGTCCATACACTCTTAGGGTGTGACTTCATAGGACCTAATAATAATATAAAGTTCATAAATCATAGTTGGCTTCTAGCAAAGTACTATGACTACCTAAAATAACTGGATTATGAATCTCTATCAATAGTCCTATTTCATAATAATTAATTGCACATCCGATTAAAGGACACAATTCCTTCAAAAATCAGGTTTCAGATTTAATTTAACGGGTTAGGAGCACAAAAAATCGGGCGAATTCGAATCGGATTTACGGATCTCTATCAATAGTCAGCTATGAATTGCCTAATCCAGATAGCTTCTCCAGCAGCAATGTACTCTGCTTCCGTTGTAGAATCTACTATTGTCCCCTTGCTTCGAGCTCTTCCAGCTGACAACTCCTCCATTCAAAATGAAGACGTATCCAGGCTGAGACTCAAAATCATCTTTGTCTGTTTGGAAACTCGCATCAGTATAGCCCTTGACGACCAGTTCGCCATCACCTCCATACACCAAGACATCATCCTTAGTCCTTCTCAAGTACTTTAGAATGTTCTTGGCCGCACACCAATGTGCCTCTCCAGGGTTTGATTGGTATCTGTTACACACACTCAAAGTGTGCGCAACATCTGGGCGAGTACAAGTCATAGCATACATGATGGATCCTATGGCTGAGGCATAAGAAATCCTACTCATTTTCTCAATTTCACCAGGTGTCTTAGGACACTGGGTTTTACTGAGACGTAAGCCATGTTGCATAGGAAGAAATCCTTTCTTAGAATTCACCAGCAAGGACCTTATCTATATAAGTTTCTTTACTTAGACCAATAAGTCTCTTAGACCTATCTCTATAGATCTTAATGCCTAATATGTACTCTGCCTCTCCTAGATCCTTCATTGAAAAATACTTCTTAAGTCATTCCTTTACTGCCTCTAGCATAGGAATATCATTTCCAATGAGTAATATGTCATCCACATATAGAACCAGGAAGACCACTTTTCTCCCACTAAATTTCTTGTAAACACAGGGCTCTTCTTCGCATCTTATGAAATCAAACTTTTTCATCACTTCATCAAAACGAAGATTGAATAGCACGATTATTATGTTATCAATCAACACAACTATTTGATCACTTTATCAAAACGAAAACTTTTTATCACTTTATCTTATATATATAAATATATATATATCTTTATCAATTATTATATTATCAATCAAATTAAGTTGAGTTATTAATAAACTTAAACTATAAAACATAAATCGTAAACTATAAATTATAAACCATAAAATATAAATGACGAGGCGAATTTGTCGTGTGCCAAGTCAAGTTATCCTAACATGCAAACTAAGTAATATAGTGCGCAAGTAAGGGTCGAATCCCAAGAGAATCAGTTTATCAAATTCTTAAGTTATCAAAATGACTAACCAATAAACGTAACCAAAGGGGGGTTTTTGTGGTTTTGATACGAAGTATCGAATGTCAACTGGATTATAATAAGATTAAGCGAAGTGTTCCACTTAGCGATTATCCACAATTAGATTAACAAGTTGATCTTAGAATCCTTTTTACCCCTATGTCAAGTTCTCAAGTGATCGTTCTAATTCCTGTTCTTGAATAGTTATTAGTCCAACTAGTCCTAATAACCCTTACTCGATTATAACCTCGAAACTATCAAAGTTCAATAACAAAGTAGCAATGCATTCAGGAATAGATAGATACATGCAATATCATGGACAACTAGTCGGATACTCGACATGTACTCAACTCTCTTTTCTAATAACAATCACAACTAGTTCATGCAAATAGATTGTGCTACACAACAAGTATGATAATTCAACTAGAAGTATCAAACTCTAGCAATATGAACAAGACACAACTAACTTAGGTGATCAATCTAAAGAAGTAAATCTAGTTCATCGACAATACAAACAAGAGAGTTGAGACAATCAAAGAGTAGACAAAAGGAAAGGATAAACTCACAACTTGTTGAATCCAAAAGCTTCAAACGCCAAGTGAAACAAAGGAACTTTAGCAACTCATAAGTTTGTGAAAACTCTTCCAAAAACTTAAGCAAAAAACAAAGGTTCGATGATCAAGGATGATCATCCACTACCTATATAGTATTAGCCGATGTAACAGCTGAATTAAGGTCTAAAAAACGTATGGAAAGTTACAAAATTAAACACAAATTACTTCAAATGGCAAAGACATCAATTTGATTCTTCTGTCGAGGAACCGCACCCGCGGGTTGAGAGCCGCGGGCGCGGCTTGGGATTCTTCAGATGTTCTGGATGGCAGAGGGCCGCGGGCGCGGCTTGAGACCCGCGGGCGCGGCTTGAGCTTCTTCGAAACCTTTGGCTGAAGGTGAGAGCCGCGGGCGCGGCTTGAGACCCGCGGGCGCGGCTTGAGCTTCTTCGAGATCCTTGTCTGAGGATGAAACCCGCGGGCGCGGCTTGAGACCCGCGGGTGCGGCTTGTTGTCTGAGGCAGAATTGCTGATTTCTTCAAGTCTTCGTCTTCGTCTTCGTCTTCAGCAGCTTCTTCCTTATGCTTCAATGCTTCCAATGCTTGTATCATCTCTTGGAATCTCGTATGTAAATCTTCTCTCGAACAGCTCCATGATACAGATTACATAGGAACAAGTAACATAATCCTATACAAAACTAGCTAATAATCCATAGTTGCGGTATGTAAAACACCGCTTATCAATAAACTACAATCTATAAATTAATTAATAATATAAAATACAAATATATTATTAAAATATTTATTATATGCGACCCCGTACATGGTACGGGAACACACGCTAGTGACTACCTAAAATAACTAGATTATGAATCTCTATCAATAGTCCTATTTCATAATAAGTAATTGCACATCCGATTAAAGGACACAATTCCTTCAAAAATCAAGTTTCAGATTTAATTTAACGGGTTAGGAGCACAAAAAATCAGACAAATTCGAATGGGATTTACGGATCGGGTCATATTTTTCCGAGCCTCGTATCGGCAAAACCCAAAGCATAATAATATTTGGGTGGGTGGGTGTTGGGGTTGGGGTAAAATGAGGGGTAAAATGGGGGTAAATTTGGGGAAATTTATCTGGTGAGGGAATTGACTGAATAGCACGATTGGACGAACCCTAAGAGGGAGCCTTCTCTGATCTCGATCTGGATCTCGATTTCGATCTGTCTCTTCTCTTCTCTTCACTTCATCAAATTGACTCTCCACCTCCACACTCCACTTACTACGTATGTATCATCTTTGCTTTCACAGTTTACCCGACCAACCCGTTTTTGACCCAACATTGATCTATTGCATAAACCAACTGGATTAAGAAGTAGAAGAAACGATTACTTCTTGATGCGTGTTCAATCACTCGAATGGAGAGAGCCTCACTTGAAACTCCTCTACTTAGTCCACCCGAGCAAAGTTTTGGATCCCTCGAACTCAACTGCTAGGTTGAAGATGAAAGGGTGTTGGGAGAGAAAAAAGAATTCTTAGAAGAGGAAAAAATGGAGTGACAACTAATTAGGGTTTCCAAAACCCTTATTTATAATTAACTCCTTAATTAACATTTTTCCTTTTATCATTTAATTAATAATAACACTTTATTATTATTAAACCCTATCTCAAAACCATATCTTATATAACGGCTTTATAAATTGTGGTGCCAAACGGACTCTAAATTGCAAAAGTCATTAATGACTTTTATGGGTCCCACGGGCTTGTTTAACCGAACGGACCGGGGCAAAACCCAAAGCATAATAATATTTGGGTGGGTGTTGGGGTTGGGGTAAAATGAGGGGTAAAATGGGGGTAAATTTGGGGAAATTTATCTGGTGAGGGAATTGACTGAATAGCACGATTGGACGAACCCAAAAGGGAGCATTGTCTGATCTCGGCCTCGATCTCGAAAACGAGGTGGGAGTCAGTTGTGGAGCAGGTGGAGGAAAACGAGGAGGTTGTTGCTGACCCAGTTGGGCGTCCCCAACGAGGCAACTTAAAACCTAATCTGGAAGCCCAAAACTGCCAGATCCAGCCCACTTCAAAAAGAGAAGCTTAGCTGCTGCTTGGGCCTACGGCCCATTCCACAAGACCACGGGCCACGGGCCACGAGCCACGGATCAGGACCGGATGGATGGACCGTGCGAGGGCCCCCCGTGTCCTCTCTCCATACCTCTCCCAAGGGCTTACCAAGGGTATGGGGTTTGGGGTATATAAACCCTTCATATTCCCACCCCAATTTTCGATGCGGGACAAAACCCATATCAAAATTCAGCTCCAAAATTGTTCTTTGTACTTAGACAAGCAACCAACTTTGAGCCTTCATTTCTCATTCAAACGGAACCCGATTTTGACGTGTGAGTACACTACGGCGTTGGATTCGGGCGTAGTGCTCGCGGAGACGAAGCCAACGCTCCCATAATCCGGCACAACCGGTGACCGCAGCCCACCAGAAAAGTGCCCGGAAGTCCAGTAAAAAATCAGTTCCAACAATCCCCCACATGAATAGAAATGATTCTATTACACGTGCTTAGACAAGACATACATAAATTTTGAGAGTACGGGCGAAGAATCACTGCATCTGAGATGGTGACGTTTTTCAGCCTTGAACCACCCATTGTGAGTAGCTATCGGATTTACTCGACCAGGTAGTGAACATGATGTCTTGAACCACCCGGACTTTGACGTAAACCTAGACAATAACTATCACACAGTTTCATCTTCTCACAGAACTAGGTTCTTGATTGTGTTCATTTTGGCCGTGAACATCCCTGGTTATTAGTGAACTTGGAGAAAGCAGCTTCTCTTCTTTCTCCTAGAAACGACCCCATTCACACTCATAAGGTGATTGACCATAAATGGTATTGCTTATACCCTACCTTGTTCTTCAAAGTTTATGGAATCATTAAAAGCAAATGCTTAACCTCTACTTTGTCATTGCACTTTTATCATCCTAGGAACTGGGGAAGAAGATATAATATCTCCAAGTGCTCTCTAGATTCGACTTGAATGTTCTAGGTTCATTTTCCAAAAGATAAGCCATTTCAAAATCAGGACCGAATGATTTTTCCTTTCTAGCTCTTTTGCTACGTCTAGGTTCATCATTGTCCTCTTCTGTTGGTTGAACAAAAGTGCTTGCTTCACCTTCTTCACGAGTCCGTTTCAGATTATCTTTATCCTTACATGGAAACATGTTTTCGAAGAAGGATGCATTTGTTGATTCCATTATTGTATTTGCATGTATATCTGGTATATCAGACTTGTATACCAAGAAACGATACGCACTACTATTGTGTGCATACCCGATGAAGATACAATCAATGGTTTTTGGTCCTATTGAGACCTTCTTAGGGGGTGGCACCGCCACTTTTGCTAGGCACCCCCACACTTTGAGGTATTTGTACGAAGGTACATTACCTTTCCACAACTCATAAGGCGTCTTTCCAGTCACCTTATGCGGTATTTTGTTGAGAAAAAAGTACACAAACTTTTATTTAGTAATGAAAGTGCTACTCTATTATTGGAATGTGCTAGTATATGATCCTTTTATGCGTTGTTTTACTAATGAAAGTGCTACTATATTAAATGTTGAAGCTACTTTGGAATTTGCTACTTTTGCTGTTATATTCTATTATTGGAATGTGCTTTGATTTACTCTAATTGAAAGGGCTGCTTTAATTGAAAGTGCTATTATATTACTGAAACGTGCTACTCTGTCATTGGGATGTGCTAGTATATGCTCTTTTTGTGCTTTGTTTTAGAAACAAAAGTGCTTGGACTTAGTATATTTGTGCTTTGATTTAACAAGGATGTGCTAAACAATTTAAACATAAAGCTATCAGGAAAAAACTTCATTGTGCCCAGTATTTGCTAGAAAATATGCTTCAAATACATAAAAAATGTGCTTCAAAGTAATAATCTAAAGTGATGACTATCAAGTATCAGTTGTAGTTGTTGGGGGATGCACAAGTGATAACTATCAAAGTAATACACGATATTTATTGAGTCCTACATAACAAAAAATGATTTTAGCAAGACAACCACATCTAAATGTAATCCTCCAACGCTTGGTTGCAATCCCCTTATAGAAAGGTTTGTATCCTGCTCTATGGCACAAGAGATGCTTTAAAACAGTGACCCATGAGCCATCTGAAACCTTTATATCTGTAGCCTTTCGAACCAAGAATCCAGCAAAAGTAGTATACTTGATATAGAACTGAACAACTTCTGCAAAAGATGGCAATAACTGGCCCTCAAAAGGTTTGATGTCGTCAGGACAAAGAGGAGTGACATAGATGGAATTCCCGGGAGAAATAGGGACCTTAAATTATCATATGTAGAATCCTTGTACAACAATAGGAAGATTGAAACAATTATGAATGTTAACAACAATAAAACCAACTGAAGGTATAACTGTATTAACAAACGAAGAGTTCTAGCTTTGTTATGCTTTCAGTTGCATATGCTTGTGATTCATTTTAGTCTGATTGTGGTTTAGTATGAAATGATTGTGCTACAACAGATTTCTGTTTTGCTTCAGATTACTCATATTGTGCTTCATATTGTAATGATTGTGCTTCACTTTGTTATGATTATGCTTCAATTTGCTATCATCGTGCTTTAATAAATCTTTAGTGTGCTGCAGTTTACTCTGACTGGTGCTTCAGTCAACTGAAGAAGCTAGGTTATCAAGTTCCAAATTATTGTCGAAGTTCAAGTGGGAAGCAGCTTAAGAACTAGTCAATAACCAGATCAATCAAAACTAGGCGTACACTAGAAGCAAACATCGGATAGCAGAAAGCGAGCAAATCAATTACAACAAACAATCTCGGCGATTTTTCGACGGGATCAGCATAGCGAGAAAAGCTAAAACCAGATCTGTGAGCTCAGCAGACAAACCGATACATACTCTTCATATTCTCACATAATAAACTAGAAATTACAAGGAATTCCAACTCCATGCATAAAGCAATCAGATCAAGATCCAAGTAGCGCAAAATCAACTACAACTAAGAGCAGGAAAAAAACTAGCAGGAACAAATCAAGCAAGCAAGCAACTGAAGAAGAAAGCAAATTCAAGTAAAAAACCTCGAAACCCTAGAAATTGAAGGACACAATATCAGGAAAAGCTTACAAATCAATGAAAGAGAATAGACATAGGAGAATCGAGGAGAAACGAGAGAGGAAGAGATCGAGTAGGGAGCCAATTGGATCGAGGAAGAGATCGAGTGAGAGAGGAGCTAGATCGAGCGGAAGATTATCCGAGTGGGAGAAGGAGAAAAGAACGCGCTTGCACGCGCCTGAGAAGAAGGAAGGAGGTCCGTAGATCTGCCCTAGATCCGACGGTCTGTGTTATTTTCTCATTTCTCACATTAAGATTAACTTCTCATTTGGTCTTTTGCCTATATTTAATGCATATTAGTCATTCGCACGTTCTCATTTTAAAAACTGTTCTCACCGGAACCGCACCCAATATAACGATACATGTTATAAGTTATAACCCAACCACCTACCTACATGATACGAAGTATATGTTATAACCCAAGCACCTGCACACAGATTACGTCATCTCATGCTACTAGAATGGTTCCCTACTTATACAACACGTTGCACTTATACATCTAGAAATCAATTATCTCTTAATGCACTGTTGTAAAACGCAATTATAGCCACGAATGTAACCAAAATAACAACTAGAACGCACTTATAGCCACAAATGTAACCAAAATAACAACTAGAACGCACTTATAGCCACGAATGTAACCAAAATAACAACTAGAACATTAGCTATAAACTATACTGGCCACAAAACTCTCATCGAAACTAGACATAAAATATAATTTCTGGCCAAAATGACTTTGTTCAACCATCTCTAATCAGGTCTTCTTATCATTAATTATATTGCTAGCTAACTTTTTTCAATTTTGTAATGTGGAACAGAGTCATTCTGTCTGTCATCACCAAGCATGGAAATGACATAAATTTCAGAAGCTATCTTTTTGTTCTGGTATTTGCATCAACAAACTCGAAACTTTTGTTTGTGCTTAGGACTGGAGCTAACGACTAAGAACGTTCTCATCCCTATGAGAATAATAAACAATATCCACGGTATAATACCTGAAGTCGTTCAACAAGTACTAAATGTAGCTAAGGTATATACTAATATATTGGTTTAGGGTCCGTTTGGATTCCTGCCATAATGTCATTTTCCTGCCAAATTTGACATTATAATGACATTATGGCAGGAATCCCAACTGACCCTTACTACATTATGAAGTGATCTTAAGGGTGGTGAAAGAAGGCCAACACTACGGCTTATTAGAGAACTTTGATTAGAGGCTTGAAATTTTGGGGCCAGAAATATATATTTGAAATCCTTAGAGATACATATTTGAAGACAAGACAAGAGATCAATGAGACTCTTAGAGGATTACAAGAGATGTAAGAGTTTATATAGGAAACTAGAAGGAAAAAAACTACATTAAACCCTAATAGACTTGGGCCTAAAACATCAAAACTCACTCGATTACATCAAATAGTAAAATAGAAAGATAACATAAAAACCAAAGTTAAAATTAGTAATACACGTCAAATCCAAGATACGCTTGTGCAAATACGTTCAAGGCCCGAGATGGAATCATTAAAAAGGACCAAAGTGATCAAGGGTCGAGAGTGTGACCCATAAGTGAGTAGATCTTCACTCGACTCCATGGGAGACGTCAAGGACGCGCAAACCATGAAGCGACGTGTTTAACCGAGGCCATGAATCATCAGTACTTACCTAATTCATTACCTAAAGTTAGATTTGATCATGCAAATATGAGTGCTACAGTGACAAGGAATGTCACCGTCTATTCCTAGTCTAGCAATAGAAAACTATCAATCAAACTAGATGATCAATCTAGCAAAACCAATAGAAATCATATGATGAATACAACTATCCGTAGGTGATAAGAGTTCCAACCATGAATATTATCCTAACAAGGCTCGTAGATGCAATCCGATAAACACAAGAGAAAAGGGAAAAGGGGACCCTTCTCTAAAACTAGGTCTAAACAATATATAGAAATCTAAACTATAAAATTATGGACTAGATAATTTCTATACGGGCCTGTTCCTTTGATTCAACACGGGCCGATCCATCTTATTTCCTGGTGAGCTTCTTGTATCTACTCCAGCTAGGACTGTCACTTCTGATCCGATCCGTGGACTTTAACGACCGGATCAGATCAATCTGGTCCACTTAAAAACACAATTTAAATCCATTGGATTTTCGGTCCATCAGATCCGGAACAGATCAGACCGGTCCGGATCGATCCATGGACCTGAAACTTCAGCCCATTATCTAAACCTAAGATTTCAGTTTGCGCCTCTCCTATTGAACTCGCAGGCTCGATTTGGCTCTCCAGGTTTGCGCCTCTCCAATTGAATCTGTTTACATTTTAGGTTGCTTGAATCGTTTGACTGGTGGATGGTAGGAAGTTTTGCTTGATCTGTCAATTCTTGTTCTTCGATCATCTCATTAATTTGATTTCTTTTTGCCTCTCCCTAGAATCACGCCAAAATGGTGCAGAATGGTTTAGTTTCTATCTTAGATAAGAGTATGTTTTGACTGGTGCAAAATGGTGCAGAATCACGCCAAAATTTGCTGTCAATCCATTGGATTTCTTTTTGACTGGTGTTGGCTTTCTCTGAGCAAACAAATGGGGGCATAATGGTTTAGTTTCTATCTTAGATAAGAGTGTATGTTTTTTTCTCTAAGTTGCTTGAATCGTTTGACTGGTGTTGGCTTTCTCTGAGCAAACAAATGGTGCAGAATGGTTTTGTTTTCAGAGGAGTTTTGTATGTATGCTGCACGGTTTATTTATGTTTGAATTTTGGGGGAAGATGAAATTCATCACTCACGGATCCAAAAAGTAGTAGTTTTGATTAATTCATCACTCCGTCAAAAATTGTGGGGGAAGATGAAAAATTGTGGAGTCTCCAGCCACTCTTCTAATACTTCGATTGTAATTCCGCCTTCACTTCTTGTATCTACTCCCGCCTTCACTTTCCTAATTTGCCCTAAATTGCTGGCGAGGGGCGACATACCGGCTCACAATCATCAGAAGTTATGCTTAAACTCTCACGTAGAGGAGGACTGGTTATGAAAGTGAAGAAGAAGAAGGCTAAAGAGAAGAAGAAGAATGGTAAAGAGGAGGAGAAGAAGAAAGAGGAGGATATACATGACGGTGAACCGTCAACTTCTGATGACGATCAAGATATAGAATATGAAACTTGGAAGAAAAGGTAAATACTGTATGGAAATTCATTCTGCAATCAATCTGTCATCAATTTGATATTTAAGTCATTGAACTCATTGGTAATTTGGTATTGTGTGCTCTGTTACAGTAACCCAGAAGCTGAAGAAGATGAAGAGGAACTAGCGGCTTTTCATCTGTTGAACAAATCTGGAAAACTGAAAGGTAATCTTTCTAAAACATTTTATACTTTAGATGGTCAAATTTTTCCAATTAAATGTTGCGTAAATGTTACCTATTAACCTTAAGATATCTTGAGGGTTTGGAGTAGGACTCCAGCATGATGGATGCCTATATAATGCATACGGTGAGTACTTTTCGATTTCATTAGCCTGCAAATTAAACCCTAATAGACTTGGGCCTAAAACATCAAAACTCACTCCATTACATCAAATAGTAAAATAGAAAGAAAACATAAAAACCAAAGTTAAAATTAGTAATACACGTCAAATCCAAGATACGCTTGTGCAAATACGGTCAAGGCCCGAGATGGAATCATTAAAAAGGACCAAAGTGATCAAGGGTCGAGAGTGTGACCCATAAGTGAGTAGATCTTCACTCGACTCCATGGGAGACGTCAAGGAAGCGCAAACCATGAAGCGACGTGTTTAACCGAGGCCATGAATCATCAGTACTTACCTAATTCATTACCTAAAGTTAGATTTGATCATGCAAATATGAGTGCTACAGTGACAAGGAATTTCACCGTCTATTCCTAGTCTAGCAATAGAAAACTATCAATCAAACTAGATGATCAATCTAGCAAAACCAATAGAAATCATATGATGAATACAACTATCCGTAGGTGATAAGAGTTCCAACCATGAATATTATCCTAACAAGGCTCGTAGATGCAATCCGATAAACACAAGAGAAAAGGGAAAAGGGGACCCTTCTCTAAAACTAGGTCTAAACAATATATAGAAATCTAAACTATAAAATTATGGACTAGATAATTTCTATACGGGCCTGTTCCTTTGATTCAACACGGGCCGATCCATCTTATTTCCTGGTGAGCTTCTTGTATCTACTCCAGCTAGGACTGTCACTTCTGATCCGATCCGTGGACTTTAACGACCGGATCGGATCAATCTGGTCCACTTAAAAACACAATTTAAATCCATTGGATTTTCGGTCCATCAGATCCGGAACGGATCAGACCGGTCCGGATCGATCCATGGACCTGAAACTTCAGCCCATTATCTAAACCTAAGATTTCAGTTTGCGCCTCTCCTATTGAACTCGCAGGCTTGATTTGGCTCTCCAGGTTTGCGCCTCTCCAATTGAATCTGTTTACATTTTAGGTTGCTTGAATCGTTTGACTGGTGGATGGTAGGAAGTTTTGCTTGATCTGACAATTCTTGTTCTTCGATCATCTCATTAATTTGATTTCTTTTTGGCTCTCCCTAGAATCACGCCAAAATGGTGCAGAATGGTTTAGTTTCTATCTTAGATAAGAGTATGTTTTGACTGGTGCAAAATGGTGCAGAATCACGCCAAAATTTGCTGTGAATCCATTGGATTTCTTTTTGACTGGTGTTGGCTTTCTCTGAGCAAACAAATTGGGGCAGAATGGTTTAGTTTCTATCTTAGATAAGAGTGTATGTTTTTTTCTCTAAGTTGCTTGAATCGTTTGACTGGTGTTGGCTTTCTCTGAGCAAACAAATGGTGCAGAATGGTTTTGTTTTCAGAGGAGTTTTGTATGTATGCTGCACGGTTTATACTTTAGATGGTCAAATTTTTCCAATTATATGTTGCGTAAATGTTACCTATTAACCTTAAGATATCTTGAGGGTTTGGAGTAGGACTCCAGCATGATGGATGCCTATATAATGCATACGGTGAGTACTTTTTGATTTCATTAGCCTGCAAATTAAAGCTTTTATATCACATGTATAATTGAGTTTATATTTATACTTTTACCCTCCACCTGCAGCTTAATCATGTTTTCCAAAGTCGAGATGTTGCTATGAAGAATGAGGCAAACTTTGCTACATCGGCCCAAATCTAAGTTACCCTAGTAAAACCTCGGCTATAAATTCACTGCCTCAGTGAACCCTATTATCTCATTCTCACTGCGCCGTAAAATAATTAGGTTTCAAGTTCTTACTCTGTATTTCAATTAAAAGTCTCATTTTTTACTGATTTCATTAGATATCTTCATTGTTTCTAACATGTTTTCTTACTTTGTATTACAGATTCAAACAACCATGGCATCATCTTCATCCTCCCCAGTTCCAGCAGAAGGCAGTGAGATCCAGTGCCTGAGTAGAAGGTGCTCAAGAACAATCAAGGTGCTCACTGGTAATGACAAGAACAATCCCCATACGTATGGACGAAGGTATACCACATGTCATTGTAACTACATGATCGTGTATCTTGAGCCAGAATACGACAGTCATCATCTCCGAGTCATTGCAAAACTGTTGAAGGAAATAGCTGACCAGCAGTTGAAGCTGGTATATTTTCACCAGGCTAAGAGTATTGAAGTAGCCAAACACTGGATACAACAGAGGTTTCCCAATGACCATGTTCCTAGTTTTTATGACAGTGACTCCGATTAGGGATCTTGGTATCAAATCAGTGAATCTCTCTTAAGTCTGTGTTTAGTTTAAATTTCAAGAATGAGTCTGTTGTCTTTCCTTAATGAGTCTGTTGTCTTTTTAATTTATGCTGAGTGTGTTGTAGTTTATGGATTCACTGATTTCACTTCACTGTTTCACCTACCTCATCTAACTCTACTGAAAACACTATTTAAAGCAAACAAGACAAGTCATTACATATTTCAAAGCAGACAAGACAAGTCATTACATATTATAAATCAATTCCAATCGAAGTCTAAAGATCAAGGCTACTAAACTATTACAAATCAAGTCATGTAGTCCATACGCTTTCCAACAGTAAAGCGGTATTGTCGAAACAAGTCCACTTGGCCAGCATATATCCCTTCCCACCACTTGATGTTGTCATCTGCAAATCTTCTCCACGAACCGGAACAACGTGGCAATGGTGCCCCATCACGGAGCCAAACCTAGATATACAAAGAAAATTAATCAATAAGTATAAATGATTTCGACGTTTCATGACGTTTGTTTAGATTACCACAGATTCTTATCGGTATTCAGTGATTACTGCATCCAACAAGAGCTATCCCAAAAATCTTCTGTGGAGGACCAGGGCTCACTGTAGACTGCCTTATTGGCAAGCATAAACACGGCGCATCCCAGGATAGTTGCACTAAACCAACATTATACACTGTGGCAAACACCAAACCCATAAATGGCATGTCCATCCAAAATGGTCTCTCACAAGGACTTCTCATGTAGTTAACTTGAGCAATAAGATCATTCCATGTTCCTACCCGTAGTCCACGTCGTATGGGCTCCCATGTCTCTTTGTTTCCAAGAAGCTCCGCTGCCAACGCAGCACGGATCATACAATATTGACTCTGTTGCATACCCGTAAGTAGAGCCATTGACCGATACCCACAATGTCCGTCTGAACGCACATCTTTCACAGAAGTCATGTAGGAAAGCCAAAAGTAGTCAATATTTTTCACCCCCAAGTTCACCCCCGTATAACTTATGGCTTCTTCAATCTCTTCTTCATCTTCTCCTTCCTCTGTTTCGTTTCGATCTGGATAGCAAGCTCTTAGGGGCACGACATTCATGTCTTCGTCTTCTAAATCGATGGTCTCTGAAAACAATGGTTCAGGTTGGGACTGTGATCCGAAGTCGAACGACACTTGACTTGCTTGATTTTTAGGACAAGTTGGTCGTTCACTTTGCCTATTTGCCTTCTCCTTTGCGACTTTTTGCGCATTCTCAGTATTTGTTAAGTCTTCTCTAACGTACTCGTGGTAACTCTTTTCCCTCTTTTCTCTCGGAGGAGAATTCCCATTTCGATGCTTCTCCTTGTTCTTTGATCCCGGCGGCCTTCCTTTTCCTTTCCTAAACAAGTTTGTTGGCTCTACCAAAGAACTTTGTTCCGGATGCTCCAAGTCAATGTACAACTCACTTAATCTGAATAGAGTTCCATCCCTCAAATCTCCACTTTCCCATTTCGCCCACATTTCACGCATTCTGATCTCCGGAATAGACATTGAACGATTGTCGTCGGGTAAGGACAAATTTATTGCATCATCTTCCCATCTCAGTTCCTTCCAGAAGTCATGAAAATCATCCGGAACAAGAGGTGTCTTTGAAATGATTGCCCTAGCAAGATCGTGTACGCATGGCATCCCAAGACAATCTCGAACCCAATGATCATCACAAACATTTGAATACTCCTCCTTCAATATTTGCTGGTACATTTCCAACAACAACAGAAAACACCTATCTGACACTCGGTAAAATAGCCTTGAAAACAACATTCGAATGCCAGGAGAAAAGGTTGGGTCATCAAAGACCATTTGCCGAGTGGTAAGTGCTTGGTTCCTCGTCGCCCTAATCAGGTCCATCTGAACTATGACCGCATGGTGGATCCTCACGATCACTCTGTTGAAGCCTCCTCTACTAGAACCCACAATTTCTTTCAACACCTTATGCATCCCCTCCACCCTAAATAAACACAATTTCTAATCATTAACATAAATAATATGGTGGTCCAAATTAACAACTAAACAAACAAAGATACCTGTTTGTAGTCCTTGTGTGAAAGTGAAGAGTGTAGTCCGTCCACGCTCTAACTATGAACTTCTTGTACGGAGTAAACCAATACTTTTCAACGTAACCAACAATGCCCTTCTTCCATGAATCTCTCAGCTTTCTCAACCTCTCTTCGTAGATTTCTTCGGTGCTCGAGCAAAATATCCCCCAACATTGCGTAACAAAGTTCTCCGCCCATTTAGTATTTTTAATCACTTTTTCTGCGTGTGACTGGATGTTGTGCTTAATGTGCACCCAACACAATAGTTGCTTCACATCAGTGTCTTTGAACACAAGTTTGATTGCTCTCAACAAAGCCTTCTCACAGTCGGTCATTATAGCCTTCGGCATCACTCCCAAATTTCTACACAACTCATGAACGCACATCATCACAAACTTGTAATGCATTACTATCTCCTGAGCCATGAATGCATATGCGATGTTGAACGTCTTGTGCTTGCAAGTGAAACCAACCATCTCCACTAAAGTCATATCATACCTATTTGTCTTGTATGTGGCGTCCATGATAATCACGTGAGGAAACTTCCTGAACAAACGAATCGACTCCGGGTGAGCGAAAAAAAGGACTTCAACCTCATTCGTCCTCGTTTTCCTCAAAGGTTGACAAAAATACTTGTTCTCTTTCTGAAAATTTAGAGACCACTGAGTAACTGACAATTCACCACGATCTTCAAAATTGTTCTTCTGCAAAAAATTGGCAATCTGCTTCATGGATGTCACATTTTGCGGGTCTCTTTTCCTAAGCTGAATAAGTATGTTTTTTGGCGTCTTGCGATCATCCCCCGCTTCCCTTGCTATTTTCTCCTCCTCTTTGCTCATTCTACCCACGAATGAATTCCCATGAAAACTAGTAGGAAGGGTGTGGTTGTGGCGACCTTCTACAACATTCACGATCCATTTATAACTATAAGACCCTTCTTTTATACGAACCCCATATAACTCAAATGTACAACCACATTTCTTTGATTTTCGGTGACGAAGCCTCGGAAACGGCAATTCTGGATTTTTTAAATTCACTTTCAGCCTACCCGATCTAGGTTTTCCAAACCTATCGCATACAAAATCAACGCAATATTTGCTAGATGTACGATGTACCAAAACTATCATTAAATCCCTTGCTCTCTGTTTTGTCCATTCCATCATCTCTTCTTTACTATCCCACATTTGCGCAGTACTAAAATGTGGTCTAAAGTCTTCTTCCTATATTGATTAAACTACATTACTTAGATACACAATTTTAACTAATTAACCTAAATCTCATGCAATTAAATACAAAATTTAAATTCATAATATACTAACCAAAATCGGTAACGGAGTCCAATCGTCTAATGCAATTGATACATTTGCTTCGCCTTCTTCCTCTTCTTCGTCCACTTCCTCATCGACTTCTTCGTCTTCTTCGTCCACTTCCTCTTCTTCATCGACTTCGTATTCTTCTTCCACGACCCCTGATATCCAATTGTCGTTACCATCATCCTCACTACTCTCATAATTATAAGACATTGTGGTGTGCATTGCAAAACTTCAACAAGAGAGCTCAACCTCTATATACAACCAAAAAATGCCCGTTGGAATTTTATGCCCGTTGGTGCGGTAATAGTTAACGCACCAACGGGCATAAAATTCCAACGGGCATTTTTTCAAAAAAAACATGTGCGGTAACAATTACTGCACAGATTATATTTATTATTTTCTTAAAAATTTAATTTAATTATTTTCAAATAATTATTAAAAAAAACCGGTGCGGTAATTGTTACCGCACCAGGTTTATTACCGCACCACTTTATTGTTTTTTTAATATATAAAACATGTGCGGTAACAATTACCGCACATGTTTATTCATATTTTAATTGTTATTTTTTAAATTTATTTGTTTTTTTAAAAAAAAAAATCATGTGCGGTAACAATTACCGCACAGGTTTTAAGTACATCAGAAGTTAAATTTTTGTTTGCTTAATCTCGTATTAATCTGGTGCGGTAATTGTTAACGCACAGATCTGTGCGGTAATTGTTACCGCACCACCGTCGTATAGGTTTCAGAAAAATTTCCAACAATGCCTCGGAGTCCTTTGGTGCGGTAATCCTTAACGCACAGAAGTGTACTGCAACTCTTACCGCACAGAATAGTGTGCATTTAGCAAAAAAAACGTGTGCATATAGACCAAGCCTAGATTTGATCAAGTTTATATGTTGTTGTAGGTTGTTTTCAAGTGTAATACGACTTCAATGGATATCTTGTAGAACTTGAACAGTTGGTTGTTGTCAGGATTTGAAAAAGATGGAGCAGCTTCCAAACAATGTTGTAGTAATGGCCAGTGTGGTTTTTAAACAAGTCTCCATTTACAGTGAATCAAGTCAGATTTGGCCCATAGATGTTGTTGGTACCGTCGTTGCCGCCGCCAGTAAGGAGGCCAGATCTTCGGCTGCTTCGCATGACTACCACCGTCTTGGAGTGTAACACCCGTGTTTGTAATCATTATAAGGATTAAATTAATCTAAATTAACTCGGTTTACCGAACACGCCATATTAAACTTCAACTCCTAAAATCTCAACTTCAACTACCTATTTCAACTAGCTTCAACTTCAACTCCGTTCAGTTTGTCAGGTTACTTCCACTTCAACCACAACTTCAACTCGTGCCTAACCGAACGCACCCGAAATAAGCCTAGAAATGAAAAAAATACCCCTCATAAAATTCTAACAAATGACTACACGTGATCAACACGTGATTGATGATGCAGTTTGATGGTTGCGTGAGAATGATGTTAGGGAATCGACCACCTCCCAGGACCCTTGTATACTCACCGACACCCACCGAAACAAAGACGCAATATTGCGGAAACGACTTTGTATTATATATGAATATAGTGTAGGGTTTTAGATGCTATAAGCGGAATTGCAGGAAACGATGTCCTAACATCTAAACAAAAGATCTATTGCATAAACTAATTGATGAGGCTAAAGTCGTCGTGCCTAATCAAAGTAAACCTTAAACACCTAACTAATGTAGCTTTGGTAAGTAAGGGTCGAATCCCACAGAGAATCAAGTTATATATCTTGTTTGCAAAATCATTCACCAATTGATAACAAAGACGAAAGGGGGATTTTTGTGGTAATCTATCTAACTAAGAAAACAGTAAAAGATAAATAGTCTGGCTAGACAAATATCCACTTTCAGTTTATCAGGTTGATCATAGATATTTCAAGTTCATTCAATTCTATGGTTGTTTCTATTCCAATCTTTAGTATATCAGCAGGTCAACCGGTCATGATAATACTTACTATTAAACAACCAAGGAAATCTCTCAAGGTTAAATCAAATAGCGGCAAAAAGCACAAGAATCATATGGATGCATGCAATAACTTACAACCGTCAAGAATTAAACATGCAATCAATTCTCCTTCATATAAGCAATCAACTACCAGATCATGCAAATATGAGTGCTACAGTGACAAGGAATTCCACTGTCTATTCCTAGTCTAGCAATAGAAAACTATCAATCAAACTAGATGATCAATCTAGCAAAACCAATAGAAATCATATGATGAATACAACTATCCGTAGGTGATAAGAGTTCCAACCATGAATATTATCCTAACAAGGCCCGTAGATGCAATCCGATAAACACAAGAGAAAAGGGAAAAGGGGACCCTTCTCTAAAACTAGGTCTAAACAATATATAGAAATCTAAACCATAAAATTATGGACTAGATAATTTCTATACGGGCCTGTTCCTTTGATTCAACACGGGCCGATCCATCTTATTTCCTGGTGAGCTTCTTGTATCTACTCCAGCTAGGGCTGTCACTTCTGATCCGATCCGTGGACTTTAACGACCGGATCGGATCAATCTGGTCCACTTAAAAACACAATTTAAATCCATTGGATTTTCGGTCCATCAGATCCGGAACGGATCAGACCGGTCCGGATCGATCCATGGACCTGAAACTTCAGCCCATTATCTAAACCTAAGATTTCAGTTTGCGCCTCTCCTATTGAACTCGCAGGCTCGATCTCCCCGAACTCGCAGGCTCGATTTGGCTCTCCAGGTTTGCGCCTCTCCAATTGAATCTGTTTACATTTTAGGTTGCTTGAATCGTTTGACTGGTGGATGGTAGGAAGTTTTGCTTGATCTGTCAATTCTTGTTCTTCGATCATCTCATTAATTTGATTTCTTTTTGCCTCTCCCTAGAATCACGCCAAAATGGTGCAGAATGGTTTAGTTTCTATCTTAGATAAGAGTAGGTTTTGACTGGTGCAAAATGGTGCAGAATCACGCCAAAATTTGCTGTCAATCCATTGGATTTCTTTTTGACTGGTGTTGGCTTTCTCTGAGCAAACAAATGGGGGCATAATGGTTTAGTTTCTATCTTAGATAAGAGTGTATGTTTTTTTCTCTAAGTTGCTTGAATCGTTTGACTGGTGTTGGCTTTCTCTGAGCAAACAAATGGTGCAGAATGGTTTTGTTTTCAGAGGAGTTTTGTATGTATGCTGCACGGTTTATTTATGTTTGAATTTTGGGGGAAGATGAAATTCATCACTCACGGATCCAAAAAGTAGTAGTTTTGATTAATTCATCACTCCGTCAAAAATTGTGGGGGAAGATGAAAAATTGTGGAGTCTCCAGACACTCTTCTAATACTTCGATTGTAATTCCGCCTTCACTTCTTGTATCTACTCCCGCCTTCACTTTCCTAATTTGCCCTAAATTGCTGGCGAGGGGCGACATACCGGCTCACAATCATCAGAAGTTATGCTTAAACTCTCACGTAGAGGAGGACTGGTTATGAAAGTGAAGAAGAAGAAGGCTAAAGAGAAGAAGAAGAATGGTAAAGAGGAGGAGAAGAAGAAAGAGGAGGATATACATGACGGTGAACCGTCAACTTCTGATGACGATCAAGATATAGAATATGAAACTTGGAAGAAAAGGTAAATACTATATGGAAATTCATTCTGCAATCAATCTGTCATCAATTTGATATTTAAGTCATTGAACTCATTGGTAATTTGGTATTGTGTGCTCTGTTACAGTAACCCAGAAACTGAAGAAGATGAAGAGGAACTAGCGGCTTTTCATCTGTTGAACAAAGCTGGAAAACTGAAAGGTAATCTTTCTAAAACATTTTATACTTTAGGTGGTCAAATTTTTCCAATTATATGTTGCGTAAATGTTACCTATTAACCTTAAGATGTCTATGCAGTGCGTATGAGAACAAATTACTATGTTGAACTTATTATTCATATTTGTACTTCATGCCCGATCATGCCCATGTTCAAATCTAGCAGCACTGTACTCCAGAAAAAAGTATCAGAAAATGAAGATGAGAGTGACATTCATTATAGTGATCTGTCTGATACAGATGAGGGCCTCCAACATGATGAATATATATGGTTATTTTCTATTATAAATGTCACTTTTGATATCTACATGAGATCTTCTCCTAATCTCTTCTTTTTTGTTGTTGTTTGCATGCAGTTTCTTTACACGTCACATGACACATGTTTTATCTGAAAAAGAGAGATTGTCCAAAGGAGAGTGGACTCGCAAGTGGGACGTTCCTGCCTTTGGCTCCTCTAGTTCCAAGTGGATTGGGACAGGAGATTGCCTTATTGAGGTATCCCTGTACCGTCTTGTACTTGTCTGTTACAACCCTTGTATAGCTGGCAAAATAACATGACCTATATAATTATACTTTAGTAGCTTTTCTCTATGTGCATGTATGTAATTTTTATCGGAGCCGGTTCCATCCCTACACTACATTACCGGAGTCGGTTCCAAATAAGGGGTGATCTTAAGGGTGGTGAAAGAAGGCCAACACTACGGCTTATTAGAGAACTTTGATCAGAGGCTTGAAATTTTGGGGCAAGAAATATATATTTGAAATCCTTAGAGATACATATTTGAAGACAAGACAAGAGATCAATGAGACTCTTAGAGGATTACAAGAGATGTAAGAGTTTATATAGGAAACTAGAAGGAAAAAATCTACATTAAACCCTAATAGACTTGGGCCTAAAACATCAAAACTCACTCCATTACATCAAATAGTAGAAAGAAAACATAAAAACCAAAGTTAAAATTAGTAATACACGTCAAATCCAAGATACGCTTGTGCAAATGCGATCAAGGCCTGAGATTGAATCATTAAAAAGGACCAAAGTGATCAAGGGTCGAGAGTGTGACCCATAAGTGAGTAGATCTTCACTCGACTCCATGGGAGACGTCAAGGACGCGCAAACCATGAAGCAACGTGTTTAACCGAGGCCATGAATCATCAGTACTTACCTAATTCATTACCTAAAGTTAGATTTGATCAAGTTTATATGTTGTTGTAGGTTGTTTTCAAGTCTAATGCGACTTCAATGGATATCTTGTAGAACTTTAACAGTTGGTTGTTGTCAGGATTTGAAAAAGATGGAGCAGCTTCCAAACAATGTTGTAGTAATGGCCAGTGTGGTTTTTAAACAAGTCTCCATTTACAGTGAATCAAGTCAGATTTGGCCCATAGATGTTGTTGGTACCGTCGTTGCCGCCGCCAGCAAGGAGGCCAGATCTTCGGCTGCTTCGCATGACTACCACCGTCTTGGAGTGTAACACCCGTGTTTGTAATCATTATAAGGATTAAATTAATCTAAACTAACTCGGTTTACCGAACACGCCATATTAAACTTCAACTCCTAAAATCTCAACTTCAACTACCTATTTCAACTAGCTTCAACTTCAACTCAGTTCAGTTTGTCAGGTTACTTCCACTTCAACCACAACTTCAACTCGTGCCTAACCGAACGCACCCTAAATAAGCCTAGAAATGACAAAAATACCCCTCATAAAATTCTAACAAATGACTACACGTGATCAACACGTGATTGATGATGCAGTTTGATGGTTGCGTGAGAATGATGTTAGAGAATCGACCACCTCCCAGGACCCTTGTATACTCACCGACACCCACCGAAACAAAGACGCAATATTGCGGAAACGACTTTGTATTATATATGAATATACTGTAGGGTTTTAGATGCTATAAGCGGAATTGCAGGAAACGATGTCCTAACATCTAAACAAAAGATCTATTGCATAAACTAATTGATGAGGCTAAAGTCGTCGTGCCTAATCAAAGTAAACCTTAAACACCTAACTAATGTAGCTTTGGTAAGTAAGGGTCGAATCCCACAGAGAATCAAGTTATATATCTTGTTTGCAAAATCATTCACCAATTGATAACAAAGACGAAAGGGGGATTTTTGTGGTAATCTATCTAACTAAGAAAACAGTAAAAGATAAATAGTCTGGCTAGACAAATATCCACTTTCAGTTTATCAGGTTAATCATAGACATCTCAAGTTCATTCAATTCTATGGTTGTTTCTATTCCAATCTTTAGTATATCAGCAGGTCAACCGGTCATGATAATACTTACTATTCAACAACCAAGGAAATCTCTCAAGGTTAAATCAAATAGCGGCAAAGAGCACAAGAATCATATGGATGCATGCAATAACTTACAACCGTCAAGAATTAAACATGCAATCAATTCTCCTTCATATAAGCAATCAACTACCAGATCATGCAAATATAAGTGCTACAGTGACAAGGAATTCCACCGTCTATTCCTAGTCTAGCAATAGAAAACTATCAATCAAACTAGATGATCAATCTAGCAAAACCAATAGAAATCATATGATGAATACAACTATCCGTAGGTGATAAGAGTTCCAACCATGAATACTATCCTAACAAGGCCCGTAGATGCAATCCGATAAACACAAGAGAAAAGGGAAAAGGGGACCCTTCTCTAAAACTAGGTCTAAACAATATATAGAAATCTAAACCATAAAATTATGGACTAGATAATTTCTATACGGGCCTGTTCCTTTGATTCAACACGGTCCGATCCATCTTTTTTCCTGGTGAGCTTCTTGTATCTACTCCAGCTAGGGCTATCACTTCTGATCCGATCCGTGGACTTTAACGACCGGATCGGATCAATCTGGTCCACTTAAAAACACAATTTAAATCCATTGGATTTTCGGTCCATGGACCTGAAACTTCAGCCCATTATCTAAACCTAAGATTTCAGTTTGCGCCTCTCCTATTGAACTCGCAGGCTCGATTTGGCTCTCCAGGTTTGCGCCTCTCCAATTGAATCTGTTTACATTTTAGGTTGCTTGAATCGTTTGACTGGTGGATGGTAGGAAGTTTTGCTTGATCTGTCAATTCTTGTTCTTCGATCATCTCATTAATTTGATTTCTTTTTGCCTCTCCCTAGAATCACTCCAAAATGGTGCAGAATGGTTTAGTTTCTATCTTAGATAAGAGTATGTTTTGACTGGTGCAAAATGGTGCAGAATCACGCCAACATTTGCTGTCAATCCATTGGATTTCTTTTTGACTGGTGTTGGCTTTCTCTGAGCAAACAAATGGGGGCAGAATGGTTTTGTTTCTATCTTAGATAAGAGTGTATGTTTTTTTCTCTAAGTTGCTTGAATCGTTTGACTGGTGTTGGCTTTCTCTGAGCAAACAAATGGTGCAGAATGGTTTTGTTTTCAGAGGAGTTTTGTATGTATGCTGCACGGTTTATTTATGTTTGAATTTTGGGGGAAGATGAAATTCATCACTCACGGATCCAAAAAGTAGTAGTTTTGATTAATTCATCACTTCGTCAAAAATTGTGGGGGAAGATGAAAAATTGTGGAGTCTCCAGCCACTCTTCTAATACTTCGATTGTAATTCCGCCTTCACTTCTTGTATCTACTCCCGCCTTCACTTTCCTAATTTGCCCTAAATTGTTGGCGAGGGGCGACAGACCGGCTCACAATCATCAGAAGTTATGCTTAAACTCTCACGTAGAGGAGGACTGGTTATGAAAGTGAAGAAGAAGAAGGCTAAAGAGAAGAAGAAGAATGGTAAAGAGGAGGAGAAGAAGAAAGAGGAGGATATACATGACGGTGAACCGTCAACTTCTGATGACGATCAAGATATAGAATATGAAACTTGGAAGAAAAGGTAAATACTGTATGGAAATTCATTCTGCAATCAATCTGTCATCAATTTGATATTTAAGTCATTGAACTCATTGGTAATTTGGTATTGTGTGCTCTGTTACAGTAACCTAGAAGCTGAAGAAGATGAAGAGGAACTAGCGGCTTTTCTAAAACATTTTATACAAATCTGGAAAACTGAAAGGTAATCTTTCTAAAACATTTTATACTTTAGGTGGTCAAATTTTTCCAATTATATGTTGCGTAAATGTTACCTATTAACCTTAAGATGTCTATGCAGTGCGTATGAGAACAAATTACTATGTTGAACTTATTATTCATATTTGTACTTCAGGCCCGATCATGCCCATGTTCAAATCTAGCAGCACTGTACTGCAGAAAAAAGTATCAGAAAATGAAGATGAGAGTGACATTCATTATAGTGATCTGTCTGATACAGATGAGGGCCTCCAACATGATGAAGATATATGGTTATTTTCTATTATAAATGTCACTTTTGATATCTACATGAGATCTTCTCCTAATCTCTTCTTTTTTGTTGTTGTTTGCATGCAGTTTGTTTACACGTCACATGACACATGTTTTATCTGAAAAAGAGAGATTGTCCAAAGGAGAGTGGACTCGCAAGTGGGACGTTCCTGCCTTTGGCTCCTCTAGTTCCAAGTGGATTGGGACAGGAGATTGCCTTATTGAGGTATCCCTGTACCGTCTTGTACTTATCTGTTACAACCCTTGTATAGCTGGCAAAATAACATGACCTATATAATTATACTTTAGTAGCTTTTCTCTATGTGCCTGTATGTGATTTTTATCGGAGTCGGTTCCATCCCTACACTACATTATCGGAGTCGGTTCCAAATAAGGGGTGATCTTAAGGGTGGTGAAAGAAGGCCAACACTACGGCTTATTAGAGAACTTTGATCAGAGGCTTGAAATTTTGGGGCCAGAAATATATATTTGAAATCCTTAGAGATACATATTTGAAGACAAGACAAGAGATCAATGAGACTCTTAGAGGATTACAAGAGATGTAAGAGTTTATATAGGAAACTAGAAGGAAAAAATCTACATTAAACCCTAATAGACTTGGGCCTAAAACATCAAAACTCACTCCATTACATCAAATAGTAAAAGACTTGGGCCTAAAACATCAAAACTCACTCCATTACATCAAATAGTAAAATAGAAAGAAAACATAAAAACCAAAGTTAAAATTAGTAATACACGTCAAATCCAAGATACGCTTGTGCAAATGCGGTCAAGGCCCGAGATGGAATCATTAAAAAGGACCAAAGTGATCAAGGGTCGAGAGTGTGACCCATACGTGAGTAGATCTTCACTCGACTCCATAGGAGACGTCAAGGACGCGCAAACCATGAAGCGACGTGTTTAACCGAGGCCATGAATCATCAGTACTTACCTAATTCATTACCTAAAGTTAGATTTGGGCTTAGGCTTGGTCTATATGCACACGTTTTTTTTTACTAAATGCACACTATTCTGTGCGGTAAGAGTTGCAGTACACTTCTGTGCGTTAAGGATTACCGCACCAAAGGACTCCGGGGCATTGTTGGAAATTTTTCTGAAACCTATACGACGGTGGTGCGGTAACAATTACCGCACAGATCTGTGCGTTAACAATTACCGCACCAGATTAATACGAGATTAAGCAAACAAAAATTTAACTTCTGATGTACTTAAAACCTGTGCGGTAATTGTTACCGCACATGATTTTTTTTTTTTAAAAAACAAATAAATTTAAAAAATAATAATTAAAATATGAATAAACCTGTGCGGTAATTGTTACCGCACAGGTTTTATATATTAAAAAAACAATAAAGTGGTGCGGTAACTCTTACCGCACCATATTTTACGTAGTAAAAAAATATAAAATGGTGCGGTAACTCTTACCGCACCAAGTTACATATTTAAAAAAAAAACTTTCCCTCTCCCCCGACCTTCTTCCTCCTTCCTCTGTCAAAAACGCCGCCGCCAAACCCTAAAAGTCGCCGGCCTCTTCTCTTCCTTTTCCCGCCGATTAACCCATCAAAACCTTCAATAGAGGATGGATTCGAGTTGCCCCGACCATGGCGGTTCTTCTGGCCCCCAAAATCCGCCCGAAGTCCCCCCCGCAGCAGCTCCGACAATGGAGGTTCCGTTGACGACGACGCCATGGCTGGCTGTGGAGGAAGAAGAAGAGGAGGAAGTGGAGGTGCCACTAAGGTACAGTGGTGGTGCCCGGAGCCGGCCAAAATCCCGAGCCCGACCCGATCCCATACCCATAGCCCGACCCGACCCGATACACGTTGCCCGACCCGACCCGATACCAGCAGCCCAACCCGCCCCGATACCCGCACCCGAACCCGCTCCGAGGCCAAGAAACCGAAAGCGACCCGTCCAAAACGTCGGTCCCGGGTACGCTACTCGAGCAAATAGAAGGTTGAATCCACAAACCGAGGCGCAACCAGAAGTTTTTTCGACTCCCGTAGATCTACATCAAGTATGTATTTTTATTCAATATTCTATAACTTTTGTAATGTTTTTAAATAGTTTAATTATTTTATTTCGTAACGTTATGAAATTAGTTATTCAATTTCATAACGTTATGAATTTAATAATATTTGATAACGTTATGAAATTTTTAAATAAATTTCGTAACGTTATCAATTTATTTAATTTAATTAATTTATTAAATTTATAACGTTGTGAAATTAGTTATTTAATTTCATAACGTTATGAATTTAATAATATTTGATAACGTTATGAAATTTTTAAATAAATTTCGTAACGTTATCAATTAATTTAATTTAATTTATTTATTAAATTTATAACGTTATGAAATTAGTTATTTAATTTCATAACGTTATGAATTTAATAATATTTGATAACGTTATGAAATTTTTAATTAAATTTCATAACGTTATCAATTTATTTAATTTGATTAATTTATTAAATTGATAACGTTATGAAATTAGTTATTTAATTTCATAACGTTATGAATTTAATAATATTTGATAACGTTATGAAATATTTAAATAAATTTCGTAACGTTATCAATTAATTTAATTTAATTAATTGATTAAATTTATAACGTTATGAAATTAGTTATTTAATTTCGTAACGTTATAAATTTATTTAATTTATTTTATAACATTATGAAATTAATTTATATGCTAACGTTATGAAATTAAGTAATTTATTGCGTAACGTTATGAAATTAAGTAATTTATTGCGTAACGTTATAAAATTATATTATTTGGTAACATTATGAAATTAATTAATCTATTCGTAACGTTATGAAATTAATGAAATTTTATAACGTTATGAAATATAATAATTTCATAATGTTATGAAATATGACATTCTATATTGTAAAATTAATGAATTAATTATTTTATGAAATATGACATTGTTCTTCTCTTATTTTGTAACGTTATGAATTATTAGTATATAAAGTATTGAAATTAGGCGAATTATAACGTTAATTTCGTAACGTTATGAACAAAATGTTTAGAAATTAGAGATGATTTTGATTAGGATTGACGTTACATCAACTGTTTGTAACGTTACGACGTCATGGAAAAGGCGTTTTTGAATTTGACAGGGTTTGTAAGTACTACGCATTCATATCTACCTTGAAGAAAATCGAGAAAAAACACAATAAATCAGGAGCTCATAAATAAATAAATAAGCCTACATTGAATTCCTGCTACACGTTTATTCCAAATATCAATCCTCCTTTCTAGATTCATAGATATTGATTGTTTCGGGGATCGATATGTCCAAATATGATAGGTTCCGGTAAAAAATAAGTTACTTTACAGAGCGCTCACTTTGAGAAATTATATGTCAATGTAATGTTCATAATTGTCCTTAACTCCTTATTTAGGCAATGGTTTATACTCTTATTCTATTTGAATTACAAAAACTAATCTTCTTTCAAACCTTAATCCAAATTGTCATCAATATAATCCGTCATCAACTGAAATTGTTATTAACATATAAGCTGTCATCAACATAAACTTGTCATCAATTAAAACTGTCATCAACACCAACTGTCATGAGGTACAAAAGAGCTAGTTATAACACATTACAAATTTTTTAGGGTAAAAAAATATAAATGAATATGTAAAAAGGGTTAATTACCGTGAGAATGGTAATATGGGTGGTGACAATTTTCTAACTTTTTTAACGAGTCATGCGCACGGTGACAATTTTATAATTTTTGTAAACTTTGTTTTATTTTACCCGAACGGGTATAAATACCAGATTATAAACATGATCGTCCAAATTATCAGATTTGTTATATGTGAACACAAGCACTTCACACTATAATATTGTTCTTGAAATCTTTCTCTCCTCTTTTTAACATTCATCGCGCCTTCTTTCAATGTATTTTTATTCCGCGTCGTGTCTTCTTTCATGTTAGTGATGATTAATCACATTTTGAGATTTTATTGGGATGTTAAGATATGAATGTTTAGTCTGGTTATTGATCATTATTTCTTTCATGGTTGGGACTTGGGAGTTAGTTTGTATGAATCGTTAACTTATTTCAAAATCAAATTTTTAGAATAATTTGTGACCTTGATTCTAATCCTGTGACCTTGGGAACGCAGACGCTTCATTTTTCCTACGTTAAGTTTTTTTCATACCCGAACCTCACTCTCGCCGAGATATGTCACAAATTCACAATTAATATCAAATAAGCAATAGGATCAATACGTTGATTTATATATCAATGCATGAGCTGAAAAAATCCATAGGTACAAACTTCTAAGACTACTCATCTCACATGCAAGTCAGTAATATCTGAAATTTCATTGATACTAACCCCTTGACATGAGCTAGCCCCAGACACACTGGTCTTAATGGTGGAACTTGTACTAGTCTCACTAAAGAAATTAGGTGGTGAAGGCAATGGAAGGGTGATAGATTGACCCCCAAGAGCGGCAACAATTGATGTCATATTAGGCCTTTTAGCAACACTTTCTTGAATGCACAACAAACCAATGTGGATACACTTGATGACATTCTCTTGAGCATAAATTCCTCCCAAAGCCTCATCCACTAGCTTCAATGCTTCCCCTTCATTCCATAGTTTCCATGTCTATTCAAACATTATTGTTTTTCACTATGATTAGCACATACATGTATAATGTTTGCAAAAGGAAGACGCGGATCAGATTTATTAGAAATTGACTTACTCGGTAGAGTAGCGCCTCTTCTATTAATGGGTGGTTTCTGTATATGTTTCTCTGACCGCTAACCATCTCCAATACTATGATTCCAAAGCTATAAACATCTGACTTCATTGAGTAATGACCCATCAAGATATATTCAGGGGCCATATATCCGCTAAACATACATATGAAAAGAGTTCAAATATACTATTAGCAATTCAAAAGTATATGATCATAAATGATGAACTCAATGCAAATTAATCTTACTATGTTCCAGCGATAGCCTCTGTAACGGCTTGAGTTTGATCAGAACCGAAGAGTTTGGCCAATCCAAAATCTGCTATTTTTGGATGCATAGCTTCATCTAACAGTATGTTGCTTGATTTGAGATCTCGGTGGACAACTCGTTGACGAGAGTCTTCGTGAAGATACATAAGCCCTTTTGCGATTCCAGAAATGATCTTGAACCTTGTTTCCCAGTTTAAAGACATTCGCTTGGTTTGATCTGCAAAACAAAATATCATGCGCGCAATCAATTAATTTGGTACGCGTTAAACTAATGTTAAGTAATCATGATTAACGTACCAGATAAAATTTTATCTAAGCTGGAATTGGAAAGAAATTCATAGACAAGGATTTTCTCTTTTCCTGATACACAAAATCCCAAGAGCTTAACTAAATTTCGATGTTGTAGTTTGGCGACTACAATAACTTCTGTCTTAAACTCCACAATGCCTTGACCTGAATTTTCCGAGAGCCTCTTCACTGCTATATTTTGTCCATTTTCAAGTGTCCCCTGTTGCAACATATAAATCATAACTCTGCGAAGGCATGGGACAATCACAGACTGTCCGGGGGCTAAAACCAGTTGACAACAGGAGGAGTAATTCATAATATTATATAGTATGCAAATTATCTCCTAACTTCCGATGTGAGACTCTGTTTAACAAACCTCCTAACTATATATTAATATATATATTTTTTCGAGTACAAATTGGATTAAGTTTATTACCTTATAAACAGGGCCAAACCCTCCTTCTCCAAGCTTATTATCAATAGCAAAATTTCGTGTTGCAGCTCGTATTATGTTGAAATCCATTTGCAGTGATTCAACACTTACAATATCACTGAGGTAAGCTGCAATGTTTACCGGAAGAGCTTTATGAGTATACCATTATGCAAGTACATACTCATTTTCCATGAGATTTTTAGGTGTATTAGACATGAATGAGAAGAATATAAGTAAATAATCAAATGTATCAGGCACTACTTATAGGAGTAGGTTCCGGTAGCAAATCTTAAAGAAACAACCTAAGCAATCCATGAATATGACTTAATGTTTATTGTCACGAAGGGCCAATGTTTATGGCTTTAAAAAACGATATTCATGGTATTTTGACAATATTGAACATGATCAAAAAAATAAGTTTAATGAACACGATCTACCAGGACGGAGGGAGTAATACATATTATACCTGCAGAATCCGATCTGGCGTTGATCCTTCTCAACAAGAGAGTTAAGCCGAGAAACAACAACACTAGAGCAGAGAGTCCGGAACCCGTAATGATGATAGTTATTTTCTTTGTCCTTGGATTAGCTCCTGACCAATCATAGTTAATTTAAGTACGTACACTGTGGAACCAAATTTCGTAGGGGAGGTAGAAAATATCACTCTATTCTATGTGGAGAAAAGTTTGAGTGAGAACAAGGCTTAACGTAGGAAAAACGAAGTTTTTTTGGATTCACAGATAACAAGCTAATGTTCATAATTTGGGCGGTAATGTTCATAATCTGAGCGACAAATTTTTTTGGGGTCATTTTGGGAAAAAAAATCAAGTTCGCAGTAATTACAAGTATGTCATTGCGTCTCTCACTGAAAACGTTGAAAAAAATTATGGCCCAAAGTTATGAATATTACTATTCAGAATATGAACATTGACATGTAATCTGTGAAAATCATTAGCTTTAATATATTAGATAGATGTGCTTACGTACCTCTGATATGATTGAGAGGAGCAACTGCAACAGGGCTAGTGTTGTTGAGAGGTTGCGACATAATGGAATGGGAAGCAGTGGGCGTGGGTGCTGGAGCATGGGCGATCAGCTGCCTCTTCTGATAAAAGGGAACAATCTCGTAGCGGATGTTACAACTATAATACATAATCCCGCCACCCTGCGTGCTCTTACCGGTCATGGTTGTGATAATACCGTCTAGGGTACTGATACATTTCTCCAAGCACATGTAGCAGTCCTTCCCTGAGAGGTCGGGTGTGCACTGCACCAAAGAGTACAACGTTATGAACTCATTAAACTCCGCCTGCTTCGTTGCAAACTTCAACGTCCCATCGCCTTTGGCGGCCTCCATGGCTACCGCGTCCAAGGTAGCCCATAACAGGTCGTTGAACTGGGAGACATTGCCGCCGATTGAATTGATATTCCACCTCGGCACGTAGTAGTTGTCTTCCATATGGCCGAACAGGCTATATGAAGAGTTGGTGTACCTATTCCAGATATTTGATACAACAACAACATCATCACCCTATATATATGTCTTAAAAAGGCTCCTATTTATAGCAGGGTGAGGGAGTTGTATCTACGCGACTATAACCATGTATTAAAAGAATAGAGAGGTTGTTTATGATGAATCAAATTGCATAGTTTGACTACTACTTCACAAAATAAGAAGAACAGACACTTATATAAATCATTTTGCTTTATCCATATAATTCTGAAACCAAAGATCAATATCACTGGAAAATAGAACCAACAATACCTTATCATGCACTCGTCGTACCACACCGCAGCCAGCCTTGAAAACGAACAATTCTTGGAGAGATGGGTTGCGGCTGTGGCAACGCACTCCTTGCAGGTATCAGGATCGTAGTCCCCTCGACACAGGTAGAGGCCATACGCAACGACGTCAGGGGACCCTACAGTGGAGTTATGGAAGCCGGGATTGGAAGAGCTATTAGCAGCGAGAGAGAGGTTGGAGAGAAGGTCGTCGAGACTGGACCGCAAGTCGGAGTTTAACGAGGCGGAGACGGGGCAGTAGGCGAAAATATAAGTTGGGGCACCAATGGTTCTATGGACTAGGCCGAGGACTAAAAACAGGAATTCCACCTTTGTAATGATATTCATGAGAGCCATTTCGAATACCTAGCTAGCTAGTATCGAATTAATTAGGCATACAATAATACATTCATCCACTATACGCTAGCTGTTATAGAGCGGTACGTTGACTTGAAGTCAACAACGTAGGACCGAGGATTTATTACAAACTTATATCCTCACCAGTACACCTACATTTGAATTAATCTTTACAAGCTTATATCTATACCAGTACACCCACTACCGCGAGTTTTGAATTAATTTTTGGAGAAGATTGAGAATGATTTTTATACTACAAATTACGAATACATGTATGTTCTTCAATATTCGCATGAACATTCTTGTACATTCACATGCACATTCATAGATGTGTACGTCTTTGACAATATATGTGCATGTGAATCTAAGACTATTAGAACAACAACAAGTAGGGTATGAGAGGCTAGATGTGGACATCCATACCTCGACACTTGTCGAGAGGATGTGAACCGACATGCCTAAGACTCAACAAAATAAAAAACGCAAAAAAAAGAAACAACAACTCTGTAAGAGACATGCGAAAGAAATCTAGGTCTCTATAATCATATTTACTACAAAGCCTCTATAGCTTCGTCGCTTTTATCTTATCCCTTCGGGTGTTTCTGTCCTGATCGAGCCATATTGTCTTTTTTTTTTTTTTGAAGAAGAAGGTTAAAATATATTAATAACAAAAATTTACAGCTCAAAGGTTCCAACAAGATCAAACAGACCGCAAAAGCAAATGCCAACACATAAGCTTAACAAGAACAACCAACAAAATGGCGAAGAAATCGTCGGGAACTCAACGGATGTTCAAGTCACGAAGCCAAAGGAGAGACCTCGAATCTGTTTTCTTCCAAAGCACATGGACCCTCAAAGTAGTCAGCCTAATAATATCATCAGCACAATCAGTAGGGGAAGGTGAAGGCGGGGTGACGGAATCAGAGAAGACAATGTCATTTCTAGTCTTCCAAATGCTATACAAAAAATTGGTCAAGGCGAGACTATGCGCCTGGAGCTGGAATTTGGACTGACCAGGCCAGGAAGACAAATGGGAGAAGCAGCCGTCAATAGAGGCAGGCAGATTCGACCATTTGACCCACAAAAGAACCCGACGAAGGGCGCGACGAACAAACGAGCAGGAGGACCAAAGATGGGCATTAGACTCATCCTCCTCTCGACAAAGAACACACACATTACTCAAAAGGGGGACCCAGCGACCAACACGGTCCATAGTAGGTAGACGACCAAGTAAAGCAAGCCAAGAAATAAACGAAGCTTTAGGTTGGTGCATACCTTTCTAGACAAGCTGATCCCAGGAAACAGAAGCACCCGAGACACGCAAGAGATCGTAAGCAGCAGATCTACAGAACTTCCCAGAAGGCGAGACAAGCGTAGCAAACAACTGAGCGGGGTCATCAAGGAGAAGAAGAGAATCACGAATGCGCAACAAATTCTTCCAAGTCCAACTGTCCAGCAAATGCATCTGAACATCCCAAATATCATCCGGCGAGGCATAGCTAGTAGAGACCCAAGACTTCCATAGACTATGCGAGTCAGTGGAGGCCACATCAAATATGGCCTTGGCCATAGAAGCACGATTCCAAGAAAGCAGTTCCTTAAAACCGAGACCACCCTCACTCTTCGGTTTACAAACCGTCTTCCAAGCAACAAGACAACACTTGGAATCAGTGCAGCCAGACCAGAGGAAAGCACGCAGAATAGACTGCACAGATTTGAGAACACGCTTGGGGAAGGGGAGAATTTTGCACCAGAAATTCTGAATACCATAAACAGTGAAGCTTACCAAACAGTGAAGCCGTTTCGGTCAAACCTGAACTGATCCGTACATCTCGAAACTCGTCGAGGGATCCACTTTTCACATATTTTCTTTCATTTAAATTAAAAGTAATAATGAATTTTATTAAATAATAATAATATAATAATATTGTATTATAAAAATATTGATAATTTATTTTTTATTACAATAAAAATATCGAATATTTGAAACCCACTGGGTTGACCTAACCCGAACTCGACCAATGGTCGACTCGCTTAACCCAAACCCGTTTTCCATCTGAATCCGAACCCGACCCGTTTGCCAGATCTAATTTTCCTTTATCAAATAAGAGGTAAAAAATGAGACCGAAAAATGAAGAGGTTAAGATTTAAAAAGTGTTTGCTAATTAAATATATCTTCTTCTTTTTTATTTATTTAGAAAACATGTTACTTATACATTTTATAAATCATTTTTCTATCTTAACCCGTAATTTTAATAAGTTGATATGATTTATGTTGGCTTATTTTCTTTATAATACATTTTATCTAAAGAAAATTTTATTTATGCATATATTTGATATTATTTCCAATTATATGTGTAACGCCCCAAAAATTACTCTTAATAGGGGGTCACAGCGCCAGGAATTTCCAGCAGAAATTCCCTTAGGCTTTCTAAAAAAAAATGAAATTCAACCTGTAGCACATAAACTAGCAACATTCAATCACAAGATAAAACCTGGTTCCAACAACCATTTCCAAAGAGAAGAACATATATACATGGGTCGGCGTTCACAGACGCTACAACGACCCGTCAAACCAGCCAAGCACCACCATTCAACTAGAGTCTCACTAGAAGACATCTCAAAAACCAAAACAGTAAAACACACATAAAAACAAACATGCAGAAATTAAACCCATCCTAACTTTCGCATCACGTCACACGTTCACCTCCACGCTCCGGTACTACCTGCGCATCTGGTCATGTCAAAAACACAACCAGTTCCCCCACCGAAATGGGGGTTAGTCTCCAACCAGACTAGCAAGTATATAAGCGAATTAATTACATAGAATAACATAAATAAAGGGATTAGAATAAGCAGATACCACAAAGTACAATACAAAGAAAACAAGCATGTAAGCGACTAATCATACAACATCACATTGTAAACCAAAAGAAGGAACTTTTACGAAAACGTTTTTGAAAACATGACCAAGCCTGTCTTGGCCATGAAGGTACCTTCTAACCCAAAAACTATGGGTACAAAACCTTTACCTGCCGGAGGGACACGGTATCGTTAGCTAGACGAACCCCCCTACCACGACACAAGTAAAGCACCTTCCATGATCCACCCGGACACCGGGAAGCAATCAAGGAATGATTTAAAACCATTTACATGCTAAGCGGGGGTCGGAACAATCCTAACCCGCACAAATCATATCCACAAGTGTTGTCACTTCTCAAAGAAATCAATAAAACAAGTATTTCATAAACAAAGATATCCACGACGTCTACACACAAATAATACTAATTCTATCATGGAAGAATACCAAATTACCAACATCACTTCACATACAAATGCATATCAAGACACAAAGTCAAGAAACAAACATCATATATATGTAATGCATTTACGGTTTCATGCATAGTCCAATAGCCTAAATTTATACCAATCACGTAAGTAATCGCAAATAACTTGCATCGACAAGTCTCGTACGTAAAGAAACTTATGAGCTATCACCTCAGACGTGACCTTAACTCAACTCAACTTGGGGAGATTCCCGAATCTGCATACAAAACGATTTTGGCCATAAATTTCATTATACAACTCGGAATTGAATTTCGCAAAATTCCAGAGGCTCGTATGAAAGTCCTCTATTTACTGAATCAGTCCCTTTATTTTTCATAATTACAGAACGAGAACGATATTTCCAGCAGTGAACAATTCAGCCCTAACTTCACTAGTTTTACTTCCAAACCTCAAATCCAATCCATCCATCCCTCTATAATCATCAAACCACCTCTAATAACTCATGATTGACATACAAATTCAGATTGACATACACATGAACAATTCTTGAATTTTTCCCCAAAAACTTAAACTAAGCTTTCCTCAAGCTTTCTTATACAAATATGACTTCCTTGCCTTACCAATAGCATGCTTTTGACATAGGGAACTCAAATCCAACATCAACATAACATGGCAGCCACATGAATAAGCTAGGGAGATATGACCATGACAAAGGAGAGCCAAAGAGAGAAATTCTTACCTCAATTGAGATTTCCACTTGATTTTGATAAGAAATCCTTGAAAAAAAACTTGTGTTATGATGAAGAAATGAGTTAGGAAGATGAAGGAGGAGGTGTAGAGGGGCTGGTTATGGAGGAAAGGATGAGGACGAGAGGAAGGCTCAAGAGAGATAGAAAAAGACACAAGTAGGACCAAAATATTTATGTAGGAAATCAATTTTTTATTAAATCAATATTTTATTTGCTTTTCATTTAGGAAATCATGATTAAATCATAATATACACACTTATGTATATATATATGTATGTATAGTTTAAAAAAAAATGGATCAACTTCGAAAATAATTCCGACGTCGTACATAAATCGTGTACGCATCGCCAAACGATAAGATTTCAAGAATCGCGAAAATAAAACATACTTGCGTCTTTTATCAAAATAATCTATAAATACATATTATGTTTATCAAAATAAAATTTCTGGAACAGAAACTAAGGTGGTATTACAATATGACCCTTAAAAAATTAAAATTCTTGTATTTAGTAGAATAATTTGTGAAAAATTGTTTATTTTAATTATACGAGCCTTAAAAAAATTTATTTCTATTTAAATATGATTTATCATGTTCACAAAATATCATTTTTCTTAATTTGATTTATGGTTATTTTTTTATTATATCGTTTAGTTTTAATATTTTCCATTATAAAAGGCAATATTTTATTTTTGGTTGAATATATTAATGAATATCTTTGTGATTATCTTGTGTGAATATTTTTATTTTTTCAATTATATAATCCTTACAAAATATAATTTCGTTTTTAACTTAGTAAAAGATAAAATATTTGTTAGGAAATAGATTGATGTAGATTCTTAAAAGAAAATCTTTAATTTAATAATAATAGATTTGTTTTAAAAATATATGTGGAAATTTCTTTTTAAAATATCTTGTGTGAATATTTTTCAACCACCCCTAAAAATATTTTTTCAATTATATAATCCTTATAAAATATAAGTTTGTTTTTATCTTAGTAAAAGATAAAATCTTTATTAGGAAGTAGATTGATGTAGTTTCTTAAAAGATAATCTTTAATTTAATAGTAATAGATTTGTTTGAAAAATATATGTGGAAATTTCTTTTTAAAATATCTTGTGTGAATATTTTTCAACCACCCCCAAAAATATTTTTTCAATTATATAATCCTTATAAAATATAATTTCGTTTTTAACTTAGTAAAAGATAAAATCTTTATTAGGAAATAGATTGATGTGGTTTCTTGAAAGATAATATTTAATTTAATAGTAATAGATTGTGACCTTGATTCTAATCCTGTGACCTTGGGAACGCAGACGCTTCATTTTTCCTACGTTAAGTTTTTTTCATACCCGAACCTCACTCTCGCCGAGATATGTCACAAATTCACAATTAATATCAAATAAGCAATAGGATCAATACGTTGATTTATATATCAATGCATGAGCTGAAAAAATCCATAGGTCCAAACTTCTAAGACTGCTCATCTCACATGCAAGTCAGTAATATCTGAAATTTCATTGATACTAACCCCTTGACATGAGCTAGCCCCAGACACACTGGTCTTAATGGTGGAACTTGTACTAGTCTCACTAAAGAAATTAGGTGGTGAAGGCAATGGAAGGGTGATAGATTGACCCCCAAGAGCGGCAACAATTGATGTCATATTAGGCCTTTTAGCAACACTTTCTTGAATGCACAACAAACCAATGTGGATACACTTGATGACATTCTCTTGAGCATAAATTCCTCCCAAAGCCTCATCCACTAGCTTCAATGCTTCCCCTTCATTCCATAGTTTCCATGTCTATTCAAACATTATTGTTTTTCACTATGATTAGCACATACATGTATAATGTTTGCAAAAGGAAGACGCGGATCAGATTTATTAGAAATTGACTTACTTGGTAGAGTAGCGCCTCTTCTATTAATGGGCGGTTTCCGTATATGTTTCTCTGACCGCTAACCATCTCCAATACTATGATTCCAAAGCTATAAACATCTGACTTCATTGAGTAATGACCCATCAAGATATATTCAGGGGCCATATATCCGCTAAACATACATATGAAAAGAGTTCAAATATACTATTAGCAATTCAAAAGTATATGATCATAAATGATGAACTCAATGCAAATTAATCTTACTATGTTCCAGCGATAGCCTCTGTAACGGCTTGAGTTTGATCAGAACCGAAGAGTTTGGCCAATCCAAAATCTGCTATTTTTGGATGCATAGCTTCATCTAACAGTATGTTGCTTGATTTGAGATCTCGGTGGACAACTCGTTGACGAGAGTCTTCGTGAAGATACATAAGCCCTTTTGCGATTCCACAAATGATCTTGGACCTCGTTTCCCAGTTTAAAGACATTCGCTTGGTTTGATCTGCAAAACAAAATATCATGCGCGCAATCAATTAATTTGGTACGCGTTAGACTAATGTTAAGTAATCATGATTAACGTACCAGATAAAATTTTATCTAAGCTGGAATTGGAAAGAAATTCATAGACAAGGATTTTCTCTTTTCCTGATACACAAAATCCCAAGAGCTTAACTAAATTCCGATGTTGTAGTTTGGCGACTACAATAACTTCTGTCTTAAACTCCACAATGCCTTGACCTGAATTTTCCGAGAGCCTCTTCACTGCTATATTTTGTCCATTTTCAAGTGTCCCCTGTTGCAACATATAAATCATAACTCTGTGAAGGCATGGGACAATCACAGACTGTCCGGGGGCTAAAACCAGTTGACAACAGGAGGAGTAATTCATGATATTATATAGTATGCAAATTATCTCCTAACTTCCGATGTGAGACTCTGTTTAACAAACCTCCTAACTATATATTAATATATATATTTTTTCGAGTACAAATTGGATTATGTTTATTACCTTATAAACAGGGCCAAACCCTCCTTCTCCAAGCTTATTATCAATAGCAAAATTTCGTGTTGCAGCTCGTATTATGTTGAAATCCATTTGCAGTGATTCAACACTTACAATATCACTGAGGTAAGCTGCAATGTTTACCGGAAGAGCTTTATGAGTATACCATTATGCAAGTACATACTCATTTTCCATGAGATTTTTAGGTGTATTAGACATGAATTAGAAGAATATAAGTAAATAATCAAATGTATCAGGCACTACTTATAGGAGTAGGTTCTGGTAGCAAATCTTAAAGAAACAACCTAAGCAATCCATGAATATGACTCTTAATGTTTATTGTCACGAACACTAATGTTTATGGCTTTAAAAAACGATATTCATGGTATTTTGACATTATTGAACATGATCAAAAAAATAAGTTTAATGAACACGATCTACACTCATGTTCGTGACACTGAGTATGAACAAAAAATAATATTAATGAAAATGCATGCTTAAAAAGTCAATGAACATTTTGATACAAATGAGTGAATATTTTATAAAGACAATCGTAAACGTTCGAAGCCGAGTGAAAAAGGTCGTTAGACTCTTTCCTAAGAGATGTTTGTTACCAGAGCTTTTTGGAAAATTAATAGTACTTAGATGTAGACATGGTATATAAGTACATATTATACCTGCAGAATCCGATCTGGCGTTGATCCTTCTCAACAAGAGAGTTAAGCCGAGAAACAACAACACTAGAGCAGAGAGTCCGGAACCCGTAATGATGATAGTACGTCTCGTTATTTTCTTTGTCCTTGGATTAGCTCCTGACCAATCATAGTTAATTTAAGTACGTACACTGTGGAACCAAATTTCGTAGGGGAGGTAGAAAATATCACTCTATTCTACGTGGAGAAAAGTTTGGGTGAGAACAAGGCTTAACGTAGGAAAAACGAAGTTTTTTTGGATTCACAAATAACAAGCTAATGTTCATAATTTGGGCGGTAATGTTCATAATCTGAGCGACAAATTTTTTTGGGGTCATTTTGGGAAAAAAAATCAAGTTCGCAGTAATTACAAGTATGTCATTGCGTCTCTCACTGAAAACGTTGAAAAAAATTATGGCCCAAAGTTATGAATATTACTATTCAGAATATGAACATTGACATGTAATCTGTGAAAATCATTAGCTTTAATATATTAGATAGATGTGCGTACGTACCTCTGATATGATTGAGAGGAGCATGGGCAATCAACTGCCTCTTCTGATAAAAGGGAGAAATCTCGTAGCGGATGTTACAACTATAATACATAATCCCGCCACCCTGCGTGCTCCCACCGAGCATGGTTGTGATAATACCGTCTAGGGTACTGATACATTTCTCCAGGCACATGTAGCAGTCCAACCCTGAGAGGTAGGGTGTGCACTGCACCAAAGAGTACAACGTTATGAACTCATTAAACTTCGCCTGCTTCGTTGCAAACTTCAACGTCCCATCGCCTTCCGCGGCCTCCATGGCTACCGCGCCCAAGGTAGCCCATAACAGGTCGTTGAACTGGGAGACATTGCCGCCGATTGAATTGGTATTCCACCTCGGCACGTGGTAGTTGTCTTCCATATGGCCGAACAGGCTATATGAAGAGTTGGTGTACCTATTCCAGATATTTGATACAACAACAACATCATCACCCTATATATATGTCTTAAAAAGGCTCCTACTTATAGCAGGGTGAGGGAGTTGTATCTACGCGACTATAACCATGTATTAAAAGAATAGAGAGGTTGTTTATGATGAACCAAATTGCATAGTTTGACTACTACTTCACAAAATAAGAAGAACAGACACTTATATAAATCATTTTGCTTTATCCATATAATTCTGAAACCAAAGATCAATATCACTGGAAAATAGAATCAACAATACCTTATCATGCACTCGTCGTACCACACCGCAGCCAACCTTGAAAACGAACAATTCTTGGAGAGATGGGTTGCGGCCGTGGCAACGCACTCCTTGCAGGTATCAGGATCGTAGTCCCCTCGACACAGGTAGAGGCCATACGCAACGACGTCAGGGGACCCTACAGTGGAGTTATGGAAGCCAGGATTGGAAGAGCTATTAGCAGCGAGAGAGAGGTTGGAGAGAAGGTTGAAGAGAAGGTCGTCGAGACGGGGCAGTAGGTGAAAATATAAGTTGGGGCAGCAATGGTTCTATGGACTAGGCCGAGGACTAAAAACAGAAATTCCACCTTTGTAATGATATTCATGAGAGCCATTTCGAATAATACATGAATCCACTATAAGCTATAAGCTAGCTGTTATAGAGCGGTACGTTGACTTGAAGTCAACAACGTAGGATTAGGCATACAATAATACATGCATCCACTATAAGCTAGCTGTTATAGAGCGGTACGTTGACTTGAAGTCAACAACGTAGGACCGAGGATTTATTACAAACTTATATCCTCACCAGTACACCTACATTTGAATTAATCTTTACAAGCTTATATCTATGCGAACCGACATGCCGAAGACTCAACAAAATAAAAAACGCAAAAAAAAGAAACAACAACTCTGTAAGAGACATGCGAAAGAAATCTAGGTCTCTATAATCATATTTACTACAAAGCCTCTATAGCTTCGTCGCTTTTATCTTATCCCTTCGGGTGTTTCTGTCCTGATCGAGCCATATTGTCTTTTTTTTTTTGAAGAAGAAGAAGGTTAAAATATATTAATAACAAAAATTTACAGCTCAAAGGTTCCAACAAGATCAAACAGACCGCAAAAGCAAATGCCAACACATAAGCTTAACAAGAACAACCAACAAAATGGCGAAGAAATCGCCGGGAACTCAACGGATGTTCAAGTCACGAAGCCAAAGGAGAGACCTCGAATCTGTTTTCTTCCAAAGCACATGGACTCTCAAAGTAGTCAGCCTAATAATATCATCAGCACAATCAGTAGGGGAAGGTGAAGGCGGGGTGACGGAATCAGAGAAGACAATGTCATTTCTAGTCTTCCAAATGCTATACAAAAAATTGGTCAAGGCGAGACTACACGCCTGGAGCTGGAATTTGGACTGACCAGGCCAGGAAGACAAATGGGAGAAGCAGCCGTCAATAGAGGCAGGCAGATTCGACCATTTGACCCACAAAAGAACCCGACGAAGGGCGCGACGAACAAACGAGCAGGAGGACCAAAGATGGGCATTAGACTTATCCTCCTCTCGACAAAGAACACACACATTACTCAAAAGGGGGACCCAGCGACCAACACGGTCCATAGTAGGTAGACGACCAAGTAAAGCAAGCCAAGAAATAAACGAAGCTTTAGGTTGGTGCATACCTTTCCAGACAAGCTGATCCCAGGAAACAGAAGCAGCAGATCTACAGAACTTCCCAGAAGGCGAGACAAGCGTAGCAAACAACTGAGCGGGGTCATCAAGGAGAAGAAGAGAATCACGAATGCGCAACAAATTCTTCCAAGTCCAACTGTCCAGCAAATGCATCTGAACATCCCAAATATCATCCGGCGAGGCATAGCTAGTAGAGACCCAAGACTTCCATAGACTATGCGAGTCAGTGGAGGCCACATCAAATATGGCCTTGGCCATAGAAGCACGATTCCAAGAAAGCAGTTCCTTAAAACCGAGACCACCCTCACTCTTCGGTTTACAAACCGTCTTCCAAGCAACAAGACAACACTTGGAATCAGTGCAGCCAGACCAGAGGAAAGCACGCAGAATAGACTGCACAGATTTGAGAACACGCTTGGGGAAGGGGAGAATTTTGCACCAGAAATTCTGAATACCATAAACAGTGAAGCTTACCAAACAGTGAAGCCGTTTCGGTCAAACCTGAACTGATCCGTACATCTCGAAACTCGTCGAGGGATCCACTTTTCACATATTTTCTTTCATTTAAATTAAAAGTAATAATGAATTTTATTAAATAATAATAATATAATAATATTGTATTATAAAAATATTGATAATTTATTTTTTATTACAATAAAAATATCGAATATTTGAAACCCACTGGGTTGACCTAACCCGAACTCGACCAATGGTCGACTCGCTTAACCCAAACCCGTTTTCCATCTGAATCCAAACCCGACCCGTTTGCCAGATCTAATTTTCCTTTATCAAATAAGAGGTAAAAAATGAGACCGAAAAATGAAGAGGTTAAGATTTAAAAAGTGTTTGCTAATTAAATATATCTTCTTCTTTTTTATTTATTTAGAAAACATGTTACTTATACATTTTATAAATCATTTTTCTATCTTAACCCGTAATTTTAATAAGTTGATATGATTTATGTTGGCTTATTTTCTTTATAATACATTTTATCTAAAGAAAATTTTATTTATGCATATATTTGATATTATTTCCAATTATATGTGTAACGCCCCAAAAATTACTCTTAATAGGGGGTCACAGCGCCAGGAATTTCCAGCAGAAATTCCCTTAGGCTTTCTAAAAAAAAATGAAATTCAACCTGTAGCACATAAACTAGCAACATTCAATCACAAGATAAAACCTGGTTCCAACAACCATTTCCAAAGAGAAGAACATATATACATGGGTCGGCGTTCACAGACGCTACAACGACCCGTCAAACCAGCCAAGCACCACCATTCAACTAGAGTCTCACCAGAAGACATCTCAAAAACCAAAACAGTAAAACACACATAAAAACAAACATGCAGAAATTAAACCCATCCTAACTTTCGCATCACGTCACACGTTCACCTCCACGCTCCGGTACTACCTGCGCATCTGGTCATGTAAAAAACACAACCAGTTCCCCCACCGAAATGGGGGTTAGTCTCCAACCAGACTAGCAAGTATATAAGCGAATTAATTACATAGAATAACATAAATAAAGGGATTAGAATAAGCAGATACCACAAAGTACAATACAAAGAAAACAAGCATGTAAGCGACTAATCATACAACATCACATTGTAAACCAAAAGAAGGAACTTTTACGAAAACGTTTTTGAAAACATGACCAAGCCTGTCTTGGCCATGAAGGTACCTTCTAACCCAAAAACTATGGGTACAAAACCTTTACCTGCCGGAGGGACACGGTATCGTTAGCTAGACGAACCCCCCTACCACGACACAAGTAAAGCACCTTCCATGATCCACCCGGACACCGGGAAGCAATCAAGGAATGATTTAAAACCATTTACATGCTAAGCGGGGGTCGGAACAATCCTTACCCGCACAAATCATATCCACAAGTGTTGTCACTTCTCAAAGAAATCAATAAAACAAGTATTTCATAAACAAAGATATCCACGACGTCTACACACAAATAATACTAATTCTATCATGGAAGAATACCAAATTACCAACATCACTTCACATACAAATGCATATCAAGACACAAAGTCAAGAAACAAACATCATATATATGTAATGCATTTACGGTTTCATGCATAGTCCAATAGCCTAAATTTATACCAATCACGTAAGTAATTGCAAATAACTTGCCTCGACAAGTCTCGTACGTAAAGAAACTTATGAGCTATCACCTCAGACGTGACCTTAACTCAACTCAACTTGGGGAGATTCCCAAATCTGCATACAAAACGATTTTGGCCATAACTTTCATTATACAACTTGGAATTGAATTTCGCAAAATTCCAGACGCTCGTATGAAAGTCCTCTATTTACTGAATCAGTCCCTTTATTTTTCATAATTACAGAACGAGAACGATATTTCCAGCAGTGAACAATTCAGCCCTAACTTCACTAGTTTTACTTCCAAACCTCAAATCCAATCCATCCATCCCTCTATAATCATCAAACCACCTCTAATAACTCATGATTGACATACAAATTCAGATTGACATACACATGAACAATTCTTGAATTTTTCCCCAAAAACTTAAACTAAGCTTTCCTCAAGCTTTCTTATACAAATATGACTTCCTTGCCTTACCAATAGCATGCTTTTGACATAAGGAACTCAAATCCAACATCAACATAACATGGCAGCCACATGAATAAGCTAGGGAAATAGGACCATTGTTGGAGCCGGTTCTCGATGGGCTCGCGAAGCCCAAAGGGAATCAGGTTAGGCCCATTGAACGCGAGCCAGATCGGTCCATGAAGTCAGCCCAGAAGAACGAAAGCGGCCCATAAGCAGACGAAGCCCATAAAGAGGATTCGACGAGATTAGGTATCAAGGGGCAAATTGGTAATTGACTCGCGTGGGCCCCTGACAAGAGTATAAGAACACAACTCAATGGATAGAGGACGGGACATCATTACTAAAAGAAAAACGCTTCATCATCCTCTCTCGAGTGAGAAAAACACAGAAACGAGCCTAAGTTTCAATCTTCCTAAACGACCTTCTCCTTGAGGCGTTTGGACGAACAACACTTGGTTTGTGACTCCCGGTGTTGCTATCGAGCTTTTAATGTTGAGATGAGTGATTTCTAAGGCCATTCGGTTTATTGGTAGCATAGAACTTGAAACGTTTTAACTGACATTTTGAGCTCTCCTTTCCTTACCTTACTTCTTCCTACCCTCTCTTACTCTTGCGTCACTTTGTCGTCTCTGGTTGCTTATTTGCTTCTTGTCTAATTTGAGCGTCGGAGAGCCAAATCCGGAGACCCCCCCCCTCTTGGTTTGGTTGCGCAGGTACTGCAGGTGCCAAGAGCGAGGTTAGTCTTTAGGAAGAAGACGACGTGAAGTATTATATACAGGTTGTTTGTCCAGACTCGCGGAAGAGGTCTTCAGAATTCTTTCGAAGAGCTGACGCCCTGTGTCTCGCGAAGTGTTGTGTCGCGAGGCGACAACTTCTGGGCTCCAACACTGGCGCCGACCGTGGGGATCTTCCTCGCACAAGTAAGGCTTACTACAGATATTCGCGTATTTCTGATACTTAACCGCCTGAGAGGATGAATACTGGTGGTGAGGGAAGTGACAACACCCCACTCCAGATGAGAATACAACAAGAGATAAATAGCTTGCGAGCACCTCTTCCGCGCGTGAATGAGGAAGAGATTGTTCTGGTAGGACCCGCACTAGTTCAGTATCGCGCATTCCTTCAGACGTTGGGACAGAGCACGGACAGGGGCCGAAACCAAGAGCAACCAAGGGCTGAGGCCCGCGAGCAGGAGCAGAATCAGGGTGAACGAGAGCAACCAATCGCTGAGGAGAGTGCTGAGCACGTACCCGACGACAGAATCTCAATGTCACGTAGGACCAGGGTCGAGGGACGCGAGAGGGCTTGTCACCCTGGTAGGTTTGATTTGAATCAAGCCCCCGTGAGCTACGTAGAGAACCGATCTTACAGGGGAAGAACCGAAACAAGGGGACATGGGATTCGTGCCGAGCAAGGACCTTCTCGCTACCAGTATGAGGGGGAACCTTATTACAACCAGGCAACCTGTCCGCGGCAAGCTTACGAGGCCTATCCGTCCGATAACCCGTCAGCCTTGTTCGGCCCGATTGCTTTCGCGGACCACATAGTCAGGTCAGTCCCTCTACCTAATTTCAGATTCCCTATTATCAAAGAATACAATGGCAAAGAAGATCCCAGCGAACACCTAGCACGCTACAAGTATGCTATGCTCGCAAGGTGCCCTGATGAAGCCACGATGTGCAAAGGTTTCCCAGGCACCCTCGCGGGTCCCGCCATGACCTGGATGCTTAACCAACCGTCAGGGAGCATCCATTTTTTCGCTGACCTAGAGAAGAGTTTCTTGCTGCACTTTGGATCCTCAAGGAAAAGAAAAGTGACTATGCAAGAAGTAGTGGGTGTCAAACAAGGACCAAACGAATCACTAGAGGGTTATGTCAGGAGGTTCTCGGAAAAGATCTTAGAAGCCGAAGATTTTCATGATAAAACCGCCCGGGTCGTGTTCCTGGACGGTCTCACAGATGGAAGCTCCTTCAAGCAATACCTATACCGCAAGAAAGATTTGGACTACCAGGGCATGCTCGAAAGAGCATATACAGAGATTAACGTGGAAGCGCACTCAGGTTCCGCGTTGAAAGGAAATAACCAGAATAAGTCTGCTCAGGGTCAAAAGAGAGACAACCAAAACTGGGGCAACAAGCGCCATCAAGGTAGTCAGGGAAAGGAACAGATCGACTCGCGAGTGCCTGGTTTGCAGATTCAAGATCAGAATCAGGGTAAAAAACAGTTCAGGGGCCAGAATCATGATCAGAATCAGTTTCACTCACAAAATTTTGTAACCAAGCAGGATAACCGTCGCGAGTCTGAAAGGAGATGGGATCGCGGCCGTGGTCGCTATGAGTCAACCACATGGTGTGAGTACCACAGAGTGGATACTCACCCTACAGAGGAATGTAGGTCGCGACCTCACCACCCGAGAGAGCAGGAAGTCTTAACTGCTCAGAGAGGAAATGGTGATGGAGGTCGCGGCAACACAAAAAGGGGGGGTAAGAGGAGGTAGAACACAGAACGAGATAAGGCAGCAAACCCCCGCGAGAAATAACCAGAATCAGGGTCCTAATCGCCACCCAAACCAGAACTTCCCTCACTTGGATGGCCATATAGGTACAATCGCAGGCCGCCATGAACCCATTCCCCTAGGCAAACGAGAGCAAAGGCTCATTAACAACGCGCCCAAGCCTCAGGGAAAGCCAATCTATAGTATCGCGAGATCGAAGTCTGAGCCTTACACGCTTGTTTTCAACGACAAGGAAGTGGATACCTGGGCTGTCGAGGCCGCTGACCCACTAGTCATTCATGCTCAGATTGGAACCAAACTTGTGAAAAGGATTCTTGTGGACACAGGGAGCTCGGCCGATATACTATACTGGGACGCGTTCGAGAAAATGGGGATTGATCAGTCTACACGCAGGCCTACTAAAACCACACTGGTGGAATTCGTGGGTGACAGAGTGAGGGCCCTGGGCGTCGTCACCCTAGATCTCATCCTGGGTGAAGAAACCGGGTCAAGAAGATCAGAAAAAATAGATTTCGTAGTAATCCCAATAACATCCTCCTACAATGCGATACTGGGACGCGAGACTCTGTGCAAGTTTGAAGCAGTCGTGTCAATCTGTCATTTTTGCCTTAAGTTCCCAACATCGTCCGGAGTAGGAGTCGCGAGAGGAAACCAAGAAGAGAGCCGTATCTGCTACGTATCATCCGAAAAGGGCAGCACCAAGGCCTTGCTCGCCAACCAGTTATTTATTCCAGGGTTGCCTCACGTGTTTGAGGAGGCCGAGTTGGAGGTACGTGCCTCTCCGAGGCCGCGAGATACTGGAGAAGAAGAAGAAGAGGGACACAAACCACATTTCGATGGGTTTGAGAAACAGACAATCACTCCATTCCCCAACAAAGAGGAGAAGCTCTATGTAGGGGGAAAATTGGATCAGAAAGTTGTGCAAGAGATTGAGACCTTGCTCGCCCGCTCCCGGGATGTGTTCGCATGGACACCAAAGGATTTGAGAGGGATTCCAGCGAGTGTCATGACCCACTCCCTGAACATTAGTCCAGAGGTCAAGCCGCGTAGACAGAAGAAGCGAAAGCAGGCAGGACCAAAGAACGCGGCAGCTGCTGTGGAACTCGCGAAATTGATAAAAGCAGGGTTTGTTAGGCCAGTGCAATACCCGACGTGGCTGTCAAACGTAGTAATGGTAGAAAAAAATCCCAAAGGGACGGGAAAATGGCGCATGTGCGTAGATTTCACTGGTCTCAATAAGGCATGCCCCAAAGACAGCTACCCATTACCTTCTATCGACCAATTAGTGGACTCCACCGCGGGTCATGAAGCTCTGAGTTTCTTGGACGCGTACTCGGGGTATAATCAGGTCATGATGAATCCAGCCGACTCGGGGCACACGGCTTTTATTACAGACAAGGGAACCTTCTGCTATAAAGTAATGCCCTTCGGCTTGAAAAATGCGGGAGCCACATTCCAGAGGCTGGCGGACATGATCTTTAGCGAGCAAAGGGGTGACACCATGGAGGCCTATGTTGATGACATAGTAGTTAAGAGCAAGAAGCAGGCAGATCACGCTCGCGACCTAGCAGAAGTTTTTGAAACTCTGGGAAAGTACGGTATGAGCCTTAATCCCGAGAAATGTGTCTTCGGGGTCACCGAGGGCAAGTTCCTGGGATTTCAGATCAGTGCACGCGGTGTCGAGGTCAATCCAGATAAGGTCCAAGCTGTAATAGATCTGCAACCGCCAAGATCCACTCATGACGTCCAAAAGTTTGTAGGGAAAGTTAACTATCTCGGGAGGTTTTGTGCCAAGCTCGCGGAGCGAAACCTCCCCTTCTTTGACATATTGAGGAAACCGAAAAGCTTCGAATGGACTGAGGAGTGTGAAAGGGCGTTTATGAGCCTCAAAGAGCATCTGGCAAAACTCCCAACACTTGCGTCACCGATACCTGGTGAAGGCTTGCAGCTGTACCTCGCGGCGGGCACGCGTGCAGTTAGCGCAGTATTGGTGAGAGAACAGCGGGTCCCCGTCTATTTCGTCAGTAAAGCACTTCTGTCAGCCGAGACCAGATATTCGCCCATTGAGAAAGCAGTACTCGCGTTGATAACAGCCGCTCGTAAGCTCCGACCTTATTTCCACGCTCACCCCATCGAGGTATTGACAGATTTACCACTCCCATCTTTCATGAGTAAGCCGACAGCCTCTGGGAGGCTCGCTAAATGGGTGATTGAGATGACTGAATTTGACGTAGTCTATAGACCGCGGCCCGCAATCAAAGCGCAAGCTTTGGCTGATTTCATTGTTGAAACAAGTTTCAGAGAGTTAGAAAAAGATGATATATCTCCAGAACACCCCGCGCGGGTAATGCACATTGACGGGGCAGTAAACGTAGACGGTTGCGGGGCGGGAGTCGTCTTGACATCCCCAGCCGGGGATAAGGTCGACCACGCGATTGCACTAAAATTCAAAGCCACTAATAACGAAGCAGAGTATGAAGCGCTCATCGCAGGACTGGAAATCGCAATTCACGCGAGTATTCACGTGGTGAAGTGTCTGAGCGACTCTCAGATTGTTGTGAATCAAATCAATGGGACCTACGAAGCTCGAACAGGCAATCTCCCCAGATATCATGCGAGAGCTACTACCTTGATTTCGTTGTTCAGGCATTTTGAGATTGAAGCAATATCGAGGGAAGAAAACACCCGAGCTGATGAACTCGCGAAGTGAGGTTCCCAAGCTCAGTACGCGAATATGGAACGTCCCGATGGGAATTCTGCCGTCGTTTTCAAGGATGAAAAGAGCCAGTACTTCCGGTTAGTAAAGTCTGAGAGCGCCATAAGCAATCAGGTGGAGCTGATGGAGATAGACGAGCCAGTCGCGCACCCCTATAATTCAATATCTTGCAAGCGGAACAGGACCCTCGGATCCGAAAGAAATGAGAAAACTTGTCTCTATGGCTGCGCGTTTCTACATGAGTCGTGGAGAACTTTACAAAAGGGGATACGGACCACGCGAGCTCAGGTGTCTATCTAAGACAGATAGTGACGTGCTTATAAGAGAGCTGCACGCGGGGTTGTGTGGAACCCACGCAGGTTGGAGACCTATGGTCTATAAGGCATTAAGACAAGGGAGCTTTTGGCCCACCATGAAACAAGACGCACAACGCGAGTCGCAGAACTGTAAGCCATGTCAGTACTTTGCCCCAGCTTCTCATCAACCAGGTGTAGAGTTGCAGATAATATCAAGCCCCTGTCCCTTCGCGATGTGGGGGCTAGATTTGTTAGGACCTTTCAAGCCCAAAGCGCCTGGTCAATTAGAGTACATCATCGTAGCAGTCGATTATTTCACCAAATGGATCGAAGCCGAGGCTCTCGCAAGCACTACCGTCCCGGCAGTTAAAAAATTCCTATGGAGAAATATCATCTGCAGATATGGTCTCCCTCATGAGATCATAACCGATAGAGGACCACAATTCAATTCCCCGCAGCTGCTCACGTGGTGTAGTGACATAGGAATCGCCTTAAGAATCGCATCAGTCGCTCACCCGCATTGCAATGGCCAAGTAGAAGCCGTGAACAAAAGTATTGTCATGGACCTGAAAAGGCGGCTGGAAGGCTCCAAGGGCAAGTGGGCCGAAGTATTACCTCTAGTACTCTGGGCAAACAGAACCACAATAAAGAAGGCAACAGGGGAAACACCTTTTGCTCTCGCTTATGGAGTATAAGCCACAGTGCCAGTCGAGTTCATTGTGCCCACGGATCGCGTAATTCAGTATAGCCCGATCGACAACGACCAAAAAATGCAGCTAGAGTTGCAGATGCGGAAAGAAACTCGCGACTTAGCAACTATCAGAGCGGCCAATCATAAAGCCAGCGTCGCGAAGTATTATAACAAGCACGTGAAGTTGAGGGGATTCGCCAGAGGAGACCTCGTGCTCCGTAGAACAGAAGGAGGAAAGCTCGACCCCAACTGGGAAGGACCTTACATTATAGTTCGCGAAGTCGCACCCGGGGCATATCGCCTCAAGGATCACTCTGGGAATCACATTGCCAACTCTTGGAACGTGATGCGACTTCGTCGCTTCTATGCCTAATCCTCTCACAAAACTCAGGTACGTTTTAACAAAGTTTAGTAGAGCAAAATTTTTTCTCATACATGGTCACAATACTTATCGCATTAAGGCACTAAAACATTCGATTACTATAGCATGATAAGTACAGGTTGTGACACCAGTAATTCGTTATCACACGAGTCGGGGTTAACAAGGAATAAGTATCACAGCCTGGTCGACCAATGCTCGTCCACCTAAAAGGGTAGCGCCACTCAAAAGGCAAAAGCCGTCGGCCGCTTCACTGGGCTGAGCTAAAAAAAACCCCCGGGTCGCGTGTCCAGCTTCCAGGGTTGAGCTAAAAAACTCTCCTTAATTGGTCGCGAAAGCATGGACGGGTTTACGCCAATGAGCTCACCCGCCATGATTCCGCTTCACTGGGCTGGGCTAAAAAACCCCCCCGGGTCGCGTGTCCAGCTTCCAGGGTTGAGCTAAAAAACTCTCCTTGGTCGCGACAGCATGGACGGGTTTACGCCAATGAGCTCACCCGCCATGATTCCGCTTCACTGAGCTGGGCTAAAAAAACCCCCCGGGTCGCGTGTCCAGCTTCCAGGGTTGAGCTAAAAAACTCTCCTTGGTCGCGAAAGCATGGACGGGTTTACGCCAATGAGCTCACCCGCCATGATTCCGCTTCATTGGACTGGGCTAAACCCCCCCCCCCCGGGTCGCGTGTCCAGCTTCCATGGTTGAGCTAAAAAACTCTCCTTGGTCGCGAAAGCATGGACGGGTTTACGCCAATGAGCTCACCCGCCATGATTCCGCTTCACTGGGTTGGGCTAAAAAAACCCCCGGGTCGCGTGTCCAGCTTCCATGGTTGAGCTAAAAAACTCTCCTTGGTCGCGAAAGCATGGACGGGTTCACGCCAATGAGCTCACCCGCCATGAGTCCGCAAAAGCATAGACGGGTTCACATCATGACACGTCTTTTAAAAATTCTTAACCACTTGAAAATAAAGACCAAATATTGAATGCCTCTCTACATGTGCAGTGCTTAATATCCCCGCAAAAGCAACGTCATGCCCAGATCATCTCTACAAAGTCAAGAAATTCTCTGCAGCAACCATACCGAAGAAAAACTGTTCTGATGCTTCGCGACTACAAGAGCTCAGGACAAACCCCGCGAGTATCAACAGCCACTAAGAGCTAAAGCGCGAAACCCTGTCACCGGCTAGAGAGAACATACTGAACAGGACTCGGCTGTAACGTTCATGCAATAGCTAACAGGAGAATAGTTTGCAATGCTTTATGATTCTCACAAAAATTATGTAACACCTTCAGTTTTACCTTTTACTATTCAAGAGGGATCGTAGTTATGAAACACTCATCTCTTTACGTTTTATTTTTCGCAAAATTACTCCACTTTTCCGAAACACAAAACGGGGGGAACGAGGCGAGATAAGTGTATACAAAACAAGCAGACGGATAAGTAAAACCAAAAATATAGAACAAAACAGCATATAGCTCGCGACAACCATGGCCGCATTAAAAAAGAATAATTACATAAGAGCCCAATTCTCGCGACAGTAACACCAAAAACATACATTGTTCGAAAGACCACCAGGCCTTGTCGAAAGGTTAATAAACATTACTTAGCGACAGACTCAGGAGCAATCCCCACATCCTCTACGCTATCCGCCTCTAAATCCACGACGTCTTGAGCATCAACTACCCGCGATCCTGACCCCCCCGCTTGATCTAAGCGAGAACGCTTCAGGGAGGGCTGAATGGTGTCAAGAAGAGCGTCGGGCGCGAATACCTTTCTCTTACGAGGAGAGAGGGCCGGAGAAGGAGGGCTCGGAAGCGTGTGAGGAGCAGGTTCCAACCTTTCGGGCGGAGGTGGAATGACCATCTTCGGAAGAGGGGGCTTGGGCACTTGATTCTCTTTACCCTTAACGATGCCTTTCTTAGGCGCAAGACGCGTTACGCCCCAAGCCTCGAGTGGAGTATCCCCATCATCAATGAAAGTTCCCGGCACCGGGGGCTCATACTCGGGAAGGTCGGTGGAAAAACCACATAAGTCTTGAGCGTTGAAGGGGAAATCTTTGACTTTGTACTTTCGCATCTGAACCTTCACCATACAAAGGAGAAGCGTGTTGACAACATTTTTGTAAAAATCCACGCGAGCACGTTGACGATAACCCCCGCAATACTCTTCCACCGCCATGTTCCTCTCATAGGCAATTCTCTCAGACATCGTCGCGTGAAGCTTCTCATTTTCTTGTCTGAGGTCGTTCACTTGCGTGTTATACTCAGTGACGATGTTGACATGGGTGGACCTCTCATACGCGAGTTGGGCTTCCTGCTCTTTTATCTTCGCGTCTTTAGATTCCCCTAACGCGTTAGCCTTCGAAAGCTCCACCTCCAAAGCTTTCTTTTCCCCCATGAGCCGAGACTTAGCCGCTCTGTTGGCATCACGGATTGACTGGTCCTCATCCGTCAACTCCTTAAGTTTGTCCTCCGCCGCAAGCACCCTCCGACTTGCGCTCGCGATAATGTTCATCCCCTGCAAAATGACCAACTCCAGGGTTAAAAATACCCCAAAGAAACAAGAAATAGGTAAGAACACGAAACTTACCGCAAAGAGTAGTTTAGACAGGCCACCAGGCCTATCCGAGACTTCCTCGTAGAGGCTAGGTTCGGGGGGGGAAAACAGTTGGAATCGATTCAAAGAAGGCACACGTTGCAGATAAACCGTGAATGAAAGTGGGGTTCACAACCGGAGAATCGGTAGGCTCTGGAGAGGAGACGAACTCCACTTCTGTCGTCCTCCTGCGACTTCTCTCGGATACTTTTTGCTTCCCCTTATCGCGAGATGATATTTCGCGACACCTCTTGGTCTGAGGGACCTCCTCAGAAACTGTGGTCGCGAGCTCAGCTGGCGACCCCGATACAGCAGGGGGAGGAGCAAGGGTCACACCGGGGACAGACGAAATATTGTGAGCATGAGCCTCGAGGGTTAGGGAGCCAGCCTCGTCAAAAACCAACCCCTCCAAGTCCGGAAGATCAGAGAACATATCAGCATCTGCAAAAACCACCACAAGTGAGTATAAAAAAAAAAGTATAAAAAAAATAATAATAATAAACGCGAGCGCTAAAAACAAACACACGGACAAAAACCTCGGGCATGAGCTTTGAGGCTAAGTCCCCTGGAAACCAGTAAAGCATCCGAGATTGTCAACTCAAAACGTTTTTGAACAGCTTTGTCAGGGTAATCCTTATAGTCATGGATGAATTTATCACGAGTCTCCTTTGGAAAAAAGCACGGAGCCTTTCTCGCATGAGGCTCGCGTACTTGAACAGAAATTTCGGAACCAAGAGGGGGACGAACTAAAAACCAACACGTTTCCCACCCCTCAATCTTTGAGCGCAATCGGAAGGCACTAGGAGTCTTGGCTTGAGCAGTATAAAATCCATCCTCGCGGGAGTTCTTCTTATACGAATTAATAAGAGCGTAGTGAGGCGTATTGGGAGCTATCCCAATATCCTGACATCGCATGATGTAAACGATCAGCGAACTCCAGAAGTTTGGATGCATCTGTGAAGGGCTGAAGCCTAAATCCGCCATCACTTCAGTCTGAAAGGACGTCCACGGGAGACGGAAGCCAGCTTCTAAAGATTGCCTGCTCAAAGCAAAGAAGGGCCCGTATTGGTCGAGGGAAGTGCCCTCGTGGTCGGGGAGGGCAAAGATGGTCCCTTCAGGAAAAGGGTATCGCGTGGTGAGACGGCGAAGATCGTCAAAATTAAGACTGTTGCAATGGGCCGTGTTAGGAATTAAGGTGCGAGTATGTTTTATTCTCTTTGTAAGGATATTTATTCGACCAGGATCCGCGAGAAAGGGTTTCTCTATTACTATATGGGGTAAGGACCCCTTATGGGAGAAGAAGCTGGCAAATTGACCATAATTGGTCTCGGCTCGCTCTTGAATAACGCGAGACGGGAGTCTGGTTTTAGATTTTTTGGACGTCTTCGCTTTGCTCCATTTGGATTTCCTAGTGACGCGAGATCGTCTACAAGAGCTGGGCTCGCGACCATCAGAGCCCCCCTCGGATCCAGACGTAGTGCGCCCCGAATACTCAGCCCGAGCTGGGCGTTCATAGAAATCATCGCTACCTGAAAGCGTAGGCAAAGTAAGTTTCAGTTTTCCAGGGATGGAAAGAGGAAAAAGAGAACATCGAAAGTGGGAACAACGTGAGTCTAAGGAAACTAACGCGAGGCAGTAGGAAGTGAACAAACAAGAAATCCCTGGAAAAACTGAAACTCGAAAGATCAAAGGAGAAGTTAAAACGACATCAAGATGGACCAGGCCCAAGAACACGGAGAACCTTGCGGAGGTCTAAAAATGGCGGAATTGACCGAAACACGTGTGTTTTCCTAAACAACATATTGAGAAACAAGAGTCGGAAGGAGAATCCGGCACGAGAAACACCCAATGGACAAACAATCACTGACGGAAACCTATCAAATCGAAGAGCCCGAGCAAAAATTCTGACAGCAGTTATAAGCAAGAAGAAGTCGAGCGACGAATCTGTGGGAAACCCTAAAATCAAGCCAAAACGAAGTAGAAAAGGGAAGGAAGAACGATAGACTAACCTGCCATCGAAAATCGGGTGAGAGCGGCGGCGAAAACGACAGTAGGGAAGGAGAGAGCACCGGCGAAGAGGATGTATTTGCAGTTTGAAGAGAACGACGAAGAATTGTGGCGGAATGAAAAAAGGAAGACGAAGATGGGTATTTATAAGGAAAAATCGGGAAAAGAAGGTGCAATGAGAAGACGACACGTGGACAACATGCGCCCAATGCGGGAATTCGTAAAGGTTTTTGAATTCAAAACGTCGCTCCGAGAAGTTTAATCAAAACACACGCGACCATTGCACGCGATGCAATCATACCAAGTCAGGGGGCCACTATCATATCGAGAACGCGACTTCAAGAAGACAAACCCAAGCCTTAAGCTATTCAGCGTAAAAGCTTGGGGGGCTGGATGTTGGAGCCGGTTCTCGATGGGCTCGCGAAGCCCAAAGGGAATCAGGTTAGGCCCATTGAACGCGAGCCGGATCGGTCCATGAAGTCAGCCCAGAAGAACGAAAGTGGCCCATAAGCAGACGAAGCCCAGAAAGAGGATTCGACGAGATTAGGTATCAAGGGGCAAATTGGTAATTGACTCGCGTGGGCCCCTGACAAGAGTATAAGAACACAACTCGATAGAGGACGGGACATCATTACTAAAAGAAAAACGCTTCATCATCCTCTCTCGAGTGAGAAAAACACAGAAACGAGCCTAAGTTTCAATCTTCCTAAACGACCTTCTCCTTGAGGCGTTTGGACGAACAACACTTGGTTTGTGACTCCCGGTGTTGCTATCGATCTTTTAATGTTGAGATGAGTGATTTCTAAGGCCATTCGGTTTATTGGTAGCATAGAACTTGAAACGTTTTAACTGACATTTTGAGCTCTCCTTTCCTTACCTTACATCTTCCTACCCTCTCTTACTCTTGCGTCACTTTGTCGTCTCTGGTTGCTTATTTGCTTCTTGTCTAATTTGAGCGTCGGAGAGCCAAATCTGGAGACCCCCCCCCCTCTTGGTTTGGTTGCGCAGGTACTGCAGGTGCCAAGAGCGAGGTTAGTCTTTAGGAAGAAGACGACGTGAAGTATTATATACAAGTTGTTTGTCCAGACTCGCGGAAGAGGTCTTCAGAATTCTTTCGAAGAGCTGACGCCCTGTGTCTCGCGAAGTGTTGTGTCGCGAGGCGACAACTTCTAGGCCCCAACAACCATGACAAAGGAGAGCCAAAGAGAGAAATTCTTACCTTAATTGAGATTTCCACTTGATTTTGATAAGAAATCCTTGAAAAAAAACTTGTGTTATGATGAAGAAATGAGTTAGGAAGATGAAGGATGAGGTGTAGAGGGGCTGGTTATGGAGGAAAGGATGAGGACGAGAGGAAGGCTCAAGAGAGATAGAAAAAGACACAAGTAGGACCAAGATATTTATGTAGGAAATCAAATTTTTATTAAATCAATATTTTATTTGCTTTTTATTTAGGAAATCATGATTAAATCATAATATACACACTTATGTATATATATATGTATGTATAGTTTAAAAAAAAATGGATCAACTTCGAAAATAATTCCGACGTCGTACATAAATCGTGTACGCATCGCCAAACGATAAGATTTCAAGAATCGCGAAAATAAAACATACTTGCGTCTTTTATCAAAATAATCTATAAATACATATTATGTTTATCAAAATAAAATTTCTGGAATAGAAACTAAGGTGGTATTACACTCCACCCCCCTTATAAAAAGTTTCGTCCTCGAAACTAGGATTCAAAGAGGTTTGGATATTTCTCTCGCATGCTGGCTTCTGTCTCCCATGTGGCTGCATCAGTACCATGTTTAGACCATAACACCTTCACTACCGGAATTACTTTATTCCTCAATTGCTTTTTTTCATAAGCAAGTATTTTTATCGGTTCCTCCTCATACGTGCAATCTCCCTCGAACTCGGTATCCTCATACTTGATAACATGGGAAGGGTCGGGAACATATTTCCTTAGCTGGGAAACATGGAATACACTATGCACCCGACTCATAACTGGGGGTAGGGCAAGCCGATAGGTTGATGCTCCAACCTTATCCAAGATCTCAAAAGGACCCACATATCGAGGACTTAGCTTGCCCTTCTTGCCAAATCTGAATACGCCCTTAGTAGGTGAAACGCGAACAAACACATGGTCACCTACTTTGAATTCCAGTGGTCTACGACGAATATCTGCATAAGATTTCTGGCGGCTTTGTGTTGTTAATATCCTTTGCCTTATCATGGCTACTTCTTCTTGTGTCTTCCTTAAAGTATCTGGGCTCGTCAAGCTTGTTTCTGATAAGTCATCCCAACATAGTGGTGATCGACATTTACGACCATTAAAGGCTTCATACGGGGCCATTTCAATTGATGTGTGCCAACTGTTATTATAAGTAAATTCCACCAATGGTAACTTAGCTTCCCACTTACCTGGCCAGTCTAATACACACACTCTTAAAATGTCCTCGAGAGTTTGTATAGTTCTCTCCGTTTGACAGTCAGTTTGTGGGTGGAAAGCAGTACTGAACCTCAACTCAGTTCCCATGGCTGCATGTAGTGACTTCCAGAAATGTGACACAAAGCGTCCATCACGATCAGACACTATAGTTTTGGGAATGCCATGCAGACGTACAATTTCTTGAATATATACTTCAGCAAGTCTATATGGTCCCCACGTTTTCTTAATAGGAAGAAAATGAGCAGATTTGGTCAATTGGTCTACTATGACCCAGATGGTGTCCATGCCTCTTGTCTTGATGTTGGGGGCAATCCCGACACAAAGTCCATGGCTATATCGTCCCATTTCCATTCTGGAATAGGTAATGGTTGTAATTCTCCAGCCGGTCTTTGATGTTCAATCTTCACTTGCTGACATGTAAGACATTTAGCTACAAATTTAGCGACCTTTCTTTTCATATTACTCCACCAGAAATTCTTTTTGAGGTCCTTATACATCTTATTAGCTCCAGGGTGAATCGAATATGGAGAAGCATGAGCCTCTTTCAAAATCATGGTCTTTATTTCATCGTCCCCAGGCACACATATTCGGTTCTTGAACCTAAGGATCCCGTCATCATGAAAAATAAAGCCCGGGGACTTACCTTGAAGGATGCCATCCTAGATCTTGTTCAATACGAGGTCATCAAGCTGCTTCTTCTTAATTGCCTCTAATAAAGATGATTCGATCTCCAAGAAATATAGTTGCCCTTGGTGCTTCTGAAACCTGACCTCAATCTCATATCGAGTCAATTCTTTCTGTAATTCTATTTGATGTGTTAGGCATGCAATCATTGTCTCTTGGGATGACTTCCTACTTAGTGCGTCGGCCACCACATTGGTTTTGCCTGGATGATACAAGATCTCAATATCATAATCTTTCAACATCTCTAACCATCTTCTCTGCCTCATGTTCAATTCCTTTTGAGTGAAGATATACTTCAAACTCTTATGGTCAGTATAAATCTGGAAACTCACCCCATAGAGATAATGTCTCCAGATCTTCAAAGCAAAAATCACAGCTGCAAGTTCTAAATCATGAGTAGGGTAGTTTACTTCATGGGTCTTTAATTGACGGGAAGCGTATGCAATTACCCTACCATGTTGCATCAAAACACAGCCAAGGCCTTGTTTCGAGGCGTCACTATATATAACAAAGCCTTCAGTTCCCTGGGGTAATGCTAACACTGGTGCACTGGTAAGTCTTTTCTTAAGCTCTGCAAAGCTCTCTTGACACTGTTTGTCCCATTCAAACTTCTTTGCCTTACGTAACAGATTAGTGAGTGGTTGGGCGATCTTGGAAAAGCCTTCCACAAACCTACGATAATATCCTGCCAAGCCTAAGAAACTCCTTACTTCCTTCACATTCTTTGGTGGCATCCATTCAGCTACTGCCTGGATCTTCTGTGGGTCAACCTTTACTCCTTCATGAGAAACTATGTGACCTAGGAATGCCACCTCAGTCATCCAGAAATCACACTTTGATAGTTTAGCAAACAACCGTTGTTGCCTCAATATACTGAGAACTGTTCTGAGATGCTCTGCATGCTCTTCTCTACTTCGGGAGTAAATCGGAATATCATCTATGAAGACCACGACGAACCGGTCCAAAAATTGGATGAAAATACGGTTCATTAATTCCATGAATGCAACTGGAGCATTAGTTAGTCCAAACGACATCACCACAAACTCATAGTGACCATATCTTGAACGGAATGCCGTCTTAGCAATATCTTCTTCTCGAATCCTTAACTGATGATAACCTGACCTTAGATCAATCTTTGAGAAAACAATTGCACCCTGTAATTGATCTAATAGGTCATCTATCCAAGGAAATGGATATTTATTCTTGATTGTCACCTTATTCAATTCTATATAATCAACGCAGAGACGTAAGGAACCATCCTTCTTCTTTACGAACAACACAGGTGCACCCCACGGAGATGCACTCGGTCTAATGAATCCCTTCTCCATCAGTTCTTCAAGTTGCTTCTTTAGTTCCAGCATTTCCGGTGGTGCCATTCTATAATGCGCCCTAGACACTGGAGCGGTTACATGCTCAACCTCGATTGCAAAATCCACATCTCTATGAGGAGGTAGATCTGTTAAATCTTATGGGAATACGTCTGGGAATTCACAAACAATGGAAATTTTTGATAATTCAGGCTTTTCTTTTTCCTTTTCCAAGGCATAACACATGTATTCTTGACATCCCTTCCTTAACAGCTTCAAGGCTTCCATTGCAGTAATAATTAACCCAACTTTACTAGGGTCACATCCCTGAAACACCAGCGTTAAGCCATCTTTGGCGGTGAGCGTGACAATTCTCCCAACTCATTACTCCCTCTGTGGGCTTAACCATGTCCCACCAGTCATCGGCATCTTTTGCAAGATAAAATGAAGCATTCGATACTTTTTTCTCTACTGGACACTCGACTCTGTCAAGGAGCTTTTCCATCTGCTTGAGCCAATGTTCAACTTCTACTGGCTCACCAGTTCCATCATAAGTTGGTGGCTTCAACTTCTCTAATGCCGTTACTATACTAACAACATCCCTCCTTCCAGCATCTGGAGGCATTCCTGGAGTTAAAGGTGGCTGATTTTGTACTTGTGGGGGCACTATTTGGGCATATGTTGCTTGCATCGCCTGCCCAATCATCTGCTGAAGAGCAGTGTACAGTTCAATATTAATTCCAGCTGGCATACTAGCCGGTACTGGTGCACCTGGAGAAATAGGAGGAACTACTCGTGGACCCTCGGGTTGCACCTGTTGAGGGACATTCCTTTTAGCCACTCTTGGATTAGGACCCAACTGACTTTCTATGTCCTCCATTGGGGGTATATCTGTGTGGCTATCCCTAGAAACCTCTGGTTGTACCCCGTGAAACTTACGAGGCCGACCTCTGCCTCGGGTACCTCTACCAGACATTTGCACAACCAGATGTTAATTCAAACATGCACACATAGACATATAACCTTTTACACGTATGTAACATTTAAGAACTTATTTATTTAGACTACACATGGAGATGACAATGCGACGTGAGTGATGCTGACACTACCCATTCCCAAAGAAATTAGAAACCTAGGCTCTGATACCAACTTCTGTAACGCCCCAAAAATTACTCTTAATAGGGGGTCACAGCGCCAGGAATTTCCAGCAGAAATTCCCTTAGGCTTTCTAAAAAAAAATGAAATTCAACCTGTAGCACATAAACTAGCAACATTCAATCACAAGATAAAACCTGGTTCCAACAACCATTTCCAAAGAGAAGAACATATATACATGGGTCAGCGTTCACAGACGCTACAACGACCCGTCAAACCAGCCAAGCACCACCATTCAACTAGAGTCTCACCAGAAGACATCTCAAAAACCAAAACAGTAAAACACACATAAAAACAAACATGCAGAAATTAAACCCATCCTAACTTTCGCATCACGTCACACGTTCACCTCCACGCTCCGGTACTACCTGTGCATCTGGTCATGTCAAAAACACAACCAGTTCCCCCACCGAAATGGGGGTTAGTCTCCAACCAGACTAGCAAGTATATAAGCGAATTAGTTACATAGAATAACATAAATAAAGGGATTAGAATAAGCAGATACCACAAAGTACAATACAAAGAAAACAAGCATGTAAGCGACTAATCATACAACATCACATTGTAAACCAAAAGAAGGAACTTTTACGAAAACGTTTTTGAAAACATGACCAAGCCTGTCTTGGCCATGAAGGTACCTTCTAACCCAAAAACTATGGGTACAGAACCTTTACCTGCCGGAGGGACACGGTATCGTTAGCTAGACGAACCCCCCTACCACGACACAAGTAAAGCACCTTCCATGATCCACCCGGACACCGGGAAGCAATCAAGGAATGATTTAAAACCATTTACATGCTAAGAGGGGGTCGGAACAATCCTTACCCGCACAAATCATATCCACAAGTGTTGTCACTTCTCAAAGAAATCTATAAAACAAGTATTTCATAAACAAAGATATCCACGACGTCTACACACAAATAATACTAATTCTATCATGGAAGAATACCAAATTACCAACATCACTTCACATACAAATGCATATCAAGACACAAAGTCAAGAAACAAACATCATATATATGTAATGCATTTACGGTTTCATGCATAGTCCAATAGCCTAAATTTATACCAATCACGTAAGTAATCGCAAATAACTTGCCTTGACAAGTCTCGTACGTAAAGAAACTTATGAGCTATCACCTCAGACGTGACCTTAACTCAACTCAACTTGGGGAGATTCCCGAATCTGCATACAAAACGATTTTGGCCATAACTTTCATTATACAACTCGGAATTGAATTTCGCAAAATTCCAGACGCTCGTATGAAAGTCCTCTATTTACTGAATCAGTCCCTTTATTTTTCATAATTACAGAACGAGAACGATATTTCCAGCAGTGAACAATTCAGCCCTAACTTCACTAGTTTTACTTCCAAACCTCAAATCCAATCCATCCATCCCTCTATAATCATCAAACCACCTCTAATAACTCATGATTGACATACAAATTCAGATTGACATACACATGAACAATTCTTGAATTTTTCCCCAAAAACTTAAACTAAGCTATCCTCAAGCTTTCTTATACAAATATGACTTCCTTGCCTTACCAATAGCATGCTTTTGACATAAGGAACTCAAATCCAACATCAACATAACATGGCAGCCACATGAATAAGCTAGGGAGATAGGACATTGTTGGAGCCGGTTCTCGATGGGCTCGCGAAGCCCAAAGGGAATCAGGTTAGGCCCATTGAACGCGAGCCGGATCGGTCCATGAAGTCAGCCCAGAAGAACGAAAGCGGCCCATAAGCAGACGAAGCCCGGAAAGAGGATTCAACGAGATTAGGTATCAAGGGGCAAATTGGTAATTGACTCGCGTGGGCCCCTGACAAGAGTATAAGAACACAACTCAATGGATAGAGGACGGGACATCATTACTAAAAGAAAAACGCTTCATCATCCTCTCTCGAGTGAGAAAAACACAGAAACGAGCCTAAGTTTCAATCTTCCTAAACGACCTTCTCCTTGAGGCGTTTGGACGAACAACACTTGGTTTGTGACTCCCGGTGTTGCTATCGAGCTTTTAATGTTGAGATGAGTGATTTCTAAGGCCATTCGGTTTATTGGTAGCATAGAACTTGAAACGTTTTAACTGACATTTTGAGCTCCCCTTTCCTTACCTTACTTCTTCCTACCCTCTCTTACTCTTGCGTCACTTTGTCGTCTCTGGTTGCTTATTTGCTTCTTGTCTAATTTGAGCGTCGGAGAGCCAAATCCGGAGACCCCCCCCCCCTCTTGGTTTGGTTGCGCAGGTACTGCAGGTGCCAAGAGCGAGGTTAGTCTTTAGGAAGAAGACGACGTGAAGTATTATATACAAGTTGTTTGTCCAGACTCGCGGAAGAGGTCTTCAGAATTCTTTCGAAGAGCTGACGCCTTGTGTCTCGCGAAGTGTTGTGTCGCGAGGCGACAACTTCTGGGCTCCAACACTGGCGCCGACCGTGGGGATCTTCCTCGCACAAGTAAGGCTTACTACAGATATTCGCGTATTTCTGATACTTAACCGCCTGAGAGGATGAATACTGGTGGTGAGGGAAGTGACAACACCCCACTCCAGACGAGAACACAACAAGAGATAAATAGCTCGCGAGCACCTCTTCCGCGCGTGAATGAGGAAGAGATTGTTCTGGTAGGACCCGCACTAGTTCAGTATCGCGCATTCCTTCAGACGTTGGGACAGAGCACGGACAGGGGCCGAAACCAAGAGCAACCAAGGGCTGAGGCCCGCGAGCAGGAGCAGATCAGGGCGAACGAGAGCAACCAGTCGCTGAGGAGAGTGCTGAGCACGTACCCGACGACAGAATCTCAATGTCACGTAGGACCAGGGTCGAGGGACGCGAGAGGGCTTGTCACCCTGGTAGGTTTGATTTGAATCAAGCCCCCGTGAGCTACGTAGAGAACCGATCTTACAGGGGAAGAACCGAAACAAGGGGACATGGGATTCGTGCCGAGCAAGGACCTTCTCGCTACCAGTATGAGGGGGAACCTTATTACAACCAGGCAACCTGTCCGCGGCAAGCTTACGAGGCCTATCCGTCCGATAACCCGTCAGCCTTGTTCGGCCCGACTGCTTTCGCAGACCACATAGTCAGGTCAGTCCCTCTACCTAATTTCATATTCCCTATTATCAAAGAATACAATGGCAAAGAAGATCCCAGCGAACACCTAGCACGCTACAAGTATGCTATGCTCGCAAGGTGCCCTGATGAAGCCACCATGTGCAAAGGTTTCCCAGGCACCCTCGCGGGTCCCGCCATGACCTGGATGCTTAACCAACCGTCAGGGAGCATCCATTTTTTCGCTGACCTAGAGAAGAGTTTCTTGCTGCACTTTGGATCCTCAAGGAAAAGAAAAGTGACTATGCAAGAAGTAGTGGGTGTCAAACAAGGACCAAATGAATCACTAGAGGGTTATGTCAGGAGGTTCTCGGAAAAGATCTTAGAAGCCGAAGATTTTCATGATAAAACCGCCCGGGTCGTGTTCCTGGACGGTCTCACAGATGGAAGCTCCTTCAAGCAATACCTATACCGCAAGAAAGATTTGGACTACCAGGGCATGCTCGAAAGAGCATATACAGAGATTAACGTGGAAGCGCACTCAGGTTCCGCGTTGAAAGGAAATAACCAGAATAAGTCTGCTCAGGGTCAAAAGAGAGACAACCAGAACTGGGGCAACAAGCGCCATCAATGTAGTCAGGGAAAGGAACAGATCGACTCGCGAGTGCCTGGTTTGCAGATTCAAGATCAGAATCAGGGTAAAAAAACAGTTCAGGGGCCAGAATCATGATCAGAATCAGTTTCACTCACAAAATTTTGTAACCAAGCAGGATAACCGTCGCGAGTCTGAAAGGAGATGGGATCGCGGCCGTGGTCGCTACGAGTCAACCACATGGTGTGAGTACCACAGAGTGGATACTCACCCTACAGAGGAATGTAGGTCGCGACCTCACCACCCGAGAGAGCAGAAAGTCGTAACTGCTCAGAGAGGAAATGGTGACGGAGGTCGCGGCAACACAAAAAGGGGGGTAAGAGGAGGTAGAACACAGAACGAGATAAGGCAGCAAACCCCCGCGAGAAATAACCAGAATCAGGGTCCTAATCGCCACCCAAACCAGAACTTCCCTCACTTGGATGGCCATATAGGTACAATCGCAGGCCGCCATGAACCCATTCCCCTAGGCAAACGAGAGCAAAGGCTCATTAACAACGCGCCCAAGCCTCAGGGAAAGCCAATCTATAGTATCGCGAGATCGAAGTCTGAGCCTTACACGCTTGTTTTCAACGACAAGGAGGTGGATACCTGGGCTGTCGAGGCCGCTGACCCACTAGTCATTCATGCTCAGATTGGAACCAAACTTGTGAAAAGGATTCTTGTGGACACAGGGAGCTCGGCCGATATACTATACTGGGACGCGTTCGAGAAAATGGGGATTGATCAGTCTACACGCAGGCCTACTAAAACCACACTGGTGGAATTCGTGGGTGACAGAGTGAGGGTCCTGGGCGTCGTCACCCTAGATCTCATCCTGGGTGAAGAAACCGGCTAAAGAAGATCAGAAAAAATAGATTTCATAGTAATCCCAATAACATCCTCCTACAATGCGATACTGGGACGCGAGACTATGTGCAAGTTTGAAGCAGTCGTGTCAATCTGTCATTTTTCCCTTAAGTTCCCAACATCGTCCAGAGTAGGAGTCGCGAGAGGAAACCAAGAAGAGAGCCGTATCTGCTACGTATCATCCGAAAAGGGCATCACCAAGGCCTTGCTCGCCAACCAGTTATTTATTCCAGGGTTGCCTCACGTGTTTGAGGAGGCCGAGTTGGAGGTACGTGCCTCTCCGAGGCCGCGAGATACTGGAGAAGAAGAAGAGGGACACAAACCACATTTCGATGGGTTTGAGAAACAGACAATCACTCCATTCCCCAACAAAGAGGAGAAGCTCTATGTAGGGGGAAAATTGGATCAGAAAGTTGTGCAAGAGATTGAGACCTTGCTCGCCCGCTCCCGGGATGTGTTCGCGTGGACACCAAAGGATTTGAGAGGGATTCCAGCGAGTGTCATGACCCACTCCCTGAACATTAGTCCAGAGGTCAAGCCGCGTAGACAGAAGAAGCGAAAGCAGGCAGGACCAAAGAACGCGACAGCTGCTGTGGAACTCGCGAAATTGATAAAAGCAGGGTTTGTTAGGCCAGTGCAATACCCGACGTGGCTGTCAAACGTAGTAATGGTAGAAAAAAATCCCAAAGGGATGGGAAAATGGCGCATGTGCGTAGATTTCACTGGTCTCAATAAGGCATGCCCCAAAGACAGCTACCCATTACCTTCTATCGACCAATTAGTGGACTCCACCGCGGGTCATGAAGCTCTGAGTTTCTTGGACGCGTACTCGGGGTATAATCAGGTCATGATGAATCCAGCCGACTCGGGGCACACGGCTTTTATTACAGACAAGGGAACCTTCTGCTATAAAGTAATGTCCTTCGGCTTGAAAAATGCGGGAGCCACATTCCAGAGGCTGGTGGACATGATCTTTAGCGAGCAAAGGGGTGACACCATGGAGGCCTATGTTGATGACATAGTAGTTAAGAGCAAGAAGCAGGCAGATCACGCTCGCGACCTAGCAGAAGTTTTTGAAACTCTGGGAAAGTACGGTATGAGCCTTAATCCCGAGAAATGTGTCTTCGGGGTCACCGAGGGCAAGTTCCTGGGATTTCAGATCAGTGCACGCGGTGCCGAGGTCAATCCAGATAAGGTCCAAGCTGTAATAGATCTGCAACCGCCAAGATCCACTCATGACGTCCAAAAGTTTGTAGGGAAGGTTAACTATCTCGGGAGGTTTTGTGCCAAGCTCGCGGAGCGAAACCTCCCCTTCTTTGACATATTGAGGAAACCGAAAAGCTTCGAATGGACTGAGGAGTGTGAAAGGGCGTTTATGAGCCTCAAAGAGCATCTGGCAAAACTCCCAACACTTGCGTCACCGATACCTGGTGAAGGCTTGCAGCTGTACCTCGCGGCGGGCACGCGTGAAGTTAGCGCAGTATTGGTGAGAGAACAGCGGGTCCCCGTCTATTTCGTCAGTAAAGCACTTCTGTCGGCCGAGACCAGATATTCGCCCATTGAGAAAGTAGTACTCGCGTTGATAATAGCCGCTCGTAAGCTCCGACCTTATTTCCACGCTCACCCCATCGAGGTATTGACAGATTTACCACTCCCATCTTTCATGAGTAAGCCGACAGCCTCTGGGAGGCTCGCTAAATGGGTGATTGAGATGACTGAATTTGACGTAGTCTATAGACCGCGGCCCGCAATCAAAGCGCAAGCTTTGGCTGATTTCATTGTTGAAACAAGTTTCAGAGAGTTAGAAAAAGATGATATATCTCCAGAACACCCCGCGCGGGTAAGGCACATTGACGGGGCGGTAAATGTAGACGGTTGCGGGGCGGGAGTCGTCCTGACATCCCCAGCCGGGGATAAGGTCGACCACGCGATTGCACTAAAATTCAAAGCCACTAATAACGAAGCAGAGTATGAAGCGCTCATCGCAGGACTGGAAATCGCAATTCACGCGAGTATTCACGTGGTGAAGTGTCTGAGCGACTCTTAGATTGTTGTGAATCAGATCAATGGGACCTACGAAGCTCGAACAGGCAATCTCCCCAGATATCATGCGAGAGCTACTACCTTGATTTCGTTGTTCAGGCATTTTGAGATTGAAGCAATATCGAGGGAAGAAAATACGCGAGCTGATGAACTCGCGAAGCGAGGTTCCCAAGCTCAGTACGCGAATATGGAACGTCCCGATGGGAATTCTGCCGTCGTTTTCAAGGATGAAAAGAGCCAGTACTTCCGGTTAGTAAAGTCTGAGAGCGCCATAAGCAATCAGGTGGAGCTGATGGAGATAGACGAGCCAGTCGGTGACTGGCGCACCCCTATAATTCAATATCTTGCAAGCGGAACAGGACCCTCGGATCCGAAAGAAATGAGAAAACTTGTCTCTATGGCTGCGCGTTTCTACATGAGTCGTGGAGAACTTTACAAAAGGGGATACGGACCACGCGAGCTCAGGTGTCTATCTAAGACAGATAGTGACGTGCTTATAAGAGAGCTGCACGCGGGGTTGTGTGGAACCCACGCAGGTTGGAGACCTATGGTCTATAAGGCATTAAGACAAGGGAGCTTTTGTCCCACCATGAAACAAGACGCACAACGCGAGTCGCAGAACAGTAAGCCATGTCAGTACTTTGCCCCAGCTTCTCATCAACCAGGTGTAGAGTTGCAGATAATATCAAGCCCCTGTCCCTTCGCGATGTGGGGGCTAGATTTGTTAGGACTTTTCAAGCCAAAAGCGCCTGGTCAATTAGAGTACATCATCGTAGCAGTCGATTATTTCACCAAATGGATCGAAGCCGAGGCTCTCGCAAGCACTACCGTCCCGGCAGTTAAAAAATTCCTATGGAGAAATATCATCTGCAGATATGGTCTCCCTCACGAGATCATAACCGATAGAGGACCACAATTCAATTCCCCGCAGCTGCTCACGTGGTGTAGTGACATAGGAATCGCCTTAAGAATCGCATAAGTCGCTCACCCGCATTGCAATGGCCAAGTAGAAGCCGTGAACAAAAGTATTGTCATGGACCTGAAAAGGCGGCTGGAAGGCTCCAAGGGCAAGTGGGCCGAAGTATTACCTCTAGTACTCTGGGCAAACAGAACCACAATAAAGAAGGCAACAGGGGAAACACCTTTTGCTCTCGCTTATGGAGTATAAGCCACAGTGCCAGTCGAGTTCATTGTGCCCACGGATCGCGTAATTCAGTATAGCCCGATCGACAACGACGAAAAAATGCAGCTAGAGTTGCAGATGCGGAAAGAAACTCGCGACTTAGCAACTATCAGAGCGGCCAATCATAAAGCCAGCGTCGCGAAGTATTATAACAAGCACGTGAAGTTGAGGGGATTCGCCAGAGGAGACCTCATGCTCCGTAGAACAGAAGGAGGAAAGCTCGACCCCAACTGGGAAGGACCTTACATTATAGATCGCGAAGTCGCACCCGGGGCATATCGCCTCAAGGATCACTCTGGGAATCACATTGCCAACTCTTGGAACGTGATGCGACTTCGTCGCTTCTATGCCTAATCCTCTCACAAAACTCAGGTACGTTTTAACAAAGTTTAGTAGAGCAAAAAATTTTCTCATACATGGTCACAATACTTATCGCATTAAGGCACTAAAACATTCGATTACTATAGCATGATAAGTACAGGTTGTGACACCAGTAATTCGTTATCACACGAGTCGGGGTTAACAAGGAATAAGTATCACAGCCTGGTCGACCAATGCTCGTCCACCTAAAAGGGTAGCGCCACTCAAAAGGCAAAAGCCGTCGGCCGCTTCACTGGGCTGGGCTAAAAAAACCCCCCGGGTCGCGTGTCCAGCTTCCAGGGTTGAGCTAAAAAACTCTCCTTGGTCGCGAAAGCATGGACGGGTTTACGCCAATGAGCTCACCCGCCATGATTCCGCTTCACTGGGCTGGGCTAAAAACCCCCCCCGGGTCGCGTGTCCAGCTTCCAGGGTTGAGCTAAAAAACTCTCCTTGGTCGCGAAAGCATGGACGGGTTTACGCCAATGAGCTCACCCGCCATGATTTCGCTTCACTGGGCTGGGCTAAAAAAACCCCCCGGGTCGCGTGTCCAGCTTCCAGGGTTGAGCTAAAAAACTCTCCTTGGTTGCGAAAGCATGGACGGGTTTACACCAATGAGCTCACCAGCCATGATTCCGCTTCACTGGGCTGGGCTAAAAAAACCCCCCGGGTCGCGTGTCCAGCTTCCATGGTTGAGCTAAAAAACTCTCCTTGGTCGCGAAAGCATGGACGGGTTTACGCCAATGAGCTCACCCGCCATGATTCCGCTTCACTGGGCTGGGCTAAAAAAACCCCCCGGGTCGCGTGTCCAGCTTCCATGGTTGAGCTAAAAAACTCTCCTTGGTCGCGAAAGCATGGACGGGTTCACGCCAATGAGCTCACCCGCCATGAGTCCGCGAAAGCATAGACGGGTTCACATCATGACACGTCTTTTAAAAATTCTTAACCACTTGAAAATAAAGACCAAATATTGAATGCCTCTCTACATGTGCAGTGCTTAATATCCCCGCAAAAGCAACGTCATGCCCAGATCATCTCTACAAAGTCAAGAAATTCTCTGCAGCAACCATACCGAAGAAAAACTGTTCTGATGCTTCGCAACTACAAGAGCTCAGGACAAACCCCGCGAGTATCAACAGCCACTAAGAGCTAAAGCGCGAAACCGTGTCACCGGCTAGAGAGAACATACTGAACAGGACTCGCGTGTAACGTTCATGCAATAGCTAACAGGAGAATAGTTTGCAATGCTTTATGATTCTCACAAAAATTATGTAACACCTTCAGTTTTACCTTTTACTATTCAAGAGGGATCGTAGTTATGAAACACTCATCTCTTTACGTTTTATTTGTCGCAAAATTACTCCACTTTTCCGAAACACAAAACGGGGGGAACGAGGCGAGATAAGTGTATACGAAACAAGCAGACGGATAAGTAAAACCAAAAATATAGAACAAAACAGTATATAGCTCGCGACAACCATGGCCGCATTAAAAAAGAATAATTACATAAGAGCCCAATTCTCGCGACAGTAACACCAAAAACATACATTGTTCGAAAGACCACCAGGCCTTGTCGAAAGGTTAATAAACATTACTTAGCGACAGACTCAGGAGCAGTCCCCGCATCCTCTACGCTATCCGCCTCTAAATCCACGACGTCTTGAGCATCAACTACCCGCGATCCTGACCCCCCCGCTTGATCTAAGCGAGAACGCTTCAGGGAGGGCTGAATGGTGTCAAGAAGAGCGTCGGGCGCGAATACCTTCTCTTACGAGGAGAGAGGGCCGGAGAAGGAGGGCTCGGAAGCGTGTGAGGAGCAGGTTCCAACCTTTCGGGCGGAGGTGGAATGACCATCTTCGGAAGAGGGGCCTTGGGCACTTGATTCTCTTTACCCTTAACGATGCCTTTCTTAGGCGCAAGACGCGTTACGCCCCAAGCCTCGAGTGGAGTATCCCCATCATCAATGAAAGTTCCCGGCACCGGGGGCTCATACTCGGGAAGGTCGGTGGAAAAACCACATAAGTCTTGAGCGTTGAAGGGGAAATCTTTGACTTTGTACTTTCGCATATGAACCTTCACCATACAAAGGAGAAGCGTGTTGACAACATTTTTGTAAAAATCCACGCGAGCACGTTGACGATAACCCCCGCAATACTCTTCCACCGCCATGTTCCTCTCATAGGCAATTCTCCCAGACATCGTCGCGTGAAGCTTCTCATTTTCTTGTCTGAGGTCGTTCACTTGCGTGTTATACTCAGTGATGATGTTGACATGGGTGGACCTCTCATACGCGAGTTGGGCTTCCAGCTCTTTTATCTTCGCGTCTTTAGATTCCCTTAACGCGTTAGCCTTCGAAAGCTCCACCTCCAAAGCTTTCTTTTCCCCCATGAGCCGAGACTTAGCCGCTCTGTTGGCATCACGGATTGACTGGTCCTCATCCGTCAACTCCTTAAGTTTGTCCTCCGCCGCAAGCACCCTCCGACTTGCGCTCGCGATAATGTTCATCCCCTGCAAAATGACCAACTCCAGGGTTAAAAATACCCCAAAGAAACAAGAAATAGATAAGAACACGAAACTTACCGCAAAGAGTAGTTTAGACAGGCCTATCCGAGACTTCCTCGTAGAGGCTAGGTTCGGGGGGAAAAACAGTTGGAATCGATTCAAAGAAGGCACACGTCGCAGATAAACCGTGAATGAAAGTGGGGTTCACAACCGGAGAATCGGTAGGCTCTGGAGAGGAGACGAACTCCACTTCTGTCGTCCTCTTGCGACTTCTCTCGGATACTTTTTGCTTCCCCTTATCGCGAGATGATATTTCGCGACACCTCTTGGTCTGAGGGACCTCCTCAGAAACTGTGGTCGCGAGCTCAGCTGGCGACCCCGATACAGCAGGGGGAGGAGCAAGGGTCACACCGGGGACAGACGAAATATTGTGAGCAGGAGCCTCGAGGGTTAGGGAGCCAGCCTCGTCAAAAACCAACCCCTCCAAGTCCGGAAGATCAGAGAACATATCAGCATCTGCAAAAACCACCACAAGTGAGTATAAAAAAAAAAGTATAAAAAAAATAATAATAATAAACGCGAGCGCTAAAAACAAACACACGGACAAAAACCTCGGGCATGAGCTTTGAGGCTAAATCCCCTGGAAACCAGTAAAGCATCCGAGATTGTCAACTCAAAACGTTTTTGAACAGCTTTGTCAGGGTAATCCTTATAGTCACGGATGAATTTATCACGAGTCTCCTTTGGAAAAAAGCACGGAGCCTTTCTCGCATGAGGCTCGCGTACTTGAACAGAAATTTCGGAACCAAGAGGGGGACGAACTAAAAACCAACACGTTTTCCACCCCTCAATCTTCGAGCGCAATCGGAAGGCACTAGGAGTCTTGGCTTGAGCAGTATAAAATCCATCCTCGCGGGAGTTCTTCTTATACGAATTAATAAGAGCGTAGTGAGGCGTATTGGGAGCTATCCCAATATCCTGACATCGCATGATGTAAACGATCAGCGAACTCCAGAAGTTTGGATGCATCTGTGAAGGGCTGAAGCCTAAATCCGCCATCACTTCAGTCTGAAAGGACGTCCACGGGAGACGGGAGCCAGCTTCTAAAGATTGCCTGCTCAAAGCAAAGAAGGGCCCGTATTGGTCGAGGGAAGTGCCCTCGTGGTCGGGGAGGGCAAAGATGGTCCCTTCAGGAAAAGGGTATCGCGTGGCGAGACGGCGAAGATCGTCAAAATTAAGACTGTTGCGATGGGCCGTGTTAGGAATTAAGGTGCGAGTATGTTTTATTCTCTTTGTAAGGATATTTATTCGACCAGGATCCGCGAGAAAGGGTTTCTCTATTACTATATGGGGTAAGGACCCCTTATGGGAGAAGAAGCTGGCAAATTGACCATAATTGGTCTCGGCTCGCTCTTGAATAACGCGAGACGGGAGTCTGGTTTTAGATTTTTTGGACGTCTTCGCTTTGCTCCATTTGGATATCCTAGTGACGCGAGATCGTCTACGAGAGCTGGGCTCGCGACCATCAGAGCCCCCCTCGGATCCAGACGTAGTGCGCCCCGAATACTCAGCCCGAGCTGGGCGTTCATAGAAATCATCGCTACCTGAAAGCGTAGGCAAAGTAAGTTTCAGTTTTCCAGGGATGGAAAGAGGAAAAAGAGAACATCGAAAGTGGGAACAACGCGAGTCTAAGGAAACTAACGCGAGGCAGTAGGAAGTGAACAAACAAGAAATCCCTGGAAAAACTGAAACTCGAAAGATCAAAGGAGAAGTTAAAACGACATCAAGATGGACCAGGCCCAAGAACACGGAGAACCTTGCGGAGGTCTAAAAATGGCGGAATTGACCGAAACACGTGTGTTTTCCTAAACAACATATTGAGAAACAAGAGTCGGAAGGAGAATCCGGCACGAGAAACACCCAATGGACAAACAATCACTGACGGAAACCTATCAAATCGAAGAGCCCGAGCAAAAATTCTGACAGCAGTTATAAGCAAGAAGAAGTCGAGCGACGAATCTGTGGGAAACCCTAAAATCAAGCCAAAACGAAGTAGAAAAGGGAAGGAAGAACGATAGACTAACCTGCCATCGAAAATCGGGTGAGAGCGGCGGCGAAAACGACAGTAGGGAAGGAGAGAGCACCGGCGAAGAGGATGTATTTGCAGTTTGAAGAGAACGACGAAGAATTGTGGCGGAATGAAAAAAGGAAGACGAAGATGGGTATTTATAAGGAAAAATCGGGAAAAGAAGGTGCAATGAGAAGACGACACGTGGACAACATGCGCCCAACGCGGGAATTCGTAAAGGTTTTTGAATTCAAAACATCGCTCCGAGAAGTTTAATCAAAACACACGTGACCATTGCACGCGATGCAATCATACCAAGTCAGGGGGCCACTATCATATCGAGAACGCGACTTCAAGAAGACAAACCCAAGCCTTAAGCTATTCAGCGTAAAAGCTTGGGGGGCTGGATGTTGGAGCCTGTTCTCGATGGGCTCGCGAAGCCCAAAGGGAATCAGGTTAGGCCCATTGAACGCGAGCCGGATCGGTCCATGAAGTCAGCCCAGAAGAACGAAAGCGGCCCATAAGCAGACGAAGCCCAGAAAGAGGATTCGACGAGATTAGGTATCAAGGGGCAAATTGGTAATTGACTCGCGTGGGCCCCTGACAAGAGTATAAGAACACAACTCGATAGAGGACGGGACATCATTACTAAAAGAAAAACGCTTCATCATCCTCTCTCGAGTGAGAAAAACACAGAAACGAGCCTAAGTTTCAATCTTCCTAAACGACCTTCTCCTTGAGGCGTTTGGACGAACAACACTTGGTTTGTGACTCCCGGTGTTGCTATCGAGCTTTTAATGTTGAGATGAGTGATTTCTAAGGCCATTCGGTTTATTGGTAGCATAGAACTTGAAACGTTTTAACTGACATTTTGAGCTCTCCTTTCCTTACCTTACTTCTTCCTACCCTCTCTTACTCTTGCGTCACTTTGTCGTCTCTGGTTGCTTATTTGCTTCTTGTCTAATTTGAGCGTCGGAGAGCCAAATCCGGAGACCCCCCCCCCCCCTCTTGGTTTGGTTGCGCAGGTACTGCAGGTGCCAAGAGCGAGGTTAGTCTTTAAGAAGAAGACGACGTGAAGTATTATATACAAGTTGTTTGTCCAGACTCGCGGAAGAGGTCTTCAGAATTCTTTCGAAGAGCTGACGCCCTGTGTCTCGCGAAGTGTTGTGTCGCGAGGCGACAACTTCTGGGCTCCAACAACCATGACAAAGGAGAGCCAAAGAGAGAAATTCTTACCTTAATTGAGATTTCCACTTGATTTTGATAAGAAATCCTTGAAAAAAAACTTGTGTTATGATGAAGAAATGAGTTAGGAAGATGAAGGAGGAGGTGTAGAGGGGCTGGTTATGGAGGAAAGGATGAGGACGAGAGGAAGGCTCAAGAGAGAATGAAAAAGACACAAGTAGGACCAAGATATTTATGTAGGAAATCAATTTTTTATTAAATCAATATTTTATTTGCTTTTCATTTAGGAAATCATGATTAAATCATAATATACACACTTATGTATATATATATATGTATGTATAGTTTAAAAAAAAAATGGATCAACTTCGAAAATAATTCCGACGTCGTACATAAATCGTGTACGCATCGCCAAACGATAAGATTTCAAGAATCGCGAAAATAAAACATACTTGCGTCTTTTATCAAAATAATCTATAAATACATATTATGTTTATCAAAATAAAATTTATGGAACAGAAACTAAGGTGGTATTACAATATGACCCTTAAAAAATTAAAATTCTTGTATTTAGTAGAATAATTTGTGAAAAATTGTTTATTTAAATTATACGAGCCTTAAAAAATTTTATTTCTATTTAAATATGATTTATCATGTTCACAAAATATCATTTTTCTTAATTTGATTTATCGTTATTTTTTTATTATATCGTTTAGTTTTAATATTTTCCATTATAAAAGGCAATATTTTATTTTTGGTTGAATATATTCATGAATATCTTTGTGATTATCTTGTGTGAATATTTTTATTTTTTCAATTATATAATCCTTACAAAATATAATTTCGTTTTTAACTTAGTAAAAGATAAAATATTTGTTAGGAAATAGATTGATGTAGTTTCTTAAAAGAAAATCTTTAATTTAATAATAATAGATTTGTTTTAAAAATATATGTGGAAATTTCTTTTTAAAATATCTTGTGTGAATATTTTTCAACCACCCCTAAAAATATTTTTTCAATTATATAATCCTTATAAAATATAAGTTTGTTTTTATCTTAGTAAAAGATAAAATCTTTATTAGGAAGTAGATTGATGTAGTTTCTTAAAAGATAATCTTTAATTTAATAGTAATAGATTTGTTTGAAAAATATATGTGGAAATTTCTTTTTAAAATATCTTGTGTGAATATTTTTCAACCACCCCTAAAAATATTTTTTCAATTATATAATCCTTATAAAATATAAGTTTGTTTTTATCTTAGTAAAAGATAAAATCTTTATTAGGAAGTAGATTGATGTAGTTTCTTAAAAGATAATCTTTAATTTAATAGTAATAGATTTGTTTGAAAAATATATGTGGAAATTTCTTTTTAAAATATCTTGTGTGAATATTTTTCAACCACCCCTAAAAATATTTTTTCAATTATATAATCCTTATAAAATATAATTTTGTTTTTAACTTAGTAAAAGATAAAATCTTTATTAGGAAGTAGATTGATGTAGTTTCTTAAAAGATAATCTTTAATTTAATAGTAATAGATTTGTTTGAAAAATATATGTGGAAATTTCTTTTTAAATATCTTGTGTGAATATTTTTCAACCACCCCCAAAAATATTTTTTCAATTATATAATCCTTATAAAATATAATTTCTTTTTTAACTTAGTAAAAGATAAAATCTTTATTAGGAAATAGATTGATGTGGTTTCTTAAAAGATAATATTTAATTTAATAGTAATAGATTTGTTTGAAAAATATATGTGGAAATTTCTTTTTAAAATATCTTGTGTGAATATTTTTCAACCACCCCTAAAAATATTTTTTCAATTATATAATCCTTATAAAATATAAGTTTGTTTTTATCTTAGTAAAAGATAAAATCTTTATTAGGAAGTAGATTGATGTAGTTTCTTAAAAGATAATCTTTAATTTAATAGTAATAGATTTGTTTGAAAAATATATGTGGAAATTTCTTTTTAAAATATCTTGTGTGAATATTTTTCAACCACCCCTAAAAATATTTTTTCAATTATATAATCCTTATAAAATATAATTTTGTTTTTAACATAGTAAAAGATAAAATCTTTATTAGGAAGTAGATTGATGTAGTTTCTTAAAAGATAATCTTTAATTTAATAGTAATAGATTTGTTTGAAAAATATATGTGGAAATTTCTTTTTAAATATCTTGTGTGAATATTTTTCAACCACCCCCAAAAATATTTTTTCAATTATATAATCCTTATAAAATATAATTTCTTTTTTAACTTAGTAAAAGATAAAATCTTTATTAGGAAATAGATTGATGTGGTTTCTTAAAAGATAATATTTAATTTAATAGTAATAGATTTGTATGAAAAATATATGTGGAAATTTCTTTTTAAAATATCTTGTGTGAATATTTTTCAACCACCCCTAAAAATATTTTTTTAATTATATAATCCTTATAAAATATAACTTTGTTTTTATCTTAGTAAAAGATAAAATCTTTATTAGGAAGTAGATTGATGTAGTTTCTTAAAAGATAATCTTTAATTTAATAGTAATAGATTTGTTTGAAAAATATATGTGGAAATTTCTTTTTAAAATATCTTGTGTGAATATTTTTCAACCACCCCTAAAAATATTTTTTCAATTATATAATCCTTATAAAATATAATTTTGTTTTTAACTTAGTAAAAGATAAAATCTTTATTAGGAAGTAGATTGATGTAGTTTCTTAAAAGATAATCTTTAATTTAATAGTAATAGATTTGTTTGAAAAATATATGTGGAAATTTCTTTTTAAAATATCTTGTGTGAATATTTTTCAACCACCCCCAAAAATATTTTTTCAATTATATAATCCTTATAAAATATAATTTCTTTTTTAACTTAGTAAAAGATAAAATCTTTATTAGGAAATAGATTGATGTGGTTTCTTAAAAGATAATATTTAATTTAATAGTAATAGATTTGTTTGAAAAATATATGTGGAAATTTCTTTTTAAAATATCTTGTGTGAATATTTTACAACCACCCCCAAAAATATTTTTTCAATTATATAATCCTTTATAAAATATAATTTCGTTTTTAACTTAGTAAAAGATAAAATCTTTATTAGGAAATAGATTGATGTAGTTTCTTAAAAGATAATCTTAATTTAATAGTAATAAAGTTGTTTGAAAATTAGATGTGGAAATTTCTTTTTAAAAAATGTAAACTTTAATATTAGACTTTTATTCAGGTGGCCCAAGGAAAAGCCCGACATTCATGAATATCTTTGTGATTATCTTGTGTAGATATTTTTCAACCACCCCCAAAAATTATATATATTATGATAATGATTATGATAGGATTATGATATGATATGATTTGTGAATATATTGATAAATATCTTTGTTGATATATAATATACAAATATCTTTAATAACATATTTTTCCCATTTTATGATGAATATTATGTTTATAAAATTAATACATTTATAAAATACTAAGCACAAAAATATTTTTTCAATTATATAATCCTTATTAAATAATTTCGTTTTTAAATTAATAAAAGATAAAATCTTTATTTGGAAATAGATTGATGTAGTTTCTTAAAAGATAATCTTTTATTTAATAATAATAGATTTGTTTAAAATATAGGTGGAATAGTTTCTTAAAAGATAATCTTTTATTTGATAATAATAGATTTGTTTGAAAAATATAGGTAAATTTTTTAAAAAACAATATGAACTTTAATAATGGACTTTTTTTCCGGTGGCCAAGCAAAAGCCCAACCCAAGATGAATATATTCATGAATATCTTCATGAATATCTTGTGTGAATATTTTTCAACTACCCCCAAAAATTATATATATTATGATTATGATTATGATATATGATATAATTATTATATGATATAATTATGATACCTTTAATTCAATTTGTTATTATACCAACCTTCTCATATGTTATAAGGGCCTGTTTGGTATTGATTTCTAGGTATCAGGTATGGGTATGAGATATCACTCATATCCATATCTGCGTTTGGTATAATCAGTATATCGATATTAATCTAATATCTGTTGTTTGGTATGAGCCAAGTATATCAAGTATGAGTATTGAAATGATTTTAGAGTGTTTTTTGTGTGTTTTTTATACCCTCAAAACTTGGTATATCAAAGATATCACCCATATCCATACCCATCTCATACCCATACCCGATATCTCATACCCATATATTGATATCCATACCCGATATCTAGATATCGATACCAAACGAGTCCTAAGGAGTGTTACGACCTAATTTATCTCTTATTTCCTTCTCTCTAGTTTCCAACAATAGCAATGGTTGCGGGTACTCGACCATCCTCATCATCATTATCTATTAGGATGATTATAAAGACATTGATTTCTGTCTTCCTTCTCATCAACTTCTTCCTAATCATTGGCGTGAATGCAATACAAGTAAGATTAGACAACTTTGATCATGGTTATCATTTTTGAGACATTAACGACGATATGATCGTCAGATGGAGGTACCCATCTAGTTATGCGACACGTTGCACTTATACACCTCATGGCTCGACCATCCCTGATCATCCGACTGGCACAGACGGTCGTCTTGTTAATAATGATTATGTTGGTAATCAACATTTGAGATGTTGTTGGGATGATTGATAGAGTCTTGTGGAGATGATGATTGTTTTGTTGATAATGATTGTTTTGTTGATCTTGAACAAGTCAAATTATTTTGTTGATCTTGTGGAGATGATTGTTTTGTTGATCTTGAAAGTTGAGATGTACTCATTTATATCTTGAACAAGTCAAATTGTTAGCCTATTCCGAAAACTGAAATTCTCTTTCTCTTTGTTTAAGAAACATAAACAATAGCCATCGAATTAGGGTTTGTATGTACTACGCATTCATATCTACCTAGAAGAAAATCGAGAAAAAACACAATAAATCAGGAGCTCATAAATAAATAAATAAGCCTACATTGAATTCCTGCTACACGTTTATTCCAAATATCAATCCTCCTTTCTAGATTCATAGATATTGATTGTTTCGGGGATCGATATGTCCAAATATGATAGGTTCCGGTAAAAAATAAGTTACTTTACAGAGCGCTCACTTTGAGAAATTATATGTCAATGTAATGTTCATAATTGTCCTTAACTCCTTATTTAGGCAATGGTTTATACTCTTATTCTATTTGAATTACAAAAACTAATCTTCTTTCAAACCTTAATCCAAATTGTCATCAATATAATCCGTCATCAACTGAAATTGTTATTAACATATAAGCTGTCATCAACATAAACTTGTCATCAATTAAAACTGTCATCAACACCAACTGTCATGAGGTACAAAAGAGCTAGTTATAACACATTACAAATTTTTTAGGGTAAAAAAATATAAATGAATATGTAAAAAGGGTTAATTACCGTGAGAAGGGTAATATGGGTGGTGACAATTTTCTAACTTTTTTAACGAGTCATGCGCACGGTGACAATTTTATAATTTTTGTAAACTTTGTTTTATTTTACCCGAACGGGTATAAATACCAGATTATAAACATGATCGTCCAAATTATCAGATTTGTTATATGTGAACACAAGCACTTCACACTATAATATTGTTCTTGAAATCTTTCTCTCCTCTTTTTAACATTCATCTATCCTTTCAATGTTTTTATTCCGCGTCGTGTCTTCTTTCATGTTAGTGATGATTAATCACATTTTGAGATTTTATTGGGATGTTAAGATATGAATGTTTAGTCTGGTTATTGATCATTATTTCTTTCATGGTTGGGACTTGGGAGTTAGTTTGTATGAATCGTTAACTTATTTCAAAATCAAATTTTTAGAATAATTTGTGACCTTGATTCTAATCCTGTGACCTTGGGAACGCAGACGCTTCATTTTTCCTACGTTAAGTTTTTTTCATACCCGAACCTCACTCTCGCCGAGATATGTCACAAATTCACAATTAATATCAAATAAGCAATAGGATCAATACGTTGATTTATATATCAATGCATGAGCTGAAAAAATCCATAGGTCCAAACTTCTAAGACTGCTCATCTCACATGCAAGTCAGTAATATCTGAAATTTCATTGATACTAACCCCTTGACATGAGCTAGCCCCAGACACACTGGTCTTAATGGTGGAACTTGTACTAGTCTCACTAAAGAAATTAGGTGGTGAAGGCAATGGAAGGGTGATAGATTGACCCCCAAGAGCGGCAACAATTGATGTCATATTAGGCCTTTTAGCAACACTTTCTTGAATGCACAACAAACCAATGTGGATACACTTGATGACATTCTCTTGAGCATAAATTCCTCCCAAAGCCTCATCCACTAGCTTCAATGCTTCCCCTTCATTCCATAGTTTCCATGTCTATTCAAACATTATTGTTTTTCACTATGATTAGCACATACATGTATAATGTTTGCAAAAGGAAGACGCGGATCAGATTTATTAGAAATTGACTTACTTGGTAGAGTAGCGCCTCTTCTATTAATGGGCGGTTTCCGTATATGTTTCTCTGACCGCTAACCATCTCCAATACTATGATTCCAAAGCTATAAACATCTGACTTCATTGAGTAATGACCCATCAAGATATATTCAGGGGCCATATATCCGCTAAACATACATATGAAAAGAGTTCAAATATACTATTAGCAATTCAAAAGTATATGATCATAAATGATGAACTCAATGCAAATTAATCTTACTATGTTCCAGCGATAGCCTCTGTAACGGCTTGAGTTTGATCAGAACCGAAGAGTTTGGCCAATCCAAAATCTGCTATTTTTGGATGCATAGCTTCATCTAACAGTATGTTGCTTGATTTGAGATCTCGGTGGACAACTCGTTGACGAGAGTCTTCGTGAAGATACATAAGCCCTTTTGCGATTCCAGAAATGATCTTGAACCTTGTTTCCCAGTTTAAAGACATTCGCTTGGTTTGATCTGCAAAACAAAATATCATGCGCGCAATCAATTAATTTGGTACGCGTTAGACTAATGTTAAGTAATCATGATTAACGTACCAGATAAAATTTTATCTAAGCTGGAATTGGAAAGAAATTCATAGACAAGGATTTTCTCTTTTCCTGATACACAAAATCCCAAGAGCTTAACTAAATTTCGATGTTGTAGTTTGGCGACTACAATAACTTCTGTCTTAAACTCCACAATGCCTTGACCTGAATTTTCCGAGAGCCTCTTCACTGCTATATTTTGTCCATTTTCAAGTGTCCCCTGTTGCAACATATAAATCATAACTCTGCGAAGGCATGGGACAATCACAGACTGTCCGGGGGCTAAAACCAGTTGACAACAGGAGGAGTAATTAATGATATTATATAGTATGTAAATTATCTCCTAACTTCCGATGTGAGACTCTGTTTAACAAACCTCCTAACTATACATTAATATATATATTTTTTCGAGTACAAATTGGATTAAGTTTATTACCTTATAAACAGGGCCAAACCCTCCTTCTCCAAGCTTATTATCAATAGCAAAATTTCGTGTTGCAGCTCGTATTATGTTGAAATCCATTTGCAGTGATTCAACACTTACAATATCACTGAGGTAAGCTGCAATGTTTACCGGAAGAGCTTTATGAGTATACCATTATGCAAGTACATACTCATTTTCCATGAGATTTTTAGGTGTATTAGACATGAATTAGAAGAATATAAGTAAATAATCAAATGTATCAGGCACTACTTATAGGAGTAGGTTCTGGTAGCAAATCTTAAAGAAACAACCTAAGCAATCCATGAATATGACTCTTAATGTTTATTGTCACGAACACTAATGTTTATGGCTTTAAAAAACGATATTCATGGTATTTTGACAATATTGAACATGATCAAAAAAATAAGTTTAATGAACACGATCTACACTCATGTTCGTGACACTGAGTATGAACAAAAAATAATATTAATGAAAATGCATGCTTAAAAAGTCAATGAACATTTTGATACAAATGAGTGAATATTTTATAAAGACAATCGTAAACGTTCGAAGCCGAGTGAAAAAGGTCGTTAGACTCTTTCCTAAGAGATGTTTGTTACCAGAGCTTTTTGGAAAATTAATAGTACTTAGATGTAGACATGGTATATAAGTACATATTATACCTGCAGAATCCGATCTGGCGTTGATCCTTCTCAACAAGAGAGTTAAGCCGAGAAACAACAACACTAGAGCAGAGAGTCCGGAACCCGTAATGATGATAGTACGTCTCGTTATTTTCTTTGTCCTTGGATTAGCTCCTGACCAATCATAGTTAATTTAAGTACGTACACTGTGGAACCAAATTTCGTAGGGGAGGTAGAAAATATCACTCTATTCTACGTGGAGAAAAGTTTGGGTGAGAACAAGGCTTAACGTAGGAAAAACGAAGTTTTTTTGGATTCACAAATAACAAGCTAATGTTCATAATTTGGGCGGTAATGTTCATAATCTGAGCGACAAATTTTTTTGGGGTCATTTTGGGAAAAAAAATCAAGTTCGCAGTAATTACAAGTATGTCATTGCGTCTCTCACTGAAAACGTTGAAAAAAATTATGGCCCAAAGTTATGAATATTACTATTCAGAATATGAACATTGACATGTAATCTGTGAAAATCATTAGCTTTAATATATTAGATAGATGTGCGTACGTACCTCTGATATGATTGAGAGGAGCATGGGCAATCAACTGCCTCTTCTGATAAAAGGGAGAAATCTCGTAGCGGATGTTACAACTATAATACATAATCCCGCCACCCTGCGTGCTCCCACCGAGCATGGTTGTGATAATACCGTCTAGGGTACTGATACATTTCTCCAGGCACATGTAGCAGTCCAACCCTGAGAGGTAGGGTGTGCACTGCACCAAAGAGTACAACGTTATGAACTCATTAAACTTCGCCTGCTTCGTTGCAAACTTCAACGTCCCATCGCCTTCCGCGGCCTCCATGGCTACCGCGCCCAAGGTAGCCCATAACAGGTCGTTGAACTGGGAGACATTGCCGCCGATTGAATTGGTATTCCACCTCGGCACGTGGTAGTTGTCTTCCATATGGCCGAACAGGCTATATGAAGAGTTGGTGTACCTATTCCAGATATTTGATACAACAACAACATCATCACCCTATATATATGTCTTAAAAAGGCTCCTACTTATAGCAGGGTGAGGGAGTTGTATCTACGCGACTATAACCATGTATTAAAAGAATAGAGAGGTTGTTTATGATGAACCAAATTGCATAGTTTGACTACTACTTCACAAAATAAGAAGAACAGACACTTATATAAATCATTTTGCTTTATCCATATAATTCTGAAACCAAAGATCAATATCACTGGAAAATAGAATCAACAATACCTTATCATGCACTCGTCGTACCACACCGCAGCCAACCTTGAAAACGAACAATTCTTGGAGAGATGGGTTGCGGCCGTGGCAACGCACTCCTTGCAGGTATCAGGATCGTAGTCCCCTCGACACAGGTAGAGGCCATACGCAACGACGTCAGGGGACCCTACAGTGGAGTTATGGAAGCCAGGATTGGAAGAGCTATTAGCAGCGAGAGAGAGGTTGGAGAGAAGGTTGAAGAGAAGGTCGTCGAGACGGGGCAGTAGGTGAAAATATAAGTTGGGGCAGCAATGGTTCTATGGACTAGGCCGAGGACTAAAAACAGAAATTCCACCTTTGTAATGATATTCATGAGAGCCATTTCGAATAATACATGAATCCACTATAAGCTATAAGCTAGCTGTTATAGAGCGGTACGTTGACTTGAAGTCAACAACGTAGGATTAGGCATACAATAATACATGCATCCACTATAAGCTAGCTGTTATAGAGCGGTACGTTGACTTGAAGTCAACAACGTAGGACCGAGGATTTATTACAAACTTATATCCTCACCAGTACACCTACATTTGAATTAATCTTTACAAGCTTATATCTATGCGAACCGACATGCCGAAGACTCAACAAAATAAAAAACGCAAAAAAAAGAAACAACAACTCTGTAAGAGACATGCGAAAGAAATCTAGGTCTCTATAATCATATTTACTACAAAGCCTCTATAGCTTCGTCGCTTTTATCTTATCCCTTTGGGTGTTTCTGTCCTGATCGAGCCATATTGTCTTTTTTTTTTTGAAGAAGAAGAAGGTTAAAATATATTAATAACAAAAATTTACAGCTCAAAGGTTCCAACAAGATCAAACAGACCGCAAAAGCAAATGCCAACACATAAGCTTAACAAGAACAACCAACAAAATGGCGAAGAAATCGCCGGGAACTCAACGGATGTTCAAGTCACGAAGCCAAAGGAGAGACCTCGAATCTGTTTTCTTCCAAAGCACATGGACTCTCAAAGTAGTCAGCCTAATAATATCATCAGCACAATCAGTAGGGGAAGGTGAAGGCGGGGTGACGGAATCAGAGAAGACAATGTCATTTCTAGTCTTCCAAATGCTATACAAAAAATTGGTCAAGGCGAGACTACACGCCTGGAGCTGGAATTTGGACTGACCAGGCCAGGAAGACAAATGGGAGAAGCAGCCGTCAATAGAGGCAGGCAGATTCGACCATTTGACCCACAAAAGAACCCGACGAAGGGCGCGACGAACAAACGAGCAGGAGGACCAAAGATGGGCATTAGACTTATCCTCCTCTCGACAAAGAACACACACATTACTCAAAAGGGGGACCCAGCGACCAACACGGTCCATAGTAGGTAGACGACCAAGTAAAGCAAGCCAAGAAATAAACGAAGCTTTAGGTTGGTGCATACCTTTCCAGACAAGCTGATCCCAGGAAACAGAAGCAGCAGATCTACAGAACTTCCCAGAAGGCGAGACAAGCGTAGCAAACAACTGAGCGGGGTCATCAAGGAGAAGAAGAGAATCACGAATGCGCAACAAATTCTTCCAAGTCCAACTGTCCAGCAAATGCATCTGAACATCCCAAATATCATCCGGCGAGGCATAGCTAGTAGAGACCCAAGACTTCCATAGACTATGCGAGTCAGTGGAGGCCACATCAAATATGGCCTTGGCCATAGAAGCACGATTCCAAGAAAGCAGTTCCTTAAAACCGAGACCACCCTCACTCTTCGGTTTACAAACCGTCTTCCAAGCAACAAGACAACACTTGGAATCAGTGCAGCCAGACCAGAGGAAAGCACGCAGAATAGACTGCACAGATTTGAGAACACGCTTGGGGAAGGGGAGAATTTTGCACCAGAAATTCTGAATACCATAAACAGTGAAGCTTACCAAACAGTGAAGCCGTTTCGGTCAAACCTGAACTGATCCGTACATCTCGAAACTCGTCGAGGGATCCACTTTTCACATATTTTCTTTCATTTAAATTAAAAGTAATAATGAATTTTATTAAATAATAATAATATAATAATATTGTATTATAAAAATATTGATAATTTATTTTTTATTACAATAAAAATATCGAATATTTGAAACCCACTGGGTTGACCTAACCCGAACTCGACCAATGGTCGACTCGCTTAACCCAAACCCGTTTTCCATCTGAATCCAAACCCGACCCGTTTGCCAGATCTAATTTTCCTTTATCAAATAAGAGGTAAAAAATGAGACCGAAAAATGAAGAGGTTAAGATTTAAAAAGTGTTTGCTAATTAAATATATCTTCTTCTTTTTTATTTATTTAGAAAACATGTTACTTATACATTTTATAAATCATTTTTCTATCTTAACCCGTAATTTTAATAAGTTGATATGATTTATGTTGGCTTATTTTCTTTATAATACATTTTATCTAAAGAAAATTTTATTTATGCATATATTTGATATTATTTCCAATTATATGTGTAACGCCCCAAAAATTACTCTTAATAGGGGGTCACAGCGCCAGGAATTTCCAGCAGAAATTCCCTTAGGCTTTCTAAAAAAAAATGAAATTCAACCTGTAGCACATAAACTAGCAACATTCAATCACAAGATAAAACCTGGTTCCAACAACCATTTCCAAAGAGAAGAACATATATACATGGGTCGGCGTTCACAGACGCTACAACGACCCGTCAAACCAGCCAAGCACCACCATTCAACTAGAGTCTCACCAGAAGACATCTCAAAAACCAAAACAGTAAAACACACATAAAAACAAACATGCAGAAATTAAACCCATCCTAACTTTCGCATCACGTCACACGTTCACCTCCACGCTCCGGTACTACCTGCGCATCTGGTCATGTAAAAAACACAACCAGTTCCCCCACCGAAATGGGGGTTAGTCTCCAACCAGACTAGCAAGTATATAAGCGAATTAATTACATAGAATAACATAAATAAAGGGATTAGAATAAGCAGATACCACAAAGTACAATACAAAGAAAACAAGCATGTAAGCGACTAATCATACAACATCACATTGTAAACCAAAAGAAGGAACTTTTACGAAAACGTTTTTGAAAACATGACCAAGCCTGTCTTGGCCATGAAGGTACCTTCTAACCCAAAAACTATGGGTACAAAACCTTTACCTGCCGGAGGGACACGGTATCGTTAGCTAGACGAACCCCCCTACCACGACACAAGTAAAGCACCTTCCATGATCCACCCGGACACCGGGAAGCAATCAAGGAATGATTTAAAACCATTTACATGCTAAGCGGGGGTCGGAACAATCCTTACCCGCACAAATCATATCCACAAGTGTTGTCACTTCTCAAAGAAATCAATAAAACAAGTATTTCATAAACAAAGATATCCACGACGTCTACACACAAATAATACTAATTCTATCATGGAAGAATACCAAATTACCAACATCACTTCACATACAAATGCATATCAAGACACAAAGTCAAGAAACAAACATCATATATATGTAATGCATTTACGGTTTCATGCATAGTCCAATAGCCTAAATTTATACCAATCACGTAAGTAATCGCAAATAACTTGCCTCGACAAGTCTCGTACGTAAAGAAACTTATGAGCTATCACCTCAGACGTGACCTTAACTCAACTCAACTTGGGGAGATTCCCAAATCTGCATACAAAACGATTTTGGCCATAACTTTCATTATACAACTCGGAATTGAATTTCGCAAAATTCCAGACGCTCGTATGAAAGTCCTCTATTTACTGAATCAGTCCCTTTATTTTTCATAATTACAGAACGAGAACGATATTTCCAGCAGTGAACAATTCAGCCCTAACTTCACTAGTTTTACTTCCAAACCTCAAATCCAATCCATCCATCCCTCTATAATCATCAAACCACCTCTAATAACTCATGATTGACATACAAATTCAGATTGACATACACATGAACAATTCTTGAATTTTTCCCCAAAAACTTAAACTAAGCTTTCCTCAAGCTTTCTTATACAAATATGACTTCCTTGCCTTACCAATAGCATGCTTTTGACATAAGGAACTCAAATCCAACATCAACATAACATAACAAGAGATAAATAGCTTGCGAGCACCTCTTCCGCGCGTGAATGAGGAAGAGATTGTTCTGGTAGGACCCGCACTAGTTCAGTATCGCGCATTCCTTCAGACGTTGGGACAGAGCACGGACAGGGGCCGAAACCAAGAGCAACCAAGGGCTGAGGCCCGCGAGCAGGAGCAGAATCAGGGTGAACGAGAGCAACCAATCGCTGAGGAGAGTGCTGAGCACGTACCCGACGACAGAATCTCAATGTCACGTAGGACCAGGGTCGAGGGACGCGAGAGGGCTTGTCACCCTGGTAGGTTTGATTTGAATCAAGCCCCCGTGAGCTACGTAGAGAACCGATCTTACAGGGGAAGAACCGAAACAAGGGGACATGGGATTCGTGCCGAGCAAGGACCTTCTCGCTACCAGTATGAGGGGGAACCTTATTACAACCAGGCAACCTGTCCGCGGCAAGCTTACGAGGCCTATCCGTCCGATAACCCGTCAGCCTTGTTCGGCCCGATTGCTTTCGCGGACCACATAGTCAGGTCAGTCCCTCTACCTAATTTCAGATTCCCTATTATCAAAGAATACAATGGCAAAGAAGATCCCAGCGAACACCTAGCACGCTACAAGTATGCTATGCTCGCAAGGTGCCCTGATGAAGCCACGATGTGCAAAGGTTTCCCAGGCACCCTCGCGGGTCCCGCCATGACCTGGATGCTTAACCAACCGTCAGGGAGCATCCATTTTTTCGCTGACCTAGAGAAGAGTTTCTTGCTGCACTTTGGATCCTCAAGGAAAAGAAAAGTGACTATGCAAGATGTAGTGGGTGTCAAACAAGGACCAAACGAATCACTAGAGGGTTATGTCAGGAGGTTCTCGGAAAAGATCTTAGAAGCCGAAGATTTTCATGATAAAACCGCCCGGGTCGTGTTCCTGGACGGTCTCACAGATGGAAGCTCCTTCAAGCAATACCTATACCGCAAGAAAGATTTGGACTACCAGGGCATGCTCGAAAGAGCATATACAGAGATTAACGTGGAAGCGCACTCAGGTTCCGCGTTGAAAGGAAATAACCAGAATAAGTCTGCTCAGGGTCAAAAGAGAGACAACCAAAACTGGGGCAACAAGCGCCATCAAGGTAGTCAGGGAAAGGAACAGATCGACTCGCGAGTGCCTGGTTTGCAGATTCAAGATCAGAATCAGGGTAAAAAACAGTTCAGGGGCCAGAATCATGATCAGAATCAGTTTCACTCACAAAATTTTGTAACCAAGCAGGATAACCGTCGCGAGTCTGAAAGGAGATGGGATCGCGGCCGTGGTCGCTATGAGTCAACCACATGGTGTGAGTACCACAGAGTGGATACTCACCCTACAGAGGAATGTAGGTCGCGACCTCACCACCCGAGAGAGCAGGAAGTCTTAACTGCTCAGAGAGGAAATGGTGATGGAGGTCGCGGCAACACAAAAAGGGGGGGTAAGAGGAGGTAGAACACAGAACGAGATAAGGCAGCAAACCCCCGCGAGAAATAACCAGAATCAGGGTCCTAATCGCCACCCAAACCAGAACTTCCCTCACTTGGATGGCCATATAGGTACAATCGCAGGCCGCCATGAACCCATTCCCCTAGGCAAACGAGAGCAAAGGCTCATTAACAACGCGCCCAAGCCTCAGGGAAAGCCAATCTATAGTATCGCGAGATCGAAGTCTGAGCCTTACACGCTTGTTTTCAACGACAAGGAAGTGGATACCTGGGCTGTCGAGGCCGCTGACCCACTAGTCATTCATGCTCAGATTGGAACCAAACTTGTGAAAAGGATTCTTGTGGACACAGGGAGCTCGGCCGATATACTATACTGGGACGCGTTCGAGAAAATGGGGATTGATCAGTCTACACGCAGGCCTACTAAAACCACACTGGTGGAATTCGTGGGTGACAGAGTGAGGGCCCTGGGCGTCGTCACCCTAGATCTCATCCTGGGTGAAGAAACCGGGTCAAGAAGATCAGAAAAAATAGATTTCGTAGTAATCCCAATAACATCCTCCTACAATGCGATACTGGGACGCGAGACTCTGTGCAAGTTTGAAGCAGTCGTGTCAATCTGTCATTTTTGCCTTAAGTTCCCAACATCGTCCGGAGTAGGAGTCGCGAGAGGAAACAAAGAAGAGAGCCGTATCTGCTACGTATCATCCAAAAAGGGCAGCACCAAGGCCTTGCTCGCCAACCAGTTATTTATTCCAGGGTTGCCTCACGTGTTTGAGGAGGCCGAGTTGGAGGTACGTGCCTCTCCGAGGCCGCGAGATACTGGAGAAGAAGAAGAAGAGGGACACAAACCACATTTCGATGGGTTTGAGAAACAGACAATCACTCCATTCCCCAACAAAGAGGAGAAGCTCTATGTAGGGGGAAAATTGGATCAGAAAGTTGTGCAAGAGATTGAGACCTTGCTCGCCCGCTCCCGGGATGTGTTCGCGTGGACACCAAAGGATTTGAGAGGGATTCCAGCGAGTGTCATGACCCACTCCCTGAACATTAGTCCAGAGGTCAAGCCGCGTAGACAGAAGAAGCGAAAGCAGGCAGGACCAAAGAACGCGGCAGCTGCTGTGGAACTCGCGAAATTGATAAAAGCAGGGTTTGTTAGGCCAGTGCAATACCCGACGTGGCTGTCAAACGTAGTAATGGTAGAAAAAAATCCCAAAGGGACGGGAAAATGGCGCATGTGCGTAGATTTCACTGGTCTCAATAAGGCATGCCCCAAAGACAGCTACCCATTACCTTCTATCGACCAATTAGTGGACTCCACCGCGGGTCATGAAGCTCTGAGTTTCTTGGACGCGTACTCGGGGTATAATCAGGTCATGATGAATCCAGCCGACTCGGGGCACACGGCTTTTATTACAGACAAGGGAACCTTCTGCTATAAAGTAATGCCCTTCGGCTTGAAAAATGCGGGAGCCACATTCCAGAGGCTGGCGGACATGATCTTTAGCGAGCAAAGGGGTGACACCATGGAGGCCTATGTTGATGACATAGTAGTTAAGAGCAAGAAGCAGGCAGATCACGCTCGCGACCTAGCAGAAGTTTTTGAAACTCTGGGAAAGTACGGTATGAGCCTTAATCCCGAGACATGTGTCTTCGGGGTCACCGAGGGCAAGTTCCTGGGATTTCAGATCAGTGCACGCGGTGTCGAGGTCAATCCAGATAAGGTCCAAGCTGTAATAGATCTGCAACCGCCAAGATCCACTCATGACGTCCAAAAGTTTGTAGGGAAAGTTAACTATCTCGGGAGGTTTTGTGCCAAGCTCGCGGAGCGAAACCTCCCCTTCTTTGACATATTGAGGAAACCGAAAAGCTTCGAATGGACTGAGGAGTGTGAAAGGGCGTTTATGAGCCTCAAAGAGCATCTGGCAAAACTCCCAACACTTGCGTCACCGATACCTGGTGAAGGCTTGCAGCTGTACCTCGCGGCGGGCACGCGTGCAGTTAGCGCAGTATTGGTGAGAGAACAGCGGGTCCCCGTCTATTTCGTCAGTAAAGCACTTCTGTCAGCCGAGACCAGATATTCGCCCATTGAGAAAGCAGTACTCGCGTTGATAACAGCCGCTCGTAAGCTCCGACCTTATTTCCACGCTCACCCCATCGAGGTATTGACAGATTTACCACTCCCATCTTTCATGAGTAAGCCGACAGCCTCTGGGAGGCTCGCTAAATGGGTGATTGAGATGACTGAATTTGACGTAGTCTATAGACCGCGGCCCGCAATCAAAGCGCAAGCTTTGGCTGATTTCATTGTTGAAACAAGTTTCAGAGAGTTAGAAAAAGATGATATATCTCCAGAACACCCCGCGCGGGTAATGCACATTGACGGGGCAGTAAACGTAGACGGTTGCGGGGCGGGAGTCGTCTTGACATCCCCAGCCGGGGATAAGGTCGACCACGCGATTGCACTAAAATTCAAAGCCACTAATAACGAAGCAGAGTATGAAGCGCTCATCGCAGGACTGGAAATCGCAATTCACGCGAGTATTCACGTGGTGAAGTGTCTGAGCGACTCTCAGATTGTTGTGAATCAAATCAATGGGACCTACGAAGCTCGAACAGGCAATCTCCCCAGATATCATGCGAGAGCTACTACCTTGATTTCGTTGTTCAGGCATTTTGAGATTGAAGCAATATCGAGGGAAGAAAACACCCGAGCTGATGAACTCGCGAAGTGAGGTTCCCAAGCTCAGTACGCGAATATGGAACGTCCCGATGGGAATTCTGCCGTCGTTTTCAAGGATGAAAAGAGCCAGTACTTCCGGTTAGTAAAGTCTGAGAGCGCCATAAGCAATCAGGTGGAGCTGATGGAGATAGACGAGCCAGTCGCGCACCCCTATAATTCAATATCTTGCAAGCGGAACAGGACCCTCGGATCCGAAAGAAATGAGAAAACTTGTCTCTATGGCTGCGCGTTTCTACATGAGTCGTGGAGAACTTTACAAAAGGGGATACGGACCACGCGAGCTCAGGTGTCTATCTAAGACAGATAGTGACGTGCTTATAAGAGAGCTGCACGCGGGGTTGTGTGGAACCCACGCAGGTTGGAGACCTATGGTCTATAAGGCATTAAGACAAGGGAGCTTTTGGCCCACCATGAAACAAGACGCACAACGCGAGTCGCAGAACTGTAAGCCATGTCAGTACTTTGCCCCAGCTTCTCATCAACCAGGTGTAGAGTTGCAGATAATATCAAGCCCCTGTCCCTTCGCGATGTGGGGGCTAGATTTGTTAGGACCTTTCAAGCCCAAAGCGCCTGGTCAATTAGAGTACATCATCGTAGCAGTCGATTATTTCACCAAATGGATCGAAGCCGAGGCTCTCGCAAGCACTACCGTCCCGGCAGTTAAAAAATTCCTATGGAGAAATATCATCTGCAGATATGGTCTCCCTCATGAGATCATAACCGATAGAGGACCACAATTCAATTCCCCGCAGCTGCTCACGTGGTGTAGTGACATAGGAATCGCCTTAAGAATCGCATCAGTCGCTCACCCGCATTGCAATGGCCAAGTAGAAGCCGTGAACAAAAGTATTGTCATGGACCTGAAAAGGCGGCTGGAAGGCTCCAAGGGCAAGTGGGCCGAAGTATTACCTCTAGTACTCTGGGCAAACAGAACCACAATAAAGAAGGCAACAGGGGAAACACCTTTTGCTCTCGCTTATGGAGTATAAGCCACAGTGCCAGTCGAGTTCATTGTGCCCACGGATCGCGTAATTCAGTATAGCCCGATCGACAACGACCAAAAAATGCAGCTAGAGTTGCAGATGCGGAAAGAAACTCGCGACTTAGCAACTATCAGAGCGGCCAATCATAAAGCCAGCGTCGCGAAGTATTATAACAAGCACGTGAAGTTGAGGGGTTTCGCCAGAGGAGACCTCGTGCTCCGTAGAACAGAAGGAGGAAAGCTCGACCCCAACTGGGAAGGACCTTACATTATAGTTCGCGAAGTCGCACCCGGGGCATATCGCCTCAAGGATCACTCTGGGAATCACATTGCCAACTCTTGGAACGTGATGCGACTTCGTCGCTTCTATGCCTAATCCTCTCACAAAACTCAGGTACGTTTTAACAAAGTTTAGTAGAGCAAAATTTTTTCTCATACATGGTCACAATACTTATCGCATTAAGGCACTAAAACATTCGATTACTATAGCATGATAAGTACAGGTTGTGACACCAGTAATTCGTTATCACACGAGTCGGGGTTAACAAGGAATAAGTATCACAGCCTGGTCGACCAATGCTCGTCCACCTAAAAGGGTAGCGCCACTCAAAAGGCAAAAGCCGTCGGCCGCTTCACTGGGCTGAGCTAAAAAAAACCCCCGGGTCGCGTGTCCAGCTTCCAGGGTTGAGCTAAAAAACTCTCCTTAATTGGTCGCGAAAGCATGGACGGGTTTACGCCAATGAGCTCACCCGCCATGATTCCGCTTCACTGGGCTGGGCTAAAAAACCCCCCCGGGTCGCGTGTCCAGCTTCCAGGGTTGAGCTAAAAAACTCTCCTTGGTCGCGACAGCATGGACGGGTTTACGCCAATGAGCTCACCCGCCATGATTCCGCTTCACTGAGCTGGGCTAAAAAAACCCCCCGGGTCGCGTGTCCAGCTTCCAGGGTTGAGCTAAAAAACTCTCCTTGGTCGCGAAAGCATGGACGGGTTTACGCCAATGAGCTCACCCGCCATGATTCCGCTTCACTGGACTGGGCTAAACCCCCCCCCCCCGGGTCGCGTGTCCAGCTTCCATGGTTGAGCTAAAAAACTCTCCTTGGTCGCGAAAGCATGGACGGGTTTACGCCAATGAGCTCACCCGCCATGATTCCGCTTCACTGGGTTGGGCTAAAAAAACCCCCGGGTCGCGTGTCCAGCTTCCATGGTTGAGCTAAAAAACTCTCCTTGGTCGCGAAAGCATGGACGGGTTCACGCCAATGAGCTCACCCGCCATGAGTCCGCAAAAGCATAGACGGGTTCACATCATGACACGTCTTTTAAAAATTCTTAACCACTTGAAAATAAAGACCAAATATTGAATGCCTCTCTACATGTGCAGTGCTTAATATCCCCGCAAAAGCAACGTCATGCCCAGATCATCTCTACAAAGTCAAGAAATTCTCTGCAGCAACCATACCGAAGAAAAACTGTTCTGATGCTTCGCGACTACAAGAGCTCAGGACAAACCCCGCGAGTATCAACAGCCACTAAGAGCTAAAGCGCGAAACCCTGTCACCGGCTAGAGAGAACATACTGAACAGGACTCGGCTGTAACGTTCATGCAATAGCTAACAGGAGAATAGTTTGCAATGCTTTATGATTCTCACAAAAATTATGTAACACCTTCAGTTTTACCTTTTACTATTCAAGAGGGATCGTAGTTATGAAACACTCATCTCTTTACGTTTTATTTTTCGCAAAATTACTCCACTTTTCCGAAACACAAAACGGGGGGAACGAGGCGAGATAAGTGTATACAAAACAAGTAGACGGATAAGTAAAACCAAAAATATAGAACAAAACAGCATATAGCTCGCGACAACCATGGCCGCATTAAAAAAGAATAATTACATAAGAGCCCAATTCTCGCGACAGTAACACCAAAAACATACATTGTTCGAAAGACCACCAGGCCTTGTCGAAAGGTTAATAAACATTACTTAGCGAGAGACTCAGGAGCAATCCCCACATCCTCTACGCTATCCGCCTCTAAATCCACGACGTCTTGAGCATCAACTACCCGCGATCCTGACCCCCCCGCTTGATCTAAGCGAGAACGCTTCAGGGAGGGCTGAATGGTGTCAAGAAGAGCGTCGGGCGCGAATACCTTTCTCTTACGAGGAGAGAGGGCCGGAGAAGGAGGGCTCGGAAGCGTGTGAGGAGCAGGTTCCAACCTTTCGGGCGGAGGTGGAATGACCATCTTCGGAAGAGGGGGCTTGGGCACTTGATTCTCTTTACCCTTAACGATGCCTTTCTTAGGCGCAAGACGCGTTACGCCCCAAGCCTCGAGTGGAGTATCCCCATCATCAATGAAAGTTCCCGGCACCGGGGGCTCATACTCGGGAAGGTCGGTGGAAAAACCACATAAGTCTTGAGCGTTGAAGGGGAAATCTTTGACTTTGTACTTTCGCATCTGAACCTTCACCATACAAAGGAGAAGCGTGTTGACAACATTTTTGTAAAAATCCACGCGAGCACGTTGACGATAACCCCCGCAATACTCTTCCACCGCCATGTTCCTCTCATAGGCAATTCTCTCAGACATCGTCGCGTGAAGCTTCTCATTTTCTTGTCTGAGGTCGTTCACTTGCGTGTTATACTCAGTGACGATGTTGACATGGGTGGACCTCTCATACGCGAGTTGGGCTTCCTGCTCTTTTATCTTCGCGTCTTTAGATTCCCCTAACGCGTTAGCCTTCGAAAGCTCCACCTCCAAAGCTTTCTTTTCCCCCATGAGCCGAGACTTAGCCGCTCTGTTGGCATCACGGATTGACTGGTCCTCATCCGTCAACTCCTTAAGTTTGTCCTCCGCCGCAAGCACCCTCCGACTTGCGCTCGCGATAATGTTCATCCCCTGCAAAATGACCAACTCCAGGGTTAAAAATACCCCAAAGAAACAAGAAATAGGTAAGAACACGAAACTTACCGCAAAGAGTAGTTTAGACAGGCCACCAGGCCTATCCGAGACTTCCTCGTAGAGGCTAGGTTCGGGGGGGGAAAACAGTTGGAATCGATTCAAAGAAGGCACACGTTGCAGATAAACCGTGAATGAAAGTGGGGTTCACAACCGGAGAATCGGTAGGCTCTGGAGAGGAGACGAACTCCACTTCTGTCGTCCTCTTGCGACTTCTCTCGGATACTTTTTGCTTCCCCTTATCGCGAGATGATATTTCGCGACACCTCTTGGTCTGAGGGACCTCCTCAGAAACTGTGGTCGCGAGCTCAGCTGGCGACCCCGATACAGCAGGGGGAGGAGCAAGGGTCACACCGGGGACAGACGAAATATTGTGAGCATGAGCCTCGAGGGTTAGGGAGCCAGCCTCGTCAAAAACCAACCCCTCCAAGTCCGGAAGATCAGAGAACATATCAGCATCTGCAAAAACCACCACAAGTGAGTATAAAAAAAAAAGTATAAAAAAAATAATAATAATAAACGCGAGCGCTAAAAACAAACACACGGACAAAAACCTCGGGCATGAGCTTTGAGGCTAAGTCCCCTGGAAACCAGTAAAGCATCCGAGATTGTCAACTCAAAACGTTTTTGAACAGCTTTGTCAGGGTAATCCTTATAGTCATGGATGAATTTATCACGAGTCTCCTTTGGAAAAAAGCACGGAGCCTTTCTCGCATGAGGCTCGCGTACTTGAACAGAAATTTCGGAACCAAGAGGGGGACGAACTAAAAACCAACACGTTTCCCACCCCTCAATCTTTGAGCGCAATCGGAAGGCACTAGGAGTCTTGGCTTGAGCAGTATAAAATCCATCCTCGCGGGAGTTCTTCTTATACGAATTAATAAGAGCGTAGTGAGGCGTATTGGGAGCTATCCCAATATCCTGACATCGCATGATGTAAACGATCAGCGAACTCCAGAAGTTTGGATGCATCTGTGAAGGGCTGAAGCCTAAATCCGCCATCACTTCAGTCTGAAAGGACGTCCACGGGAGACGGAAGCCAGCTTCTAAAGATTGCCTGCTCAAAGCAAAGAAGGGCCCGTATTGGTCGAGGGAAGTGCCCTCGTGGTCGGGGAGGGCAAAGATGGTCCCTTCAGGAAAAGGGTATCGCGTGGTGAGACGGCGAAGATCGTCAAAATTAAGACTGTTGCAATGGGCCGTGTTAGGAATTAAGGTGCGAGTATGTTTTATTCTCTTTGTAAGGATATTTATTCGACCAGGATCCGCGAGAAAGGGTTTCTCTATTACTATATGGGGTAAGGACCCCTTATGGGAGAAGAAGCTGGCAAATTGACCATAATTGGTCTCGGCTCGCTCTTGAATAACGCGAGACGGGAGTCTGGTTTTAGATTTTTTGGACGTCTTCGCTTTGCTCCATTTGGATTTCCTAGTGACGCGAGATCGTCTACAAGAGCTGGGCTCGCGACCATCAGAGCCCCCCTCGGATCCAGACGTAGTGCGCCCCGAATACTCAGCCCGAGCTGGGCGTTCATAGAAATCATCGCTACCTGAAAGCGTAGGCAAAGTAAGTTTCAGTTTTCCAGGGATGGAAAGAGGAAAAAGAGAACATCGAAAGTGGGAACAACGTGAGTCTAAGGAAACTAACGCGAGGCAGTAGGAAGTGAACAAACAAGAAATCCCTGGAAAAACTGAAACTCGAAAGATCAAAGGAGAAGTTAAAACGACATCAAGATGGACCAGGCCCAAGAACACGGAGAACCTTGCGGAGGTCTAAAAATGGCGGAATTGACCGAAACACGTGTGTTTTCCTAAACAACATATTGAGAAACAAGAGTCGGAAGGAGAATCCGGCACGAGAAACACCCAATGGACAAACAATCACTGACGGAAACCTATCAAATCGAAGAGCCCGAGCAAAAATTCTGACAGCAGTTATAAGCAAGAAGAAGTCGAGCGACGAATCTGTGGGAAACCCTAAAATCAAGCCAAAACGAAGTAGAAAAGGGAAGGAAGAACGATAGACTAACCTGCCATCGAAAATCGGGTGAGAGCGGCGGCGAAAACGACAGTAGGGAAGGAGAGAGCACCGGCGAAGAGGATGTATTTGCAGTTTGAAGAGAACGACGAAGAATTGTGGCGGAATGAAAAAAGGAAGACGAAGATGGGTATTTATAAGGAAAAATCGGGAAAAGAAGGTGCAATGAGAAGACGACACGTGGACAACATGCGCCCAATGCGGGAATTCGTAAAGGTTTTTGAATTCAAAACGTCGCTCCGAGAAGTTTAATCAAAACACACGCGACCATTGCACGCGATGCAATCATACCAAGTCAGGGGGCCACTATCATATCGAGAACGCGACTTCAAGAAGACAAACCCAAGCCTTAAGCTATTCAGCGTAAAAGCTTGGGGGGCTGGATGTTGGAGCCGGTTCTCGATGGGCTCGCGAAGCCCAAAGGGAATCAGGTTAGGCCCATTGAACGCGAGCCGGATCGGTCCATGAAGTCAGCCCAGAAGAACGAAAGTGGCCCATAAGCAGACGAAGCCCAGAAAGAGGATTCGACGAGATTAGGTATCAAGGGGCAAATTGGTAATTGACTCGCGTGGGCCCCTGACAAGAGTATAAGAACACAACTCGATAGAGGACGGGACATCATTACTAAAAGAAAAACGCTTCATCATCCTCTCTCGAGTGAGAAAAACACAGAAACGAGCCTAAGTTTCAATCTTCCTAAACGACCTTCTCCTTGAGGCGTTTGGACGAACAACACTTGGTTTGTGACTCCCGGTGTTGCTATCGATCTTTTAATGTTGAGATGAGTGATTTCTAAGGCCATTCGGTTTATTGGTAGCATAGAACTTGAAACGTTTTAACTGACATTTTGAGCTCTCCTTTCCTTACCTTACATCTTCCTACCCTCTCTTACTCTTGCGTCACTTTGTCGTCTCTGGTTGCTTATTTGCTTCTTGTCTAATTTGAGCGTCGGAGAGCCAAATCTGGAGACCCCCCCCCCCCTCTTGGTTTGGTTGCGCAGGTACTGCAGGTGCCAAGAGCGAGGTTAGTCTTTAGGAAGAAGACGACGTGAAGTATTATATACAAGTTGTTTGTCCAGACTCGCGGAAGAGGTCTTCAGAATTCTTTCGAAGAGCTGACGCCCTGTGTCTCGCGAAGTGTTGTGTCGCGAGGCGACAACTTCTAGGCCCCAACAACCATGACAAAGGAGAGCCAAAGAGAGAAATTCTTACCTTAATTGAGATTTCCACTTGATTTTGATAAGAAATCCTTGAAAAAAAACTTGTGTTATGATGAAGAAATGAGTTAGGAAGATGAAGGATGAGGTGTAGAGGGGCTGGTTATGGAGGAAAGGATGAGGACGAGAGGAAGGCTCAAGAGAGATAGAAAAAGACACAAGTAGGACCAAGATATTTATGTAGGAAATCAAATTTTTATTAAATCAATATTTTATTTGCTTTTTATTTAGGAAATCATGATTAAATCATAATATACACACTTATGTATATATATATGTATGTATAGTTTAAAAAAAAAATGGATCAACTTCGAAAATAATTCCGACGTCGTACATAAATCGTGTACGCATCGCCAAACGATAAGATTTCAAGAATCGCGAAAATAAAACATACTTGCGTCTTTTATCAAAATAATCTATAAATACATATTATGTTTATCAAAATAAAATTTCTGGAATAGAAACTAAGGTGGTATTACACTCCACCCCCCTTATAAAAAGTTTCGTCCTCGAAACTAGGATTCAAAGAGGTTTGGATATTTCTCTCGCATGCTGGCTTCTGTCTCCCATGTGGCTGCATCAGTACCATGTTTAGACCATAACACCTTCACTACCGGAATTACTTTATTCCTCAACTGCTTTTTTTCATAAGCAAGTATTTTTATCGGTTCCTCCTCATACGTGCAATCTCCCTCGAACTCGGTATCCTCATACTTGATAACATGGGAAGGGTCGGGAACATATTTCCTTAGCTGGGAAACATGGAATACACTATGCACCCGACTCATAACTGGGGGTAGGGCAAGCCGATAGGTTGATGCTCCAACCTTATCCAAGATCTCAAAAGGACCCACATATCGAGGACTTAGCTTGCCCTTCTTGCCAAATCTGAATACGCCCTTAGTAGGTGAAACGCGAACAAACACATGGTCACCTACTTTGAATTCCAGTGGTCTACGACGAATATCTGCATAAGATTTCTGGCGGCTTTGTGTTGTTAATATCCTTTGCCTTATCATGGCTACTTCTTCTTGTGTCTTCCTTAAAGTATCTGGGCTCGTCAAGCTTGTTTCTGATAAGTCATCCCAACATAGTGGTGATCGACATTTACGACCATTAAAGGCTTCATACGGGGCCATTTCAATTGATGTGTGCCAACTGTTATTATAAGTAAATTCCACCAATGGTAACTTAGCTTCCCACTTACCTGGCCAGTCTAATACACACACTCTTAAAATGTCCTCGAGAGTTTGTATAGTTCTCTCCGTTTGACAGTCAGTTTGTGGGTGGAAAGCAGTACTGAACCTCAACTCAGTTCCCATGGCTGCATGTAGTGACTTCCAGAAATGTGACACAAAGCGTCCATCACGATCAGACACTATAGTTTTGGGAATGCCATGCAGACGTACAATTTCTTGAATATATACTTCAGCAAGTCTATATGGTCCCCACGTTTTCTTAATAGGAAGAAAATGAGCAGATTTGGTCAATTGGTCTACTATGACCCAGATGGTGTCCATGCCTCTTGTCTTGATGTTGGGGGCAATCCCGACACAAAGTCCATGGCTATATCGTCCCATTTCCATTCTGGAATAGGTAATGGTTGTAATTCTCCAGCCGGTCTTTGATGTTCAATCTTCACTTGCTGACATGTAAGACATTTAGCTACAAATTTAGCGACCTTTCTTTTCATATTACTCCACCAGAAATTCTTTTTGAGGTCCTTATACATCTTATTAGCTCCAGGGTGAATCGAATATGGAGAAGCATGAGCCTCTTTCAAAATCATGGTCTTTATTTCATCGTCCCCAGGCACACATATTCGGTTCTTGAACCTAAGGATCCCGTCATCATGAAAAATAAAGCCCGGGGACTTACCTTGAAGGATGCCATCCTAGATCTTGTTCAATACGAGGTCATCAAGCTGCTTCTTCTTAATTGCCTCTAATAAAGATGATTCGATCTCCAAGAAATATAGTTGCCCTTGGTGCTTCTGAAACCTGACCTCAATCTCATATCGAGTCAATTCTTTCTGTAATTCTATTTGATGTGTTAGGCATGCAATCATTGTCTCTTGGGATGACTTCCTACTTAGTGCGTCGGCCACCACATTGGTTTTGCCTGGATGATACAAGATCTCAATATCATAATCTTTCAACATCTCTAACCATCTTCTCTGCCTCATGTTCAATTCCTTTTGAGTGAAGATATACTTCAAACTCTTATGGTCAGTATAAATCTGGAAACTCACCCCATAGAGATAATGTCTCCAGATCTTCAAAGCAAAAATCACAGCTGCAAGTTCTAAATCATGAGTAGGGTAGTTTACTTCATGGGTCTTTAATTGACGGGAAGCGTATGCAATTACCCTACCATGTTGCATCAAAACACAGCCAAGGCCTTGTTTCGAGGCGTCACTATATATAACAAAGCCTTCAGTTCCCTGGGGTAATGCTAACACTGGTGCACTGGTAAGTCTTTTCTTAAGCTCTGCAAAGCTCTCTTGACACTGTTTGTCCCATTCAAACTTCTTTGCCTTACGTAACAGATTAGTGAGTGGTTGGGCGATCTTGGAAAAGCCTTCCACAAACCTACGATAATATCCTGCCAAGCCTAAGAAACTCCTTACTTCCTTCACATTCTTTGGTGGCATCCATTCAGCTACTGCCTGGATCTTCTGTGGGTCAACCTTTACTCCTTCATGAGAAACTATGTGACCTAGGAATGCCACCTCAGTCATCCAGAAATCACACTTTGATAGTTTAGCAAACAACCGTTGTTGCCTCAATATACTGAGAACTGTTCTGAGATGCTCTGCATGCTCTTCTCTACTTCGGGAGTAAATCGGAATATCATCTATGAAGACCACGACGAACCGGTCCAAAAATTGGATGAAAATACGGTTCATTAATTCCATGAATGCAACTGGAGCATTAGTTAGTCCAAACGACATCACCACAAACTCATAGTGACCATATCTTGAACGGAATGCCGTCTTAGCAATATCTTCTTCTCGAATCCTTAACTGATGATAACCTGACCTTAGATCAATCTTTGAGAAAACAATTGCACCCTGTAATTGATCTAATAGGTCATCTATCCAAGGAAATGGATATTTATTCTTGATTGTCACCTTATTCAATTCTATATAATCAACGCAGAGACGTAAGGAACCATCCTTCTTCTTTACGAACAACACAGGTGCACCCCACGGAGATGCACTCGGTCTAATGAATCCCTTCTCCATCAGTTCTTCAAGTTGCTTCTTTAGTTCCAGCATTTCCGGTGGTGCCATTCTATAATGCGCCCTAGACACTGGAGCGGTTACATGCTCAACCTCGATTGCAAAATCCACATCTCTATGAGGAGGTAGATCTGTTAAATCTTATGGGAATACGTCTGGGAATTCACAAACAATGGAAATTTTTGATAATTCAGGCTTTTCTTTTTCCTTTTCCAAGGCATAACACATGTATTCTTGACATCCCTTCCTTAACAGCTTCAAGGCTTCCATTGCAGTAATAATTAACCCAACTTTACTAGGGTCACATCCCTGAAACACCAGCGTTAAGCCATCTTTGGCGGTGAGCGTGACAATTCTCCCAACTCATTACTCCCTCTGTGGGCTTAACCATGTCCCACCAGTCATCGGCATCTTTTGCAAGATAAAATGAAGCATTCGATACTTTTTTCTCTACTGGACACTCGACTCTGTCAAGGAGCTTTTCCATCTGCTTGAGCCAATGTTCAACTTCTACTGGCTCACCAGTTCCATCATAAGTTGGTGGCTTCAACTTCTCTAATGCCGTTACTATACTAACAACATCCCTCCTTCCAGCATCTGGAGGCATTCCTGGAGTTAAAGGTGGCTGATTTTGTACTTGTGGGGGCACTATTTGGGCATATGTTGCTTGCATCGCCTGCCCAATCATCTGCTGAAGAGCAGTGTACAGTTCAATATTAATTCCAGCTGGCATACTAGCCGGTACTGGTGCACCTGGAGAAATAGGAGGAACTACTCGTGGACGCTCGGGTTGCACCTGTTGAGGGACATTCCTTTTAGCCACTCTTGGATTAGGACCCAACTGACTTTCTATGTCCTCCATTGGGGGTATATCTGTGTGGCTATCCCTAGAAACCTCTGGTTGTACCCCGTGAAACTTACGAGGCCGACCTCTGCCTCGGGTACCTCTACCAGACATTTGCACAACCAGATGTTAATTCAAACATGCACACATAGACATATAACCTTTTACACGTATGTAACATTTAAGAACTTATTTATTTAGACTACACATGGAGATGACAATGCGACGTGAGTGATGCTGACACTACCCAGTCCCAAAGAAATTAGAAACCTAGGCTCTGATACCAACTTCTGTAACGCCCCAAAAATTACTCTTAATAGGGGGTCACAGCGCCAGGAATTTCCAGCAGAAATTCCCTTAGGCTTTCTAAAAAAAAATGAAATTCAACCTGTAGCACATAAACTAGCAACATTCAATCACAAGATAAAACCTGGTTCCAACAACCATTTCCAAAGAGAAGAACATATATACATGGGTCAGCGTTCACAGACGCTACAACGACCCGTCAAACCAGCCAAGCACCACCATTCAACTAGAGTCTCACCAGAAGACATCTCAAAAACCAAAACAGTAAAACACACATAAAAACAAACATGCAGAAATTAAACCCATCCTAACTTTCGCATCACGTCACACGTTCACCTCCACGCTCCGGTACTACCTGTGCATCTGGTCATGTCAAAAACACAACCAGTTCCCCCACCGAAATGGGGGTTAGTCTCCAACCAGACTAGCAAGTATATAAGCGAATTAGTTACATAGAATAACATAAATAAAGGGATTAGAATAAGCAGATACCACAAAGTACAATACAAAGAAAACAAGCATGTAAGCGACTAATCATACAACATCACATTGTAAACCAAAAGAAGGAACTTTTACGAAAACGTTTTTGAAAACATGACCAAGCCTGTCTTGGCCATGAAGGTACCTTCTAACCCAAAAACTATGGGTACAGAACCTTTACCTGCCGGAGGGACACGGTATCGTTAGCTAGACGAACCCCCCTACCACGACACAAGTAAAGCACCTTCCATGATCCACCCGGACACCGGGAAGCAATCAAGGAATGATTTAAAACCATTTACATGCTAAGAGGGGGTCGGAACAATCCTTACCCGCACAAATCATATCCACAAGTGTTGTCACTTCTCAAAGAAATCTATAAAACAAGTATTTCATAAACAAAGATATCCACGACGTCTACACACAAATAATACTAATTCTATCATGGAAGAATACCAAATTACCAACATCACTTCACATACAAATGCATATCAAGACACAAAGTCAAGAAACAAACATCATATATATGTAATGCATTTACGGTTTCATGCATAGTCCAATAGCCTAAATTTATACCAATCACGTAAGTAATCGCAAATAACTTGCCTTGACAAGTCTCGTACGTAAAGAAACTTATGAGCTATCACCTCAGACGTGACCTTAACTCAACTCAACTTGGGGAGATTCCCGAATCTGCATACAAAACGATTTTGGCCATAACTTTCATTATACAACTCGGAATTGAATTTCGCAAAATTCCAGACGCTCGTATGAAAGTCCTCTATTTACTGAATCAGTCCCTTTATTTTTCATAATTACAGAACGAGAACGATATTTCCAGCAGTGAACAATTCAGCCCTAACTTCACTAGTTTTACTTCCAAACCTCAAATCCAATCCATCCATCCCTCTATAATCATCAAACCACCTCTAATAACTCATGATTGACATACAAATTCAGATTGACATACACATGAACAATTCTTGAATTTTTCCCCAAAAACTTAAACTAAGCTATCCTCAAGCTTTCTTATACAAATATGACTTCCTTGCCTTACCAATAGCATGCTTTTGACATAAGGAACTCAAATCCAACATCAACATAACATGGCAGCCACATGAATAAGCTAGGGAGATAGGACATTGTTGGAGCCGGTTCTCGATGGGCTCGCGAAGCCCAAAGGGAATCAGGTTAGGCCCATTGAACGCGAGCCGGATCGGTCCATGAAGTCAGCCCAGAAGAACGAAAGCGGCCCATAAGCAGACGAAGCCCGGAAAGAGGATTCAACGAGATTAGGTATCAAGGGGCAAATTGGTAATTGACTCGCGTGGGCCCCTGACAAGAGTATAAGAACACAACTCAATGGATAGAGGACGGGACATCATTACTAAAAGAAAAACGCTTCATCATCCTCTCTCGAGTGAGAAAAACACAGAAACGAGCCTAAGTTTCAATCTTCCTAAACGACCTTCTCCTTGAGGCGTTTGGACGAACAACACTTGGTTTGTGACTCCCGGTGTTGCTATCGAGCTTTTAATGTTGAGATGAGTGATTTCTAAGGCCATTCGGTTTATTGGTAGCATAGAACTTGAAACGTTTTAACTGACATTTTGAGCTCCCCTTTCCTTACCTTACTTCTTCCTACCCTCTCTTACTCTTGCGTCACTTTGTCGTCTCTGGTTGCTTATTTGCTTCTTGTCTAATTTGAGCGTCGGAGAGCCAAATCCGGAGACCCCCCCCCCCCCTCTTGGTTTGGTTGCGCAGGTACTGCAGGTGCCAAGAGCGAGGTTAGTCTTTAGGAAGAAGACGACGTGAAGTATTATATACAAGTTGTTTGTCCAGACTCGCGGAAGAGGTCTTCAGAATTCTTTCGAAGAGCTGACGCCTTGTGTCTCGCGAAGTGTTGTGTCGCGAGGCGACAACTTCTGGGCTCCAACACTGGCGCCGACCGTGGGGATCTTCCTCGCACAAGTAAGGCTTACTACAGATATTCGCGTATTTCTGATACTTAACCGCCTGAGAGGATGAATACTGGTGGTGAGGGAAGTGACAACACCCCACTCCAGACGAGAACACAACAAGAGATAAATAGCTCGCGAGCACCTCTTCCGCGCGTGAATGAGGAAGAGATTGTTCTGGTAGGACCCGCACTAGTTCAGTATCGCGCATTCCTTCAGACGTTGGGACAGAGCACGGACAGGGGCCGAAACCAAGAGCAACCAAGGGCTGAGGCCCGCGAGCAGGAGCAGATCAGGGCGAACGAGAGCAACCAGTCGCTGAGGAGAGTGCTGAGCACGTACCCGACGACAGAATCTCAATGTCACGTAGGACCAGGGTCGAGGGACGCGAGAGGGCTTGTCACCCTGGTAGGTTTGATTTGAATCAAGCCCCCGTGAGCTACGTAGAGAACCGATCTTACAGGGGAAGAACCGAAACAAGGGGACATGGGATTCGTGCCGAGCAAGGACCTTCTCGCTACCAGTATGAGGGGGAACCTTATTACAACCAGGCAACCTGTCCGCGGCAAGCTTACGAGGCCTATCCGTCCGATAACCCGTCAGCCTTGTTCGGCCCGACTGCTTTCGCAGACCACATAGTCAGGTCAGTCCCTCTACCTAATTTCATATTCCCTATTATCAAAGAATACAATGGCAAAGAAGATCCCAGCGAACACCTAGCACGCTACAAGTATGCTATGCTCGCAAGGTGCCCTGATGAAGCCACCATGTGCAAAGGTTTCCCAGGCACCCTCGCGGGTCCCGCCATGACCTGGATGCTTAACCAACCGTCAGGGAGCATCCATTTTTTCGCTGACCTAGAGAAGAGTTTCTTGCTGCACTTTGGATCCTCAAGGAAAAGAAAAGTGACTATGCAAGAAGTAGTGGGTGTCAAACAAGGACCAAATGAATCACTAGAGGGTTATGTCAGGAGGTTCTCGGAAAAGATCTTAGAAGCCGAAGATTTTCATGATAAAACCGCCCGGGTCGTGTTCCTGGACGGTCTCACAGATGGAAGCTCCTTCAAGCAATACCTATACCGCAAGAAAGATTTGGACTACCAGGGCATGCTCGAAAGAGCATATACAGAGATTAACGTGGAAGCGCACTCAGGTTCCGCGTTGAAAGGAAATAACCAGAATAAGTCTGCTCAGGGTCAAAAGAGAGACAACCAGAACTGGGGCAACAAGCGCCATCAATGTAGTCAGGGAAAGGAACAGATCGACTCGCGAGTGCCTGGTTTGCAGATTCAAGATCAGAATCAGGGTAAAAAACAGTTCAGGGGCCAGAATCATGATCAGAATCAGTTTCACTCACAAAATTTTGTAACCAAGCAGGATAACCGTCGCGAGTCTGAAAGGAGATGGGATCGCGGCCGTGGTCGCTACGAGTCAACCACATGGTGTGAGTACCACAGAGTGGATACTCACCCTACAGAGGAATGTAGGTCGCGACCTCACCACCCGAGAGAGCAGAAAGTCGTAACTGCTCAGAGAGGAAATGGTGACGGAGGTCGCGGCAACACAAAAAGGGGGGTAAGAGGAGGTAGAACACAGAACGAGATAAGGCAGCAAACCCCCGCGAGAAATAACCAGAATCAGGGTCCTAATCGCCACCCAAACCAGAACTTCCCTCACTTGGATGGCCATATAGGTACAATCGCAGGCCGCCATGAACCCATTCCCCTAGGCAAACGAGAGCAAAGGCTCATTAACAACGCGCCCAAGCCTCAGGGAAAGCCAATCTATAGTATCGCGAGATCGAAGTCTGAGCCTTACACGCTTGTTTTCAACGACAAGGAGGTGGATACCTGGGCTGTCGAGGCCGCTGACCCACTAGTCATTCATGCTCAGATTGGAACCAAACTTGTGAAAAGGATTCTTGTGGACACAGGGAGCTCGGCCGATATACTATACTGGGACGCGTTCGAGAAAATGGGGATTGATCAGTCTACACGCAGGCCTACTAAAACCACACTGGTGGAATTCGTGGGTGACAGAGTGAGGGTCCTGGGCGTCGTCACCCTAGATCTCATCCTGGGTGAAGAAACCGGCTAAAGAAGATCAGAAAAAATAGATTTCATAGTAATCCCAATAACATCCTCCTACAATGCGATACTGGGACGCGAGACTATGTGCAAGTTTGAAGCAGTCGTGTCAATCTGTCATTTTTCCCTTAAGTTCCCAACATCGTCCAGAGTAGGAGTCGCGAGAGGAAACCAAGAAGAGAGCCGTATCTGCTACGTATCATCCGAAAAGGGCATCACCAAGGCCTTGCTCGCCAACCAGTTATTTATTCCAGGGTTGCCTCACGTGTTTGAGGAGGCCGAGTTGGAGGTACGTGCCTCTCCGAGGCCGCGAGATACTGGAGAAGAAGAAGAGGGACACAAACCACATTTCGATGGGTTTGAGAAACAGACAATCACTCCATTCCCCAACAAAGAGGAGAAGCTCTATGTAGGGGGAAAATTGGATCAGAAAGTTGTGCAAGAGATTGAGACCTTGCTCGCCCGCTCCCGGGATGTGTTCGCGTGGACACCAAAGGATTTGAGAGGGATTCCAGCGAGTGTCATGACCCACTCCCTGAACATTAGTCCAGAGGTCAAGCCGCGTAGACAGAAGAAGCGAAAGCAGGCAGGACCAAAGAACGCGACAGCTGCTGTGGAACTCGCGAAATTGATAAAAGCAGGGTTTGTTAGGCCAGTGCAATACCCGACGTGGCTGTCAAACGTAGTAATGGTAGAAAAAAATCCCAAAGGGATGGGAAAATGGCGCATGTGCGTAGATTTCACTGGTCTCAATAAGGCATGCCCCAAAGACAGCTACCCATTACCTTCTATCGACCAATTAGTGGACTCCACCGCGGGTCATGAAGCTCTGAGTTTCTTGGACGCGTACTCGGGGTATAATCAGGTCATGATGAATCCAGCCGACTCGGGGCACACGGCTTTTATTACAGACAAGGGAACCTTCTGCTATAAAGTAATGTCCTTCGGCTTGAAAAATGCGGGAGCCACATTCCAGAGGCTGGTGGACATGATCTTTAGCGAGCAAAGGGGTGACACCATGGAGGCCTATGTTGATGACATAGTAGTTAAGAGCAAGAAGCAGGCAGATCACGCTCGCGACCTAGCAGAAGTTTTTGAAACTCTGGGAAAGTACGGTATGAGCCTTAATCCCGAGAAATGTGTCTTCGGGGTCACCGAGGGCAAGTTCCTGGGATTTCAGATCAGTGCACGCGGTGCCGAGGTCAATCCAGATAAGGTCCAAGCTGTAATAGATCTGCAACCGCCAAGATCCACTCATGACGTCCAAAAGTTTGTAGGGAAGGTTAACTATCTCGGGAGGTTTTGTGCCAAGCTCGCGGAGCGAAACCTCCCCTTCTTTGACATATTGAGGAAACCGAAAAGCTTCGAATGGACTGAGGAGTGTGAAAGGGCGTTTATGAGCCTCAAAGAGCATCTGGCAAAACTCCCAACACTTGCGTCACCGATACCTGGTGAAGGCTTGCAGCTGTACCTCGCGGCGGGCACGCGTGAAGTTAGCGCAGTATTGGTGAGAGAACAGCGGGTCCCCGTCTATTTCGTCAGTAAAGCACTTCTGTCGGCCGAGACCAGATATTCGCCCATTGAGAAAGTAGTACTCGCGTTGATAATAGCCGCTCGTAAGCTCCGACCTTATTTCCACGCTCACCCCATCGAGGTATTGACAGATTTACCACTCCCATCTTTCATGAGTAAGCCGACAGCCTCTGGGAGGCTCGCTAAATGGGTGATTGAGATGACTGAATTTGACGTAGTCTATAGACCGCGGCCCGCAATCAAAGCGCAAGCTTTGGCTGATTTCATTGTTGAAACAAGTTTCAGAGAGTTAGAAAAAGATGATATATCTCCAGAACACCCCGCGCGGGTAAGGCACATTGACAGGGCAGTAAACGTAGACGGTTGCGGGGCGGGAGTCGTCCTGACATCCCCAGCCGGGGATAAGGTCGACCACGCGATTGCACTAAAATTCAAAGCCACTAATAACGAAGCAGAGTATGAAGCGCTCATCGCAGGACTGGAAATCGCAATTCACGCGAGTATTCACGTGGTGAAGTGTCTGAGCGACTCTTAGATTGTTGTGAATCAGATCAATGGGACCTACGAAGCTCGAACAGGCAATCTCCCCAGATATCATGCGAGAGCTACTACCTTGATTTCGTTGTTCAGGCATTTTGAGATTGAAGCAATATCGAGGGAAGAAAATACGCGAGCTGATGAACTCGCGAAGCGAGGTTCCCAAGCTCAGTACGCGAATATGGAACGTCCCGATGGGAATTCTGCCGTCGTTTTCAAGGATGAAAAGAGCCAGTACTTCCGGTTAGTAAAGTCTGAGAGCGCCATAAGCAATCAGGTGGAGCTGATGGAGATAGACGAGCCAGTCGGTGACTGGCGCACCCCTATAATTCAATATCTTGCAAGCGGAACAGGACCCTCGGATCCGAAAGAAATGAGAAAACTTGTCTCTATGGCTGCGCGTTTCTACATGAGTCGTGGAGAACTTTACAAAAGGGGATACGGACCACGCGAGCTCAGGTGTCTATCTAAGACAGATAGTGACGTGCTTATAAGAGAGCTGCACGCGGGGTTGTGTGGAACCCACGCAGGTTGGAGACCTATGGTCTATAAGGCATTAAGACAAGGGAGCTTTTGTCCCACCATGAAACAAGACGCACAACGCGAGTCGCAGAACAGTAAGCCATGTCAGTACTTTGCCCCAGCTTCTCATCAACCAGGTGTAGAGTTGCAGATAATATCAAGCCCCTGTCCCTTCGCGATGTGGGGGCTAGATTTGTTAGGACTTTTCAAGCCAAAAGCGCCTGGTCAATTAGAGTACATCATCGTAGCAGTCGATTATTTCACCAAATGGATCGAAGCCGAGGCTCTCGCAAGCACTACCGTCCCGGCAGTTAAAAAATTCCTATGGAGAAATATCATCTGCAGATATGGTCTCCCTCACGAGATCATAACCGATAGAGGACCACAATTCAATTCCCCGCAGCTGCTCACGTGGTGTAGTGACATAGGAATCGCCTTAAGAATCGCATAAGTCGCTCACCCGCATTGCAATGGCCAAGTAGAAGCCGTGAACAAAAGTATTGTCATGGACCTGAAAAGGCGGCTGGAAGGCTCCAAGGGCAAGTGGGCCGAAGTATTACCTCTAGTACTCTGGGCAAACAGAACCACAATAAAGAAGGCAACAGGGGAAACACCTTTTGCTCTCGCTTATGGAGTATAAGCCACAGTGCCAGTCGAGTTCATTGTGCCCACGGATCGCGTAATTCAGTATAGCCCGATCGACAACGACGAAAAAATGCAGCTAGAGTTGCAGATGCGGAAAGAAACTCGCGACTTAGCAACTATCAGAGCGGCCAATCATAAAGCCAGCGTCGCGAAGTATTATAACAAGCACGTGAAGTTGAGGGGATTCGCCAGAGGAGACCTCATGCTCCGTAGAACAGAAGGAGGAAAGCTCGACCCCAACTGGGAAGGACCTTACATTATAGATCGCGAAGTCGCACCCGGGGCATATCGCCTCAAGGATCACTCTAGGAATCACATTGCCAACTATTGGAACGTGATGCGACTTCGTCGCTTCTATGCCTAATCCTCTCACAAAACTCAGGTACGTTTTAACAAAGTTTAGTAGAGCAAAAAATTTTCTCATACATGGTCACAATACTTATCGCATTAAGGCACTAAAACATTCGATTACTATAGCATGATAAGTACAGGTTGTGACACCAGTAATTCGTTATCACACGAGTCGGGGTTAACAAGGAATAAGTATCACAGCCTGGTCGACCAATGCTCGTCCACCTAAAAGGGTAGCGCCACTCAAAAGGCAAAAGCCGTCGGCCGCTTCACTGGGCTGGGCTAAAAAAAACCCCCGGGTCGCGTGTCCAGCTTCCAGGGTTGAGCTAAAAAACTCTCCTTGGTCGCGAAAGCATGGACGGGTTTACGCCAATGAGCTCACCCGCCATGATTCCGCTTCACTGGGCTGGGCTAAAAACCCCCCCCGGGTCGCGTGTCCAGCTTCCAGGGTTGAGCTAAAAAACTCTCCTTGGTCGCGAAAGCATGGACGGGTTTACGCCAATGAGCTCACCCGCCATGATTTCGCTTCACTGGGCTGGGCTAAAAAAACCCCCCGGGTCGCGTGTCTAGCTTCCAGGGTTGAGCTAAAAAACTCTCCTTGGTTGCGAAAGCATGGACGGGTTTACACCAATGAGCTCACCAGCCATGATTCCGCTTCACTGGGCTGGGCTAAAAAAACCCCCCGGGTCGCGTGTCCAGCTTCCATGGTTGAGCTAAAAAACTCTCCTTGGTCGCGAAAGCATGGACGGGTTTACGCCAATGAGCTCACCCGCCATGATTCCGCTTCACTGGGCTGGGCTAAAAAAACCCCCCGGGTCGCGTGTCCAGCTTCCATGGTTGAGCTAAAAAACTCTCCTTGGTCGCGAAAGCATGGACGGGTTCACGCCAATGAGCTCACCCGCCATGAGTCCGCGAAAGCATAGACGGGTTCACATCATGACACGTCTTTTAAAAATTCTTAACCACTTGAAAATAAAGACCAAATATTGAATGCCTCTCTACATGTGCAGTGCTTAATATCCCCGCAAAAGCAACGTCATGCCCAGATCATCTCTACAAAGTCAAGAAATTCTCTGCAGCAACCATACCGAAGAAAAACTGTTCTGATGCTTCGCAACTACAAGAGCTCAGGACAAACCCCGCGAGTATCAACAGCCACTAAGAGCTAAAGCGCGAAACCGTGTCACCGGCTAGAGAGAACATACTGAACAGGACTCGCGTGTAACGTTCATGCAATAGCTAACAGGAGAATAGTTTGCAATGCTTTATGATTCTCACAAAAATTATGTAACACCTTCAGTTTTACCTTTTACTATTCAAGAGGGATCGTAGTTATGAAACACTCATCTCTTTACGTTTTATTTGTCGCAAAATTACTCCACTTTTCCGAAACACAAAACGGGGGGAACGAGGCGAGATAAGTGTATACGAAACAAGCAGACGGATAAGTAAAACCAAAAATATAGAACAAAACAGCATATAGCTCGCGACAACCATGGCCGCATTAAAAAAGAATAATTACATAAGAGCCCAATTCTCGCGACAGTAACACCAAAAACATACATTGTTCGAAAGACCACCAGGCCTTGTCGAAAGGTTAATAAACATTACTTAGCGACAGACTCAGGAGCAGTCCCCGCATCCTCTACGCTATCCGCCTCTAAATCCACGACGTCTTGAGCATCAACTACCCGCGATCCTGACCCCCCCGCTTGATCTAAGCGAGAACGCTTCAGGGAGGGCTGAATGGTGTCAAGAAGAGCGTCGGGCGCGAATACCTTCTCTTACGAGGAGAGAGGGCCGGAGAAGGAGGGCTCGGAAGCGTGTGAGGAGCAGGTTCCAACCTTTCGGGCGGAGGTGGAATGACCATCTTCGGAAGAGGGGCCTTGGGCACTTGATTCTCTTTACCCTTAACGATGCCTTTCTTAGGCGCAAGACGCGTTACGCCCCAAGCCTCGAGTGGAGTATCCCCATCATCAATGAAAGTTCCCGGCACCGGGGGCTCATACTCGGGAAGGTCGGTGGAAAAACCACATAAGTCTTGAGCGTTGAAGGGGAAATCTTTGACTTTGTACTTTCGCATATGAACCTTCACCATACAAAGGAGAAGCGTGTTGACAACATTTTTGTAAAAATCCACGCGAGCACGTTGACGATAACCCCCGCAATACTCTTCCACCGCCATGTTCCTCTCATAGGCAATTCTCCCAGACATCGTCGCGTGAAGCTTCTCATTTTCTTGTCTGAGGTCGTTCACTTGCGTGTTATACTCAGTGATGATGTTGACATGGGTGGACCTCTCATACGCGAGTTGGGCTTCCAGCTCTTTTATCTTCGCGTCTTTAGATTCCCTTAACGCGTTAGCCTTCGAAAGCTCCACCTCCAAAGCTTTCTTTTCCCCCATGAGCCGAGACTTAGCCGCTCTGTTGGCATCACGGATTGACTGGTCCTCATCCGTCAACTCCTTAAGTTTGTCCTCCGCCGCAAGCACCCTCCGACTTGCGCTCGCGATAATGTTCATCCCCTGCAAAATGACCAACTCCAGGGTTAAAAATACCCCAAAGAAACAAGAAATAGATAAGAACACGAAACTTACCGCAAAGAGTAGTTTAGACAGGCCTATCCGAGACTTCCTCGTAGAGGCTAGGTTCGGGGGGAAAAACAGTTGGAATCGATTCAAAGAAGGCACACGTCGCAGATAAACCGTGAATGAAAGTGGGGTTCACAACCGGAGAATCGGTAGGCTCTGGAGAGGAGACGAACTCCACTTCTGTCGTCCTCTTGCGACTTCTCTCGGATACTTTTTGCTTCCCCTTATCGCGAGATGATATTTCGCGAGACCTCTTGGTCTGAGGGACCTCCTCAGAAACTGTGGTCGCGAGCTCAGCTGGCGACCCCGATACAGCAGGGGGAGGAGCAAGGGTCACACCGGGGACAGACGAAATATTGTGAGCAGGAGCCTCGAGGGTTAGGGAGCCAGCCTCGTCAAAAACCAACCCCTCCAAGTCCGGAAGATCAGAGAACATATCAGCATCTGCAAAAACCACCACAAGTGAGTATAAAAAAAAAAGTATAAAAAAAATAATAATAATAAACGCGAGCGCTAAAAACAAACACACGGACAAAAACCTCGGGCATGAGCTTTGAGGCTAAATCCCCTGGAAACCAGTAAAGCATCCGAGATTGTCAACTCAAAACGTTTTTGAACAGCTTTGTCAGGGTAATCCTTATAGTCACGGATGAATTTATCACGAGTCTCCTTTGGAAAAAAGCACGGAGCCTTTCTCGCATGAGGCTCGCGTACTTGAACAGAAATTTCGGAACCAAGAGGGGGACGAACTAAAAACCAACACGTTTTCCACCCCTCAATCTTCGAGTGCAATCGGAAGGCACTAGGAGTCTTGGCTTGAGCAGTATAAAATCCATCCTCGCGGGAGTTCTTCTTATACGAATTAATAAGAGCGTAGTGAGGCGTATTGGGAGCTATCCCAATATCCTGACATCGCATGATGTAAACGATCAGCGAACTCCAGAAGTTTGGATGCATCTGTGAAGGGCTGAAGCCTAAATCCGCCATCACTTCAGTCTGAAAGGACGTCCACGGGAGACGGGAGCCAGCTTCTAAAGATTGCCTGCTCAAAGCAAAGAAGGGCCCGTATTGGTCGAGGGAAGTGCCCTTGTGGTCGGGGAGGGCAAAGATGGTCCCTTCAGGAAAAGGGTATCGCGTGGCGAGACGGCGAAGATCGTCAAAATTAAGACTGTTGCGATGGGCCGTGTTAGGAATTAAGGTGCGAGTATGTTTTATTCTCTTTGTAAGGATATTTATTCGACCAGGATCCGCGAGAAAGGGTTTCTCTATTACTATATGGGGTAAGGACCCCTTATGGGAGAAGAAGCTGGCAAATTGACCATAATTGGTCTCGGCTCGCTCTTGAATAACGCGAGACGGGAGTCTGGTTTTAGATTTTTTGGACGTCTTCGCTTTGCTCCATTTGGATATCCTAGTGATGCGAGATCGTCTACGAGAGCTGGGCTCGCGACCATCAGAGCCCCCCTCGGATCCAGACGTAGTGCGCCCCGAATACTCAGCCCGAGCTGGGCGTTCATAGAAATCATCGCTACCTGAAAGCGTAGGCAAAGTAAGTTTCAGTTTTCCAGGGATGGAAAGAGGAAAAAGAGAACATCGAAAGTGGGAACAACGCGAGTCTAAGGAAACTAACGCGAGGCAGTAGGAAGTGAACAAACAAGAAATCCCTGGAAAAACTGAAACTCGAAAGATCAAAGGAGAAGTTAAAACGACATCAAGATGGACCAGGCCCAAGAACACGGAGAACCTTGCGGAGGTCTAAAAATGGCGGAATTGACCGAAACACGTGTGTTTTCCTAAACAACATATTGAGAAACAAGAGTCGGAAGGAGAATCCGGCACGAGAAACACCCAATGGACAAACAATCACTGACGGAAACCTATCAAATCGAAGAGCCCGAGCAAAAATTCTGACAGCAGTTATAAGCAAGAAGAAGTCGAGCGACGAATCTGTGGGAAACCCTAAAATCAAGCCAAAACGAAGTAGAAAAGGGAAGGAAGAACGATAGACTAACCTGCCATCGAAAATCGGGTGAGAGCGGCGGCGAAAACGACAGTAGGGAAGGAGAGAGCACCGGCGAAGAGGATGTATTTGCAGTTTGAAGAGAACGACGAAGAATTGTGGCGGAATGAAAAAAGGAAGACGAAGATGGGTATTTATAAGGAAAAATCGGGAAAAGAAGGTGCAATGAGAAGACGACACGTGGACAACATGCGCCCAACGCGGGAATTCGTAAAGGTTTTTGAATTCAAAACATCGCTCCGAGAAGTTTAATCAAAACACACGTGACCATTGCACGCGATGCAATCATACCAAGTCAGGGGGCCACTATCATATCGAGAACGCGACTTCAAGAAGACAAACCCAAGCCTTAAGCTATTCAGCGTAAAAGCTTGGGGGGCTGGATGTTGGAGCCTGTTCTCGATGGGCTCGCGAAGCCCAAAGGGAATCAGGTTAGGCCCATTGAACGCGAGCCGGATCGGTCCATGAAGTCAGCCCAGAAGAACGAAAGCGGCCCATAAGCAGACGAAGCCCAGAAAGAGGATTCGACGAGATTAGGTATCAAGGGGCAAATTGGTAATTGACTCGCGTGGGCCCCTGACAAGAGTATAAGAACACAACTCGATAGAGGACGGGACATCATTACTAAAAGAAAAACGCTTCATCATCCTCTCTCGAGTGAGAAAAACACAGAAACGAGCCTAAGTTTCAATCTTCCTAAACGACCTTCTCCTTGAGGCGTTTGGACGAACAACACTTGGTTTGTGACTCCCGGTGTTGCTATCGAGCTTTTAATGTTGAGATGAGTGATTTCTAAGGCCATTCGGTTTATTGGTAGCATAGAACTTGAAACGTTTTAACTGACATTTTGAGCTCTCCTTTCCTTACCTTACTTCTTCCTACCCTCTCTTACTCTTGCGTCACTTTGTCGTCTCTGGTTGCTTATTTGCTTCTTGTCTAATTTGAGCGTCGGAGAGCCAAATCCGGAGACCCCCCCCCCCCCTCTTGGTTTGGTTGCGCAGGTACTGCAGGTGCCAAGAGCGAGGTTAGTCTTTAAGAAGAAGACGACGTGAAGTATTATATACAAGTTGTTTGTCCAGACTCGCGGAAGAGGTCTTCAGAATTCTTTCGAAGAGCTGACGCCCTGTGTCTCGCGAAGTGTTGTGTCGCGAGGCGACAACTTCTGGGCTCCAACAACCATGACAAAGGAGAGCCAAAGAGAGAAATTCTTACCTTAATTGAGATTTCCACTTGATTTTGATAAGAAATCCTTGAAAAAAAACTTGTGTTATGATGAAGAAATGAGTTAGGAAGATGAAGGAGGAGGTGTAGAGGGGCTGGTTATGGAGGAAAGGATGAGGACGAGAGGAAGGCTCAAGAGAGAATGAAAAAGACACAAGTAGGACCAAGATATTTATGTAGGAAATCAATTTTTTATTAAATCAATATTTTATTTGCTTTTCATTTAGGAAATCATGATTAAATCATAATATACACACTTATGTATATATATATATGTATGTATAGTTTAAAAAAAAAATGGATCAACTTCGAAAATAATTCCGACGTCGTACATAAATCGTGTACGCATCGCCAAACGATAAGATTTCAAGAATCGCGAAAATAAAACATACTTGCGTCTTTTATCAAAATAATCTATAAATACATATTATGTTTATCAAAATAAAATTTATGGAACAGAAACTAAGGTGGTATTACAATATGACCCTTAAAAAATTAAAATTCTTGTATTTAGTAGAATAATTTGTGAAAAATTGTTTATTTAAATTATACGAGCCTTAAAAAATTTTATTTCTATTTAAATATGATTTATCATGTTCACAAAATATCATTTTTCTTAATTTGATTTATCGTTATTTTTTTATTATATCGTTTAGTTTTAATATTTTCCATTATAAAAGGCAATATTTTATTTTTGGTTGAATATATTCATGAATATCTTTGTGATTATCTTGTGTGAATATTTTTATTTTTTCAATTATATAATCCTTACAAAATATAATTTCGTTTTTAACTTAGTAAAAGATAAAATATTTGTTAGGAAATAGATTGATGTAGTTTCTTAAAAGAAAATCTTTAATTTAATAATAATAGATTTGTTTTAAAAATATATGTGGAAATTTCTTTTTAAAATATCTTGTGTGAATATTTTTCAACCACCCCTAAAAATATTTTTTCAATTATATAATCCTTATAAAATATAAGTTTGTTTTTATCTTAGTAAAAGATAAAATCTTTATTAGGAAGTAGATTGATGTAGTTTCTTAAAAGATAATCTTTAATTTAATAGTAATAGATTTGTTTGAAAAATATATGTGGAAATTTCTTTTTAAAATATCTTGTGTGAATATTTTTCAACCACCCCTAAAAATATTTTTTCAATTATATAATCCTTATAAAATATAATTTTGTTTTTAACTTAGTAAAAGATAAAATCTTTATTAGGAAGTAGATTGATGTAGTTTCTTAAAAGATAATCTTTAATTTAATAGTAATAGATTTGTTTGAAAAATATATGTGGAAATTTCTTTTTAAAATATCTTGTGTGAATATTTTTCAACCACCCCCAAAAATATTTTTTCAATTATATAATCCTTATAAAATATAATTTCTTTTTTAACTTAGTAAAAGATAAAATCTTTATTAGGAAATAGATTGATGTGGTTTCTTAAAAGATAATATTTAATTTAATAGTAATAGATTTGTTTGAAAAATATATGTGGAAATTTCTTTTTAAAATATCTTGTGTGAATATTTTTCAACCACCCCTAAAAATATTTTTTCAATTATATAATCCTTATAAAATATAAGTTTGTTTTTATCTTAGTAAAAGATAAAATCTTTATTAGGAAGTAGATTGATGTAGTTTCTTAAAAGATAATCTTTAATTTAATAGTAATAGATTTGTTTGAAAAATATATGTGGAAATTTCTTTTTAAAATATCTTGTGTGAATATTTTTCAACCACCCCTAAAAATATTTTTTCAATTATATAATCCTTATAAAATATAATTTTGTTTTTAACATAGTAAAAGATAAAATCTTTATTAGGAAGTAGATTGATGTAGTTTCTTAAAAGATAATCTTTAATTTAATAGTAATAGATTTGTTTGAAAAATATATGTGGAAATTTCTTTTTAAATATCTTGTGTGAATATTTTTCAACCACCCCCAAAAATATTTTTTCAATTATATAATCCTTATAAAATATAATTTCTTTTTTAACTTAGTAAAAGATAAAATCTTTATTAGGAAATAGATTGATGTGGTTTCTTAAAAGATAATATTTAATTTAATAGTAATAGATTTGTATGAAAAATATATGTGGAAATTTCTTTTTAAAATATCTTGTGTGAATATTTTTCAACCACCCCTAAAAATATTTTTTTAATTATATAATCCTTATAAAATATAACTTTGTTTTTATCTTAGTAAAAGATAAAATCTTTATTAGGAAGTAGATTGATGTAGTTTCTTAAAAGATAATCTTTAATTTAATAGTAATAGATTTGTTTGAAAAATATATGTGGAAATTTCTTTTTAAAATATCTTGTGTGAATATTTTTCAACCACCCCTAAAAATATTTTTTCAATTATATAATCCTTATAAAATATAATTTTGTTTTTAACTTAGTAAAAGATAAAATCTTTATTAGGAAGTAGATTGATGTAGTTTCTTAAAAGATAATCTTTAATTTAATAGTAATAGATTTGTTTGAAAAATATATGTGGAAATTTCTTTTTAAAATATCTTGTGTGAATATTTTTCAACCACCCCCAAAAATATTTTTTCAATTATATAATCCTTATAAAATATAATTTCTTTTTTAACTTAGTAAAAGATAAAATCTTTATTAGGAAATAGATTGATGTGGTTTCTTAAAAGATAATATTTAATTTAATAGTAATAGATTTGTTTGAAAAATATATGTGGAAATTTCTTTTTAAAATATCTTGTGTGAATATTTTACAACCACCCCCAAAAATATTTTTTCAATTATATAATCCTTTATAAAATATAATTTCGTTTTTAACTTAGTAAAAGATAAAATCTTTATTAGGAAATAGATTGATGTAGTTTCTTAAAAGATAATCTTAATTTAATAGTAATAAAGTTGTTTGAAAATTAGATGTGGAAATTTCTTTTTAAAAAATGTAAACTTTAATATTAGACTTTTATTCAGGTGGCCCAAGGAAAAGCCCGACATTCATGAATATCTTTGTGATTATCTTGTGTAGATATTTTTCAACCACCCCCAAAAATTATATATATTATGATAATGATTATGATAGGATTATGATATGATATGATTTGTGAATATATTGATAAATATCTTTGTTGATATATAATATACAAATATCTTTAATAACATATTTTTCCCATTTTATGATGAATATTATGTTTATAAAATTAATACATTTATAAAATACTAAGCACAAAAATATTTTTTCAATTATATAATCCTTATTAAATAATTTCGTTTTTAAATTAATAAAAGATAAAATCTTTATTTGGAAATAGATTGATGTAGTTTCTTAAAAGATAATCTTTTATTTAATAATAATAGATTTGTTTAAAATATAGGTGGAATAGTTTCTTAAAAGATAATCTTTTATTTGATAATAATAGATTTGTTTGAAAAATATAGGTAAATTTTTTAAAAAACAATATGAACTTTAATAATGGACTTTTTTTCCGGTGGCCAAGCAAAAGCCCAACCCAAGATGAATATATTCATGAATATCTTCATGAATATCTTGTGTGAATATTTTTCAACTACCCCCAAAAATTATATATATTATGATTATGATTATGATATATGATATAATTATTATATGATATAATTATGATACCTTTAATTCAATTTGTTATTATACCAACCTTCTCATATGTTATAAGGGCCTGTTTGGTATTGATTTCTAGGTATCAGGTATGGGTATGAGATATCACTCATATCCATATCTGCGTTTGGTATAATCAGTATATCGATATTAATCTAATATCTGTTGTTTGGTATGAGCCAAGTATATCAAGTATGAGTATTGAAATGATTTTAGAGTGTTTTTTGTGTGTTTTTTATACCCTCAAAACTTGGTATATCAAAGATATCACCCATATCCATACCCATCTCATACCCATACCCGATATCTCATACCCATATATTGATATTCATACCCGATATCTAGATATCGATACCAAACGAGTCCTAAGGAGTGTTACGACCTAATTTATCTCTTATTTCCTTCTCTCTAGTTTCCAACAATAGCAATGGTTGCGGGTACTCGACCATCCTCATCATCATTATCTATTAGGATGATTATAAAGACATTGATTTCTGTCTTCCTTCTCATCAACTTCTTCCTAATCATTGGCGTGAATGCAATACAAGTAAGATTAGACAACTTTGATCATGGTTATCATTTTTGAGACATTAACGACGATATGATCGTCAGATGGAGGTACCCATCTAGTTATGCGACACGTTGCACTTATACACCTCATGGCTCGACCATCCCTGATCATCCGACTGGCACAGACGGTCGTCTTGTTAATAATGATTATGTTGGTAATCAACATTTGAGATGTTGTTGGGATGATTGATAGAGTCTTGTGGAGATGATGATTGTTTTGTTGATAATGATTGTTTTGTTGATCTTGAACAAGTCAAATTATTTTGTTGATCTTGTGGAGATGATTGTTTTGTTGATCTTGAAAGTTGAGATGTACTCATTTATATCTTGAACAAGTCAAATTGTTAGCCTATTCCGAAAACTGAAATTCTCTTTCTCTTTGTTTAAGAAACATAAACAATAGCCATCGAATTAGGGTTTGTATGTACTACGCATTCATATCTACCTAGAAGAAAATCGAGAAAAAACACAATAAATCAGGAGCTCATAAATAAATAAATAAGCCTACATTGAATTCCTGCTACACGTTTATTCCAAATATCAATCCTCCTTTCTAGATTCATAGATATTGATTGTTTCGGGGATCGATATGTCCAAATATGATAGGTTCCGGTAAAAAATAAGTTACTTTACAGAGCGCTCACTTTGAGAAATTATATGTCAATGTAATGTTCATAATTGTCCTTAACTCCTTATTTAGGCAATGGTTTATACTCTTATTCTATTTGAATTACAAAAACTAATCTTCTTTCAAACCTTAATCCAAATTGTCATCAATATAATCCGTCATCAACTGAAATTGTTATTAACATATAAGCTGTCATCAACATAAACTTGTCATCAATTAAAACTGTCATCAACACCAACTGTCATGAGGTACAAAAGAGCTAGTTATAACACATTACAAATTTTTTAGGGTAAAAAAATATAAATGAATATGTAAAAAGGGTTAATTACCGTGAGAAGGGTAATATGGGTGGTGACAATTTTCTAACTTTTTTAACGAGTCATGCGCACGGTGACAATTTTATAATTTTTGTAAACTTTGTTTTATTTTACCCGAACGGGTATAAATACCAGATTATAAACATGATCGTCCAAATTATCAGATTTGTTATATGTGAACACAAGCACTTCACACTATAATATTGTTCTTGAAATCTTTCTCTCCTCTTTTTAACATTCATCTATCCTTTCAATGTTTTTATTCCGCGTCGTGTCTTCTTTCATGTTAGTGATGATTAATCACATTTTGAGATTTTATTGGGATGTTAAGATATGAATGTTTAGTCTGGTTATTGATCATTATTTCTTTCATGGTTGGGACTTGGGAGTTAGTTTGTATGAATCGTTAACTTATTTCAAAATCAAATTTTTAGAATAATTTGTGACCTTGATTCTAATCCTGTGACCTTGGGAACGCAGACGCTTCATTTTTCCTACGTTAAGTTTTTTTCATACCCGAACCTCACTCTCGCCGAGATATGTCACAAATTCACAATTAATATCAAATAAGCAATAGGATCAATACGTTGATTTATATATCAATGCATGAGCTGAAAAAATCCATAGGTCCAAACTTCTAAGACTGCTCATCTCACATGCAAGTCAGTAATATCTGAAATTTCATTGATACTAACCCCTTGACATGAGCTAGCCCCAGACACACTGGTCTTAATGGTGGAACTTGTACTAGTCTCACTAAAGAAATTAGGTGGTGAAGGCAATGGAAGGGTGATAGATTGACCCCCAAGAGCGGCAACAATTGATGTCATATTAGGCCTTTTAGCAACACTTTCTTGAATGCACAACAAACCAATGTGGATACACTTGATGACATTCTCTTGAGCATAAATTCCTCCCAAAGCCTCATCCACTAGCTTCAATGCTTCCCCTTCATTCCATAGTTTCCATGTCTATTCAAACATTATTGTTTTTCACTATGATTAGCACATACATGTATAATGTTTGCAAAAGGAAGACGCGGATCAGATTTATTAGAAATTGACTTACTCGGTAGAGTAGCGCCTCTTCTATTAATGGGCGGTTTCCGTATATGTTTCTCTGACCGCTAACCATCTCCAATACTATGATTCCAAAGCTATAAACATCTGACTTCATTGAGTAATGACCCATCAAGATATATTCAGGGGCCATATATCCGCTAAACATACATATGAAAAGAGTTCAAATATACTATTAGCAATTCAAAAGTATATGATCATAAATGATGAACTCAATGCAAATTAATCTTACTATGTTCCAGCGATAGCCTCTGTAACGGCTTGAGTTTGATCAGAACCGAAGAGTTTGGCCAATCCAAAATCTGCTATTTTTGGATGCATAGCTTCATCTAACAGTATGTTGCTTGATTTGAGATCTCGGTGGACAACTCGTTGACGAGAGTCTTCGTGAAGATACATAAGCCCTTTTGCGATTCCACAAATGATCTTGGACCTCGTTTCCCAGTTTAAAGACATTCGCTTGGTTTGATCTGCAAAACAAAATATCATGCGCGCAATCAATTAATTTGGTACGCGTTAGACTAATGTTAAGTAATCATGATTAACGTACCAGATAAAATTTTATCTAAGCTGGAATTGGAAAGAAATTCATAGACAAGGATTTTCTCTTTTCCTGATACACAAAATCCCAAGAGCTTAACTAAATTCCGATGTTGTAGTTTGGCGACTACAATAACTTCTGTCTTAAACTCCACAATGCCTTGACCTGAATTTTCCGAGAGCCTCTTCACTGCTATATTTTGTCCATTTTCAAGTGTCCCCTGTTGCAACATATAAATCATAACTCTGTGAAGGCATGGGACAATCACAGACTGTCCGGGGGCTAAAACCAGTTGACAACAGGAGGAGTAATTCATGATATTATATAGTATGCAAATTATCTCCTAACTTCCGATGTGAGACTCTGTTTAACAAACCTCCTAACTATATATTAATATATATATTTTTTCGAGTACAAATTGGATTATGTTTATTACCTTATAAACAGGGCCAAACCCTCCTTCTCCAAGCTTATTATCAATAGCAAAATTTCGTGTTGCAGCTCGTATTATGTTGAAATCCATTTGCAGTGATTCAACACTTACAATATCACTGAGGTAAGCTGCAATGTTTACCGGAAGAGCTTTATGAGTATACCATTATGCAAGTACATACTCATTTTCCATGAGATTTTTAGGTGTATTAGACATGAATTAGAAGAATATAAGTAAATAATCAAATGTATCAGGCACTACTTATAGGAGTAGGTTCTGGTAGCAAATCTTAAAGAAACAACCTAAGCAATCCATGAATATGACTCTTAATGTTTATTGTCACGAACACTAATGTTTATGGCTTTAAAAAACGATATTCATGGTATTTTGACAATATTGAACATGATCAAAAAAATAAGTTTAATGAACACGATCTACACTCATGTTCGTGACACTGAGTATGAACAAAAAATAATATTAATGAAAATGCATGCTTAAAAAGTCAATGAACATTTTGATACAAATGAGTGAATATTTTATAAAGACAATCGTAAACGTTCGAAGCCGAGTGAAAAACGTCGTTAGACTGTTTCCTAAGAGATGTTTGTTACCAGAGCTTTTTGGAAAATTAATAGTACTTAGATGTAGACATGGTATATAAGTACATATTATACCTGCAGAATCCGATCTGGCGTTGATCCTTCTCAACAAGAGAGTTAAGCCGAGAAACAACAACACTAGAGCAGAGAGTCCGGAACCCGTAATGATGATAGTACGTCTCGTTATTTTCTTTGTCCTTGGATTAGCTCCTGACCAATCATAGTTAATTTAAGTACGTACACTGTGGAACCAAATTTCGTAGGGGAGGTAGAAAATATCACTCTATTCTACGTGGAGAAAAGTTTGGGTGAGAACAAGGCTTAACGTAGGAAAAACGAAGTTTTTTTGGATTCACAAATAACAAGCTAATGTTCATAATTTGGGCGGTAATGTTCATAATCTGAGCGACAAATTTTTTTGGGGTCATTTTGGGAAAAAAAATCAAGTTCGCAGTAATTACAAGTATGTCATTGCGTCTCTCACTGAAAACGTTGAAAAAAATTATGGCCCAAAGTTATGAATATTACTATTCAGAATATGAACATTGACATGTAATCTGTGAAAATCATTAGCTTTAATATATTAGATAGATGTGCGTACGTACCTCTGATATGATTGAGAGGAGCATGGGCAATCAACTGCCTCTTCTGATAAAAGGGAGAAATCTCGTAGCGGATGTTACAACTATAATACATAATCCCGCCACCCTGCGTGCTCCCACCGAGCATGGTTGTGATAATACCGTCTAGGGTACTGATACATTTCTCCAGGCACATGTAGCAGTCCAACCCTGAGAGGTAGGGTGTGCACTGCACCAAAGAGTACAACGTTATGAACTCATTAAACTTCGCCTGCTTCGTTGCAAACTTCAACGTCCCATCGCCTTCCGCGGCCTCCATGGCTACCGCGCCCAAGGTAGCCCATAACAGGTCGTTGAACTGGGAGACATTGCCGCCGATTGAATTGGTATTCCACCTCGGCACGTGGTAGTTGTCTTCCATATGGCCGAACAGGCTATATGAAGAGTTGGTGTACCTATTCCAGATATTTGATACAACAACAACATCATCACCCTATATATATGTCTTAAAAAGGCTCCTACTTATAGCAGGGTGAGGGAGTTGTATCTACGCGACTATAACCATGTATTAAAAGAATAGAGAGGTTGTTTATGATGAACCAAATTGCATAGTTTGACTACTACTTCACAAAATAAGAAGAACAGACACTTATATAAATCATTTTGCTTTATCCATATAATTCTGAAACCAAAGATCAATATCACTGGAAAATAGAATCAACAATACCTTATCATGCACTCGTCGTACCACACCGCAGCCAACCTTGAAAACGAACAATTCTTGGAGAGATGGGTTGCGGCCGTGGCAACGCACTCCTTGCAGGTATCAGGATCGTAGTCCCCTCGACACAGGTAGAGGCCATACGCAACGACGTCAGGGGACCCTACAGTGGAGTTATGGAAGCCAGGATTGGAAGAGCTATTAGCAGCGAGAGAGAGGTTGGAGAGAAGGTTGAAGAGAAGGTCGTCGAGACGGGGCAGTAGGTGAAAATATAAGTTGGGGCAGCAATGGTTCTATGGACTAGGCCGAGGACTAAAAACAGAAATTCCACCTTTGTAATGATATTCATGAGAGCCATTTCGAATAATACATGCATCCACTATAAGCTATAAGCTAGCTGTTATAGAGCGGTACGTTGACTTGAAGTCAACAACGTAGGATTAGGCATACAATAATACATGCATCCACTATAAGCTAGCTGTTATAGAGCGGTACGTTGACTTGAAGTCAACAACGTAGGACCGAGGATTTATTACAAACTTATATCCTCACCAGTACACCTACATTTGAATTAATCTTTACAAGCTTATATCTATGCGAACCGACATGCCGAAGACTCAACAAAATAAAAAACGCAAAAAAAAGAAACAACAACTCTGTAAGAGACATGCGAAAGAAATCTAGGTCTCTATAATCATATTTACTACAAAGCCTCTATAGCTTCGTCGCTTTTATCTTATCCCTTCGGGTGTTTCTGTCCTGATCGAGCCATATTGTCTTTTTTTTTTTGAAGAAGAAGAAGGTTAAAATATATTAATAACAAAAATTTACAGCTCAAAGGTTCCAACAAGATCAAACAGACCGCAAAAGCAAATGCCAACACATAAGCTTAACAAGAACAACCAACAAAATGGCGAAGAAATCGCCGGGAACTCAACGGATGTTCAAGTCACGAAGCCAAAGGAGAGACCTCGAATCTGTTTTCTTCCAAAGCACATGGACTCTCAAAGTAGTCAGCCTAATAATATCATCAGCACAATCAGTAGGGGAAGGTGAAGGCGGGGTGACGGAATCAGAGAAGACAATGTCATTTCTAGTCTTCCAAATGCTATACAAAAAATTGGTCAAGGCGAGACTACACGCCTGGAGCTGGAATTTGGACTGACCAGGCCAGGAAGACAAATGGGAGAAGCAGCCGTCAATAGAGGCAGGCAGATTCGACCATTTGACCCACAAAAGAACCCGACGAAGGGCGCGACGAACAAACGAGCAGGAGGACCAAAGATGGGCATTAGACTCATCCTCCTCTCGACAAAGAACACACACATTACTCAAAAGGGGGACCCAGCGACCAACACGGTCCATAGTAGGTAGACGACCAAGTAAAGCAAGCCAAGAAATAAACGAAGCTTTAGGTTGGTGCATACCTTTCCAGACAAGCTGATCCCAGGAAACAGAAGCAGCAGATCTACAGAACTTCCCAGAAGGCGAGACAAGCGTAGCAAACAACTGAGCGGGGTCATCAAGGAGAAGAAGAGAATCACGAATGCGCAACAAATTCTTCCAAGTCCAACTGTCCAGCAAATGCATCTGAACATCCCAAATATCATCCGGCGAGGCATAGCTAGTAGAGACCCAAGACTTCCATAGACTATGCGAGTCAGTGGAGGCCACATCAAATATGGCCTTGGCCATAGAAGCACGATTCCAAGAAAGCAGTTCCTTAAAACCGAGACCACCCTCACTCTTCGGTTTACAAACCGTCTTCCAAGCAACAAGACAACACTTGGAATCAGTGCAGCCAGACCAGAGGAAAGCACGCAGAATAGACTGCACAGATTTGAGAACACGCTTGGGGAAGGGGAGAATTTTGCACCAGAAATTCTGAATACCATAAACAGTGAAGCTTACCAAACAGTGAAGCCGTTTCGGTCAAACCTGAACTGATCCGTACATCTCGAAACTCGTCGAGGGATCCACTTTTCACATATTTTCTTTCATTTAAATTAAAAGTAATAATGAATTTTATTAAATAATAATAATATAATAATATTGTATTATAAAAATATTGATAATTTATTTTTTATTACAATAAAAATATCGAATATTTGAAACCCACTGGGTTGACCTAACCCGAACTCGACCAATGGTCGACTCGCTTAACCCAAACCCGTTTTCCATCTGAATCCAAACCCGACCCGTTTGCCAGATCTAATTTTCCTTTATCAAATAAGAGGTAAAAAATGAGACCGAAAAATGAAGAGGTTAAGATTTAAAAAGTGTTTGCTAATTAAATATATCTTCTTCTTTTTTATTTATTTAGAAAACATGTTACTTATACATTTTATAAATCATTTTTCTATCTTAACCCGTAATTTTAATAAGTTGATATGATTTATGTTGGCTTATTTTCTTTATAATACATTTTATCTAAAGAAAATTTTATTTATGCATATATTTGATATTATTTCCAATTATATGTGTAACGCCCCAAAAATTACTCTTAATAGGGGGTCACAGCGCCAGGAATTTCCAGCAGAAATTCCCTTAGGCTTTCTAAAAAAAAATGAAATTCAACCTGTAGCACATAAACTAGCAACATTCAATCACAAGATAAAACCTGGTTCCAACAACCATTTCCAAAGAGAAGAACATATATACATGGGTCGGCGTTCACAGACGCTACAACGACCCGTCAAACCAGCCAAGCACCACCATTCAACTAGAGTCTCACCAGAAGACATCTCAAAAACCAAAACAGTAAAACACACATAAAAACAAACATGCAGAAATTAAACCCATCCTAACTTTCGCATCACGTCACACGTTCACCTCCACGCTCCGGTACTACCTGCGCATTTGGTCATGTAAAAAACACAACCAGTTCCCCCACCGAAATGGGGGTTAGTCTCCAACCAGACTAGCAAGTATATAAGCGAATTAATTACATAGAATAACATAAATAAAGGGATTAGAATAAGCAGATACCACAAAGTACAATACAAAGAAAACAAGCATGTAAGCGACTAATCATACAACATCACATTGTAAACCAAAAGAAGGAACTTTTACGAAAACGTTTTTGAAAACATGACCAAGCCTGTCTTGGCCATGAAGGTACCTTCTAACCCAAAAACTATGGGTACAAAACCTTTACCTGCCGGAGGGACACGGTATCGTTAGCTAGACGAACCCCCCTACCACGACACAAGTAAAGCACCTTCCATGATCCACCCGGACACCGGAAAGCAATCAAGGAATGATTTAAAACCATTTACATGCTAAGCGGGGGTCGGAACAATCCTTACCCGCACAAATCATATCCACAAGTGTTGTCACTTCTCAAAGAAATCAATAAAACAAGTATTTCATAAACAAAGATATCCACGACGTCTACACACAAATAATACTAATTCTATCATGGAAGAATACCAAATTACCAACATCACTTCACATACAAATGCATATCAAGACACAAAGTCAAGAAACAAACATCATATATATGTAATGCATTTACGGTTTCATGCATAGTCCAATAGCCTAAATTTATACCAATCACGTAAGTAATCGCAAATAACTTGCCTCGACAAGTCTCGTACGTAAAGAAACTTATGAGCTATCACCTCAGACGTGACCTTAACTCAACTCAACTTGGGGAGATTCCCGAATCTGCATACAAAACGATTTTGGCCATAACTTTCATTATACAACTCGGAATTGAATTTCGCAAAATTCCAGACGCTCGTATGAAAGTCCTCTATTTACTGAATCAGTCCCTTTATTTTTCATAATTACAGAACGAGAACGATATTTCCATCAGTGAACAATTCAGCCCTAACTTCACTAGTTTTACTTCCAAACCTCAAATCCAATCCATCCATCCCTCTATAATCATCAAACCACCTCTAATAACTCATGATTGACATACAAATTCAGATTGACATACACATGAACAATTCTTGAATTTTTCCCCAAAAACTTAAACTAAGCTTTCCTCAAGCTTTCTTATACAAATATGACTTCCTTGCCTTACCAATAGCATGCTTTTGACATAAGGAACTCAAATCCAACATCAACATAACATGGCAGCCACATGAATAAGCTAGGGAAATAGGACCATTGTTGGAGCCGGTTCTCGATGGGCTCGCGAAGCCCAAAGGGAATCAGGTTAGGCCCATTGAACGCGAGCCAGATCGGTCCATGAAGTCAGCCCAGAAGAACGAAAGCGGCCCATAAGCAGACGAAGCCCATAAAGAGGATTCGACGAGATTAGGTATCAAGGGGCAAATTGGTAATTGACTCGCGTGGGCCCCTGACAAGAGTATAAGAACACAACTCAATGGATAGAGGACGGGACATCATTACTAAAAGAAAAACGCTTCATCATCCTCTCTCGAGTGAGAAAAACACAGAAACGAGCCTAAGTTTCAATCTTCCTAAACGACCTTCTCCTTGAGGCGTTTGGACGAACAACACTTGGTTTGTGACTCCTGGTGTTGCTATCGAGCTTTTAATGTTGAGATGAGTGATTTCTAAGGCCATTCGGTTTATTGGTAGCATAGAACTTGAAACGTTTTAACTGACATTTTGAGCTCTCCTTTCCTTACCTTACTTCTTCCTACCCTCTCTTACTCTTGCGTCACTTTGTCGTCTCTGGTTGCTTATTTGCTTCTTGTCTAATTTGAGCGTCGGAGAGCCAAATCCGGAGACCCCCCCCTCTTGGTTTGGTTGCGCAGGTACTGCAGGTGCCAAGAGCGAGGTTAGTCTTTAGGAAGAAGACGACGTGAAGTATTATATACAGGTTGTTTGTCCAGACTCGCGGAAGAGGTCTTCAGAATTCTTTCGAAGAGCTGACGCCCTGTGTCTCGCGAAGTGTTGTGTCGCGAGGCGACAACTTCTGGGCTCCAACACTGGCGCCGACCGTGGGGATCTTCCTCGCACAAGTAAGGCTTACTACAGATATTCGCGTATTTCTGATACTTAACCGCCTGAGAGGATGAATACTGGTGGTGAGGGAAGTGACAACACCCCACTCCAGATGAGAATACAACAAGAGATAAATAGCTTGCGAGCACCTCTTCCGCGCGTGAATGAGAAAGAGATTGTTCTGGTAGGACCCGCACTAGTTCAGTATCGCGCATTCCTTCAGACGTTGGGACAGAGCACGGACAGGGGCCGAAACCAAGAGCAACCAAGGGCTGAGGCCCGCGAGCAGGAGCAGAATCAGGGTGAACGAGAGCAACCAATCGCTGAGGAGAGTGCTGAGCACGTACCCGACGACAGAATCTCAATGTCACGTAGGACCAGGGTCGAGGGACGCGAGAGGGCTTGTCACCCTGGTAGGTTTGATTTGAATCAAGCCCCCGTGAGCTACGTAGAGAACCGATCTTACAGGGGAAGAACCGAAACAAGGGGACATGGGATTCGTGCCGAGCAAGGACCTTCTCGCTACCAGTATGAGGGGGAACCTTATTACAACCAGGCAACCTGTCCGCGGCAAGCTTACGAGGCCTATCCGTCCGATAACCCGTCAGCCTTGTTCGGCCCGACTGCTTTCGCGGACCACATAGTCAGGTCAGTCCCTCTACCTAATTTCAGATTCCCTATTATCAAAGAATACAATGGCAAAGAAGATCCCAGCGAACACCTAGCACGCTACAAGTATGCTATGCTCGCAAGGTGCCCTGATGAAGCCACGATGTGCAAAGGTTTCCCAGGCACCCTCGCGGGTCCCGCCATGACCTGGATGCTTAACCAACCGTCAGGGAGCATCCATTTTTTCGCTGACCTAGAGAAGAGTTTCTTGCTGCACTTTGGATCCTCAAGGAAAAGAAAAGTGACTATGCAAGAAGTAGTGGGTGTCAAACAAGGACCAAACGAATCACTAGAGGGTTATGTCAGGAGGTTCTCGGAAAAGATCTTAGAAGCCGAAGATTTTCATGATAAAACCGCCCGGGTCGTGTTCCTGGACGGTCTCACAGATGGAAGCTCCTTCAAGCAATACCTATACCGCAAGAAAGATTTGGACTACCAGGGCATGCTCGAAAGAGCATATACAGAGATTAACGTGGAAGCGCACTCAGGTTCCGCGTTGAAAGGAAATAACCAGAATAAGTCTGCTCAGGGTCAAAAGAGAGACAACCAAAACTGGGGCAACAAGCGCCATCAAGGTAGTCAGGGAAAGGAACAGATCGACTCGCGAGTGCCTGGTTTGCAGATTCAAGATCAGAATCAGGGTAAAAAACAGTTCAGGGGCCAGAATCATGATCAGAATCAGTTTCACTCACAAAATTTTGTAACCAAGCAGGATAACCGTCGCGAGTCTGAAAGGAGATGGGATCGCGGCCGTGGTCGCTACGAGTCAACCACATGGTGTGAGTACCACAGAGTGGATACTCACCCTACAGAGGAATGTAGGTCGCGACCTCACCACCCGAGAGAGCAGGAAGTCTTAACTGCTCAGAGAGGAAATGGTGATGGAGGTCGCGGCAACACAAAAAGGGGGGGTAAGAGGAGGTAGAACACAGAACGAGATAAGGCAGCAAACCCCCGCGAGAAATAACCAGAATCAGGGTCCTAATCGCCACCCAAACCAGAACTTCCCTCACTTGGATGGCCATATAGGTACAATCGCAGGCCGCCATGAACCCATTCCCCTAGGCAAACGAGAGCAAAGGCTCATTAACAACGCGCCCAAGCCTCAGGGAAAGCCAATCTATAGTATCGCGAGATCGAAGTCTGAGCCTTACACGCTTGTTTTCAACGACAAGGAAGTGGATACCTGGGCTGTCGAGGCCGCTGACCCACTAGTCATTCATGCTCAGATTGGAACCAAACTTGTGAAAAGGATTCTTGTGGACACAGGGAGCTCGGCCGATATACTATACTGGGACGCGTTCGAGAAAATGGGGATTGATCAGTCTACACGCAGGCCTACTAAAACCACACTGGTGGAATTCGTGGGTGACAGAGTGAGGGCCCTGGGCGTCGTCACCCTAGATCTCATCCTGGGTGAAGAAACCGGGTCAAGAAGATCAGAAAAAATAGATTTCGTAGTAATCCCAATAACATCCTCCTACAATGCGATACTGGGACGCGAGACTCTGTGCAAGTTTGAAGCAGTCGTGTCAATCTGTCATTTTTGCCTTAAGTTCCCAACATCGTCCGGAGTAGGAGTCGCGAGAGGAAACCAAGAAGAGAGCCGTATCTGCTACGTATCATCCGAAAAGGGCAGCACCAAGGCCTTGCTCGCCAACCAGTTATTTATTCCAGGGTTGCCTCACGTGTTTGAGGAGGCCGAGTTGGAGGTACGTGCCTCTCCGAGGCCGCGAGATACTGGAGAAGAAGAAGAAGAGGGACACAAACCACATTTCGATGGGTTTGAGAAACAGACAATCACTCCATTCCCCAACAAAGAGGAGAAGCTCTATGTAGGGGGAAAATTGGATCAGAAAGTTGTGCAAGAGATTGAGACCTTGCTCGCCCGCTCCCGGGATGTGTTCGCGTGGACACCAAAGGATTTGAGAGGGATTCCAGCGAGTGTCATGACCCACTCCCTGAACATTAGTCCAGAGGTCAAGCCGCGTAGACAGAAGAAGCGAAAGCAGGCAGGACCAAAGAACGCGGCAGCTGCTGTGGAACTCGCGAAATTGATAAAAGCAGGGTTTGTTAGGCCAGTGCAATACCCGACGTGGCTGTCAAACGTAGTAATGGTAGAAAAAAATCCCAAAGGGACGGGAAAATGGCACATGTGCGTAGATTTCACTGGTCTCAATAAGGCATGCCCCAAAGACAGCTACCCATTACCTTCTATCGACCAATTAGTGGACTCCACCGCGGGTCATGAAGCTCTGAGTTTCTTGGACGCGTACTCGGGGTATAATCAGGTCATGATGAATCCAGCCGACTCGGGGCACACGGCTTTTATTACAGACAAGGGAACCTTCTGCTATAAAGTAATGCCCTTCGGCTTGAAAAATGCGGGAGCCACATTCCAGAGGCTGGCGGACATGATCTTTAGCGAGCAAAGGGGTGACACCATGGAGGCCTATGTTGATGACATAGTAGTTAAGAGCAAGAAGCAGGCAGATCACGCTCGCGACCTAGCAGAAGTTTTTGAAACTCTGGGAAAGTACGGTATGAGCCTTAATCCCGAGAAATGTGTCTTCGGGGTCACCGAGGGCAAGTTCCTGGGATTTCAGATCAGTGCACGCGGTGTCGAGGTCAATCCAGATAAGGTCCAAGCTGTAATAGATCTGCAACCGCCAAGATCCACTCATGACGTCCAAAAGTTTGTAGGGAAGGTTAACTATCTCGGGAGGTTTTGTGCCAAGCTCACGGAGCGAAACCTCCCCTTCTTTGACATATTGAGGAAACCGAAAAGCTTCGAATGGACTGAGGAGTGTGAAAGGGCGTTTATGAGCCTCAAAGAGCATCTGGCAAAACTCCCAACACTTGCGTCACCGATACCTGGTGAAGGCTTGCAGCTGTACCTCGCGGCGGGCACGCGTGCAGTTAGCGCAGTATTGGTGAGAGAACAGTGGGTCCCCGTCTATTTCGTCAGTAAAGCACTTCTGTTAGCCGAGACCAGATATTCGCCCATTGAGAAAGCAGTACTCGCGTTGATAACAGCCGCTCGTAAGCTCCGACCTTATTTCCACGCTCACCCCATCGAGGTATTGACAGATTTACCACTCCCATCTTTCATGAGTAAGCCGACAGCCTCTGGGAGGCTCGCTAAATGGGTGATTGAGATGACTGAATTTGACGTAGTCTATAGACCGCGGCCCACAATCAAAGCGCAAGCTTTGGCTGATTTCATTGTTGAAACAAGTTTCAGAGAGTTAGAAAAAGATGATATATCTCCAGAACACCCCGCGCGGGTAATGCACATTGACGGGGCAGTAAACGTAGACGGTTGCGGGGCGGGAGTCGTCTTGACATCCCCAGCCGGGGATAAGGTCGACCACGCGATTGCACTAAAATTCAAAGCCACTAATAACGAAGCAGAGTATGAAGCGCTCATCGCAGGACTGGAAATCGCAATTCACGCGAGTATTCACGTGGTGAAGTGTCTGAGCGACTCTCAGATTGTTGTGAATCAAATCAATGGGACCTACGAAGCTCGAACAGGCAATCTCCCCAGATATCATGCGAGAGCTACTACCTTGATTTCGTTGTTCAGGCATTTTGAGATTGAAGCAATATCGAGGGAAGAAAACACCCGAGCTGATGAACTCGCGAAGTGAGGTTCCCAAGCTCAGTACGCGAATATGGAACGTCCCGATGGGAATTCTGCCGTCGTTTTCAAGGATGAAAAGAGCCAGTACTTCCGGTTAGTAAAGTCTGAGAGCGCCATAAGCAATCAGGTGGAGCTGATGGAGATAGACGAGCCAGTCGCGCACCCCTATAATTCAATATCTTGCAAGCGGAACAGGACCCTCGGATCCGAAAGAAATGAGAAAACTTGTCTCTATGGCTGCGCGTTTCTACATGAGTCGTGGAGAACTTTACAAAAGGGGATACGGACCACGCGAGCTCAGGTGTCTATCTAAGACAGATAGTGACGTGCTTATAAGAGAGCTGCACGCGGGGTTGTGTGGAACCCACGCAGGTTGGAGACCTATGGTCTATAAGGCATTAAGACAAGGGAGCTTTTGGCCCACCATGAAACAAGACGCACAACGCGAGTCGCAGAACTGTAAGCCATGTCAGTACTTTGCCCCAGCTTCTCATCAACCAGGTGTAGAGTTGCAGATAATATCAAGCCCCTGTCCCTTCGCGATGTGGGGGCTAGATTTGTTAGGACCTTTCAAGCCAAAAGCGCCTGGTCAATTAGAGTACATCATCGTAGCAGTCGATTATTTCACCAAATGGATCGAAGCCGAGGCTCTCGCAAGCACTACCGTCCCGGCAGTTAAAAAATTCCTATGGAGAAATATCATCTGCAGATATGGTCTCCCTCATGAGATCATAACCGATAGAGGACCACAATTCAATTCCCCGCAGCTGCTCACGTGGTGTAGTGACATAGGAATCGCCTTAAGAATCGCATCAGTCGCTCACCCGCATTGCAATGGCCAAGTAGAAGCCGTGAACAAAAGTATTGTCATGGACCTGAAAAGGCGGCTGGAAGGCTCCAAGGGCAAGTGGGCCGAAGTATTACCTCTAGTACTCTGGGCAAACAGAACCACAATAAAGAAGGCAACAGGGGAAACACCTTTTGCTCTCGCTTATGGAGTATAAGCCACAGTGCCAGTCGAGTTCATTGTGCCCACGGATCGCGTAATTCAGTATAGCCCGATCGACAACGACCAAAAAATGCAGCTAGAGTTGCAGATGCGGAAAGAAACTCGCGACTTAGCAACTATCAGAGCGGCCAATCATAAAGCCAGCGTCGCGAAGTATTATAACAAGCACGTGAAGTTGAGGGGATTCGCCAGAGGAGACCTCATGCTCCGTAGAACAGAAGGAGGAAAGCTCGACCCCAACTGGGAAGGACCTTACATTATAGATCGCGAAGTCGCACCCGGGGCATATCGCCTCAAGGATCACTCTAGGAATCACATTGCCAACTCTTGGAACGTGATGCGACTTCGTCGCTTCTATGCCTAATCCTCTCACAAAACTCAGGTACGTTTTAACAAAGTTTAGTAGAGCAAAATTTTTTCTCATACATGGTCACAATACTTATCGCATTAAGGCACTAAAACATTCGATTACTATAGCATGATAAGTACAGGTTGTGACACCAGTAATTCGTTATCACACGAGTCGGGGTTAACAAGGAATAAGTATCACAGCCTGGTCGACCAATGCTCGTCCACCTAAAAGGGTAGCGCCACTCAAAAGGCAAAAGCCGTCGGCCGCTTCACTGGGCTGAGCTAAAAAAAACCCCCGGGTCGCGTGTCCAGCTTCCAGGGTTGAGCTAAAAAACTCTCCTTAATTGGTCGCGAAAGCATGGACGGGTTTACGCCAATGAGCTCACCCGCCATGATTCCGCTTCACTGGGCTGGGCTAAAAAACCCCCCCGGGTCGCGTGTCCAGCTTCCAGGGTTGAGCTAAAAAACTCTCCTTGGTCGCGACAGCATGGACGGGTTTACGCCAATGAGCTCACCCGCCATGATTCCGCTTCACTGAGCTGGGCTAAAAAAACCCCCCGGGTCGCGTGTCCAGCTTCCAGGGTTGAGCTAAAAAACTCTCCTTGGTCGCGAAAGCATGGACGGGTTTACGCCAATGAGCTCACCCGCCATGATTCCGCTTCACTGGACTGGGCTAAACCCCCCCCCCCGGGTCGCGTGTCCAGCTTCCATGGTTGAGCTAAAAAACTCTCCTTGGTCGCGAAAGCATGGACGGGTTTACGCCAATGAGCTCACCCGCCATGATTCCGCTTCACTGGGTTGGGCTAAAAAACCCCCCGGGTCGCGTGTCCAGCTTCCATGGTTGAGCTAAAAAACTCTCTTTGGTCGCGAAAGCATGGACGGGTTCACACCAATGAGCTCACCCGCCATGAGTCCGCAAAAGCATAGACGGGTTCACATCATGACACGTCTTTTAAAAATTCTTAACCACTTGAAAATAAAGACCAAATATTGAATGCCTCTCTACATGTGCAGTGCTTAATATCCCCGCAAAAGCAACGTCATGCCCAGATCATCTCTACAAAGTCAAGAAATTCTCTGCAGCAACCATACCGAAGAAAAACTGTTCTGATGCTTCGCGACTACAAGAGCTCAGGACAAACCCCGCGAGTATCAACAGCCACTAAGAGCTAAAGCGCGAAACCCTGTCACCGGCTAGAGAGAACATACTGAACAGGACTCGGCTGTAACGTTCATGCAATAGCTAACAGGAGAATAGTTTGCAATGCTTTATGATTCTCACAAAAATTATGTAACACCTTCAGTTTTACCTTTTACTATTCAAGAGGGATCGTAGTTATGAAACACTCATCTCTTTACGTTTTATTTTTCGCAAAATTACTCCACTTTTCCGAAACACAAAACGGGGGGAACGAGGCGAGATAAGTGTATACAAAACAAGCAGACGGATAAGTAAAACCAAAAATATAGAACAAAACAGCATATAGCTCGCGACAACCATGGCCGCATTAAAAAAGAATAATTACATAAGAGCCCAATTCTCGCGACAGTAACACCAAAAACATACATTGTTCGAAAGACCACCAGGCCTTGTCGAAAGGTTAATAAACATTACTTAGCGACAGACTCAGGAGCAATCCCCACATCCTCTACGCTATCCGCCTCTAAATCCACGACGTCTTGAGCATCAACTACCCGCGATCCTGACCCCCCCGCTTGATCTAAGCGAGAACGCTTCAGGGAGGGCTGAATGGTGTCAAGAAGAGCGTCGGGCGCGAATACCTTTCTCTTACGAGGAGAGAGGGCCGGAGAAGGAGGGCTCGGAAGCGTGTGAGGAGCAGGTTCCAACCTTTCGGGCGGAGGTGGAATGACCATCTTCGGAAGAGGGGGCTTGGGCACTTGATTCTCTTTACCCTTAACGATGCCTTTCTTAGGCGCAAGACGCGTTACGCCCCAAGCCTCGAGTGGAGTATCCCCATCATCAATGAAAGTTCCCGGCACCGGGGGCTCATACTCGGGAAGGTCGGTGGAAAAACCACATAAGTCTTGAGCGTTGAAGGGGAAATCTTTGACTTTGTACTTTCGCATCTGAACCTTCACCATACAAAGGAGAAGCGTGTTGACAACATTTTTGTAAAAATCCACGCGAGCACGTTGACGATAACCCCCGCAATACTCTTCCACCGCCATGTTCCTCTCATAGGCAATTCTCTCAGACATCGTCGCGTGAAGCTTCTCATTTTCTTGTCTGAGGTCGTTCACTTGCGTGTTATACTCAGTGACGATGTTGACATGGGTGGACCTCTCATACGCGAGTTGGGCTTCCTGCTCTTTTATCTTCGCGTCTTTAGATTCCCCTAACGCGTTAGCCTTCGAAAGCTCCACCTCCAAAGCTTTCTTTTCCCCCATGAGCCGAGACTTAGCCACTCTGTTGGCATCACGGATTGACTGGTCCTCATCCGTCAACTCCTTAAGTTTGTCCTCCGCCGCAAGCACCCTCCGACTTGCGCTCGCGATAATGTTCATCCCCTGCAAAATGACCAACTCCAGGGTTAAAAATACCCCAAAGAAACAAGAAATAGGTAACAACACGAAACTTACCGCAAAGAGTAGTTTAGACAGGCCACCAGGCCTATCCGAGACTTCCTCGTAGAGGCTAGGTTCGGGGGGGGGGAAACAGTTGGAATCGATTCAAAGAAGGCACACGTTGCAGATAAACCGTGAATGAAAGTGGGGTTCACAACCGGAGAATCGGTAGGCTCTGGAGAGGAGACGAACTCCACTTCTGTCGTCCTCTTGCGACTTCTCTCGGATACTTTTTGCTTCCCCTTATCGCGAGATGATATTTCGCGACACCTCTTGGTCTGAGGGACCTCCTCAGAAACTGTGGTCGCGAGCTCAGCTGGCGACCCCGATACAGCAGGGGGAGGAGCAAGGGTCACACCGGGGACAGACGAAATATTGTGAGCATGAGCCTCGAGGGTTAGGGAGCCAGCCTCGTCAAAAACCAACCCCTCCAAGTCCGGAAGATCAGAGAACATATCAGCATCTGCAAAAACCACCACAAGTGAGTATAAAAAAAAAAGTATAAAAAAAATAATAATAATAAACGCGAGCGCTAAAAACAAACACACGGACAAAAACCTCGGGCATGAGCTTTGAGGCTAAGTCCCCTGGAAACCAGTAAAGCATCCGAGATTGTCAACTCAAAACGTTTTTGAACAGCTTTGTCAGGGTAATCCTTATAGTCATGGATGAATTTATCACGAGTCTCCTTTGGAAAAAAGCACGGAGCCTTTCTCGCATGAGGCTCGCGTACTTGAACAGAAATTTCGGAACCAAGAGGGGGACGAACTAAAAACCAACACGTTTCCCACCCCTCAATCTTTGAGCGCAATCGGAAGGCACTAGGAGTCTTGGCTTGAGCAGTATAAAATCCATCCTCGCGGGAGTTCTTCTTATACGAATTAGTAAGAGCGTAGTGAGGCGTATTGGGAGCTATCCCAATATCCTGACATCGCATGATGTAAACGATCAGCGAACTCCAGAAGTTTGGATGCATCTGTGAAGGGCTGAAGCCTAAATCCGCCATCACTTCAGTCTGAAAGGACGTCCACGGAGACGGAAGCCAGCTTCTAAAGATTGCCTGCTCAAAGCAAAGAAGGGCCCGTATTGGTCGAGGGAAGTGCCCTCGTGGTTGGGGAGGGCAAAGATGGTCCCTTCAGGAAAAGGGTATCGCGTGGTGAGACGGCGAAGATCGTCAAAATTAAGACTGTTGCAATGGGCCGTGTTAGGAATTAAGGTGCGAGTATGTTTTATTCTCTTTGTAAGGATATTTATTCGACCAGGATCCGCGAGAAAGGGTTTCTCTATTACTATATGGGGTAAGGACCCCTTATGGGAGAAGAAGCTGGCAAATTGACCATAATTGGTCTCGGCTCGCTCTTGAATAACGCGAGACGGGAGTCTGGTTTTAGATTTTTTGGACGTCTTCGCTTTGCTCCATTTGGATTTCCTAGTGACGCGAGATCGTCTACAAGAGCTGGGCTCGCGACCATCAGAGCCCCCCTCGGATCCAGACGTAGTGCGCCCCGAATACTCAGCCCGAGCTGGGCGTTCATAGAAATCATCGCTACCTGAAAGCGTAGGCAAAGTAAGTTTCAGTTTTCCAGGGATGGAAAGAGGAAAAAGAGAACATCGAAAGTGGGAACAACGTGAGTCTAAGGAAACTAACGCGAGGCAGTAGGAAGTGAACAAACAAGAAATCCCTGGAAAAACTGAAACTCGAAAGATCAAAGGAGAAGTTAAAACGACATCAAGATGGACCAGGCCCAAGAACACGGAGAACCTTGCGGAGGTCTAAAAATGGCGGAATTGACCGAAACACGTGTGTTTTCCTAAACAACATATTGAGAAACAAGAGTCGGAAGGAGAATCCGGCACGAGAAACACCCAATGGACAAACAATCACTGACGGAAACCTATCAAATCGAAGAGCCCGAGCAAAAATTCTGACAGCAGTTATAAGCAAGAAGAAGTCGAGCGACGAATCTGTGGGAAACCCTAAAATCAAGCCAAAACGAAGTAGAAAAGGGAAGGAAGAACGATAGACTAACCTGCCATCGAAAATCGGGTGAGAGCGGCGGCGAAAACGACAGTAGGGAAGGAGAGAGCACCGGCGAAGAGGATGTATTTGCAGTTTGAAGAGAACGACGAAGAATTGTGGCGGAATGAAAAAAGGAAGACGAAGATGGGTATTTATAAGGAAAAATCGGGAAAAGAAGGTGCAATGAGAAGACGACACGTGGACAACATGCGCCCAATGCGGGAATTCGTAAAGGTTTTTGAATTCAAAACGTCGCTCCGAGAAGTTTAATCAAAACACACGCGACCATTGCACGCGATGCAATCATACCAAGTCAGGGGGCCACTATCATATCGAGAACGTGACTTCAAGAAGACAAACCCAAGCCTTAAGCTATTCAGCGTAAAAGCTTGGGGGGCTGGATGTTGGAGCCGGTTCTCGATGGGCTCGCGAAGCCCAAAGGGAATCAGGTTAGGCCCATTGAACGCGAGCCGGATCGGTCCATGAAGTCAGCCCAGAAGAACGAAAGTGGCCCATAAGCAGACGAAGCCCAGAAAGAGGATTCGACGAGATTAGGTATCAAGGGGCAAATTGGTAATTGACTCGCGTGGGCCCCTGACAAGAGTATAAGAACACAACTCGATAGAGGACGGGACATCATTACTAAAAGAAAAACGCTTCATCATCCTCTCTCGAGTGAGAAAAACACAGAAACGAGCCTAAGTTTCAATCTTCCTAAACGACCTTCTCCTTGAGGCGTTTGGACGAACAACACTTGGTTTGTGACTCCCGGTGTTGCTATCGATCTTTTAATGTTGAGATGAGTGATTTCTAAGGCCATTCGGTTTATTGGTAGCATAGAACTTGAAACGTTTTAACTGACATTTTGAGCTCTCCTTTCCTTACCTTACATCTTCCTACCCTCTCTTACTCTTGCGTCACTTTGTCGTCTCTGGTTGCTTATTTGCTTCTTGTCTAATTTGAGCGTCGGAGAGCCAAATCTGGAGACCCCCCCCCCCTCTTGGTTTGGTTGCGCAGGTACTGCAGGTGCCAAGAGCGAGGTTAGTCTTTAGGAAGAAGACGACGTGAAGTATTATATACAAGTTGTTTGTCCAGACTCGCGGAAGAGGTCTTCAGAATTCTTTCGAAGAGCTGACGCCCTGTGTCTCGCGAAGTGTTGTGTCGCGAGGCGACAACTTCTAGGCTCCAACAACCATGACAAAGGAGAGCCAAAGAGAGAAATTCTTACCTTAATTGAGATTTCCACTTGATTTTGATAAGAAATCCTTGAAAAAAAACTTGTGTTATGATGAAGAAATGAGTTAGGAAGATGAAGGAGGAGGTGTAGAGGGGCTGGTTATGGAGGAAAGGATGAGGACGAGAGGAAGGCTCAAGAGAGATAGAAAAAGACACAAGTAGGACCAAGATATTTATGTAGGAAATCAAATTTTTATTAAATCAATATTTTATTTGCTTTTTATTTAGGAAATCATGATTAAATCATAATATACACACTTATGTATATATATATGTATGTATAGTTTAAAAAAAAAATGGATCAACTTCGAAAATAATTCCGACGTCGTACATAAATCGTGTACGCATCGCCAAACGATAAGATTTCAAGAATCGCGAAAATAAAACATACTTGCGTCTTTTATCAAAATAATCTATAAATACATATTATGTTTATCAAAATAAAATTTCTGGAATAGAAACTAAGGTGGTATTACACTCCACCCCCCTTATAAAAAGTTTCGTCCTCGAAACTAGGATTCAAAGAGGTTTGGATATTTCTCTCGCATGCTGGCTTCTGTCTCCCATGTGGCTGCATCAGTACCATGTTTAGACCATAACACCTTCACTACCGGAATTACTTTATTCCTCAACTGCTTTTTTTCATAAGCAAGTATTTTTATCGGTTCCTCCTCATACGTGCAATCTCCCTCGAACTCGGTATCCTCATACTTGATAACATGGGAAGGGTCGGGAACATATTTCCTTAGCTGGGAAACATGGAATACACTATGCACCCGACTCATAACTGGGGGTAGGGCAAGCCGATAGGTTGATGCTCCAACCTTATCCAAGATCTCAAAAGGACCCACATATCGAGGACTTAGCTTGCCCTTCTTGCCAAATCTGAATACGCCCTTAGTAGGTGAAACGCGAACAAACACATGGTCACCTACTTTGAATTCCAGTGGTCTACGACGAATATCTGCATAAGATTTCTGGCGGCTTTGTGTTGTTAATATCCTTTGCCTTATCATGGCTACTTCTTCTTGTGTCTTCCTTAAAGTATCTGGGCTCGTCAAGCTTGTTTCTGATAAGTCATCCCAACATAGTGGTGATCGACATTTACGACCATTAAAGGCTTCATACGGGGCCATTTCAATTGATGTGTGCCAACTGTTATTATAAGTAAATTCCACCAATGGTAACTTAGCTTCCCACTTACCTGGCCAGTCTAATACACACACTCTTAAAATGTCCTCGAGAGTTTGTATAGTTCTCTCCGTTTGACAGTCAGTTTGTGGGTGGAAAGCAGTACTGAACCTCAACTCAGTTCCCATGGCTGCATGTAGTGACTTCCAGAAATGTGACACAAAGCGTCCATCACGATCAGACACTATAGTTTTGGGAATGCCATGCAGACGTACAATTTCTTGAATATATACTTCAGCAAGTCTATATGGTCCCCACGTTTTCTTAATAGGAAGAAAATGAGCAGATTTGGTCAATTGGTCTACTATGACCCAGATGGTGTCCATGCCTCTTGTCTTGATGTTGGGGGCAATCCCGACACAAAGTCCATGGCTATATCGTCCCATTTCCATTCTGGAATAGGTAATGGTTGTAATTCTCCAGCCGGTCTTTGATGTTCAATCTTCACTTGCTGACATGTAAGACATTTAGCTACAAATTTAGCGACCTTTCTTTTCATATTACTCCACCAGAAATTCTTTTTGAGGTCCTTATACATCTTATTAGCTCCAGGGTGAATCGAATATGGAGAAGCATGAGCCTCTTTCAAAATCATGGTCTTTATTTCATCGTCCCCAGGCACACATATTCGGTTCTTGAACCTAAGGATCCCGTCATCATGAAAAATAAAGCCCGGGGACTTACCTTGAAGGATGCCATCCTAGATCTTGTTCAATACGAGGTCATCAAGCTGCTTCTTCTTAATTGCCTCTAATAAAGATGATTCGATCTCCAAGAAATATAGTTGCCCTTGGTGCTTCTGAAACCTGACCTCAATCTCATATCGAGTCAATTCTTTCTGTAATTCTATTTGATGTGTTAGGCATGCAATCATTGTCTCTTGGGATGACTTCCTACTTAGTGCGTCGGCCACCACATTGGTTTTGCCTGGATGATACAAGATCTCAATATCATAATCTTTCAACATCTCTAACCATCTTCTCTGCCTCATGTTCAATTCCTTTTGAGTGAAGATATACTTCAAACTCTTATGGTCAGTATAAATCTGGAAACTCACCCCATAGAGATAATGTCTCCAGATCTTCAAAGCAAAAATCACAGCTGCAAGTTCTAAATCATGAGTAGGGTAGTTTACTTCATGGGTCTTTAATTGACGGGAAGCGTATGCAATTACCCTACCATGTTGCATCAAAACACAGCCAAGGCCTTGTTTCGAGGCGTCACTATATATAACAAAGCCTTCAGTTCCCTGGGGTAATGCTAACACTGGTGCACTGGTAAGTCTTTTCTTAAGCTCTGCAAAGCTCTCTTGACACTGTTTGTCCCATTCAAACTTCTTTGCCTTACGTAACAGATTAGTGAGTGGTTGGGCGATCTTGGAAAAGCCTTCCACAAACCTACGATAATATCCTACCAAGCCTAAGAAACTCCTTACTTCCTTCACATTCTTTGGTGGCATCCATTCAGCTACTGCCTGGATCTTCTGTGGGTCAACCTTTACTCCTTCATGAGAAACTATGTGACCTAGGAATGCCACCTCAGTCATCCAGAAATCACACTTTGATAGTTTAGCAAACAACCGTTGTTGCCTCAATATACTGAGAACTGTTCTGAGATGCTCTGCATGCTCTTCTCTACTTCGGGAGTAAATCGGAATATCATCTATGAAGACCACGACGAACCGGTCCAAAAATTGGATGAAAATACGGTTCATTAATTCCATGAATGCAACTGGAGCATTAGTTAGTCCAAACGACATCACCACAAACTCATAGTGACCATATCTTGAACGGAATGCCGTCTTAGCAATATCTTCTTCTCGAATCCTTAACTGATGATAACCTGACCTTAGATCAATCTTTGAGAAAACAATTGCACCCTGTAATTGATCTAATAGGTCATCTATCCAAGGAAATGGATATTTATTCTTGATTGTCACCTTATTCAATTCTATATAATCAACGCAGAGACGTAAGGAACCATCCTTCTTCTTTACGAACAACACAGGTGCACCCCACGGAGATGCACTCGGTCTAATGAATCCCTTCTCCATCAGTTCTTCAAGTTGCTTCTTTAGTTCCAGCATTTCCGGTGGTGCCATTCTATAATGCGCCCTAGACACTGGAGCGGTTACATGCTCAACCTCGATTGCAAAATCCATATCTCTATGAGGAGGTAGATCTGTTAAATCTTATGGGAATACGTCTGGGAATTCACAAACAATGGAAATTTTTGATAATTCAGGCTTTTCTTTTTCCTTTTCCAAGGCATAACACATGTATTCTTGACATCCCTTCCTTAACAGCTTCAAGGCTTCCATTGCAGTAATAATTAACCCAACTTTACTAGGGTCACATCCCTGAAACACCAGCGTTAAGCCATCTTTGGCGGTGAGCGTGACAATTCTCCCAACTCATTACTCCCTCTGTGGGCTTAACCATGTCCCACCAGTCATCGGCATCTTTTGCAAGATAAAATGAAGCATTCGATACTTTTTTCTCTACTGGACACTCGACTCTGTCAAGGAGCTTTTCCATCTGCTTGAGCCAATGTTCAACTTCTACTGGCTCACCAGTTCCATCATAAGTTGGTGGCTTCAACTTCTCTAATGTCGTTACTATACTAACAACATCCCTCCTTCCAGCATCTGGAGGCATTCCTGGAGTTAAAGGTGGCTGATTTTGTACTTGTGGGGGCACTATTTGGGCATATGTTGCTTGCATCGCCTGCCCAATCATCTGCTGAAGAGCAGTGTACAGTTCAATATTAATTCCAGCTGGCATACTAGCCGGTACTGGTGCACCTGGAGAAATAGGAGGAACTACTCGTGGACCCTCGGGTTGCACCTGTTGAGGGACATTCCTTTTAGCCACTCTTGGATTAGGACCCAACTGACTTTCTATGTCCTCCATTGGGGGTATATCTGTGTGGCTATCCCTAGAAACCTCTGGTTGTACCCCGTGAAACTTACGAGGCCGACCTCTGCCTCGGGTACCTCTACCAGACATTTGCACAACCAGATGTTAATTCAAACATGCACACATAGACATATAACCTTTTACACGTATGTAACATTTAAGAACTTATTTATTTAGACTACACATGGAGATGACAATGCGACGTGAGTGATGCTGACACTACCCATTCCCAAAGAAATTAGAAACCTAGGCTCTGATACCAACTTCTGTAACGCCCCAAAAATTACTCTTAATAGGGGGTCACAGCGCCAGGAATTTCCAGCAGAAATTCCCTTAGGCTTTCTAAAAAAAAATGAAATTCAACCTGTAGCACATAAACTAGCAACATTCAATCACAAGATAAAACCTGGTTCCAACAACCATTTCCAAAGAGAAGAACATATATACATGGGTCAGCGTTCACAGACGCTACAACGACCCGTCAAACCAGCCAAGCACCACCATTCAACTAGAGTCTCACCAGAAGACATCTCAAAAACCAAAACAGTAAAACACACATAAAAACAAACATGCAGAAATTAAACCCATCCTAACTTTCGCATCACGTCACACGTTCACCTCCACGCTCCGGTACTACCTGTGCATCTGGTCATGTCAAAAACACAACCAGTTCCCCCACCGAAATGGGGGTTAGTCTCCAACCAGACTAGCAAGTATATAAGCGAATTAGTTACATAGAATAACATAAATAAAGGGATTAGAATAAGCAGATACCACAAAGTACAATACAAAGAAAACAAGCATGTAAGCGACTAATCATACAACATCACATTGTAAACCAAAAGAAGGAACTTTTACGAAAACGTTTTTGAAAACATGACCAAGCCTGTCTTGGCCATGAAGGTACCTTCTAACCCAAAAACTATGGGTACAGAACCTTTACCTGCCGGAGGGACACGGTATCGTTAGCTAGACGAACCCCCCTACCACGACACAAGTAAAGCACCTTCCATGATCCACCCGGACACCGGGAAGCAATCAAGGAATGATTTAAAACCATTTACATGCTAAGAGGGGGTCGGAACAATCCTTACCCGCACAAATCATATCCACAAGTGTTGTCACTTCTCAAAGAAATCTATAAAACAAGTATTTCATAAACAAAGATATCCACGACGTCTACACACAAATAATACTAATTCTATCATGGAAGAATACCAAATTACCAACATCACTTCACATACAAATGCATATCAAGACACAAAGTCAAGAAACAAACATCATATATATGTAATGCATTTACGGTTTCATGCATAGTCCAATAGCCTAAATTTATACCAATCACGTAAGTAATCGCAAATAACTTGCCTCGACAAGTCTCGTACGTAAAGAAACTTATGAGCTATCACCTCAGACGTGACCTTAACTCAACTCAACTTGGGGAGATTCCCGAATCTGCATACAAAACGATTTTGGCCATAACTTTCATTATACAACTCGGAATTGAATTTCGCAAAATTCCAGACGCTCGTATGAAAGTCCTCTATTTACTGAATCAGTCCCTTTATTTTTCATAATTACAGAACGAGAACGATATTTCCAGCAGTGAACAATTCAGCCCTAACTTCACTAGTTTTACTTCCAAACCTCAAATCCAATCCATCCATCCCTCTATAATCATCAAACCACCTCTAATAACTCATGATTGACATACAAATTCAGATTGACATACACATGAACAATTCTTGAATTTTTCCCCAAAAACTTAAACTAAGCTATCCTCAAGCTTTCTTATACAAATATGACTTCCTTGCCTTACCAATAGCATGCTTTTGACATAAGGAACTCAAATCCAACATCAACATAACATGGCAGCCACATGAATAAGCTAGGGAGATAGGACCATTGTTGGAGCCGGTTCTCGATGGGCTCGCGAAGCCCAAAGGGAATCAGGTTAGGCCCATTGAACGCGAGCCGGATCGGTCCATGAAGTCAGCCCAGAAGAACGAAAGCGGCCCATAAGCAGACGAAGCCCGGAAAGAGGATTCAACGAGATTAGGTATCAAGGGGCAAATTGGTAATTGACTCGCGTGGGCCCCTGACAAGAGTATAAGAACACAACTCAATGGATAGAGGACGGGACATCATTACTAAAAGAAAAACGCTTCATCATCCTCTCTCGAGTGAGAAAAACACAGAAACGAGCCTAAGTTTCAATCTTCCTAAACGACCTTCTCCTTGAGGCGTTTGGACGAACAACACTTGGTTTGTGACTCCCGGTGTTGCTATCGAGCTTTTAATGTTGAGATGAGTGATTTCTAAGGCCATTCGGTTTATTGGTAGCATAGAACTTGAAACGTTTTAACTGACATTTTGAGCTCCCCTTTCCTTACCTTACTTCTTCCTACCCTCTCTTACTCTTGCGTCACTTTGTCGTCTCTGGTTGCTTATTTGCTTCTTGTCTAATTTGAGCGTCGGAGAGCCAAATCCGGAGACCCCCCCCCCTCTTGGTTTGGTTGCGCAGGTACTGCAGGTGCCAAGAGCGAGGTTAGTCTTTAGGAAGAAGACGACGTGAAGTATTATATACAAGTTGTTTGTCCAGACTCGCGGAAGAGGTCTTCAGAATTCTTTCGAAGAGCTGACGCCTTGTGTCTCGCGAAGTGTTGTGTCGCGAGGCGACAACTTCTGGGCTCCAACACTGGCGCCGACCGTGGGGATCTTCCTCGCACAAGTAAGGCTTACTACAGATATTCGCGTATTTCTGATACTTAACCGCCTGAGAGGATGAATACTGGTGGTGAGGGAAGTGACAACACCCCACTCCAGACGAGAACACAACAAGAGATAAATAGCTCGCGAGCACCTCTTCCGCGCGTGAATGAGGAAGAGATTGTTCTGGTAGGACCCGCACTAGTTCAGTATCGCGCATTCCTTCAGACGTTGGGACAGAGCACGGACAGGGGCCGAAACCAAGAGCAACCAAGGGCTGAGGCCCGCGAGCAGGAGCAGATCAGGGCGAACGAGAGCAACCAGTCGCTGAGGAGAGTGCTGAGCACGTACCCGACGACAGAATCTCAATGTCACGTAGGACCAGGGTCGAGGGACGCGAGAGGGCTTGTCACCCTGGTAGGTTTGATTTGAATCAAGCCCCCGTGAGCTACGTAGAGAACCGATCTTACAGGGGAAGAACCGAAACAAGGGGACATGGGATTCGTGCCGAGCAAGGACCTTCTCGCTACCAGTATGAGGGGGAACCTTATTACAACCAGGCAACCTGTCCGCGGCAAGCTTACGAGGCCTATCCGTCCGATAACCCGTCAGCCTTGTTCGGCCCGACTGCTTTCGCAGACCACATAGTCAGGTCAGTCCCTCTACCTAATTTCAGATTCCCTATTATCAAAGAATACAATGGCAAAGAAGATCCCAGCGAACACCTAGCACGCTACAAGTATGCTATGCTCGCAAGGTGCCCTGATGAAGCCACCATGTGCAAAGGTTTCCCAGGCACCCTCGCGGGTCCCGCCATGACCTGGATGCTTAACCAACCGTCAGGGAGCATCCATTTTTTCGCTGACCTAGAGAAGAGTTTCTTGCTGCACTTTGGATCCTCAAGGAAAAGAAAAGTGACTATGCAAGAAGTAGTGGGTGTCAAACAAGGACCAAATGAATCACTAGAGGGTTATGTCAGGAGGTTCTCGGAAAAGATCTTAGAAGCCGAAGATTTTCATGATAAAACCGCCCGGGTCGTGTTCCTGGACGGTCTCACAGATGGAAGCTCCTTCAAGCAATACCTATACCGCAAGAAAGATTTGGACTACCAGGGCATGCTCGAAAGAGCATATACAGAGATTAACGTGGAAGCGCACTCAGGTTCCGCGTTGAAAGGAAATAACCAGAATAAGTCTGCTCAGGGTCAAAAGAGAGACAACCAGAACTGGGGCAACAAGCGCCATCAAGGTAGTCAGGGAAAGGAACAGATCGACTCGCGAGTGCCTGGTTTGCAGATTCAAGATCAGAATCAGGGTAAAAAACAGTTCAGGGGCCAGAATCATGATCAGAATCAGTTTCACTCACAAAATTTTGTAACCAAGCAGGATAACCGTCGCGAGTCTGAAAGGAGATGGGATCGCGGCCGTGGTCGCTACGAGTCAACCACATGGTGTGAGTACCACAGAGTGGATACTCACCCTACAGAGGAATGTAGGTCGCGACCTCACCACCCGAGAGAGCAGAAAGTCGTAACTGCTCAGAGAGGAAATGGTGACGGAGGTCGCGGCAACACAAAAAGGGGGGTAAGAGGAGGTAGAACACAGAACGAGATAAGGCAGCAAACCCCCGCGAGAAATAACCAGAATCAGGGTCCTAATCGCCACCCAAACCAGAACTTCCCTCACTTGGATGGCCATATAGGTACAATCGCAGGCCGCCATGAACCCATTCCCCTAGGCAAACGAGAGCAAAGGCTCATTAACAACGCGCCCAAGCCTCAGGGAAAGCCAATCTATAGTATCGCGAGATCGAAGTCTGAGCCTTACACGCTTGTTTTCAACGACAAGGAGGTGGATACCTGGGCTGTCGAGGCCGCTGACCCACTAGTCATTCATGCTCAGATTGGAACCAAACTTGTGAAAAGGATTCTTGTGGACACAGGGAGCTCGGCCGATATACTATACTGGGACGCGTTCGAGAAAATGGGGATTGATCAGTCTACACGCAGGCCTACTAAAACCACACTGGTGGAATTCGTGGGTGACAGAGTGAGGGTCCTGGGCGTCGTCACCCTAGATCTCATCCTGGGTGAAGAAACCGGCTAAAGAAGATCAGAAAAAATAGATTTCATAGTAATCCCAATAACATCCTCCTACAATGCGATACTGGGACGCGAGACTATGTGCAAGTTTGAAGCAGTCGTGTCAATCTGTCATTTTTGCCTTAAGTTCCCAACATCGTCCGGAGTAGGAGTCGCGAGAGGAAACCAAGAAGAGAGCCGTATCTGCTACGTATCATCCGAAAAGGGCATCACCAAGGCCTTGCTCGCCAACCAGTTATTTATTCCAGGGTTGCCTCACGTGTTTGAGGAGGCCGAGTTGGAGGTACGTGCCTCTCCGAGGCCGCGAGATACTGGAGAAGAAGAAGAGGGACACAAACCACATTTCGATGGGTTTGAGAAACAGACAATCACTCCATTCCCCAACAAAGAGGAGAAGCTCTATGTAGGGGGAAAATTGGATCAGAAAGTTGTGCAAGAGATTGAGACCTTGCTCGCCCGCTCCCGGGATGTGTTCGCGTGGACACCAAAGGATTTGAGAGGGATTCCAGCGAGTGTCATGACCCACTCCCTGAACATTAGTCCAGAGGTCAAGCCGCGTAGACAGAAGAAGCGAAAGCAGGCGGGACCAAAGAACGCGACAGCTGCTGTGGAACTCGCGAAATTGATAAAAGCAGGGTTTGTTAGGCCAGTGCAATACCCGACGTGGCTGTCAAACGTAGTAATGGTAGAAAAAAATCCCAAAGGGATGGGAAAATGGCGCATGTGCGTAGATTTCACTGGTCTCAATAAGGCATGCCCCAAAGACAGCTACCCATTACCTTCTATCGACCAATTAGTGGACTCCACCGCGGGTCATGAAGCTCTGAGTTTCTTGGACGCATACTCGGGGTATAATCAGGTCATGATGAATCCAGCCGACTCGGGGCACACGGCTTTTATTACAGACAAGGGAACCTTCTGCTATAAAGTAATGTCCTTCGGCTTGAAAAATGCGGGAGCCACATTCCAGAGGCTGGTGGACATGATCTTTAGCGAGCAAAGGGGTGACACCATGGAGGCCTATGTTGATGACATAGTAGTTAAGAGCAAGAAGCAGGCAGATCACGCTCGCGACCTAGCAGAAGTTTTTGAAACTCTGGGAAAGTACGGTATGAGCCTTAATCCCGAGAAATGTGTCTTCGGGGTCACCGAGGGCAAGTTCCTGGGATTTCAGATCAGTGCACGCGGTGCCGAGGTCAATCCAGATAAGGTCCAAGCTGTAATAGATCTGCAACCGCCAAGATCCACTCATGACGTCCAAAAGTTTGTAGGGAAGGTTAACTATCTCGGGAGGTTTTGTGCCAAGCTCGCGGAGCGAAACCTCCCCTTCTTTGACATATTGAGGAAACCGAAAAGCTTCGAATGGACTGAGGAGTGTGAAAGGGCGTTTATGAGCCTCAAAGAGCATCTGGCAAAACTCCCAACACTTGCGTCACCGATACCTGGTGAAGGCTTGCAGCTGTACCTCGCGGCGGGCACGCGTGAAGTTAGCGCAGTATTGGTGAGAGAACAGCGGGTCCCCGTCTATTTCGTCAGTAAAGCACTTCTGTCGGCCGAGACCAGATATTCGCCCATTGAGAAAGTAGTACTCGCGTTGATAATAGCCGCTCGTAAGCTCCGACCTTATTTCCACGCTCACCCCATCGAGGTATTGACAGATTTACCACTCCCATCTTTCATGAGTAAGCCGACAGCCTCTGGGAGGCTCGCTAAATGGGTGATTGAGATGACTGAATTTGACGTAGTCTATAGACCGCGGCCCGCAATCAAAGCGCAAGCTTTGGCTGATTTCATTGTTGAAACAAGTTTCAGAGAGTTAGAAAAAGATGATATATCTCCAGAACACCCCGCGTGGGTAAGGCACATTGACGGGGCAGTAAACGTAGACGGTTGCGGGGCGGGAGTCGTCCTGACATCCCCAGCCGGGGATAAGGTCGACCACGCGATTGCACTAAAATTCAAAGCCACTAATAACGAAGCAGAGTATGAAGCGCTCATCGCAGGACTGGAAATCGCAATTCACGCGAGTATTCACGTGGTGAAGTGTCTGAGCGACTCTTAGATTGTTGTGAATCAGATCAATGGGACCTACGAAGCTCGAACAGGCAATCTCCCCAGATATCATGCGAGAGCTACTACCTTGATTTCGTTGTTCAGGCATTTTGAGATTGAAGCAATATCGAGGGAAGAAAATACGCGAGCTGATGAACTCGCGAAGCGAGGTTCCCAAGCTCAGTACGCGAATATGGAACGTCCCGATGGGAATTCTGCCGTCGTTTTCAAGGATGAAAAGAGCCAGTACTTCCGGTTAGTAAAGTCTGAGAGCGCCATAAGCAATCAGGTGGAGCTGATGGAGATAGACGAGCCAGTCGGTGACTGGCGCACCCCTATAATTCAATATCTTGCAAGCGGAACAGGACCCTCGGATCCGAAAGAAATGAGAAAACTTGTCTCTATGGCTGCGCGTTTCTACATGAGTCGTGGAGAACTTTACAAAAGGGGATACGGACCACGCGAGCTCAGGTGTCTATCTAAGACAGATAGTGACGTGCTTATAAGAGAGCTGCACGCGGGGTTGTGTGGAACCCACGCAGGTTGGAGACCTATGGTCTATAAGGCATTAAGACAAGGGAGCTTTTGGCCCACCATGAAACAAGACGCACAACGCGAGTCGCAGAACAGTAAGCCATGTCAGTACTTTGCCCCAGCTTCTCATCAACCAGGTGTAGAGTTGCAGATAATATCAAGCCCCTGTCCCTTCGCGATGTGGGGGCTAGATTTGTTAGGACTTTTCAAGCCAAAAGCGCCTGGTCAATTAGAGTACATCATCGTAGCAGTCGATTATTTCACCAAATGGATCGAAGCCGAGGCTCTCGCAAGCACTACCGTCCCGGCAGTTAAAAAATTCCTATGGAGAAATATCATCTGCAGATATGGTCTCCCTCACGAGATCATAACCGATAGAGGACCACAATTCAATTCCCCGCAGCTGCTCACGTGGTGTAGTGACATAGGAATCGCCTTAAGAATCGCATAAGTCGCTCACCCGCATTGCAATGGCCAAGTAGAAGCCGTGAACAAAAGTATTGTCATGGACCTGAAAAGGCGGCTGGAAGGCTCCAAGGGCAAGTGGGCCGAAGTATTACCTCTAGTACTCTGGGCAAACAGAACCACAATAAAGAAGGCAACAGGGGAAACACCTTTTGCTCTCGCTTATGGAGTATAAGCCACAGTGCCAGTCGAGTTCATTGTGCCCACGGATCGCGTAATTCAGTATAGCCCGATCGACAACGACGAAAAAATGCAGCTAGAGTTGCAGATGCGGAAAGAAACTCGCGACTTAGCAACTATCAGAGCGGCCAATCATAAAGCCAGCGTCGCGAAGTATTATAACAAGCACGTGAAGTTGAGGGGATTCGCCAGAGGAGACCTCATGCTCCGTAGAACAGAAGGAGGAAAGCTCGACCCCAACTGGGAAGGACCTTACATTATAGATCGCGAAGTCGCACCCGGGGCATATCGCCTCAAGGATCACTCTGGGAATCACATTGCCAACTCTTGGAACGTGATGCGACTTCGTCGCTTCTATGCCTAATCCTCTCACAAAACTCAGGTACGTTTTAACAAAGTTTAGTAGAGCAAAAAATTTTCTCATACATGGTCACAATACTTATCGCATTAAGGCACTAAAACATTCGATTACTATAGCATGATAAGTACAGGTTGTGACACCAGTAATTCGTTATCACACGAGTCGGGGTTAACAAGGAATAAGTATCACAGCCTGGTCGACCAATGCTCGTCCACCTAAAAGGGTAGCGCCACTCAAAAGGCAAAAGCCGTCGGCCGCTTCACTGGGCTGGGCTAAAAAAAACCCCCGGGTCGCGTGTCCAGCTTCCAGGGTTGAGCTAAAAAACTCTCCTTGGTCGCGAAAGCATGGACGGGTTTACGCCAATGAGCTCACCCGCCATGATTCCGCTTCACTGGGCTGGGCTAAAAACCCCCCCCGGGTCGCGTGTCCAGCTTCCAGGGTTGAGCTAAAAAACTCTCCTTGGTCGCGAAAGCATGGACGGGTTTACGCCAATGAGCTCACCCGCCATGATTTCGCTTCACTGGGCTGGGCTAAAAAAACCCCCCGGGTCGCGTGTCCAGCTTCCAGGGTTGAGCTAAAAAACTCTCCTTGGTTGCGAAAGCATGGACGGGTTTACACCAATGAGCTCACCAGCCATGATTCCGCTTCACTGGGCTGGGCTAAAAAAAAACCCCGGGTCGCGTGTCCAGCTTCCATGGTTGAGCTAAAAAACTCTCCTTGGTCGCGAAAGCATGGACGGGTTTACGCCAATGAGCTCACCCGCCATGATTCCGCTTCACTGGGCTGGGCTAAAAAAACCCCCCGGGTCGCGTGTCCAGCTTCCATGGTTGAGCTAAAAAACTCTCCTTGGTCGCGAAAGCATGGACGGGTTCACGCCAATGAGCTCACCCGCCATGAGTCCGCGAAAGCATAGACGGGTTCACATCATGACACGTCTTTTAAAAATTCTTAACCACTTGAAAATAAAGACCAAATATTGAATGCCTCTCTACATGTGCAGTGCTTAATATCCCCGCAAAAGCAACGTCATGCCCAGATCATCTCTACAAAGTCAAGAAATTCTCTGCAGCAACCATACCGAAGAAAAACTGTTCTGATGCTTCGCGACTACAAGAGCTCAGGACAAACCCCGCGAGTATCAACAGCCACTAAGAGCTAAAGCGCGAAACCGTGTCACCGGCTAGAGAGAACATACTGAACAGGACTCGCGTGTAACGTTCATGCAATAGCTAACAGGAGAATAGTTTGCAATGCTTTATGATTCTCACAAAAATTATGTAACACCTTCAGTTTTACCTTTTACTATTCAAGAGGGATCGTAGTTATGAAACACTCATCTCTTTACGTTTTATTTGTCGCAAAATTACTCCACTTTTCCGAAACACAAAACGGGGGGAACGAGGCGAGATAAGTGTATACGAAACAAGCAGACGGATAAGTAAAACCAAAAATATAGAACAAAACAGCATATAGCTCGCGACAACCATGGCCGCATTAAAAAAGAATAATTACATAAGAGCCCAATTCTCGCGACAGTAACACCAAAAACATACATTGTTCGAAAGACCACCAGGCCTTGTCGAAAGGTTAATAAACATTACTTAGCGACAGACTCAGGAGCAGTCCCCGCATCCTCTACGCTATCCGCCTCTAAATCCACGACGTCTTGAGCATCAACTACCCGCGATCCTGACCCCCCCGCTTGATCTAAGCGAGAACGCTTCAGGGAGGGCTGAATGGTGTCAAGAAGAGCGTCGGGCACGAATACCTTCTCTTACGAGGAGAGAGGGCCGGAGAAGGAGGGCTCGGAAGCGTGTGAGGAGCAGGTTCCAACCTTTCGGGCGGAGGTGGAATGACCATCTTCGGAAGAGGGGGCTTGGGCACTTGATTCTCTTTACCCTTAACGATGCCTTTCTTAGGCGCAAGACGCGTTACGCCCCAAGCCTCGAGTGGAGTATCCCCATCATCAATGAAAGTTCCCGGCACCGGGGGCTCATACTCGGGAAGGTCGGTGGAAAAACCACATAAGTCTTGAGCGTTGAAGGGGAAATCTTTGACTTTGTACTTTCGCATATGAACCTTCACCATACAAAGGAGAAGCGTGTTGACAACATTTTTGTAAAAATCCACGCGAGCACGTTGACGATAACCCCCGCAATACTCTTCCACCGCCATGTTCCTCTCATAGGCAATTCTCCCAGACATCGTCGCGTGAAGCTTCTCATTTTCTTGTCTGAGGTCGTTCACTTGCGTGTTATACTCAGTGATGATGTTGACATGGGTGGACCTCTCATACGCGAGTTGGGCTTCCAGCTCTTTTATCTTCGCGTCTTTAGATTCCCTTAACGCGTTAGCCTTCGAAAGCTCCACCTCCAAAGCTTTCTTTTCCCCCATGAGCCGAGACTTAGCCGCTCTGTTGGCATCACGGATTGACTGGTCCTCATCCGTCAACTCCTTAAGTTTGTCCTCCGCCGCAAGCACCCTCCGACTTGCGCTCGCGATAATGTTCATCCCCTGCAAAATGACCAACTCCAGGGTTAAAAATACCCCAAAGAAACAAGAAATAGATAAGAACACGAAACTTACCGCAAAGAGTAGTTTAGACAGGCCTATCCGAGACTTCCTCGTAGAGGCTAGGTTCGGGGGGAAAAACAGTTGGAATCGATTCAAAGAAGGCACACGTCGCAGATAAACCGTGAATGAAAGTGGGGTTCACAACCGGAGAATCGGTAGGCTCTGGAGAGGAGACGAACTCCACTTCTGTCGTCCTCTTGCGACTTCTCTCGGATACTTTTTGCTTCCCCTTATCGCGAGATGATATTTCGCGAGACCTCTTGGTCTGAGGGACCTCCTCAGAAACTGTGGTCGCGAGCTCAGCTGGCGACCCCGATACAGCAGGGGGAGGAGCAAGGGTCACACCGGGGACAGACGAAATATTGTGAGCAGGAGCCTCGAGGGTTAGGGAGCCAGCCTCGTCAAAAACCAACCCCTCCAAGTCCGGAAGATCAGAGAACATATCAGCATCTGCAAAAACCACCACAAGTGAGTATAAAAAAAAAAGTATAAAAAAAATAATAATAATAAACGCGAGCGCTAAAAACAAACACACGGACAAAAACCTCGGGCATGAGCTTTGAGGCTAAATCCCCTGGAAACCAGTAAAGCATCCGAGATTGTCAACTCAAAACGTTTTTGAACAGCTTTGTCAGGGTAATCCTTATAGTCACGGATGAATTTATCACGAGTCTCCTTTGGAAAAAAGCACGGAGCCTTTCTCGCATGAGGCTCGCGTACTTGAACAGAAATTTCGGAACCAAGAGGGGGACGAACTAAAAACCAACACGTTTTCCACCCCTCAATCTTCGAGCGCAATCGGAAGGCACTAGGAGTCTTGGCTTGAGCAGTATAAAATCCATCCTCGCGGGAGTTCTTCTTATACGAATTAATAAGAGCGTAGTGAGGCGTATTGGGAGCTATCCCAATATCCTGACATCGCATGATGTAAACGATCAGCGAACTCCAGAAGTTTGGATGCATCTGTGAAGGGCTGAAGCCTAAATCCGCCATCACTTCAGTCTGAAAGGACGTCCACGGGAGACGGAAGCCAGCTTCTAAAGATTGCCTGCTCAAAGCAAAGAAGGGCCCGTATTGGTCGAGGGAAGTGCCCTCGTGGTCGGGGAGGGCAAAGATGGTCCCTTCAGGAAAAGGGTATCGCGTGGCGAGACGGCGAAGATCGTCAAAATTAAGACTGTTGCGATGGGCCGTGTTAGGAATTAAGGTGCGAGTATGTTTTATTCTCTTTGTAAGGATATTTATTCGACCAGGATCCGCGAGAAAGGGTTTCTCTATTACTATATGGGGTAAGGACCCCTTATGGGAGAAGAAGCTGGCAAATTGACCATAATTGGTCTCGGCTCGCTCTTGAATAACGCGAGACGGGAGTCTGGTTTTAGATTTTTTGGACGTCTTCGCTTTGCTCCATTTGGATATCCTAGTGACGCGAGATCGTCTACGAGAGCTGGGCTCGCGACCATCAGAGCCCCCCTCGGATCCAGACGTAGTGCGCCCCGAATACTCAGCCCGAGCTGGGCGTTCATAGAAATCATCGCTACCTGAAAGCGTAGGCAAAGTAAGTTTCAGTTTTCCAGGGATGGAAAGAGGAAAAAGAGAACATCGAAAGTGGGAACAACGCGAGTCTAAGGAAACTAACGCGAGGCAGTAGGAAGTGAACAAACAAGAAATCCCTGGAAAAACTGAAACTCGAAAGATCAAAGGAGAAGTTAAAACGACATCAAGATGGACCAGGCCCAAGAACACGGAGAACCTTGCGGAGGTCTAAAAATGGCGGAATTGACCGAAACACGTGTGTTTTCCTAAACAACATATTGAGAAACAAGAGTCGGAAGGAGAATCCGGCACGAGAAACACCCAATGGACAAACAATCACTGACGGAAACCTATCAAATCGAAGAGCCCGAGCAAAAATTCTGACAGCAGTTATAAGCAAGAAGAAGTCGAGCGACGAATCTGTGGGAAACCCTAAAATCAAGCCAAAACGAAGTAGAAAAGGGAAGGAAGAACGATAGACTAACCTGCCATCGAAAATCGGGTGAGAGCGGCGGCGAAAACGACAGTAGGGAAGGAGAGAGCACCGGCGAAGAGGATGTATTTGCAGTTTGAAGAGAACGACGAAGAATTGTGGCGGAATGAAAAAAGGAAGACGAAGATGGGTATTTATAAGGAAAAATCGGGAAAAGAAGGTGCAATGAGAAGACGACACGTGGACAACATGCGCCCAACGCGGGAATTCGTAAAGGTTTTTGAATTCAAAACATCGCTCCGAGAAGTTTAATCAAAACACACGTGACCATTGCACGCGATGCAATCATACCAAGTCAGGGGGCCACTATCATATCGAGAACGCGACTTCAAGAAGACAAACCCAAGCCTTAAGCTATTCAGCGTAAAAGCTTGGGGGGCTGGATGTTGGAGCCTGTTCTCGATGGGCTCGCGAAGCCCAAAGGGAATCAGGTTAGGCCCATTGAACGCGAGCCGGATCGGTCCATGAAGTCAGCCCAGAAGAACGAAAGCGGCCCATAAGCAGACGAAGCCCAGAAAGAGGATTCGACGAGATTAGGTATCAAGGGGCAAATTGGTAATTGACTCGCGTGGGCCCCTGACAAGAGTATAAGAACACAACTCGATAGAGGACGGGACATCATTACTAAAAGAAAAACGCTTCATCATCCTCTCTCGAGTGAGAAAAACACAGAAACGAGCCTAAGTTTCAATCTTCCTAAACGACCTTCTCCTTGAGGCGTTTGGACGAACAACACTTGGTTTGTGACTCCCGGTGTTGCTATCGAGCTTTTAATGTTGAGATGAGTGATTTCTAAGGCCATTCGGTTTATTGGTAGCATAGAACTTGAAACGTTTTAACTGACATTTTGAGCTCTCCTTTCCTTACCTTACTTCTTCCTACCCTCTCTTACTCTTGCGTCACTTTGTCGTCTCTGGTTGCTTATTTGCTTCTTGTCTAATTTGAGCGTCGGAGAGCCAAATCCGGAGACCCCCCCCCCCTCTTGGTTTGGTTGCGCAGGTACTGCAGGTGCCAAGAGCGAGGTTAGTCTTTAAGAAGAAGACGACGTGAAGTATTATATACAAGTTGTTTGTCCAGACTCGCGGAAGAGGTCTTCAGAATTCTTTCGAAGAGCTGACGCCCTGTGTCTCGCGAAGTGTTGTGTCGCGAGGCGACAACTTCTGGGCTCCAACAACCATGACAAAGGAGAGCCAAAGAGAGAAACTCTTACCTTAATTGAGATTTCCACTTGATTTTGATAAGAAATCCTTGAAAAAAAACTTGTGTTATGATGAAGAAATGAGTTAGGAAGATGAAGGAGGAGGTGTAGAGGGGCTGGTTATGGAGGAAAGGATGAGGACGAGAGGAAGGCTCAAGAGAGAATGAAAAAGACACAAGTAGGACCAAGATATTTATGTAGGAAATCAATTTTTTATTAAATCAATATTTTATTTGCTTTTCATTTAGGAAATCATGATTAAATCATAATATACACACTTATGTATATATATATGTATGTATAGTTTAAAAAAAAAATGGATCAACTTCGAAAATAATTCCGACGTCGTACATAAATCGTGTACGCATCGCCAAACGATAAGATTTCAAGAATCGCGAAAATAAAACATACTTGCGTCTTTTATCAAAATAATCTATAAATACATATTATGTTTATCAAAATAAAATTTCTGGAACAGAAACTAAGGTGGTATTACAATATGACCCTTAAAAAATTAAAATTCTTGTATTTAGTAGAATAATTTGTGAAAAATTGTTTATTTAAATTATACGAGCGTTAAAAAAATTTATTTCTATTTAAATATGATTTATCATGTTCACAAAATATCATTTTTCTTAATTTGATTTATCGTTATTTTTTTATTATATCGTTTAGTTTTAATATTTTCCATTATAAAAGGCAATATTTTATTTTTGGTTGAATATATTCATGAATATCTTTGTGATTATCTTGTGTGAATATTTTTATTTTTTCAATTATATAATCCTTACAAAATATAATTTCGTTTTTAACTTAGTAAAAGATAAAATATTTGTTAGGAAATAGATTGATGTAGTTTCTTAAAAGAAAATCTTTAATTTAATAATAATAGATTTGTTTTAAAAATATATGTGGAAATTTCTTTTTAAAATATCTTGTGTGAATATTTTTCAACCACCCCTAAAAATATTTTTTCAATTATATAATCCTTATAAAATATAAGTTTGTTTTTATCTTAGTAAAAGATAAAATCTTTATTAGGAAGTAGATTGATGTAGTTTCTTAAAAGATAATCTTTAATTTAATAGTAATAGATTTGTTTGAAAAATATATGTGGAAATTTCTTTTTAAAATATCTTGTGTGACTATTTTTCAACCACCCCTAAAAATATTTTTTCAATTATATAATCCTTATAAAATATAAGTTTGTTTTTATCTTAGTAAAAGATAAAATCTTTATTAGGAAGTAGATTGATGTAGTTTCTTAAAAGATAATCTTTAATTTAATAGTAATAGATTTGTTTGAAAAATATATGTGGAAATTTTTTTTTAAAATATCTTGTGTGAATATTTTTCAACCACCCCTAAAAATATTTTTTCAATTATATAATCCTTATAAAATATAATTTTGTTTTTAACTTAGTAAAAGATAAAATCTTTATTAGGAAGTAGATTGATGTAGTTTCTTAAAAGATAATCTTTAATTTAATAGTAATAGATTTGTTTGAAAAATATATGTGGAAATTTCTTTTTAAATATCTTGTGTGAATATTTTTCAACCACCCCCAAAAATATTTTTTCAATTATATAATCCTTATAAAATATAATTTCTTTTTTAACTTAGTAAAAGATAAAATCTTTATTAGGAAATAGATTGATGTGGTTTCTTAAAAGATAATATTTAATTTAATAGTAATAAATTTGTTTGAAAAATATATGTGGAAATTTCTTTTTAAAATATCTTGTGTGAATATTTTTCAACCACCCCTAAAAATATTTTTTCAATTATATAATCCTTATAAAATATAAGTTTGTTTTTATCTTAGTAAAAGATAAAATCTTTATTAGGAAGTAGATTGATGTAGTTTCTTAAAAGATAATCTTTAATTTAATAGTAATAGATTTGTTTGAAAAATATATGTGGAAATTTCTTTTTAAAATATCTTGTGTGAATATTTTTCAACCACCCCTAAAAATATTTTTTCAATTATATAATCCTTATAAAATATAATTTTGTTTTTAACATAGTAAAAGATAAAATCTTTATTAGGAAGTAGATTGATGTAGTTTCTTAAAAGATAATCTTTAATTTAATAGTAATAGATTTGTTTGAAAAATATATGTGGAAATTTCTTTTTAAATATCTTGTGTGAATATTTTTCAACCACCCCCAAAAATATTTTTTCAATTATATAATCCTTATAAAATATAATTTCTTTTTTAACTTAGTAAAAGATAAAATCTTTATTAGGAAATAGATTGATGTGGTTTCTTAAAAGATAATATTTAATTTAATAGTAATAGATTTGTATGAAAAATATATGTGGAAATTTCTTTTTAAAATATCTTGTGTGAATATTTTTCAACCACCCCTAAAAATATTTTTTTAATTATATAATCCTTATAAAATATAACTTTGTTTTTATCTTAGTAAAAGATAAAATCTTTATTAGGAAGTAGATTGATGTAGTTTCTTAAAAGATAATCTTTAATTTAATAGTAATAGATTTGTTTGAAAAATATATGTGGAAATTTCTTTTTAAAATATCTTGTGTGAATATTTTTCAACCACCCCTAAAAATATTTTTTCAATTATATAATCCTTATAAAATATAATTTTGTTTTTAACTTAGTAAAAGATAAAATCTTTATTAGGAAGTAGATTGATGTAGTTTCTTAAAAGATAATCTTTAATTTAATAGTAATAGATTTGTTTGAAAAATATATGTGGAAATTTCTTTTTAAAATATCTTGTGTGAATATTTTTCAACCACCCCCAAAAATATTTTTTCAATTATATAATCCTTATAAAATATAATTTCTTTTTTAACTTAGTAAAAGATAAAATCTTTATTAGGAAATAGATTGATGTGGTTTCTTAAAAGATAATATTTAATTTAATAGTAATAGATTTGTTTGAAAAATATATGTGGAAATTTCTTTTTAAAATATCTTGTGTGAATATTTTACAACCACCCCCAAAAATATTTTTTCAATTATATAATCCTTTATAAAATATAATTTCGTTTTTAACTTAGTAAAAGATAAAATCTTTATTAGGAAATAGATTGATGTAGTTTCTTAAAAGATAATCTTAATTTAATAGTAATAAAGTTGTTTGAAAATTAGATGTGGAAATTTCTTTTTAAAAAATGTAAACTTTAATATTAGACTTTTATTCAGGTGGCCCAAGGAAAAGCCCGACATTCATGAATATCTTTGTGATTATCTTGTGTAGATATTTTTCAACCACCCCCAAAAATTATATATATTATGATAATGATTATGATAGGATTATGATATGATATGATTTGTGAATATATTGATAAATATCTTTGTTGATATATAATATACAAATATCTTTAATAACATATTTTTCCCATTTTATGATGAATATTATGTTTATAAAATTCATACATTTATAAAATACTAAGCACAAAAATATTTTTTCAATTATATAATCCTTATTAAATAATTTCGTTTTTAAATTAATAAAAGATAAAATCTTTATTTGGAAATAGATTGATGTAGTTTCTTAAAAGATAATCTTTTATTTAATAATAATAGATTTGTTTAAAATATAGGTGGAATAGTTTCTTAAAAGATAATATTTTATTTGATAATAATAGATTTGTTTGAAAAATATAGGTAAATTTTTTAAAAAACAATATGAACTTTAATAATGGACTTTTTTTCCGGTGGCCAAGCAAAAGCCCAACCCAAGATGAATATATTCATGAATATCTTCATGAATATCTTGTGTGAATATTTTTCAACTACCCCCAAAAATTATATATATTATGATTATGATTATGATATATGATATAATTATTATATGATATAATTATGATACCTTTAATTCAATTTGTTATTATACCAACCTTCTCATATGTTATAAGGGCCTGTTTGGTATTGATTTCTAGGTATCAGGTATGGGTATGAGATATCACTCATATCCATATCTGCGTTTGGTATAATCAGTATATCGATATTAATCTAATATATGTTGTTTGGTATGAGCCAAGTATATCAAGTATGAGTATTGAAATGATTTTAGAGTGTTTTTTGTGTGTTTTTTATACCCTCAAAACTTGGTATATCAAAGATATCACCCATATCCATACCCATCTCATACCCATACCCGATATCTCATACCCATATATTGATATCCATACCCGATATCTAGATATCGATACCAAACGAGTCCTAAGGAGTGTTACGACCTAATTTATCTCTTATTTCCTACTCTCTAGTTTCCAACAATAGCAATGGTTGCGGGTACTCGACCATCCTCATCATCATTATCTATTAGGATGATTATAAAGACATTGATTTCTGTCTTCCTTCTCATCAACTTCTTCCTAATCATTGGCGTGAATGCAATACAAGTAAGATTAGACAACTTTGATCATGGTTATCATTTTTGAGACATTAACGACGATATGATCGTCAGATGGAGGTACCCATCTAGTTATGCGACACGTTGCACTTATACACCTCATGGCTCGACCATCCCTGATCATCCGACTGGCACAGACGGTCGTCTTGTTAATAATGATTATGTTGGTAATCAACATTTGAGATGTTGTTGGGATGATTGATAGAGTCTTGTGGAGATGATGATTGTTTTGTTGATAATGATTGTTTTGTTGATCTTGAACAAGTCAAATTATTTTGTTGATCTTGTGGAGATGATTGTTTTGTTGATCTTGAAAGTTGAGATGTACTCATTTATATCTTGAACAAGTCAAATTGTTAGCCTATTCCGAAAACTGAAATTCTCTTTCTCTTTGTTTAAGAAACATAAACAATAGCCATCGAATTAGGGTTTGTATGTACTACGCATTCATATCTACCTAGAAGAAAATCGAGAAAAAACACAATAAATCAGGAGCTCATAAATAAATAAATAAGCCTACATTGAATTCCTGCTACACGTTTATTCCAAATATCAATCCTCCTTTCTAGATTCATAGATATTGATTGTTTCGGGGATCGATATGTCCAAATATGATAGGTTCCGGTAAAAAATAAGTTACTTTACAGAGCGCTCACTTTGAGAAATTATATGTCAATGTAATGTTCATAATTGTCCTTAACTCCTTATTTAGGCAATGGTTTATACTCTTATTCTATTTGAATTACAAAAACTAATCTTCTTTCAAACCTTAATCCAAATTGTCATCAACTGAAATTGTTATTAACATATAAGCTGTCATCAACATAAACTTGTCATCAATTAAAATTGTCATCAACACCAACTGTCATGAGGTACAAAAGAGCTAGTTATAACACATTACAAATTTTTTAGGGTAAAAAAATATAAATGAATATGTAAAAAGGGTTAATTACCGTGAGAAGGGTAATATGGGTGGTGACAATTTTCTAACTTTTTTAACGAGTCATGCGCACGGTGACAATTTTATAATTTTTGTAAACTTTGTTTTATTTTACCCGAACGGGTATAAATACCAGATTATAAACATGATCGTCCAAATTATCAGATTTGTTATATGTGAACACAAGCACTTCACACTATAATATTGTTCTTGAAATCTTTCTCTCCTCTTTTTAACATTCATCTATCCTTTCAATGTATTTATTCTCCGTCGCGCCTTCTTTCAATGTATTTTTATTCCGCGTCGTGTCTTCTTTCATGTTAGTGATGATTAATCACATTTTGAGATTTTATTGGGATGTTAAGATATGAATGTTTAGTCTGGTTATTGATCATTATTTCTTTCATGGTTGGGACTTGGGAGTTAGTTTGTATGAATCGTTAACTTATTTCAAAATCAAATTTTTAGAATAATTTGTGACCTTGATTCTAATCCTGTGACCTTGGGAACGCAGACGCTTCATTTTTCCTACGTTAAGTTTTTTTCATACCCGAACCTCACTCTCGCCGAGATATGTCACAAATTCACAATTAATATCAAATAAGCAATAGGATCAATACGTTGATTTATATATCAATGCATGAGCTGAAAAAATCCATAGGTTCAAACTTCTAAGACTGCTCATCTCACATGCAAGTCAGTAATATCTGAAATTTCATTGATACTAACCCCTTGACATGAGCTAGCCCCAGACACACTGGTCTTAATGGTGGAACTTGTACTAGTCTCACTAAAGAAATTAGGTGGTGAAGGCAATGGAAGGGTGATAGATTGACCCCCAAGAGCGGCAACAATTGATGTCATATTAGGCCTTTTAGCAACACTTTCTTGAATGCACAACAAACCAATGTGGATACACTTGATGACATTCTCTTGAGCATAAATTCCTCCCAAAGCCTCATCCACTAGCTTCAATGCTTCCCCTTCATTCCATAGTTTCCATGTCTATTCAAACATTATTGTTTTTCACTATGATTAGCACATACATGTATAATGTTTGCAAAAGGAAGACGCGGATCAGATTTATTAGAAATTGACTTACTCGGTAGAGTAGCGCCTCTTCTATTAATGGGCGGTTTCCGTATATGTTTCTCTGACCGCTAACCATCTCCAATACTATGATTCCAAAGCTATAAACATCTGACTTCATTGAGTAATGACCCATCAAGATATATTCAGGGGCCATATATCCGCTAAACATACATATGAAAAGAGTTCAAATATACTATTAGCAATTCAAAAGTATATGATCATAAATGATGAACTCAATGCAAATTAATCTTACTATGTTCCAGCGATAGCCTCTGTAACGGCTTGAGTTTGATCAGAACCGAAGAGTTTGGCCAATCCAAAATCTGCTATTTTTGGATGCATAGCTTCATCTAACAGTATGTTGCTTGATTTGAGATCTCGGTGGACAACTCGTTGACGAGAGTCTTCGTGAAGATACATAAGCCCTTTTGCGATTCCAGAAATGATCTTGAACCTTGTTTCCCAGTTTAAAGACATTCGCTTGGTTTGATCTGCAAAACAAAATATCATGCGCGCAATCAATTAATTTGGTACGCGTTAGACTAATGTTAAGTAATCATGATTAACGTACCAGATAAAATTTTATCTAAGCTGGAATTGGAAAGAAATTCATAGACAAGGATTTTCTCTTTTCCTGATACACAAAATCCCAAGAGCTTAACTAAATTTCGATGTTGTAGTTTGGCGACTACAATAACTTCTGTCTTAAACTCCACAATGCCTTGACCTGAATTTTCCGAGAGCCTCTTCACTGCTATATTTTGTCCATTTTCAAGTGTCCCCTGTTGCAACATATAAATCATAACTCTGCGAAGGCATGGGACAATCACAGACTGTCCGGGGGCTAAAACCAGTTGACAACAGGAGGAGTAATTAATGATATTATATAGTATGTAAATTATCTCCTAACTTCCGATGTGAGACTCTGTTTAACAAACCTCCTAACTATACATTAATATATATATTTTTTCGAGTACAAATTGGATTAAGTTTATTACCTTATAAACAGGGCCAAACCCTCCTTCTCCAAGCTTATTATCAATAGCAAAATTTCGTGTTGCAGCTCGTATTATGTTGAAATCCATTTGCAGTGATTCAACACTTACAATATCACTGAGGTAAGCTGCAATGTTTACCGGAAGAGCTTTATGAGTATACCATTATGCAAGTACATACTCATTTTCCATGAGATTTTTAGGTGTATTAGACATGAATTAGAAGAATATAAGTAAATAATCAAATGTATCAGGCACTACTTATAGGAGTAGGTTCTGGTAGCAAATCTTAAAGAAACAACCTAAGCAATCCATGAATATGACTCTTAATGTTTATTGTCACGAACACTAATGTTTATGGCTTTAAAAAACGATATTCATGGTATTTTGACAATATTGAACATGATCAAAAAAATAAGTTTAATGAACACGATCTACACTCATGTTCGTGACACTGAGTATGAACAAAAAATAATATTAATGAAAATGCATGCTTAAAAAGTCAATGAACATTTTGATACAAATGAGTGAATATTTTATAAAGACAATCGTAAACGTTCGAAGCCGAGTGAAAAAGGTCGTTAGACTGTTTCCTAAGAGATGTTTGTTACCAGAGCTTTTTGGAAAATTAATAGTACTTAGATGTAGACATGGTATATAAGTACATATTATACCTGCAGAATCCGATCTGGCGTTGATCCTTCTCAACAAGAGAGTTAAGCCGAGAAACAACAACACTAGAGCAGAGAGTCCGGAACCCGTAATGATGATAGTACGTCTCGTTATTTTCTTTGTCCTTGGATTAGCTCCTGACCAATCATAGTTAATTTAAGTACGTACACTGTGGAACCAAATTTCGTAGGGGAGGTAGAAAATATCACTCTATTCTACGTGGAGAAAAGTTTGGGTGAGAACAAGGCTTAACGTAGGAAAAACGAAGTTTTTTTGGATTCGACAAATTTTTTTTGGGTCATTTTGGGAAAAAAAAATCAAGTTCGCAGTAATTACAAGTATGTCACTGCGTCTCTCACTGAAAACGTTGAAAAAAATTATGGCCCAAAGTAATGAACATTACTATTCAGAATATGAACATTGACATGTAATCTGTGAAAATCATTAGCTTTAATATATTAGATAGATGTGCGTACGTACCTCTGATATGATTGAGAGGAGCAACTGCAACAGGGCTAGTGTTGTTGAGAGGTTGCGACATAATGGAATGGGAAGCAGTGGGCGTGGGTGCTGGAGCATGGGCGATCAGCTGCCTCTTCTGATAAAAGGGAGAAATCTCGTAGCGGATGTTACAACTATAATACATAATCCCGCCACCCTGCGTGCTCCCACGGAGCTTGGTTGTGATAATATCGTTTAGGGTACTGATACATTTCTCCAAGCACATGTAGCAGTCCTTCCCTGAGAGGTCGGGTGTGCACTGCACCAAAGAGTACAACGTTATGAACTCATTAAACTTCGCCTGCTTCGTTGCAAACTTCAACGTCCCATCGCCTTTCGCGGCCTCCATGGCTACCGCGCCCAAGGTAGCCCATAACAGGTCGTTGAACTGGGAGACATTGCTGCCGATTGAATTGGTATTCCACCTTTGCACGTAGTAGTTGTCTTCCATATGGCCGAACAGGCTATATGAAGAGTTGGTGTACCTATTCCAGATATTTGATACAACAACAACATCATCACCCTATATATATGTCTTAAAAAGGCTCCTATTTATAGCAGGGTGAGGGAGTTGTATCTACGCGACTATAACCATGTATTAAAAGAATAGAGAGGTTGTTTATGATGAACCAAATTGCATAGTTTGACTACTACTTCACAAAATAAGAAGAACAGACACTTATATAAATCATTTTGCTTTATCCATATAATTCTGAAACCAAAGATCAATATCACTGGAAAATAGAATCAACAATACCATATCATGCACTCGTCGTACGACACCGCAACCAACATTGAAAACGAACAATTCTTGGAGAGATGGGTTGCGGCCGTGGCAACGCACTCCTTGCAGGTATCAGGATCGCAGTCCCCTCGACACAGGTAGAGGCCATACGCAACGACGTCAGGGGACCCTACAGTGGAGCTATGGAAGCCGGGATTGGAAGAGCTATTAGCAGCGAGAGAGAGGTTGGAGAGAAGGTCGTCGAGACTGGACCGCAAGTCGGAGTTTAACGAGGCGGAGACGGGGCAGTAGGTGGAAATATAAGTTGGGGTAGCAATGGTTCTATGGACTAGGCCGAGGACTAAAAACAGGAATTCCACCTTTGTAATGATATTCATGAGAGCCATTTCGAATACCTAGCTAGCTAGTATCGAATTAATTAGGCATACAATAATACATGCATCCACTATACGCTAGCTGTTATAGAGCGGTACGTTGACTTGAAGTCAACAACGTAGGACCGAGGATTTATTACAAACTTATATCCTCACCAGTACACCTACATTTGAATTAATCTTTACAAGCTTATATCTATACCAGTACACCCACTACCGCGAGTTTTGAATTAATTTTTGGAGAAGATTGAGAATGATTTTTATACTACAAATTACGAATACATGTATATTCCTCAATATTCGCATGAACATTCTTGTACATTCACATGCACATTCATAGATGTGTAAGTCTTTGACAATATATGTGCATGTGAATCTAAGACTATTAGAACAACAAGAAGTAGGGTATGAGAGGCTAGATGTGGACATCCATACCTCGACACTTGTCGAGAGGATGTGAACCGACATGCCTAAGACTCAACAAAATAAAAAACGCAAAAAAAAGAAACAACAACTCTGTAAGAGACATGCGAAAGAAATCTAGGTCTCTATAATCATATTTACTACAAAGCCTCTATAGCTTCGTCGCTTTTATCTTATCCCTTCGGGTGTTTCTGTCCTGATCGAGCCATATTGTCTTTTTTTTTTTGAAGAAGAAGAAGGTTAAAATATATTAATAACAAAAATTTACAGCTCAAAGGTTCCAACAAGATCAAACAGACCGCAAAAGCAAATGCCAACACATAAGCTTAACAAGAACAACCAACAAAATGGCGAAGAAATCGCCGGGAACTCAACGGATGTTCAAGTCACGAAGCCAAAGGAGAGACCTCGAATCTGTTTTCTTCCAACGCACATGGACCCTCAAAGTAGTCAGCCTAATAATATCATCAGCACAATCAGTAGGGGAAGGTGAAGGCGGGGTGACGGAATCAGAGAAGACAATGTCATTTCTAGTCTTCCAAATGCTATACAAAAAATTGGTCAAGGCGAGACTACGCGCTTGGAGCTGGAATTTGGACTGACCAGGCCAGGAAGACAAATGGGAAAAGCAGCCGTCAATAGAGGCAGGCAGATTCGACCATTTGACCCACAAAAGAACCCGACGAAGGGCGCGACGAACAAACGAGCAGGAGGACCAAAGATGGGCATTAGACTCATCCTCCTCTCGACAAAGAACACACACATTACTCAAAAGGGGGACCCAACGACCAACACGGTCCATAGTAGGTAGACGACCAAGTAAAGCAAGCCAAGAAATAAACGAAGCTTTAGGTTGGTGCATACCTTTCCAGACAAGCTGATCCCAGGAAACAGAAGCACCCGAGACACGCAAGAGATCGTAAGCAGCAGATCTACAGAACTTCCCAGAAGGCGAGACAAGCGTAGCAAACAACTGAGCGGGGTCATCAAGGAGAAGAAGAGAATCACGAATGCGCAACAAATTCTTCCAAGTCCAACTGTCCAGCAAATGCATCTGAACATCCCAAATATCATCCGGCGAGGCATAGCTAGTAGAGACCCAAGACTTCCATAGACTATGCGAGTCAGTGGAGGCCACATCAAATATGGCCTTGGCCATAGAAGCACGATTCTAAGAAAGCAGTTCCTTAAAACCGAGACCACCCTCACTCTTCGGTTTACAAACCGTCTTCCAAGCAACAAGACAACACTTGGAATCAGTGCAGCCAGACCAGAGGAAAGCACGCAGAATAGACTGCACAGATTTGAGAACACGCTTGGGGAAGGGGAGAATTTTGCACCAGAAATTCTGAATACCATAAAGCACAACACGGATAAGCTCCATCCTCCCCGCATATGAGAGATGTCGGGCCGTCCAAGAATGGATTCTGCAAGTCATTTTCTCAATCACCGGGACAAAATCAGCACTCTTAGGCTTCCTAGAACCAATAGGAACACCCAGATAGGTGAGGGGGGAGATCCCTCGGAGAAGCCAGATAAGGCGAGAATGGGCTGCTTCACCAAAGAACAGTCACCTCCAAAGTAAATACGAGTTTCGCCTCATTAGCGAAAAGACCGGACATCCCTCCAAAATCATCAAGCAAACCCTTGACAGCAGCAACAGAACTGGGATCCCCCTTACAGAACAGAATGAGATCATCAGCGAAGGAGAGATGAGAAAGCTTCATCACCTAACATCTAGGATGAAACGAGAAACCCGGCTGAGCCTCCAGAGAACTAAGCATACGCGAGAAATATTCCATAACAATCGTGAAGAGGTAAGGGGAGAGGGGATCCCCTTGACGAATGCCCCGTTTCCCTTCAAAAAAGTCCTCCAGCTTACCATTAACCGAGATGGAGAAGGAAGCAGTGGTGATACAGCTACTAATCCACCAAACAAACACGGGAGGGAACCCCAAACTGCGCAAACAATTCAACAAGAAAGACCAATCAACGGAGTCAAAGGCTTTGCGAAAATCAACCTTGATAGCACAACGAGAAGAAGCAGACTTCCAAGCATAATGTCGAAGCACATCACTGCAAATAAGAATATTGTGCTTGATCGAACGCCCGGGAACAAAAGCCGTCTGATGCTCAGAGATAATAGAGGGAAGCACACGCTTGAGCCGCTTCGAAAGGATCTTGGCAATACCTCTATAGAGAGTGTTACAACACGAGATAGGCCGGAAGTCTTTAGCACTCGTAGGGTTGTCACATTTAGGAATGAGCGAGATAGCAGTATGATTAATCTGACGCAACAAGCAACCATTGCTAAAAAACTGCTGCACAACACCCGACACATCAGAACCGATAATACCCCAAGCCTTCTTGAAGAAGAACGGATTGAAGCCATCCGGGTCCGAAGCTTTGTGGTTGCCCATATGGAAGAAACCAGATTTAATCCCATCATCAAAAAACGGCCTAACCAGCTCAGCACACTGCACATCAGACAAACGAGGCCTCGACTCAAGAAAACCTGGTTGGAAGGCAGAGGGAGGCGAAGCAGAACCAAGCAACCCTTTAAAGAAGGAGACAAAATGGGAGGCAATCCCAGGAGGGTCAGTAATACGGTTACCAGATTCATCCTCCACCATACCCACAAAGTTACGACAACGCCTGCTTTTAATCTGGTTATAGAAATAAAAAGAGCAATGGTCACCAAACTTTAGCCATATTGTCTTTCAATGCTAAGTATAGTAGTGCCTCTTCAATTAACGAGGGTTTTATGTTTATATATGTTTCTCTAACCTCCAACCATCTCCAATTAATACTATGATTCCAAAGCTATAAACATCTTACTTAATTGAGTAATGATCCATCAATATATATTTAGGGGCCATATATCGGCTAACAAAAAAAAAAAATTAAAGTTTACAGTAATTACAAGTATGTTCATAAGTAGAGCGATGAATTTTTTTGAGGTCATTTTGAGGGGGGGGGGAAATTATCACAGTAATTACAAGTATGTCACCGCTTCCCTTACTGAAAACGTTCAAAAAATTTAATGGCCTAGATTATGAACATTACTATCTAGAATATGAACATTGAAGTATAATTTGTGAACATGAATTATTCATTTTTCCTAGTTGTTCGCACCGAAAATTTCCAGAAAACATAATATGTGAAAATGAGTGTTTAAGTACGAATCTGTTATCTGTGATTACGAAGACAAAAACAAACATGTATCTTATGCATATACAATATATATGTTAACAAGATGTAAGTTTTGGGATAAATATGTTCATGATGAGTTTCACTAAAGTATTTGTACATGCACCTATGAAAAAGTTTCGGTGATTACAAGACTTAACGTAGGAAAAACGAAGTTTTTTTGCGTGAACAGATAACAAGTTAATTAATGTTCATAACTTGAGCGGTAATGTCCATAATCTGAGCGATAAAAATTTTTGAGGTCCTTTTTTGAGAAAAAAACAAACAAACAAAGTTCACAAGTATGTCATCGCGTCTCTCACTAAAAACGTTCAAAAAAAATTATGGCCTAAATTATGAACATTATCATTCAGAACATAACATTGACGTGCAAAAGAAAATAATAAAGTGAACCAATAATAATGTGATAGAGGATTTACCTAAAGGGAAAAAGTGATTGAAATCTGTTGCAGTACAGTTTGGTGTGCAGATTGTAGGCGAGATTGACGTTGGTTTTGATCAACTTCATAATACAACACTATCGACACCACTTTCTCACATTTCACCAAACTTTTTTACGTAAAGATAGGGATGGTGCTAAGTCAATTCCTTGCATATTTTTCAAGTCAATTCCTTACATATTTTTGAAGTCAATTCCTTACATATTTTTCAAGTCAATTCTCGAATCTATGTTGAACATAGAATAATGATTTTGAACCTAGATAAAAGAAATAAACTTGCTACGCAGAGATATTTGTATAGATTCAATCTATGTTGAATGTACGAGGCCAGTGAAAAGTGAACCTAGGTAATGTTTGTTGTATATGGTGGGTGTCGTTGATCAATCTTCGTGTTTGGATACGCAAATGAATCGTGCTAAACGCATGATACGCTACACTTTGTATGGCGTAATTAGGGGTTATTACATTAGTTTATGAGTGTTATCACAAGTATTTAGAGCTATTGTTATGTTCTGAGTTGTTTATGAAGAAGTGAAGAAATGAAGACCAGAACCGAAGAAGAAGAGGATCAAAGATTGAAGACATGAAGACTTGAAGACATTCTGCGAAGCAGCGGCGATCGCCACCATCACTATGGCGATCGCCATTCTACAACAGAAGCGTTACATGAGTTCGAGAGATCATGACGATCGCCATGACTCTACGGCGATCGCCATGGGGCGACAGAGACCACGACAGAGCTTTACATGAGGACCGCGATCGCCAGACATCTATGGCGATCGCCACAACAAGGCCGGAGACATTCCGGACTTTCCTTATTTTCCTTTGTTTGTTTTATTTCTTTTTCCTTATTTTATTATTTCGTTTAGGATATTTCTTTTACCATATTTTTTAGGGTAAGACTCTTTATATACCCTAGCAGCCTTGTTTGGCTATCATCATCTGTATCATCATCTTTCCATCAGACAATTTAGTTTTGCAACCATGAGCAGGAACTAATCTCCATTGTTTTGCTTAGCGGTTGAAACCTTCAGTTATTAAGTTGTGAGATTTCTAAACTCTTGTTCTTTTCCTATGGGTTTGTATTAATTCTCTTGTTCTTCATCTATTGATTTCTATTAGTTTTGCTAGCTTGATCACCTAGTTTGATTGATAGTTTTCTATTGCTAGACTAGGAATATACGGTGAAATTCCTTGTCATTGTAGCATTCATATCTGCATAATCTGGTAGTTGATTGCTTTTATGAAAGAGAATTGATTGCATGTTAATACTTGACGGTTGTAAGTTATTGCATGCATCCTTATGATTCTTGTGCCCTTTGCTGCTATTTCATCTAATCTTTAGAGGTTTCCCTGATTGCTGAATAGTAAGTATTATCAGGACCGGTTGGCCTGCTGATATATTAAAGATTGGAATAGGAACATTCCCTAGGATTGAATAGAACTTGAGATAAATCTATGATCAACTATATATGTGCATGTGAATCTAAGACTATTAGAACAACAACAAGTAGGGTATGAGAGGCTAGATGTGGACATCCATACCTCGACACTTGTCGAGAGGATGTGAACCGACATGCCTAAGACTCAACAAAATAAAAAACGCAAAAAAAAGAAACAACAACTCTGTAAGAGACATGCGAAAGAAATCTAGGTCTCTATAATCATATTTACTACAAAGCCTCTATAGCTTCGTCGCTTTTATCTTATCCCTTCGGGTGTTTCTGTCCTGATCGAGCCATATTGTCTTTTTTTTTTGAAGAAGAAGAAGGTTAAAATATATTAATAACAAAAATTTACAACTCAGGTTCCAACAAGATCAAACAGACCGCAAAAGCAAATGCCAACACATAAGCTTAACAAGAACAACCAACAAAATGGCGAAGAAATCGCCGGGAACTCAACGGATGTTCAAGTCACGAAGCCAAAGGAGAGACCTCGAATCTGTTTTCTTCCAAAGCACATGGACCCTCAAAGTAGTCAGCCTAATAATATCATCAGCACAATCAGTAGGGGAAGGTGAAGGCGGGGTGACGGAATCAGAGAAGACAATGTCATTTCTAGTCTTCCAAATGCTATACAAAAAATTGGTCAAGGCGAGACTACGCGCTTGGAGCTGGAATTTGGACTGACCAGGCCAGGAAGACAAATGGGAAAAGCAGCCGTCAATAGAGGCAGGCAGATTCGACCATTTGACCCACAAAAGAACCCGACGAAGGGCGCGACGAACAAACGAGCAGGAGGACCAAAGATGGGCATTAGACTCATCCTCCTCTCGACAAAGAACACACACATTACTCAAAAGGGGGACCCAACGACCAACACGGTCCATAGTAGGTAGACGACCAAGTAAAGCAAGCCAAGAAATAAACGAAGCTTTAGGTTGGTGCATACCTTTCCAGACAAGCTGATCCCAGGAAACAGAAGCACCCGAGACACGCAAGAGATCGTAAGCAGCAGATCTACAGAACTTCCCAGAAGGCGAGACAAGCGTAGCAAACAACTGAGCGGGGTCATCAAGGAGAAGAAGAGAATCACGAATGCGCAACAAATTCTTCCAAGTCCAACTGTCCAGCAAATGCATCTGAACATCCCAAATATCATCCGGCGAGGCATAGCTAGTAGAGACCCAAGACTTCCATAGACTATGCGAGTCAGTGGAGGCCACATCAAATATGGCCTTGGCCATAGAAGCACGATTCTAAGAAAGCAGTTCCTTAAAACCGAGACCACCCTCACTCTTCGGTTTACAAACCGTCTTCCAAGCAACAAGACAACACTTGGAATCAGTGCAGCCAGACCAGAGGAAAGCACGCAGAATAGACTGCACAGATTTGAGAACACGCTTGGGGAAGGGGAGAATTTTGCACCAGAAATTCTGAATACCATAAAGCACAACACGGATAAGCTCCATCCTCCCCGCATAGGAGAGATGTCGGGCCGTCCAAGAATGGATTCTGCAAGTCATTTTCTCAATCACCGGGACAAAATCAGCACTCTTAGGCTTCCTAGAACCAATAGGAACACCCAGATAGGTGAGGGGGAGAGATCCCTCGGAGAATCCAGATAAGGCGAGAATGGGCTGCTTCACCAAAGAACAGTCACCTCCAAAGTAAATACGAGTTTCGCCTCATTAGCGAAAAGACCGGACATCCCTCCAAAATCATCAAGCAAACCCTTGACAGCAGCAACAGAACTGGGATCCCCCTTACAGAACAGAATGAGATCATCAGCGAAGGAGAGATGAGAAAGCTTCATCACCTAACATCTAGGATGAAACGAGAAACCCGGCTGAGCCTCCAGAGAACTAAGCATACGCGAGAAATATTCCATAACAATCGTGAAGAGGTAAGGGGAGAGGGGATCCCCTTGACGAATGCCCCGTTTCCCTTCAAAAAAGTCCTCCAGCTTACCATTAACCGAGATGGAGAAGGAAGCAGTGGTGATACAGCTACTAATCCACCAAACAAACACGGGAGAGAACCCCAAACTGCGCAAACAATTCAGCAAGAAAGACCAATCAACGAAGTCAAAGGCTTTGCGAAAATCAACCTTGATAGCACAACGAGAAGAAGCAGACTTCCAAGCATAATGTCGAAGCACATCACTGCAAATAAGAATATTGTGCTTGATCGAACGCCCGGGAACAAAAGCCGTCTGATGCTCAGAGATAATAGAGGGAAGCACACGCTTGAGCCGCTTCGAAAGGATCTTGGCAATACCTCTATAGAGAGTGTTACAACACGAGATAGGCCGGAAGTCTTTAGCACTCGTAGGGTTGTCACATTTAGGAATGAGCGAGATAGCAGTATGATTAATCTGACGCAACAAGCAACCATTGCTAAAAAACTGCTGCACAACACTCGACACATCAGAACCGATAATACCCCAAGCCTTCTTGAAGAAGAACGGATTGAAGCCATCCGGGCCCGGAGCTTTGTTGTTGCCCATATGGAAGAAACCAGATTTAATCTCATCATCAAAAAACGGCCTAACCAGCTCAGCACACTGCACATCAGACAAACGAGGCCCCGACTCAAGAAAACCTGGTTGGAAGGCAGAGGGAGGCGAAGCAGAACCAAGCAACCCTTTAAAGAAGGAGACAAAATGGGAGGCAATCCCAGGAGGGTCAGTAATACGGTTACCAGATTCATCCTCCATCATACCCACAAAGTTACGACAACGCCTGCTTTTAATCTGGTTATAGAAATAAAAAGAGCAATGGTCACCAAACTTTAGCCATATTGTCTTTCAATGCTAAGTATAGTAGTGCCTCTTCAATTAACGAGGGTTTTATGTTTATATATGTTTCTCTAACCTCCAACCATCTCCAATTAATACTATGATTCCAAAGCTATAAACATCTTACTTAATTGAGTAATGATCCATCAATATATATTTAGGGGCCATATATCGGCTAAACATATATATATATATATATATATATATATAAATTGTTGAGTTTGATGAAGTAATGACAATTGATACCTACTTAATGCATTAATGCATTGAATTAATGTATTGAATTTTTTTTAAAAGGTTAGTGCATTGAGTTAATATATAAAAAAAATACCTCATTTAAATAGGCTCCTACAGTTATCGTCTCACGTCTATTCGTTTCTGCCAGTTGTTTTTCCTTTCATTTAATCTCCTAATTTGAGTCTTTTAGTTTATGTTTTGAGTGTATGTTTGATTCTGTATCGTATTTCTCTCATCGATTTTTATATGTTCAATGCGTATGTCTTTTGAGATTTTCCTTGGACCACGGGTTTCATTTGAGATTCTCTTCAACAGGTTGTTATTATGTAGATAATGATTTTAAAAATATCACTAACTAAAAGTTATACCTTTCATATTCCGTTACTAATCAATATGTTATAATTTATATATTTAATTAATTAAAAACATCTATTTTTTATTAAAGGTTACAAAATAAATACATATATGAAAATAATACGAAATATATAAATACGATAAAAGTAAACGTGTTAGGCCCGTGCGAAGCGCGGATAATGAACTAGTACATATAAAAAGAGTTCAAATACACTATTAGCAAATCGAATAATTTATGATCATAAATGAAGCTTTGAAAATTGAAGTACTTCATGCAAATTAATATTACTATACTATGTTCCAGCGATAGCCTCTGTACGTAACGACTTGAGTTTGATCAACACCGAAAAGTTTGGCCAATTCAAAATCTCCTATTTTTGGATGCATAGCTTCATCTAATAGTACGTTGCTTGATTTGAGATCTCGGTGGACAACTCGTTGGCGAGAGTCTTCGTGAAGATACATAAACCCTTTTGTCATTCCACAAATGATCTTGAACCTCTTCCCAGTTTAAAGACATTCGCTCGAACCAGGTTTTAGTCTCATGATCTGTAAAATATCCTCTGTTGTTTAATTAAAAACTTCAATGTGTATTGGACCACACTTAGATCGCCCATAACTTTCAACCTCTCCTTAACCTTGCAACTATACACTTGACTTCTTGATGTCACGCAATTTGGATCTTCATCCATAAATTATCTCCAAATAGTCTTCGGTTGTGTGCCACACATGGAAGCAACCACCACTCTCTTACGTTTCTCCTTCGTAAGTCGTCCCGCAAATGCATGTCTAATCAAATTTTCATCAAGCTCATGGTTGTGGCATCTATTAGTGACCTTTAACCTCCCTTTTTCCAAATCCCGTGCAAATCAAACGGACATGACATAGATTTTTTCTTGATCTACTTTCATTTTTCTCGTGGGGAACAATTAAACCATCAACCATCTTGATCTTCACCCCCACTCTATATTTCCCAGATTCCTCACAATGTAATATGATCTTTCTGTCCTTCCATTACTTGCATGTGGTAATCACCATACACAATCGATAACCGACATTCCTAACCCAATCTCTCAAAGCATCCATACCGATCCACTCTTCATTAGTATTAAAATGATGAGAGAAGTCTTGTGAAAATTCTTGATCCTATATGATTTATATATTAGAAACTATCAATATTTATAGTTAGGTTTTTTCATTAGGTCGCTTTATTGCATTCAAAATTATAGAAACTAAGAGATCCCTTAATCAATCCTAATGCCAATAATTATCTAACCAAATATTCTCATGCAACTATCACAAGCCACACTAATTTAACTAGATGTATTATCATGTATTTCCAAAAAATCAAAGATAAGCAACTATCACAATCCACATTAATTAAACTAGATGTCTAATTATGAAATATTCTACCAAAGTATATAATAATAAATGATCAAACTTAGCTTAAACGACGACTAATTGAAGATGAATGATTATTTACATACCGGGAAGCAACAAGAATCGAGTGACTTAAGACCGGGATCATCATCTTCATTCACTCACGATTCCGTACACGAAGTCTCACTCTCTGAGGGTCTCCTCCAAAACGACGTCTCACTAGAAGAAGACATGCTATCAATATTTTTATTTATGAATTTGGTTGTTCATCACTTGAGGAAGACATGTATATATAGACACTAAAAAATCCAATGGTCATGCCCATAAACCCCAATGTTCATATTTTTCCCGTTAAAAAACGGTCGGATTTGTGGGAGCACTAAGGATGCGTAGAAGGTGACCATTGATTTTTTTTAAACTTAAACCTCTGGGTGCACCCATACTGCGCCCAAAAAACCCAGATAACACTTGAGCGCATCTGTATTGTGCCCATAGAACAACCTGGTTCTATTGAACCAGATTGGATAAAATTTTGGACCATATGGGTGCAATAAGGATGCGCCCAAGTGGTTTAAAAAGAACCGAATCGGTTTTTTCTGGGTTCAATATTTATTTTATTTAATTTTTTGAACTGACTTGGGCGCAATACGGATACTCCCATATTTGACTTGGCTTTTTGGGTGCATTTTGGATGCGCCCAAAACAGGTGTCAAGTATATTTTCCGCGTACGGGGTTAAACGCCCTTTAGATTAAGGATGAGTCTTTAGCTTAGATATTTTAATTTGTACCAATATATTGAAGAAGGAACAATTGTTGAAATTGCTTAATGGTGGCTTTACAAAAATGCTCTTAATCTACCTAACTACAATATAAGGGAGAACTGACAAAAAAAAACAATATAAGGGAGAAGCCAATTAAGTCTTTGTTAAAAATTGTGTCACGTGTCGCTAATTTATTGGTCATATATCCATATTTTAAAACAATTTCCTCTTTTTTGAAAAAGATTAAACTATACCCACCTTCTCCACAATTTGATTAGGTTAAAATTATTTTAAAAAAAAAAACTAAAGAAAACTAAAAGCAAGGTACTAAATTTACCAAAATGAAATAGTGAGGAGACACTAATGTTGTATCAGAAAATGGAAAAAAAAAATGATAAAGAACTCAATGTCAATAGAGACCCATACTAGTGTGAAGCCCAATTTTTTGGTAAATACCCCAAAATTGTAATGTTTTTTATGTTTTTGCATCACTTTTTTAAGTTATATGAAAATATCCCTTTGTTGACGTGGCAATTATAACAGAGCTGTCAACAAGAACAATAAGTTGTCAACACCAATAATAACCCTTTCCTGACATGGAAATTATAACACACCTATCAACAAAATTAACAGAGCTGTCAACAAAAATTTTAACTGAGTTGTCCACAAAATTTTTAACAGAAATGTCAACAAGAATAATAAGTTGTCAACACGACTAAATAGGTTGTCAACCCAACTAAATAAATTGTTTACACGACTAATAAACGGTCAACAACATACAACACGAGTAATATTACAAAATTGTCAACATTGTCAACACTTTACAAAACTTGTCAACACCACTAAAATGAACTATCAATACTCTAGAAAAATTATCAACGCACCAGGAAAACTGTCAACACACCTTTCAATTAATTATTATAATGTCAATTCACCTTTGCTCACAGTTCTACCTAATATTTCATCCAAAGGCTAATTCTGATTTCCTAATAATAATATGTTCACATGGCACATTTAAGACAATACCAAGTTTCTTCAACTGTTCAGTCAACACGTCTGATTCGCGGGACATGAACACAAGCCAAATTTAAATCATCAAAGAATGTCAAGAGCAGTATCCAGTGAACCGACATGAACACAAGCCTCAATGACATCAAAACAGAATCTGCCTTCTCTAGAAAATTGCAAAGCATTTTGAATGTGAATTATAAGTTTAGACAGCTCACTGGTTCTTGAGCTTTCTTTATATCTTACAATGAGCTGCTAGCCCCTTATTGCTAAGAACAAGCCTTCCATTCTTACAATGAGGTGCTTTTAATCAGAGGTGCTACAATAATCTCAGAGGTGCTACAATAATCCTGTCACATTAAGAGGGCCTTTAATTATATTGCCTTTAATGTACACATCAACAAACTATCAACACATCAGCAAACATCAGCAAATTTGCACGAATTTTAACCATCACATTATCAATTCTACAAGTATATATGTTGTTGAAAAACGACAAGATCTGACCGGCGAATTTGATTACCGCGAGGTTGAACCGCCGGAATATTGTCGGAGAGGTTTATTAATTATTTCCAAGCAAAAAAAATTAGGTAGGAAAATTGGGGAGAAGCATTATCTGAGCTTCTAGATCTGAATGCGAGAGTTGATTGAAACTTAACAGAAAGAAACCTCAAAGGATGCGTTGGAATTCAGGCTTGTCGAGGTCCAAACGGAGAGCTTCACCAATTTCCGATTCGCGTTCTTCAATCATTCTTTGAGGTTTGAAATGGAAGGCTACAGTGAGCGTCAGAACAGAAAAGACTAGCGAAGAGGATGCACACCCGAACTCCAAAGGTTAGGGCGTTGTCGATGGGTGGCCTTGGCTGGCTTCTTCTCCGCAAGCACTATTTCGTAGTGTGCTTATATGTCTAATTTGAGTTCCGTTTGAATGTAAAATGAGAGTTTAAAGATGGTTATTTGCAATGCAACATTTTGGATTTTTATGGGGTTGATAAATTAATATGCTACAATAATGTATTAGAGATGTGTTCTAGTGTTGAGGGGAGTATATATATTATCAATTTATCAACTCCGTTTTCAGAACTAAGGAAAGAAATTCGTCTTGACTCTGCATCAATTTGTAACGAGATTTGAAATGCGACAAAATGATCGAGAACAATATTAATTCAGGATTATATAATCGGAGTAATCTATCTTATATATTAAAGTTGAGCCTTTTAAAGTTCTTAGAGTGATTTTTGGCTTAGTTTTTTACACAATTATTATTTTTTATCTTTAATTTCAGTTATTAATAGATTGGATAATTATATTAAAAAATAAATCTTAAAAAATTATCATTCCTTTCAACAACAAATATACAAGCTGTCTTATTGAGAATAATTATTATGTTGAAGGTTAATATATATTCTTACGATAAAATTAAGATTATTTTTTATAATAAAAATTAAGTCAAGTTACGAACATAACCTTCATGAAATAAAATATATTTTTATAAATAGTCTTTACAATCAAAAAATTAATCTTAATTTTTTGACGAACTCGATTAAAAGGATATATAATTTTCATACGAATAATATGAAATTTCTCGTGCATGGCACGGGTCACTATACTAGTCTTGATAAAATTGGTTATACAATCTGTACAATAATAAGTGCTATTACGAAAATTCAAATCCAAACTATAGTAAACTTATAATGTATACATATGCAAAAAGAAAAGGCCTTGATCTTGAACTGAGAACAAGTAAGTTGTAGGACAACAAGTCCTGATCATAACACCTTCGACCGAATTGCGTAAAACGACAAGATCGAAACCATGGCAGCTTGGAATAGAACCTGAAAATAGTTCTATAAACAGATTAGTATTAGTCCAAAAAAACAACCTGACTTCATGGAAGACACAAAATATCTTAAAGAACTATGTTACCATTGAAATCTTATCAGCTCCAGAGTGAGATGGTGAAGATGATGGTGACTGATGATGACGATGCTGACGTCTACGAAAAAACGTCATTAAGAAGCGATTCAGCCATGTATTTGTTGGCTTCTTGAGTTACATGAATCCTATCCCAACTTATTAGCTTCATTGGATCTTTGCAAAGTATGTTAGAAAACAATCCATCTAAATTATAATATGTCAAGATCTATCATGTTAAGATTATCAAAGAAAACATAAGAAGACGTACCTATATCCATAGCGGCAATTAAAACGTTTGTGGAACTACAATCGAGTACCGTTGGTGTAAAATCTTCCTCAACTAGATCACCAAGAACACCAATGTGTTTGTCTTCTCTTTGATGGGAAGAGATAATGAAAAGACGCTCTAAAGATTTAGTGTATTGGGGATCATAACCCATGTTTCCTTTATATAGTGGCCCAAGAGAATCTCATTAAACCTATTGGGCCACGCTCGGTATCCACTCCTTTGCCCCATACCGCTTTATGAAGTCATGAGTTTTTTTCTAAATCTAGTCACCTAAATAAGTCAACTTATATTTAGCTATATTACATAATATGTGAGCCCGCATAATTATAGGCCCCTACTATTTGACGCACCCATTTTTTTAACGCACCTTTCATTCGCACCGAATGAAATAGGGTTCATTCGCACCGGATGAAAAATAAGTTCATTCGTTCCGAATCAAAAGAGGTTCATTCGTTCCATATGATTTTTTTTAACATTTTCTTCCATAATCTTATAGATAATTTCAATATGAGTTTGTGCATATAAAATTCATCCAAAACGGACATCGTTTTTACGGATGTCTGTTTTGAATCAATATCTATGATATATATGTAATAAGTTCATTAATAATGAAACATAATCTCTATCTATATTTTATAATTATTTGTTTTGCAATATTTAATCAAATATATTGTACACGGCATTATAAAAAGTGTGGAGAAATATTTTTTTTTATCTTTTCGAGGGGCAAACGATGTCCGTTTTAGATACATTTTATATGCACGGACTCGTATTGAAATTCTCTACAAGATTATGGAATAATTTAAAAAAAAACATTCATACAAAACGGATGAACCTTATTTCATTCGAAACGTATGAACCTTATTTTTCATCCGGAACATATGAACAATATTTCATTCGGTGCGGATGAAAGGGTGCGTTAAAAAGTAAAAAAAAAAAAGGTGTGTTAAATAAAAACCACGTAATTATATTGGATAGAATAATCCAACAAAGTAGGCTATTATCGATTCCGCACGGGCCATCACAACATTACTTTGAAGTTTCATCTTTGTCAAATCCTAAACACAGTCAATTCTTAATTTGGTTAGATATCAATTACTAGTAGTGTTGAGATAGTTAAAGTGTTTAGGATTAGATTATGCACCGAGATAAGTTGCATTATGAAGGAGCCAAGTTAATGCAGAGTAGTAGTCTCCATAATGAATCTCCACATTTGGATGTTGTTGTTGAAGTTGTTTAAGACCTTGTTGAAGCAACTCACTGTGAATCCTCGAGATTTCGTTGTTCGGTTTCAGACATCCGAGGTTGTCGTACACCATCGTTCTATCTGATCCACAGTAGTTGTTATAATCAGGCAAGCAACCCAACAGATAGATTTCAGGAACAATCATGTTCATAGCGCCCTGATCAATGACTTCATGCGAATCATTTCCATGTTATTTTTGAAAACAAGACTCATATCTCAATCGAATGTTCGTATATATACGTACCTTAGCCACATTTAGTATGGATTGAACGACTTCTGGTATCATATTGTGGATATCTTGCGTAGATGATCTTCTAAGAGCACATTGGTAGTCGTTTGCTCCAATCTCACCTAACAGAAACAACGACTTCTCGAGTTTCTTGTTGCAACCGAAACGAGAAGGGCACGTAGAGTTGATATAGCTATTGTGATGCGCCCTGCCTTATCTAGAACCAAGTCATGAATCGCCTCAACGAGCTCCTCATGCATATACTCTCATCAAGACTATTTTGAGGCTAAGCACCACTGACGCTTCATTTCTAGCTTCGTCGGACGCTTCGGCCTTTTACGCACCAAGCTTGGCGCCAACATCGACGCTACCACACTTTCTTTGGCGCTCTCCTCGGTTCTACGAGCGCCTCTCCTATGGGCGGCCAGCCACCTCATGAGCACGAGAAGTAACCTCACCCGCGCCGGCAACGCCTGCTCCATCGCCTCATCAAATTGCATTATAATCCAGCGCCTTAGGCCTCATTCCTAAGCCTCGTCCTTGGCGACCTCCTTGGCTTGGCACTATGGCGCCTCTATTTATCAATTTAAATAGAAATTTATATAATAAGTCTGATATAGAAACATAATAATAAAACTAAAAATAATAATTGTTATGATAATTATATCGTAAAAATTATCAAGGACTAATTACCAAATCACGGGAGAAGGACAAAGTTGTATGGTCACTAAAGCCTTGATCAACTTAGTATAATCAAGCTATGGTTTTGCCATGTCTATCCTTATCTATCATCTTTTAGACTCTTTTGATTATTTTTATGCACTCTCATGAAACTTATTATTTTTAGTAGTTACTGTTTTTAGCACATTATTATTTTTAGTAAGTACTATTTTTAGTCTTCGTTTCCTGAGATATAATTGTATTATTGGACTTTCTATTTTTAGTACATTTTCACTTTTAGGAGTTTCTACTTTTGGAGTAGTCCAACCTTGTCTGGTTTGGGCCGTCCAAATGGACTCGTTGAGGCCCAACAAACTTAGCTTGTCCATCTCTTTCTCTAGGTTACCTGAACCTCTTCTTCTTGTTTTCTCTTTAAATGGTTTTGGCCTCCATCATTGTAACTCATGTTTAGTTTAATCGAATTGAAGTTAAAGAGACGAGAATTCCTCCTCTTTCGATTCTAGGCATAAACCCTCCAATAATTTGGCTCTTCCTTCTAAATAGTCTCTTCATATATCTTTTTGCCTCACTCACCATCTTCGAATCCTTCACCCAATAGCTTGTCGAGTTCATGACATTCATATCCCAATTTGACAAGTTCTTTTGTCATATATAAGCATTGCCCTTCCCGTAGACCTTTTAAATAGTCGACGTCGTGATCAATGACATTAGCTCCGATCATTGCGAAGTTGACGCCATGAATGAAATCCACGTTCAGATCATATATAAACATTGGCCTTTCCGTAGACCATTTCGTAGTTGAAGAGATATAGAACTTTTTAAATAGTCAACGTCGTGATCAATGACATTATCTCTGATCATTGCGAAGTTGAGGCCATGACTGAAATCCACGTTCGGATTGTTCATTCCCAAATATGGAGTTGCTGATGGTAAATTGAATGACTTTGCTGCAAATTAAAAACTTTTTCGTATATGAATTGGGCTTAGTTAGTTATCAATATAATCAATGATGAGGAGATCGTCGTTATGGTATAGAGGTGCAACTGGTGGTGTAACTAGACAACTTATCATCATATTTTCGGTGTCAGAAAACCCGTCTCCAAGCTGATAGATCAAATCGAACCTTCTGTTGGAATCGAAGTTGCGGACAAGCTGCCTGGAACGATGAATGAAGTTGAAACAAATTGTAATGAGAGTAGATTAGGTAACCGTAATATTTGTCTAAATAAATAATATAGGCCTAAATGTGAGTTATCATATTATAGCTAATAAAATCGTTTGTAGCTGGTTTTGGACCTTTGATTATAATATCAACAAGTTTGTTAACAAAACCTTCGTCGTAATCCTATCGGATTTGTTAGATGGAATTTGCCGCATGTCACCTTTCCATTAAAACTGCCAAACGTCATTTTATTATTCATTTTGTCATATGTCGTTTTTTAATTCTTTTGATTAAAAAAATCATACAATAGAAAAATTATAAATATGTATATATTTTTATTTTAGGATAATTAAGATTTGTAAGATACTATGTTTATTTATTTATACGGTTAACCTTTTATAAATCATATTTATAAAATTAAATACTTTAAATTAAAATACTTTAAATATTTAAAAAATGCTTGATTAAACTCTCTCTTTATTAAAAATGTTTATCATACTAATTCAAAAACTTTATATTAAAGAATTAATTATCTTTTTACTTTAGCTATTTAGGTAATAATTTAAATTAAGTAATTATTTTTAAAAACTATACTAAATTTGTATGAGATAATTGAACTAAATCTATTTGGTAAGATATGTTAAACTTATTTATTTCTCTATTTAAATTAAAGTTATTACTTTATAAAACTCATGCGAGACACGGAAAACTGAACTAGTAAACCCTTTAAAATAAGAAGACTCTAGTTGCACTCAAATCTTAGACTTAATTCACTCGGTTATACTAAATGCCAATAAAAAAATTGATAGAACTAGATCTGAAACCCCGCGCTTCACGCGGGGCAATTACTGTTATTCGTAGTCGGTTTAACTTAATTAAATAGGCGTCTGAAATCGGATTAGGGCTAATCATATTCACGACCTCTAATACATCAATATAGCTTCAACAAAGTTAAATTTATAAACATAATCGATCAAAGAAAATGACATAGATACACATACTTCTTTCGGTAGGGAAAAAAGAATTTACTTATCAGTAGAGGATATAAACCATAGTAATGACGAAGAAGTCACTGTTATATGTGCAGTCATTGGTGGTGTCACTCCGGTTGTGGATGTGGGGCATGGAGGCCCGACTTCATCCCTAAAATCGTTCTTTTGACATGGATATACCATGTTTGTAGTAATAAATCAAAAAACGGAACTTCATTGATAAGGTTGACATAATAAAGAAAAAAAGAATTACCAAAACTTATATATACACATACTTGTAGCTAATTAATTTCTTTTTAGAAAAAGAAATGCAAATGCACCTCTAAGACTGCGTAGCGTCGAGTGAGGAAGTGTAGGAAATTAGAACGTTTCTCTCTTATTGTCATATTAATTGGGCAGATCATTATAAAAATACACATCTAATGTAAAGGGATAAAAATAATTAACAAACACATGGAGATATCCCAAAGTATATAAGAACTTCAAGATTTGGTATTAACGTTATCCGGGTAGTGACACTGACAACACATTTTTGCTTGGAGTTTGAGTTCCTGATCAGAGAACTGTTTACATATTGTATCGATGAGTGTCTAAAGTTGTTGGGAAAGATAACTCACAATTATGCTTTCAGAAAAATGAATAGTTCTTTGGCATTTGAAATTATTACTTTTTCAAAACTACTCATTCAAATATTCTAAGAGAAGTGCAACTGAGCTTTTTTCTAAGAGTATATATATACTTCAATATGTGGAGGTAAGCATGTTGCGAATGTTTCGAGAAACCATGGTGGCTCTCTTGTCAATAACAAACCCAAATCCCTAGGTGTTAATAAGCTTCAGATGTAACGTCCTTCATCCTTTTTTCATGTTAAAAGAGGCGTAACCAATCAATATAAATGCCATCTAAAACTGGATTGCAGTAACACGGAAGAGATGGATCAACGTTACCTTGTGAATTCACCTTCGTTGGTTAAACCTCCATACTGAATTGGGGGTTGCTCAACTGGAATCAAACTACCGTTTTTTTGTCGATTTTTAAGACCTGCTCCTTTTTTGTGCTAGAAAGGGGACTATCATCTTGTGCACAACCATCTACCACCATGGGACATTAATGAAAACCTAAGACAAAACTGAACTCAATTGTTCTGACTCAAGGCGAACATCGGTCAGTTGCATTTCCATGCATCCAACTGCATACACAAAATCCAAAAAATGTTTCATTCCCAAATCTATAGAGTACAAAAATTAAATTTAATGAGAAATGCTACATGTTGGGCATGTAATTTTATTGCAAATTGGGAGAATCCAAGGATCAGTGGAAAAAACTAACTCAATAAGAAATGCAATTTCAGATAATGAAGTGTCTACTTACTCTATGAGAAAGTCAATACGTTCAACAAGGAGTCACTGGACACAACAGATTGAGATGGATTAGGCTTTCCCTAATAACTAATGCTTCATTAGAAATCTAGCCTTTTATCCAGCAAAATTACAATCTTTCAGTTGACATAAAATTAGAAAATTTGAGTTCATTCTTTGCTGGGAATATTTCCAAAGTAACAAACTATTATCCAACAAAAGAAATTTGTACATGAATCACCTATCTTTTAATTACAGAGAGCAACATTATACTTGTGAGTGTGATGAATCCATCATATTAATAAATCGAACCAACTGCATCTAGTAACACAAATTTGAACTAGCACTATTAATTACCAAGTACTTAGTTCTAACTTGATGAGAACAATATGAAGAACGATACTGAATCCCAAAATATATGCAAAATAGACTTTAGTCTTCTTTTCTAAAGAAATAGCACATCCATAAAGCACAAATGTCAGTATATCAGCTTCTTACAAATAATTCTACAGGTGCTAACATAACTGTCTAACTTGAGTCAAGAGTTTCTTGACCAAAAAATTGAGCATGGGTAGCAATTCCTAAGCTTAACTCCCAATTCTCAGCCATTATTCTAAATCAATCCACTTCTATTCATTCTTACACACACAAACACAGGCTCAGGTTAAAATAAAATTATACACAGCTGCAAAGCTGCTCAAAGTCCCCAAACTCAATCACAAATTTATGTATAGACTCGATCTTTATAACATAGCAATAATAGCATTCTCAATTTCATCCATCTTCGATAAATAACACTATTCACAGATGCAAAAGCTGCTCAAAAGTACTACGGAATAAAATCTAATGGAAAAACTGCAAAACAAGATATACACAAAATATATCTCTTACACTGAGCACATCAGCATGCGAACACTTGTGGTGTAAATAATATTTTTAAGATCAAACAATACAACAATGAATCCATCTCTATCAATACCATTATATCACTAATGGGCTTTGTCCAAATAAATGCAGAGGGGTAAGTCCAAACAATACTTGAGTATTGACGACCACTTACATATTTTTTTGACATTTTTTATTAGATATAATGTATTTATATTATTTATATATATAATTTATTATTATATTAATATAAGTGACATACTCCGGATCGGATCGGATACGGATACATAATCCATTGGATACGGATATTTACGGATCGGATCGGCGGATCGATGGATCGGATCGTCCGGATCGGATAATTATGAACACCCCCAGGCAAATAGAATCAAGAACACATATCATGATTTTAGAATTGAAAAGAGAAGCTAAGAAATATATGTATTTTAAAAAATCTATCCTAGCCGTCATGACAATATAAATTTTGAAAAATGATTATTGTTCTGGTCATAATATAAGATCTTCTAAATCAAATCAGAGTTCATGACATCACTTGGAACAAGAACATAGTTGTAGCAGTGCATAATTAATGCCTAATATTATACGACATAAAATCTCTGAAGGAGAAAATCTTGGAAAAATATATTTACACAAATGTCATATGATCAAGTTTCAAGGACCGCTCTTCAAAACTGAAAAGAGTTTATACAAATACATGCTCTTAGCAATCAACGCTAAAAATGAGAAGATTATATAAAAAAATGTCATTGGCAGGAGGGTTCGAACCTATAGGGAGGATAATCACCCATTTGAACCAAAAGACTCTTGAGAAACCAATCTCTCACCCAACTTCATCCTCTATCAAATTAATACTTTAAATTAAAATTATTAAAATATTTACAATACTTGATTAAACCCTCTCTTTATTAAAAATATTTATAATACTAATTCAAAAACTTTATGTAAAGAATTAATTATCTTTTTACTTTAGCTATTAAGGTAATAATTTAATTTAAGCAATTATTTTTAAAAATTATACTAAATTTGTATTAGGTAAATGAACTAAATCTATAATTTAAGGTAAACTAGACCCGGAAACCCGCGCTTCGCGGGGTATAAAACATATTTTCTCGTACGCTATAAGTTTTTCTTGTTTAGATGTTTTGTTCGTCACTTTTATTTTTCTCAATATTTGTATACTTAATTATTTTCATATATTTACTTTGGAGTAATTTTTAACAAAAGAATAGAATATCTCTTATTTATGGACTAGAATCACACAGTCGTTTACCGTGCTTGGATTGCTCTCCATCACCATAGAGATTTGAGGCGAAGAACGAAGAGCGAAAAAGATTAAAATAATAAAATAATAATCAACTAAGCATATAGTTATGGTTTTATTAGACATTTAAGGCCGAGTCTGAATCCATGTCCCTGTAAAATTCAATTTTTTGGTTTATCGGAGGGGCAAAGATAGATGCAAGACATATTTAGATTAATCCAGGAATATTTAGGCCAATTATAGATGTTTCTTCACTAAACATGCAAAGGAAAATTTATAATGTATATTAATTTCTACAGATTTCCACTAAAAGACATAGCCACATATATAATACAGTATACCTTATGAGTCTCAGTTGGCATAGGATAGGGTTGCCACATATATGATATTGTTATGAACGCGTTAGCCTCATATTTGAATTCAACTTTGTTATTACGCCAGTTTAGTATGACACTGTCCTTACAGTCATGGAAGGTAATTTTAGCTTTTGTTTCTTCTAGTTACAACTTATTTTATTTTTTGAAATAAAATGTACTGATAAATATTAGGTACCACATGCTAAGTAGTGTAGTTTCTGGTACCAGATTGATATGAGCACAATAATCTCACAGTGCAGGCCACATAGTCTAGCTTAATGTATCACATCAAATTTGCAACAGAGATATAAAGACCAACTGACGTTTTCTCTTCATCCAAGATAGCATGATCCGGTAGTGTTTTGGCAGCAACTTGAATGCCACGCCACGTTATGTATGTATTCTAGCTCAGCTGAGTCTGTCAATTAGAAAACCATTGAAACATACCAAGGGTATGTTTGGATTCCCTCCAATAATGCATTATCTTGCGCTAAATTATGAACGTAATGCAAAATAATGCAGTCTATATGGAATCCAAACAGACCCTAAGAACCCAAGAGCTTGACTAATTAGATAGATTAGCAGTAAGTGTTGATTGACACAAAGATACGCTAATGTTTGTATAGTTACAGAAAATGGAGAGAATCCAATATACCTGATCTGACAATTTGATGGATAGAAGCCATATTATTCTCAATATGGAACTTCACAAAATCCTGCATATAGCCCACCAGGGAAATGACTGTCTAAACATCTTCAACTATTGATTGATATGAGCAGAGGACTAACATGGTCTAAAAACTATTAAGCTTGATGATTAAGTTCCTTTTCTCCAAGTCATGATGAACCCAACCGTGTATATTGTTACACTCAAGGGTAAACATGAGTGTTGCATACATGCTTGGGTAAGAAAACATAATGCAAATTAGTTTATATGAACCAATCCAATACAGAGTAAACAAATCATATATGTTTTGAGACATTACCATCATCTGCATTTTCTAAAACAAAGGAATACACATAATAATTGATAATTTAATCCAATCCACCCTTACTTAGTACCCATATAAATTGCCCAAAAAATAGTCTCAGCCTCACCCACTTCAAAATTCTTGGTTGCTTGTCTTTACCTCCAGCAAAGCAAAAACCACCCACTTCATTTTCGCACATTAACATCGTTGTTGCAAGCATAAGAAGCTGAAATAGAAGCATTACAATTTTGGAGAAGTGTATGTGTATGTCAATTCAATGGATTTGGTTTAGTCTTTCAGCAGATTCGGTGATATTTTCCCATACTGTTAAGTTGATACAGAATGAGATGCACTCACACTCTAAATACTTCACATTTTTCTGAATTCAAGAGGAAACTCAAGAAGATCCATATGCAGTCCAAACAGAAATTTAAGAGGAAGCATAATGGAATCACAATAAATTGGAGGAAAACTATAGAATTGCTGATAAAGATAGAGGAGGATCGGGATTACCTCGACGGGGCCACTGAAGGATCGGTCAAAAAGGTGGCGTAGTTCGAGAGTTGGGGCCCCACTAACGCAGGAAGCCAACACCTGGTTGAAAAATTATACAGCTTCATGCCTCCATTCACTCGATGCATAAAGTTAGACTGAATAATTTTTTACCTGTTGGAGTTGGAAGTCTGAAATATGCAACAACCATTGTACCAAAGAGATATCCAAGTAGAGGCTTAATAACAAACTGCCCTATGCACCTGTTCGTCATAAATGGGAGAATACACAACCAAACCCTAATTTCTCTCTCCGCCATTTCTGAAATCACAGAGGTTGTGCTCAAATCTGTAGCAGATCCATGGATGACAACTTCAGCCTCCGCGTTGAGCGTGTATTCGGCATTCTAAGCAAATTGGAATAAGAGGAAGATAACAACGTAAACAGAAACCGAAAGATCAAAATTGTAGTAGGAAGAGGGAGAGGCGTGTAGATCGGAAGAACACCACAAAACGCCCCCAATTGAAGATGGAAGGGGAAAACAGACGCAATGACTTAGGCCCTGAAGCGATCGTCAGGAACACCGACTCCCAAACCCACAGAGAGAACACGAACAAACAGTCCATCAACCAAAATGAGGCCCAGACCCGGAAATCAATGCAATCGGTCTTCAATATGCGTACCATCTTCAATGAAATTGTGCTTGAACGATGTTGTCCACCTCCTTCGGCTTCGATGACAACTTTTTCGTTCCACGCCCAAAACCCTCTTCATCTACATTGGTATGCTCTATCTTCGGCCTCCTCAAAAGAAGGAGGTAGGTCGAGATCCATGTTGTGGCTGTGGGGAAGAAGAAGAATGACAGAGGAGAAAGAAATGAGAGGAACTGTGATCTGTAGAGATAAAAACTGAGTATAAATAAGAGGGAAAATAAGTTTAGCAATTGCAATAAATCAGTAGAAGTTACATTTACTTTCGTAAAAAACCGTCCAATTTTTATATATATAGATATCTTCACGAATGAGGACAATAAATGGGCATTAATCAGGCCACCAGGTGATTCACAAAAACACTCATATAACACAATTAAGTTAGATTCACAATAAAGAACACAGATATAACCAAGATCATACTATAAATCTGAAGAAACAATAGAATCTCAAGAGGATAACAAACTCTGCTAATGAGTCTAATCTTAAAGGAGGACACTTTTTTGTACTAAAGCCATTTAATCATTTATAGTGGCGCGTTCATAAGTTAATGTTATGTAGGAACTTCAAGATTTACTTGTACACAACTTAATTCTCTTCCTTGAAAATTTTGAATTACTTCTACACATAACTTAATTATCTTCCTCGAAGATTTACTTGTAGCTTAAAGAAACCATTACCTTTTTCAGGGAGAGATCAACAATGATTGCATCAACTTTAAAGTCACTATATGCAAACTCTTTGTACAGTTCCTTAGCTCACTCCTTACTTTGCACAAAAGATCAACGCAAATGGATTCCAGTTGTATCAAAAAAATCAAGTCAAAACAGCAAAAGTGGTTTATATAAAAAATTATAACAAACATGTTTTAAGGTCATCAATTAATTATATATAAAGCTCCATATAATGGTTCTGGTTTACGTATTACAAATTTACAATATTGTGCAAAGCTTCATATTTGAGAGGCAAAGTATACTATTTAAACTTTATTTTCCAACCAGACCTTAAACAACACCCAGTTTCAATGTGGAAGTCCAACATCAGAACCCAAATCACATATCGAAAAACTAAACTAAACCAAAAAGACACTTTCTCTTTAAGTGGTCTTTGACATATAAAGCTAGTTTATGTTATCAAAATGTATACCTCAACAAAACTATGATGAAGTGCTAGAAGTTTTCCTTGTTTACTCCCACTTAAAACCAACCTTTGCTTGATCAAATGAATTAAATTACAAGTTGGTTTCTTATACATTCCTAAAGCACTTTTAGAGCTAGATTGGCATTATCATTAAAATGCTTCAATTACCATACAGTATGTCCGAATTTGAGATTCCATAAATCATATAACTCAGATCTTTGATCTTTCTAAACTGTTACATTTTAGATTAAGAAGGATATTTCTAAAATGTAAGATTAGATAAAAAAAAAAAAAGGTAAATATTTTTTTTCACTTACCTCCACATGAATCTCTAGCCTTAGTTAAGAATGATTTGCATCTCGCCCCCTGAAGTTGTCTTCCTTGATACCTTCCTGCAATCCAAAAAATGACCTCCAATAAAAATTGTTCACTAAAGCACCAGAGCACAATAATTTAGATTGTGAACAAATATCACATGCATCACCGATTAAATGGAAATAGAGAAGAAGTCTGAACAAATAAAGAGTTCACATGTAAAAGTTATAACAAAACCAGCATTAAGATGGAACAATACTTGAGTTAGGAGCTCAAATAAGAACATTAACCTTGATGACACGTTGACGGTTCCGTCCGGTGCGTGGAGAACACATGTAGCTTCCTTCATCATCAATCCCATAAAACAACCCATAAATTTTCAATCTCTCAGAAAAATCTCACCACAAAATCTCCTAATTTTGATGCTTTGATTTTGCTATGACGGCCAGTCCTAATACAATTCAGGCAAGAAACGTTCATCGATCAAAGAGATTCCATCCGTTGGAAATGTCCTTCATCTCCCCAGATTCTAATTCAAGGATTTAGCCGTTCCAGATACCTAATCTAATCGGAGAACAAAAGAATTCAATAAACATTGAAACCAAATTCAGTGTCAAAAGGGAAAACAGAGGAACTTACTTGTAAAGGTGAAGAATTCGATGTGAGAAAGAGATGAATTACTGTGAATGAAAGAAGATGAGAGAAAGGTATGCTCTTGCGATTGAGTTCAGCGGGGGAATGAATAGCCCTACGGCAACAACCACCCTCTCCACCGCCTCCAAAGCAGCTTCTTCTTCTTTCGTCGACGGTTTCCTGAGGTGGAAGCGACTATACTCACAGAGATGATGACAACGATGGTGCTCCAGTGCGACTTTGATAATCTTGCAGAGGTCACTTCCGACGGAGGCGGCGGCTTGTTGAGCGGTTTCTGCTGCCATTGTTGGAGAGGGAGAAGAGAGGCAGAGGAGAATTGGAGAGGCAAACTGGGTAGAGTTTAGAAAATTTGGGGGCAGCAGAAGGAAAAGGATAGGTAGGTAACTCGGTCAAAACCTAAGTTTAAAGGATGAGAAGCCCGAAAGCCCAATTTTTTAATACCTTGGCGGCTTGGCCCGTTCGGGCCCGATACAGTTTACCATTACTTCAGCAAACCCATGAATTATTATATAGATATAGATGAACTAAATCTATTTGATAAGATATGTTAACCTTATTTATTTCTCTATTTAAATTAAATTTATTACTTTATAAAACCCGTGCGATACACGGCAAACTGAACTAGTAAACCCTTTAAAAATAAGGAGACTCTAATTGCACTCAAATCTTATACTTAATTCACTCAGTTAGTTCCGCACACGCATTGTAGAACCGTAAAACAATCTCGCACACGCATCGTGGGTGCGAGACTGATTTTTTTCTTCAATTTTCTGTTTTTAAATTAAATTAAATATTATTTTATTTTAAAAATACTTCTGCTGGATATGTTAACCTTATTTGCATTCTTTCTTTCGCCTCCAACAACGGCACCATCTTTATCTTTACGTACGATTCTAAAGACGTTAATTCCCATCTTCCTCCTCATCAACTTCCTAATCGTTGTCGTGAATGCAAAAATACAAGTATTTAACAGGTTTGATGGAGACAATAATGAAAATTTCCTTGGCTCGACCATCTCCGATTATCCGACTGGCGGCTGCTTAGACGACGATCGTGAATTTTTTTCTGAAATGGGCTTTTTTTCAAAAAAAATTCCCGACGTAGGCTCTTTTCAAAAGAATTTCCCAATATAGGCACTTATGTCAGCTTCGGATTTTTTTTATCTCGCCCGAAGCTGGTTCTCCCATTTTTGAATTTTTTATGTATAAGAGACGTTGGCCCGACCAGCGTCTCTTATACGTTAAAACATAAAAAAAAAATTATATGAGACGCTGGTTCGACCAGCGTCTCATATAAATGGTCTTTTTTTTTTTATTTGAACATGTATAAGAGACTCATATAAATGGTCTCTTACACGTAAAATGTTTTAAAAAAAAAGCCCATGTGTATAAGGCGCTGGAAGCATTTTGTTTAATTCTTTCTTTTTTTTCAAAGTTTATATATATATTATTATATATGACTTACTCGTGTTTGGATGACTCGTATGAGCTCGTTTGAAATCGGAATCGATCACGACCGATTTCGTTGGGTCCGTATTGATCCCAGCTTTCACCAGATATGTCTCTCGCTCGATTCTGATTTCGAACGACCCCATACGAGCCACCCGAACAAGCGTAAGTGTCGTGCGTACCTTCTACTGTAAATGGATATTTACAAACCCGTTCCTCCATATCACGCGATGAGAGACATATCTGGTGAAAGCTGAGATCAATACGGACCCAACGAAACTGGTCGTGGTCAATTCCGATTCCGAACAAGCCCATACGAGCCATCCGAACAAGCGTAAATCTCGTGCATACCTTCTTTCACCAGTTCGGAATCGGAATTGATCACGACCAGTTTCGTTGGGTCCGTATTGATCCCAGCTTTCACCAGATATGTCTCTCATCGCCTGATATGGAGGAACGGGTTTGTAAATATCCATTTACAGTAGAAGGTACGCACGAGACTTACGCTTGTTCGGGTGGCTCGTATGGGGTCGTTCGAAATCAGAATCGAGCGAGAGACATATCTGGTGAAAGCTGGGATCAATACGGACCCAACGAAATCGGTCGTGATCGATTCCGATTTCAAACGAGCTCATACGAGTCATCCAAACACGAGTAAGTCATATATAATAATATATATATATAAACTTTGAAAAAAAAAAAGAATTAAACAAAATGCTTGTTATACACATGGGCTTTTGTTTTTTTAAACATTTTACTCTTACACGGGGGAATTAAAAAAAAAATCTGTATAAGAGACGTTGGTCTTATACATGTTCAAATAAAAAAAAAAGACCATTTATATGAGACGCTGGTTCGACCAGCGTCTCATAAAAATTATTTTTTTTTTATGTTTTAACGTATAAGAGACGCTGATCGAGCCAGCGTCTCTTATACATAAAAAATTCAAAAATGGGAGAACCAGCTTCGGACGAGAGATTCGGACGAGAGACGCTGGTTCTACCAGCGTCTCTCACACATAAAAAAAATCCGAAGCTGGCATAAGTGCCTATATTGGGAATTTCTTTTGAAAAAAAGCCCATTTTAGAAAAAAATTCCGACAATCGTCGTTGTTATTATGGTGATAATCAATTTGTGAGTTGTTGTTGGGATGATGATGGAGTCGATCTTTGGAGATGATTGTTTTGTTGAATCTTTTAAACACGAACAAGATTCAAACACAAAGCACACAAGATAATTAGTATCCAAGTTCTATTAAAACCAGTAAACCACTAAAAATCTCAGAATGCAACAAAGAATGAAATCTGGAACAAAACTAGTGGATTCGATCTGAAATGGAAAACACAACCAATTTAGAAGCAGAAGAGAGAGCGAACCTCAGACGTAATCAACAAAACCAAACCAAATCTCAGGAGCTGGATGCGTGAACTAGATCGAACCTCAGGAAAAGGAGTTTTCGATAAACCCTAACCCAACCTCCATTGATATCTCTCGTTCGAAGTCGAAGAAGACTGAACTCCAATAGTTTTGGATCAATTTAAAAATATAAAAGCTCTTATCCACTAATTTCTTTTTTAACCTTTAAAAATATAAAAGCTCTTATCCACCCGCGCCAAAGTTTACCCAGACTAAAGCGCTTCATTAGACTTTTTTATATAACAATCGCTACAAAAATCGCTGCACTAACTAAATCCCTACAAAGAACCGTTGCATTTGACCAACCGTTACATACAACCGCTGTAATACCTCGAACCGCTTCAAACCGTTGCTTTATTCTCACCGTTGCAATTAAGCGTTGCATTACCCTTTTAATGTAGTAGTGTTGTTTGTTTCGTGGATTGGTTTGTCGTTGGTTTAGATTTATTTTTTTTACCTATTTCAAAATCGGTTTTTAGTTTTGCACTGATTTAAAACGCCCGTGGAGTTTAAAAATTGACTTTATATCACGGTTCTGTGAAATTCGGGTTATAAGATATACTTTTTACCCCGGTTCTGAATTATTTAAAATCCGGGTTATAAAGTTGATGGCGTTTTAAACTTTATACCCCGAAATCTTCAGATCGTGGTATAAAATCAATTTTTTCAAAATCAAAAGTTAAACGTCAAGTGATAGCGCTTTTATTTCGGTGTAAAAACAAATAAAGTTGGTTCAAACAAGACCCCCGAAAAAAAAGCCTATGTCTACTATACACTGTTCGGCTAAAAAATATGATTGCATAAGAATTTAACATAGTTCTAATTAAACGTATATACAATCAAAACTAATAATCATCTCAATATTATTCGCATCTAAAATCAAGGATACACAAATAAAATATTTACATGAGTTCAACACTTTCTCTAGTAGAATCTTTTACAAAGAACACATGAAAAAAGTAGCTTGTGACACTTCAAAATGAAACAATACATGAAAAAACGTGTAAGGAACTACAAAGAATACCTCGTGTTGCGTCCCTGCCCTCTAATAGTTCGGAACACGCCATCTTAATTGTCTAATCTTGTATTACGACGTTGTGGTTTGCAACCTGCAAGAGTTTCATATTTTTGGGTTTCAGGGGTTAAACGATGTCTGATTTTGATGAATTTTATATACATGGACTCGTCTTGAAAAGATCTACAATTTCATTCATTTTTCGGCCCCTGTCTGCGACTATATGCAAATACGAAGCTTTCTTCTTCTTAGGTCTCATCAAATATCCTTATCTTTTCCCTCTAGAGATTTCTATTTTGCCTAATTTTTTCTATCAATGCGAGTTGGCAAGATAATGCTCAATCATCTCTTGACAAGCACAACACAAAATTTTGTCACGAACGAGCCATAAAAGATTTAATCACTTGACAAGCACAAAAAGCAGCAAATCAGCATTGATCTCATCGCTGCCGAGCGGACCCTATATCAAACCTTGATATCATGAAATAAACCTGCCAAACCGAACCGATCCCTTAGATAGAATTTGATTAAAACTCAATTAAATCAATTTTATCTAACATATACTACCATTTAATTTAGCGTTTATTATACGGAATATCTAGAATAGAACTGCAACCAACAACAACAAAAAATATGGATGGCACCGGGGTGGAAAATCCCACCCGGAAAATCCCTACTACGGAAACGAGGATAAGATTTTGTTCAGGGGCGGGGATGGGAAAAATTATATCTCCATTGCGGGGACGGGGATGAGGATTGGAAATCCCCATTTACCATCCTGATTGGGTATTTATGCAATTATAGGAAAATTATATGTAATATATTTAAAAAACCCTCAATATTATTTAGCAATTATTTATACTCCATACCTTTCGTATGTTCCTTCAATACGATGTAAAGGCTCCGTTCGGCGGAGCTTTTTTTTGCACATTACGGAGCTTAATTTTTTATTACATCTAGCTATTAAGTGTTCGGTAAAAAAAACATTCATCTAGCTTAACAAGCTTAATGTAGATTAAAGTAGCTTAATTTGTTAATGTTATACCCCTGGATTAATGGAGCTTAACAAACTTGATTTAATTTTTAATCCACTATTACCCTTTATCAATAAAGATTGAAATAATCCATTATAGTCTTTTCCCTAATTTTACTAATATTATGTGCCATGTTGTTATTGAATATTATTAAAAATATTCAATAACAACATGGCACATAATAATAGTTTTATGTACTTTGCAAAACATTCATCTTCAAATTTAGAAAATATTTAATTGAAATTGTAATTTGGTTGTTTTTGGTTTATAAATTTTAAGTTGGGGTTCTTAATTATTTATTGATTTAAAAGTTGAGATTAATTTTATCTAAAGTAAAAATTGAGATTTTTTTTATTTCCGTATTGTATTTTGTAAATTTAGGTTACTACTAAAGAATACCTTTTTAGGATATTTTGTTATTTATTGTCTAATGATATAATAATCATATAATTTTATTTTACCAAAGGAGAAATATTGAAATTTATAAATATTAATCTTTTTTAACATCAAATATTTACTGATGAAATTCTTTGTCATTATAGATATTTCTAGCATGGGAAACAGATGAAGCCATTTGGGTCAAACCTGAACCGATCCGTATTTATCGAAACTCGTCGAGGGACCCATTTTTTACATATTTTCTTTCTGAGTAAATAAAAATATTGTTTAAATTTTATTTTCTTTATTACAGTAAAAATATTGAACATTTGAAACTCACTTGGTTGACTCGACCCAAACTCGACCAATGGTCGACCCGCTTAACCCAAACTCGTTTTCCATCCGAACCCAAACCCGACCCATTTGACCCGTTTACCAGATCTAATTTCACTTTATCAAATAAGAGGTGAAAAAAAGTGACCGAAAAATAAATAGGTTAAGATTTAAAAAGTGTTTGCTAAATATATCTTCTTCTTTTTTATTTATTCAGAAAACATGTTACTTATACATTTTATAAATCAGTTTTTCTATCTTAACCCGTAATTTTAATAAGTTGATATGATTTATGTTGGCATATTTTGTTTATAATACATTTTATCTAAAGAAAATTTTATTTATGCATATATTTGATATTATTTCCAATTATACAACCCTTAAAAAATTAAAATTCTTTTATTTAGTAATATAATTTGTGCAAAATTGTTTATTTCAATTATATGAGCCTTAAAAAAAATTATTTCTATTAAAATATGATTTATAATGTTCACAAAATATCATTTTTCTTAATTTGATTTATCGTTTTTTATTATATCCTTTAGTTTTAATATTTTTCATTACAAAAGGCAATATTTTTTTTTATTGAACCTTTATTTTATGGGTCAAGCAAAACCCCAATCCAAGACGAATATATTCATGAATATCTATGTGATTATCTTGTGTAAGTATTTTTCAACCACCCCCAAAAATAGTTTTTCAATTATATAATCCTTATAAAATATAATTTCGTTTTTAACTTAGTAAAAGATAAAATCTTTATTAGGAAATAGATTGATGTAGTTTCTTAAAATATAATCTCTAATTTAATAATAATAGATTTGTTTGAAAAATATATGTGGAAAATTCTTTTTAAAATATCTCGTGTGAATATTTTTCAACCACCCCCAAAACTATTTTTTCAATTATATAAACCTTATAAAATATAATTACGTTTTAAACTTAGTAAAAGATAAAATCTTTATTAGGAAATAGATTGATGTAGTGTCTTAGAAGATAATTTTAGTTTAATAGTAATAGATTTGTTTGAAAATTATATGTGGAAATTTCTTTTTAAAATATCTTGTGTGAATATTTTTCAACCCCCCCAAAAATATTTTTTCAATTATATAATCCTTATAAAATATAATTTCGTTTTTAACTTAGTAAAAGATAAAATCTTTATTAGGAAATAGATTGATGTAGTGTCTTAAAAGATAATCTTTAATTTAGTAGTAATAGATTTGTTTGAAAAATATATGTTGAAATTTCTTTTTAAAATATCTTGTGTGAATATTTTTCAACCACCCCAAAAAATATTTTTACAATTATATATTCCTTATAAAATATAATTTCGTTTTTAACTTAGTAAAAGATAAAATCTTTATTAGGAAATAGATTAATGTAGTTTATTAAAATATAATCTTTAATTTAATAGTAATAGATTTGTTTGAAAATTATATGTGGAAATTTCTTTTTGAAATATCTTGTGTGAATATTTTTCAACCACCCCAAAAATATTTTTTCAATTATATAATCCTTATAAAATATAATTTCGTTTTTAAACTTAGTAAAATATAAAATCTTTTTTAGGAAATATATTGATGTAATGTCTTAAGAGATAATATTTAATTTAATAGTAATAGATTTGTTTAAAAAATATATGTGGAAATTTCTTTTTAAAATATCTTGTGTGAATATTTTTCAACCACCCAAAAAATATTTTTTCAATTATATAATCCTTATAAAATATAATTTCGTTTTTAACTTAGTAAAATATAAAAATTTTATTAGGAAATAGATTATGTAGTTTCTTAAAAGATAATCTTTAATTTAATAGTAATAGATTTGTTTGAAAAATATACGTGGAAATTTCTTTTCAAAATATCTTGTGTGAATATTTTTCAACCACCTCCAAAAATTATATATATATTATGATTATGATTTCTATATTACAGATAATAAGACATACACGTTTATGGTGAAGGTTTCTGTTACCAAATACGTAGCAAAATCTAATATATCAAACCTTGATATTAGCTAGAATTTTATAAAAACGCGTTACTTAAGCTACAATTTGATAAAAACGCGTAATTTATTTAACCTATATATACATATAGAGTTAAAGACTCCCTAATTCTGCCTCACTACTCCAGCAATCTAGTTTAGATATTTAACAAACAAGATTAATTAATGGCTCGTTTTCTAAAAACTCTACTTCTTCTCCTTCTTATCAACTGCATAGTCAGTGCAAACGCAGCTCCTTCTCCGTCGAATTCAAAACCGCAAATGTTCGATTCGATCTATCAGTTTGGAGACGGGTTTTCCGACACGGGCAATATGATGATCATGTCGCCAAGCTTTGCCACAAGTCGTTGCTCCGACGGTCTTCTTATCATTGATTATATTGGTAACTAACTTGTTGCAACTTCGTAGTATATGTTAACGTTATAAAGTTTTATAACACGTTATATTTTTTGTTGTGATATGCAGCGGAGTCATTCAATTTACCATCACCAACTCCGTATTTGAGAATGAACAATTCGAACGTGGATTTCAGTCACGGCGTCAACTTTGCAATGGTCGGAGCTAATGTCGTTGATCGCGACGTTGATTATTTAAAAAGTTCTTTGTCTCATCAACTACGAAATTTCAGAAGCTATATCAGCTCTACGAGCAACAAGAAACTCGAGAAGTCGTTGTTTCTGTTAGGCGAGATTGGAGCGAACGACTACCAACGTGCTCTTAGATCATCCATGCAAGATATCCACAATATGATACCAGAAGTCGTTCAATCCATACTAAACGCGGCTAAGGTACGTATATATACAAACATTCGATTGAGATACGAGTCTTGTTTTTCGAAAATAACTTGGAATTGATTTGCAGGAAGTCATTGATCAAGGCGCTATGAACATGATTGTTCCTGGAATCTATCCGTTGGGTTGCATGCCTGATTATAACAACTACTATGGATCAGATAGAACGACGGTGTACGACAACCTCGGATGTCTGAAACCGAACAACGAAATCTCGAGGATTCACAATGAGTTGCTCCAACAAGGTCTTAAACAACTTCAACAACAACATCCAGATGTGGAGATTCATTATGGAGACTACTACTCTGCATTAACTTGGCTCCTTCATAATGCAGCTTCTCTCGGTACATAATCTAATCCTAAACACTTTAACTATCTCAACACTACTAGTAATTGATATCTAACCAAATTAAGAGTTGATTGTGTTTAGGATTTGACAAGGATGCAACTTCAAAGCAATGCTGTGTTGGCCCGTGTGGAACCGAGAATACCGTGGTTTGTCAAGATCCAATGAAGCTAATAAGTTGGGATGGGATTCATTTAACTCAAGAGGCCAATAAAAACATGGCGGAATGGCTTCTAGACGACATTTTTTCACAGACGTCAGCACCGTCAGAAGTGACATCACCGTCACCGTCTTCGACATGGCTGCAAGACTTGTCTAAGAAGTTTTATGGCATACCTCATCATCATCCATACTACCATCCACATCCATATTACCATCCCCATCCACATTACCATTACCATCCACATTATCATCATCATTACTATCATCATCACTCTGGAGCTGATAAGATTTCAACGGTAAAACAATCCTTACAAGTTTTGTCTATAATTTCTGTTCCTGTCTTCCATGAAGTATTTTTGTAATCTGTATTGAACTGGACTGTTTCAGGTGGTATTTCAAGCTGCTGTGGTTGCACTCTTGTCGTTTTGGACGATTCGATCGAGGTTGTTCTGATCAAGAAGCTGCGCCACAACATATTTACTCTCAGCTGCAAGATCAAGGCTTTTTCTTAGCATAGATTTAGATTACAGACTAAGTAGTGAAATTATTGTACAGATTGGTTAAAACTTGTTGATTGAATATGAAATAATACTGAGGTTGTTCTGATCAAGAAGCTGTGCCACAACATATTTACTCTCAGCTGCAAGATCAAGGCTTTTTCTTAGCATAGATTTAAATTACAGACAAGTAGTGAAATTATTGTACAGATTGGTTAAAACTTGTTGATTGAATATGAAATAATACTGCACATTTTTTTCAGTGATTGCTGTATTTCTTCTCTTTCATTACCTTGTTTATTAGTTTTTTCATAAAAGGTATTTAGATAATTTAACAACCTATTTCCAAATCAATATTTCATAATACCTGGATTAGTCGACAGTGATTATGATCAGAATTTTAGTCTTCCTACTTCCAGATTTCCAACAGCAAAAGACAAGAATGAAAAACACTACAAAGAAATTTTCAAGATTGAGAAAAAAGATGACAAATCTTTTCAGCTGATCATAGTTGGATACTCGATTTCTAAGTAATAAATGCGGGCTGACATGGACTACCCTTAGATTTTCTCTATCATCAATGAAGCTAGAAATATCTTACTGAAGATAAAGATGCATTCTTGCCTCTTTTTTTTCCTACTCAGCAATTGTTTTTTGAAGTTGGATGCAGTAAATGCGGGAACCGAGATGCTCAACTTCAAGGCCATTATCCTCACATCCCTTGAAAAAGAGTGATTCTTCCTCTTTCCCGATTCTCCTTCTCCAACTCATCAAAAATGCAGGAAATGGAAGCCCTGTTGATAAAGATAGTTAGTAAGATTAGAATTATCACTTGTTTTTTGGAAATCATCATGACTAGAAAAACTGAAAGGAAGTTACCATCAGCATGTTCGTTCTTGGAAGGAGAAACTTGCTTGGTTTGCTTTGGTTTGTAAGATTTCAAGAGGAAGCATAATGTCTTTATCAAGTTTGGGTATTGCTTCACATCTATCAAAAGAAGTGCATATGATTAATAATACACATTAGAAAAGGATTACTTGCAAGATGGATAATGCAAATTGTTTTACGGGAGCATGGCACACTTAGATGATGATCTAAAGGACGTTATAACATTCTTTATGAAAAAACCTTGATATCATTTAAAGTTTTATCAATCATCTACATAACACGACTTACAAGAACAAGAGACATGTTAATAGGATATTCTTATTATTGCTTACAAGAATCTACTAACCTGAAATAAATCATCTGTTACATATTATTTTAACAAAAAGCATCAATGATAAAGTACTTCCTACGAGTAAGTCAAATTAGTGCAGCTACTATATATCACATACATGTATACAAAAGCATAAATATATTCACATCTAGAAAAGCTGGTAAAATTTACTTACATAACAATATATCGCTAGAAAGTATCAGGTCCCAATCAGGGGTAGGAATTGGGAAAGCATCTCCCCACGTATCTGAAAATGCAAGTGACTTTCTTGGTTAACTGTGAAATTCAAATTAACTTTGTAAAGGGAGCACAATCAGCGGATAAATAGGATCACATGAAATGAACGACAATCTTGATCCAAAATCAAAGCAGTTGGTGAGGAGGCAACTAACGTTTGATGTGAGGAAGATCAGGAATGACTCCATTTATTTTGCAATTATGAGCTATGTTCTCTCCAATTTCATGATCATCGTAGTCTGAAGTTGTGATGTCAACTTGCAAAGATTTTTTCAAGAATATTGCAAGAGCTCCAGTACCACTGCCATATGAAGATCATCAAAAAGCTTTAAGCTTTACATATGAAAGCGGAAATAATACAGTATTGCACTACATGAGATAGAAACAAATTTGGTTTAACCAGTTGAGCCATTGTCCACTTTATTGACATTAAAAATTACTTGCAGTTGCTGCGACGTTTTTTGTCGTACCAACTCCCAAATCACAAAGTCTTCTGCATTGACAGTCTTGGCATTATACCAAAGGTATCAAACAAATCCAATTTCTCGAACTTTATCTTACAAAATGTAAATTCAAGTACATGCCATTGACTAGATGGCAATGAGCACACCAAGCTATGTAAAGAATACATGTCCTGAACTTCACAATTCACAGAAGTACAGAACAAACGACATCCCATTTCTATATTTAACACAAGTTCTTTAAGAGCTACACTCGTAATTACAGAAGCAGACTTAGCAAAGGCAAAGTGAAACTAACATCTTCATATGCATGTCAATGTACAGTGTACGCATACACAAACATAGTGATACAAACTGGAACAATCAAACATCAATAATGCTGCAGAAGTCAATGGATACAATTGCATTGATCAGATCTTTCCACATTGCTGAAAGTGCTTAAAATATTAAACTATGCTCATTTTTTCTTAATGATGTACATATTCAAGTACAACTGCAAATCATCATAGGTTTTGTACTTAATAGTACAGTACCATTATTTTGACTAAGAGGAGACATCCATGACACTCAAATTAAAGCTAACATCTTTACTCCTTAGTGGAAAAAACTTATTGTTAAAGTAATGAAATTGGCTTGTCCTACAAAAAAGTTTAAAATCTGTTTGCTAAAGAGACAAAGATGGATGGGTGGGAAAGTAAAATGATTAACATGATGGTACATACCTTCCTAGTTCTATAATTCGCCTTCCCTCTATCAATGATGGATGTTGAATCAACCATTCAGCAAAAGAAAACGTCCCAGGCCATAGTAAATTAGCATTCAGCTCGTGAAAAGAAAATTCACGGACAAGCAACTCCTGCAATTATCACAATTCTTTAGTACAAGCAAAAATAATATCACTACAAAGAAAAACCATAAACACAAGAATCAATATTTACTGCTTCTACAAATCTTGTCAATGCTATGAAGTTCAGCTTTCTGAAACTCATATTGAGCTTCTCTTTTAGGATAAACTTCTATATACCCAACCACACGCAAGTTCTTACCTTCACAACAAAAAGCTTAGCTAAAAAAAAGCCGTGAGAAAACTTTACATTGGTACGATGGAGAGAAAACACAAACGATCTCACGTCAAGAAATATAACTATATAGTAGTCAGGCACTCAGGCAGCTCAAATAAGGGTATAGAAAGCTATCATAGTTTAGAAAAAACAGAAATTCAATCCTCAATGCTAGGACTCAAATACCATTGTCAAGTTTTCGGTATCTCAACAATTCAGCTATCATCAACATTTCAGCTATCACCATTCAAAAGCATATGACAACCCTAAACTATCAAGTGAATCCAAACATAGCAAAATAGCACTTTCACCAAAGAAAAAGAAAATTGATACAAGAAATTTCTTTGACAGATACAGCTATCAAAGAGATGAAAGATGCAGTATAGAAGAAAAACCCAAATTTAATTTCTAATGCTAGGGCTCCAATTCCATTGTCAAGCTTTTCAGTACATCAAATTTCAACAAACATAGCAAAATAGCAGTTTCACTGGAGAAGAAACCAATTGAGTTCAGAAATTTCTTTGCAAAATATAGAGCAAGCAAAAGAAGTGAAGGGTGCCGAACCATTCCAGGAAACTGGTGATTTCTCTCGACGTATTCGTCATGGCTATTTTTGGCTTCCTCGTCTGGGAAAAAAAAGTTGAGAAGAAGTGGATTAACACAATTTGCAGAGGAGGAGAGGAGAAGTAGAGAAAGACGGAAAAATACCAGATGAGTTGGCGCCGTCGGAATCGTTTCCGAATAGTGAGGAAGGGGAGAAGAGAGCGATGTCCATGTTTAGTGCTCCAAGTTCAAAACTTGCCACTTCTTTAGAATCAAGACACAAATTTGTGCTAACATTTTTAGGCACATCAACATTATGTACGTATAAGAAAACAGATGATGTTACATTTTGAAGATTCTATTTGTGCTCCATTGGCCAGAGCTACATCAAGGCATACATATCAAAATTTGATGAATTTGATAGGGGAATTATTTGATAGCAATCATTTCTAGTGTAGAAGCACAGAACGTCTCTTGTTCATGACGGTTGTCTTTACACGTTCATTGTTGTCATAAGAAGTTGTTCACTTCAATGTGTCTAAATGTTCATTATGTTTTAGACATGAAAGTCCATAGCTTTTCAGTGTGAGCATGTCATGTACATTCATAAACATTAACACTAAATCCCAAGTCATATGAACACTAAGTTTCATAACCTAAACACGAGTGTTCACAAAATTTATGAACAAAGTCATAAACATTCGCGATTAGCTCTCATATATGTTTATGAATATAATCACGAACACATACTTTAGCGGAATCGAACTCATATCTCATATTTTTAATATACACAATAAAGAAGAGATATCAAAAGAACAAACTCTTATATCTATTTAATAGTGATACCTTGATGTCTTTGACTTAGGGATAGTGATGGCCGGACCGGACCGGGACCGCCGGTTCGAACCGGAACCAGACCGGGTCAAAACCGGGACCGGACCGGAACCGGTTTGGTCACGGTTCCGGTTCACGAAATGTAAAATAAAAAACCGGCGGTTAACCGCCGTTTTTTTATTTTTAAAAAAAAAAAAATTTAACCGGCGGTTAACCGGAACCGCCGGTTTTTTTAAAAAAAAATTAAAATAAAGAACCGCCGGTTCCAACGGTTTTTTTAAGTTTTTTAAATTTATAAAATTATTTTTTAAAAACAAAACCGCCGGTTAACCGGCAGTTTTGTTTTTTTTTTTTAATAAAAAACCGGTCCGGTTCAGCCCGAACCGGACTGAACCGAACTGAACCGGCCGGTTCCGGTTCGAAACCGGAACCGGGACCGGAACCGGCTCGAAACCGGAACCGGGACCGGAACCGGCTCGAAACCGGAACCGGGACCGGAACCGGGACCGGAACCGGCTCGAAACCGGAACCGGGACCGGAACCGGCTCGAAACCGGAACCGGGACCGGAACCGGCAAAACCGGTTTTTCCCGGTTCCGTTCGGAACCGGACTGGACCGGACCGGGAGCCACCCCTACTTAGGGATGGCCAGACCGGACCAGGACCGCCGGTTCGAACCGGAACCGGACCGGGTCAAAACCGGGACCAGACCGGAAACGGTAGGAACCGGTTTGGTCACGGTCCAGTTCAGGTTCACGAAATATGAATTTCAAAACCGGCGGTTCGAACCGGCGGCGGTTTTTTATTTTATTTTTTAAAATATTTTAACCGGCGGTTAACCGGAACCGCCGGTTTTGTAAAAAATAAAATAAATAAAAGATCGGGAACCGGCGGTTAGAACCGGTTAACCGGCGGTTTTGTTTTGTTTTTTTTTAATAAAAAATCGGTCCGGTTCAGCCCGAACCGGAACCGGTCCAGAACTGGATTGAACCGGACCGGACCGAAACCGAGACCGGAACCGGAAAAACCGGTTTTTCCCGGTTCCGATTCCGGATTCCGGCGGTTCCGAACCGGACCGGGAGCCATCACTACTTTGACTAATGAGTACCAAACAACAATATCACTATTAGAGTAAAGTTCCGATGCGAACAAGTCTTAACGTAGGAAAAACGAACAGTTTGTATTCACAAATTACACGTCAATATCCATATTCTGGATGGTAATATTCATAATTTGGGTCACAAAAAAATGTAAACGTTTTTAGCGAAGTACGCGATATTATACATATAACTAATGCGACCTTTAATTCTTTTAAGTTGTTATTTTATGAACGCAACACACTTTGTTTTTCTCAACACCATTATACAAAAAACGAGTTATATCGGTTCCAATATACCCAAGCCCATTATCGAAACCAAGCCCATTACCCAAACCGAGCCCAATATATAAACGAAACATTCATTTCATCTTCCTCGCCTCACTCTCCCTTGCACACACCAAAACCCTAGCTCTCCCTTCCTGCAACAATGGCCGCCGCCGCCGCCGCTCGCCCCCTCATCACCATCCAATCCCTGGACTCTGACATGGCCACCGACTCCTCCCCCACCGTCCCCCTCCCCGACGTCATGAAAGCCCCAATCCGCCCCGACATCGTCAACTTCGTCCACCACCAAATCTCCAAAAACGCCCGCCAGCCCTACGCCGTCTCCAAAAAGGCCGGACATCAAACCTCCGCCGAGTCCTGGGGAACCGGCCGTGCCGTCTCCCGTATCCCTCGTGTTGCAGGAGGAGGCACTCACCGCGCCGGACAAGGAGCGTTCGGAAACATGTGCAGAGGGGGGAGAATGTTCGCTCCGACTAAGATCTGGCGCAGATGGCATCGCAGAGTCAATGTTAACATGAAGCGATACGCGGTCGCGTCTGCAATCGCTGCTTCCTCTGTCCCGTCGTTGGTGATGGCTCGAGGGCATAGGATTGAGAGTGTTCCTGAGCTTCCGCTTGTCGTCTCCGATGCTGCGGAGGCCGTTGAGAAGACGTCTGCTGCGTTGAAGTTGATGAAGGATGTCGGAGCTTTTCCGGATGCGGAGAAGGCGAAGGATAGCATCTCCATTCGCGCAGGAAAAGGTATTGATCGCCATGATTGATCTCTAAAATGCTAGAATATCGACAATGCACTTCAATTGCACATTACTTTACTACTGTTTCTTCAATTGCACACATAAGTCTACTACTTGTATATACTTTTCATTTTTGTAAGTATTAGGTTGAATAAAGTAACATTATTGTACAATAAATAGATCCAATTGATCAAGTTTGTCCTAGTTTACTATAGATACAATAGTAAAGACATGGGATTTGTACAAATATGTTATGTTTACTGTTTGAATTTCAATTTAGTCAAGATTTACACTTAAGTTGCATTGCTATTTCAGCTCTATTTTGTGATTCTGCTACTTCAATAGCCGTAGTATCGACAGTGTCTCATTCTGTTAACGGTGGCGATGCTTTTGTGAATCTGATGTAGATATCAGTTTGGTGTTGTTTTCTGCTACTGATTTCTGATGATAAAAACAATAGTAAAGACACGGGAATCGTACAATTGTGTTATGTTTAGTGTTTGAATTTCAATTTAATCATGTTTGACAATAAATTGTATGGCAATTTCAGCTCTATTTTGTGATTCGGCTACTTCTATAGCTGTAGCTTTGACACTTTCTCATTCTGTTAACGATTGCCCTTGTAGAGGGGGGTGCTTTTGTGTTTTGGTTGTAAATATCAGTTTGGTGTTGTGTTTGTGCTACTCAGTGAATAAAAAGGCGTTGGGCGACCCTAGGCGGTGACCCCCCCTAGTCGCGCCTAGGCGCGCCTAGGGTCGCCTAGGGTCGCCCAGAACATAAAAGTGTCAATACTTAGTAAGCTAGTATCTAGATTGCAGAGGAGGAAGTGATGAGATGAGGGTGTGGTGCAGTCTGTAGAGGGGAAGGAGGAAGACATCATACGTTTACATAAGGAAGGAATCAAAGAAATAATTGAAAAAATACAAAATATAATAGAAGATCATTGAAAAGATACAAAACATAAATAAAATCTTTAATTATCCAATTTAGGAAGTTGTAGCAACCATAATCACCCTAATTAGATATCAGTGTAGCTGTATTGGTAACTCCATAATCATTTATTATAGATATTTTAATTTAAAACACATTAAAATTAGGACAGAAACCCTAGGCGGCTCGCCCAACCATACTGCCTAGGCTCGCCTAGTCCCGCCCAGGCCGCCTAGGGCTCGCCCAACCTTAAGGAGCTCGCCTAGGGCTACCTGGGCGTTGGCCTGGCTGAGGCGCGCCTAGTCGCGCCTGGGCGCGCCTAGGCGTCGCCTTTTCACTCACTGGTGCTACTGATTTCTGATTAAGTGACTGCAATGATCCACTATCTTCATGCCAGACGTTCACCATTAATGACCACTTAATAATATCTTTAATTATAAAATATGCTGATATAATTTGTCTCCACAGGTAAGATGAGGAATAGGCGATATGTGAACAGGAAGGGGCCGCTTGTGGTGTATGGATCTGAGGGAGCGAAGATCGTGCATGCGTTTAGGAACATTCCAGGGATCGACATCTGCCATGTCGATCGCCTCAATCTTCTGAAGTTGGCCCCTGGTGGTCATGTAGGAAGGTTTGTGATATGGACGAAGAGTGCGATTGAGAAGCTTGATTCGATCTATGGCTCATTCGACAAGGCTTCCGAGAAGAAGAAGAACTATATGCTGCCAAGGCCGAAGATGGTGAACGGTGATTTGGCTAGGATTGTGAACTCTGACGAGATTCAGTCAGTTGTGAGGCCAGTGAAGAAGGAGGTGAAGAGGGCTACGTTGAAGAAGAATCCATTGAAGAATTTGAATGTTATGTTGAAGCTGAATCCGTATGCTAAGACTGCTAGGAGGATGGCTTTGTTGGCTGAGGAGCAGAGGGTTAAGGCTAAGCAAGATAAGCTTGCTAAGAAGAGGACTACTCTATCCAAGGTAAATTTTCTGTTGGGTTATCAATCCTTGTTATATGTTGATTATTTAAGGTTTGATTTGCCATTTATATGTTTGTATGATGATGATGATACCAATTGTTGGAAGAGAGGGAATTAACTTGGATGATATGAGATAGAGTTATAGAAAGGATTAAGTGTGATGTTTATATGATATGAGATGGAATCATAGGAACTTCAAGTTGTGATTGCTTAAATGATATGAGATGGAATCGTAGGAACTTTTGAACTGTGTTTATTTAGATGATAAGAGATGGAGTCATAGACAGTATTAAGTGCGATTGTTTAGATGATATGAGATGGAATCATAGGAACTTCAAGTTGTGATTGCTTAAATGATATGAGATGGAATCATAGGAACTTTTGAACTGTGATTGTTTAGATGATAAGAGACGGAGTCATAGACAGTATTAAGTGCGATTGTTTAGATGATATCAGATGGAATCATAGACAGTATTAAGTGTGATTGCTTAGATCATATGAGATGGAATCATAGACAGTATTGAGTCAGTGTGATTGCTTAGATGATATGAGATAAATTCATAGGAAGGATTAAGTGTGATTGTTTAGATGAAATGAGATGGAATCATAGAATCTTTGAATTGTGATTGCTCTTGTTGGCATGTTGATCTTGTCATGAAGTTGAATTTGATGCTGAATAAAAAGATTACAATTATTATTAGGGACTGTTGTTATATGACTAAGTTTTTGATTGTGATCTCATTCTGCTATAAGCTTTTTTCCCCACATAAATATAGACTGGACTGGTACCAAATTTCATATATATGTTTATGATTGCTGAGTTTGCTAATAGCTGGAAAGAGTGGGAATTATTGTAAAAGTTTATAACTGAGATATAAATATGGTTAAATGGTGGTTGCTTTTGAAATGGTGCATTCAATTTCCTTAGCTGACCCCGCGAATTGTTTTGATGTGTTTTCCTGTGGTTCTTTATGTGATCATGTTAGCTTGATTCATTTGGGTTCTAAATGTGTGATTATAATGTAATTTGCTTCGGGTAATTGAGAATTGGTCATAATATATATATTTTGTTAATTATCAGGAGGAACAAGCTAGAATCAAAGCTTCAGGAAAGTCGTTCTTCAAGACTATGATCTCTGACTCAGACTACACCGAGTTTGACAACTTCACCAAGTGGTTGGGCGTCTCACAATAATTCGTCCATCTATCGGCTTTCGGTTATTGAATAGATTACTTTACATTTTTGAATTTCGATGGCTATTTTACTATCAATTTTGGTCTAGTTTCTGTTTTTGTGACTTATAATTGTGAACTTGCATTTTTACTCTGCTAAATTGCTGTTAGAAAGTGAGATTTGGAATTGGTTATTTGATTTTTTAGTTATGGCTTATTTTTACTTTTCTATGTAATGTCTATCATGTGATCTTGTGAATCTCCGAATCATCTTCCTCCAATTCTAGATATGTCACGTGACATACTCTTCATTCAGGTCATCCACTTGGGGTCATTTTATTGGTCACGATTTTTACTATTTATTGTAATTTTCTTAAAAAAAAGATTATATTTGGAAACTCATGTTCAAATATATCACAAAAAGATTGCTTAGATCTTTCAAATTACAAAAAGATTTTTATGTTTTAATTATTTTAGACTTTGACATCATATTATGTTATTTTATAAATTAATAATTTTATTTTTATGATATGACATATCACATAAAGATTGATTTCTTAATAAATAAGAGAAAAAATTATATTTTTGTGCTATGATATTGTTTTAAATTATATATTGAAATTATGTTGAAATTAATTTATTTAAATTTATTAAAAATTGACCTATGATAATTTGATCAAATAAGATTTTTGGTATAACAATTCATTATATTCGTTGTTTATAATATTTAAAATTTTAAAATTTAATTATATATCAATATTATTTAAGATATCAACTTATTTTCATATAAAATTATATTTTACATAATACTACGTACTATTTATTAAGTATATCGAGTTATATAAACCCGCGCATAGTTGTTTGTGTTTTCAACTGCATTTAAAAAATAGTCCACATTTTGACATGTTTTCAACTGCAAAAGAAACGAATACGATTATTTCCTTGTCAAATGTAACAATAGTCATCAACTAAGAGCATCTACATCCATGTTAATTAGAGTAACATAGAATTTTTTTTAAAGGTAAATGAAAATAAAATATAAGTGATTTTGATTGAACCAAGACAAGAGTGACATCTCTTTGTTACTCTTTCTTACACAAATCACTTCACCTATCCAAAATTACTTAGGTATTGGTAAATGTCTTATAACATTCACAATTCATGAAATTCTATTGTAATTATTTTTCAAATATTTTTAATTTATTTCTATCTACATATTGACATCCATATTGACTATATAATATATTATTTAAATTTATAATGAAAATAAAGATAAAATACATATCAAATAACATGATTGTAGATGTAAAACTCATCAATATTAAAATAATAGACTTTGTTACTCAATATGAATAACACCACTAAAGATGCTCTAAAGGAAGTAAAACTTAAGTTCTTGTTATGGCACAAGTAGTCAGAATATCCACACGAACATGCCCAATGTTTTTTTGTATAAGTCCACTCTATTAGTATTCACGTTTATGGTTCTTTGTGTTTTGTTCTATTCATTTCGTTTTGGTTAGGTGTATCGAGGATCATCTTCTAACTCGCTATCCTCTATAATAAAGCATCAAACAAATCTTCTATCAATGAATAAAATCAACAACATGAATGGATCGGGATTGATATTTCTTTACCCCAACAAGTTGGGAGGAAGTAATCGATATGACCCAAAAGTAAAGGAGTCTACAACATGACCAACAACTCAAACCAAAATGGTCAATACAAAAGGATAAAAAACCAAAAGAAGCAAACATAAAATAAAAACCACACAAACACTCCCCAATAAAAACACAGAAACCAGGGCAAGGCTCTTAGCACGAAAATCGAGGATAATCCACTCCGAGAGACTCCAACTTAAACTTCTGGAACCCGAATCTTCTCGCTCCACAAAGTTTTGTCCTGAGTCACATCTACTGAAAGTTTCAAACTGGCGAGGAAAATCATTTAAAATATTAACCCTTATATTCATGTTTTAGGATATACATGTTTAATGCTTTTGTAAGTTTGTTGTAGAGGATCTCATTCGCGGGAAAACAATGAGTATATCTTGACCTATAGACTTTTCTCTTGCAAAACTATAGGATGGATGTATTATTGTTGCGTTATATTAGACATAAACACTATGTTTAGGTCAGCAGGTCTGCTTAGCGAGACATCTCGTAAAGGCGTGATCATAAGATTAACTGATTAAGTTCTCTTGCCTTCTCAATTTCTTAAGTGTCATAAACCATATCGATTTTATAACAGAAGGGTCTTCTTGAATATAGTTTTAACGTGACAGTAACGTGGATCATGCAAAGAATAAAGTAAGAAAAAGCAATTAGAGTTGGATGTCCACTTCATTGCACAAAGAAAATGATGTGGCCATCATCATATACCATATGTTATTTTTAATGAAATATGACATGCTTAGATGTATGATTAAATTTTCCTCCAACTAGAACCTACAACACTCACATCAATTTTTTTAATAAGATATTAGTCATTATGTCCAATTAAAAAAAGAAAAGTAAATTAGGCGCACCAGTTCGCAGATGGGAAAAGTTAGATTTCGGTCTGTTAAGAAGAGACAGAGATCGTCCGAAAAAACTCTGGAGGGAGATGATTAAGAATGACCCCGCACACCTAAGTTTGACAAAGGATATGACTCAAGACAAAAAGCTCTGAAAGGATAAGATTAGAGTTGAAGAACTGTAGCGGAGTATGAAGTGAACTTACCGACGAACTTGGTTCGAGTAATTTTGAGTAGTCTTAGTTTTTCTAACCCTCCCTCTAATGTCTCTTTCCTACTTTTATGACCTAGATTTCTCTTGGGTCTCTCATTACACATTCTCTCGACTTAATCGAGGTATGATATGTCTACATCTGAACCCACAGACCCTTAACACTGGACGCATTGTTGTTGTGGTGGTGATTATTCTCTCAGAATCACATTCAGGGATATATTAGCTTAGTTTTCCCACATATGATCATATTGTTATGCTATAACGAATATATGATTTTATTCTACATAAAACCATAAGAAATTTCTTGGATCATACGCTTTTTCTTATTTTAGTTAATACTATAGGTCACGACAGAATGTGCTCATACAAGCCAAGCCTGCACTAGAATTAGGTAAAAAAAGTAGTGCATATATGCATCATCCGAAAACGACGGGTAACGGAAAGGGAGTTAAAAGTGGGTCTCGTAAGCATTTGGGATAAGGAATCAATCTCGGTGGAATCATTCCCCATTCCTTTCTTTTTTCAAGATTCGAAATTCTTTGCAAGATTTGCATATCGATCACTTCAATCTACCAGTATATATAACATAATACCCATTGCTTCTCTCTATACTAACTAACAACGTGAGCTTCGACGCAAACAAGTAAATACTCTCTGTTTCCGTTTCCGTTTCCGTTTCCGTTTCCATTCGTTTGGTTGCGTGCAAACAAGTAACATAAGGGTTTTCGGTTTCAAGAAGATCAAGATGGCTAATGGTGTTGAGATGACCAAGACAACCAAATTTGACTGCTTGCTCTTTGGTAATTCCTTTTCATATTACTAGCGCGAAATACACTTAAAACGGTTAAGTAAATATGGTCTAACGACATGTTTGTTTACAGATTTGGATGATACCCTCTATCCGTTAAGCTCGGGTATTAACTTGGCTTGTCGCAAGAACATACAAGGTATATTCCTTTCTTATGCTTACTCAACATATATTAAAGTTATACTTTTATCAATTAAAAGCTAAAGTTTGTTCAATTTGTGTTGGGTGCTTAATTAAGAGTATATGCTAAAGCATTTGCATATTGAAGAAAGCCTAGTGCCAAAAATGTGTCTAGACTTCTACAAAGAATATGGCACCACCATGGCTGGACTTGGGGTAAAAAGTTAACATAACACATTATTTCTATTGTATTTGGCTCTATTCCATCAACATTAACATATTTTGTTCTTCAAATAAGGCGATTGGATACGAGTTCGACAACGATGAGTTTCACGAGTACGTTCATGGAAGATTGCCCTACGAAACCCTAAAACCCGACCCTGTCCTAAGAAATCTTCTGTTGTCGATGCCACAACGCAAAATCGTAACATATTCTTCCTTAACATATGCAAAAAAACATTATGCAACTTTGTGCATGATAATCATGGATTGATATACATATATATAGGTGTTCACAAACTCGGATAAGGCACACACGGCTCGTGCCCTAAGTCGATTAGGTTTGGAGGATTGCTTCGAAGGCGTGATATGTTTTGAAACCCTAAATCCGAAAAATGCGTCGAAAATCCTCTGCAAACCGTCGGTTGAAGCTATGGAGGCGGCTATTCGGATTGCAAACATCGATCCTAATAAGACGGTACTTAAGAAACTTGATATAAAATCAACAATTTTTTCTGCAAATAGAGCATAGGTTAGAAAATCCGTTTTTAATATAAACTCGTGTGTTGGATTTGATCAGATCTTCTTCGACGATAGCATTCGTAATATCGCAAGTGGGAAAGCCGCGGGACTCCATACAGTATTTGTAAGTTCATGATCACTAATCTCAAACTAACTTACGTACAAACTTTATAAGGATATATATTCTAGACTTACAATTTAGTTTCTTAATAATATTAATACTAGTACGGTTTTTCTATCTTATGCTCAAAGGTAGATGTTAAGCATCTATCACAACAATGATTCATAAGATCTTGAAATAATATTAGTCAAATTCTTCCTATATTTGGACTCTTAACCTATGTTTTTAGGGCACATGTTAGAAAATTCTATTTGACTTTGTTGGTTGATTAAGGTTGGGAGCTCAATTATGGTGGAGGGTGCAGACCACGCGCTTAATAGCTTGCATAATGTTAGAGAAGCTTTGCCGGAGATATGGGAAGATGAAGATGATCAACTTCAAGAAATGATGATTCATTATTCATCTTCTGTTGACACCATTAATGTGCTTGCTTAATATGCAAGAATAAGAAGTATGTTTAAATATTGATCGGATAAAATCACTTGCGAATGAAATAATAATGTATGGATGCATGACCATATATCCGTTGTATATGCGGATGTACATGTATTTTTCGTGTGTGTGCTAGTAAATTAACTTCAGAATATTTATATTAACGTATGGACGGTCATTTGCATGCACATATTCACTCATTTATATGCGCATGTCATCATATTGGCATACACATATATATTATTTTATTTGTGTGCTAAATAATTAACTGAGTGTGTGCATCTATTTAAACTTATATATACATACAAATTCGTATTCATCTGAATATGTGCATATATTTAAGTTGATATGCATTTGTAAATGACATGAAATGTAGGATTTATGGTGAAACAATTAATAGTAAGTATATAACTTACCTGAACAACTTTTTTTTCTTTATAGAACTTATATTGTGAAACAATTTGTCTTATGTACAAATATGGCTCTTGCTAGTTCGTTGCAAGCTCGATTGTTCTTTAATCCCGTTCTCATCTACTTTACAAATACAAGAGCATAACATCGATCTATCTTGAATACAACATGAACTAACGTGGAAATTAAAGAGTTCAATCCGGTTCAAACCGGATACTAACTAATTAAATAGACGATTCTATCAAATCATGAACCAAATCAGGCATCGAACGAGTTTGTGCTACACTACTCATCGATCAATTTGAACTGAATTGTTGAACACCTAATTAAAATTGATCGTTAAACGCCTAATCTTTCAGAACAGAATTATTTATACGAGGAAAGTTCAGCTGCAAATAACTCTTAATGTAGGAAAAACGAACGTGGCATACTTGTAAGTACTGCAAACTTTGTTTTTTTTCATCGAAATGACCTCAAAAAAATTCATCGCCCAGATTGTGAACATTACCGTTCAAATTATGAACATTAGCCTATTATTCTGTGAACGCGAAAATTTCGTTTTTCTTACGTTAAGTCTTGTTCTCATCATAACTTTTCTCTTATTTATAGTGTACCTAATCCTTCGTAACCGTCATAAATTTGTGTCTATTAACTTCATTCTAAGTTTGCGCATATACTAAAATTGGTGTCTATATACAACATGACGCGATATATACATCTGAATAGAGTTAACCATCATTCTTACATGAATATTTTTCCAATGAACGTACGCGTAATTTCTCTTGTCCCATGCAATAATTATAGAAAGATAATAAGCACGACGAAGTCTGGCACAATTGAGGCAAAACTATGAAGTAAAAGTCAATTGAATGGGAAGATTTTGTACATTTCGATACTTGCTGAGTTTTTCAGAAATCAGAACGTTCAGTGCCAGGCTGGTATTATGTCGTGGCATGTACGATCCAGCATGTATTTCTGAACCCGGGCCCACTTAAAAATTGCCAACTCAGCACAAAAAACGATGACTCGACGTTCGTGTGGCGGGAAAATTCACAACTTATGAATGGAATGAACGATTGCTTTTATTTTATACGTGAGGTTACAATTAATCACACAAAAAAGTTCGGGTGAGAATAAAACTTAACGGAAGAAAAACGAAGCCTTCACAGGTAACAAGTCGATGTTCATAATTTGGGCGATGTAATTTTTTGAGGTCATTTTGAGAAGAAAAAAATCAAAGTTCGTAGTAATTATAAGTATGTCGCAGTGTCTCTCAATGAAAACGTTCATAATTTTTCATGTCCCAGAATATGAACATTGACGTGTAATATGTGAACGAACTGTTCGGTTTTCCTACAATAAGACTTGTCCGCGTTGAAACTTTCCTCGTTAATTAGATATATATATATACTTCTGTAGATCAATCTTATCGTTAGGTAATTGTTATGTTAATTATCCAAACAGAACACGTTAATTAAACAGATAAATGTTTTATTGGATATAAACTTCAAACTTTTACAACCTTCGAGAATTCGAACTCAGAAATCTACAATAGATCTAATGCAAGAAAACACCATCATGCCCTTTCCGAAACCATCTGTCCTAAGTCGAGCGTCGGTGTTGTTTTCTGGTTGGTTGATTTGCGCGGATATGGACCGTGGTATGTGAGTGTTGCATTGGCATTGAGCCAATGAGTTCTGCTTGGGCGTTTTTCATGAGCATGATGTTATATACATCTCGCGATATTTTTGGTTGAATAGTGTGTTGTGTATGCTTCTTTTCGCTTGGGTAACATGCTTCAAAAAGGATAGGAATGTTGCGCTACAGATTTCATTATACAACATAGTTATAGCTAGTCTGTCACAAAGATGATTAGCCTCTCTGAGAGAAATAAACTATTCGATGAAATCATGACACATATGTATCAGAAAAGATATGGGATAAGAATCTCACATTAGAATGTTTTTAGAAAAATTAATGAATAAGACTATGAAATATATTGTAGTAAAACTGTATCATTTCAATCAACTATAGTCCATAAGCAATGAAAATAGAGCTACCAACCAGTCAATGGAATTGGATGTTGAGCTTATTAGAGTGTTTGGGAGAGGGAGCACGTGCTGATTTTAGTTCTCAACTAACTTTCCAAAATCTAATAAAAGTTGTGAATATATGGTTTCAGAATTCAGATCCACCACATTTATGATTGTCCCTCACAACTTGCCAAAACCTCTAAATTCTATGGTATCTTCCCAATTCTCTTACATTCAATCTCATGCCACACTATATTATACATGCAAATGAACAATTCAACATGTATGGTACATATTATGACTGAGAATGGAATAGCATGTATAGAAATATTGTTGTATATGTGCACATATTTTAGCAATGCGCATGAATATAAAAAATCACAAGTATTATAAGATATTATTGAATCAATTATAAAAAATCACTCGTATAATAGAACATACTATTCATAATCGGATAAAGATCATGCATGGATATTATTAATGTACGAATATACGAACATACACATTTATTAATATTCGCATGCACATTTGTTCATGTTTGCATACACATATCTGCATGAGCATGTGTTGAAATTCATAGTCGCACGCACATATTGCTTAAATACATACACACATGCGAATGCGAATGAACGAAAAAATATACAAATAGTCCATTCATACATTAATAATCACCGTTACGTAACAAAACTCTTTTTAATCACTCTTATCAACAAATCATAGCATAATAATTAGAAACTTATGCTGTCATTTCAATTGATTTAACCTATTCCTTGTTTGATATACTTCTTCCGTCCCTTAAAGTTCTTCTCATTCCAAATAATGACACTATTCACGTATTAATCAAATTTGTTAGATATCTTACAATATATAAGAACAAACATAGTGATGTTGGGTCTTGTTTGATTCGTCTCATCGATAACTTTAAGAATATCAATTTTTTATAATTTTTATTAAACTATATTTAGAGATATTAACGATACAAAACGCACATCGACATACGTGTTTAAAGGAGATGAGAAGAACATTCGGGGATAGAGGGAATACTTGTATAGTTGTATATGCAAAATCTCATCTGACCGCATTGAACAGTTAGCTGTCCTCGGAGTACTGTACAAATAAAGATTTCATCTTTTTCCCCCAAAGTTAAAAAACTTTAATACAGTTTATTGAAACCATTAAATGTAAATTCAATTCAACTTAAATTCTCTCTGTATTCCATTAGAGAAGTAAAGAGGAAACCATGAAATGAGGGTTTCTATTTTGGGTACATCAGAGCTTCCACTGCAAGCCACAACTCATAGTTGCTACAACACTATCTTCCCAAGAGGTAAATTTGGGTTATTGTTTCTTTGTCTGATTGATTTTGATTAGAAACCCTAATTTTTAGAAGTTTTTATTTTGTATTTCTGTTCAATAATGCAGGTTGTGGTGATGGTGAATCATATGAACTGTGGCTGATTGAAATGGGTACTGGTTAAAATTTCATCATAAGGCTTAGACTGGTAGTTATGTGTCACATACTGGTGGTTAGTATCTACATGACTTTGTTTTGCTATTTTGTGACTTTTCTTCTGTTATGCATCCAATTTCATTTGGGTATTATCTAAAACTCTGTCCCTCTCTTTGGGTTTTGCTTGATTTGTTCTATGATTGTTTAATTCTGCCATTGTTGAGAGTTTTTGTTCCTCAAGGTCTGGAGACTGTGCTGAAATTTAATGAATTCCTTGATTGATTGCAGTTCAAATTAGGGATTTTTCTGTTATTTTGTGTTGTTAAATCTTCAGTGTAGCTATAATTTTTTTTATCAGTCATAAGAGTCAAGATGTTGGAATATCCCAAAACTTGGGAAATTCTTTCTTTTAGTTCCATGATCTTGTCAGTTCAACTAGAGTAATTTGGTGATTTTTTTTATCCTAGCTGAGGATTGATCTTCAGTTCTTCACTGATAAAGGCGAATGTTTATATTTCTGATTTCGGTGAATAGAAGATCTTGCTCTCTCTTTTTGTTCTTCATATCATCATTTAAGTGATGTTCACCTCAATGTTGCAGGCTTTTCAGATCTTGTTCCTGGGAAAACATAAGACTGTAACGCGTCACCAAATTTTCTCAAGCATGTTGCAAGATTCTGATTCCAGTTTATAAGAAACTTTTCACTGTGAAATTCTCTGAGAAATGGAGGTTAAGGAAGTAGAGAGAGTAGCGATCACAAAGCCGGTTGCTTCAAAGCCGAGCTGTACGAATTTCAAATCTTTCTCGGAGCTGCTAGCTGGCGCTATAAACACTTCCCCGTCTTCTGGTAATGCACGTTCTGAAACTGCGGTAGCTGCCATTAGACCAAAAACCGTAAGGGTTAAGCCAACTGTTAATAGAGATTCTACTGCATTGCTTTCTTCTCAGGTCATTTCTCACTTTCTTTGCTCAAATTCTACTATTCAATGCATAATTTTTAGCGTAATTTGCAATCATACGCCATTTTTAAGTATGATGTGCAATAACCTTATAAATTTGCCTATTAAGTAACTCATCTGTAAATGAATTTTTAAGTTTCATTTGCAAAAGTTGGCTAGTTATTTGTAAAGAGTGGCACACTCAGTTGATCTTTTGCTGAAATGGCCTAAAAAATTTCCCTATTTAGTAAATAAATTCTACCTTCTCATCTCTTAGGGCTCGTTTGGTACCTCGTAAATTTTTCAGAACTAAAAAACAGATTATTTCTAGAACTGTCATATGACATGTTTTGAATCAATTATATTCGTATCCGTTTATTTTATTTTATTTTATTGTACCTGAAAACTCACAAGATTACCAAACAAGCCCTCATGATTTTAAGTTTTCAGGGAGAAGCATCAGCAACAGCAAAGCTACCAGAAGGAAAATCATCAGTGTTGTTCAAACCGTTAGCGAAAGTGGTCTCAAAGGCAACTGTATCTCTCTTAGCCAGTATGGTCAGTTCCTATATTGTACAAAAAAACTTCTTCTTTTCCATTTATGTTTCTTATTCATTCTTTAATTATTATTTTGATCAGGGGAATCCGAATATCACACATCAGCAAGCGTTGGCAAACGTTGAAGCTCGTGCACAGCATTTAAATCAAAGTAAGCTTCAAATCACAAACCAGCCTCCTAGTATTATTCCCCTGCAAGCTGAAAAGACGGCTTCAGAGAAGGTGGAAGAAGAACCAAAGCCATCTATAGCTGCAGCAAATGTGGACCGACCCTCGTATGACGGATATAATTGGAGAAAATACGGGCAAAAGCAAGTTAAAGGAAGCGAGTTTCCAAGAAGCTATTATAAGTGTACTCATCCAAATTGCCCGGTTAAGAAAAAGGTGGAGAGATCATATGACGGGCTGATAGCGGAAATTGTGTACAAAGGAGAGCATAATCACCAAAAGCCACAACCTCCAAAAAAGAGCTCATCTGCAGCTCAAGGTGGTGCAAATGATCCTAAATGGAGTAACAATGTTGGTGAACCAAATTTGGAAAATTCTTATCCTAACAAATCACCTCAACCGTTATTACCTTATGATCAACACGATTGTAGATCACATAGTGAAGATTGTGAAGCTGATGATGGGATGCCTAGGAACAAAAGAAGGTAAATGGAAAGGTTATTTTTTCCTCATAATTTTTTCTTGGACACTTTGGTAAATTCAGATGAGTTTTGTTGTTGTTGAAAGTGTATTTTTCTGGTTTTATTTCATCAGGAAGAGTGGAAACACGAACAACGAATTAGTCATACAAGAGCCTCGAATATCAGTGCAGAATGCCCCGGAAACTGAGATCATAGGTGACGGCTTTCGCTGGAGAAAATATGGTCAGAAAGTTGTCAAAGGAAATCCTTATCCTAGGTTTGCAACTCACTCAACTCTGTTATCTTTCTCTGCTTTACATTTTCTAATTTCTATGATCAACAAATTAAAATACAGAAAAGCTTCTTATGAAAAGATGTCATAATATTGACTCAAGGTTACAATCAACCGAGTATAATCTTGCACAAATAGACTATTGGGTTCTAATTATTTCCCTTTTTTTGCAGGAGTTACTACAAATGCACAAGCCTAAAATGCAGCGTGCGGAAGTACGTAGAGAGAGCATCAGACGAACCGAGCGCCTTTCTCACAACGTACGAAGGAAAACACAATCACGAGATGCCAACGAAGGTCGCCAGCTCAGCGGCATCCCAAACCAACAAGAAGTCCTAGTCAGGCGAATACGTTTGATTGCTCTTTACGCCTTTGAAACCGAAGGTAACAAGAACAGTTATTGAGGAACTGATAAGTTTTCTGTGTACTGCATTTAGCAGCTGTTAAATGTGTCATAAGTATTTCATGATCAGTACATTGCAGTATGAAGCTTCTCACAGTGGTTATATGAGTATATAACACTTTTCATTATCCAGATTCTATAGCTAATAAAGGGAAAAAAATGCAGCCACTAAACTACATTGGGCCTCCTATACCAGATTTGAGGCCCAATTTTAGTCTACATTCTCTTTCCAAGCCCAATGTGCAACAAGAGTAAGCTTCAAAAAAATGTATCTTACTAAGAGCTTGTTTGACCAACCCTAACACTAGCATTTGGTGTTTTAAAGCACTAGAACAAAGCTTAATGTAGGAAAAATGAAAAATGTATCTTACTAAGAGCTTGTTTGACCAACCCTAACACTAGCATTTGGTGTTTTAAAGCACTGATGTAATGAGAAAAGTTTGGGTGAGAAGAAAACTTAATGTAGGAAAATTGAAATTTTAAAATCAATTACATTTTCCCATCCTCACATTATACAAAATTCTACATCCCTAAAATCAAACACATAATCACAAATCACAAGACAAAGTAAATCCCATCTTGTCGACATCATGTTTTCTATTTGCTTGGTCGCGACATATCATAGCGCTCGTGCTATGAAATAACGCACCAGAAACCAGATATTATGTTCCCTAATCCCTATCATTAATCACTTATACACCCACTAATCACACAATTCACAACCACAAACCACACCACACCCACCAACACTCCCCACCACATCTCCTCCGACCCCCCATATCCACCCCCTCGCTCGTCTCCTCCTAGCCAAGAGCGTACTCAACTCGAAATTCGGATCCGACCCGTAAAGCGCATGCACCGCCTCGATATCGTCAACTTGAAGCTCGACTTTCCTCGTCCTCAGGTACATAATCGCCTCTTTAACACTCGAATTCCCCAACCCAACACATGCCCGATCTCGTGTGTCGCTACCGGTTCCAAATCAATCGCTTCCTTCTTCCTCTCCTCCCTGAAATCCAGCACCCATCTCTTTGTCGCATCAAGATGCAGCCTCCCACTCTCCGGCGTGAAGGCATGAGCCAATATCCCTAAATTGTCTATGAAATCCTCCTCATCGCCGCGCTAAAGCCACACAAACTTCATAGACCTTCGTGCTATTTGTTGATATTGTGTTTTCTAATCGCTTGGTTGCCTGACTGCGACATATTATAACGCTTTTCATATGAAATAGTGCACTCCATCATAAATTAGACGCTATGTTCCCTAGTTCCGTTCCAAAATCAATTATATTTCCCCATCTTTAATCACATTCATACAAAGTTCTACATCCCTAAAACCAAACACCTACATAATCACAATTCACAACATAAAGCAAATCCCAACTTGTCCCCACCATGTCCTCTATTTGCTTGGTCGCGACATATTATAGCGCTCGTGCCATGAAATAACACGCTTCACCGGAAACAAGATCACAGTTCACAACACAACCACAAACCAAACCACACTCGCCAACACTCCCCACCCCCTTCCTCGCCGACCTCCGATATCCACCCCTTTGCTCGTCTCCTCAGATGCCAAGAGCGTACTCAACTCAAAATCCGGGTTCGACCCATATAGCGCATGAACCCCCTCAACCTCATCAACTCTCAGCTCGACTTTCCTCGTCCTCAGACTCAAACTCGGGTACATAATTGCCTCTTTAACACTCGAATTCCCCAACCCCAACACATGCCTGATCTCATGCGTCGCTACCGACTCCAAATCAATCGCTTCCTTCTTCTTCTCCTCCCCGAAATCCACCTCCCATCTCTCTGCACCAATGAGATGCAGCCTCCCACTCTCCGGCGTGAAGGCATGATCCAATATCCCTAAATCGTCTATGAAATCCTCCTCATCGCCGCGCTAAAGCCACACAAACTTCATAGACCTTCGTGCTATTTGTTGATATTGTGTTTTCTAATCGCTTGGTTGCCTGACTGCGACATATTATAACACTCGTCATATGAAATAGTGCACTACATCATAAATTAGACGCTATGTTCCCTAGTTCCATTCCAAAATCAATTATATGTCCCCATCTTTAATCACATTCATACAAAATTCTACATCTCTAAAACCAAACACCTACATAAATACAATTCACAACACAAAGCAAATCCCAACTTGTCCGCACCATATCCTCTATTTGCTTGGTCGCGATATATTATAGCGCTCATGTCATGAAATAACGCGTTTCACCAGAAACCAGATCACAGTTCACAACACAACCACAAACCAAAACACACTCGCCAACACTCCCCACCACCATCTCCTCCGACCCCCCACACCCACCCCCTCGCTCGTCTCCTCCGACGCCAATAACGTACTCAACTCGAAATCCGGATTCGACCCATATAGCGCCTGCACCCCCTCGACATCATCAACTCTCAACTCGAAATCCGAATTCGACCCATATAGCGCCTGCACCCCCTCGACATCATCAACTCTCAACTCGACTTTCCTCGTCCTCAGACTCAAACACGGGTACATAATCACCTCCTTCATTCTCGAATGTCCCAACCCCAACACATGCCCGATCTCATGCGTCGCTACCGACTCCAAATAAATTGCTTCCTTCTTCCTCTCCTCCCCGAAATCCAGTGCCCATCTCTCCGTCGCTTAGAGATGCTGCCTCCCACTCTCCGGCGAGAAGGCGTGAGCCAAAATCCGTAAAACGTCGTTGAAATCCTCCTCATTGCCGCGCTAAAGGCACACAAACTTCATAAACCTTTGTGCTATTTGTTGACATCATGTCTTCTAGTCGCTTGGTTCCTTGATTGCGACATATTATAACGCTCGTGCTATGAAATAGTGCACTCCATAAGAAATCAGACTCTATACTCCCTAATTCCGTTCTAAAATCAATTATATTTCCCCATCTTTAATCACAATCATACAAAACTCCACATCCCTACAACCAAACACATAATCACAATTCACAAGACAAACCAAATCTCATCTTGCTAACATCATGTCTTCTATTTGCTTGGTCACGACATATTATAGCGCTCGTGCTATGAAATAACGCACCAGAAACCAGATGCTATATGTTCCCTAATCACTTATACACCCACTAATCACAATTCACAACACAACCACAAACCCAACCACACCCACCAATACCCCCACCACGTTCTCCGACTATCGATATCCACCCCTCGCTCGTCTCCTCCGACGCCAAGAGCGTACTCAACTCGAAATCCGGATTCGACTCGTAAAGCGCCTGCACCCCCTCGACATCATCAACTCTCAGCTCGATTTTCCTCGTCCTCGGGCTGAAACTCGGGTACATAATCGCCTCTTTAACACTCGAATGCCCCAACCCCAACACATGCCCGATCTCATGCGTCGCCACTAACAATCGCTTCCTTCTTCCTCTCCTTCCCGAAATCCACCGCCCATCTCTCTGTCGCATCAAGATGCAACCTCTCACTCTCCTGCGTGAAGGCATGAGCCAAAATCCCTAAAATGTCTTTGAAATCCTCCCCATCGACGCACTGAAGGCACGCAAACTTCATAAACCTTCGTGCTATTTGTTGATATTGTGTTTTCTATTCGCTTGGTTGCCTTATTGCGACATATTATAACACTCGTCATATGAAATAGTGCACTACATCATAAATTAGACGCTATGTTCCCTAGTTCCATTCCAAAATCAATTATATGTCCCCATCTTTAATCACATTCATACAAAATTCTACATCTCTAAAACCAAACACCTACATAAATACAATTCACAACACAAAGCAAATCCCAACTTGTCCGCACCATATCCTCTATTTGCTTGGTCGCGATATATTATAGCGCTCATGTCATGAAATAACGCGTTTCACCAGAAACCAGATCACAGTTCACAACACAACCACAAACCAAAACACACTCGCCAACACTCCCCACCACCATCTCCTCCGACCCCCCACACCCACCCCCTCGCTCGTCTCCTCCGACGCCAATAACGTACTCAACTCGAAATCCGGATTCGACCCATATAGCGCCTGCACCCCCTCGACATCATCAACTCTCAACTCGAAATCCGAATTCGACCCATATAGCGCCTGCACCCCCTCGACATCATCAACTCTCAACTCGACTTTCCTCGTCCTCAGACTCAAACACGAGTACATAATCACCTCCTTCATTCTCGAATGTCCCAACCCCAACACATGCCCGATCTCATGCGTCGCTACCGACTCCAAATAAATTGCTTCCTTCTTCCTCTCCTCCCCGAAATCCAGTGCCCATCTCTCCGTCGCTTAGAGATGCTGCCTCCCACTCTCCGGCGAGAAGGCGTGAGCCAAAATCCGTAAAACGTCGTTGAAATCCTCCTCATTGCCGCGCTAAAGGCACACAAACTTCATAAACCTTTGTGCTATTTGTTGACATCATGTCTTCTAGTCGCTTGGTTCCTTGATTGCGACATATTATAACGCTCGTGCTATGAAATAGTGCACTCCATAAGAAATCAGACTCTATACTCCCTAATTCCGTTCTAAAATCAATTATATTTCCCCATCTTTAATCACAATCATACAAAACTCCACATCCCTACAACCAAACACATAATCACAATTCACAAGACAAACCAAATCTCATCTTGCTAACATCATGTCTTCTATTTGCTTGGTCACGACATATTATAGCGCTCGTGCTATGAAATAACGCACCAGAAACCAGATGCTATATGTTCCCTAATCATTTATACACCCACTAATCACAATTCACAACACAACCACAAACCCAACCACACCCACCAATACCCCCACCACGTTCTCCGACTATCGATATCCACCCCTCGCTTGTCTCCTCCGACGCCAAGAGCGTACTCAACTCGAAATCCGGATTCGACTCGTAAAGCGCCTGCACCCCCTCGACATCATCAACTCTCAGCTCGATTTTCCTCGTCCTCGGGCTGAAACTCGGGTACATAATCGCCTCTTTAACACTCGAATGCCCCAACCCCAACACATGCCCGATCTCATGCGTCGCCACTAACAATCGCTTCCTTCTTCCTCTCCTTCCCGAAATCCACCGCCCATCTCTCTGTCGCATCAAGATGCAACCTCTCACTCTCCTGCGTGAAGGCATGAGCCAAAATCCCTAAAATGTCTTTGAAATCCTCCCCATCGACGCGCTGAAGGCACGCAAACTTCATAAACCTTCGTGCTATTTGTTGATATTGTGTTTTCTATTCGCTTGGTTGCCTTATTGCGACATATTATAACACTCGTCATATGAAATAGTGCACTACATCATAAATTAGACGCTATGTTCCCTAGTTCCATTCCAAAATCAATTATATGTCCCCATCTTTAATCACATTCATACAAAATTCTACATCTCTAAAACCAAACACCTACATAAATACAATTCACAACACAAAGCAAATCCCAACTTGTCCGCACCATATCCTCTATTTACTTGGTCGCGATATATTATAGCGCTCATGTCATGAAATAACGCGCTTCACCAGAAACCAGATCACAGTTCACAACACAACCACAAACCAAAACACACTCGCCAACACTCCCCACCACCATCTCCTCCGATCCCCCACACCCACCCCCTCGCTCGTCTCCTCCGACGCCAATAACGTACTCAACTCGAAATCCGGATTCGACCCATATAGCGCCTGCACCCCCTCGACATCATCAACTCTCAGCTCGACTTTCCTCGTCCTCGGGCTCAAACTCGGGTACATAATCGCCTCTTTAACCCTCGAATGCCCCAACCCCAACACATGCCCGATCTCGTGCGTCGCCACCGACTCCAAATCAATCGCTTCCTTCTTCCTCTCCTCCCCGAAATCCACCGCCCATCTCTCCGCTCCATCGAGATGAAGCTTCCCACTCTCCGGCGAAAAAGCGTGGCCCAAAATCCCCAAAACTCCGTCGAAATCTTCTCCGTCTCCATGATCGCCTCTGTAGAATCCGATCTTCACATCCGCGGAGGTGTAATCCTCTGTTTCGATGAATTTGACTGGAATTACAGCTGACCAGCGAGAAAACGCCTTACGGAACGCGGATTTGATTTCCGATGAAGGAAGGTAGTCGATTGTGTGGGAATTTGAGAAGGCGTAGGTTAGCGAGGGTTTCGACCACCGCGGCTTCCCGGAGAAGTAGGCGAATCTCTTCGTCGTATGAATTTGGGGGTGGTGATTGTCGGCCATCCCGCACCTCGGCGCCATGATTTGCGCTAGGGTTTCGGAATCGAGTTTTCCTGTTACTGGAAGTGCGAGGCTCTTTTGGTACGAATTGATGGCGGATTCGAGTAATTCGTCGAACGAATCTGGATTTTGTGTTGAATTCGTGACTTGATTTTTTGACAGGTATCCGAATCGGAGAAAATACTCTCTTAGCTGCGAAATTCCGGCGATTGAGCTTCCTCTTTCGAGGTCGATGAAGTTCGAGAAATTCCGCCATGGATTGATCGCGGAGATTGCGGAGGTGTTGAGCCAGATTTTTGGTTCATCTACAGTGGAGTTTTGCAGGTTAACTTTTTGTTTATCTATGGCGGATAGTTGCTGGTTCACTTTTGGTTCATCTATGGAGGAGTTTTGCAGGTTCACTTTTTGTTTATCTATGGCGGATATTTGCTGGTTCACTTTTGGTTCATCTATGGTGGAGTTTTGCAGGTTCGGTTCTGGTTTAGCTATGGCGGATATTTGGAGGTTTCTTGCAGAGGAAGATGGAGATTGAAGAAGGATAGAGAGGAGGAAGAAGAAGAGGAGCATGGTTGTTAGTTAAGTTAGTTATTCTTGAGTTTTAAAAAAAAAACTGAATTGGTGATTTTATTTGTAGTTTGTTGCAGCAGCAGGCTAAAGTTTGTTGCAAGAAACAGTTGAGATTGGTAAACAAGAAAATTCATGGGAAGATTATTGTGAAGGGTGATCCAAGTGGGTGGGCAAACTTATCAATCTTTGTTTCTTGTTTCATCAGCTTTCTTGATTTGTTTGTTTTTTATTTGTATGTAGACAAAATTGGACTTGTCTTTGTTGATGGGGCTAGAGAGAAATCTCGCACTCGGAAATTTATAGCTTGCACTCGGTTTTGGGCGCAACAAATTAGTGTAAAAATAGCGTTTTTTCCGATATAGCCCCTCCTGAAATGTAGTGTTTTTATTAATTTTAATTAATATATAATATAGCCCCTCCTGGATTCGAATCTTGTGTGCGCCACTGCATAAAACGTGCGGTTTCATGCATAAAATCCTGGCTCATATGGGTGCAGCGCATCCATACTGCGTCCATGTGGTTTAAAAAATCTCGAATCAAGTTAACCCATTTTGGGCGCATCACGGATGCATCTATAATCGAGCCCGTTCTTTGGGTGCCAAATATAATTTATCAGGTGGGGTTAAACGCCCATTTTTGAGAGTACAAGATGGTTTTTGTTTTGTGATTGGGTTTAATTAGGTTGATGATGAGGTTTAAGGGGTTTAGTTAATTGGTTAATTAATGACGTCTGTTCATGTTGGTTGGCCAAAATGAAGCCACCATTTGACAAATTATTATGTCAATGTAGTAGTTTTTTGTGTGGGGTTGATGGAGGATTTTTAATACTTCTAGTCTTCTATGTATTGCCGTATTGGAATGGAAAAGTTAGGAAAATATGAAAACCATTTGAAAATTCAGAACAAGTGACTTGTAAGAAGTGATTATATTAGGAGTTGGTTACTTAATTTAAAAGTTGATAAACTAATGTATTTTCTTATGTTTACAACTTGATTTTAGTTATTGTGTTTTCTTTTCCAAATATATGAAAGTTGAATACAGATTTTTGTTTCAGAATTTGAATTCAGATGGATTAGGTATAAATTTGCATTTGCAGAAGTAGAATTATTTGAATTTGAATGCGAGAAACACTATGATGAATTCGGAATTCATCGTAAAGATGCAAATATTAAAGAATTCGATTACAAAACAAACGAAATCGAAGAGCAACCGAAACGCTCGCGAAAATATTGTTATATTTACTAGTTGGTAAAAATGACATTTTGTAGTTATTAGTTTCAACTTCTCGTATTTGTAATGAGACATGTTTTTGTTGTAATCTCGGCTCTTTGTAATGCTTTGTGCTGGGAATTTCTTGGAAAAATCGTGCATGTACAAAATTGAAAAGGGGTAAAATAGAAAGTATTTGATCTTCTCCATTTAGCTTCTTCGTGGAAAATGAGTTACTACTCCGTATGTTGAAACTTCCATGAGGGAAATCAAGTTATGACGAAATCAGTTGGACTGTTAAAAAAAGTAGTTGACTAGGGTTTAGGGGTGTAAACGTGATTAAAGATGGGGAGATATAATTGATATTTAGAATAGAATTAGGGAACATGGCGTCTGGTTTCTGATGAAGCGTGTTATTTCATTGCACGAGCGCTATAATATGTTGCAATCAAGTAAATAAAAGAAGTGATGCCGACAAGTTGGGATTTGCTTTGTGTTGTGAATTCTGATTATGTGTTTCGTTTTTGTTGATTCTAAAAAAAGCGAAACTCCTTGTTTTCAAGAGCGTCTCCTATTATTTCAATTATATATTATCCGTTTTCAAAAGTGTTTCATGTCATTTAAGGGCTCGTTTGATATCGATATCTAGATATCGGGTATGGGTATGAGATATCACACATATCCATATTTGCCTTGGTATAATTAGTATATCGATATCAAAATGATATTTGTTGTTTGGTATGAGCCAAATATACAGGTATGAGTATCGAATGATTTTAAAGTGTGTTTTTGATATCTTTCAAAAATTCATTATATCAAAGATATCACTCATACTCACACTCATACCCGATATCTCATACTCATATTTTGATATCCATACTCGATATAGATATCGATATCAAACAAGCCTAAACTATATATATTTAATATAATTTAAACCTTCAACTAAAAAATATTCACTACGTGGTACATACGTTTTTCATCACTTATAAATATTATAATGGCTCTCTCCTAATTTTTTTAGCGTTTTACGCGACCGTTCTCGATATGTTACCATTGTCTTTTAATCAGAAGCACAACTTATTTTCTCGTGTTTTTGTTATAAATAAATGAACTACACGAGTAATTTACGCTATGCATTATTTGGAGTATATTTCCCACATTCTTATTTTTAAAATATTATATAATTTATATTATCGTTTTCCCGGCGCAACGTACATGAAAGTTGATCAAATTTGTTGACAAGAACTTTGAAGGCCCATCTTGGCTTTAAATCTTTGTTTCTTGTTTGATCAGCTTACTTGATTTGTTAATGAAGGCTTTTTGGTGTTTAAGAAGTGGAGAACACAAATGGATTTTGTTTTGTTGTGTGATTGCTATGTCAATGTAACGGACAATCTAGAACAAGACTTGTAAAGAAGAGATTATATTAGGGAAAAGATTAACGTATAAATATCAGACCAAAAAAGATTAACGTATAAATAGGGTGTGGTTCCGGTGAGAATAATTTTTAAAATGAGAACGTGAGAATGACTAATGTGCACCAAAATATACTTAAATGTGCACCAAAATATACTTAAATGTGCATCAAAATATACTTAAATGTGCATCAAATTTTTTTGATGCACATCCTTTGAAAGAGTGATGTATATACAATTCTTACCTGAATGTTCTTCAATTTTTCAATAAATGTTCTTTAAAAATGAATGTTTTTCAAATTTTGGATGTTTTTAAGTTTGTCAATGAATGTGCACCAAATTAGTACTAAATGTGCACCAATTTACTACTAATGTGCATCATTCTCACGTTCGTATTTTAAAATTTATTCTCATTCGACACTTTCCCGTATAAATATATATTAACATGAATATTCATTCGCTAGTATACATATGTAGGGGAATCATCAAGTAACAATAAGGTATTAGGAGACAACTAGCAACATCCTCTACCGTTGAGATTAGAAAAATGGACGCTCCTGATTAGAGCTTTATTAAAAAAACGAATAATACAGATAGAATTTGGCCGTGTAGAATTTTTCCCGAAATTCTCAGAATTATGATATCCTATTCAACATTTTTGTTGCTAAGATATATTTATTACGTTCATGGCATTTGTCTTTGAAGGTTCACTGTTGTCTTAATAAAACGTTCACTCATTTATACTAAAATGTTCATGACTTTTTTAAGCATGCATTTTCACTGATTTTATTTTTCGTTTAATGCATTTCAATGTGAACTTACCATGATCATTTTGTATAAAGAGTCATGAACATTTTACGTTCATTACCGTGAACATTAGTGTAGATCGTGTTTATTACATTTTTTTTTAATAACGTTTATTGTTGTGAACGTATAATGAACATTATTTTTCAGAACAATGAACATTAATATTTGTGACGTTGATAATAATATTTACGAAGTTGTTAGTATGTGATTAACAAATTGGGCTTTTGTGTACTTCCGTAAAGTCTAGCCCATTGTTCCTATTTGTGGGCCTTCAGAAAAGCCCATAGTGAGGACTAAGCCCAAATAAGAGAGGACAAACTTTCCCGTTAGATGGAAAAACGGGAGATACATAAAAGTAGATGTCACCGAGCAAATTTAATACGAATGAATATTAATCTTATACTCCCTCCGTCCTATAATGTTCTTCTCATTTCTTCAACGCACATTTGTCGAAATATATTTTATATCTTAAATATCTTTAGTTATATGTTAATATAAATAATTAAAATTTGATATTATTAATGTACGCATAAATACGAATCAAACAAGATCTCACATCACTATATACTTTCTTATATATTAAGACAAAACGAGAAGATTCTCTTCAACCGTGAATAGTATACATTATTCAAAACGGGAAGATCAATATGGGACGGATGGAGTATAAGTTATGTTTTTTTGGTCAATAATGTGTACGTTAGCTAATTGATATCCACACACTAATGTATATTTGTACGTAAATATCTTTTCATGATGTAATGCATCTCCATACTTGAGATTTATTAACACAAACTATCCTTCAAAAGTCCTAGTAAATCTAAAACTGTAATTTTAAATCAATCTAAGGAACATATGTCCATAATGTTACATGTGTGTGACATAGACTAATTAAAAGTACTTTTATAAGCTTAGTTATCAACTCCCTCGAGAATAACAATAACAACAGCAACAATCAACCCAACCCAATATTTTTCCGCCGAAACTTGTCGAGAGGATGTAAACCGACATACCTAAGACACAATAGAATATAAACGAAAATAGTCAGAACGACTCTACACAAGACACGTAAAATAATAGGTCCTTGTTAAAATTTCTATCTAAAACTCTCTAGCTCCGCCACCTTAATTTTTTCTCTTCAAGTGTTCCTGACTTTAGTCATATCGTTTATCACTTCTAAGCATGTCATGTCCTTCCGTATCACCTCTCATGCTCTTCTTAAAATGACCTCGACCTCTTTGTAACACGTCGAAATAGTAGCTACCATTTCTAACAACATAGTACAATCTAACAAATATTCTAGCTTGTAGAGAATACAATATAGTACAATCTAACAAATATTCTAGGTTAGTTGAGTTGTATAAATACTAATTCAAATAGGTTAGTTGAATTGTCAACCCTAGCTTAGAAGAGCATGATTATGTATGTAATTATAGATTTGCAATATTATTCCGCCTGCTAATAATAATGATTATGTAATTTGAACATCAATGTGCCAGCAATTACGGATTAGATCTTGAATAAACAAAAATTAGAGGTTGACACCAAAACCGTCCTTTATTATTATCCACTAGATACGGGTCTCGCGCTCCGCGCGAGAAAATTACGGATTTTCGTATGTGATTTAATATAGTTATATATTATTTGTTAATATGTTGTTGTTGTTATCAAATTTATTAATATTTGTAAATATAAGTATTTTTTATTTCCTTATATTTATGTTTGAAGTAGTTTTAAAACATAATATTATAATAAGTTTGCATTGTCATAAGAGAAGCTCACACATTAATTTAATTTGTGACTTAATCAAGTAGACTATAAATAAATATAACATAGGGATATAAGAAAGATATTTAAATACATGCCCAAAAGTCCAATAGGAGGTGATTAAGAAATGAGTAATGCATTAAATTAGTACCAATTTCATTTAATTTTGGCAATGAACAGCCAATTTTTATATAGATAAGATCTTTGTAAGGGCTTAGGTTAAAGTTTTATACAGTTTTTTTTATGATTCCCTACCTTTATAAAAGTCTGATTTGACCCTAATATATCTCAATTAACGCTTACTCCATCCGTCCTGGAGTATAAGTTTCATTTGAGATATTGAGGCACGATTTTTAAAAAAAAAATATCGATATACGATTTGTATCGTTAAAAACTTTAATTATATATTAATAAAAATTCTAACTTTTTAATATTGTAAAAGTACACGAATCAAATAAGATTCTACACGACTATTTTTTTTCTTATATATCAGAAGAAATATACAAGAATTTCTCATTTTGTAAATAGTATCGAAAGCTCAAATGAGACTTATATTAGTACATGATTAAACCAGCTAATTTCAAACCGGATTAGTACAAGTAATGTCATAATGTATCCGTTGATAAATTTGCATTAATAAACAAAACTATTTTTTAAAAAGTTCATGTGTATAACATGCAAATCTCATGATTCTTTCTAAATGTTGGATTCAAATATGGTAGACAACATTCAAAATTTTACTTTGAATTTCTCACTAAAGGCTGATAATTAACTTTTTCTAATGAACTTTTACATTTATTTTTACATTATCTTTAAGCGTTCTATACTTCTACCCATTAGCTACTTATTGCCAAAAAAACATCTGAAAATGATCCAATTTTGTTCGAGTAAACGTGATCGACATGTCAAAATCACAGTGATATACATCATAATTAAAGTATTATTACTACCACAACATTCCAGCAACGAGCCAAAAGTGAGAGAGACCATTCCAATTCAAAGTTTGTAAACTTCTCTCTCTTCTTTTTCTTGTTTTGTTGTCTGCATAAAGATATGATGTTTGAAGAAGAAGAACCCTTCTTCTTTTCTTGATCAAAAATTCTGAATAACTCTTCTTCTTTCGTTTTATTGTATAAGGAGCTGCGGATTATGGGTTGCTGGTGCTTTTCTAAATCAACAGTTAAAGATGAAACTTGGGAGGAAGAACACTCTGACCTCTATCCAAGTAATCCTTGTTACTTCACAATCCTAATTTCATATTTTTCTAGATTTCTGATCTTCTTTTTTGTTTGATTGATGAAAATGGTTGAATTTGCATGATGTTTGCAATTCTTCATATGGGTTTCTGAGATTAGAGCACTTTAGATGCAAAGCGCATCCGTATTGCGCCCAAAGTTGAAACCCGGTTTTTAAAAACTGACTTGGACGCATTCGGAATGCGCCTAAAGGTGGGTGCGAGTTATAAATTTCCAGGTGCGGGGTAAAACCCCGGTATTTATGGTGCGAAAATAGGAATCATTGGATGTTCTTCATTTTCTTAAGGATTGCTCTCTAGTTTATTAGGATGGTGGCAAGGATGAATGTTTTGTGCAGAGTTCTATTTTAAATCTCTTTATATATAATATGCATGTAGTAATGAAGTAGTAATGGATATACATAATGTTCCTGATCTCTATTGTTGATTACTCTTTTTAAAGTTTTTTTGGTGCAAAACCAAGACATCAGTTATGCTGTTTTTCACTTATCAGGGGGACCTATAAATTCTTCCTTTGATGGAGAATCAGCCTCCAAAGATGCAAAGACTTTCACATTTGGCGAATTGGCGACGGCAACCAAGAACTTCAGACAAGATTTCTATCTTGGTGAGGGAGGATTTGGCAAGGTTTATAAAGGCAAAATAGCTAACATAAATCAGGTTGGTCAGCTAAACTTAAAACAGTCTTTTTAGTGTTTTTGCTTATATTGTTTATGGCATTGATCAAACTTGTGTTTTTTGCTTGTAATGTGGTTAATTTAGACAGTGGCTATTAAGCAACTCAGTCCAAATGGATGGCAAGGAAACAGAGAGTTTCTTGTGGAAGTACTCATGTTAAGCTTACTTCATCACTCAAACCTTGTCAATCTAATCGGTTATTGCGCTGATGGAGATCAACGACTTCTTGTATACGAGTTCATGCCTTTCGGTTCTTTAGCCGACCATCTACACGGTTCTATGCTCATAATCCTTATACTTCATATCATTTTGTAAGCTGTTAAGACACTTATTTTAGAAACATTTGATGATGTTTATATTAACTTTACAGTTATTTATTTTGTTACGAGGGGTTTATAGTTTCCAATTCGGATAGCAGTTTTTGTATTAAAAATGCTTAACATGTGTTTTAGGATACAGGTTAGAAAGACTGTAGTATTAATGATAATAAGCCTCTAATAGGCTAAGAATAAGAAGTAAGAATTATAGCTACTGACATTCTGAAAAATCAAACTACATACAAAAGATCATATTACAAAATGGTCCCAACTTTTATTGATGAACAACAATGTTAGGACACTAAATATCTAGGCTGTTAGCAAGGGCATTTATGTCAATGTTATTAGTATATATAGAGGGGAATAGCCCTACTTTTGGGATATCTAGAAATCAGTAGGAATTTCGGGCTCTAGCCTTGGGACTCTTTGGAGTTTATCTCCTTAGATGTTGGCTCATTAGGGTTTCCCTCTTGAGATTTATCTTGTTATTTGCTATTATCAATCAAATCAGTAATCCTTTGTTAGATCCTACTTTCATTATAACAAACAAATAGTCTCAACTTTCATATCAACCAAAAATAATCTCAACTTTCAATCTATGAACAAAAAATGGTCCAAATGACTTTTTCAATTGAAATTTTGTTGAACTTGATGTTGTCTACTAGAGATTTTCTCATAATTGGTCATAGTAATTGTTGTTTATGTGTGTAATCTTTATTATAAGATGTCGTCTTATTATAAAATTACCTTAAATGTTAACAAAAAAAAAATTGGACCATTTTTGGTTGATGAATTGAAAGTTGAGATTATTTTTTTGTTGATATGAAAGTTGAGACTATTTTCAGTTTAAGTGAAAGTTGTGACATTTTTCCTATTAAATATTAGTCTAGTTTAATCTCTAACACATTTTACTTCCTTTCAGATCTTCCTGCAGGAAGAAAGCCTCTAGATTGGAACACAAGGATGAAGATTGCTGCAGGTTCAGCTAAAGGGCTTGAGTATTTACATGATAAAGCTGATCCACCTGTCATATACCGAGATTTGAAGGCCTCAAACATTCTCTTGGACAAGAACTTTCGTCCAAAGCTATCGGATTTCGGGTTGGCTAAGCTTGCACCTATTGGAGACGACACTCATGTATCAACTCGAGTTATGGGAACATATGGATATTGTGCACCTGAATATGCCATGACGGGTCAGTTGACATTGAAGTCGGATATTTACAGCTTTGGTGTCGTCCTTTTGGAGATTATTACGGGTAGGAAAGCCATTGAGCCTTCAACAACCGGACGAGACCAGAATCTTGTTGCTTGGGTAAGATTTATGAATCTTGATCTTTGCTGCAAAGACATTTACTTTGTGATTCAATTAATACTGGTGGCTTAAAGTACATGAAGTTTAGTCTAGTTTCACTACTGGAAGTCTCCACATTGGACACAAAACTTAAAAAAACGAGAAAAGATCTCACGAAGATGGGTCCTTAGATGAAGATTGTGGATGGTGCACACACTCACCATCTCTGACAATGTGTGCATGAGTTATACATGTGCATCATCCTGAGTCATCATCTAAGGATCCATCCTCGCTGGACCAAACCTAAAAGAACGACACTCCCTAATAGATGTTGTTTTAGCCTTTATTTTGTGGTAAGATCAACTTTTGTGTTAGAAGTAGAATCAACAGGGACGAATTTTGACGCCTAAATTTTGTTTGCAGGCAAGACCGTTGTTCAAAGAGAGAGCGAAGTTCACACAAATGGCGGATCCAGCAATGCAAGGACAATATCCAGCAAGGGGTTTGTACCAAGCTGTTTCAGTTGCAGCAATGTGTGTTCAAGAACAGCCTAATTTACGTCCTGTTATGGCAGACGTCGTTACTGCACTGTCTTATCTCGCTTCACAGAAACATAATCCAGATCCTAGGCAGATCAAAAGCTTTAAAATTACCAGTTCTTCACCTGCGCCTGATCTTAGAGAAAGTCACAGCAGCAAATGAACCCTAGTCTCTCAAATTGTATGATACAAGTTACCTGTTTTGGAATGATTTTTTTTTGTATCTTATTCTGCAGAAAATTTTCCCCTGATCATATTTTTTTTGTTATTCACTTCCTTGTATCATTGTAAATTTGTAAGATGTTTTTGCTGCTTTTACTAGTGACTACATAGGCAAGCTTCTTCATTTTGAGGACAAGTGTTTTGAGCAAGTAATGGTGATTTGATGCCAAATTTATCTTCTTCTTTTCCATACGAAATACTAATAAGATCCACGTACGAAAATATATAAGCGTAGTAAAATTCGTATGCTTGTATGGGCTAGCGAATGAAACATTCGTAATTCGTATGGCAATATTCATTCGTAACAGATTTGTGCCCATTTTTTATTGATGTTAAATACACCCAAATTTTAGAGCTTCTTCATGGCAATTAAATTGATGATTCTTCATGAATGAAGCCAATGCTTTTAAATATCTATATCTCACCACAATAAACAACATTTGCCATTACATATAGAACAATGATCACCCTGACATTCTTATACTTTCTACCAGAACATGTCTCTTTACACACATGACACACTATAATGTGTACCCTTACTGACATCAGTACTAAATCCGAAAATTCACCTTATTATGAAGACCTGCTAGCTGCATCGATCTTACATCGAAGTTCACTGCTGAGACTGTAGAACGAAAAAAAACACCATAGAAAAGCGATTATTTTACAGGAATATACGAAGAAGGCTAAAAAAATACACAGAGTAACAGGTTTTTTGAGATGATAATGTACCAAATAGTGACTTTTGATGTAGGAGAGAAAATACTCGGGATCAGTTTTGGTTTGGTTGTATGCTTCAATCTTGTTCAACTCCTACAAGATTTTTAGATACAAACTTGTGTTATCGACAAGCCAACATAAGTAACATACAATCTCATGATACACAATAATTTTTTTTCCCACATACCTCCACCTATTCAGCCAGTTTAGGCCTTCCAGCTGTCAGATCATACTTCCACACATCAGCAAGAAGCAATTGAAACCTCTCAACAAATGGAGCATAAGCAATGTCAACCTGAATCCCAAAAACCATATAGTCTAGTAAGAATTCATAGCTGAACCGAAATATATCATACGAGTAAAACTCTTTATGTTTTCATTGTTCTTCGTTGACAAATCTTTGTGATCTTCACAGCATGAAAACAAAGCTACTTACCAAACTGAACTGTCCGAGGAAAAAAGGGCCCTCATCAAATTTCTGAAGGGCCTTCTCTAGATGATCAAGTTCAGCATCTGCATATATATACAACTCAGTCTATCAAACTTCTATTCAAACTTCATTTGTATATATGATCAACAGATCAGTTAGTTTCAAGCTCACCAGCAACTTTTGTAGTGTCTTCTCCTTTAAATGAACCAAACATCTTTGGAACGAATTCGCCGACATGAGTCCACAACTCCTCACCAAACTCTCTTTTTACTGGTTCCTGTAATAAAACTCAATCTATTAGTGCTCAACAAACTTTCAGCTTTGGCAGTATACGTTCTTTATCAGGAAAAAGGGGGAACAGAACTTACATCAGGATATAAAGAAGGGCCTTCAAAGTTGCTGTCAACATATTTGATCAAATCCAAACTCTCTATAGTTATTTTTCCATCATGTTCCAAGGCAGGAACCTGAATATGCAAATTTCAATATTCTGTTTTCATGGAAACTCTATTGATATAAAATGTTGCAAGAAAATTAATGATGATGACCTTATTTGCAGGATTCACTTTCTCCTTGTACCAGTCAGGTCTGTTTTGAAGGTTGATTCCAACCAACTCAATCTTATCTTCCAAACCCTAAATTAAAAACAAACACATGAGATTCTTCTGAATATTTTAAGCCAAATTCGAATCAGATTATAATACTAAAAAACCCAGACCTTGTAGTTTCGGGTAATCCAAACTCGTTGAGCATGAGGGCAAGTGTAAGAAGTGAACAGTCTGAATCCATCACCAAAACAATCAATCAAACAAAGTTACCTACCAAGTGTTCGACGAAATGAAAGTTCTTGTAAAAGGGTTAAAAAATGTACCTGGTTTTGCCATCGAAAAGAGTAGGAGGAGGAGATGAGGCGTCTAGAGGAGGAGCAAGAGTACTGCCATTGTTGAGAGTTTGCACAAAACCATTTTTTCTTATATAGTGATTGACTGATTGTAGCAGTAGGTGACGCGAGCCATGACGAAATCGAATAATATGGATAATGAAGATTGGAAAAGGAATACATGTTTGACATTTTCATCGTCAAATTTGACCGTGAGATATCCAAGAAGTTGGACATAGCTCTTGTCCATATACCTTGTAGAGTTGTAGGCTATGAATCTTGTTGAGAAGACAAAAACAAGCTTGTTGATTGACAAGTGATAATCTAAACTAATGAATCTCTATTTTAAAGCATACTTATGTGTGGCTTCCTACTTGCGAGAGTACCGAAAATTTTCATAGTCTAAATGCACTATCTCGACTTCCTGTTTGCGGAAGCACCGAGACTTTTACGAGTCTCGAGCATCATCCCATTTCCGTGCTTATGTTCTTATTCAAGAATCATATACCAAAAAACAACGTAAAATTGCGAAGTTACGTATGACACAATCTAAGTTTTTGACAACAATAAGATATTAAAAAATTGAGGATAGGGAAGAATGATCTTACGACGTCCCCTGATCGACTAAGATGACAACTCGGACCTCTTTACCCATAAGTTAATAAAGATAAAATGGAACTCATGCCCCCAACTGTTCATGGGCTAATAGGTAACAATAGATTCTTCGTTGATTAGCCAATCTTAGTAAGACACTCACATTCCCCAAAAACTGCTCTCAAGAAAGAGAATTAAAATCAACGCGCTACGCAGTAAGGCATGTCGCCATCAAACACTTACGTATCAACCTGTTGATGCTTGAAAGTTACATGATCCACAAACAACTCGACCCTCCATAGAACGGAAGTTTTCTAAAAAAAAACTAGTTGGTATTGCTTAGTACGTTAAGCTTGTGGTTGGTTCCTGAGTTTGGATTCTCGAAAGTAGTAAGAAGGCGTTTGTTCGTATATCATGGTATGGGTAATAAAGTTGAGAATAAGCTGAAAGTAGTAAGAAGGCGTTTGTTTGTATATCATAGGTATGGGTAATAAAGTTGAGAATAAGCTAAACCTGCTTTTGTGTGAGTATAAGTCATTTTTTTATACCAACTTATTCATGTACGAATGTATACCACGAATACCCGTTCACTAGCACGCACACACATGTGTGCAAGGCAATTATATTGATAACTCCTCATGAATGAAGCCAAATTAAAGTAGTGAAGGCCTCTTTTAAATATCTATTCCTCACAATAAACAACATTTGCCATTACATATAGAACAAAGATCACATCAGCCTTGGCATTTTTAGACTTCTCTAGCAGAACATGTCTCTTTAAACACGTGACACATTATAATGTGTACCCTTATTGACATTACTCTTACACAACACATACATACTTCAATTCTCACTACTAAAGCCGAAAATCCACCTTATTATGAGTTTATAGCTGCTCGTCGACGGAAATTCACTTCTTAGCCTATCAAACGAAAAAACACCATAAACGAGCAATTATTTAAAAGAACTAAGAAGGCAAAGAAAATACACAATAAAGAATTTGTGAGATGATAACATACCAGAAAGAGATTTTTGTAGAAGGAAAGAAGATATTCAGGATCCCTTTTGGTTTTCTTGTATGCTTCAATCTTGTTCAGCTCCTACAAGATTGTTATAAACAAAATTGCGTCATCGATAAGCCAAAAATTAAATTAGATGTAGAACTAGAATGCACAACAAATTGTTGCTTGAAAATATATTTACACTTTTCGAAGAAGAAAAAAATACCTCCACCCATTCAGCCAGTTTAGGCCTTCCGGCAGTCAGATCATACTTCCACACATCAGCAAGAAGCAATTGAAACCTCTCAACAAATGGAGCATAAGCAATGTCAACCTGAATCCCAAAAACCATATAGTCTAGTAAGAATTCATAGCTGAACCGAAATATATCATACGAGTAAAACTCTTATGTTTTCATTGTTCTTCGTTGACAAATCTTTGTGATCTTCACAGCATGAAAACAAAGCTACTTACCAAACTGAACTGTCCGAGGAAAAAAGGGCCCTCATCAAATTTCTGAAGGGCCTTCTCTAGATGATCAAGTTCAGCATCTGCATATATATACAACTCAGTCTATCAAACTTCTATTCAAACTTCATTTCTATATATGATCAACAGATCAGTTAGTTTCAAGCTCACCAGCAACTTTTGTAGTGTCTTCTCCTCTAAATGAACCAAACATCTTTGGAACGAATTCGCCGACATGAGTCCACAACTCCTCACCAAACTCTCTTTTTACTGGTTCCTGTAATAAAACTCAATCTATTAGTGCTCAACAAACTTTCAGCTTTGGCAGTATATGTTCTTTATCAGGAAAAAGGGGGAACAGAACTTACATCAGGATATAAAGAAGGGCCTTCAAAGTTGCTGTCAACATATTTGATCAAATCCAAACTCTCTACAGTTATTTTTCCATCATGTTCCAAGGCAGGAACCTGAATATGCAAATTTCAATATTCTGTTTTCATGGAAACTCTATTGATATAAAATGTTGCAAGAAGATTAATGATGATGACCTTATTTGCAGGATTCACTAGCTCTTTGTACCATTCAGGTCTGTTTTGAAGGTTGATTCCCACCAACTCAATCTTGTCTTCCAAACCCTAATGTACAAGCAAACAAAATCTGATTATTTTAAGCCAAATTCGAATCAGATTATAATACTCGAATCAGATTATAATACTAAAAAAGCCAAACCTTGTAGTTTCGGGTAATCCAAACTCGCTGAGCAAATGGGCAAGTGTAAGAAGTGAACAACCTGATCACATCACCAAAACAATTCAACAAAAACTCAAAATTTATAAAGTCGCCCACCAAGTGTTCGACGAAATGAAAGTTCTTGAAAAAGTACCTGGTTTTGCCGTCGAAGAGAGTAGGAGGAGGAGATGAGGCGTCTAGAGAAAGAGGAAGGGTAGCTGCCATTGTTGAAAATTAGAGAGTGATTCGAAGTTTGGTGATGAAGATCGAGGAATGAATACCAAACCATCTTTCCTTATATAGTGATTGTAGTAGTGGACACGTTTCTGTGCTGATGCGAGCAATGACGAACTTCACACAAGGGGTTTGTTGGATGGAATAGTTTATAAATAGATTTTGGTTTATAAATAGATGAAAAATAGTTTTTAAAAAAAAAACATATTTGGTGAAAAAGTGTAATTTATTAAATGTATGTGAGTTGTATAAAAAAGTTAAAATAAAATAATTGCCCGTTTTTCTAAACTTCAATAACCACTTATTTTAAAAAATCAACCTAAAACCCACTTTTACTGTAATGGATGATTGTCATTTTGTTGATGATCAATCCTTAAGTGTTTTGTGCAGATCATTTATGCGTAGTTCAATTTTGGGCTTTAATCTGTAATTGGGCTTGGTCCACTATTTGAGGCCCAGAAGCCAGCTGTGGCCCAGATGCTCGACCCGACCCGTCTGAGGTTGCTGGGGCTCCGCGTTTCACTTGTTGGGCTGAGGTATATAAGCTCTCAACCCTGGTGCTTCTCTCTTATCGAATCATTCTTCTTCCCCGCCTCCATCTGTGAAAGAGAGCTTGTGCTAGGGTTTGAGTTTCCTGAGTGTTCTTGACTGTGGATCGAGAGCTTGTTCTCGACAGAAGCAAAGCTTTTGCTTCTAGAGATAACTTCGAGTGGATTGTGTTCTTGCTTGGAGTTGGAGGCCTTTGACGAGTGGTGAAGCTTGCAGATGCTCGACGGAGTTGAGGTTTGGAGGAGATCTGGTCACACGCGTGGTTTAGGGAGTTTCTCTTCTCTTGTTTTACAGATTCTTGTTGTCTCTGTTCTGTGTATTTGATCTAAACTTAGAGCTTTGCTCTCTTGTAAGATTGTGACCTACTTAGTGGATTTGGCCATCAATCTTGAGGCCACGGGGAATAGGCTGAGTCCGAACCTCGTTAACAATTCCTTGAGTCATTTACATTCTGCATGTAGTTCTTTGTGCGTGTTTATGGTAATCTGATTCGAATCTAGTTAATCTCACAGATTGGTATCAGAGCCAGGTTCCTTGATTACTGCTATATCTGAAATCTTGTGTGATTTGTGTAGATATTTGCATAATTAGGTACTATCATTGCTCTGTGAATGATCTTGGCTCATTGCTTCCGCATCTATTGATTCAGATTATCTCTGTGACTGTGTTAGTCTTGATCTGTGTGATTTGGACCTAGGATATGCAAATCTTGCTATTATTTGTTCAAGATTTGCTACTCCATCTTCCTTGTTGTTCTGTTTTATTCTTATTCTTGAAACTTACTTGTGTGTTTGGTTTCAGGGGAAATAAAACTATGGGAGATAACAACATTAGGATGAAATCTTTTGATGGAACTACAGATTTTGCAATGTGGTAAGTCAAGATGAAAGCTATACTGGTAAAGGAAAAGTGTAGCAAAGCCATCAAACAAGACTACCTTGCAGAAACCTCTCCTGCTAGAAGGATGGAGATGGATGAACAAGCCCACTCAGAGATCCTCATAAGGTTATCTGATGATGTGACTCGACAAGTGGTAAATCATACTACCACTAAATCTCTCTGGGATGCTTTAGAAGCTCTTTATCTTACTAAGTCTTTACCCTCTAGGATTTCTTTGCTCTGCAGATTATTCACTTTCAAAATGGATACTAATCTGACTTTGAGTGATAACCTAGATAAGTATCTTAGGATGACTCAAGACTTAGAAAGATGTGATGATAAGATAGAAGAAACTCACCAAGTTGTCTTGCTTCTTAATTCTTTACCCTCTCAGTTTGATAATTTTAAGGATGTGATTCAGTATAGTAATGAAACTTTGACTACACAAAAGATCATAGATTCTGTTACTGAGAAAAATGAAACCTTAAAAGTGTTTAGAACTAAAAATTCTGACAAAAAGACTGAGGTGAAAGCTGAGGCTCTTATGATGAATGGTAAGAATAAGAAGAAGTTTAAGACCAAGAAAGAAAAAAGATATGAGCCTTCTAATTCTTCTGATAGTGATAAGAAGAGAAAAAACTGGCCACTTTATTAAAGACTGTCATAAAAAGAAAAGAGATGAGTCTAATAAGGAAGGTCATGATAACTCTGTTTCTTTACTTGAGTCTCAGGATTATGAAAATTGTGAAGTGATTATGTGTTGTGATTCCCCTGTTGATTATGACTGGATACTTGATTCTGGCTGCACTATGCATGCCACTCCTTACAGAAACTTCTTTAGCTCCTTAACTGAGTGTGATGGAGGGAAAGTTATGTTAGGAGACCACAGTGCCCTAGCTATTAAAGGATTAGGTAAAGTCCCTCTAACTATGTTTGATGGAAATATTAGGATTCTTCAAAATGTTAGGTGGGTTCCGGAATTAAGAAGAAATTTGTTATCTGAGTCAGTTTTTGATGACCTTAAGTGTCAAATTATTACTCATAATGGTATAAGGGAAGTCATCAGAAATGGGACAACTCTTATTAAGGGAATTAAAAGGGGTGGGTTGTATCATGTTATAACTACACCTGAGTTAAATCTCTCCAAAATGGATAATAGTCTGACCTTAGACCAGACAAAAGCTTGGCACAACAGAATGGGACACATAGGTAATAAAGGCTTGAATTATCTGTATAAACATGGTTTAATTGATAAAAAACCAGTGGACTTAATTTTCTGTGAAGATTGTATTTTTGGAAAGAAAACTAATAATTCTTTTTCTAGATCTTCTTATGTAGCCAGCAAACCCCTGGAGTATGTGCACTCCGATTTGTGGGGTCCAGCTCAGGTAAGTACAGTAGGTGGTAAGAGGTATTTTATATCTTTTATTGATCACTACTCTAGGAAAGTGTGGATTTACTTATTAAAAACAAAGGATGAAGCATTCCCTGCCTTTAAGAACTGGAAATCTGTTGTAGAAAAACAATCTGACTTGAAACTAAAGTGCCTTAGAACAGATAATGGCCTTGAATTTTGTAATCACTTGTTTAATGATTTCTGTACTCAAGAAGGGGTCAAAAGACACTTAACAGTGCCTGGAACACCCCAACAAAATGGCACTGCAGAAAGAATGAATAGAACTTTATTAGAAAAGGCTAGATGCATGCTAATAAGTTCAGGATTAAAACATTCCTTGTGGGGAGAAGCTGTTACCACAGCTTCCTACCTCATAAATAGATCACCCTCTTCTGTTATTGAATTTAAAACTCCTCAAGAAATGTGGACTGGCAGAAAACCAAGTATATCTCATTTGAGACCATTTGGTTGTACTGCCTACTCACAAATTTCTCAAGGAAAATTAAAACCAAGAGCTCAGAAGTGTATAATGTTAGGTTACCCTGAGGGAGTAAAAGGATATAAGTTGCTTATAATTCAACCTCATGGCTATAAAGTGATCTTGTCTAGGAGTGTAACATTTAATGAAAAAGACTTTCATTATAAAAATATTCTAACAACTGCAACCAAGAGTACAGGTACCAAAGAAGCAGAGAGTGTAGAAGTGGTGACAAGAAACCAATTCTACATACCAGAAGGACCAAGTGAAGTCCCAGGAGAGGAGGAGTTCGACCTAGGACATCCTTCCATGAGTCAGAATGAATCTGAAGAAGATTCAAGAGCAGCTGAACCAAACTCAAATAAAACCAGCCTGGAAGCTGAGAGTGACATACAACAACCATCAACATTTAGGGGAAGGAATCAGGGAAGTATCCCCCTCTATCACTGATATTCCCTTATATTCTGATGTGCACAATGATAACATTGTGGTGTCTGAGAATAATAATAACTCTAATAATGTGCATGACTTAAATGAATATCAATTAACCAGAGATAGAGCCCCTAGACTTAGAATTCCAAATAAAAAATTCTCTGTGAATAATGTTGAGGTTGTGGCTATGTGTACTGGTCTTGTTGACTATGCTTTCATGACTGCTAATGCGATCAATAATAGCCATACCCATGATACTTATGAGCAAGCTGCTAGGTGTTCTGAGTCTAAGAAATGGCTTAGTGCTATGAATGATGAAATAGACTCTATGATGACTAATAAAACTTGGACTTTAGTGCCCAAACCTGAAAATGCTAGGCTCATTGATTGTAAATGGATTTACAAAATAAAAGAGGGTAATAGTTCTAAGGATCCTCCCAGATACAAAGCTAGGTTAGTAGCCAAAGGTTTTACCCAAAGAGAAGGCATAGATTACAATGACATATTTGCACCTGTGGTTAAATATAAGACCATGAGACTTTTGCTTGCTATGTGTACTGTGTTTGACTGGGAACTAGAACAAATGGATGTTAAGACTGCTTTCTTACATGGTGAATTGGATGAGACAATTTACATGAGACAACCTAAGGGTTTTATTGACATTAAAAATCCTGATCATGCTTGTTTATTAAAAAGGTCTATCTATGGGTTGAAACAATCACCTAGACAATGGAACTTAAAATTTGATGCTTGCATGAAACAATCACCTAGACAATGGAACTTAAAATTTGATGCTTGCATGAAACAATTAGGTTTTCACAGAAGCAGTTATGACACTTGTCTTTATTTTAAGGGTGTTAAGACTAGTTCTCCTTTGTATGTGCTTCTTTATGTGGATGACATTCTTCTTATCAGTAACTCTAAAGTTTTAATTTCTGGTGTTAAGAGAGACTTAAAGTTACACTTTGATATGAAGGATTTAGGTCCTGCCCAAATGATTCTAGGTGTTAGAATAGTTAGAGATAGGAAGAGTAAGCTCATGAGGTTATCTCAGACTGAGTATGTTCAGAAAGTTCTGGATAAATTCAGTATGGATAACTCAAAGCCTACCTCTATACCCTTAGGAGGGCATTTGGAGTTAAGTAAGAATAGTTGTCCTACTGATCCTAAAGATATAGAGCAAATGTCTAGTGTGCCTTATGATGTGGCAGTGGGATCTGTAATGTATGCAATGTTGTGTACACGACCAGATCTTGCTTTTTCAATCAGTGTATTGAGCAGGTTCATGTCCAATCCAGGTAATGACCACTGGTTGGCTATGAAATATGCTCTAAGGTATATTAGTGGGACCAAAGACTTGTGTCTAGTGTATGGTGAGCATACATCTAGGGATGAGTTATTTGGTTATGTGGATTCAGACTATGCTAGTAACAAAGACACTAGAAAGTCTACTACTTCCTACTTTTATACTTGGGCTGGGAATTGCATTTCCTGGAAGACACAGCAACAGTCAGTTGTGGCACTCTCCTCTACAGAGGCAGAGTACATAGCTGCTACTGAAGCTGCTAAAGAAGCCATATGGCTAACTGGGATATTGAATGAAATCCAGTGTGCTACTTATGTACCTGTTTTACATATGGATAGTTAGAGTGCCTTATACTTATGTAAAGACCCTGTTTATCATGAAAGGTCTAAACACATTGATGTGAGGCATCATTTTATTAGAGATCTGATTGAAAAGAAGCAGATAGTTGTTACTAAGATTAAGGGTGACTTAAATCCTGCAGATTTTGGTACTAAGATTGTTACAGCTGACAAGTTTACATTTTGTAGGGACTTCCTGCATATTTGCAGCTGCCCATGATGGAGTGTGAGCCTTGGCCGACGATGGTAGATGTGCCAGAATTCACTCCTAGTTTAGTACGGCTGTGTGTTACATTTAGAACTAGGCTGAGTACGTTTCATGACAATCAAGAGGGCAAATTGTAATGGATGATTGTCATTTTGTTGATGATCAATCCTTAAGTGTTTTGTTCAGATCATTTATGCGTAGTTCAGTTTTGGGCTTTAATCTGTAATTGGGCTTGGTCCACTATTTGAGGCCCAGAAGACAGCTGTGGCCCAGATGCTCGACCCGACCCGTCTGAGGTTGCTGGGGCTCCGCGTTTCACTTGTTGGGCTGAGGTATATAAGCTCTCAACCCAGGTGCTTCTCTCTTATCGAATCATTCTTCTTCTCCGCCTCCATCTGTGAAAGAGAGCTTGTGCTAGGGTTTGGGTTTCCTGAGTGTTCTTGACTGTGGATCGAGGGCTTGATCTCGACAGAAGCAAAGCTTTTGCTTCTAGAGATAACTTCGAGTGGATTGTGTTCTTGCTTGGAGTTGGAGGCCTTTGACGAGTGGTGAAGCTTGCAGATGCTCGACGGAGTTGAGGTTTGGAGGAGATCTGGTCACACGCGTGGTTTAGGGAGTTTCTCTTCTCTTGTTTTACAGATTCTTGTTGTCTCTGTTCTGTGTATTTGATCTGAACTTAGAGCGTTGCTCTCTTGTAAGATTGTGACCTACTTAGTGGATTTGACCATCAATCTTGAGGCCACGGGGAATAGGCTGAGTCCGAACCTCGTTAACAATTCCTTGAGTCATTTACATTCTGCATGTAGTTCTTTGTGCGTGTTTATGGTAATCTGATTCGAATCTAGTTAATCTCACATTTACCAAACATAGCCAAAGTCTACAAATATTTCAAAATGGATAATGAAGGTAGGAAAATGAATATTTGACATTTTCATCCTCAAACTTGACCATGATATATTAAGAAGTTGGACGTAGCTCATGTCCACATACCTTGGAGGCTTTGAACCTTGTTGAGAATAGTGACCTAATTGTATGTGATAATAGATGAACCCCAAATTATCGACCTGCTGGAATATGAATGACAACCCACGAGTTGAATAAGAGGAACGAGAACATTAGTTGAGCTTGTTGAAGTAATGTGTTCATGATCTTTGTAATGTTGCGTGCTAATAAATAACAAAAATCTAGCTTGGATTAGACGGTTTGTAAAACGGTAATGACGAGAGTTTACATAAATGACTAGCTAATTTCTTTATCTTTACATTTGTTTTCACGCTTCACGACTTATAGAAAAGATTACATAATGACGCGCTAACTAACATTCACATCCTAGATCTTGTAAGGATATATCACATATGATGATACGTACATTTGACAAGATGAATATTGGGACGATAGATATTTGAGTTTCAATAACTCCAATGCCTTGAACTTGAGTTCAAGAGAACTGCTTTGCAACAAAGCATGTCACCATCAAACACGTTATGCAGTGTGTTTAAGAAAATCTGGAATATCTTTATTCCTGAAAGAACTAAGTGTTTCCTTTGGCTTATGGTGCAGGGGAAGATTTTGACGAATGTGGAACGTGCCCGTCGTCACCTTGCTAGCTCGGACTCGTGCCCGGGGTGCAATGTTGCGCCGAAGACCATCTCCCATCTTCGTTATGTCCCTAGGGAAGCAAATTCCGTTGCAGATAGCATTACAGAACTTACATCAGTATATAAAGAAGGGCTTTCAAAGTTGCTGTCAACATATTTGATCAAATCCAAACTCTCTACAGTTATTTTTCCATCATGTTCCAAGGCAGGAACCTGAATATGCAAATCTCAATATTCTGTTTTCATGGAAACTCTATTGATATAAAATGTTGCAAGAAAATTAATGATGATGACCTTATTTGCAGGATTCACTTTCTCCTTGTACCAGTCAGGTTTGTTTTGAAGGTTGATTCCAACCAACTCAATCTTATCTTCCAAACCCTAAATTAAAAACAAACACATGAGATTCTTCTGAATATTTTAAGCCAAATTCGAATCAGATTATAATACTAAAAAACCCAGACCTTGTAGTTTCGGGTAATCCAAACTCGTTGAGCATGAGGGCAAGTGTAAGAAGTGAACAGTCTGAATCCATCACCAAAACAATCAATCAAACAAAGTTACCTACCAAGTGTTCGACGAAATGAAAGTTCTTGTAAAAGGGTTAAAAAATGTACCTGGTTTTGCCATCGAAAAGAGTAGGAAGAGGAGATGAGGCGTCTAGAGGAGGAGCAAGAGTACTGCCATTGATAAAATCCTAATGTAATTCATTCTCTGTCATCAAATCATATATGTATATCATAATCTGTCAACCAAATAAGTTCTATATCATTATTATCATGATTTTACCTCTTGTTCGATGGATTTGCTGGTGTCGTTTACAGATTCTGCGCTTAGCATTGTGTTTGTAGTAGATATGCCTCCTTTTGTATATGTTTCCAGAGAATTGATTGCGTTTTTTGTCTGCCTCTGTTTTTGATCTCTCTGTAATCTCTTATTCTGTTTCCTGAATTGAATCTTCTTCTCGTTGCGTTTTTGTTCTAGAATTCAAGTTTTCGCTGTTTCTTTGACAATTCGAGGAAGAAGAAGATGCAGAAGGTTGGAGGCGCGAGTTGTATCGAGAAAATCTTCCGATCGAGGCGCCAACAGCGAGTGTGAGGAGGATGGAGAACAATTAGCGAGAATCAATGGAGAATTCGCAAGTTTGAGCCGTCGGCGGAGGATGAACAAGTCGGCGGAGTATGAATGGAGAATGTCGGCGTGGGAGCGTTTTAATTTGGGGAAGAAGGTCAGTAATGAGATTTTACAGATTTAATTTTTCTTTATTGCTTATATAGTAGGGTATTTTGTTAACACTTAATAAAGTGATGCAGAAACTTAAAAAACATAAGAGTTTTGGGGTACTTACCCAAAAACTGGTTTAACGGATTTACTTCTTAAATCTCAATAAAACGAACATTTGATAAAGTCAGGACTCACGAGCACATGCTCGAAAGGATGGGTGGCTGTCAAAATTGGACCCGACCCGAAAAGCCCGACCGGTCTGGCCGAAAAAAAGCTCGACCGAAACCCGAAAAAATTAAAAATGTTCATGTCCGAGACGAACCCGACCCGACTTAATCCGAAGCCCGAAAAGTGTCTTAATAGATTATCCCGTTTTTAGTCCGAAACCCGAAAGCGCCCGACCTAAAATTGTCCGAAGTCCGATATTGTCCGACCATAACTTGTCAAAAGCCCGATAGGGTTTGACCCGAAATTGCCCGAAGTCCAAGATTGTCCGACCCGAAATTGTCTGAACCCGAAATTGTCCGAGACCCGAAACTGTCCGAGACCCGAAACTGTCCGACCGGAGATTGTCCGAAACCCGAAATTGTCAATTTATTTGTAAACTTGACGTGACGATCGATTATTCATCACTTTCATTTGCATAAATTATATGATGTAATATATTGTGTCTATTTGTTTTGTTATCGAGACATATTTGTCTTGGATTGGATTTATATGCAATTTTGCATAAATTTTGTGCCTTTTAGATAGGACATAACCCATAATTTATGCAAATGAAAGAGACCATAACCCAACCACATTCACCATTAAAAAATATATGTATATACCCCTAGATTTGCTATGATATTAACATATCGGTGAGACAAAAAAGAATCTAAAATTCACAAAAGCTCCAGCAAGCAACAACTAGTAGTCTAGCGTCAAAAGAGCATTCAACAAAAGCACCCGCAACATTCAGCAAATCAATTCCCAAGTTACTGCTGGAGATTATCAAAATTCTGAGAAAAGAAGATAAAATAATCAAGATAAGACATGATATTCATAACCATACAAGTCAAGGAAATACTATAAAAGAGTCATGAGCTTACCAACTTTGATATACACAAAACAGAATCCAATCAAAGTCTTCTTCTATCTTCCAAGTTCCAACTACTACTTGTACCACCAAGAAAATAAATAATAACAAATTATATAAGAGAGCGGAAGTTGAGAGTAATCTGCAAATGAATACTATAACGTTTTTAGGTTAGAATGTTGATTTACCTTGTCACATGAATCGTTTGATGACACCTTCAAACATATTCCTTCTTGGCTGAAATCTAATCACATAAAGTTACAAGTTAGTATAGAATAAATACTCCAAAATAATAACAAAATAAAAGTAAGTTAATTTTATTATAAATTACATGTTAGTATAGAATAAATACTCCAAAGTAATAACAAAACAAAAATCAATTATATTATTATAGATGTTTACCATCATATCCAGTTAACCAATTATACCAAGGCATTGACATTTTCATCAGTTAGCGAACTTCGAATTTTATTCAAGATCCTTCCTCCCATGCTAAATGTTGACTCAGAACCAACAGAAGTTATAGGAATAGCTAATATATCCCTTGCCATAGAAGAAAGTACTAGAAAACTTGTTGAGGTTTTTTTCCAATGACTAAGCACACTATCCAGAAGTCCATTGAGATTCTTGAGAAATAGAATGCATAGCATCTTTTCAGATTTCAGAAGCGTGATTTTAGGGAATTTGAACAAGGAAAACTTAGATGCATATAAACTACTATTACAGATGCAAGCTGGTGTTTATAGATGTAACAAAATACTCAAGACTCGGTTAAGAAAATTGAACAGCCTTCATAGCATGTAAAATTAAGAGGCACTAATTCAGATACAGGGTGGTTTATGGATCAGTCCTTATATTACAACAAAAACTAAAAGTTAACATACTTAAAAATTGCATACTCCATAAATATCACATAAAAAACTATATAGGAAAGCAAATAAAATCACATACCTTAAGGTCATCATAATAATTTTGTGTTTGACTTGAACTTTGAGCATCAGTAAGATCACTAACTCCAACAATCCTTTGATACTCTATAAAAAGTTCTTTCAACTGATTATACACTTCAGCTGCCCTCTTATCTCCTTCCTCCATTCCATGTATTTTTGTCAAAGCATACTTCACAAAAGCAAACTTATATTGTGGATCGAAGATAAGTGCAAATAAAAGAACCATCACAAATTCATCCCAATATTTTTTGAACTTTTCCATCATCTCACTTGCTGCAAGACTAACATCAACTGCATTAGGATCAACCATATCGACATCAAACGCAGCAGCAGTAGTAGCACAATCATCATTAGCAGTACAATCATCATCAACAACAGCACAATCAACAGATTCAAACAAACCATCATCCATTGATTTTTGAAGGCAAGCCCTGATTACATACACTTTAGGAAAATACAGATTTGCAGTAGGATAATCACTTCCAGAAAACAGCGTTGTTATATCATAAAAAGGCTCTAGCAGTCCACAAAGCCTTTCAATTTTCATCCATTCATCCTGAGAAAGAGAATACTTAGGAGCTAGAGAACATTCCCAACAAAATAACTATCAATAGCCTCCCGATATTTCAATGCTCTATCCAACATGATAAATGTAGAATTCCATCTGGTAGCAACATCCAACCACAAACCACCAGAATAAGAAATCTTATGTCTTTTACACAAAACATGAAATTTGATTTTTCTAGCTTCTGAACCATCAATATACTTAATGCCCTCTCTAAGCTTTGATATTGAACGATCAACCACTTTAAGACCTTTCTTGAGAATAAGATTCAGTACGTGTGCAACACAACGAATATGAAAAATGCTTCCCCTTGCCTGGCAAATCCTTAAGTACCCCTTTTTTCAAATTCATGACCATCTTATCCATGTTGCTAGCATTATCAATAGTTAAAGAGAATATCTTCTTATCAATTCCCCAGTCCATCAGAACATCTGATAATTCTATAGACAATTCATACCCACCATGAGGAGGAGCACAATGCCTAAATGAAAGTAATTTGCTATGCAACTCCCAGAATTCATCAATATAGTGAGCAGTCACACACATATATCCCCGATATGTACATACAGTCCATAAATCAGTTGTTAGACATATCCTACCAGGAAGATGCATTAGAACACTCATAGTTTTCTAGTTGCCTCCGCCGGTGGTCCGGTGGAGGTTCGGCGGTGGTCCAATAATAAATGAAAAAGTTAAAGTATAAAAATAAATGAAAATTTAAGTCTAATTCAAATTGGTGAACATTTAAATATAATGTGATGAACATTCTGTTGATGAACATTTAATTATAATGTGATGAACATTCTGTTGGTGAACATGTAAGTAAAATGTGATGAACATTCAGTAGAGTATATCAAAATGAACGTTTATCAACATTTTGATGAACATTTATGAACAACGTGATGAACATTTAAGCTAATTGTAATGAATTTTTTAGTAATGAACATTTTATTAAATGCTTATGAACATTTAAAGATGTTTGATGAACATTTAAGTATGAGATGATGAACATTTAGGTAATTTTTGATGAAGATCAAGTGTTTTTTTACTCGAAGTTATATTAAAGTGGTGTTCCACATAAGTGGTGGTCCGGTGGTCCGACGGTGGCTTGATGGTGGGTTAGTGGTGGTGCGGTCGTGTTGGTCTGGTGGTGGTCCGGCGGTGGTCCGCCGTTTGTCCAAATAACATAACCATTTAAGTGTAATAAACTTGGTGAACATTTAAAAATAATTTGATGAACATTTAAGTATAATGTGATGAACATTCAGTAGAGTATACCAAATGAACATTTATCAACATTTTGATGAACACGTATGAACAACGTGATGAACATTTAAGCCGATTGTAATAAACTTTAAGTAATGAACATTTTATTAAATTCTTGTGAACATTGAAGTATGAGATGATGAACATTTAAGTATGAGATAACATTTAGGTGATTTTTGTTGAAAATTAAGTGTGTTTTTAAAAGAAATTATATTAAAGTGGTGTTCCACATAAGTGGTGGTCCGGTGGTTGCTTGATGGTGGGTCAGTGGTGGTGCGGTGGTGGTTCGCCGTTTGTCCAAATAGCATAAACATTTAAGTGTAACAAACTTGGTGAACATTTAAATATAATTTGATGAACATTCAGTTGATGAACATTTAAGTATAATGTGATGAACATTCAGTTGGTGGACATTTAAGTATAATATGATAAACATTCAATTGATGAACATTTAAGTAGAATGTGATGAACATTCAACTGATGAACATTTAAGTATAATGTAATGAACATTCAGTAGAGTATATACAAATGAACATTTATGAACATTGTGATGAACATTTATGAACAACGTGATGAACATTTAGTAATAAATAATCTTTGTGACAATTTTATTCCGACGAGGCCCAAAGGTGGTCCGGCGGTGGTTGAAGGTGGTCGGAGGTGGTCCGGCGGAGGTCCGACAGAGGTCGGGGGTGGTTCGGCGGTGGTCCGACGGTCCGGCGGTGTTCTGGCGGAAGTCCGACGGTGGTCCGGAGGAAGTCCAACGGTGGTGACAAGGGGTGTCACGTGTTATCATATAGGCTCTTGGATCTCTCTTTATTCAAGGCTCCACAATCATTCTCATTTATCATTTTAACAACTATTATTACATGACACTTTCCATGACTTATACCTAAGTTTATAAATCACCCCCCCTTTACCAAAAACACAAGGCTAAGAATCACTCAAACTCATCGTCTCAGCTATGCTCGCATCCTAGTGGAAATTTCTCCCAATGACAAGCTTGTTCGTGAGCTAATTTTTCAAGGACTTGATAAAGAAATAGTCAGTCAAGAACTCATCTACAATTGACTCTTCGGACCTCTTTACCCATAAGTTAATAAAGATAAAATGGAACTCATGCCCCAACGGTTCATGGGCTAATAGGTATATGGTGACAACTTGTGCCCCGATAACCGATAACAATAGATTCTTCGTTGATTAGCCAATCTTAGTAAGACACTCACATTCCCCAAAAACTGCTCTCAAGAAAGAGAATTAAAATCAACGCGCTACGCAGTAAGGCATGTCGCCATCAAACACTTACGTATCAACCTGTTGATGCTCGAGTCTGCCTCTAATGCCAAGCAGAACTTTGTGGACCAATGTTGAAGCGACACACAAACGCCTCCCACGCCTACCGATTCAACCAAACAACATGCAACACTGGCCATGAAAGTTACATGATCCACAAACAACTCAACTCCTCATGAATGAAGCCAAATTAAAGTAGTGAAGGTCTCTTTTAAATATCTATTCCTCACAATAAACAACATTTGCCATTACATATAGAACAAAGATCACATCAGCCTTGGCATTTTTAGACTTCTCTAGCAGAACATGTCTCTTTAAACACGTGACACATTATAATGTGTACCCTTATTGACATTACTCTTACACAACACATACATACTTCAATTCTCACTACTAAAGCCGAAAATCCACCTTATTATGAGTTTATAGCTGCTCGTTGTCGGAAATTCACTTCTGAGCCTATCGAACGAAAAAACACCATAAACGAGCAATTATTTAAAAGAACTAAGAAGGCAAAGAAAATACACAATAAAGAATTTGTGAGATGATAACATACCAGAAAGCGATTTTTGTAGAAGGAAAGAAGATATTCAGGATCACTTTTGGTTTTCTTGTATGCTTCAATCTTGTTCAGCTCCTACAAGATTGTTACAAACAAAATTGCGTCATCGATAAGCCAAAAATTAAATTAGATGTAGAACTAGAATGCACAACAAATTGTTGCTTGAAAATATATTTACACTTTTCGAAGAAGAAAAAAATACCTCCACCCATTCAGCCAGTTTAGGCCTTCCGGCAGTCGGATCATACTTCCAAACATCAGCAAGAACCAATTGAAACCTCTCAATGAATGGAGCATAAGCAATGTCAACCTGAATCCCGAAATCATACAGTCAGCTAAACCGATCATACGAGTAAAACTATTTTTTTATTGTTCTTCATTGACAATGAATTCCGTAGTTAAAACAGAGCTACTTACCAAACTGAACTGCCCAAGAAAAAAAGGTCCATCACCAAATTTCTGAAGAGCTTTCTCTAGATGATCAAATTCAGCATCTGGGTATATTTACAACTCAGTCTATCAAATTTAATCCACATTATTTCCAGTAAATATGATTAAAAAAAAGTCAGTTAGCTTCAAGCTTACCAGCAATTTTCGTAGTGTCTTCTGCTTTAAATGAGCCATACATCTTTGGAACGAATTCGCCGACATTAGTCAACAATTCCTCACCAAACTCTCTTTTTGCTGGTTCCTATTATCAACAAATTTTCAGCTTTGGTAGTTTACATTCTTAATTTAGAAGAAGAAAAAGAGGGAACAGAACTTACATCAGGAAATAAAGAAGGGCCTTCAAAGTTGCTGTCAACATATTTGACCAAATCCAAACTCTCTACAGTTATTTTTCCATCATGCTCCAAGGCAGGCACCTGAATATGCAAATTTCAATACTTAAGAGTTGACCTCACAAAATGCTGCAAGAAAATTAATGATGATGACCTTATTTGCAGGATTCACTATCTCTTTGTACCATTCAGGTCGGTTTTGAAGGTTGATTCCCACCAACTCAATTTTGTCTTCCAAACCCTAGAATAAAAACAAAAACATGAGATTCTTCTGATTATTTTAAGCCAAATTCGAATCAGATTATAATATTACCTTGTAGTTTCGGGTAATCCAAACTCGCTGGGCAAAAGGGCAAGTGTAAGAAGTGAACAATCTGATCACATCACATCACCAAAACAATCGATCAAACAAAGTTGCCCACCAAGTGTTCGACGAAATGATTTCTCTTGTTTAAGGGTTAGAAAAAGTACCTGGTTTTGCCGTCGAAGAGAGTCGGAGGAGGCGAAGAGGCGTCTAGAGGAGGAGGAAGAGTAGCTGCTGCCATTGATGAAAATTTAGAGTTTCTGTGTTTGGTGGGCTTGTGCGATGAAGATCGAAGAATCAATACCAAACCATTTTTTCCGTTATATAGTGTTTGAGAAAAGAGACACGTGTCGATGCTGACGCGAGCGATGACGATATCGAATAATATCGACTTGTATTAGTTGTATATAATTGCTTCTCTTTGACATTATATATTTCGATGGATAATGAAGTTAGTAAATGTTTGACATTTTAATCGTCAAATTTGACCATGAAATATTAAGAAGTTGGACGTAGCTAGGGATGGAAATTATCCGTGTGTCCGGTCCATCCACGAACCCGATTCGAATATACGGATTAAAATCCTAAGGTAGACGGATGGATCAACGGATAGATGGATGGGTCATGGAGCGGATATGGATTGAGGTTCATCCAACCCACGATCCGCGATCCGATCCTACCCACGATCCGCGATCCGATCCTACCCGCATAACCCATATAATATTTAACATATATAAAATATTTTATATTTCTTAAAATTTTATAATATGTAATTTATATGATAAAAAAATAAAAAACTCTTCTAAGTTGTAACTTAATTGTAACATTAATGTTTTATCTCATGTTCTCTTAGTTATCTCCAACGCCATAAACACTAGGTGATTTTAGTTTTGAGTTATCTCCTCTCCTCTCTTGATCAATTTTTCTCCTCTGGTCTTCGACTCTATGTCCAATTTATCGTGCCTCTTTCGTATGCTTATATTTTTGTTTTTTTATATGCTATATACATTTTAGAATACAAAATAAGATAACCCGTATATCTCACACGATCCATCCATGAACCCGATGGATTAAGATAGATTGGATGTGGATTGAGGGTTTTGCGGATGACGAAGGGGTTGGATGGTAAAAATTTATACGGGTTGGATGGTGGTATGGGTAAATCCACCCACCACCCGATCCATTTTCATCCCTAGACGTAGCTCATGTCCACGTACCTTGGAGGCTCTGGACATTGTCGAGAAGGTGGTAACTTCAATTAGTTAACAAGGTTTTAAAAAACTAGATCAATTTGTTTTATACGATAGTGAACTAATTGTACGTGATTATTGACGTAGTTCGAGATTATCGACGTGTTGGAATATGAATATAACCCGCGAGCAATACAAGAAACACATCGATATTGAAATAGGAGGGATGAGAAGATATGGTGAGCGCTTCCTGTTGCAACCCGGGAAACGGGTTGGTCGAGTTGAATCTAATTAGCCTTGGTTATCGAGAAGACCGCACTCTTTATTGATTTGAATCGAAAGATTACAAGCCGACGAGTTTGAATATACCCGAGGACCTTCACAAACCTCCAGCCTTAAGTCGACATTTCAGAGTCGGGCCGAAGATCTTTCAAATAAACGCTATACATACCTATTTATAGAAGAAGCAAACCAACTAGATTAAGTTTCGTTCAGCTGCTTGTCAGCTACCTGGTTGTATTATGAGTGATTCCATATGAATTTAGCCGAGCTCTCTTTTGTTACGGATTTGCTTCCTTTTGTTTTGTTTTATTTTATTTCCTTATTTATTATTTCCTTTTAGGATTTATCTTTTACCATACTTTTAAGGTTAGATTTCTATATATTGTTTAGACCTAGTTTTAGAGAGGAGTCTTCTTCTGAACCTTTTTTTCCTTTTTTTTTGTTTTAGAGTTGGCTAGACAATTGAAGCTTTCGTTTATATTTGGTTGTGAGCTCAGATTCTAAACTCTTGTTCTATTTTCTATTTGGATTGTATTAATTCTCTTGTGCTTATGGGATTGAATCTACGGGCCTTGCTAGGATAGTATTCCGGGTTGGAACTCTTATCACCTACGGGTAGTTGTATTCATCATATGATTTCTATTGGTTTTGCTAGATTGATCACCTAGTTTGATTGATAGTTTTCTATTGCTAGACTAGGAATAGACGGTGGAATTCCTTGTCATTGTAGCATCCATAATTGCATGATCTGGTAGTTGATTGCTTTTGTGAAAGAGAATTGATTGCATGTTTAATACTTGACGGTTGTAAGTTATTGCATGCATCCTTATGATTCTTGCGCTCTTTGCTGCTATTTGATTTAACCTTGAGAGATTTCCTTGGTTGTTGAATAGTAAGTATTATCAGGACCGGTTGCCCTGCTGATATACTTAAGATCGGAATAGGAACAACCAGATTGAATGAACTTGAGATATCTATGATCAACCTGACAAACTGAAAGTAGATATTTGTCTAGCTAGACTATTTATCTTTTTATTGTTTTCTTAGTTAGATAGATTACCGCAATAACCCCCCTTCGTCTTTGTTATCAATTGGTGAATGATTATGCAAATAAGATATATAACTTGATTCTCTGTGTGATTCGACCCTTACTTATCAAAGCTACATTAGTTAGGTGTTTAAGGTTTATTTTGATTAGGCACGACGACTTTAGCCTCATCAAGCGCGGTTGAGATTCTGAAGCAAGCGTGTCGAACGAGGTACCATCACAACCCCATGGTCCACCCGTGAATGTTCATGGGTGGACTATTTAGAATGGAGACCGAGATTCAATGCATGCTTGCTTCTTCTATCGTTCTCGGTCTTTATTTCTTTTTTCCTGCAAGAATTCGAAGAAAGTGTTTCCAAGTGTTGGTTAAGTACTCCGATCGCGAGCTCGAAGTACTCAACCAATGCTTGTTAACGCGCTACAACATAAACGTGGTGACAATTCTTTACTTACGTTTCACATGAAGGAATGAGCGTCCGAAATAGCGCGCTGAAGCTTGTAGCAAGCACGACGACATTCCCAAGGCATATGCTTGAGGGACATCGTCAGTACGGAGTTAGCACAACGAAAACCCAGGGACATCACCCGCTTGAAGTAGCGCGACGGCTGCCCCAAGAGTAGTCTCGGGGGTCAACGCCCGCTTGATGTAGCGCAGTGGGATTCTGGGAACATCGTTTGCTGTGAACTAGAGACCAACAACATGATGGCATCCCCAAGCCGAGCTTGGGGGTTCCCACATCTTTTGTGAGCCCCTGATGCGAGATGAACAACGCGGTGGCAATTCTAAGCGAAGGCTTAGAAGTCTCACAACGGCCTTTTGTAAATAACACGGTGGCAATTCTAAGCGGAAGCTTAGAAGTTTCACACCCGCCTTCAAAATACGCGATGACACCTCCAATTCCGTCGCCCGTTAAACTTGAACGCAAACGGAAACAAAACGAGATGGTTTAAGATTTGTACCTTTAGAAGCGTAACGAACACATGTACGTTGAGTACGCGTTCCCTTTGCACACAATTACTTTGCTTAATAACACACTTTCAAAATTAAGAATTGTGGCCATCACCTTCAAATCTTCCTCACCTTATGCAAGGCCTAACTGTTTTGTTTGTTTCAGATGCCATCCCACTTTCCGTCTAATGGACCGCACGATGGAGGGTTTCGTCCAACTTTTCTTTTCTCCTTGCTCTTCTGTTTATCCTCCTAAACCTTACCTTCGAACTCTTTTTCTCCTGATTTGATTCCAGATTTGGATTCCTTGCATCCAAATTAGTTAAAATAGACTCTTGAATCGTTTAAATCCGTTACCGAACGACATCGATTCGACTCCGAAGATTGTAAGTCGTCCTCGCATGGCACTTCAGGAACGCACTGTTTGATGCAATTTCTGCTGAATTACGCCATCGTTTACTGTGATTCTTGACCCTATACTGTGGAGCTCTTCGATACGAAGCCGTAGCCGCAAATGGGGATCAATTCCAACTCCTGGCAAACCCGTACGAGTCCTCCGAAGTCGACAACGATCTTCACCGCGTTAACTTGTTTTTGCAATGTTTCACATGTTGTGCAGCGCGTTAAACTTCCCTCCATGTTAGTATTGGCTTTATTGGGCCTATCAGTTTTGTTGTTGGGCTTAGGGTTATTTAGCACTATATATAGCGGCTTATATGTAAACCCTAATTGTACAAAAAAAAAACTGTAATCTGCCTCCGTATAATCTGATCTCCCTCTCCTGGGGACGTAGCCAAATTTGGTGAACCACGTAAACCTCTGTGTCTTTCTTGTGTTTATTGTTCTTGTTTCGATTCTGTTACAACACTCCATGAATATCTTACTCTGCCAGCGTTATCAGAGAGGAAATGCTCAATCTTCCAGATGCCATGAAACTGCCGCACCTGCCCAGCTATGAACGTTGGCTTGTTCCCTGCCATCACCGGACCCCCAAAAACCATGGCGTTTCTCCACTTCCACACCCACCAACTACAGTAGCGAAGACCGTGGCACTCTCATCCGCACAGTGGAATTTATACCGGTTCCGGATGTTCTTGGACAACCAAGTGAGGGGGTCATCGGCGAAGAATTCCTGATCAGTATCGGGGGGAATCAGAGCTTTCCAAATCAACTTAGAATCCGGACAATCCCGAAAGAGGTGAATAATGGTTTCACTCGGGTCACCACATCTCGGGCATCTGGCATCAAGAGTGATGTGCCGCCACCGTCTTTCCGCATTAGTGAGGATCTTACCCTTAATGACTAACCAGAGGAAGTAGCGAATGCGCTCAGGCACCTTAATGCCCCAGATCATCTTAATAAGCCCAGTGACCGGGTCGTCCATGGCCATAACGGAGGGACCCATCAACAAAGTATACGCAGAGGACACCGTGCACACACCTGAAGAGGAGGGGTTCCAGGAGAGGGTGTCTGGGCTTAAGTTGTGATCACCAATGCCCGTGGAAGCCAAGATCATGAGCACCGCAGTAGGAAGATGAGCGCTCAGTCTAGGCCAGTCCCAACCCAAGTTAACATCCCATAAGTCTCTAACCGAATCCTCTTTGCCAGGAACAACATCAAAGTCGTTGCAAAGGGTCTCAAGGGGCGAATCGGTGATCCACCTGTCTTTCCAGAACCTACACGACCGGCCATCTCCAATAGAGAGTCTCACACCTTTCTTGATAACCTCAACAATACCCGCTTTGATGCTGCGCCAGAGAAACGAGGATTTAGTCTTCCTGGACAAAGTGAGGTTGGCCCCCATGGAAAGTGATGCCATATTTAGCCTTGACAAGGTCACCCCAGGCACCATGTTCACCTGTCATTAACTGCTACCCCATTTTGCCAAGGAGCGCCATGTTCATATTCTGAGCCATTCGGATCCCGAATCCCCCCTGTTTCTTAGGACGACATATATCTTACCATTTAGCAAGGTGGACTTTTCTCTGCCCCTCTTTTTCACCCCAAATGAAGGACCGACAGATCTTGTCTAACTCATCACACGTGTGGCTCAGAAGTTTCATCGAGTTCATGGTATAGTAAGGGAGGGTGGAGATAACTGACTTGGCGAGAGTAACTCTCCCCGCAAAGCTCAAGGTGGTCACTTTCCAACCTGACAGTTTGGCCCTAGCCCTAAGCAGAAGGTCCTCGAAAGTGTCCTTAGTGGCTTTACCATTTAAAATAGGGACACCGAGGTACTTGCCGATGTTGCGGGTCACATTCATCCCACTTTCGATCTCAAGATCATTCGCCAAATCACGGGACACATTAGTAGAGATGAACAACTGGGATTTGGACGTGCTCACAATTTGACCGGAGGCACTGCAGAACTGTTTGAGGCAGTCCATAACAACCTTCCTCTGTGAGACCGAAGCTTCCGCCATAAGGACGATATCGTCCGCGAAAAACAGGTGCGAGAGTGGTGGAGTACCATGGCAAATCACAATAGGTTTCCAGCGACCCGCAACAACTTCTTGGTTGATAAGGTGACTAAGTCGCTCGATACACACCATGAAGAGGTAAGGGGAGATCGGGTCTCCTTGGCGAACCCCTCGGGTAGGAGTGAACGAGGTCGTAGCATCACCATTCCATAGAATACTCATATTAGTCGAGGAAATACACCCTTCGATCCACTTGGTCCAACAATCCGGTAAGCCCATATCCGAGTAGTGTCGAGAATAAAATCACACCGAAGGCGGTCGTACGCCTTCTCGAGATCCAATTTAAGAATCATCCATTTCTTTCCCCCCGTCTTGAGCTTCAGAGAATGGACAGTTTCTTGCAAGAGGGTGACATTATCATGGATTGACCGACCCGACAAAAAACTGCTTTGATGGGGACCAATAAGCTTACAGAGGATGGGTTGGAGCCGTTTCACCATAACTTTGGTAATAACCTTATAAATGACGTTGCACTAGCTAATGGGGCGGAACTGAGAGATAGCTTCGGGCTTGGCCACTTTACCAATGAGAGCAATTAATGTGTCATTGACCCCAGCCGGGAGCTGCGCAGAGATGAAGAAAGCATGGACAGCCCTACAGACCGACTTCCCCACAGGGCTCCAACAGGCTTTGTAGAACCTCGACTGAAAACCATCTTTACCGGGAGCCTTAAAAGACCCCATCTGCTTCATAGCGGCCCAAATATCCTCATTCAGGAACGGTCTACAAAGGTCACTAGTGTCCTCCACACTGATCTCTGGGAAGCCTCCACTCAGCATGGGCGTGAAAGCAACATCCTCGGGAGGTAGAGTATACAGATTAGAGAAGAAATCCTTCGCAACTTTCTCAATGGCCTCATGATCACTGACCCACTCATCATCTGAAATGCGCAAAGCCTTGACTTTGTTTTTTTGCCGCCTGATAATAGTGCTCGTGTGGAAAAATTTGGTATTACGATCACCCAACTTAACCCAGTTTTCCCGAGCTTTTTGAAACCACATGATCTCCTCCTGGGCCAGAACATCCTGCAACTTAGCCTTGAGCTCAACCTCCAGAGAGACAAGTCCACTGCTGATCCGGTTCTCTAAAGCCCTCTGAATACCATTGATTCTAGCAACCAGGGAGGACTTGCGATTGTCGATGTGACCAAAGACATTGCGATTCCAGGAGGTGAGTTTCTGCTTAAGACCTTCAAGGGTGATGTGAGTCTCGCTGTTGGAATCCCAGTTGGACTGCAGGAAAGCTTAGAATTCCGTGTGGACGAGCCAGGCCGCTTCGAAGCGGAAAGGGCGCCTCTGAAGAGAATTCTTGGGGTTCCCGTGAGGGAGAAGAGAAAGGAGCAGCGGGTTATGATCTGAGCCGATGGCCGGGAGATTAGTAACATCAGCATCACTCCACTGAAGACGACCGGTCAAATTAGTCAGAACCCTGTCCAATCTCTTGGCAACTTTAGTCTCCAGAGTAACACCTCTGATCCAGGTAAAATGAGAACCATGAGCGCCAAGGTCAATGAGGTTCAAGTCATCGATCCACTTAGCAAAGATGTCCGAATCCGGCGAGAGCATGTGCACACCTCTCATCCTCTCATCCAGCGAACAAATGGTATTGAAGTCACCACCAATAAAGAGGGCTTCGTCAATATCTTTAAGAGTCCGCAACAACTCAGGCCAAAGAAGACTTCGCCGCTCAGGCGAGGGGGGAGCGTAGACAACCACCAAATGCCAACGACGGTTATCCTTAGAGATGCAGACATGGATGAAATGATCATGGATGAGCTTGACTTGTAGATCAAAATTGTCATCGTTCCAAAGGAGCCACAGGCCACCAGAGAAGCCCACAACTTCAACGCGGACGAAGTGAGCAAAGTCGAGGCGAGCACAAACCTTATCCGCTCGCACACCAGAGATCCGGGGCTCACTGATTGCGAGAATATCAACCCGATGACGCTTGAGGAGATAGCGAATAGCACCACGGAAGCCAGAACCACCCGCTCCCTGGACGTTCCAAATAATGGCATTCATAGGGATACTGCAGCGGGGGTGGGCGGTGAAACGGAGGCATTAAGCCTCGGAGGAGGGGCTCTCCTCACCATTCGACCCAGCGTCGTCTCCCATGATTTCATCTCCACTGTCATGATGGCCATCCAATTTCCCATTCGCATCCACCTTGATGAGCGCCGCACCAGTCAAAGAAGCACTGGCCGCTAAGTCAGGGGGAATAGCATCTCTGTTAATCACCGAATTAACCACAGGTGAGGGATTGGGATTGGGTTTGGGATTTGGATTTTGAGATTGGGAAAAAGAAACAGGCCGGGCAGCAAGAATAATTGGGCCGCCCGTATTCTGTTGAGGTTATCCCAAGTAACATCAATGGTCCGGGCTCTCTTAAGGGTCCCTGATTTAAGTGGGCCTTCATCAGATTGGGCTTCCTGGACCAAGGCCTTTTTCCCTTTTTGGGCTTTAGAAAACTTCCCTCCCTTACTGGACCCAGCATTGGCATTCGAGAGTTGACCCTCGCCCTTCTTCTCTGCAGACTGGAAAAAGAAGCCTTTCCCGCCTTTCTGTCCTTGATCAGTACCCTTGTTTGGCGTTTTGCCCTGATTTCCTCCTTTCGTACCATATTTAGCCCCTCCCATTTCTTTCACTTCTCCAACGGTCTCCCCTCTTTTATCCTCTTTGGACGAACCCTCCCCAGTCCCAAAGATAGCGTACCTGTTCCCAACAAGCTTCTGTCCTTGCTTCGCTAGTGCTCTCTGTTCTGTAGCACGTCCCGAGGTCTGACGACGCTGCTGCTTGGGCTTGGCCATGATCCAGTCCCCCAGGCCTCTAATTTTGTCCGGATTAATCACCGGAGGGTACGAGCATCCCGGCGGGGGAGGGGGCGAAGGGTCCACTTTTTTGAGCGTTGGACAGTCCTTCTCCAAGTGCCCTTGCCTGCCGCATTCCACACATATGTCACCAAGGCCTTCGTATTCGACTAAGATCAGCTCACCATTAACCCAAATAGCACCACTGAGCGGCTTCGTTAGGTCTAATTCCACACAAGCCCTAGCAAACTTCCCCCTAGTAGCTTGGATGGTATTCCGATCAACCCGCAGAGGTTTCTCGATGCTCTCAGCAATGAGCCTAATGATACGCTCATCGTAAAGAACCACCCGAAGATTAGTGAATCTGACCCAGGCGCATATGGACAGGACGCCATCACTGACTGGGTTGAACTCAGGCACCCAATTCCTAACCATCAGACATTGCCCATAGATAGTCCAGGGGCCAACAGAGAGGGCATTGAAGTGGTCTTCCACAGCCTCAAATCGCACAATGGAGTATCTGTTGGTCAAGTCAACAATGGTGAACCTCGCTTTGGGACGCCACATCTCGCGAAGTCTGCGTTCAAGTGTGAGATAGGCAATAGCAGGCCCTAGCAACTTGATGATGACACACTTCTCCCAGTTGAGCGCCAATCTGTCGATGATCGCTTTGTCGATAGTAACCTCCGGGATCCCCTTTTCGTCCAAAGGGAGCTCTATCCGGATCTTCTCACGCATAAATTCGTCACTAACATTGTTATCAACGAGCTGAGGGACTCCGCTAGCAAGTTTATCCTGGAAAGAGACCGTCGGGAGAGAACTGGACTCCTCCCCCACCGCAACCAACACAGTGCAAGGAGGACCAGACTCAACCGACATGGGCTCTTGCAGCGGTGGAGTCAGCTGGGCTGGAGGAGCATCACTAACTAAGTTCTCCTTCAAGCTCAACGTCGCCTTAGAAGGGGGGAAGAGCAGGCCACTCCATAAGTTGGAGGGTAGGGCTTTCAGTACCCTGCGGTGAGGCGATTTACACAACCATGTCATCCTGGGAGGAACCTTCTAAAGGAGGGTCCCCTGGCGGCGGAATTCTAGCCGTGGGGTCAAGCATAGACACCTCGGGGGAGACCGTGGTTGTCGGACACATGGGTGGGGCGAAGGCTTCTCTCTCTAGGCAAGAGAGAACTCCCTGAGTTCGAGAGTCAAAACTTTGATCTCTTCTCCGAGGAGGCGAGGAGGGTATTAGGGGTGAGGAAAATTTGGGTCGACAATATCACTATTGGTTTAAAAAAACTGTCAGTTTCTGAGGACTTGAATCCGTTGCGCAATCTGTGCGTATGCTTTCCTGATACTTGCATTTGAACATTATACTTTTATTTTTTTAAATAATTGATCTTGCATTTATGGTTTTGTATCAAGGCTTGGATGCCAAAGCGAATAGAATTTGCCCCGAATGATGTGGAGATCCTGGATATTTTAGCAGCTAAATTCGCCCCAAAACGTTACATCTCTCGCCAAGGCTATCTTCATCGGGATTGCCTCGTCCAATTCCGTCACATCTAATGGAAACTCAATTATATCCCCGACACTCTTGTGTTGCTCACTTTTTCCTTCCCTGGTCTTCATTTGTTCCCCGATCCTCCTATTTTGATTTGTAATACGATGTGAAACTTCGTGGGTTCATGGTCACACTATGTGGTGTCATGGGACAATCACAGACTGTCTGGGGTAAAGTCTAGTTAAGTGGGATCCAGAACATACATAAGCGCAACGTGCGCATTAGGCCCAACATATAAGCTCATGAAATTCCATCATAAAATCAATTAACAATAGGAGTAATTCATACGTTTTCGGGAAATGTTTAACATATGTTTTCGGGATTAGCCAAATTCCATCTTATTTTAGCTTGATTTCGTTTCTTTTGATAAGTTTAGAGAGACTCGCCTCTCTTTTTGGAAAAAAAAAAAGAATACATAATTTGTGTACATGTAAACAAATTTTACAAAATACTCCGGGTTCATGCTACTATTTCTATAACGGACTATATAGTTTTCACATTTCAAGAAATTAGACACAAGAAAAGTAAGTGTTTAAGTGGCGGAAATGGATGGGCGCCGCCTAATCTCGGCCTTAATCATTTATTTCGCTCACTATCACACTTCCCTCGCCGAACATCACTCTCTCCGTGGCGTTCATCCTCTAGGTTATTATTCTCTCTTTCTGTATTCTACGATTTTCCATTCGATTTGGTGATCGATTGCGATATTCTGAATCTGTTGAATCGGATCGAAAGCTTGTGTTAATTGATACATTTTTGTGAAATTAGATGAGAATTACTTCGATTCGAAGGTGATAAAGTGTAAGGACGGATTCAATTCGTTCGGCATTGACCGAGTCAACGACGACTTCTGTGACTGCGTTGACGGCACCGATGAGCCTGGTCAGTCTACACTTTGAATACAGTTGTAGGAATATTTCTGGCGAATTGAATGTTGTGATTGTTTTGTTTGAAGGATTGTTTAGATTGAGCTGAAATTGAATGGTGTAGCTGTCCAGCTGATGTCTAAAACGCAACTGATTGTGTTGTTTGAGATGAAAAAATTGAATGTTGTAGCTGCTCAGCTGAGGTGGAAACTATTAAGAATTTCCTGCTACAGCATTCAATCCTACAAAGCTATTTTTTTGTAAAATCTAGTTGTCACTAAAACGCAACTGATGTCGACTTTCCTCTCCTGATTTTGTAATTTATGAGCCTTCAGTTAATCATATCTGTGCACATTGTTGGATTACAATAACTTCAGCATGCCCTAAAGCTCGCTCCTCATTGTAGTTTTCTTTTGTATTGTAGGAATAATTCTTATAGACTGATTGCTAATGTTACAGAGCTTGGCTTTGTTAAATCTGTCTAACTGTTCAGCTGAGGTGCAAGACAAAGCTATTTCTTGTGAAATTTAGTTGCTGTCGCTAAAACGTAACTGATGTCGGCTTTTTTCGTATGATTTTGCAATTTATGAACCTTGGGTTACTCATATCGGTACATATTGTTGGATTCACAGGAACTGCAGCATGCCCAAGGGGTAAATTTTATTGTGCAAATGCAGGAAGTGTGCCTAAATTTCTGTATTCGTCCCGTGTCAATGATCATATCTGTGGTATGAGGAATACAATTTTTTTTTTGTAAGGATAGTTTTTGAGTATCTTACTCCACTAAATTTTTATATATACATCTATTCTGTTTTGTAGACTGTTGTGATGGAAGTGATGAATACGATGGGATGATCCATTGTCCAAACACATGCATCATGGGAGGAAATCTCGAGTTCAAAGCCGAATTTCATCACCACTCAATAGATGCAAAAGAGAGTAAACCTGCGAAAAATCTAGAGGAACTGATTTACAGTGTAACAGGTATGGTTGAAGATTCAGTCTAGTGCTTGTACATAATAATAATAAAATCTAATTTTAAGTTGTTTTTTTTTTTGAAAAATTCAGGGCTGAAGGTACTAGCCATCATCCAGCTGGCGATTCTCGTAATTATATTTTCCTTCTATTTTCTTCGCCGTCGCTCTAAGTCAAGAAGAGGGCGTTTTCGTCCAGAGGGATACACTTAAATTTGTGAGCATAATTTACTGTATGATATATTTTCTGACATGTTCTTTTCGGCTTAGTTCATTATTGTTGATTTTCAACAAAAACAAGAAGAAGAAAATTACACTTTGAGAATTTCGGAAGAACAGAAAAACGTTTCCGAATTCCAGAGGCTAAGGAATATTGCAAAGCCAATATGCCATACACATTTAGAATGTAAGTAAAAAGTTCATCTCATAATATTGCTGAGCTGAGAATTATCATCAGCCTCAATCAGAAAAGCAAGCTCCTCCTTTGATAGAAACAGGAGCCATTTCATCATCATCAAGAAATAGAACTATTACTGTGATGTCATCATGGAAATGTCTTCTTACTCCTGCTTCAATGTCCATGAGATCTGAGTATCTTAACTCTCTTTTCTTTGCAGCTCTTTTCAGTGCTTCCTTGATCAGTCTTCTTGCAATTCCCTGCAACGTTTTTCGTATAAGTATAATTCTTCAAAATATATTTCTCCAACTTTAAATTCTAATGTCTTTAGAAACTTACTTGTCTTGGGTGATTAATGATGATTTCGACTACTTCTCGGTTGGTTAGTTGCTCCCATAAACCATCAGAAGCTAACACCAGAAACTGATCTTGTGGTTGCAGTTTTCTGACTGAAATTGTTGGCTCTGCTCTTAGAATGGGCTTGTTAAATGGTTGAGAAACTCTGAATTTTGCAGGTAAAGGGTATTTGTTGAACTCTGGGTCCTTCAAAAATGCATCTCCAATACTCCTTGTCACCTTTATAATCATCAAATATTCAAAATCACACTTGTGTAAGTTATAAATTTTGTGAATTCGATTAAACTTAGCAGGTTCTATACTTCTTGTGAGATTTCACTATTCATCAATAGCTTGTTTGGCAAGGCAAAAAAAAAAGTAGCTTTTCAAGTAGTATTTAGCGTTGTAAGTGTTAAAAAAGTAGCACTAGAGATAACGTTTCTCATTAAGTAGCGTTTCAAACACTATTTTTTAAAAACTACTTTCATAACCTCTAGTGCATACCAAACGAAAACAAATTAAATTACATTATTAAACACAAAATATAGTTAAATAAGCAAATCTAACAAGATTAAAGCAAAAAAAGTAATTATTATGGAATTAATAATTGATTATCTATGTGGGTCAGCATATATGTCCTATGTTAATCTTCACCAGCATAATTTTTCATGATTTTTCTAATTAAATTATTAAGGGTTAAGGTAACTAACATACCTGAATTATGCCTTTTACGCGCCAAACATTATGCTTATTAAGAGTAACAATCTGAGAGTCATGTGGATGCAAAGACTGAAGCTCCTCTCTCTCAGATTCAAGCACTGCATTATGATCATTTGACAACTGAATTGGTCTGACTTTTCTTGAATTTCTATCAAATCTTCCTAAAACCGCCCTTGAATCTCCTGCATTTGCAATGTACAAATTCCCATTGGAAATTATCCCCACCAAACAACATGTCCCAACTGATGCCATATGAGGCTTCTCCATCCATTGCCTCTTTGTCGTCGACAAGAAACTCTTGTCCGTCTCCAAAAACGCCTTCTTGATCACGCCTTCCGAGACTCCTCCGTTCTCGTACGCGAGCCCTGTTGTCATCCAAACAGACCCTTAATCATCGCGTACATTAATAAATAACTTAAAAGAGAGAATTAAGCATTTGGGAAGACATACTATTGAGATTGAGGAATAAGTTTTTGTTGACAAATTGAGCGGCTTGAGGTCCTCCATGGCCATCATAAACACCGAGAAACGTCATGAACGACCCTGATTCGATCTGGCTTTGATCTTCTACTACTCGGTTCGCTTGCATGATCGCCATGGAGAATTTCTCCAAATCCTTATGCCATAATAGACCATCTCCCTTTCCTATGCTTGAACTCCAACAACTCTTCATCATTTTCTTACAAAGCCAAGAAGAATAAAGACAACAATATAAGCTATCAAGAGCAATGTGTATAAAAGCTTTGTTTTTTCAAGAGAATGGCTAAATGGGTATGGGCAAGAACTGTTTTTTATAAGAGATTTGAGAAGACAAGATAAGTTGTGTTTGGTTTTGACTGAGTTCAGAGAACAAGACGATTGTTTACGTGTGTCGGTATTTCGGTTCTATGAACCTTGTTTCGAAGTTGGGAAGGATTTGGTGTTGTTCATGTGTCTGACATATCTGATCAAACAGCCTTAGCTGTAAAACAAGAATATGAGCTTTGTTTTGGGTTATACGTTGAGAGGTAATGTCCTTTTAGATAAGTGAGATATCAGTCATGTAGCCAATTGGATAAGGCAAAATGGGTCTGAGGATTTTGACAGGAAGATGCTCATACTTGTATCTGAATTTATCTTAGATGATGATGGCTCATAATTACTACTCTCCTCTCATAGGTTTCTTTATACAAACATCGATTTCCAAAACGCGTTTCCGGGTTTTGGTTTCGAAATTTGTCCTACGACTAAGTATGATATGGGTATGAGTGATAACTTAATATAGGAAAAGACACGCACGCACAAGTAAAAAACCATACACGCATGTATAAGTAAAAATCCATATATGCTCGAGTATGCTAGTCGTTGAGACATTCGTATATTCGTATATGGTCCGGGTACGAGTGATAACTTAATATAGGAAAAGACACGCACACATAAATTTAAATGTATGTATATGCAGATAAAAGACCATACACTCCCGTATAAGTAAAAATCCATGTACATACGTACTTAAACTAAATGTGCATGGATATATGCTCGAGTGACGAGTATGCTATACGCCTCCAACATATACCAGTTTGATATCGTTATCAGGATAAATCAAATACGTAAATAACTTATATTGATATCAATATTGAGCTATATAGATATCCTTATCTCTTTCTACAATTCTCTAGTGCAAGAAATGACATGTTTTGTACGGCTAGAATTCCTTACAAAGATCGATGCTTATTCCATCAGATTTTATCACCATGCCAAACACATTTTCCTATACGGGTAACAAGCTAGGGTTGAATTTCAGTAGATCGAACAGTTTTTGATATTCGCAAATCGATTCCTCGAATTTCCCACCACTCTAAGTGGGCATGTACTTTATCATAAGAAGCTAGCTAATGTGATGTTGACTGAGCCAATTTGCATTTAGCAAATAGCAAATTTGTGGGGTAGAATTGTGTTGGGTATTGCACGTTATTTATCTACATTCATGTTTCAAGATTAGCTCTCACACCCAACACTTAGCCAACACTGGGGCACACTATTCAAATCCATGTTTCTTGCAAACCATTAATAACCTTACCCATTTTTTTTCTACACTATACTCTTTTTTATTTTTCTTGGTTGTTTCTTTAACCTTCTTTTGCCCCATCCCTTGTCTTCTGTCTTCTTAGGTGATCCCCATCCCTTGGGCTTAATGGTAGGCCAATGTTGTGAGACCAAAAGTTATGTATCGAGCTATGGGCGGTCGGATATGAGTATCCGGCCATCCATAGATCACTCGTGTCTTCATTCTTGTCTGGTTTTCGTTCGTGTATTCAGATTTCACTAAGGAAGGGTGAGTTTGGATTCCTTATGAGAATGTCTTTTTTACTTCTAAGTGCTCGTTTGATTGAACATGGAAAATGCAGTTCCATTTTAAACTTGATAGGGTTGGTTTGTATGATTAGGAGTGGTTATTTGATCCGCATGCATGCCATTTGCATCCACTAGAGATTGAGGGATTGAACAACAACATCAACGAGACACAACATGTCTCAGTATATCCCGAAAAACGGAGTCTGGGGGGTCGAGATGGATAAATCCTTACCCAAATAAGTTGGGAGAAACTATTTGAGGTGACCGCGAGTATAACCATCAAACCAGAACAAAGACTCTAGTCTGGACCAACGAGGCCATACTCCAGGGCACAAAAAGTCTAAATATTTGTAATCCGAATCTTATCTCTCCATAAAGCTATGTCCTGAGTTATAACTTTCTGTCTTTCTCCTTGTAAATCTATATTAGATTTTCACCAATTGGTAACATTACTCTATGATAGTCTAGATTAACAAGCATGATATGTTAATGGATAATAGTAAGATTGTGCAATTCTAACTCGAGTATAAAACAAAATACTGAAACTTTATTATGTGCATTATTGTTGTGGTGGGGGGTTTGGGAGAGAGACAAGTTCTGGCTCAAGTGTAAGAACTAAAATTGATTGATGGAGAAATCACTTCATTGTTCACGTTGGCAAATTTGGGTAATAGTAAAAACGAGTACATACTGCACTTCCATGTGATGTACGTACAAGTATATTTAGTAAGATAGAGAGGTTATTAATTTGAGAAAAACATGTAACGGGTGTCAAAGCTGAAAACCCGACTATAACCAGACCAGTAAAGGAGTAGTCAATCCCCTAATATCATTTGAAAGCAAACCAAATACCATACATTGCGAAACAATCTAAAATAACATCGCCTAAAGGAAGGAAAAAGTACACGAAACGAAGGATTATTGGACTCGATCCACGGGTTTGTGTAGCAACTGGATCTACGCAAACCCTTATCAGTCATTTATGATAAGACACCAGAGCTCCGTCTTCATAACCGAACAAAGACCAACATAATGCACAAAATCGCCAAACCATTCACCTCGAAGTACACCAACAAAAACGACATAGACTGATAAAGTCTGGTGGGCCGATAAACACGGGGGTCGTGTATACTAGCACATATGCGCATTGGGTCCACAATACAAGCCCATGAGGTTCCACTCTAAAGCCAATTGGCAATAGGAGGAGTAATCCATGTATTATATAGTGGGCTATTATTATCTCAACTTCCGATGTGGGAAGCCTATTCTCACACGCCCCCTCAAGTGGTAACTGGCCTGACCTAGTAGCTACTTGACAAACGGGTCAGCCCATATCGCGCCATCATGGCGGGCTAAACCCAAACTATGTCTTCAGCCCGACAAGCCAAAGGAGCCGCCCATAACAAGCCATCATGGTGGGCTAAGCTAGGAAACGAACCCAGATCCGGAACCCGCTCTGATACCATGATAAAGTCCGGTGGGCCAATAAACACGGGGGTCGTGTATATTAGCGCATATGCGCATTGGGCCCACAATACAAGCCCATGAGGTTCCACCCTAAAACCAATTGGCAATAGGAGGAGTAATCCATGGTATTATATAGTGGGCTATTATTATCTCAACTTCCGATGTGGGAAGCCTATTCTCACATAGACCTTCACAACCGATCCATCTGTGTTCAACTTGAGCCAAACTTGTGCTAACTTAGAATACTTCAAGCAAACATTAGCAAATTGAAAGGGACAAGATAGTCAAGAATGAACTTAGTACCACCAAGTAAGCAAATAATCAATATGAAATGTTTTTAGACCCCTTCATGTTCTAGATTGATCGTGCATGGATCACATAGTTGTACTTTGTTTTTAGTATAAAGCAAACTTGTGTGTTATCAGTATTGACATTGATTGGTCAGTGAAACACAAAGCAAAATTGTGAGTACTAGAATCGGATCCCCGCGTTGTAGCGTGGGATAATTACGGTTTTTCGTCTCAAAATTGGATTGGGCTAATTATATATTAACTACATTTTCAGGTATAAATTTATGCAATTCAGGGTAAAGTAAATCTAACTTGCAGATCAAGACATCAACACAAAACTAAACGAACAATAGAAGTGATAAAATAGCAAATTGATCGGTTTAATTACAAATTGACAATAACCATAGTAACGACAAAATACAATATGCAGAAGAGTAACAACGACTTGATGAGAGAATTCAATATAAAATCTCATTCGAAGAAGTCGGAAGATCAAAAGTTGAAATCAGAAGAGGAATTCAAGAGGCCACAGAGTAATGGCGACTTACTGACAATTTTCTAGGTCATTGCCCGTGCTTTGCGCAAGCCAAACACATTTTATTTTTGTTTATATTCATATACTTAATATATTTTTTATAAATGTATTTTTTAGTAAATTATAATAAAATGAATTGAATATCTCTTATATATGTACCCAAATCACATAGTCGTTTCTGTTGCTCGGATTACTCTTCATCGTCATACGGATTGGAGGTGAAGAGCGAAGAAAAAAAGAGATGAAAATGGTGGAAATACTAACCAATTAAGCACATAATTATGGTTTTATTAGATATTTAATAAATCTCAATTACCATTGGATAATAGGAGATAGAAAGAAAAAGAAAAAATTAAGTTTAAACATTAATTAGTCCCGATTGTTATTATTTTCTCAAACCCATCAATTTTTATATATAGATAGATTTGGTTGATCAATTACCATGCAAGGGTTGCATGCATGCATGATTATGAAGATATTTTATAATTTTATGGGTCCATTAGTATAAGTATAACTAGCTTTTATTATCTTGTTACTGACTCGTCCAATTCAACGACCCCAATGACATTTTATATTCGGGACCTTGTGTTTTATGGTCTAGTTTTTGGTGATACAATATCACTTTCTTCGTTTATTTCTAAACCCTAACTTCTTTCACGGGATCAATTGAGTTTCAATCATGGTTATCGAAAACCTCGATTTTGTTTCATCTCTTAGTCTTATGTGTGAAGTTCTTTCCATAGGCCTAGATATTAGAGCGGTTTTTTTTTCGGGATTTATAATCTAAAAATCAAATGCGATAATTTTCATTTTAGACGTCAATAAAATAATAGGATATAGTCTGATGGACCGATAAACACCACATTGTATATACGAGCGCATCAGGCTCACAAATCACAATACAAGTGCATGCAATTCTATCATTAAAACAATTCACAATCGAAAGAGTCATCCGTGATATTGTTTGTGAGCTACTTCTGTTGGAGCCGGTTCTCGATGGGCTCGCGAGGCCCATAGGGAATTGGGTCAGGCCCACTAATCGCGTGCCGGGTCGGTCCAAGAAGTCAGCCCAGAAGAATAAAGCGGCCCATAAACAGGTGAAGCCCAATAAGAGGATACAACGAGACTAAGTATCGAGGGGTAAAACGGTAATAGACTCGCGTGGGTCCCAAGTGATAGTATAAAAACGCAACCCAATGGATAAGGAAAGGGATCCAGTCAGAAGAGAAAAACGCTTGACCTCCCTTTTGGTAGTAAGAAAAACACAGAGCAAACCCTAGCTTCAATCTTCCGAAACACTAACTACCTAGAAGAGTTTAGACATTTGACTTTTGTTTTACCACTCATAGTCTTGTTGTTAAGCTTTTAGTGTTGTGTACGTTTTCTGAGTTGTTTGGTTTCTTATAAGTTTGGAACGTGAAACGGTTTTGATAATATACTCTTCCTTCACGTTGTTTTTCCTTACCTTTGTGTATGCTTGCGTTGTTTCGGTGTATCTGGTTTTACGTTAATCCTTTTTATCGGAGCCGGTTTCCTTCTCGGTTAAGTTACGCAATTGTCAGAGGTGTCGAGAATAAGGTTGATCTCGAGGAAGAAGACGACGAAGAATATTATATAAGTTGATTGTCCAGACGCCCTGTGTCACGCGAAGTGTTGTGTCGCGTGATCTCAATTTCTGGGCTCCAACACTGGCGCCGACCGTGGGGACCTCCTCGCACAAGTAAGGCTTACTATATATACTCGCGAAGTGTTTTCTAATACAACTACCTGAGAAGATGAATACTAGTGGCGAAAGAAGCGACAACACCCCTCCCCAGACGAGAACTCAAGACATAAGTAGCACGCGAGCACGTTTTTCACACGTACATGAGGAGGAAATTGTTCTGGTAGGACCCGCACTGGTTCAGTATCGTGCTTTCCTGCAGACGATGGGACAAAGTGCGGGCGGAAGCCGAAACCAGCGGCAGCCAAGGACTCGATCACGCGAGCACGAACAGAATCAGAGCGGACGAGAACAGTCGGTCGCGGAAGGGAGTGCTGAACACGTACCTGACGACGGAATTTCAGTGTCGCATGGAACAAGGGTCGAGGGACGCGAAAGGCCTTGTCACCCAGGTAGATTCGATCTGAATCAACCCCCTGTGAGCCATGCGGAAGATCAATCTTGCAGGGGGAGAACCGAAGGAAGAGGACATGGGATTCGCGCCGAGCAAAGACCTTCCCGCCGCCGGTACAAGGGGGAACCTTTTTGCAACCAGGCCACCCACCCGTTGCAGGCCTTTGAGGCCTACCCGTCCGTCAACCCGACACTCTTGTTCGGCCCGACTGCTTTCGCGGGGCATATAGTCAGGTCAGTCCCTTTGCCTAATTTCAGATTTCCTATCATAAAAGAATACAATGGTAAAGAAGATCCCAACGAGCACCTAGCACGCTACAAGTATGCTATGCTCGCGAGGTGCCCTGATGAAGCCACAATGTGCAAAGGTTTCCCAGGCACGCTCGCGGGACCCGCCATGACCTGGATGCTTAACCAGCCGTCAGAAAGCATCCATTGTTTCGCCGATCTAGAGAAAAGTTGCTTGTTGCATTTCGGCTCCTCGAGGAAGAGAAAAGTGACAATGCAAGAAGTAGTAGGAGTCAAACAAGGGCCACATGAATCACTAGATACGTTAAGAGGTTCGCGGAAAAGATCTTGGAAGCCGAAGATTTTCATGATAAAACCGCTCGGGTCGCGTTCCTAGACGGACTCACTGATGGAAGCTCCTTCAAGCAATACCTATACCGCAAGAAAGATTTAGACTACCAAGGCATGCTCGAGAGAGCATACACAGAGATTAACGTGGAAGCACACTCAGGTATCGCTTTGAAGGGGAGTGATCAGAACAAGCCCGCTCAGGGTCATAAGAAAGAAAACCCGAACTGGGGGAGTAAGCGCCATCAGGGTAATCAAGGGAAGGAACAGTTCGATTCGCGAGCACCCGGTTTACAGATTCCAGATCAGAATTAGGGTCAAAGACAGTTCAGGGGCCAAAATCACGATCAGAATCAATTTCAATCTCAGAATTTTGTAGCCGAGCAAGATAATCGACGCGATGATGAGGGGAGAAGGGATCGCGGTCATAACCGCCATGCGCCAACCGCCTGGTGCGAATACCACGGAGTGAATACTCACTCTACAGAGGAGTGTTGGTCGCGACAGCATCACCCAAGAGAGTAGGAGGTCCTGACTGCTCGAAGGGGAAACGTTGATGCAGGTCACGGCGTCACACACAGAGGAGCATGGAGTAAAGGGAGAGGCAGTAGAACGCAGAATGAGACGAGACAGCAAACCCCCGCGAGAAATAACCAGAATCAGGGGCCTAATCGCCACCTGTCCCAGAACTTCCCTCGCATGGACGACCATGTAGGCACGATCGCGGGCCGCCATGAACCCGTGCCCCTGGGCAAACGAGAGCAAAGGCTCATTAACAACGCACCTAAGCCTCAGGGAAAGCCGATCTATAGTGTCACGAGATCGAAGTCTGAACCTTACACGCTTGCCTTCAGTGACAAAGAAGTAGATACCTGGGCTGTCGAGGCCGCTGATCCACTGGTCATCCATGCTCAGATAGGAACCAAACTAGTAAAAAGGATCCTCGTGGACACTGGGAGCTCAGCCGATATACTGTACTGGGACGCGTTCGAGAAAATGGGGATTGATCAGACTACACTCAGGCCCACTAAAACCACGCTGGTAGGTTTCACGGGTGACAGAGTGAGGGCCCTGGGCGTCGTCACCCTAGATCTCATCTTGGGTGAAGAGGTAGGGTCAAGAAGGTCAGAAAAGATAGATTTTGTGGTAATCCCAATAATATCCTCCTACAATGCGATACTGGGACGCGAGACACTGTGCAGGTTTGAGGCGGTTGTATCAATCTGCCATTTTTGTTTAAAATTCCCAACATTGACAGGAGTAGGGGTCGCGAGAGGAAACCAAGAGGAGAGCCGTATCTGCTACGTCTCGTCCGAAAAGGGCAGTACCAAGACCTTGCTTGCCAACCAGTTATTTATTCCGGGGTTGCCACGCGTCCTGGAAGAAGCTGAGTTAGAAGTTCGTGCCTCACCCAGACCGCGAGATACAGAGGGAAAGGCAGAAGGACACAAACCGCATTTTGATGGGTTTGAGAAGCAGGTAATCACTCCTTTCCCCAACAAAGAGGAGAAACTTTACGTGGGGGGGAGACTGAATCAAAAAGTCGTACAAGAGATCGAGACATTGCTCACCCGCTCCCGGGATGTGTTCGCGTGGACGCCAAAGGATTTGAGGGGGATCCCAGCAAGTGTCATGACCCACTCCCTGAACATTAGTCCAGAGGTCAAGCCGCGTAGACAGAAAAAACGAAAACAAGCAGGGCCAAAGAACGCGGCAGCTGCGGTGGAGCTCGCGAAGCTAATTAAAGCAGGGTTTGTAAGACCAGTGCAATACCCAACATGGCTGTCAAACGTTGTGATGGTAGAAAAAAATCCCAAAGGGACGGGGAAGTGGCGCATGTGCGTAGATTTCACTGGTCTCAATAAAGCATGTCCCAAAGACAGTTACCCATTACCTTCGATCGACCAGTTGGTAGACTCCACCGCGGGTCATGAAGCTCTGAGCTTCCTGGACGCGTACTCTGGATATAATCAGGTTATGATGAACCCAGCCGACTCGGGGCACACTGCTTTTATCACAGACAAAGGAACCTTCTGCTATAAAGTAATGCCGTTCGGTTTGAAAAACGCAGGAGCTACATTTCAGAGACTGGTGGACATGATCTTTAGCGACCAAAGAGGTGACACTGTAGAGGCCTATGTTGACGATATAGTGGTTAAGAGCAAAAAGCAAGCGGATCATACTCGCGACCTGGCGGAAGTCTTTGAAACCCTGAGAAAGTACGGTATGAGCCTCAATCCAGAGAAATGTGTCTTCGGAGTCACCGAAGGCAAATTCCTAGGTTTTCAGATCAGTGCACGCGGTATCGAAGTCAATCCAGACAAGGTCCAGGCCGTAATAGATCTGCAACCACCAAGGTCCATTCACGACGTCCAACGGTTCGTGGGAAAGGTCAACTATTTAGGAAGGTTTTGCGCAAAGCTCGCGGAGCGAAACCTTCCCTTCTTCGACATATTAAGGAAGCCAAAAAGCTTCGAATGGTCTGAAGAGTGTGAAAGGGAGTTTATGAGTCTTAAAGAGCATCTGGCTAAACTCCCAACCCTTGCGTCCCCAATACCTGGTGAAGGCTTGCAGCTGTACCTCGCGGCAGGCACGCGTGCAGTTAGCGCTGTGTTAGTAAAAGAACAACGAGTCCCCGTCTATTTCGTCAGTAAAGCACTTCTGTCCGCCGAGACCAGATATTCGCCCATTGAGAAAGCAGTGCTCGCGTTGATAACAGCCGCTCGTAAACTCCGACCTTATTTCCATGCTCATCCCATCGAAGTATTGACAGATTTACCACTACCATCTTTTATGAGTAAACCAACAACCTCTGGAAGGCTCGCTAAATGGGTCATTGAAATGACAGAGTTTGACGTGGTCTATAGACCACGACCCGCCATCAAAGCACAAGCTTTGGCAGATTTCATAGTTGAAACAAGTTTCAGAGAGCTAGAAAAAGATATTATAGCTCCTGAACACCCCGCGTGGGTAATGCACATTGATGGATCGGCAAACGTAGATGGTTGCGGGGCGGGAGTCGTCCTGACTTCCCCGGCTGGGGATAAGATAGATCACGCGATTGCGCTAAGATTCAAAGCCACGAACAATGAAGCAGAGTATGAAGCACTCATCGCAGGGCTGGAAATTGCCATTCACGCAGGAGTTCAGGTGGTAAAATGCATGAGCGATTCTCAGATCGTCGTGAATCAGATCAATGGGACCTACGAAGCCAGGACAGGCAATCTCCCCAGATATCATGCGAGGGCCACAGCCCTGATTTCGTTGTTCGGGCATTTTGAAATTGAAGCGGTGTCAAGAGAGGAGAACACGCGAGCTGATGAACTCGCGAAGCGAGGTTCCCAAACTCAGTATGCAAATCTGGAATGTCCTAGCGAGGGTCCCCTGCCGTTATCAAAGAAGGAAAGGCCCCATACTTCTTGTTCGTAAAGTCTGAGAGCGCCATAAGCAATCAGGTGGAACTGATGGAGATAAACGAGCCAGTCAGCGACTGGCGCACCCCTATAATTCAATATCTTGCTAGCGGAACAGGGCCTTCGGATCCGAAAGAAATGAGAAAACTTGTCTCTACGGCTGCACGCTTTTACATGTGTCGTGGAGAACTTTACAAAAGGGGGTACGGACCACGCGAGCTCAAGTGCTTGACTAAGATAGAAAGTGACGTGCTGATAAGGGAGCTTCACGCGGGATTATGCGGAACTCACGCGGGTTGGAGACCGATGGTCTATAAAGCATTAAGGCAGGGAAGTTTCTGGCCCACCATGAAGCAAGACGCACAGCGCGAGTCTCAGAGCTGTAAGCCGTGCCAGTACTTTGCCCCGGCATCTCATCAACCAGGCGTGGAGTTACAGATAATGTCAAGCCCTTGTCCCTTCGCGATGTGGGGGCTAGATCTATTAGGACCTTTCAAACCAAAAGCGTCTGGTCAACTAGAGTACATCATTGTAGCAGTTGATTATTTCACCAAATGGATCGAAGCCGAAGCCCTCGCGAGCACTACCGTTCCGACAGTTAAAAAGTTCCTTTGGAGAAACATCATTTGCAGGTATGGCCTCCCTCACGAGATCGTAACCGACAGGGGACCACAATTCAATTCGCCGCAATTGTTTACATGGTGCAAGGACATAGGGATCACTTTGAGGATTGCTTCAGTCGCTCACCCGCATTGCAATGGCCAGGTAGAAGCAGTGAACAAGAGTATTGTCATGGACTTGAAAAGACGGCTAGAAGGCTCCAAAGGCATGTGGGCCGAAGTGTTACCCCTGGTACTATGGGCAAACAGGACCACGGTAAAGAAGGCAACTGGAGAAACGCCATTTGCTCTCGCGTATGGAATAGAGGCCACAGTACCAGTCGAGTTCATTGTGCCCACGGACCGCGTGATTCAGTATAGTCCGGACGACAATGACGAAAAAATGCAGCTAGAGTTGCAGATGCGAGAAAAGACTCGCGACTTGGCCACCATCAGAGCAGCCAATCATAAAGCCGGCGTCGCAAAATATTATAACAAGCACGTAAAATTGAGGGGATTTGCCAGAGGAGACCTAGTGCTCCGTAGAACAGAAGGGGGAAAGCTCGACCCCAACTGGGAAGGACCTTACATTATAGATCGCGAAGTCGCGCCCGGAGCATATCGCCTCAAGGACCACTCTGGAAATCACATTGCCAACTCCTGGAACGTGATGCGACTTCGTCGTTTCTATGCCTAATCTTCCCGGAAAACTCAGGTTCGTACAACAAAATTTTCCCTCATCCTTGGTCACAATATTTGTTACGTTAAGACACGAGAGGCATGATTATTATAGCATGATAAGCACAGGAAGAGCTCTCAGGTCGCGTGTCCTGCTTCCAGCTTCCAAGGTTGAGCTAGAAAACTCCCCTTGGTCGCGAAAGTGAGGACGGCTCATGCTTCCAGCTTCCAGGGCTGAGCTAGAAAACTCCCCCTGGCCGCGAAAGCGTAGACGGCTGGGCTGGGCTAAAAAACCCCCCCGGTCGCGTGTCCTGCTTCCAGCTTCCAAGGCTGAGCTAGAAAACTCCCCTTGGTCGCGAAAGTGAGGATGGCTCATGCTTCCAGCTTCCAGGGCTGAGCTAGAAAACTCCCCCTGGTCGCGAAAGCGTAGACGGCTGGGCTGGGCTAAAAAAAAACCCCGGTCGTGTGTCCTGCTTCCAGCTTCCAAGGCTGAGCTAGAAAACTCCCCTTGGTCGCGAAAGTGAGGACGGCTCATGCTTCCAGCTTCCAGGGCTGAGCTAGAAAACTCCCCCTGGTCGCGAAAGCGTAGACGGCTGGGATGGGCTAAAAAAAACCCCGGTCGCGTGTCCTGCTTCCAGCTTCCAAGGCTGAGCTAGAAAACTCCCCTTGGTCGCGAAAGTGAGGACGGCTCATGCTTCCAGCTTCCAGGGCTGAGCTAGAAAACTCCCCCTGGTCGCGAAAGCGTAGACGGCTGGGCTGGGCTAAAAACCCCCCCCCGGTCGCGTGTCCTGCTTCCAGCTTCCAAGGCTGAGCTAGAAAACTCCCCTTGGTCGCGAAAGTGAGGACGGCTCATGCTTCCAGCTTCCAGGGCTGAGCTAGAAAACTCCCCCTGGTCGCGAAAGCGTAGACGGCTGGGCTGGGCTAAAAAAAAACCCGGTCGCGTGTCCTGCTTCCAGCTTCCAGGGCTGAGCTAGAAAACTCCCCTTGGTCGCGAAAGTGAGGACGGCTCGTGCTTCCAGGGCTGAGCTAAAAAACTTCCCCTGGTCGCGAAAGCGTAGACGGCTGGGCTGGGCTAAACCCCCCCCCCCCGGTCGCGTGTCCTGCTTCCAGCTTCCAGGGCTGAGCTAGAAAACTCCCCTTGGTCGCGAAAGTATGGACGGGTTTGCATCATGACCCCCGCCTTTCAAAAGTTCCTACTACCTAAGGATAAAAACCGAAAACTAAATGCTCCTCTACATGTGCAGTGCTTGGTATCCCACGCGAGAGCAGCGCCATGACTAAATGCTTTACAAAGACCAGGAATACTCCGTGACAACCACACCAAGGAAAAGCTATCCTACTGCGCCGCGGCTAACGAAGGCTAAAAATGAACCTCGCGAGTATCAACCGTCATTTAGAGCTCGCGTGTAAAGATCATGCAATAGTTAGCAGAAGAATAGTTTGCAATGCTTACTCTCACAAAATTATGTAACAAGTCAGTTTTGCCTTACTATACAGGATGAACCGTTATTGTGACACTTATCTCTTTGCGTTTTCCTTTTTCGCAAACTTACTCATGTTTCCGAAACGCAAAACGGGGGGAACGAGGCGAGATAAGTATATACGAAACAAGCAGACAAAAAGCAAAACCAGAAAAATAGAAACAGCATAAAGATCGCGACCATCATACCCACATTAAATGTACAAAAGTTGATTACAAAAAGTCACAATTCCGGATACAGAAAACATTGTTCAAAAACACAAGTACGTTACTTAGAAGCAGACTCAACAGCAGCCCCCGCGTCCTCTACACTATCCGCCTCCAGATCCACGACGTCTCGAACACCAGACACTCGCGATCCTGAGCCCCCCGCTTGATCTAAACTAGAACGTTTCGAAGGCTGAACGGTGTCGAGAAGAGCATCAGACGCGAACACCTTTCTCTTGCGAGGCGAGAGGGATGGAGAAGCTGAGCTCGGAAGCATGCGAGGAACAGGCTCTGACCTCTCAAGCGGAGGAGGAGCGACCAACTTCGGGAGAGGAGGCCTGAGAACCTGATTCTCTTTGCCCTTAACAATACCTCTCTCAGGCGCGAGACGCGTAATCCCCCAAGCCTCGAGTGGAGTCTCCCCGTCGTCAATGAAAGTTCCGGGCAACGGGGGCTGGTACTCAGGAAGGTCAGTGGAAAGCCCGCATAGGTCCTGAGCGTTGAAGGGGAAATCTTTAACTTTGAACTTTAGCATCTGCATCTTTACCATGCAAAGGAGAAGCGTGTTCGCGGCATTTTTGTAAAAATCGACGCGAGCACGCTGGCGATAACCCCCACAATACTCCTCCACCGCCATGTTCCTCTCATAAGCGATTCTCTCAGACATCGTCGCGTGGAGCTTCTCGTTTTCCTGTCTGAGGTCGCTCACTTGCGTATTGTACTCAGTAACGATGTTGACATGGGTGGACCTCTCATACGCAAGCTGGGCTTCCAGCTCCTTTATCCTCGCGTCTTTGACTGACAGGCACGCGAGCTCGCCCTCCATCTCCTTCATCGTCGTCTTAGCTCTCGAAAGCTCCTCCTCCAAAGCTTTCTTTTCTCCCATAAGCCTAGACTTGGCCGCTCTGTGGGCATCGCGGGTGGACTGATCCTCTGCCCTCAGCTCCTTAAGTTCATCTTCAGCAGCAAGCACCTTCCAAGTTGCGCTCGCGATGATGTTCATCCCCTGCAAAATGAAGTTAGAAATACCCCAAGAAAACAAAAAATAGGTAAAAACAAGAAACTTACGGCAAAGAGAAGTTTGGACAAGCCGCCAGGCCTATCCGAAACTTCCTCGTAGAGGCTAGGTTCGGGAGGGAAAACAGTCGGTATCGTCTCAATGAACGCACGCGTCGCGGATAAGCTATGAATGAAGGTCGGGTTCGCGACCGGAGTGTCAGTAGGCTCTGGAGAGGAGTCAAACTCCACTTCCGTCGTCCTCTTGCGTTTTTTCTCGGCAACTTTCTGCTTCCCCTTATCACGAACCGAAAGTATGCGAGACCTCTGGACCGGAGGAGCATCCTCAAAAACTGTCGTCGCAAGCTCAATTGGTGTTTCCGAAACAGCGGCTGGGGGAGTAGGAGTCGAGTCAGGAACGGATGAAACAATGCGGGTGGGCGCCTCGATGGTTGTTAGCGCGCCCGACTCGTCGAGGACCAACCCCCTCAGATCCGGAAGATCGGCGAACATATCAGCATCTACAAAAGCCACCACAAGTGAGCATAGTGTAAATAATCATAAAAAACGCGAGCGCTGAAACAAAAGCGAACAAAAACCTAGGGCATGAGCCTTGAGACTAAGTCCCCTGGCGACCAGTAAAGAGTCCGAGATAGCCAACTCAAAACGTTTTTGAACTGCTTTGTCGGGATAATCCTTGTAATCACGAATGAATCTATCGCGAGTCTCCTTAGGGAAAAAGCATGGGGCCCTTCTCGCAGTAGGCTCGCGTACCTGGACGGAAATTTCAGAGCCAGGAGGGGGACAGACCAAAAACCAACAAGTTTTCCACCCCTCGATCTTCGAAGGCAATCGGAAGGCGCTAGGAGTCTTGGCTTGAGCAGTGTAAAACCCATCCTCGCGGGAGTTCTTCTTGTACGAATTGATGAGAGCGTAGTGAGGAGTATTAGGAACTATCCCAATGTCCTGACATCGCATGATATAAACGATCAGAGAGCTCCAGAAGTTTGGATGCATCTGGGAAGGGCTGAAGCCTAAATCCGCCATTACTTCAGTCTGGAAGGACGTCCAAGGAAGGCGGAAGCCGGCTTCTAAAGACTGCCTACTCAAGGCGAAGAAAGACCCATACTGGTCGAGGGAAGTGCCTTCAAGATCGGGGAGGGCAAAGACGGTCCCCTCAGGGAAAGGATATCGCGTAGCGAGGCGACGAAGATCGTCAAAGGTAAGACTGCTACGTTGGGCGGTGTTGGGAATTAGGGTGCGAGAATGCGTAATTCTCTTTGTAAGGATACTCACGCGGCCGGGGCCCGCGAGAAAGGGTTTCTCTATAACTATATGGGGCAAAGACCCCTTGTGAGAGAAAAAACTGGCGAATTGACCGTAATTGGTCTCGGCTCGCTCTTGAATAACGCGAGATGGGAGTCTGGTTTTGGATCTTTTGGGCGTCTTCGCTTTGCTCCTCTTAGATTTTCTAGAAACGCGAGATCGTCTACGAGAGTCTGGCTCGCGATCACCAGAACCCCCTTCAGATCCGGACGTGGTGCGCCCCGAATACTCAGCCCGAGCTGAGCGTTCATAAAAATCATCGCTACCTGAAAGCATGGGCAAAGTAAGTTTCAGTTTTCCAGGGATGGAAAGAAGGAAAAAAAGAACATCAAAATTAGGAGCAACGCGTGTCTAAGGAAACTAACGCGAGGCTATAGAAAGTAAACAAACAAGAAATCCCTGGAAAAGCTGAAACTCAAGAATCAAAAGGGAAGCCAAAACGACATCAGAATGGACCAAGCCCAAGAACACGAAGAACATCACGAAGGTCGAAGATGGCAGAAATTGACCAAAACACGTTTTTTCTCAAACAAGCGCATTAAGAAATAAGGGTCGAAAGGGAATGCAACGCAGAAAACACCCCATGAACGAAAAATGACCTTCAAAAGCCTCTCGATTCCAAAAGGTCCGAGCGAAATTTCTGTGAGCGGGAGGAAATTGAGCAACAATGGAAGCCCTAAAAAATCAAGAAAATGAAGTAGAAAAGAGAAAGGAGAGCGGAAGACTAACCTGCCATGAAGAATCGACTGAGAACGACGGCGAAGATGACGATGGAGAAGGAAGGAAAGCACCGGCGAAGAGCGTTGCAGAGAAAATGGAGGTTACGGCGGGTTTGAGAGTTGCAGAGAAAATGGAGGTTACGGCGGAAAAGGAAAGAGGAAGACGAAGGCGAATATATATAAGAAAAAATCGAGGGAAAGAAGGTGCAATAATGAGTCAACACGTGGACGACATGCGCTCAGCGCGGGAATTCGTAAAGTTTTTTGAATTCAAAACGTCGCCCAGAGAAAACGAAGCAGAAATACACGCGACCCTATCACGCGATGGGAACGTGCAAAGTCTAAGAGCCAACCTCACATCGAGAACGCGACTTCAAGAAGACAGGCCCAAGCCTTCAGCTATTCAGCATGAAAGCTTGGGGGCTGGATGTTGGAGCCGGTTCTCGATGGGCTCGCGAGGCCCATAGGGAATTGGGTCAGGCCCACGAATCGCGTGCCGGGTCGGTCCAAGAAGTCAGCCCAGAAGAATAAAGCGGCCCATAAACAGGTGAAGCCCAATAAGAAGATACAACGAGACTAAGTATCGAGGGGTAAAACGGTAATAGACTCGCGTGGGTCCCAGGTGATAGTATAAAAACGCAACCCAATGGATAAGGAAAGGGATCCAGTCAGAAGAGAAAAACGCTTGACCTCCCTTTTGGTAGTAAGAAAAACACAGAGCAAACCCTAGCTTCAATCTTCCGAAACACTAACTACCTAGAAGAGTTTAGACATTTGACTCTTGTTTTACCACTCATAGTCTTGCTGTTAAGCTTTTAGTGTTGTTGTGTACGTTTTCTGAGTTGTTTGGTTTCTTATAAGTTTGGAACGTGAAACGGTTTTGATAATATACTCTTCCTTCACGTTGTTTTTCCTTACCTTTGTGTATGCTTGCGTTGTTTCGGTGTATCTGGTTTTACGTTAATCCTTTTTATCGGAGCCGGTTTCCTTCTCGGTTAAGTTACGCAATTGTCAGAGGTGTCGAGAATAAGGTTGATCTCGAGGAAGAAGACGACGAAGAATATTATATAAGTTGATTGTCCAGACGCCCTGTGTCACGCGAAGTGTTGTGTCGCGTGATCTCAATTTCTGGGCTCCAACAACTTCCTCCGCTCGACTTTGAACTTCTCAGTTACAAAGTCTACTTAATGTCTACTTCATGAAGTAAATATTGACATTAATGAAGTAACCATCACTAAGGTAATGAAAAACCATTTTCCAAAGGCATATATTATGTGGCGATGTAATTTAATCAAGACATATAAATATTGTTGGTACGTGCATGATATACAACAATGCAAAGATATCGTATCAAAGTTACTTGAACATCGTACATGGCTTGGTTCCACGTAGGTACCTTTAACGTTTTTATTTGCTTTTCTATTCTAAGGTTTTCCTACATTTAGGTTTTGACGAGGCCACCATAACATTATTTTCTTTGTTCCTTCCTTTTATTGTATTGTTGTATGAGTTTTAAAACAATCCTTAGATGAAGTTTGAATATAAATGTCTTGCAATGATCATGAGATTTGAGTTCAATGTTATTGAGTTAAAAGCCGATGAGACCAAGAGTGATATGAATCCCACTAAATTAAACGCCGATGGGCGGACTTGGTATGAACGACACATTTAGAATATCGATGAGACGAAAAATGGTATGAATGTCACTAATTAAAACTCCGATGAGGCAGGGAATGGTATGTACGACATTGAACTAAGTTTCGGCCGCTCGAGCTTGTGCCAACCTTGAGAGTCGAGGGGGGAAATGAAGGGGAAAACGAAGATCTTCCAAGTAGGCAATTAATTGCTGATTGGATCTAATTAGGGTAGAAAATTTTAGCCTCCTTTTTACAATTAAGAGCTTTTGACTATCGTTTCTTAATAGTTTGTCTGACTTGAGCATCGGAGAGGCTTTAGAGGAGATCTAGCCCTCCCAGTCTGTTGTTCTTGACTTATGGATTCTGCAATCAAGGGAAGAGTATTGTTCTTGTCGGGAATTTAGCGTCTCTTCACCGAATCTCTTAAGTGGTACGAAATTGTGCTACAACATCATTCTTACTTGAGTCTCCCATCTTCAATCTCTTCACAGCAGTCAACAAAACAGAAGTTGAGATAATGAACAAGTATATATAAACGAAGAGACTATACGCACTACATTTTGAAACTTTTTAAACTACATTCTCGTACGCCCAAAATGGGCGTACCGTGCAATTTTGTCGAACATACGTATACGTATACGTATACGGTGGAAAACTGAAAAATGGTATGTACGCCCAAAATGGGCGTAGCACTTCAGACGAGAGGAGGAAGAAGAAGCTCGCTGGAGTTTTAAATCCTGGGCGTACGCCCAGGATATAAAACTCGAGCGAGCTTCTTCTTCCTCCTCTCGTCTGAAGATTACTGTTCAACGTTTAACCTAAAAAATCGCCGCCGTCCATTCTTCTCCTATTTCACTCGTTTTCTTCCCCAAATCTATCACATTCGACTCGTTTTTCTCATACAATCCAAATCCCTCAATCAATTTCTTCAATTTCACTCGGAATCATGCAATCCGAAGAAATGGGGAAAACTTCGAATCCGGCGACGGTGGAGGCTGCGGCGGCGGTGGAGGCGACGGTGGAGGCTGCGGCGGCGGTGGAGGCGACGGTGGAGGCTGCGGCGGCGGTGGAGGCGACGGTGGAGGCTGCGGCTTCGTCTGTTCTCCCTCCCGTCCGTATTTGTGCTGGTGGCGCAAGGGTGCGAGGTGGAGGAGTAGGGCGGAAGAGGAATCCGGCGAAAAAGAAAAGGGGGGGTGGTGGAGCTGCGGTGGTCGGTGGCGCTGGCGCTGGCGAGGGCTCTGGTGGTGGAGGGGAGGAGGTTGGTGGCGCCGTCGAGGTGGCTGGAGGTGGAGCTGGTGGTCGGGGTGGTGGTCGGGGTGGAGCTCGGGGTGGTCGGGGTGGTCGTGATCGGGGCGGTGCGGAAAAACGGGCCCGTTCGATATCGCCGGAGAAGACGCTCTCGATCCACGAGGTACGTTAATATTATTTGTTATTTATTAATAAATTATTAATTAGTCATTATTTATCGTTTAACGTTTAAATAACGATTAAAAAAAGATTTATTAATGAATTATTAATATAATATTAATTGGTCGTTATTTATCGTTTAACGTTTCACGTTAATCGATAAATAACGATTTAAAGAATAAGATTAATTAGTAAATAATATTTATTAATATAATATTAGTTAGTCGTTATTTATCGTTTAGCTAAAAGAAAATAATATTATATTAATAAATAATATTTATTAATATAATATTATTTGGTCGTTATTTATCGTTTAACGTTTCACGTTAATCGATAATTAACGATTTAAAGAATAAGATTAATTAGTAAATAATATTTATTAATATAATATTAGTTAGTCGTTATTTATCGTTTAGGTAAAAGAAAATAATATTATATTAATAAATAATATTTATTAATATATTATTAATTGGTCGTTATTTATCGTTTCACGTTTTACGTTAATCGATAAATAACGATTTAAAGAATAAGATTAATTAGTAAATAATATTTATTAATATAATATTAGTTAGTCGTTATTCATCGTTTAGGTAAAAGAAAATAATATTATATTAATAAATAATATTTATTAATATAATATTATTTGGTCGTTATTTATCGTTTCACGTTTTACGTTAATCGATAAATAAAGATTTAAAGAATAAGATTAATTAGTAAATAATATTTATTAATATAATATTAGTTAGTCGTTATTTATCGTTTAGCTAAAAGAAAATAATATTATATTAATAAATAATATTTATTAATATATTATTAATTGGTCGTTATTTATCGTTTCACGTTTCACGTTATTCGATAAATAACGATTTAAAGAATAATTAGTCGTTATTTATCGTTTCACGTTATTCGATAAATAACTTGTAAAAGAAAAAGATATAATATTAAATAATATTTATTAATATAATATTAATTAGTTGTTATTTACTAAGAAATGAATTAATTTGTAATTAATACATTATTAAATAGCGTCTTAATAAATTATTAATAAGTCGTACCTAAGAAAAAATTAGTAATTAATACATTATTAAATATTTAAAAGAAAAACGTCAAATAATATAAAATAATAATTCGTAAATATGAAAATAGGCTTTAGAGAGGGCTATTGCTCCGACGGGTGGTTCTGTTAGAAAGAAGAAGAAGGGCCCTCGTCACCCTAGCGCACGCGGGATCACAGCTTCCCGACGTCGTGGATCTCCTGCAGACATTCCAGGAGTGCATATAGGAGATACGGGGAAAGCTTTGATGGATGATTTGGATGTTAGTGAGGCGGAGGAGTTTTCAGAGGAGGTGGCGGAGGCAACCGAGGTTGCAGATCAGCCAGAGGTTGCAGATCTAGGAGATTTGGAGGCGCAGATGCATGATGATTACTATGAGGGATCACCTCTGCGTGAGCCATCTCCAGTTGGATCATTGTCTCCTTCTGCAGAGGATCATCAGCAGGAGATTCAGGATCAGCCAGACCTCCAGGAGCCCATTCAGGATCCTGTTCAGGAGCCTGTTCAGCACATTGATCCGGGCTTAGCTGTACCGGTTCCAGGGGATGCAGATTATGTGGGGCATCCTGGAGGTCCTCTCAGTTCACGGCTTTTGGTGGATTACAGCACCCACATTGCTCCGGTGATATGGACTGAGACGTCGTCTCTTGCAGAGCGTATTGAGCATGACCCGGCTTATGTGATACCGCCCTCATCGAAGGTATGCGTTGTTTTCTAAATGAATTTGTGAGGTAAAACGATCCACACGCTTTTCTAATTCATTAATTTCTCTTTCGTACATCAGCTGAAGAGGGTGTTGGATATATACACCCGCAAGGACTTCTTCAGGGAGTATGATAGGCATAAATCTAATGTGCCTGGGTCATGGTGGCAGCTCGTTCAGCGGAGCCACTTACATGTCCTTGCAGATCCCCGGCTCGAGTACAACAGCATCGATCTGATTCTGATTTCTGCATTTGTGGAGCGTTGGTATCCAGAAACCAACACGTTTCACTTTGCATTTGGTGAGATTGCTCCTACCTTGTTAGACGTGCTGAAGATTCTGGAGCTTCCGATCCATGGACGAGCTGTCAGATCTGCTGAGGCAGACATAGATGGGTTTGTGCATCCTCATGTGCAACGGATGTTCGGGTTTGCTACGATCGAGGAGGCTGCTGCGCTATGCTTACGTACGTAGAGTCTATTTTATTATTTATATTTGATTCCATTTTTTAGTTGATTCAATTAAATATTTATAATCCGTGATAAATTATCAGATGGGGGTTTGAACATCCACGGCAAGATAGGCATCACGACGATCCACACCCGACTATTACAGATGTTTGATATACGGGACAGGTAAATTATCGTATATTATAAGAATTTCTCATAATTTCTCGATTAACGTTACTAATTCATTTGTTGTTATTAATTGCAGGACTCCTCAGCAAGAGAGTGATATTGCTTCGCTCTACTTGTTGTCTCTGTTAGGCAGTACGACATTTGTCGACAAGTCTCGGATGAAGGTGAAGCACAAATACCTTAGCATCCTCGTAGATCACAATGAGACAGGGTCCTATGCTTGGGGGACAGCCGTCTTGGCTGAACTGTACAGACAGTTGGGTCAGGCCTCCCGTGCTCAATCGAAGGGGTTTGCTGGTTGTCCGTTCCTGCTGAAGGTAGTTTTCGTTTAATGTTTGTTTTTTTTTTCGTGTATATTTTGCTTATGTATAAAACATTATGAAATTCCGGTATTTGTAGGCTTGGATATGGGCGTATTTCCATGGTCTTCGGGGTCATGCTACGCAGGACTTGACATCCATGAATGCCTCAGCGGCGGCTATCCGGGAAAACAGCAAAGTCAGATACCATAAGGATCCTGCTCGACTAGTTTCCCTCAGACTGGTCCTTGACCAGATCACATATGCAGAGGTAAGTACTATTTAATTAGTAATTTCATCATATGTTATGCAATTATTATTTTTAAAAATACGTTTGTCATTTAAAAAAAAACATAGGTTCAGTGGAACCCCTGGGGCAAGTTGGATCTCAACGACCCCCAGTATAGGTTAGGTCTATTTCGGGGGCCTCTAGAGTCCTTTGAGGTGAGGGAGTCGCACCATCCTGACCGATGTTTGCGACAGTTCGGGTATGTGCAAGGCATACCCGAACCCCCGATTACACCACCTACTGCGATCAGAAATGATTCTGCATCGGGGTACACTGTCACATTCGGGGATGAGGACTGCACTTGGGCCCCAGAGACCCTGTCGGATCGATTGATCACCTTAGACGAGCAGGATCGACGAGGACTTCGAGAGTATGCATGGGATTGCAAGGATGGATACCGGACATGGTTTAATGCCATGTCACATCCTTATGTTGATTCCAGATCACCCAGGCAGGACCCACGGGCACCGTTTGACCACCGTGCCGAGCACATACAGATACCTGCGACAGCCTCTGTAGTTGTGGTACGTATTTCAGTCAATATCGCTCAAGTAATAATTATAATCTATTTTATTCTACTTATATTTACATTTTGAAAATGTAGCGGGGCAACATACTCGCCTCTGAGATATCCAGTTTCCTACGTGCATATGGTGACACTCTGCCTTCAGGACAAGAGAGGATGATGAGGGGGTGGATCAGCATATGGACTGGTGATGTAGTACCAGAGGAGGATGGGTCTGTGCAATGATTTGATTGTGTTCAGTATTATATTTTGGATGTTGTTTGATGTATATTTTGATGTATATTATTAGGATTTTCGCACTTAAAACGGGCTAAGACGAGAAATGACACGGAAATCGAGGAAAAATGACTAAAAACGGGCCAAGACGAGAAATGACACGGAAATCGAGGAAAAACGACTTAAAACGGGCTAAGACGAGAATTTGTGCAAAAAACGATGAAAAACGACTTAAAACGGGCTAAGACGAGAATCTGTGCGAAAACCGATGAAAAACGACTTAAAACGGGCTAAGACGAGAATTTGTGCGAAAAACGATGAAAAACGACTTAAAATGGGCTAAGACGAGAATTTGTGCGAAAACCGAGAAAAAACGACTTAAAACGGGCTAAGATGATAAATGACGCGGAAACCGAGGAAAACCTAGCTAGGGTATAGGGTTTAGGGTATAGGGTTTGGAGAGTGGATAGTGGATATTGAATGTGGATAGTGGATAGTAGATAGTGAATGTGGATAGTGGATAGTGAATGTGGATAGTTGTGTTTGAAATGGATAGTTTGGGCCCAGTTCGTTTAAACGCCTTAGAACGCTAAAACTCAAAATTTGAAAATTGTAACATGATAGAAAATGAAGTCTTTAGTCGTTATCAATTCTTGGAATCGAAAAAAAATCAACGAAAACGTCAACGGGCCTAATAAGGCCGAATTGAGATTTGGTGAGGCCCATTACCTAAAAACGACATAAAACGGGTTAATAAGACCTTAAACATTGAAAAACTTGAAATGTAAAAGTTGTATTTGAGCATTACCAATATGACGGTTTCGTTTTTATAATAAAATAACAAAATGAACACTTCGAAATATCTAAACAGTCACTTTCACCTTGTAACGAGTTAATCTCAAGTATATAAGTCGTATAGTTTTACTCATATGTGTGTGATATCAATTCGTTACTCAAATAAACTTTACATAAAACTTTCATTAAATATTATGAAACACTCAAATACTCCAAAATAACGACATTTCACATCTTCGTATTGTCCATATTGCTTGATTAATCATAATTTTATGCGTATTTCATTAAAACTTTCATTAAATATCGAGTAATAAAAACTTTCATTAAAACTTTCATTAAAACTTTCATTAAAACTTTCATTAAAACTATCCACATTTTGAGTTTCAGCGTTATAAGGCGTTTAAACGAACCGGGCCCAAACTATCCATTTCAAACACAACTATCCACATTCACTATCCACTATCCACATTCACTATCTACTATCCACTATCCACATTCAATATCCACTATCCACTCTTCTGAATAATATGTTGCACCATCTCGTGGATGCACGGTAGGCCTTGACATTCTCGCATCCAGTAATCTTCGCAATGTTCCTCATAATTCTTCGCCTTTATATCCTCCCATATATCCCACAACTTATGCAACGCTCTATCAGACACATTATGGAATAGATGCCGAAATATCAATTTCACTTGTGGATTCATTCGTCTGAAAACCCCGGGTGTCTTGATCCGATCCTCTTCCATGGTGGCCCTCACCTTCACAATCTGGCCCTCGATGGCTGCATGGATCCTCACAACCATTCGATTAAAACCGCCTATACTTGAACCGATTATTTTCTTCAACACCTTATGCATTCCCTCAACCCTATGTTTTATTCATTCAATGTCGCGTTTAAGTAAAACAACTATTACATAATAAACTAATAAAAAAATCGGAAACGTTTAAGTAAGTTAAAAAAAAATTACCTGTTTGAGGTCCTCGTGAAGAAGTGAAGATTGTGTTCCGTCCATGCGCAAACAATGTTTGTCTTGTAAGGGATAAGCCACACCTTTTCAATGTATCCGACGACGCCGCTTCTCCAAGATGTTCTCAATCCTAGCAGTCTTTCCTCGTATCGTTCCTCCGTTCTTGATAGAAAAAGTCTCCATACTTGCGAGCACAACCTTTTCACCGATTCCTTATTTTTCAAAATTCTGGTAGCGTTTACCTCGATGTTGTGCTTGATATGAACTCAACACAAGAGGTGTTGAACCGGAAGATCTTTGAACACATATTTGATTGCAGTGATGAGAGCTAGTTCTCGATCGGTCATTATTGCAGTCGGCATTACTCCGGCATCCTCAAACAACTTTCTAAGCCTCTGAATTATCCACAAGTAGTGCATTGTTTCCTCCTTACCCGTGAATGCATATGCAATGTTGAATGTCTTATGCGTGCAAGTGAAACCGACAATCTCCACAAGAGGCATTTTATACCTGCATAATATATTTAAATAATGAAGGAAGAGGCATATGCAATATATTTAAACAAATTTTTTTTGATATACAACTATTATGTACCTATTCGTCTTGTATGTGGCGTCAATAACCACGACGTACGGAAACATCTTCAACAAGTGCAACGAGTCTTGATGGGCAAAAAACAAGATTTCCACCTCGTTTGATTTCTTCTTGCAGAGGGGATGCACTACATAGCTGCGCTCCTTCAAAAACTTCAAGGTCCATTGTGTAACAGTCAAATCTCCACGATCCTCAAAATGCATCTTCTGAATAAAGTTGGCGATTTGTTTTGTGGATGTTGTATTCCCTGGAAAGGCCGCACTCAACTGAGTAGCAATAACAGACGGCGTAGTCAAGCTGTTCGCACATACCGTCACAAATTTCACCTCATTCGGCGTCATTCGACCCATGTACGGATGGCCAATGAAGCTAGTGCAAAGCTTATGATTGTGTTGTCCGTATTTTACCTTCACATACCATCCATCTCTCGCATCCCTCGCCCTGAACCTATATCCTCGGATCTCAAACTTGCAATCCGACTTCTTATCCCTACTATCCCGCTTTGTATTAACAACCTCCTCTGTTTCGCCATCCTCTCTTTTCTTTTTCCCTGATCTATACACTCCAGCATGCGAGCACATTATATTCATTTGACGCTCATTGCTATGGCGAGTCACTAATACCATCATAAGTTGTCTACCAATACTCTGAACCCAACGCCTCAAGTGTTCCTTAGTAGGAAACGTTTCTTCGGTATCAAACGAATCATAGTAATCCATACCCTATAATTAATAAAAACTACCATATTTATCACAACTAAAACTTAAAACTACGAGTCCACATCAATCTAAACTATCACTTCTACAAATTATTTGCAACTAAATAACGTAAATAAATACGAAACGATTCTAATTAATTACTAACCGAAAAATCTCCGGCGTCGAAGTCTCCTCCTTCGTCGGTATCGTCGTCCCACATCCCGTCGTCGGGTTCACTAAAATACTCTTTCTCATCCACGATCGCATCGTCTTCGTCACTCCCATGCTCGTTCTCTTCAACATACTCGTTCTCTTCACCGCTCCCATACTCAATCTCCGTCACATATTCAAACTCCTCACCATCACTCAAATTTGTAACTCTCCTATTTGACATTTTTTACTTCAACATCCATCCGAAGTTCCTACATTTATACATATACTACATCCCAAACGGTCATATTCTGAAAAAATAGCCGTTGGGATAAAAACAATCGTACGCCCATAATGGGCGTACAGGCAAAATATACCCCAACGGTCACTTCTGAATTTGGACAAATAGCCGTTACACCAAATTTTTTACTCGTACGCCCATAATGGGCGTACGAGTAAAAAATTGTATTTCCCCAACGGCTATATTATTAAAATTTATACTGTACGCCCATTTTGGGCGTATACATAATACCGTATTTTGTATTTTGCCTCACATTCGATGTTGGGATTTTGCACTGTCCGCCCAAAACCAGCGTACGCCCATTTTGGACGTACGACAATGTAGTGTGGAAAGTTGCAAAATGTAGTGCGTATAGCTTTTGCCTATATAAAGGTAAGAAGTCATTAGTGGAGGATGCAAATTCAAAAGTTGCATAGACCTTTCTTCTTACCTTCCTTAATCTCTCCAATTTATGTCTCCTATTTCCAAATTCCAATCACCAAGTCATGACTATACATACTTCATTTAGATCTAGTTAATGCTCAAACCCAATCCAATTCCTATAGCAAGTTGTAGTGCTTCATCCACTAGTATGAAGCCATCCTAATTACTTGTACACAACTGCATTTCTTTCCCTTTCAAACAACATTTCGATGTGGGTGGTGTTTGATCATCTCTATTGGACCCAGAAGATTTTTGGATAAACCAATGTTAGCAAAAGATCACAACCAAGCACAGAAACTATGCTTGATGAAAACAGAAACAGAGGAAGAACAAAAAACGAAGAAGAATGAAGAGTGTTTTGCTGCTAACAACTTTCTTACATACCTACAAAATGTCTTAACAAAAGTCTAGCATCATTGGTGCAGAAACAAGACATTACAACTGCTCCAAAGTACACACCAAAGTCAACATTGTTTTGCTGAATTTCCTCATTAAAATTAAAAGCTAAAATATTTAAACTAATGGCTTAACTTGATGATGTTTGAATCACATTTCAACACCAATCACCATTATGGACTGGTGTGAAAGAGACTTTAAAAACAATCCAACTTAGCTCACAAGCCACCTCATAAAAACAATGTTCTTGGATGAAAGCATGCAGATGAACACTGGTCAGTGGAATTGGGATTAAAGTATAATCCCAAAGGTTCATTCTCACAGAAATGCATACATAAATACTATATGAGATAGCATACTAGCAAAATATCTAGGAGTGACTATTAAAGTATAATCAAGCACAGTCAAGACTTCAGACCAGCATATGCATATAAATAAAGACAGCAACTCCTAAGGATTCAATCTTCATCTTAACCAAAAAAAAAGGGTTCAATCTTCACCATCACAAGCACTTGTTACATCTAGTTGTCGAGGGTAACTTGAGCTCGAAGATGTAGGATCCCGTCAATGAAATACTTGCTGTCATCACCTATAAAGTCTGTCCATGACACTGACAACAGATCTCTTCCTTTTGCCTTTGCGTCGTTGGTTAAAGTTACTTTATGTGTGGCGAAGATTTGGAACTCCATTGATGGCTTCTGTATCACTGCAAATTCGAAATACATGTCCTTCATTTAGATATAGTTAATGCTCAAACCCAATCCAATTCCTATAGCAAGTTGTAGTGCTTCATCCACTATGAAGCCATTCCAGATTATCAAACCCAAAGGCTTAAACTAGAGAAAATATAATTGATGAACACAGAAACAGAGGAAGAACAAAAAACGAAGAAGAATGAAGAGTGTTTTGCTGCTAACAACTTTCTTAGATACCTACAAAATGTCTAACAAAAGGCTAGCAGCATGGATACAAAACAAGACATTACAACTGCTCCAAAATACACACAAAAGTAACATTGTTTTGCTGAATTTCCTCATTCAAATTATAAGCTAAAAATATTTAAACTAATAGCTTAACTTGATGATGTTTGAATCACATTTCAACACCAATCACCACAATGGACTGGTGTGAAAGAGAAAACAATCCAACTTAGCTCACCAGCCACCTCATAAAAACAATGTTCTTGGATGAAAATATAATCCCAAAGGTTCACTCTCATAGAAATGCATACATAAATACTACGGAGTATATGAGATATATAGCATATTGGCAAAATATCTAGGAGTGACTATTAAAATATAATCAAGCACAGTTAAGACTTGAGACCAGCATGCATATAAATAAAGACAGCAACTCCTAAGGGTTCAATCTTCATCTTAACCAAAAAAAAAAGGGTTCAATCTTCACCATCACAAGCACTTACTTGTTACTACAAAGACATGTGAGCCTGATGTATATCTAGTCGTCGAGGGTAACTTGAGCTCGAAGATGTAGGATCCCGTCAATGAAATACTCGCTGTCATCACCCATAAAGTCTGTCCATGACACTGAAAACAGATCTTGTCTTCCCTTTGCCCTTTCTTCGTTGGTTAAAGTAAACTTATCTGTGAGGACGATTTGGAACTCCATTGATGGCTTCTTTATCACTGCAAATTCCAAATCCAATGTGCAAGATTCTGAACCTTTCATTTTCACAAAGAGACCAAAGTGGTTTTTGTCTATGCAATACGCCACAAGGCAAAAATGTCGTACACCTAGACAAAATGTTTGGGACTTGAGTGTATGTGAATGCGAAGGGAATAGATACGCGCAATCTTCTTTGTTTAGGTCAAGGTAAACGATACAGCGAGGCTGAGGAACTTCAAATGACAGCACCTTAATAAGTCGACGGCCATAGACGCGCCTTGGGAAATGATTTGATACAAGACGAGTAGTCTTGTTCGTAACCTCGCCCACGACAGTAGACGAAATCCAAGAATCGGCCTTCGGCCAGGAGGAAGAGATAGACGAGATTAGAGCCAAGAGATTAGAGCAAAACTATGATATTCTTATTATGATTTGTGAATAAGAAAAGAGTATAAATACCTATGCCCTATCGGTTCAATAAAAGCGTCATGGGGAAAGAACCGAAAAGAAACCCATGAAGGAGTGTATAAACTCTGTTTAAAATTGACATTAAATAAAATAATAAAAAGAATAACTAAACATAGTCTTGGAAATGCTTCGGCTTGCGCCGCTCACGGACCGATCTGGTAACGGGCCTTGTAATCACTTCCTGGCCCGTATCAATCTCTCCCCCGATGACGATCGACTTGTCCTCAAGGCGCAAATCAGGAAAAGTGCGCTTCAGCTGTTCCACTGGCTCCCAAGAAGCATCGTCTTCCGTCCCATCCATCCATACCACTCGCCATTCCAGGCGTGGAATTCCGTCACACAGCACCTGACGTTCTGCAATCGCTCGTACCGGCACCGAGATGGGCCGATCCTGTAAAAACTCCTCCGGGAACGCGGGTTGGACCAAGCAGGTGCCATTCTGTACAAACGGACGCAATAAGGAGACATGAAAAACGTTGTGGATCTTGGCGTTGTCGGGTAATTGGAGCCTATACGCGACAGCTCCCACGCGCTCCAAAACCGTAAAGGGTCCATAGAACCGTCGGGCCAACTTTGCGCAGCGCGGTCTTGCCACGGAGTGTTGACGGTATGGTTGTAGTTTAAGTAACACCTGATCGCCTACCTTGTATTCCACATCGCGGCGATGAGCATTTGCTTGGGACGCCATCCTTTGCTGCATTTTCCGTAAATTCTGGCGCAATATGGCTAAGATCTGGTCACGTTCCTCGACTGTTGCGACAGCTGGTGACTGAGCATCGGTTGGGTAAGTTGCGCGAATTAACGGTGGCGGTTGGCGGCCATATAGAGCCTGAAAAGGGGACATCCGCAGTCCCTCATGGAAGGTACAATTCAAAGCCAATTCCGCCCAAGGAAGGAAATCAGCCCAGCGTTTAGGTCTGGCGTGCGTAAATGCGCGCAAGTATTGCTCGAGACCTCTGTTTTTCCCCTCCGTCTGTCCGTCCGTCTGCGGGTGATACGCGGTACTGTGCCGCAATTGTGTCCCACTCAGGCGATGTAATTCCCGCCAGAACTTGCTCGTGAAAATGACATCACGATCGGATAAGATGGACGCTGGGATACCATGGTGCTTGACGACGATCTGAACGAACAAAGCGGCTACCTTCTCCGCATCGTAACTAGACCCCAGTGCGCCAAAATGAGCATACTTTGAGAGGCGATCGACGACCACCAGAATGGTAGTGTATCCATGGGAAGGTGGGAGGCCAGTGATGAAATCCATGGAAACCGCATCCCACATTTGCTCCGGTACAGGTAGTGGCTGCAGCAGGCCGGCAGGTTTCTGCGTACTGTATTTGGTAGCTTGGCACGTCAAACAGGACTCCACAAATGCCTTGACATCCTGGCGCATACCTCGCCAATAGAACACCTCCGCCACACGCCGAAACGTACGATCAATCCCCGGGTGGCCTGCGCTCTGTGAGGAATGGAACTCAGCCAGGACCGTTGCTTTCAGGGACGATTCGGAGCTTAGAACCAGCCGGTGATTATAGTATACAGCGCCGTCATGGATACGAAACGGGGCTGCCAAAGAGCCATTTTCTGCGGCTTTGTGCAAAGCAATCAAATCTGGCCTGGTGGTATTTTCCATCCGCACTCTTGGTAGCAAGTCGGTCAGAGGAGAGGAGAGAGCTCGGAATTGACGTAGGCTTGCGTCAGCATCGATCATGCAGCGAGATAAGGCGTCGGCGACCTTGTTGCTAGCTCCTGTTTTGTACTCAATTCGAAACTTGTAGCCCATGAGCTTCCGGATAAAGAATTGTTGATCGGGAGTTTGGATAACCTGGTGCAGTAGCTCCTTTAAGCTTTTTTGGTCAGTGCGGATAACAAATTCGCGGCCCAAAAGATACTGTCTCCACTTCTGCACTGCGGAAACTATGGCAAATAATTCCCGATGGTATGCTGAAGAACCCATGCGGCGAATACCCAAAGTCTTGCTGAAGAAAGACACCGGCCTTTCCTCCTGTAATAACACGGCACCCACACCTTCATCTGACGCGTCGGTCTCGAGGACAAACTGTTTCGTGAAGTCTGGCAACTGTAACACTGGCGGCTGCATCATTGCTGTCTGGAGGCGACGGAAAGCTTGCTCGGCGAGTTCGGACCAACCGAATTTATCCTTCTGTAGCAGGGCTGTCAATGGCGAAGCGAGGGAGGCATAATTGCGGATGAATTTACGGTAGTAACCGGTAAGGCCTAGAAAGCCGCGCAGCTGTTTAACCGTTTTCGGTGTGGGCCACCTGGCCATGGCGTCGAGCTTACTGGGGTCTGCTATCAACTGTCCCTGAGTCACAATATGGCCAAGGTACTCGACGGTGGTGGTGCCAAAGGTGCACTTGGAGCTCTTCACAAAGAAACGGTTGTCCCACAGCGTCTGCAAAACGATGTCGAGGTGCCGAACATGGTGAGTCAGTGACGAGTTGTATATCAATATGTCATCGAAGAAGACGATTACAAACTCGCGCAGGTATGGGCTGAAGATCTGGTTCATAGCCGCCTGAAACGTTGATGGAGCGTTTGTCAGTCCGAACGGCATAACCAGGAACTCGAAGTGGCCATCGTGTGTGCGAAACGCTGTCTTATATGTGTCCCCGGAGTGCATCCGAATTTGGTGATAGCCGGACCGGAGATCAAGCTTCGTGAACAAGGTTGCCCTGCCCAACTCGTCGAACAACTCGTCTGCTGTAGGTATTGGAAACTTGTCGGCCACGGTTGCTGAATTAAGAGCTCTGTAATCTATGCAAAAACGGAATGTTCCGTCTTTCTACTTAACCAGGAGCGCCGGTGAAGAGAACGGGCTCGTACTGTGCTGGATTATTCCCTGATTCAACATGTCCTGCACTTGCTTTTCAATTTTGGATTTCTGAAAATACGGGTAGCGGTAAGGTCGGACGTTGACTGGCTTTGATCCCGGCTGTAAGTGAATCCGATGGTCCCAGGCGCGGGAAGGCGGCAATCCGACGGGTAACTGAAATACACAGTCATGAAAGAGCAAGATTTTAAGGATTTCCGAATGCAGACCTGGTGGAAATTTGGTGGGGATCTCAGACGGTCCGGTGGACTGCTGGGCTGCTGTGGTCAGCCGTAGTTGGGGCGCAGGTGTTTCGGTGGAAGTGGCAGGCGGTGGTGGCTGGTCAGGTTCTGTACAGTGCATTATTTCAAAGCATTCGGCGACGGAATCCGCGGCAATTAAGGACTGGAGAGCATTCAGCGAGATCAGTTTCGGCGATTGGCGATCTCCTTGTAGCAACACTGATTTATCTGCCATGGTAAATTCCATCGTGAGATCGGCATAGTCATGCGAGACCTTGCCTAGAGTTTGCAACCATTGAACACCCAAGACGACTTGTGGACCGTGGACTTGCAGGACGAACAGGTCAATCGAAAAGGTGTGGCCTTGAAGCACTAATGGAGTCGACGCGCACTGATGCGTGCAGAGAAGAGAAGCTCCATTGCCCACGTAAACTCGGAACGGTGCGACTTGCGATAACTGGAGTTGAAGCGTTTCGGCAACCGTCGGATGCACAAAATTGTGCGTACTGCCCCCGTCAATGAGGACCTGAACTGGCATGTGGTGGATGAATCCCGAGATTTTGAGGGACTTAGGGTTCAGGCGTCCTTCCATGGCGTGGATGCTCGAAATATCGCCTGTAACAGCCAAGTTTTCGTCGTCTGGCTCGATGTGGTCCTCGTCTCCGCTATCATCGGTCCCCAGGAGAGCTAAAAATCGATGCTTGCAACGATGGCCCGGTGCGTACTTTTCATCGCAATTCCAGCATTGCCCTTTCTTTGTGCGCTCTTCACGTTCTGCAGCAGATAGGCGTTTGATCGGCAGGGATGAGAGGTGAGTGTTCGGTGGCGCCGTGCTGGTGGGATTCTGAGAAGTAGACGTTGAAGGTGCGGTTGTTGTACTGGTAGTGCGATTCCCTGGAGGAATCCAACGACGCGTAGTCGCCGATCCGGATGTTGAATCCACAAACGATGCTGCGAGCTCTCTGGCCAAGGCGAAGGCTTGGCTAAGGGACGTCGGGTTCCGCAAATTCAACTCCCTTTGGACTGGCTGCTTCAGCCCTGCCTTGAACAAGGAGATCAGGGTTTGGTCGGACAAGCCTTCAACTTTATTCAATAGGGTTTCGAACTCTGTTTGATACTCAAGCACCGTCGTTTTCTGTTGCAATTTGGCTAAGAGTCCCACATAGTCCTCATAATGGTGTGGGTCGAACCTCTGTTTGACAGCCTCTAGGAAAGCCGGCCAAGTACCTATCCCGTTGTTCCGTCTTTGATAACGAAACCAATCTGAAGCTGGGTGATCAAAGAGCATACCGACCAATTGAAGGCGTTCGTGTGCTGGGGTATGGAAGTAATCAAAGTATGCTTGGGCTTTAAAAATCCACCCGGCGGGATCTGAACCGGAGAAGCGAGGTGCCTCGACACGGATCCGGGGATATGTGTCGCGGCGCTGGTTAGCCTCGCGTTCGTTACCACGGTCAAGATTCTGGTTTGCGTCCTCCCAAAATTGCCGATCCTGGTTCTGTAGCGGAGGTCGCTGCTGGTAGCCTGGAGGAGGGTCATATGGCGGCCGGCGCTGTTCAAGGAACGGATTCTGTCCTTGAAGTCCGCGGGCTTGTGGCTCAATGATGTTGCGGTTGTCCAGAATATGGAAAACCTGGTCTACCCGCCGGCGTTGGGCGTCGTTGTCTTGACGAGCGGTTCTGACTTCTTGCGTCAAAGTCTGCAGAAGATCCCGAATCTCACGAAGTTCCGGTGTGGTATTGGTAATAGTCTGAGAATTCTCGTCTTCAGTGGTCATGGTTGAATCTGTTCATGTGATGAAAGCACCAATTGATACAAGACGAGTAGTCTTGTTCGTAACCTCGCCCACGACAGTAGACGAAATCCAAGAATCGGCCTTCGGCCAGGAGGAAGAGATAGACGAGATTAGAGCTAAGAGATTAGAGCAAAACTATGATATTCTTATTATGATTTGTGAATAAGAAAAGAGTATAAATACCTATGCCCTATCGGTTCAATAAAAGCGTCATGGGGAAAGAACCGAAAAGAAACCCATGAAGGAGTGTATAAACTCTGTTTAAAATTGACATTAAATAAAATAATAAAAAGAATAACTAAACATAGTCTTGGAAATGCTCCGGCTTGCGCCGCTCACGGACCGATCTGGTAACGGGCCTTGTAATCACTTCCTGGCCCGTATCATGATTGCATTCGGTGGTTGCTCGGTCTTTTGAGGAATAGGGTGCTTGAGCCTTTAACAACAAGGCCTTGATCACGAGCTTGGACACTTGTTCATAGTCAAAGTCAGGGAAATCAACCACTTCATCGAGCTTCGACAAACTCATGTATGGGAAACATATAAACCTTACCAAGTGTTTGGTAAGGATATCTCGACGCTCTTCCAGTTTAGGATAGTGCTGACGCGCCCAATTCAAAATGAAACTGAAGATAACATCTTCAAAAACCACTTTGAGACCGTCACTCTCAAGAACAACTTGTATGGCTGAAAGTGGCAAAGCCATGGCCTCCTCTTGTTTTGACCTTGAAAATAAACAACAACAATCATTGGTTAACAAGGAGAAGTATTATCTTCTATATATTTACCTTGGATAAATCATTGTTTACTGAATTAGATAGATTTAGGGAGATATGCCTTAGGGCCCAAGTTGTGTAATAGTATATATTGTACGTTTGCTACGAAAGAACACAGAGGAGATAACAAGGCCGGCTTATAATGAGTGCTTACTCGGTGAAATCCTTAAAATGAGAAGCAAGATACTTCTTTGCTTCATCAAGAAGTGGTTGAACAATTTCACTCACGAGAACACTCGACGGTAGTTCAAGATAAAGAATTGCAGATTCTGTTGTCATGGGCAACTTCAGAAGCATTTGAATGCAGTACTTCATGCATGAATTAACCTCAAACTTGTCAGCCGCCATCAATATGTCGACTAATTCAGAACCAGAAGTTGCATTTAGAGGTTTGTCGTAAATAGAGTTCAGCATGTCCATGAAAGCAGCTTCCTCTGTTGCTCACACATTGAGTAATACAAATCTATTGTTAGATTGAGAAATCAAACTCTTGATTCAAATTAAGTATGGTGGAGATATTTATACCTGATGCATGTATTGTGAAGATGAGGTCATTCTTCTTCTCCGATTCTCTCATACCATTCTTGAATAACTAGCATCCATTAAGACGGGAATCAGTAGGGCTCGTTTGGTATCGATATGAGTACCAAGATACAGATATGAGATAATAGAATTGGATACAGGTGATATCTTTGATATACAATACTTTTAAGATTTATCACACTATAAAAACATTTCGATACACATATGTGATATACTAATTACGGTTTATCTATCTTATGTACTAATGACACATGTTAAACATCCATTTATAGAAACTAAAACCTTAAATTGGGAAGAATAAACCATCATAACAATGATTCATAAGATCTTAAATAATACTCAAATTCTTTCTATGTTTGAACTCTCACTCTATGTCAACAGTACATGCAAATAAGTAAATAAGTAAGAATCATATCTATTCTCATACATCATATCTAGATATCGAAAACAGTCATAATATATATCAACTTACCGAAAAAGAGATTTAATGGAAGGAAGTTTACCTTGTAGAAAAACTGACTTTTAGCAGCAAGCAAGATACAGCTTACATGCAAAGTTCTAACTTGGAGTTTCTCAACACAATCAGAAGTACATGCATCATCATCGAGGGAGGAAAACCATTGATGATATTTGTCCCCTCCATCGTTGGAATCCAAAGTTGGTAAGATCTTAAGACGCAGAACTCGATCCGAGAAATAGAGATCATTGAACCCAAATCCGAAACTCAACTCCTTTTCAATTGGGTCTATTTCTGTCTCATCCATGCTTGAATCTCCCATCAGTCTGCACTCAAAAAAACACACATGTTCAGATAATGGTGTGTCATGTGTGGATAAGTATATAAAGGCTGATTTGGAGGATGCAAATTCAAAAGTTGCAGAGACCTTTCTTCTTCTTCTCCTCCCTCGATCTCTCCAATTTCTTTTAGCTACTATTTCCAAACTCCAATTCACGACTCTTCGTGTCCGCCAATTAAATCTACTCAATGTTCATTCTTCGTTACTTACTCGTCACATAATTATTCCCATTTACTCTCTCGGTCCGGTCTCTTAATATTCTTTTGATTTCATTCTAACACATTTATCTAAACATGTTTTGTAACGTTAATATCTCTAAATATACGTTAATAAAAATTATAAAATTTTGATATTGTTAATTTTCTTGCCGAGAGGAATCAAACAAGATCTCATATTACTATGTTTTTTCTTATATCTAGACAATATCGAAGATTCTTTTCTAATGTTAATAGTGTCAAAAATTACGATAAGAAGAACATTTGGGGACGGATGAAGTACTTTTTAGCACGTTCTCCAATACACATCTTGCATTGTTTACAGGTTTATCGGCCCGATAAAAAATAGTTATATTCCCACTGATGCAGGGTTTTGGGCAGGTGTGGAAAATCCCTATTCGAATCAACTCGTCGGGACGATGTGAATCGATAAGCTTGTCCAAGACCTAAGACTCATTGCATACAAGAAGATAATTATTGAAACACGGTCCAGAAAACAATCCTAAACGGGACGCGAAACAGTCCTTGGCCTTGAAAGGCACTCCAGTTGACGATCATCTATTGTTCTAACACATTGATCTCATCCCTCCACACATTTATTTCCTGAGTTATGTCGTCTGTCATCGCTAGTTGCGCAAGATCTTTCTTTGTCACCTCATTTCAGCTCTTCCTTGGCCAACCTCTACCTCTATATAAATCGCCAAAATCTAGTATATTGCACCTAACGCTAATTCTTCGGGTGCCCTCCTCTACACATGCCTATACAAACGGAGTCTCGTTTCTCGCAACTTTTTCATGATATCAACAACGCCGATCTTCCCTTTAATAGCCACATTTCTGATCATGTCGCTCTGGTGTGCCCGCACGTCTAGCGCAACATCCTCATTTCTGCTATCACCATTTTCTGTTCTTGAACCTTTGTCGTGGGTCAACATTCTGCCCCATACAACAACGCCGGCCTATCAACAACTTTGTAAGAAAAATAGATGATATCGAAAATTTATAAATTTTAATATTATTAAATATCTCAATGAGGAGAATCAAACAAGATCTTATTTAAATATGTTTTTTCTTGTGTAAAATTGTAAATAGTGTAAAAACTAAAAACACGAAAAATATTACGGGTCGAAAGGATTATATTATAATATACTAATTACATATAAAATAGGGGTTTTTGCATGAAACACTAGTAGAAAAAACACTTGTTGCAGCCCCCTGTTGAGGCGGTCACCTTAAAAACCGACGCAAAAAGTCTTATTCTACTATCTGTTGAGGCGGTCAGTCGTTTAGTTCGCTGCAACAGGTACTTTAGAGGCGGGCAAATATCCGTTCGCCTCAAATAATATTTGTGTTTTTGACTTGTTGAGGCGGTCAGTAAGGCGCCCGCCTCAACAGAACCCAAAATTAGAGGCGGGCAAAACTCTGCCCGCCTCAACAGATATAGTCTCAAAACATTTAGAGGCGGGCGTTTTGTGCCCGCCTCAACAGGTCATCGTCTCAAGTATTTATCCTACCCATATATATTCACGGATCATCATTTTGAGGCGTTGATTAGGTCTAAATTTTTTAATCTAACGGCTTAAAATGATTTGTGCTTTCTCTCGTTCTCCTGTTAACTCCTCTAATCAGATACACTCATCTCCTTCCTCCTCCCATCGTCTCCTTCCTCCTCCCATCGTCTCCTTCCTCCTCCCCTCTCTTCCGACCCCGTCCTTGAACATCTCCTCCGTCAACCACCTCACTCGCCTCCAGCCTCCTCCTTCATCATCTTCCTCCTCCAACTCGCCTCCTCAGATCTCCTCCTCCTCAGATCTCCTCCTCAGATCTCCTCCTCCTCATATCTCCTCCAACCGCCACCATCAACCACCCCATCAGATCTCCTCCTCTTCTCCAACTTCGCACCAATCGCCTCCTCCTGCCATGACTTCGCACCTCACTCGCCTCCAACCTCCCTTCTCCCTCTGCCCTCCCGACTCCCGTCTCGCTGAATCCCTCCTCCTCCATGGCTGCCACCCCCTCCCTCGCCGCCGCTGCTTCTCTCAAATGCCTCCTAACCCTAGATTAACCCTAGGTTCCTATCTCACAAATCGGATCCCGATCTCACCGTTTCTCCAACTCCACGAAATCCCCGATCCGGCTCGGAATCGACGTCGGCGGCAGATCTGGAACGTTTGCGGCTCAGATGAAGGACCGTAACGTCACGATTCTCACCACAACGATGGACTTAGGATCGCCGTACAGCGAGGCGGTAGCACTCAGGGGACTGGTGCCGCTACACGCGCCGCTTCAGCAGCGGCTTCCGGTTTTCAACTTCCTCCTCACCAGATCTGCCCATTCCGAGTGCACACTTCCTCGTCGCCACTTCCTCCTCACCAGATCTGCATAGATCTGCCGCCGTCTTCTCCCTCTCGCCTGTTCATCATTTCAATTTCAATTTGTTCATCATTTCAATGTAATGGTTTTAATCTTTGTTGTGTCAAACAATCCTAAGCTCGAACTGTGTTCTTCTGTTGTTCATCATTTCAATTTGTTCATGTAATGGTTTTAATCTCTTTTTATTGATTAATGAAGTCAGATCTGCAGAATTGTTTTTACATGATTTTTATTGATTTAATGGAAACGATGTTCTTCTCTTGGTTAATGGATTCATTCACCATAGAAGTCAGATTTTGTTGAGCTTCGTTAGAGGCGGGCCAAAGAAATATTTGTTTAGAGGCGCACAAACCCCCAATTTTCATAGATTAGAGGCGGGCAACAACAAGTCCGCCTCAACAAGTTAGTTTTTTGAGGCGGGCAGTTGAGAGGCTAGGCATAATTTTTGCATACCTGTTGAGGCGGGCACTATTTTGACCGCCTCAACAAGTCACTTGTTGAGGCGAACATTTGCCCGCCTCAACAAGTATTTACTTGTTGCATCCCCCCCTGTTGCAGCGACCCCTGCCCGCCTCAACAGGGGGTTTTTTGCCCGCCTCAACAGGTGTTTTTTCCACTAGTGAAACCACCCGCTATTTGTCCAAATTTACAGGTAACCATCCGCTATTAACCTATTTATTCTAAACCACCCAAAATGTTTAAGTTTCTTACAATTAACCACCCCTTGACATTTTCCGTTAGATGTTCCGTTAAAACTTGAGAAATTACACTTTTACCCCTCCATTTTTACAGAAAATAACAACTTTGAAAGTTATGGAACAGTTTTTGTAATTTCCTAAAAATGGATTGAAAGCATTATCAACCTAGTTCATATTTTAGGTTGTTCTTCCCCCAAATCTCAATCTCCTCCTTCAGCCAACCCTCACGCTCCCCTTCATCCTATGGGAAAACAACAATTCCTCCTCCACTAACCTCGCCTCCTTCAACACAACCTTCCTCATCAACATCTTCCGCCTAAACAACAGCTCTACCCCAGGCGAAGGCCTCGCATTCATCATATCCCCTAACCTATCAACTTCGCCTGCAAGCGAAGGCAGGGGCGGACGCAGGATTCGAATCCAGGAGGGGCTAAATTATATATTAATTAAAATTAATCAAAATACTACTTTTCAGGAGGGGCTATACGAGAAAAAACGCTATTTTTTACACTAAAAGAAAAAAAATTCCTCGGCCCAACGTGGGTCCGCCCCTGAGCGAAGGCCAATACCTCGGTCTCACGAACTCCACAACCGACGGATTAGCCAGCAACCGCCTCTTCGTCGTTAGATGTTCCTTCGCCGTTGGATGTGTGTGGACTCGTATATAGATACTATATTGTAAGAAACTTAAACATTTTGGGTGATATAGAATAAATAGGTTCATAGCGGATGATTACTTGCAAATTTGGACAAATAACGGATGGTTTCCTGCAAAAACCCCTATAAAATATAGTATCTATATACGAGTCCACACACATTCATTTGGTTGTACTATGCAAGGGTGAGTTAAGGCCTAAAATCAGACCGAAAGGTGTGGTCGATGGTGCCTATCTCGGAAGGAGACGAGCCAAACATGAAGATTCGTCAAGTTTTTTTTAGGAATTGTATGTTTTCAATCTCGAAAATATGGTTATTTACATCTATATCTATATCTATCTATCTATATATATATAAAAATTGATGGGTTTGATGAAGTAATAGTAATTTCTACCTAATAAATGCTAATATTTTAAATTTTTATCCTATTTATCTCTTTTCTTAAATATTAATTTCATCACCAACTAAGAACACATCCTTTTCGTTTTCTTCCTCTACCACAATCTCTAAACTCATTCCCGTCTTTATCTCGTTCGTCAATCCCTTCGTTTCATCCCGGTGCCCCCTCCTTTCCCGGTTAAAAAATAATCTGAATGCTAATATTTTAAATATTTACGCTAATTATCTTTTCTTTTAATGCTAATTTCATCACCAGCTAAGAACATATTCTCTTCGTCTCCTTCATATACCACAATCTCCAAACTCATTCTGATCTCTACCCCATTCGTCAATCCCTTCGTTTCATACCGACGCCCCCTTCCTCCCCGGTTAAAAATCAATCTGTGTTAATTAGATATTTGTAATCTATATATCATCCTTTGAAAGTAATGTCAATTGGACTAAATGTTTAAACCTAATTTCCCTCTCTCTTTTTCTATCTCCCATCTATATCTATCTATATATAAAAATTGATGGGTTTGAGAAAATAATGACAATTAGGACTAATTAATGTTTAAATTTAAGTTTACCTTTTTCTTTTTATCTCCTATTATCCAATGATAATTGAGATTTATTAAATGTCTAATAAAACCATAATTATGTGCTTAATTGGTTAGTATTTCCATCATTTTAATCTTTTTTTTCTTCGCTTTTCACCTCTAATCCGTACGACGATGAAGAACATTCCGAGCAACGGAAACGATTATGTGATTTGGTACATATATAAGAGATATTCAATTCATTTTATTATAATTTACTAGAAAATACATATATGAAAATATATATTAAGTATATGAATATAGACAAAAACAAAATGTATTTGGCTCGCGCAAAGCGCGGGCAATGACCTAGAAAGTTGTCATTAAGTCGTCATTACTTTGTGGCCTCTTGAATTCCTCTTCTGATTTCAACTTTTGATCTTCCGGCTGAGATTTCTTATTGAATTTCCCATCAAGTCGTTGTTACTCTACTGGATATTGTATTCGCCGTTACTCATGGTTATTGTCAATTTGTAATTGAACAAATCAATTTGCTATTTTTATCACTTCTATTGTTCGTCTATTTTTGTGTTGATGTCTTGATGTGCAGGTTAAATTTACTTTGGCTTGAATTGCATAAAATTATGCCCTGAAAAAGATTGTAAATATATAATTAGTTCAATCCAATTTTGAGATGAATTGTCCGTGTACTGTGTAGTCTTGCTAGGGGCATGTTCACGTTGAGTATTCGTCCAGTATACAAAAATCTATGAATGTTTAGCATAAGTCCATTTTGCATGTCTAGATATCTTCTTGGAAGACATATATTTTGTCAAATACTCCTATAATGGCAGGTAGATGGAACGATACACAAAGGAAATTATTCAAATGGAAGGTTATTGTTTGTCAAATGTTGATGAATCGAATTAAATGATATGACGGGTCCTAAGAAAATATTAAAAGGTTATAAGATTAGATTCTTTTGTATAACTATGAAGTACTTAGAAGTGTAGGAATAAAATGTTTTATATAGTGGGAGTTGACTCTTAAATATTCAGTCATCTATTATATACGGTGAAGTATTCTGCGGAGTCTAACTGGTTTTATAATGTTTGTTTGCTCTTTCCCTTATTTCAACTAGTTTAATTAGGCATTGGCTCAATAAATTCAATTTCACCTGCATTGTTCTCTGTTTTTATCTAAATTTTGAAGAAAACTCAACATTTTAAAACCACTATTGATATATGTCACTATGTCATGTCCAGGGTTGCATGGTTCGTGGAAGAACCGGATCGTGAACACGGTTCGCGGTTCGCGATTCGCCATTTGTGGAGAATCGGATTCGCCGAAGAATCACAGATTATCGGATCGTTGATATTAGGAACGTGATTCGTTAATTTTTGAAACGTGATTCGTGATTCGCCAACGGCTGTAATAAATATATATGTTATATAAAATATTACATTTTATAACATATGCATTTTCTTGAATTTATAATGCATTAGTTTACTCAATGCATTATAACCTCAGAATAGGCTTTTTATTAAAACCCAACAAAATAATCAAATTGGGTAGCAGAAACAAATTGGGCCATCCACGGCCCTTTCGGAAAAGGCCCAGCAGAGGAGGTTGTCTTCCTACTCTTGCCCCCGACAAAGTTGCTCTGCAACTTGGAGCAGCAAGGAACGACTCCAACAATGGAGTTCCCGACAGCAGCTCGGCTCACCTTGGCACACCACTCCGGCGAGGCTCGCGGGACTCAACGGCGACTCGGAATGGCTCGACTGGACAGAAACACGCAAAGAGAAATTATGGTTTAAACCCGAAACCTTGAAATCGGTGTTAATGGCGGAAACCGAAATGCTTACCGAATCACCTCGGAATTGAGAAGCTGTTAACGAGACCAACCCGACGACGCTCCTGGAAACAAAGGATCGAATAAACTCGTATTAAACGACCTTGAATAAATATCGAAAATGATATCGAAACGGTATCTAAATACGATATCGAAACTTACCGATATCTAACCGATTATGCTCGGGATCGATACACGAGCGAAGCCCGGTATTCAGGGGTGAACGAGAGACTGAAAAAAATGGAACAACAACACCAGATACTCTTATGAATTTCTCGAGAAAACTTGAAGAAAAACAGAGGAAGACGAGGGAAATTATGGTTATACCTTCTGTTCTTCAGAGACGAAACGAAGGCGCCCTTCTTCCTTGAAGGAAGAACACGAACGAAGAAGAGAGGAGGGATTGAGGGAAGTGCTGAACTTGGGCACACCACAGTGTATATTCAGTTGTTGGAACTTGGAAATTGAGTTTCCCACATCGACAAATGCTTCACCTCCTTACATGGGCTTGCAGTATAAAACGATGTGACTTCAGCTGTAGCTTTGTGGGTTTAATAGCAAACCATCCTTACATGGGCTTGCAGTATCATGGGCCTCATGGCATGAGGCCCATTAGTATGAATTATCAGTGCAAAAATTCATTTGGATTGAACGCACCGCCCATTTTTCATGGTTCGCTTCGATTCGCTGTTTTAGCCGAATCGGTACGCGAACGAACCGCGATCAGGTGCGTGCGATCCGGTTCGTGATTCGCCATTGATTGGAGCGAATCATGCAACCCTGGTCATGTCTACTTTCAGAATGTGATCACTGCACGCAACGACATCTAGGAGTCCAAATATGAGGTTTTGATATTCTTAAAGCAAGAGACATAAGTAATCAAGAGATGACCCCAAGATAAATATTTAATCATCTTCTGCTTAGCAACTGATTTTCACCAGTTTTCTCTTGAGTCAAGTGTTGTTGTTGACTTTGTAAAATGCACTAGTTACTCAAGGACAAGATATTTTCAAATGTAGTTTTTAAATATTCCATTTTTGTGTTTTATTTATTTCTTCGTAGATGTGTTTATAAATGCAATTTTCTTCATTATAAGATGGAAATGGATTTTCCATTGAGTACATTTGAGAGTTGAACTTTGGATGCTAAGCATTTTAGTCTCACGGTCTCACCTTTTTGTTGAATACCTCCTCTGCTTATATTAGTTAAGTTTTCAACTCTGTTATGTGTGCATTTGAGCATGCAGGCACGACACCAATTGAAATAGATGCGGGTTAAAAAGCTTTGTGAGGGAAGATCTTGATCCATATGCAAACCTGTAGGCAACAATTGTCGCTATACATATACATTCAAATTATGCAGCAAATAACTATATATATGCTCTTCTTTAAATTACTATGCCATTACTATGGTTTATTGGTATTAAAAACATATGTATTTATATCCTCTAATTACAAAGGCTAGAGTGTGTACCTCTATCAATTTGTTGACCGATTGTGTTTATAAAATTTAACTTTGTTAAACGCTATAATGTTGTATCGGAAGGTTGTGAATATAATTAGCCCCAATTCAATTTTGGGGCTTCTATCTAACAATGTTAAACTGCATATAGAATTCACATCTAACAAGGTACATAAATTCGTAATTGGCACGCGCGAAGCGCGGGATTCCGAATCTAAGTATCCTTTTATGAATGTTCATTTTCTCATATATAACGAAAAACATTAGGTGTTTCACATTAACGACGTACCACATTTCGTATACATTAGCATTGTGAAATAGCATTGTTTCCTGTTTTTGATGTCGTTTAGGACGTCCAATTTGTAGCCTTATTTGTTTAGGTTTGTTGGCCAAATCAAAGCCCTTACTCATGTTTAACGAATACCTCACGAAAATAATGTATGCGTCCATATACAAGCAGGTTGTTATGGTCATAATGTCTACACTGTGATGAATAGCCGGAGTTTGTTCATGTACATATGACGGTATTCGGAGGGATATAGAAATAACTAACCTTGATCCATGTTCAATTAGTCTTCACAATAATCAATCAAGACCATGACTTGTTCTCCTCCCTTAATCCTTACTTTAATTTGCTCTTTGATGGAAAAGGCAAAATCAATCTTTGGTCTCCTGATGGCTACGGCTTTTCTCTTATTGTGAATGACACACAAGATTTTGCTATCAACACATTTAACCGTAGAACCACCTCCGTATATATATATACCCACGTACATGGTAGTTACTTTGGTAACTGCCGTTATATATATAAGGAGACTAAACATAATTAGGCAAGGGACGAGGGATAATCAATACCCCGAATTCTAACTACTTTAACCGAGACCGATCCATCACGGTATCGACTATAATGTTAAAACTCCGATATATAATATGAACTTAATCTTATAATTAAACCGAGAGACACATAGGCCAACCTCCATTTGCAAAACATTCGGATCATCACATGGCCAACTGTCAAACCAATGTGATACACAGAATTTAAAAAGTAAGAGACAGAACATACCCATTTCATCCTCTGTAAAAGATCTTCACAGGCTTCGTTTGTTAGTGGTTCCTCTGCCCTTAGGGCCGCACTTTTGTTAAGAGCGTCACGGTTGCGAGTATCCGGGGCAGTGATGGGTTTGATGAATTAATAGTAATTTGTACCTAATAAATGCTAATATTTTAAATTTATATCCTATTTATATATTTCCTTAAATATTGATTTCATCACCAACTAAGAATACATCCTTTTCGTTTTCTTCCTTTATCACAATCTCCAAACTCATTCCCGTCTTTATCCCGTTCGTCAATCCCTTCGTTTCATCCCGGTGCCCCCTCCTTCCCCGGTTAAAAATTACTCTGAATGCTAATTTTTAAATATTTACCCTAATTATCTCTTCTTTTAATGCTAATTTCATCATCAACTAAGAACATATCCTCTTCGTTTCCTTCATCTACCACAATCTCCAAACCCATTCTGATCTCTACCTCGTTCGTCAATCTCTTCGTTTCATCCTGACGCCCCCTTCTTCCTGGTTAAAAATCAATCTGGGTTAATTAGATATTTTTAATCTATATATCTAGATATTTTATCTATATCTATATAAAAATTGATGGATTTGACGAAATAATGTCAATTCGTACCGAACTACCGTAATTAATTTATCGGGTCTAATTGGGTTATTAAGTTAAATTTGATTTATTGAATAAGCTTTATTTCTTCCGTTGATATTCAACTCTTCTTCTTCCAATTAATCTTTCATCTTCCCACTTGATTGCTGAATTGAAAGATGATTTTACTTAAAGTATAAATATGTCTTGCCTATTCCAGTATCTAAACGCCTTCTCGAGTTTTTCATTTTTGATTTCGGTTGTAACCACCGTTATAATAATTGTATTTACATTTTACAAGTTTGTAGAATTGTATTATATATCGTTCACTCATTTTAAATTTGGGGTCTATTTAATAACCAACCGAAAACGAAAAACCGTGATTTTCTCATCAAACTATTAGCCATTGAGAAAGTTATGACAACTAATACTTATTCAATGCATGAACTAATTCTTTCTCATCAATTCTTTCTCATCTCATTCATGAATTTTACTAAAAAACTTTCATCTTCTCTTAATTGCAACCAATACAATTAATATCTACATTTCTTCATATTCTCCAACTCCATAATATCAAATTTAGTTAATGGATGCACTACATTAATAAATTTTGAACACAAAAAAATTGTTAATATATATTAATAAAAATCAGTGTAACAAAATATATTTATATCGAATTGATGAGAATGTGAGTGATAAGTTATAATTTATCCATATATATAATTGTTGTTTCGTGTGCATGCCATTTTTTTATTAAAGAAAAAAGGTCGCTCATCGTCACCCTCCTTCGTCCGAATATCTCCGTTTTATCTTCATCTCTATTGTCGTCCTCCGCCTATCAACACCTTAAACCGCCTATTTACAACATTATACCGTATACGAAAAATCGTAATTGCCCCGCGCGTAGCGCGGGTATTCGAATCTAGTAGTTAAATTATAATTACTCTCTGATTCGATTTAGATATTTTGCTACACAATTTTTTGTTTAAATTTATTAACTATATTTACTTATTATTAAACACTAATTTTTTTAAAAAAAATAAAAATTTACTCATTTAGTACATTTAATGCATTCATTAGCTATCATGAAGTTGAAGAATATGAAGAGTTGTATATATTATTTTTATAGCTTGAAACGAAGAAAAGATGTGCGTTTTTTTGTTAGAATCTCAAATAGAAGTTACTACATTTATGAGAAGAAGTTGAACTCATCGAGAATGACTCTATCCTACGAATTTAAACGTCTGTTAGTGCACCCGATCCATCCGGTCACCCGATGGACGACTGATAAGTGCACCCGAAAAGATTAATGGACGAGTGATGAAAGTTCTCCACTGGTTAATCACCGACTCATTCCCATCGATAGTCGGAGAGAATAATATACTATTTATTTGTGAAAGTCTTATTCTCAAACGCCACTCAAGTGATAACTTGCCAAAACAACGTCTCTAAGCCGACAAGTTCAATGAGCCACATATGTCACGTCAACACGACGGGCTAAGCTCGTATAACCAAAAAATGAATCCAAACCTAAAATAATGATAAGGTTTAAAGGTTTAGTTTTTTTTGGTGGAAAGGTTTAAAGGTTTAGTTAACCGACAAACACGACGGTCGAGTACCAATATATACATTAGTTTGAGGGAGAAACGTTTCGGTGACAACAATGCTTAACGTAGTAAAAATAACGTTTTCACGTTCACAGATAACAAACTAATGTTCATAATTTAGGCGATAAATTTTTTTGGATCATTTTGAGAAAAACAAGAAAAAAAAATTAAAATTTGCAGTAATTATAAGTATGTTACCTCGTCCCTCACTGAACACGTTAAAAAAAATTATACTCTATGTTATAAACATTATCATGAATATGAAGATTGACGTGTAATTTATGAACATGATGTGTTTGCTTTTATTCGCATTAAGATACTCTAGTTGAGGTTATACTAAACTCGTTAAAATACTAAATTTGAAATTCTTTCGATTTTTCTTTTTAAATTAATCGAAATGAACCGAAATTTGTACCAAGGAAGAAGAAGGCGAATGGTTTTGTAGCAGACTCTATCAACAAATTGCGCAATTCTAATGAGTTACTGCCGATCCATATCTCAATTTCTGGCCCATTCCAATTCGTCATCTCGATTTCTAACCTAGATTTCTTGATTTCTTGATACGGAGCAATTCGTTAATCATTATGCGCAATCGAAGCGCCTCCATGTATTCTAGGGTTTCTGTCATTACATTCGCGTTTCTCATCTTTCTCAGCTTCTTTCCAGGTATACGGATCTTTCTTAGCTTCTTATCTGAAATTTATAATCGGCATTCCAAATTGTTGAAATTGATTTCAAATTTGTTGCTGATATCTGAAAAACTGTTAATTGTAATGTGAGCTAAAGGAGATTACTTTGTCACAATATAAAAAATGATTCTTTGAGCTCTAGCTGTAGTTGGTTTCAATTTGGTTAAATTAGTGCTTTTAGTTTAGAACATTATGGACGAAGAAATTTCTTAACCTAGAACAACTTTGCTTGCTTTATTCAATAACTCACCTAATGTCATTTAGTTTGAATTGGTGATATGTTGATAGACAGTGTTTGTATGACATTTTCTTAACCATCAATGGAGGATTAAAAACATGATCTGAAATGATTCCTTACCTTTTCAGTTATAACTCTTGCTCTTATATCAAAATTCATCCATTCATAGTACACAATGTGTTCATTGCCTTGCTTTATCCTTTGGTGTTACATTATTCTAAAATTGGTACCATAGAGGGGCTACGATAATGTGTGTAAAATGTTGAAATGGGCGATTCCAGAAAAAAAATCTAACCAAACACGAGAATGTGTTTATTGAGAGGGATTCCGGATACCTAATGTACCAAACGGTGCCTATAACAGATTTCCTGTTGATTCAATAACTCATCTAACGTCATTTAGCTTGAATTGGTGATCAGTTGACAGATAGTGTTTGTATGCCATTTTCTTAACCATCAATGGAGAATTAAAGACATGATCTGAAATTATGCCTAGCTTTAGCCTTTGGTGTTACATTCTTCTGAAACACATTGAGGGATGGTTTGGTATCATACCTTGTTGGTGGACATTATATTGTGTGTAAAATGTTGAAATGAGTTTAAATGATTCTGAAACCAGTGTGGCGTGAGTCATTTTCTGATGAGATCTGTAATTTATCTGCAGGATCCATATTATCAGCAGTTGTCACACTCAAATCCGTCAAGCTGTACGGAGCATCTCACACATGGACAGCGAAAAACCCTAAAGTTTTTTTCCAATGTACTGGTGAGAATAAAGCATTCTTGCCTGATGTGGTGGAGACTGGTGTCTTGTATAGTTTTAAAGGAGAAGAGTCTTGGCAGGTTTGTATTTTGTCCTTTAATTTAAATCCCTGTTCTTGATCTCTTTTATGTAAATTTACATTTTCCTGTGTCAGCCTGTGACTGAGTTGCAGACAAAAAAGTGCAAGAGATGTGGGATCTATGAGGATCTAATTGCGCCCGATCACGTCTTTGATGAGTGGGAGCTATGTTCTACAAACTTTGACGCTGCTGATGGTCATTATACTGTTTTCAAGGAGGGTGAAGTTATTGCAACATTTATGTGTAAAGAATGTACATCACTCACAGCAGGTAATGTCTGATATACTTTTTGGACTGTGGAAATTTGCCCGAGTAAAAACTAAACATTTTACTTGTTAAATCTTTTGAAATGTTTTGCAAGATTAGCTGCCATAAATTTTAATGAAATTATAGTGAACAAAATAGGAATATACCCGGATGTGAGAACCAAAATTATGCCAATATTGATTACTACAGATTCTTGGATTGACATGAATCTCATTTACCGTCTTCTGGCTGCAGATCCTCCACCGATCAAGAACTCCTCAAAAAGTGATGGAGGCAAAACACATATAATCCCAATAATGATCACTCTTGTTGTTGCTATACTTGTGATTATTCTAGCCATGTCTTTGCACAAGTTTTGGCAGAAGAGGAGAAGACAGCGAGATCAAGCTAGGTTTATGAAGCTGTTTGACGAGGACGATGACATGGATGATGAATTTGGACTCAAGGAGATGCTATAGCCCATACATTTTGCCTTGAAACTATTATTTTTATTTTTTCAAGATATATGCAGGGAGATTATGAGTTGAAAATCAAATTCATAGACAGTTGAGTGAGATAAAAACTACATTTAGTATATAGAGTAGAAATTTTGTACTGATGAAGATTAAAGTACCAGTATCTGTATATTTCATGTTGATACAGCAACAGGATTTTGTTTGTTTGTTTTGTATTAATGTTGTTCAAGAGATTTGAGCATATTATACCATGGGATTCTGGGATAATGTTGTTTAAGAAAAGTGATTTGTGTGGATTTGAAGTGTGAACTGGATCACCACGTAGAAACATGGGATGAATGACACTTAGAAATGTAGGAAGCCTGTTAAGTGAAGCCACCATAATCACAAATGTGATTGTCATCATTCAATTCTGATCATATCAGTAACAACAGAGTTCTACTCCCTCCGTCCCATAATATAAATCTCATTTCATCTCCGCACAAATGTCGATACACGTTTTTTATCGTTAATATCTCTCATTATACGTTGATAAAAAATTATATTTTCTTTAATATTATCAAAGTACACATTTGAGACGAATCAAATAAGATGCCACACGACAATTTCTTTTCTTATATATCGGAAGAAATCTATAAGTTTCTCTCCGTTTGTGAATACTGTCATATTATGTCATATTATATTATCGTGGAGTATGATTTATCTTGGGTAGTGAAAAGTATTTTAGTTTCCAAGGGATAGGATTGTTCATCATTAACAGCATTGCTTTTGAATTTTGATATAGGAGAAAAACTTGTCTAAGTAATAAAATTGTTAAACCAACAAACTTAGGATCATTAAAACTTTATTTAAATTAAAGATCATCCGAATGTGGTCTTTACACTTTATAGTTGTACAAATGACATAATATTCATTCAGAATAACTTGAAGAAAAATGTGACCCAATTCCAATTTTCAATCAATTAAATTACTAAACAAAAAGTATATCTATGCAAGTCTTTGCAATGATACTCACCATATCTTGTGGCATTATACTTCTGTATCCTCTCATGATAACATAAACATAAATCCATGTTTTCACCAAATATATAAAACATTCTTAAAAAAAACCAGTTTCCAGTAGGTAGAGGAAGTAATTTGTATTATAAACTAAAAACAAAATGATGACAATCATTCCATGCACTGTCTACTACTCATTCTAATACTAGAAAGTTTCCAAAAGCTTCATACACCCTTTGTTTCTCTCTTTAGATCTCAACCTTTTCTTGCATTCTAAGCCTCTTTTTCCATACCCATATTAAAAACCCTTGATTTCCAACAAACCCACAAAAAAACTCTCTCAAAATGAGTTCACTCTGCATCACAACTTGCCTTGATGACATTAACACTAGGGCTCCAATTACAAGTAGGGTTAGAGCCACCTATGTTAACCTCCATAGATGGCCGGAATCCGATGCAGAGTTCGTTCGTTCTTTAAGTTTCAGATCGTCCAGCTCGGCCGGAAGCGGGTCCCACCAGAACCGCTACCCCGGGCAGCAGCCGAAGGTGGTGGATAGTATCTCATGCAGGCAGATGTATCTTAGGAGCTATACTTTTACTAGGAAGGAGAGTGTGAATGAGAAGACTAAGAAATGTATTGGGAAAGTCAGGGAGAAAGTTATGGTTAATGGAAAGAAGAAGAAGAATGAGGAGGATGACAAGAGGAAGAAGAAGAAGAGTGTGCCTTGTGCTGCATTGAAATCTCTGTTCAGGAAGATGCTGCTGTGTTCTACAAGTGTTGATGTTGTAAGTTGAAATTAGGGTTTTTAAAATATGTTGCAGTTTTTAAGTACTATTTGTTTTTGAGTTTTATTTATTGATTTATTATGAGAGTTGTGTGGTTCTTTGTTTTCTAGTGTTGGTTAAATTAGGGTATGTAATGGTAATTAGGGAAAAGGGTTTCTATGTTTTACAATAATGTTTTATATGTGTATATTGAGAATGAAGTTTTCTGGACAAGAAGGGTAATGTCGTTACATGTTTTACTACTACGTTTTCTAGTTCAAGTTCCACTATATGTAGTTAATTAGTTATGTACCATTTTCTTTAGCACTATCTTGAAAAAATGTTACCTTGAAAAACACTCAACAGATATGACTTGAGAGTTGAGGAGATATCATATGATGGACAATATCTATTTGTTATCTCCCATATGATGGACAATATCTATTTGTCAAAAGATAGGAAAAGATTCATGTGCCGAAAACATTATTCGCATGCAAATGAGCGTTTATACGTTTAGTATGTTAATATTTTTTGCACCAATCCAACTGCATTATCACAAATAGATCAGATTTGCAACTGAACAATATCTAGTCCTCAAAAGATCAGAAACAGTTTCTACATCCACTGGAACTCGCCGTCTCTATAGTTTACAACAGGAAGAAAAACCTAAAACTATGAATTTGACACCAACCCAGTTCAAAATTGACACCAACACTTACATACATATTCAGTATCTATGCACGTTCCAAACGATCATCGCAGTTTGCTTACAAAATTTCTAGCTATCAAGATGATCTTTATTTAAGAGTAGTTCAAATCTTAACATGTATGTATGCAAAATGAAGTAATCATGTGCAGAATGTAAGATATACCATGAAAGATACAACAAATAGAACACCACAAGCCATGTTTACCAGCAGAGACGAAAACTAAAACGCTAATCGTATGACCCATGTAAAAAAATTCTCAGCAAACATAATAACATACATTCAGTTAATTTGAGTTACATAAAACCAGAAAATTCGTGTAAACTAATGAAAACAGGATAAGCAGGCACACCTTCATGAGCAATTCCCGAGGGCTTCAAAGTTCAAACTCATCATCCCTAAGAGCCAATTCTGCAGCCTCCTCTTCATCCTCATCAAGAACGAAATACTCGTTTTTCTCAACCGGCTTGAACATGTTAAACATCACAATATAGAAAGCCAAGCTAGCAATCTCCTCAGCTGCATTACTCACCCATTGATACTTATACGAAGCAATAGTCTTCAAAGCGAAAACCACAATCCTAGTGAAATACAAGTACCCAATCACCACCATATAGAATTGCCTAAAGAGAGTCAACTTAGCCAAATTCCTTGCAGCTTTTCCATCGGTTTTCGACGTCTCCCTTAGAGATCGAATCGACCAAACGATGGGGAAGATGATTGCACAACAACACACAATATCAACAAGCAAGAAGACTTGGTTCCATGTAACCCAATCCTTGATGAAAGGTCCAGTTTCTCCAATCACAATTGAAGCTAGATTTGCTAAAACCTGGAGAGGGATCACAATCATTAGGACCTTCTTCTCCCTCTCCTGCAAGAAAGGCTTGAGGAAAGACCAGCCAGTACCAACAAGAACAATCACAGTGAAGAGCAATACAACTCTGATGAACTGGAATAGATAGAATAACACATCCCATCCATGGGGAGTACCAGTAACCTTCACGAAATGCTTATCCTCAGCAGCGCAGAGGAGGTTCAGCGCCTTTATCAGAAGCAAAACCGCCATTAGAAGATGAATTCTATGAACAGATTTCTTGTTCTTGTAGCCAGTGTAGATCCAGAGGACTAAAAATCCGACGTAGATTACGCCGAAGATTAAGTACAAGGCGGGAAGCTGCGTGAGACCTGCAGGGAGATAGTCTTTGACGCCGTTGTTCTCGAGGTTGTACATCTCCGTGTGAACAGTCATGGAAACGAAGCTCTGCGGATTGCAATTGGCGAAGAAGAGGCTGTATTCCTGCGGAGTAGGGACGCTGTAGTTGAGCTCGTGTGAGGAGGTAGGCGGAGGCGAGAGATCCTGGAAGGAGAATAGCTTCTCGATGAATCTCGAATCGAGGACACAGATCGCAGGATCTTGCTGGATCTCGAGGAGGACGTTGAGAAGAGCCTCTTCTGAGAGGAGGAAGAAGCCGAGTCGGGAGGAGTCCGGTGGCGACAAGTTGGAGGTCACCTGTACGCCGGAAACGGCGACAACGACATGGCCGGATCGAGTGAATCCGAACTTCTCGAAGAGGATCATGGATCGCGAATCGGCGGCGAACTTTAGGGTTTTGGTCTCGGCGGTTGTTTGGTGGAGGAAGGCGAGGAGCAATAGGGCTACGATGAAGCTCTTCGCCATCTCTGCGTCGGAAATGGCGGATCCGGTGCTCGGATTGTGGCCTTTAATGGCGGTTTAGGGTTTGATAGAGGATGAAAAAGGGAAATATTGGGGATTTTAATGTGGAAGAAGACCAGATCTGGAGAAGAAATTACGGAGTATGTTCGTAGAAAAAAGAAAAAGAAAAAAAATTAAAAACGCGTATTATTCGTTACTTTAAAAACGTGAGTATATATTTGTTATTAGATTTATTATTCTCTGATTTTGGTTTTGATTTTCGATTTCTTCCGAATAGCTTTAAGTTGAAGCTGCTGTAATGGAAACCCTAAGAAAGAGGAAGATGAATCGGCGGGAGATATCCGATGCTGAGATTAATCGATATCTCGCGAAGAAGGCAATTAGGGCTTCGAACAAAGTGGAAGACAGGTATTTTATCAAAATTTCCGATTGATTTCAAATTTTGATTTTTGTGTTATAATTAAGCCTGGACGGAGACTTATTAGTTTAGATTTGTGTGGGTGAAGAAGATTGAGCAGGAGGTAGGTCAAGGTGTGCCGTTGCATGAATTTACGGCTAAGGCTGAGAAGATGAAGAAGAAGGAAAGAATGGTATGTGATTCTGAACTAAATTTTGGGGGAAAATAATGATTTTGGATTCAGCAATTGTTTCTATATGTGTTGATAGGTTCTCGACTTCTGGTGGAAAATAATGATTTTGGATTCAGCAATTGTTTCTATATATGTGTAGTATTTCCAGGGTTTGTAAACATTTAGAGGCTAATGAATAGCTATAAAAACCATAATAAATGCTTTGTTTCTGTATTGATAAGATAACACTACAAGGTTGATAGGTAATAGAAACCAACTGACTAAGCCGAATTAGGCAAACATTACAGTTATCATCTTTTTTGCTGTGTTTTAAATAAGATGGACCTTGGAAAATAATGTTTTTGGATTCAGCAATTGGTTTCCATATGTGTAGTATAAGTTCTGGTGGAAAGTAATGATTTTGGATTTCAGCAATTGCTTTCTAAATGTGTAGTATTTTTAGGGTTGTAAATTGATGCATTTAGAAGCTAGGTGATTTCTGTAACAACCATAATAAATGCTTGTTTCCTGTATTGTTAAGATAGAACTAATAGCTTGATGTGTAACAAAATCTAAATAGCTAAGCAGAAATAGGAAAACATTATAGTTATCATCTTTTTGCTGTGTGTTTTGATAAAGCTGGACCTTGGATTGAATGCTTGTTTCCTTTTTAGGGTCTGTTTGGTGGAAGTTTATAAACACATTATAAACTAAAACCTGTTTTTGCACATATCCCCATAACTCACAAATTCAAATTTGAAAACCTACTTTTAAAAAAAAAACAGTTTATAAACTAAAACCTACCCTATACCAAACAAACCCTTAATAAATGAGAAAATAAATATTTCACAAGCTGAATATGGTAAACTTCTTCTATTTAACAGGAGATCTATGACTTTTTGTCATTTTGTCTTTTTGAAACATAAACTTGCATTATAGAATGATATAAGGTCTTTCATGAGGTTTGCACATTCATCTGTATAGCTTGAGATGTTGATTGTTGAGTCCATGATGAATGTTTGTGAAAATATGCATATTGAAACAGTTAAGCTTAATTCAATCTTTCTTGCAGGCTGAGATTGAGAAGGTGAAGAAAAGAAGGGAGCAAAGAGCACTTGAAAAAATGCAACATGATGAAGAAATATCCCTTTTGGTAAGAGAGAGGACCCGGGCAGAAGTGGATGACTTTGAGAAAAAAGAAGCTGAGTTCCTCTTATCACAAAGCAAGTTGAAGTCCGATATTAAATTGCGTGAAGGGCGTGCAAAGCCGATCGATCTTCTCACTGCATATCTTGCAGATTCACCTGAACTCAAATCTGAACCTTCTGCACTCTTCAATGGATTGACTGTTAGGGAACTTGAGAATCTCCGTGAGGAAATAAAAATGCCTGTCAAACTTGACAGGGAAAATGTTCAATATTGGGGGTCACTTCTTGTAGTTTGTGAATGGGAACTGGCTGAAGAAAAAAGAGGCCGAGTGCATCAGAATTTAGGTATTCATCAGAGTGTTGATGTAGATGTAAGGGAGTTTCTTGATGGGAGAAGCTATGAAGAGTTGGTGGATTTAGAAGCCCAAATTGATTCCAATATGCGCTCGGGGAGCGCTAAGGTGGTTGAATTTTGGGAGGGTGTTCTTAAACATCTTCACATGTACAAATCCAAGGTAGATGACTAAAAGTCTAAAACTGTTTACTGTTGTATCGTTTTTAATTGAATTTATCTTGTCAGATGAACTTAAGCATTTCCTCTTACTACAGGCTTGTCTGAAGGAAATTCATGCTGCCAAGATGCAAAGAAAGTGTACCCAGTTTCTTGAACAGCCTCTGGAAGAAACAGATGACATGCAAATGGAGGAGTTGGTGCAGAGTGATGAAGACAACCTGAACAGAGTTAAGGGTAAGTAGTATATGTCTCATGTTTTAGGCTGTATCCTTAGATTAAGGGTAACTTGGAAAGTATGAGTTGTTAAGTGTTCCAAATTGCAACTCTAAATATCAGATTTATAAAAAGAAGTGAAAAGTATATAAGGGTGTGTTTAGACATACGAGTACGAGACATATGAGTTGAAGAATTGAAACATTACTAAACAGTGATATCTAAAACTAGTGACAAGTTACAATTCGAATTATCAGATTTAGATAAGAAGTGAAAAGCTTATATTATTTTCTTTATTTTTTATAATTGATGCATTACACCCTTAGCGTATATCTTTGGACTCAAATATGCATTTGCTTATGCAGAGGAAGAGGCTGGTTCATTTTCTCCACAACTTTTGCACAGCAATGAATTTGAAGAAGCTATGCTGGTAAGAACTACTACCCTCAGTTATCATAAACTTACACAATAGTTTAGCCAAATTGAACCGGTTAATAAAATATTTTCCATGAATTTGCAGCAACATAAGCGATTAGCATTCTTGCAAGAACAAGGGCAAGAAGAAAACGACTTATTATTACTTGACAAGTGTCGTCCTAGAAAGCCGAAGTACTCAAACCATGTACACACGAGCTATGAATGGAACAAGTACAACCGCATGCATTATGATCACGAGAACCCGCCTCCCAAATTTGTTAGGGGATACAAATTCAACCTCTTCTATCCGGATCTGGTGGACAAAACAAAGTGCCCGGTTTACTATATTGAGAAAGATGGAGAGAATGCAGAAACCTGTATCATACGGTTTCATTCTGGGCCTCCATACGAAGACATTGTAAGTTTATTGTTGTATTTTCATTGTTTACAAGGTTTTGAATAACGTTTTCATTCTGTGGACTTTCCTTGATACTTGCTTTGTGGTATCATGCAGGCGTTCAGAGTTGTGAATAAAGACTGGGATTACTCTGGCAAGAATGGCTTCAAACGCGAGTTCGATCGAGGAATACTGAAGCTGTACTTCAATTTCAAGCGCAGTTTCTATAGGCGATGATTAGTGAACTGTTATACACAATATGCCGTGTTTTTATATGTTTTGTGATCAGTGATTGGGAATTTGGATTTGGCATTTCAATTTAATGATCATTTTGTATATGAAATGTTGTAAAATTACAAATTAATATGCCATCAAATATCATGTTGACATCCCTGCAGAATACATGTAATTTATGGTAACACTGGCTAATTGTGATCCACTCAGTTGTGATGGTTCCACTCTTAATCAAGGATCATCTATGGTTACATCATGCAGCTTGGTTAAGTGTTTCTCTAATTCTAGCTGAGCAATAATCTTTTGCCTTATTAGTGTCTTAAATGTTGAGATCACTGATAAATGACCCGATCTTCGATTATTATCTTTGTGTCAGGTCGTACTATCTATATTTCCCGAGAAATTAATATTATGACCGACTTTATTGCAAATCTAGACCACAAATCAATTCCTCTTGATTGTGCTGCAACTCTAGATCCGTATATATGTTCTAAGGCGGTCGACCTCCAGACATAAGAGCATCCTAATATTTTGAAAAAATGATCAGTGGTTAATTGTAAAGTATATTCATTGATAAGTGTATAAAACTATAAAATACAATAAAAAAAATGGTCAAATTCATGTCGTTAAAATGTAATTATGCACTTTTCACAACCTCCACAAAGATTTAAAAACACGTGGAACGAAACGCGCGCAATTCGAAATCCAACGTTACACACCCGCCAATTTTTCTTCTTCCTCAATTTGTTCCATTACTTCCATCAATTCAACCGTAAATTCAGAAAAGTTACAAAAAAATCTCGTCTTCTCAGCTTCCCCCTCTCTCTTTTATCGTTAGATTGATCAGAATCTCGCATGTCTGCTTGCAAGTTTTGATCTTTTCTCCATCTTCATTCCAACACGTTGATCGAAGGTGTTGGAATTTCGGAGGGAATAAGAATGACGTGGATTAAAAATCTTTCTCGCTTCGGCCAAGCTGTCGTCGGAGGCGCCAAGCTTCTCCGCATTGTAATCTCTCCTCCTCTCTTTAATTTTGTTATGAATGCTCGAAATCGAAAAAAAAAATGTAAGAAATTAGGGTTCGGTTGGTGAGAAAAAATTGGGGGAAATGGGAGTATGTATGTGACTGATGATTATTTAGGGATTATATTAACTGCCCTTTTCTGGATATTTAGAAATGATGTTGAAATGGAGAAAAAGAATGTTTTTTCAGCTTTTGGTGGGCTATGAAGTAATTGCATTTGGATTGCAGGGAAGTCACAAAAGCTTTCAGCAAACGATTCAGAAATTGGAAGAGATTTCTGTAACTAGTAGAGGGAAGGAAAGAACTTCAATTCTGAAAAAATGGTTGGTTAAACTTAATGAAGGAGAGACCATTGATGGTGATCTAGCTGATGATCTTGCTGATGATTTAGAAACAGTTCATGATGATACGGATGATTCGGTGCGTCTGTGATCCATTTGCAATTGATTGTTCATAATTTGAAAGAAGTGCATTTTTTTTCGATTTCTGAATTCAATCTTAATGTGCAGGAAATATATCAGGATCTTGATAGTGGAATTGAACCGTACTATTTTCGCGATATTTTTCTTCATAGTGAAGCTCTTGAAGGCATTGCATTATCAATGGTAAGTGATTACTATACCTGTTATGATATGATTGACTGAAGGCATATAAGCAGATGATGTTGTGGTATCAGATAATTGCATATGATATAGAAAAGAACCACATTCAGTTAATGTTGTTAGTTTAATGACCTTCCGAACTTTCTGATCCATGAAAAATTAACGCAGGTTATCTCTTTTGTCTGAATCAGATTCGTGAAGCGCCATCTGATGAAGAAATTACACTGATCAAGGAGATTTTTGGGTAAGGTTCACCTGTTTCATTCTTCTTGCATACTATCTCGTCAGTAATGCCTGGTCCCATTTATTTACAAGTGCATGGTTGTAATTTATGAAAAACTCTACTCATAAGGTTATACTGAAGATTTTGGAATCCTTTTGCATTGATTTCCTAATCCACACTTGTCGATAAAATGAAGTTCGATATGTATAATACTTGCTAACTGTCTCTAATTCCTATTGCTTACTTTTACAATTGTTTGCAATGTTCACATCCAGTTATTGTCTTATCGGAGGAGAGGAGGTTCATAATGCAATTGTGAGTAGCATACATGATTTGGCGAAAGTTTTCTCATGCTACCAAGAGGAAGTATTGGTATGAAAATGACCATTGTCTTGTTCCTGTTCTTATGATCTTTATGGACATTGTTTTGTTGTCATCAAATCATTATCTCAATACCAAAAAAAAAAATGCTGGAAAAAATGATTAGCCAAACTTTAGTCGTTATAGTTATGGACATTGGTTTACTCTGATTCCTTATTTTGTCTAGTTATTTCACAAGAATCTAAGTTATTTTAATGAAATAGATTCAATAAAGAATATTATCAGTTTTAGCCTACATTCTCTTTAGGGTATATTTGTTTTGTTTATATATTTCAAATCCATAAGGACCATTTGGTAGTGTGATTTTATTTTATTTTATTTTACTATCTGAATCTTCTTTCGGACTTCACTATCTTCAGATGAAACGAGAAGAATTACTTGAATTTGCCCGAACTTCAATATCAGGGCTGAAAATAAATGCTCAACAAGCAAGGTAGCCATACCATTTCCCTATTGCAACTCAAAGTAAATAATGAGTTCTGTATAATTTAGATCATCAATTCAGATTATTTGTGGGGATGGGCATGCTCTACATCAGCAAATTGTAATTTAGACGTGCAAATCTAATTGTAATTATTCATTGTCTCTTATTATGTCATCTGGTCTCAGAATAGATGTGGAAGTTGTACATTTGAAAACAGAACTCAGTGATAAGGAAATGCAGATACCTTCTGTGGAGGATACTGATAGTGCGTTTGATCTACAAGGTGATTTGCGGTCACAGGTGAGCTTGTTCTGTATGTTATATAAGATATCAAATCGAATTGTGATAGTCCTCTAATTTTATTTAATCCTTTTTTAGTATCTGATAATGTTATCTTACAATGGTGTAGCTGTTGAAAGAAGCAGTTGCACAAGTGAGGATATACTCCAAGTTGCAAGAACTCTTGGCACAAAATAAAACACTAAAAAGTGGAATTTCTCCAGAAACTCATGCTCAAAAGGTTTGTAATCTCGTACTTTTCCTCTTTCCTCGTGTGGAGATATAAATTTAGTTTTCTATGCAGTTGCAAGAACTCTGTTGTGGTCTCCAAATTATTTACTCTAATTTTTCCTTTCATTTTAAAAAATAATTGCAGGTTGACAAGCTAAAAATTCTGCTGGAATCTCTGGCTAACTCTACCTCAAAAGCTGAAAAAAGGATATACGACCACAGGTATATTATTGCAACTGTGAGGATACTATGACTAAGAAGCTGTAGAAACTTGCCTTAATTTTTAGCATGTTTGTTTTCTCTTTTCTCATCGCTGTCGAGTATTTATTTATCACATTGGTACCTTTTTCTAGTTTAGAGTCTTTTTAGGGTTTAGGGTTTGTTATAAAATGATAGTGAGTTTCTATGAACTGGTGGACAAAGACAGTCAAAAATGAAGTTGTGTTACTGTTAAGACAATAATGATTTTTTTTTTCTTTTAGAAAACATTTGCAGTGAACTTGTTTCTGAATTCTTACTATCTATTTCATCATAAAATATTTGATTTCTTTCCTCTGGGCAGATCTCATACTGAGGAGGCACTAAGCTTTCGCAAGGCAAAAGTCAGTGAAGTTAGCCAAGTAGAGAAGGTGCTTTGATTATCCACAATTACTTTTAGCTTCATAATTTCTTCTTAGTCCATATACACTACTTACTGGATGATGATTGCAATTTCCAAAGGATTCTTTGATCACGGGAATTTTGTTTTTTTTCTTCGCTTTTTTAGGATTTGGAAGCAGAACTGGAAGCCTTTCACAGGCGAAAGGAAGAACTGGAAGCTGAACTGAAAAGGGTATGTCTAATCAAGTGCTGCCCTTTTATTTTTGCATAACATATTAATCAACAATTACCTCGACCATCATGCAAATTTATCTTTGTGCAAATATGCTGTTCTGGACCAAAATATTTTCATGATAGTCTATTCAAATTACAACAAAGAACTAGTCTTCAATTATGTTTTGGTTCTCTCTTAATGAAATATCACTACTTTTTTTCTTCCATTTACCTCGTCAAAACATACAAATGCACATTCCACATTTTTTCCAATTTTTTCAGTAGTTTTGCTATTTATGAATGACTGAATTGAACAATCAGTGCAGGTTAATAGTTCAATAGTTACCGTCACTGCACGCCTTCGCGTTGCCAAGGAAGAGAGGCAGCAATTTGATGAAACAAGCACTGACATTCTTCAGCACTTCCAGTTCAAAGTAAATATCATAAACCAAAAAATCATTTTTTGTTGTTGTTTTTAATTACATGAATGAGAATTGATGTGAATTGAACCTGCATTTCCTTCTGTGCAGGAAGAGGAAATCGTACGATCTATAGTTTCGTGCAAAGTAGAAGCCACAGTTGCTTCAGCTTGGATTAGCTTCATTGAATCTACATGGCGTCTCCAATGTAATTTCTCAAAGCAAAAAGAGGAGCTCATAAAGTATGAAACAATTCTATTTTTACTAATGTAAACATTTTTGTTCCCTTTGACATCGCTTAAAATAACAATGCTCTTTTCTAATGTGAAGTTCTGAATTAGCGAAATATGCTGAATGTTTTGTGAACCTATCGTCTGATATCTTATCCGCTTATGAGGTAACACTGGCCAATTCAAATGTTTTCGTACTGAAATAATCTTCACATTGAAATGACACAAACCTGAAATTCATACCCTTTTCAGAACGAGTTGTCGGTCTCCATCAACCTTTTCAGAGATTATGTTCAGAAGCTGAAAGACGGGTATGGCTGGCTCTTTGAGTAATTTTATTCAGTTAAGTCCAACTGACGACGATCTGAATTCAGCTGATAACTTAATTATTTTTCTCCACCAGATCAGATGATATTCCACCATCTTTTGGCAATGAAGATCTTAAATCAGCCAAAAACTGGAAGATGCTTGAAGAAGAGTACCATGAGATGGAAGCCAAGGTACTTGCAATTCAAATTTATTTATTTACTTGTCTCTTTTTTTATTTTGTAGTAATCTGAAGCTCAGTAGTTGTTAAGTTCCCCTACTTAAGTTGTCTTACTTACTTGAATCTCAGCTTGTGCCAACTTTTAAAGTTGTCGAAAACATCAGACAATTGCGCGCTAGGACCGAAGAATTCTGCAGGTTAATTCTGTGAACTCTAGTCCATCTTCTCATCAATATACTCTTCTAGCTCATAATTTTTTTATGAAAAGTTTGTCATTTTAGGGGTTTAGTTAATAATTTATTGGTGATTTGCGAAATTTATTATTTGCACATTTATACTCTTTTGATCCAATTATTCGTTTTTCTCACATGAAGTCTATGAACCAGGAAAGACGATCAAAGCGTAGAGAGGCTGCTGGATGAACTCCAGAAAATGAAGGAAGATTTTGATTCAATAGAAAGGCCAAATTTACAATGCGAAACGCCAACCTCCATACGATGGAGATCGATCATGAAACTCGGTTTCAAGGAAACACCAACAAAGCTGGAGCCAATACAAGAGGAGCCTGAACTCACAAGATTAAATGAAGCCAAGAACAAGAACAAAGATCAGGCCCCTGTCATTTGTCCTGAAGACGAAGAACTCGCCAAACTCGAGGCTGAATATGCCAAGATCATCAAAGACAATGCTCTTCTTCAACAGGAGGTTTAAGGTTTATAGTCATTGTCCATAATATTGTTTATAAATTTGTTAGAATTTCCTGAAGCTGTAAATATTGTCTTCAGTGATGGTGATTTAAAGTTTGTTATTACTTATTACATGTAAATATGATTTTTCTTGTAAGTAAAAATCATCTTATATTACTTGTTTAAAGCATTATCCACTTTTAACCAGTTAATGTAATCCTCTTTATTTTCTCGGGGTCTTTTTGCCCGATTCTTTTTTGCTCCACACAGAGTTTAAACGCACATTATAGCGTCTTAAATGAAAAAATATACTAAAAATGTGTTTATGTTTAATAAACTACCTATCACAAACATCACAAACAAGCTCTTAAATTGTTCTGTTTCTTGAACAACTAACCCACATGGAAAACAGATTATGTTTGGTAGAAGATAAAACAGGAGGAAAATTACATTTTCCAAAATGTATTTAGTGGGTAATAGGGTAAGCCACTACACAGCAATTAGAATCCCAAAAAACAAATCTGTACTCTTTAATTTTTAAACAAATCCATTAGCAGTTTTTAAAATCTTACTTATGGTACACAAAAAACACAAACAAAAAACACTAGAAAGAAAACATGGGCATGTACCTTAATTTGACCAAGTCAAATACAAATCAGAAACTATAAATTTATAATTAAAATATGATGTTCCCAAGAGTAGTTAATTAATATGACAGCTTAATGCTCTGAATATTTAACTGTGCAGAAAATTAGGGTTAGAGCTAGGTATGGACTATACAATTTTATACAATACGGAGTAGTCCCTCCGTCCCTTAATATAAGGTTCGTTTCTATTTTGGACGTCCCAAAAAATTCTTCCCGCTTTCCTAAAATAAACACTACTTTATCTTCTCCCAACACATTTTATCTATCAATTTAACCACTTTATCTTCTCTCAATAACTCATCTCTCACAATTCTCTCTCCTCTCTCCCCGTCTAATCACTTTATCCTCTACTTTTAACTTCTCCTTAATTACCGTGAAATTTCGGAAACGAGAACATCATTTGGGGACGGAGGGAGTATTTTTTTCCCCACTAAAAGCAATGATAAAATAAAATAAATATATCAAGTTCAGAGAGAATGGGTACTGACAGAAAATTCAGAAGCTGTATAATTTTTGTGCCTTGACAGTAGACAATTATATCACAAGTGTACAATCAAGAAAATATGCAGAGAGATAGGAAACATACATTGACAAAACAGTATAAGTCCCCAAGTCGGATTATATTCATCTCTGAGCTCATAATTTTTTCAATTTTTCCCCATAAAATTATGAACTGTTTTAAGTATGAGATGTATTCAAAACTCAAAGGGTCATTAAGCTAGATGGCAGTCGAATAAATGTTAATTTATTTTCTCAGCTTTTAGTGTAGGATAATTTTGTTATTAACATAGGCCTACTTTAAAAATTAGCCACTTGGATCTTAGTGTTTTGTCATGCTGGAAAATTCAAAATAAGCTAGTTCCCTATGTAAAACTCAAACTTACTTAGCCAGATTATCATCTTATCACGATGAAGATGAAGAACAAAGGGTAGGTATCAACTTTGACATATAGATAAAATGATCTTCAGATATCTACACAAAGACTTGCAGTTGAAAGTTGGGACCCAAAAACTGACTGTAACGGAGTAAAACACACCCAAAAGGGGATAAAGTAAAAAAAGATACTCCCTCCGTCCCGGTATATAATTCCTGTTTCATTTTTGACACTATTCACCTTTTAATACATTTTGTCGTATAACTTTTAATATGTAAGAACAAACATAGTTATATGGGGTCTTGTTTGATTCGTCTTGATGAGTACTTTAACATATCAAAATTTTAGAATTTTTTATTAACATATAGTTAGAGATATTAACGATACAAAACGTGTTTCGGCAAATGTGAAAAGTGAAAGAGGAATTATATTATGGGACGGAGGGAGTAAAAAGTAAAAAAAGAGAATCATCAATTATCAGAAAAGTAACAGCCAGAAAGTTAGCAGGTAATGGCAACAACACTAGTTCTATGAGGATTCCTGCATTGCATATGAGTTTCTGGCTCCCCAACAGAGATGAACCCCATGCCTTGTAATTCCCAACTTTTCAATTTGGAAGCATTCATCATACTCACAAGTTTTCAAATATTGCCCTTCTTTTCTTAAAAATCACAGATGTACCTAGCTAGACATATTTGTGACTAGTATGTATACTTCTTAATCAATGCAGTTCATTTATATTTTTTTGGTGAATTAAGAATCAGACTGTTATCAAGATGATTTGAAAATCAATCTATGGCATCATTACAGACGAGACCACAAAGTTATCATATAGAGTGATTTTTTCCATTGCGTTTGAGTAGGGTCTGTTTGGATCTCCAAATTTAATACATTTTTATACAAGATATCGGATTTTAAAGCATTATTTTAGAATCCAAACGGACCTTAAGTGGGTGATATTATAAACAAGTGATATCTTCTTGCAGCAATAGTTACTTTAATAGCTTTGGCATCATATAGAGTGATTTTTCCATTGTGTTTGAGTAGGGTCTGTTTGGATCTCCAAACTTAATACATTTTTATACAGGATATCGGATTTTAATGCATTATTTTAGAATCCAAACAAACCTTAAGTGGGTGATATTATAAACAAGTGATGCTTTGGCACCATACCCACTTTTTAAAATGTGTTTTGCCTCCTTCCTCTAACTCAAACTCCTCATTTCCACACAGCACAAACAAAGATCAAGCAAAATACAGGAGAAAAATTGCAAGAAATGGAAAAAACAGAATCAATTCAAGGAGAAGAAGAGTTTATAGACATAGAGGTAAACTCCTCTCCTCAAAACAGCAGAGAATTTGAGTTCCAAATGATGCCATCATCTTCTACCTCTTCTCCTCCAAAACAATCCTCAACTGCTGATGAACTCTTCTTCAATGGCAAACTCCTTCCACTCCAAATGGTCCAAAGCCTCCTCCAAAATCAGAAAAAGGAAGGAGGAAGATCAACAGAAGCTTCTAGAAGCTTCACAGCACCTCCAACAATCTCCAATACACCAACTGATCAGTCCTGCAACATCTCTCCAGTTGAGTCTTGCAGAGTCAGTTGTGAGCTAAACCCAGATGAGTACTTCTTCAATTGGTCAACAACTGAGGTGAGTTCATTCTTTAATGGCGGTGCAACTAGTAATAAGGTATGGTGCAAAAAGATTAGGCTAATCAAGAAATACTCACTTACCCAAAAGCTGAAATCTTCAAGGGCTTATCTCAAATCCTTGTTCTTGAGTTCTTCTTGTTCAGATGAAGCTAAACTAGCTTGGAATTTGTCAAGGGCAAAAGAATCTTTTTCCAAATACATCAAGCTTGTTAAGAAAAATCCAGAACCTTCTTCATGTTGTACAAATACAACAATGAAGAGTATGCTTGACAGAGAAATTGATGATCATGTGAGTTTTACTTGTCATAGAAAATCATTCTCTGGGGCTATAAAGAGGCATTGTACAAGTAAATGTTATAACTCATCGTCAGCATCAGTATCAGCATCAACCTCATCTGGATCTTCATCCACATGTTCTTCATCATCTTCCTCATTTTCATTGAAGAACTCAGCTGGGTTTTCTGAAGTGAAGATTTTGAAAAGGAGCATTAGTGCAAATTCAGATGTTGAGAACTCAATCCAAGGAGCAATTGCTCACTGCAAAAAGTCTCAGCTGAAGAGTGAAGAACTTAGGCCTTGTTTGGTATCATCAGCTTCAATTGTTGCAGAAAGGCCTGAAATTAGTAGGATTTGAGAAACAAAAAAACAAATCTTTTTTTTTCATCCCAGCTGAATCTTGATCATCTGTATATCTTTTATTAATGGGTTTGGATTAATTTTTCAGTATCTCTTTGTATTGTTCATAATAATGGTGTAAACTGTGATATTAATCCACTCCATTGATTGCATTCTGCATCATCAAAGTGAAGGACCCACTATTTTTTTTCTGTTTTAGAAGTCACATGAGTACATGACTTCCATGCAGTATCTGTAGCATCTTTTGTTCAGAGATTAAGCTTTAACGGAGTTGTTAATGAAAATTAAGATATGATGTGGGTAATTTCACTGTAGCTCAGAGTTACATTGAGTGAAAATATTTTCTTCTTACTGTTGGATTCAAAATAAGTGTTCAGATTTTGATTAAATGAATGCACCCCAGATCTTGCAGCAAGCAAACATGAATCTCTGGATTGAAATCTCTGGATGCAGACTATGCAGTTATTACTTGTCTTTTATCACCATATTCTGATGCAACAACTATATCCTCTCTTATAAAAGATCATAAATTTGACTCCTGTCTAAAATATAAAAATAAAAACAGTGTGGGTGTGTTTCTATCAACAAATTAAATAATGTAAGATGAGAAACAAGATGCTGATATCATTAATAATGGTCAAATGTCTATCAAGTTCTAGGTAACTCTGCATTGGTTTCAATGATGTTGGTTATTTTTTTGAGGTTAGTGTTTGTTAATTGAGAGCCTGCCTTTTAATAGGAAAGTAAATCCACCAAGAAGACACACACATCAAGCCAATAAGTACAAGAAAAAATAAACAAACTCCATCTTGGTCGTGTAGACTCACAACTTTTCCCCATATCAGAAGTTCAGTTTTTGAAACTTTACCCTTTTATTAAATAACTTTGAGACAGTGGTTTACACTTTTAAATAAGAGCAAATCCATCAAAGGAGATTTATTTTTTTACTCTAGGTTGTCTACATAAAGAGACGGTAGTGTTTCGTTTTTTTGTTTTCGTCGCTCTTTTCTTTTTATTTTGTTATTTTACTGCTTATCTCGTGATTGTTCCTTTCTACTTAGATTGCTCGAGAATGCATCCGCCCAACTAGTTCAGATCAGATCTTTATAAATAAACTAAAAGCAACCGAGGCCAAAATAAACTAAAGATAATAAAGCTGATTAGCCTATCCTTGTCAAAAAAATGAACTTTTTTAGACAATTTTCTGTGGGTTTTCTTGGCCCGGTTAAGATTGGTTAAATGTGAATAGTAGTTTTATGGTTTGTCAGTTTTCCTCGAAATAGATTCTACTCCGTATGCCTTTTCACCCCCACAAACTTTTCTGCAAAAGACTCTGCAGTGAGTATGTGGTACAACTACACAACATGAGAGTGAGGACCATATTCTTCATTTTATCAATGTCAAAGCTGTTGCATCAGTAAATAATCCTTTTTAACCTTCTTTTTTACAATAGGATTACCTGCATACTAAGAAAGGTGAGCTATTTCTTTTCTTACCATTGTCAACGATGTCAATCTCTATTTACTCTGAAAATACCAAGCTTTTTTTGTGATACACTTTTTCTTTTCTTACCATTGTCAATGTCAATCTCTATGTACTCTGAAAATACCAAGCCTTTTTTGTGCTAACTGTATCGTAATGAGTAAAGTCTACATGTAAAACTCCTAGTCAAATTACAAATATACTCCCTTCGTTCCTATATATTTTTCATTTTAAAAATTCCAAGACAAATTAAGGACTGTTTTTTTTTCTCACTTTATCCTTACCTAATTTCTTCAAATATTTATATCGGAAATGATAATTATTTAAAATTTCAAAATCTATTAATAAGCATATGGACAAATCTAACAAGTCTTGTCAAAATACCTAAAACGACAATTAAACAGAAACAAGAAAAACACTCCAAAACGACAATTATAGAGGAACGGAGGGAGTATTTGTTTTTCTTACTGAATAAAACTTCCACAATGGGGAGTAAACTTCAGTTTTGGGATTGAAATTGCATAAACACTTACCAACTGACCATTAGAATACAAACTTCTAGTTTTCACATAGAAAACATCAAGACAACTGATCGAAGGGCAAAAAATTCCCCAAGAAAATCAAAAGGCTGAAGATAATGAAAAAGACTCGGTTCTTACTGATAAAGGTATAACATTACCATAAAAAAGTACAATAGAACATGGCATGTATAGTTTGCCAATACTATATATCCTATGAATAACAACAACACTTCATGTCATTTAAGAAGAGATAAAAACACTCCCCTTGGTACATCATTATTTAAAAAAAATAAAAACATCTGAAAGGGTTACAGACCAAGTAATCAGAAAAATAAAATTTTCAGTTTTCACTATTTTTCTACAAGAGAATATAGATAGATAGCAGAATAAAAATAATTCTCATTAGCTGAGAGCTACTAATTCACACTGGAATATAGTAGATGAAGAAATGCATGGCTAGGAGAAAAAGATATCTTTTTTCTTTTTTTAACTTCGTTGCAAGAAAATACTATTACTTTTTTTTTTACCCTTTTTCTCTGGCCAACATGGTTACCCTGGAAATGAGCTCTTTAAATCCCGTCTTCAAGATACGGGAATATAAAGATGGTTTATGAGCCACAGCAAGATGATTTCTGGGAAGCTTCGGCTCCCGCTGCAGGGTCCTGTGCATTAATCTTCAGAGCAGTAGGCTGCTGTAGCACAAAATTGAAAGTGTAAGATAATCTCCAAGATCACACGTTTACAAGAGTGTAGTTTAGTTTCAAAAGCTACTACTAGATAGAAGAGATGTTAAGGAAAATGTTATGTTTCCCTATGTTGATAACATCAATATTCATATCTGCAAACAACAAAATTCTATAGCTAGTTTCTTAACTATCACATTTCCTGGCATCATCTATAGCACAAAAGAATTTTATCTGGTGGCATTTTGGTGAATCTTTGTAATTATAAATGAGAAATATAGATTCATGGGATAAAAGAAAATGAGGCAACAAATAGAGCTCTGCAAATTCTAAATATAGCAGCAGAAGGAAACCTCGGCTTTCGAGTCAGATTCTGCAAGTCTCTTCTTGATGTCTCTACCGATTGAGAAGAAGACTTCTTCCACGTTCAAGTTTGTCTTAGCACTCTGCAGCATATCATGTTTAATATCAGTGGGGAATTAAAAACTATTTAATAAAAACAAAAACTGTCAGCAAATAAATCACTCACCGTCTCGAAGAACTTGATCCCATATTCATCAGCAAGGGCTTGACCTTTTGAAGTAGGAACAGCCTAAGAAGGTTTATCCATCAGTAAATCAAATTTGTAAAAAGAAAAAAAGAAAAAATGCAAATATCATGTATTTGGAAATATGAATAGGATAGAATGAACATTAGTATATTACCCTTTTGCTTTCATCCATGTCGGCCTTGTTCCCCACAAGAATCTTGTTAACATTATCGGATGCATGTTGCTCGATATTTTGAATCCAATTCCTTATATCTAGAGAAGAAAAGATGAGTGTGGAATAACAGGGGAAAAAGCATCAACAATCTATTTAATAAAGATGGCAAATATACAAAAAATATGCATTTCTGTATTACAGAAATTTTATTTTGATAATTCAAATAGCATGCACCTACTATAGTATGATTAATATCATCCCACCAACAGAAAATTCAAAATGGTAATAATAAATCCATAAAAGGTTTAAGGAAGAGTTACTGTTAAAAGACGATTCATCTGTAACATCATAAACCAGCAGAATACCCATAGCTCCGCGATAATATGCTGCAGGTGATGTACAAGCATTAGAAGGCCTCAAACATCTAATAAAAATTGCGATGATGCACAGTGCTAGCAAAGTCATTGAAATAGCTAAAGAAGTAGCAGCAATTGATGAGGAAATTGACGATAAAGCAGCAATAATCATTTTATGATAGACAGGAGGAATGCATTTGAGCATTAGCTTAAACAAAGGCTAAAAGGAGAATGGTTTGCATGTTAACAACAAATTTGACACAGTTAACCCCAACCGTCCAAACCCAGCATAAATCAACTACTTAAGCATAGATGGGTATAAGAAAAAACTATTCTACAAAATCACCCACGGGATTTCGTAATCTAATCATCTTATATCTTATTTGGAATCCAACGAATATAAAGCTCAAAAGCTTTAACAAAGACAATAGCAATATAACGGCCTGAACAGCAGCACATCAAAAGGAACAAGATTTTGACTCGAGGCATCTCTACGTTATGTACGAGTGGGAAAAAAATCATTAATTTTTGCTTGCTTTGGTATACGGCAATGTTAGTGTAAACATTACTATTCACAAATGGTCAAGGAGGTGATTATCACCTGTTGTAATTGTTCGGAACCGCTCCTGACCAGCAGTGTCCCAAATTTGTAGCTTAATTCTTTTCCCATCAAGCTCTATGGTCCTTATCTTAAAATCGATGCTGTGGAAGATCAAGTTTAAGTTAAAAATGTTACAAAAAACTTTAAAAATAAATATCTCCAAGAATACATTACAGACATACAAATCTTACCCAATAGTTGTGATGAAACTTGTAGTGAAGGATCCATCAGAGAAACGCAACAGAAGACAACTTTTCCCCACACCTACAGTTATATGGCAAGAACAGATGTTTAGTAAGACAGCAACAACTCAAACTCGTTCCCACAGCATTGTAACACCCTGTTTGGAATTTCCACTAGTAAAGAAAAAGCAGTAATAAATCAGTCAAGGGGTCAAATTTGTCATATGAAAGTTGTTATCTTATTTTCTAAACTGAAACAATCACCAATAAAATGGGATCAAATTCTTCTCCTCATACACATAACATAACAGTCAAAACAAGCTGAAAGCCCTTTCAAGTTCAATTTCACATTCTGAAAAATGATCATATTCCTAAATCATACATATGAACTGATGAAGCATATAGAAAGCAATTTCACAGCCAGATCAGAGCACTACAACAGCCTGCGATGACAAGCAAAAGGCAAGTAGAAGGATAATGTCATAAAGTAGAAAGGAAGGGAGAACCACAATATGAATTGTATTCGTGTAACTTCTATAAAGGGAAAAACACAGTAATAAATCAGTCAAATAAGGGGTCAAATTTGTCATATGGAAGTTATCTTATTTTCTAAACTGAAACAATCACCAAAAAATGGGATCAAATTCTTCTCCTCATACACATAACATAACAGTCAAAACAAGCTGAAAGCCCTTTCAAGTTCAATTTCACATTCCGAACAATGATCATAATCCTAAATCATACAAATGAACTGATGAAGCATATAGAATCCCACAGCCAAATCAAACCACTACAATAGCCTATGATGACAAGCAAGAGGCAAGTAGAAGGATAATATCATAAAATCGATCAAATAGTCAAATTCCTAATCCTAAATTTACCGAACCAAGACCTAAGCAACTAGATTACGATGCCAAAAACCTTAAAAGTGCAGATAAATCTCGCTGGCTAACAATTCTTTTCCTCATATAAACATTATATAACAGTCCAAACAAGCTGAAAGCCCTTTCAAGTTCAACTTCACATTCTGAATAATGATCACAATCCCAAATCATACAGATGAGCTGATGAAGCCTACAGAAAGCACTCATAATCTCACAGCCAAATCTAACCTCTACAACAAACAGCCTATGACAACAAGCAAAAGAGAAGTAGAAGCATAATGTCACAAAAGTCGATCAAATAGTCAAATTAGAACTCAAAGTGTCAAATTCCTATCCTAAATCCCCGATCCGAGCACAAATCAACTAGATTACGCACCTAAAACCTTAAACCCGCAATTAAATCGCAAAGCAAGGCTCAATATAAGAGATCGCGTTCCAAAATGGACAAAAGAGTTTACCGCTATCGCCGATCAGGAGGAGTTTGATGAGATAATCATAATCAGCTCTGGCTCTAGCGGGTGGAGCAGCCATGAATCGAGCTTTTTGATCTTCTACGATCTTCTGTTGAAGAAAGAATTGTAGAGAGGAAATGTTAGGAACCCTAAAAAGGTAACAGTTGACGGAAATGACAGGTGATATAGTAATCTGAGACGAACTCCCAAAGAGAAAAATTCAATAACGGATTATTTTATTTTTATAATGAAGTTATAATACAATTCATTAAAATATTAAACAAGTTCTACAAAAATAAAAAAAATGGTTATGACATAAGAGATTTTGTGATAATAATATAACTCGTTTAACCGTCTATGTTTCTTATTTTATGAAGTTTATGAAGTACGGAAGTTATATTATTAACTTTTGACGCAATCTCCATATTAGATTATCGAAAACAATCACATATTTTCTTGACATAAGATTTAATTGCGTACATCCGACCGTGTTATAATCGAGAGCCTTTTAAGAACTCGGAAAATATTGTTAATAATTATTGTTCAATTATTCAAAATTGATTTACATCTAGAGGAAGATACTGTAAATGTTAACACATGAAATAACTATCAACCTTAATAATTCTAACTCAAAAATTTTCAAACAATGTTTGTTGAAATGTCGTCATCTTGATTCTTGTTGATTTTGGTAGTTAGATTCATTCCACGTATTGAAAATACAAAAAATCAGTCCATGATATTTATTTCACAAAATAAAATTATGAGTTTTTCTGGAAATCACACGTTATTTACTGATATTCGCAGGGATTTACCGTTAAATCAAAATTTGCAGGAATCACTCAAATGTCTTTCTCCGTTAACAAGAAATCATCCATATCAAATACTCCGTATTCATAGCTTCCCCGTTAAAAATGTACAATTACCATTTTAACCTCACTTTTTAAAAGATTATAGGATACGTTTGTACTTTATAAAAGACCTATATTTTAAAGAGAACGAAAATTAGAAAAAAGTTTATTAAAAAAATTCATCGTTTTTTTTTTATAAAAGTAAGTATATTATCAAAAAAGGGACAAATCTTTATACAAGACTAACCCTAACCTTACCTCAAATTTCTCACGGAACCTCACAAGCCAAGGTCTCATGAAAAGCACAACAAGCCCCCTCTCCTCCAAGGAACCTCACAAATACGAGGCCTCAAGGGGAGAAAACAATAACGCTCACCCCCTCTAGGACCCTACACATCAGAGACTCTAGGGGTAACAAGAACCAACACTCCCCACAACCAAGATAACAATTACAACCTAAGCATTCTTCTATAAAAATCATTCCTCCTGTTACCTTCCTTGCACTTCAAAGCAATCTGAACTCTGCAATCATTCATAGTCATATTATAACATTCTATAACACTATCTTGCTTACCCCTGAAAATAGTATCGTTTCTAACTCTTCAAATATGATAGGTAGCAGCGCTAATCACCATAACCAAGCATTGCACTCTCCAACACTTCTTATCTCTGCTACTATCAACTCAAGTAATCCAGTCCTCAAGAGTCTCCTTCCAAGTATTAACTCTGAGCCACCTAAACAATTTAATCAACACCTCCTTAGTGTAGCTACACTTCCACCACAAATGAACTTATGTCTCAGGTTCACATCTACACACAAGACAAACATATCCGGGACATTAACCCCCCAACCATGAAGCTTAGCTCTCGTAGGTAATCTCTCCTTCATAGTCAGACACAGATGGAAGGACCATCTTCTAGTCTGTCTCTTACCCCAAATCAAATGCCATTTGCTCTCACTAGTGTTCCTCTCCCTAACATTGTCATACAAAGCCTTACAATTCATCTTACCATTTCTCTTTTTGATGTCATCAAGACTAATCAGTCTCTCACTATAGAACCTGACGAGGCGAATTGTCGTATGCCAAGTCAAGTAATCCTAACAAGCTCACTAACAAGTATAGTAGGCAAGCAAGGGTCGAATCCCAGGGGAATCAGGTTATCGATTCTTAAAGTTATAATAATGATTAACGAGTGTAAGTAACCAAACGGGGGGGGGGTGTATGTTTTAAGAACAAAGTAACGAAGGTTGATTTGGATTGTAAATATATCAATGGAAGGTGTTTCACTTGACAATTATCCACTAACAGATTAACAAGTTGATCATAAACTCCTTTTAATCCTATGTCGAATTACTCATATGATCGTTCTAATCCATGTTCTAATGTAGTTATTAGCCCAACTAGTCCTAATAACCCTTACTCAACTATAACCTTGAAACTATCAAGATTGAATAATAAAGCAGCTTTAAGTTCAGGAATGGATAGATACATGCAATACCATAGACAACTAGTCAGATACTCGACATGTACTCAATTCTCTTCACAATTGACATTCACAACTAGTTCATGCAAATTGTGTGTGCTACAAACAAGTATGGTATTTCAACTAGAAATAACCAAACAATAGCAATATGAATGAGATGAAACTACTTAGATGGCCAATCTAAATGAGCAAATCTAATTCAATAACAATACACACAAGAGAATAGAGACAATCATAAGAGTAGAACAAAGGAAAGAAATCTTACAACTTAATCAATCCAAAAGCTTCAAATGTCAAGCAAAACAATGGAAACTTAGCAACTCATGAAGTTCTTGAGGAAAACTCTCAAAACTTGGAAATGGAATGTGTAAGATGATTCAAGATCATCAACCCCTAAAACCTATATGTATCTGCAGAATTAAAGTGACAAATTGAAGCTAAAAACGTTACAAAACTTAACACAACATACTAAATCGGGCGAATGAAGAAAGTCTTCTCTGGCGGATTTCCGCGATCGCGGATTTTCTTCTGATATCTGGCTTCTTCAGGTGGCATTTCCGCGATCGCGGTTTGGGACCCGCGGTCGCGGATTTGGCTTCTGTGGCTTCGTTGGCTTCGTCTTCAGCTGTTTCCAATGCTACCTGTGGTCTTCTTCAGCTTCGACTCCTCTTCTTATGCTTCAATGCTCCGCATCATCTTTTGTAATCTCATGTGTAACTCAACTCTCCAAAACTCTATGATTACATAATACATCATAACATCTAGCATAATCCTATACAAAATGAGCTAATAACCTATAGTAGCGCTATGTAAAATACCGCTTATCAAACTCCCCCATACTTAGACCTTACTCGTCCCCGAGTAAGCTAAATGAAACTTACCCTTACAATCAGCACACATAGATCTCAGGAAGTATAGAGAAAGAATGAACTACAAATTACAAACACACTTCGCCTCCAAACACCATAGTGAGTACAAAAGATAAATCTAATCCTAGCTCCTATATCTAGCACCTTATTCCTCCATAGTGGCCTACCCTTTCCTCCTTATATCACCACTTCTTATGACACCTCGCCAGCAGCAACAAATGGTCCTCAGACACTCATTTCACTCATTCTGCCTAGGCGCCCCGAAGGGTTTTCACCTAGCCACTCATTTCATTTTGCTAGATAACTCACCAATGGCTCACATCTCTCAAGTCCACTTTTGCCTCAACCTATTGCCGACCAGACTACCTGCTTATTGCATGGAACCGCCCTTTCGGATTTTCAGCTCATCCCAGGATTTTCATTTGCCTTTTTTAACATATTTGTGGCTTTCTCTGTTTTTTATTATTATATTTTTTTTTTTAAAAACAAATACGAACTGAATTCAAAGAACCGAATGAAAACTACTCTAAAGATAAGCAGTAAACTAAATCCCTCTCCCCCATACTTGAAGTACACAATGTCCTCAGTGTGAAAGACATAGAAAATAAATGAGGAAAAGAAGGGAGTAGCTCACTGATCCGGGTTACCCGGTGGTGGAAGATCGGGGTTCTGATGGAACCAAGAACGACGAACTTCCTCTCTCCAGCCCTGAAATTCCAGCTGCATCCCACTCATCGACTGCTGCAAACCGCGCATATCAGCAGCATAAGACGACCTGAAGGAGTCAAACTCAGAGTAGAACTGAGTGTAACTCTGTTGCATCCCCTGCATCTGATCAAACAACCTCTGCTCCCAGGGGATACTGGAGCTATCAGCAGCTCCACCAGACGTACCGACGCCAAACTGTGCCTGAGCATCAGGCATCATCTCATCATCATCATCATCGGCGTCATCAGCAGCCATAACCGGCTCTCGAATGGTGATCTCACCCCGTGCACGACGTCTAGCGGGGGCACGAGGTGCAGCGGGAACAGGCGCCAGCCGGAAAGTCTCAGCAGGACCGTAGACAAAAGGATGAGGCATGGCTATCTCAGGCTCACCAACCCATACCCATGCGTTAGGACTACCCCGCAACAGATGGACGGTGGACCGGAGGAACCGCAGATCATACTCAAAAGGCCCAACAGAAGGGTCAGGACTACCCTCCACATCAAGATCTTCAAAGTCGTCAACTACCGCCTGCACAATCAAAGTGATCATGCCTCCCAAGACAATCTTTCCCTTGGCTTTGTTTCGGGCGGCTTTGCAAGAAGCAACAAAGAGCCAAACCCAATCGGGGGTAAGCTCACACTCCGACATGAGACTAAAGAGATACTTGCGCACACAAGCAGGAACCTTGTTGAGCTCAGTCATGCCAAAGAAGGCCATGGCTAACACCTTGTGTGTCAGCCTGAGACAAGGATGAGAGAGCTGATAATTGTAGTCGTTCCCATTAGCATCCCTCGGAACACCTGTCCAAGTTTGCCACATATGAATGTGGCGATCACCCACACTGTCCTCATAGTTATCCGAGGGACCACGTGTGATCCCCAAGATATCTCTCAGCTGCTCTGCAGAAACAGTATATTGTTGCCTCTTGTAGATGAAAGTAATAGCAACAATTGTATCATCCTGGTTCCTCGTCTTCAAGGTGGAAAGAAACTGACGCGACAAGTCCACGTGGGAGGGCGCGAAAAGTGCCATGAACCCGCCCAACCCAGCATGGTCGAGCATAGCTTGAGTACATTCCGCCTACCCAAATCCTCAAGGGTAGGAACATGGAAGAACCGAGTCGCAAGTGACTTCTTTCCCTTAAGAGTGGCAGCATACGATTTCACCTGTTTTTGCCCCTCAGCATCATTCTTATGAGAGCGCGACATTTTCAACTGAGCAAATAACAAATTCCACAATCCAACAACAAACACCACACAACAAATTCCACAATCCAACAATCAACGCACACAAATTCGAAAACAATCCACAACAGCAACAACAACAGCACAGAAGCCCTCCCGGAGGCGAAACAAGCAACAAACAATAATCCGGAGCCGAGAAGAGAGACTTACAGAACCGAGCAAGGAATTCGGACAGAAGAAAATCCGCGATCGCGGGTAGATTTTCGTGGTCGCGGAAAAGCTACTATCGTCTGGTTGTTCTGAGTCCAAATCCGCGGTCGCGGAAATCGTGACTGAAGTGCTGTTGCCCTGTAGGCAAATCCGCGGTCGCGGGTATGAGACGCGGTCGCGGGCGACGACTGCGAAGTGAATCCGGGAGGGTGGTAGTGCGTTTTGGGTGGCGGTGGTGACGAGTGGAAGGGAGGGCGAGAGTGGCGAGGAAATGGGTTGGGTGTCGTGGAGGGCCTCCGACGAGATGTAGGGTGGACGGCGAGAGTGGCGAGGAGATGGGTTCCGGTGAGGGTTTGAGTGGTGGAGGAGGGTTTTGGTGAGGGAATTTGTGAGGAAAGTGGGAGTGGGGGGGGGGGAATTTGGAGGAAGTTTTGATGGTGGTTATGGGCGGCCGGCGAGAGGGTGCCGAGGCTCCGGTGAGGTGGATTTTGAAGGAGGGGTGGATGAGTTTGTGGTGGTGGTCGACGGCGAGAATGGCGAGGAGATGGCTCCGGAGAGGGGTTTGAGTGGTGGAAGAGGGTTTTGGTGAGAGAGATGGGAGATTGAAAAGATGGCTGCGGAAGATGGTTTGAGAAGGGGATGGGTTAGGGTAGGTGGGAGATGGAGATAGAAGAGAATTTGGAGAGAAATTGAGGATAAATGAGAAATTGAAGAGATGAGAGAATTTTGAGGAGATTTTGGATTTGGGGTTTGGTGTAGGAGAAATTGAGAGGAAGATGGGAGAAATTGGGGAGATGATGGGTTTTTGAATTTCTCTTTTTTTTCGATTTTCTGCTCTTTTTTTTTTTTCAAAACACGAAAGGGAACAACCGTCAATTCCTTTAGTAATAGCGAGACGTTGGGCGTCCAAATAATATCGACAATTCTCGTGCTTTATTCCTACAGGTTAGTAAACAAAAGAAAACAAAAGAAAACAAAAGAAATAAAATAAAGTCGAAAAGAAATACCTTGGGTTGCCTCCCAAGCAGCGCCTTGGTTAGAGTTGTGGCTCGACTTAAAACTACGTTCTCAATTTTCAACACTTGGCTCTTCTAGAGCCATCTCATCCAAAGATTCCTTGGTGAACCCTTCATGGTAAGGTTTTAACCTTTGACCATTCACCTTGATAACATTGTGGTTGTCTTTGTCAAACAACTCAACGGCGCCATGAGGAAAGACGCGAGCTACAACATAGGGTCCATTCCAACGGGATCTCAGCTTCCCAGGGAAAAGTTGAAGGCGAGACTGATATAGCAAGACTTTATCTCCCACTTTGAAGTCTTTTCTCAATATATTCTTGTCATGCCAAGCCTTCGTCTTCTCCTTGTAGATCACAGCATATTCATACGCATCCCGGCGTATCTCCTCCAACTCTTGGATTTGCAATTTTCTGAACTCACCTACAACATCCATCTCCATGTTGCACTTCTGCACCGCCCACCATGCCTTGTGTTCCAGCTCCACTGGAAGGTGGCAGGCTTTTCCGAATACAAGTCGAAAAGGAGACATACCAATAGGCGTCTTGTAGGCGGTTCTATACGCCCAAAGTGCATCATCCAATCTCAGGCTCCAATCCTTCCTATTCGGAGCAACCGTCTTCTCAAGGATCCCTTTGATTTGCCGATTGGACACTTCAGCTTGTCCATTGAATTGGGGGTGGTAAGCGGTAGAAACCCTTTGAGTGACATGATACTTCTTCAAAAGCGCACTCACCATTTTGTTACAAAAGTGAGTTCCTTGGTCACTAATTAGAGCCTTGGGAATCCCAAAACAAGAAAAGATATTCTCTTTCAAGAAACTTGCTACCACTTTGGAATCATCAGTTCTGGTGGCCTTCGCTTCCACCCATTTGGAAACATAGTCCACCGCAAGCAATATATATAGATTCCCAAACGAGCTAGGAAAGGGTCCCATGAAATCGATACCCCAAACATCAAAAATCTCGCAAAAGACTAATGGTGTTTGTGGCATCTCATTTCTTTTAGAGATTTTTCCGACCCTTTGGCATCGATCGCAGGCTTTGCAAAAGGCGTAAGCATCCCGAAAGATGTGTGGCCAATAGAAACCTGCGTCCAATACCTTCCTAGCTGTTTTGTTTGCCCCAAAATGTCCCTCACATGCATGAGAATGACAAAAAGTTAAAACAGACTGTACCTCATTATCCGGGAGGCATCGTCGGATTACTCTGTCAACGCAATGTCTCCATAGGTAGGGGTCATCCCAAACATAGTAGTGCGATTCCCGCTTGATCTTGTCTTTTTGAGCTTTTGTGTAGTTCGGCGGGAATTCTTCGCGAACCAGATAGTTCACTATGTTGGCATACCAAGGCTTGAAAGACCGGAAGGCGAGAAGTTCGTATTCGGGATCCCGGTGAACAAATTCACCGTCCAGAATTCCGCGATCGCGGAAAACCTTCTGTTGCAATTCCGCGATCGCGGCTTGGGTCCCGCGGTCGCGAATTTCTTGCTGTAGAAACCCGAAATAAGTTTTCATCCGGGAACGTACCTTGGACCTGAGCCTTGAATTCACCATCTTCTTGCACAATCTGACTCAGATGATCAGCTACCGAGTTCTCGACTCCTTTCTTGTCCCGGATTTCCACATTGAACTCGCTCAAAAGTAAGACCCATCATATGAGTCTCGGCTTGGATTCCTTCTTCGTCATGAGATAACAAAGAGCAACGTGATCAGTGTGGATAATCACCTTTGTGCCCAACAAGTATTGTCGAAATTTCTCCAGGGCAAACACCACAGCTAACAACTCCTTCTCTGTGGTGGAGTAGTTCCTCTGAGCGCCATTCAAGGTTGTGGAAGCATAATAGATCACATGCATTGCTCTTCCAACCTTTTGACCAAGAACAGCTCCCACCGCATAATCACTAGCATCACACATGATCTCAAAAGGTAGAGACCAATCGGGTACCTGAATAATGGGTGCCTCAGTAAGGTGGGATTTCAGAGTGTCGAATGCTTTCTTGCACTCGGTAGACATCTCAAAGGTCACTTCCTTCTTCAAAAGCTCACATAGAGGTGTTGAGATTTTTGAAAAGTCCTTAATAAACCTGCGATAGAAACCAGCATGGCCTAGAAAAGAACGCACTTCACGCACATTAGTAGGATAAGGCAACGATTGAATGATGTCAATCTTTGCCTTATCGACCTCAATACCCCTAGCTGAAATTATATGACCTCAATACCTTGTTCAACCATGAAATGACACTTTTCAGAATTCAACACTAAATTAGTATCTACACATCTTTTAAGCACAAGTGACAAATGGTGTAAACATGCATCAAGGCTATCCCCATGTACTGTAAAATCATCCATGAATACCTCAATGAAATGTTCAATATATTCCGAGAAGATACTTACCATACATCGTTGAAAAGTCTCAGGTGCGTTACATAATCCAAAAGGCATTCTACGATATGCAAAAGTGCCAAAAGGACATGTAAAGGTTGTCTTCTCTTGATCTTCGGGCGCAATGGCCACCTGAAAATAACCTGAGTATCCATCCAAAAAGCAATAATAGGGACGACCGGAAAGTCGTTCAAGCATTTGATCAATGAAAGGTAAAGGAAAGTGATCCTTTCGAGTCACCGCATTCAGCTTACGGTAGTCAATGCATACCCTCCAACCTGTTTGAGCTCTAGTGGGAACCAACTCACCATGTTGATTCTCTACAACTTTAATGCCCCCCTTTTTAGGGACACATTGTGTTGGACTTACCCACTGACTATCTGAGATGGGAAAGATCATGTCAGCTTGAAGAAGTTTCAGCACCTCCTTCTTGACCACCTCCATCATAGGTGGGTTTAATCTCCTTTGGGGTTGCCTAGAAGGCTTAGCTCCTTCCTCAAGTAGGATCCCGTGCATGCAGGTGGAAGGGATAATTCCCTTGATGTCGGCAATAGTCCACCCAAGAGTTGTAATGTGCTCTTTCAACACCATCACCAATCTCATCTCTTGCTCCTCTGACAACTTACTAGAGATGATTACCGGGAGGGTATCATTCTCTCCAAGAAAAGCATACTTCAGGTGCTCTGGCAATTGCTTAAGCTCAATCACTGGTGCCTGCAAAACAGAAGGGAAGAGCTTCTCGCTCTCCAAAGTCAGTAATATGGGCATGTCGGCCAAAGATCTACCTAAAGTGTCTAGCTGAGCTAGAACCCTATGAATATCAGGAGAAAGAGGGATATTAACTTGTGGTGGGTGAATGATGTTGTTTTCCATAACACATTGCAATTCATCTAAGCCAAAGATATTAAAAGTATCTTGAACTAAAGGATCAATCACATCAATAGAACAAATAGAAGCAGCATCTTCAATGGGGTGCTTCATAGCATCAAAAATATTGAATTGTACAACTTCCCCCCATCAAACTCTAAAGTAAGAGACCCACTAGCTAGATCAATCTTTGTGTTAGCGGTTCTCATAAAAGGCCTTCCTAACAAAATAGGTGCATTCTGGCCATCGTGTTCCATGTCTAACACAAAGAAGTCAGCAGGAAAGAACAAATTATCAACCATAACCAAAACATTCTCAACTACACCTTTAGGATAAACAGTATACCTATCAGCTAGTTGAATAATTATTCCGGTTTCATGAAGAGGACCTAAACCAAGCATCTTATACAACGAGTAAGGCAAAACATTTATAGATGCACCAAGATCAAGCATAGCTCTCTCAAAGTGAGTATCACCTATACGACAAGGAATGCTTACCATGCCCGGATCGCTGCACTTCTTAGGCATACGCCTTTGGAATACAGCGGAGACACGCTCGCTTACCGTCACCTTCTGTTGTCCCTTTAATTTTTTATTCCTCTTGATGGTGCAGAGTTCCTTCAAGAACTTAGCATATCTAGGAATACTTTTAATGAGTTTGAGTAAAGGGATATTTGCCTCACATTTGCTGAAGGTTTCGAATAGCTCCTTATCATTTTCCGGCCTTCTCGTATCCTTTAGAGCATCGGGAAAAGGAGCGGGAGGTTTGGTTGAGTTGAGAGGTGGGAAGTCGGGGCGAACATAGTTGTCTTGTCTCAATCGGAAGTCGCCCCGGTCCTCGACCTCAGCTCCAGCATCTTTTGAAAACTCCTCAACTTCGGACTCACCAGGAACATTTCCGCGATCGCGGCTGTCAGTCCGCGGTCGCGGATTTGCACCGGTTTCCCCAGAAGATATTCTGCGATCGCGGATTTCATCCCGCGGTCGCGGAATTCCCACTGTTTCACCAGAACAACTTCCGCGATCGCGGTTCTCGTCCCGCAGTCGCGGATTCTCACTTGTTTCAGATTCTACCTTTTCAGCAGCAGCATTTTCCAACACTTTTCCACTCCTTGTTGTCACAACACTAACATTTCTGGTCGGATTCACTACCGTTTGAGATGGTAGAGAATTGGATTTTTGTTGTGCAAGAGTGGTCACAGCTTCAGCCAACTGCCCTATTTGTTTCTCCATGCTCTTGATACTAGACTCAGTAGTTTGGACATGGGTTGTGAAATGTTGAGTCAATGATCTCAACATATCTGCAGTTGAAGGTCCAGAATTGGGTCGTGGGGCCTGAGCTTGAGGTTGGGGTTCATTCTGATCACGCCATCTGAAATTTGGATGATCTCTATACCTCGGATTGTAGTTTTTCTGCTGATCATTTCGAGGTCGTGGAGGTCCATATCCACCAGCAGCATTGACTTCAGCAACATCATCATCTTGAAGCTCAGGGAATTTTTCTGTAAAATGAGAAGGGTCAGAGCAAATACCACATGCCTTTACCTGCTCTTGTCCTTTGTGCAGCTGAGAGATCATCTTCTTTAGCTCAACGAGCTCGGTCATAAAAGCGGGGTCTCCTGAGCTTGTGGCATTCACTCCTTTCCTAGTGTATGTCCTATCAAAACTCCTAGTACTCTCAGCCATGTCTTGCAACTTTTCCATGGCATCTTCTGGTGTCATGTTGAGAATACTCCCACCACAAGCAGCGTCTACCATTCTCCTTTCATGATTAAGGAGACCATTGCAAACATGTAGGACCAGGTCCTCGGTATCATACCCATGAAAAGGGCAACTAGCACACAATCCCTTGAAGCGCTCAAGGTAATCATAGAGAGTCTCATCTTCACCTTGCTCAACATGGGCAATTTCCTTCTTTAGAGCATTTGCCTTTTTAACCGGAAAATACTTACCCAAGAACACCTTGTGCAACTTCTCCCAGCTATCTACCGAACCGGTAGACAAATGATAATACCAGGACCTAGCACCATCTTTCAAAGTGAACCCGAAGGCTCTCATCTTGATCTGCTCCTCAATGACATTTGGTGGTTTGGTTGTCATGCAAGTATCATGGAATTGATTCAAATGCATGATCGGATCCTCACCAGGAAAACCATGGAATGTGGGAAGCAGATTGATCACCCCTGACTTCACTAGTAGAAAAAACACCTGTTGAGGCGGTCAAAAACCCCCCTGTTGAGGCGGTCAGGGGTCGCTGCAACAGGGGGGGCTGCAACAGGTCATGAGCTGTTGAGGCGGTCGGGCGGGTGACCGCCTCAACAGATGCAACGTTTTTCTACCTCTGTTGAGGCGGGCAGAAGGGCGACCGCCTCAACAGACCCCCTCTGTCAGGCACAAAATCAATTTGGACTTTATAGTGACCAGGCTTCATTAATCTAAAATGTTGGGTCAATGCACCATCTGAGGGTTGTACCATACCATCCGCCACAATGACTTTGTTACCGGAAACTTCATCCTCAAGGGCAAGATGACATGGAACCCTTTCCTGCATAAATAATGAAATTGATGCAAATATACTCTATTTAATAGATTATAACAAGATTCACTTGATTACTCTAACAAGATTCAGTTTTTTAATAGACATGGAACCCTTTCCTAGCTACTCTTCATATAATGAAGCTAATGCGAATTATTCTAACAAGATTTACTTGATTACGAGTAAAAGAATGTAATATATTATTTTTAGCCAACATGAGACTAAATTGTACCTTTAGCTCGCGTGGTTGAGGGGCAGAATCATGTTCAGCATGTCCATAGAGATCATGTACAGGGTTGGAAGTGGAGGCATACTGGCCCATATGTCCCATGGCGGCTAGTTGCTTTTGGAGGGCCTCTTGCACTCTTTTCTCCACTATTCTATCTAGGTCGTCTTCAAACTCAGAATCATATCAAAATCAGATCAGAACCGAAGAAAAACTGAAGCACGCCAGAAGCAAATCAGAATCATACCAGAATCATATCAGAATCATATCAAAATCAGATCAGAACCGAAGAAAAACTGAAGCACGCCAGAAGCAAATCAGAATCATACCAGAATCATATCAGAATCATATCAAAATCAGATCAGAACCGAAGAAAAACTGAAGCACGCCATAAGCAAATCATAATCATATCAGAATCAGATCAGAAGCAAACCGGAATCAAATCAGAAGCAGAGTCATCTTATTCATTTGCGCTTTGAAACCCATATTCCTTCCCTATGATCTGTGCGCATGTGATTAGTATTATTTGCATCTTCCTCCTCTGGTAATGGTTGAACAACAGTTGATAACAGGGGTGAGTCATCGTAGTTGTCATACTCATCTTCATCCAGAACATCATCAATACCGAGAATATGCCTTTTCCCTTGTGCAACTGCACGCCATCTAGGATCAACATTGTCTACGATATAGAAAATTTGCTGAGCTTGTGACGCTAGAATGAATGGCTCGTCACTCTCACTTAATCGGTCAAAGTTTACCAACGTTAAACCCGGGTAAATATCATCTTGTTTCACCCCATTATGGTTGTTGGCCCACTTGCACCGGAAAACAGGAATCACAAAACTGCTGTAATCAAGCTCCCATATTTCTTCGATTACACCGTAATACGATTGTGTCGCATCAACCGGTCTTTTATCCTTAGCGCTTGCATAGACCCTAGATGATGCAACAACCTTCACTCCACTATTCTGCACCACACTCTTTTCATCTTGTCTTGACGTGTAGAATGTGAACCCATTGATATCATACCCTTCATAAGACCGAACACATAGACGAGGACCTCGAGCTAACCACTTGACTGTATCAGAAACATCATGCCCTTTCTTTAGTTCCTCAGCTACTTCCTTCTTAAACCAATCAACGAATGAGCGATTATGTTCCCGCATCAATGCCCTTTCATTAAATTTAGGATTATTATGTTGCAATTCAAGCACATGCTTATCTACGTAAGGACTGACCTCTGTAAGATGCTGCAACACACAAAGATGTGCCTTATTCTTCCTTTCAGAAGGAGGCGAGATTACTTTTTTACCAATTACTCTCACCCCTTCAAGCCTCCCTACATGACGAGATTTCGGAAGGCCTATTGGCTCAAGCCTCGACAAAAATTCAGCTACGTATTCACATATCTCTTCATGAAAGATTCCCCGAATTATACTACCCTCTGGATTCGCCGGATTCTTTGCTTTGTCTTTTAAAGACCCAAAATATCTCTCAAAGGGATACATCCATCTTAAGAACACCGGGCCACATAACTTGATTTCTCGCACTAAATGGACAATTAAATGCACCATTATATCAAAGAAAGAGGGCGGAAAGTACATTTCAAATCGACACAAAGTTTCAACGATATCATCTTGCAGACTATCCAGTTTCTCTGGATCAATCACCTTAGCACATATCGAACTGAAAAACACACACAGTTTTGTTATAACATGCCTCACGTGTTTCGGCAATATCCCACGAAGTGCAATTGGCAAGAAAACATTAAGCAGTACATGACAATCATGAGACTTCATACCGATCAACCTCAGGTCTGAGAGAGAAACTAGACGTTTTACATTAGATGAATATCCCGATGGCACCTTAATGCCATGTAAGCACTCGCAAAACGTCTTTTTCTCCTTTCTTGACATTGTGTAACACGCCGGAGGAAGAAAAGTCCTTTTACCATCCTTTTTTTTCACGGGCCACAAATCTGGACGCATATTCCTCTCTTTCATATCTTTCCGAACTTTCTTATTGTCCTTAGTCCTTCCGGGAATGTGTAGCAAAGTCCCAATAATAGCATCACACACATTTTTTTCAATGTGCATCACATCGAGACAATGACGAACCGACAAATCTTTCCAATAAGGAAGATCCCATAGTGAAGATAATTTCTTCCATAAAACACCCTTTTTAGACTTGGGCTTGATGAACTTGCCATATTTGGTTTCAACATTTTTAATACGTTCATAAACCTGCGATCCCGTTAAAGGTGCACGAGCCACTCCTTCCTCGGTGTGACCATTGAACTCTTTCTTCTTCTTACGATAAGGGTGATACCGACTAAGGAACTTCCTGTACTTTACAAACACATTTTTCTTGTAATGTTTCAAGTATGTGGGTTCCATGTCTTCTTCACATATTGGGCATGCTTGTTCTCCTTTGGTTTTGTACCCAGACAAGTTTCCATATGCTGGAAAATCATTTATGGTACAAAAAACCATAGCTCGCAGTGTGAAGTCTGAGTTGGTGTGTGCATCGTACATTGAAACACCTTCATTCCACAATAATTTCAAATCCTCTATGAGTGGCGCTAGATACACATCTATGTCATTTCCAGGTTGCTTAGGCCCCGAGATGAGGAGTGATAACATGATATTCTTGCGCTTCATACACAACCATGGAGGAAGATTATAAATCGCAAGAAGAACCGGCCATGTGCTGTGCTGAGTGCTTAGAGTGCCATAAGGATTCACACCATCTGTACACAGAGCAAGTCTCAGATTTCTAACCTCCTTGCCAAATTCAGGATATTTCTTATCGATATTTCTCCATTGAGGAGAATCAGCAGGATGTCTAAGGAGTCCATCTTTCTTCCTCCCTTCTGCATGCCATCTCAGATTTTTTGCTTGTTTCTTTAATGAAAACAAACGCTTAAATCTATCTATGATTGGAAGATACCACATAACTTTAGTCGGCGGCCCCTTCTTAGCGGAATTTACCCCTTTACGCTTGTAACGAGATACACCGCACTTTGGACACTCATCCAAATTTTCATGGTCTTTTCTGTAAAGAACACAATCGTTTGGACAAGCATCTATTTTGACAACCTCTAAGCCAAAGGGACACATCACTTTCCTGGCATAATAGGTAGAGGTGGGCAACTCATTGCCTTCCGGCAAAACTTCACTTAACCACTCCAATAAGGTTGTGAAACTCGAATCAGTCCAGCCACTCTTCGATTTCAAGTTGTATAGTACTGACAAAGCTTCTAACTTGGTAAATTTTGTACACCCAGGATACAAAGGCGTCTCAGCAGCCTTTGTTAGTTGTTCTAACACCTTAGGTCGTTCATCCAAGCGATCTCTCACCCCATCCATCATCTCATTCATTTCATCCTCTTGCTCATCATCATCATCATCATCCATCTCATAATTCTCAGAAATGTTATCATCACTCTCATCACTGTCTACCTGAAGATCAAATTCGTTTACACTAGAACTTGGACGATCAGGTATTTTCTCTCCATGCCAAAACCAAACATGATAATCTTGCTTAAACCCACGACGAAATAAATGATCCTCAATCTCATCAATGTCTGCTAACCTCCTTACATTGTTACAATCACGGCAGGGGCAATAGATTTTTTCGGCTTTTGTACTCTGTTGGTTGGCTAAAGCACATCTAATAAACTCCCCAACCCCACTCAAATATTCAGCTGTAGTATGATCACCGTACATCCAACGACGACTCATTTCTAATAACTAGAGAAAACTGTAGAAAGACCAATACATACATAACATTGAAAACACTCATTGAAATAAAATAAAATTATTTGGATATCTAGCTAACAAAACAATATCTCATGCAAAACTCATTAAAATCACTCATCGACATATTTCACTTGCTTTCCTACAATTTTTATCAAGTCATGCTAAAAAGTGACAAAATTAAGTTTAGTTATATGAATTGACTATATAGACAAGAGGTAGAGCATAATCCTAAACATACATGAAAGGTATTAACAAGAACTAGTAAAATTGACAAGATTAAGATTAAATTTTCGTTTAGGCATTTTACCGAACACTTGGAGTGCATCAAAATTTCCTAAAGAACCAAAACAACATAATCAATCAAAATTCCACCAAATAAGGGACTAATCACCCACAACAACAAAAATCAACCATTCATACCACAAAAGGAATCAACTCCTGCACATCAAAATCCGAAAACAATTTGCGAAGGAGGAAGTTTCACCTACCTCGATGACTCGAAGGACGAAAGCTGGAGGAGGAGGAGGAGGAGGCGAGGCGAGGAGGAGGCGGCGAGACGTGGAGGAAGCGGCGAGGAGGAGGCTGCGAAGAGGAGGAGGAAGCTGCGCAGTCGACTGAAAACGAAGGAAATATAATGAAGCAGTTCGCGCCTGTTAATTAATTTGAGAATCAGTTGAGGCGGGCGCATATTGCCCGCCTCTAATTCTTTTTAATCATCTGTTGAGGCGGGCGCATGACTGCCCGCCTCTAATGTTTTTTACGCATCTGTTGAGGCGGGCGCATGACTGCCCGCCTCTAATTGTTGTTATATTTTGAGGCGGGCGCCTTACTGCCCGCCTCTAATCGCTTCGTCGCATCATTTGAGGCGGGCGTCTTACTGCCCGCCTCTAATTTTTGGGCTCTGTTGAGGCGGGCGCCCTACTGACCGCCTCAACAAGTCAAAAACACAAATATTATTTGAGGCGAACGGATATTTTCCCGCCTCTAAAGTACCTGTTGCAGCGAACTAAACGACTGACCGCCTCAACAGATAGTAGAATAAGACTTTTTGCGTCGGTTTTTAAGGTGACCGCCTCAACAGGGGGGCTGCAACAGGTGTTTTTTCTACTAGTGCTTGAGCTCAAAAGTCACCCCATGAGCAGGGGTGGAAGAACCACAGCTTGAGGTTGCTGTGTCAGATTGGGAGTAGTACACTCCCTCAATGTGCGGACGACACCGCCGTCTCTTAGAGCATTTGCATCTTTCTGCGCCTCAAGCAATGCCCGTTGGGCATTAACAACTAACTGAATTTCAGCCAATTGACGTTGGGTGTCAGCAAGAGCTCTTTGCTCGGGAGTCAACTGAGCGCCTTCCATTGCACCTATATCAGTCTCAACTCTGTTCTCTCTCTGATTTCGATGGAAAGTCCTCTCGATTTCTGGATCAAGAATAAAAAGAGACTGATTAGTAGAACGGGTGTTGACCATTCACTAGTCAACACTAAGGTCAATCAAAATAAGAACTTTAAAGAAAATAAAATTTGACTCCCCGGCAACGGCGCCAAATTTGACGAGGCGAATTGTCGTATGTCAAGTCAAGTAATCCTAACAAGCTCACTAACAAGTATAGTAGGCAAGCAAGGGTCGAATCCCAAGGGAATCAGGTTATCGATTCTTAAAGTTATAATAATGATTAACGAGTGTAAGTAACCAAAGGGGGGGGGGGTTGTATGTTTTAAGAACAAAGTAACGAAGGTTGATTTGGATTGTAAATATATCAATGGAAGGTGTTTCACTTGACAATTATCCACTAACAGATTAACAAGTTGATCATAAACTCTTTTTAATCCTATGTCGAATTACTCATATGATCGTTCTAATCCATGTTCTAATGTAGTTATTAGCCCAACTAGTCCTAATAACCCTTACTCAACTATAACCTTGAAACTATCAAGATTCAATAATAAAGCAGCTTTAAGTTCAAGAATGGATAGATACATGCAATACCATAAACAACTAGTCAGATACTCGACATGTACTCAATTCTCTTCACAATTGACATTCACAACTAGTTCATGCAAATTGTGTGTGCTACAAACAAGTATGGTATTTCAACTAGAAATAACCAAACAATAGCAATATGAATGAGATGAAACTACTTAGATGGCCAATCTAAATGAGCAAATCTAATTCAATAACAATACACACAAGAGAATAAAGACAATCATAAGAGTAGAACAAAGGAAAGAAATCTTACAACTTAATCAATCCGAAAGCTTCAAATGTCAAGCAAAACAATGGAAACTTAGCAACTCATGAAGTTCTTGAGGAAAACTCTCAAAACTTGGAAATGGAATGTGTAAGATGATTCAAGATCATCAACCCCTAAAACCTATATGTATCTGCAGAATTAAACTGACAAATTGAAGCTAAAAACGTTATAAAAATGTTACAAAACTTAACACAACATACTAAATTGGGCGAATGAAGAAAGTCTTCTCTGGCGGATTTACGCGATCGCGGTTTGGGACCTGCGATCGCGGATTTTCTTCTGATATCTGGCTTCTTCAGGTGGCATTTCCGCGATCGCGGTTTGGGACCCGCGGTCGCGGAATTTCTTCTGTGATCTTGACTGGTCCAGTAGGTTTTCCGCGATCGCGGTTTGGGACCCGCGATCGCGGATTTGGCTTCGTTGGCTTCGTCTTCAGCTGCTTCCAATGCTACCTGTGGTCTTCTTCAGCTTCGACTCCTCTTCTTATGCTTCAATGCTCCGCATCATCTTCTGTAATCTCATGTGTAACTCAACTCTCCAAAACTCCATGATTACAGAATACATCATAACATCTAGCATAATCCTATACAAAATGAGCTAATAACCTATAGTAGCGCTATGTAAAATACCGCTTATCAGAACCCAACCGAGGAATAACTAGGCATAAACTTAGATCTCCACTCATTCTTAATTCTGATAAGCACTCTCCAAATTCAAGAGTCACCACTCTTCTCCTCTCTTCTCCACAAATCTTCTCCTTTCAGTAACTTATTTCTGACCAACTAGTCCAAATATTAGGCTTCTTCTCATGCACTTCATAAACCAATTTCATAAGGAGAACTTTATTTCACATGAGGACTTCCTTAATGTCAATACCCCCTTCATCAAAAGGTTTGGTCACCTCTTTCCAGGACACTAAACATCTCTTGCTATCACACTTCCCCGCCCACAAGAAACTTCTACAAATAGCAACAATCTTATCCACCACCTGCTCAGGAAACAACATAGTTTGACCCCAAAACCCCAAGATAATCAATAACAGCCTTAATAACTTGTTTTCTCCCAGCATGAGAAAGGTTTCTGCAAGTCCAACTATGCACCTTATCAATAATCTTCCTGAGCAAACTTGCATACTCATAAACCTTCACCTTCTTAGTGTGCAGAGGAAGCCCAAGATAATGAATAGGAAACTCCCCCGAAGCATAGTGCAAAACCCTAAGCAATTCATAATGAACGGCCTCTGAAACACCTCCAAAGAATACCTCACTCTTCTGAACATTCACAAGAAGGCCAAACTCATCGCCAAAACTATCAATACACTCTTTCACCACTGAGACAGAACCAAGGTCAGCTCTACAGAAAATCAACAGATCATCAGCGAAAGCAAGGTCTACAATCCTCATCCCCCCACATTTAGGATGGAATTTGAACTCTCTACTCTTACTGGCTTTCTGTAATTTCCTGCTCAGCATCTCCATAACCACCATAAAGAGGAAGGGGGGCATGGGGTCCCCTTGTCTCGATCCTCTTTCACCTTTAAAAAAACCCTTTGGTTCACCATTCACCGAAACAGAGTACACAGGGGTTTGAACACAAATCATAATCCAATTAATAGTCCCTCCTGAAATGTAGAGTTTTTATTAATTCTAATTAATATATAATTTAGCTCCTCCTGGGTTCGAATCCTGCGTACGTCACTGCTTGAACGATGCGATTGCGTATTCTCGTTCTTTTGGTCTTTTTGAAGGCATTCGAGAAGGTAGACGATCTTCGCGTTTACCACGACTCTTCTTGCGTTTACCACGACTGGCTTGACTAGAGCACTTTTGGCAAAGGTTTGGATCTTTGTAGGCATGGTTGCAAAGAAAAGGACGGTTTGTCTTTGGGATTTGGAATGATCAAAGACTTCTGTAGTCTTCGAATCCTAAATCTATCTGCCTATATGCCTCGTCCAAGCATAGATACCTTCATCACAAACACTTGTCAGATCTAAGAAAAGTGAAAAACAGATTGTAAACACTTGTCAGATCTAAGAGGGGAATGCACAAGCTAACTAGAGGCAATCCACACCATGTAATAGAATAATAATAATAATACATCATTAAAGCACGCAGGAAATGGTTAAACTTAAGGTTCATATATAGTGAATGTAGAAGCGATCAGAGAGCAATTCAACATCACGAACAACTTGAATAACAGAGGCTTAATCAGCAGAAGCTTCATCATAAAGAATGAGACCGTCGACGAAGAACAAATGTGAGAGCTCCACTCTTAGTGATTGACCTCCACCTGCCACTCGAAATCGCCTCTTGGATTAAATGTGACAAAAATTTCATACAAAGCACAAAAAGACATAGTGAGAGCGGCTCACCCTATCAAATGCCTCTTGAGGGAGAAAAAGGGCTTGATCTATTGTCATTCCATAACAATGTCATTTTCCCAAAGATTGGCATTGTGTAACGATATCCACCACGGAAACTGAGCACGTAATACGATAGTACATAGGAAGGACCATCAAATGTGATCATACGCTTTGGCCAAATCGATCTTTAAGATCATCCATTTCGTAGTGCCATTACGGTCAACCATTGTGTAGCACTTCCTGGACTATTACCACGTTATCGAGGATTTGGCATCCCAGAATAAAGCTTGCCCGCAGAGGGTGAGTTCTTAACTTTTAACAATAAGGTTTGCCACATTTTTACAAAAGTCAAATAAGAAAAACAACTGATTAGGAAACCTAGGCACATCGATAATGGAGAAGGAATGTTATGAACATGGGTTACACTAAGGCTAACACAATTAGATGAATTACGTGGTAACGTATTGATCATTCTTTATTCACACTATAATTCATTCGTATCAAATTCGACAAGCATGTGGTCGGGTGGTAAGGGACCCCAACCACCCAACACGAGATCTCGGGTTCGACATTTAATGAAGGTTAAAAAAATGTTTGTTGAAAGAGTCACCCACGAAGCTCGAACTCTAAACGTAAGCATAATAAGAGTCCCCTCAACCGCTAAACTAGAGTCGGAATAAAAAAAAAATCGAGTCTAATTCATAACAGAAATTTTCAATTATATTACATGTTATTTTTCTTCCTTTAAAAAATGATTTATAAAACACGAAGCATTTCATAAAGGCCTTTTTCAGGCTTGGTGTTTTATAATGTGTTAAACACACTACTTTGACACTTTTCAGGAGAAATTTCTCTCTCTCCATAGAAATCTCTCTCCGATCTTTCTTCCTCATCCCATTCCATTTCATATCTGCTCTACCTTCGCTAGATCTGCTGTCGCTGCAATCCTCTTGATCCAGCTTACTATCCGAATTTCGCAGAAATGGTACATCCAATTTCATTTTTTGTTGTTGCTAGGGTTTCCGTTTCACTCCGCTGATCTTCGTTCTCTAATTGGCATCTTAAGCTTGATTGCTGTTGGTGATCGTTCGAATCAGATAGATACATTTGTTAACTATGCGTGTGTTTCAGTTCAAAGAAGGAATTATGCGTTGATGTATTTCTGAGTGTACTGAATTTGATTTTCTTATGTTTATCGGTTGAGGAATTTACTGGATCTGCTGTGTTCTTTGAATGAGAAATCTGAGGCTGACTTCTTGAGGATTTGATTTGATTTGATTTGCTTAATTTCTTCGATCGCTCAAATAAAAATTGAAGCTTTTGTCAATCTTATTTGGATGAATTACTCAGCAATTTGCATGTGGTTGCCTGTATAGGCTATTTAGCTCAAATAAAGGTATTAGAATGTAATATTGAAATTATCATGATGAGGTTGAGAATCAGAATGTCTGTTTTCTCCAAGATTTTAACTCATTGTATCTTGACAAGATCGATTTGTTGAATTGGTAATGTATCTTTGTATATGATGCTGAATACTTCCACTGGTTTAATTTCTCGAATTACTGTCAACCAAAATAAACATTTGAGAGTTGAGACTGCATATTGAGCTTCATTTTGCTGACTCGGGTATTTTGTAATCTGGATTCGAGACATCAAATTTCTTCCTTGTTAACATTACATGATTGATACTTGTTTTCTGTGTTTGGAAAAGATCCTGGACGATTTAGTTGCTGTCATCTGGATGTGGCCGAATGTGGATTAATAGATTTTTAAGTCATTGTATCTTGACAAGATCGATTTGTTGAATTGTTAACGTATCTTTGTATATGATGCTGAATACTTCTTCCACTGGTGATTCATGCTGAAAATTTCTTGAATTACTGTCAACCAAAATAAATATTTGAGACCGCATCTTGAACTTCATTTTGCTGACTCGGGTATTTTGTAATCTGGATTCGAGACTTCAAATTTCTTCCTTGTTAACATTACATGTTTGATACTTGTTCTATGCGTTTGTAAAAGATGGTGGACGATTTAGTTGCTGTCATCTGGATGTGGCCGAATTGTGGATTAATAGATTTGTCTAATTTAGAATTTCTGTATTCTCCATATCCTATGATTCAGCTTCATTGATAAGTATTCTATAAGTACAGGCCAATGCTGCATCAGGGATGGCTGTGGACGATGCCTGCAAACTCAAGTTCTTGGAGTTGAAGGCGAAAAGAACTCACCGTTTCATTGTTTTCAAGATAGAGGAAAAACAAAAGCAAGTGGTTGTTGAAAAGGTGGGTGATCCAACTCAATCATATGAAGACTTTGCTGCAAGCCTTCCTGCTGATGAATGCCGTTATGCTGTCTATGATTTTGATTTCGTCACAGAAGAGAACTGCCAAAAAAGCAAGATTTTCTTCATTACATGGTAATCCTTTTGTTTTATAGAAATTAGCATATAACGACAGTTTTACTTGAGAAATATATATTTCTCTCATTAAAAAACTCCAGAAGTTCATTGTTCACATTGGTTTTATGAAAGGTGCCCTGACACGTCTAGGGTTAGAAGCAAGATGATTTACGCTAGCTCGAAGGACAGATTCAAGAGGGAACTCGATGGAATCCAAGTTGAGTTGCAGGCGACTGATCCAACTGAAATGGGTCTTGATGTGATCAAAAGCCGAGTCTACTAAGGATTGGATTATCGGGGGGGTTAATTCCTTCTCTTATTGAATGAGATGCTTATAGTATCTGAGATGTTTGGATTTTCATACAGTTGATATCTATTTGTTCCATCTATTTTATGCTGGAACTTGAAGCTATATCTTGTGGCTTTTCTGTGGATTTTTGGAATTTGAATCTGATATATTTCGTGTGGTTTGATGTCTACAGTCTATAATGTACAACATCTTATGAAGTTTGGTTAACTTTTTCTGTTTTTTTTTGCATTACTTCCTTTCTGTGGCTAAACTCTGAAATTTAAGTAGTTTTAGTTTTACAAGTGATTGTTACTTACAATCCATCTATTTTAAGGAAAAGATTCGAAAGTTCTAGTGCGAACATGTCTTAACGTAGGAAAAACAAACAGTTCGAATTCACAGATTACACATTGACGTTCATATTTTGGATAGTAGTCTTCATAATCTGGGCCATTAAAATTTCTGAACATTTTCAATGAGGGACACGCTGAAATATTTGTAATTACTGCGAACTTTAATTTTATTTTATTTTTTTCTCAAATTGACCTCAAAAAAATTAAGAGGTTTTTGCGCCAAACCACCCCTTATTTGGGCCAATTTGCGTCAAACCACCCCTTATTTGACTTTTTGCAAGAAACCACCCATTTGTGTCATTTTGTTTACACCGAGCCACCCTTCGTTCATTTCCGTTAGAGCTTGTGAAATGTCATTTTTACCCCCATTTTTTTCAAATATTTGAGGGCAAAACTGAAATTACACAATCTGATGATATTTTGTCAAAATATTTGTAATTACTGGAACTTTGATTTTTTTTTTCAAAATGACCTCAAAAAAATTAATTGTCCATATTATGAACATTATCATCCAAATTATGAACATTTGGTTGTTATCTCTAAACGCCGAAAACTTTCCAAACAGTTTAATCCTGCACGTACTCTATGTAACTCAGTTTTCCATCACATACGGAGTATTCAATTATGTAAAGTACATTAGAGTATTTATTAATCTATCTGAGGTGACTTTTTTCTTTTAAAAACTGTTACAGTCTCAGTTGAGCTGACTTGCTAATGAACTAATTATTAAATAAATTATCTAGAACATCACCTCCTCTCTGATTCAGGCTGGCACCATAACAATCAAATTAATACACCATAACAAGATTGTCTAATTTACACTCCCGTTTATTTCCATGAAGCTTCTGTTAGCTAACCAGTTTAAATAGACCTTAATTTCTTCACATTTTCAAGAAATCATGATGGTAATGGAAGGTCAAACAATGAAATTATATCATGAAATTGTTCTTGATTTCTGATTTATTTTTTTTTATTTATTTTTTTAGGATGATGGATGGCCATTGGGGCTACAGCTGATGAATGCAAGGAATGTTGAGCTTGAATTAACAAGATCTTCCTCAGTTCTCTCTTTCTCCACATTGTTTAATTCTACTGATCTTGCTTCCTCATCTTCTTCCTTCTCCTATGAGGTAAATTCTCAAAACCCATTTTGATCCCATTCTTTTGTATTTTTTAGATTCAAGTGTGTTTCTTTAGGTGAATCTAGCACTCGATTCTACTCATTTACGAGTTGGGTAGTCGTATAATCAAATTGCGTAGTTTGAAGCCTTAAATCTGAAACACACATTCTCAGTATGTAGATATAGCCAACACAACGTTGGTGAATCACCTTAAATTTGTGTTCTTTCTTCTCGTTTTTTGTTTTTGTTTTTCTTTCTCTTATTCTCTCAGTTTGTCGCAATGTTTTATATACACTTTACGAAAACGCCATAGTCAAATTATGTAGTTTGGAGAAATACTTTTATGTAGTAATGCCTTAATCCTGAAACACACATTCTCACTATGTAGATGTAGCCAATACAACATTTGTGAACCACGTTAAATCTGTGTTATTTCTTCTCGTTTTCTGTTTCTGCTATCTTTCTCTTAGTCTGTCACACCATTTTCTATATACAGTCTACGAAGACGCCATATTTCTATCGTCGGAGGAGAGGAGTGACACTACAAAGCTTGCTTAATACAACTCCAAGCACACTTCACATTTCTACAACCGCTTCAACATCTTCTCCACCACCACAACAACTGCAACATAAGCATCAAGAGATCGAAGGGATGAAGAAGATCCACACCACACAAAAACCTGTGTGTTGGCTTTATTCATTGTGCTCGAAACCCGCCTATTATGACACTGATTATTGTGATCATAGCGACACAAAAACAACAACAACAACAAAAGCAAGAACGTCACAACTTTCGCTAGGTTATCTCCTTGAACAAGAACGAGTAATGAGCATCGGTAGAGGATTAGAGCGCTAATTTACGTTTTACTGAAGTTTGTTCATATATGTACTTAATTAAACATGTATCTGTAAGAAAATGTGCGGTAATTTCGAGTTAACGTGTATTTATGATAAGCAACTTTGTATTGGAGTGTGTGTTATGTTCGAGTAATGTAAGTGGATAGTATTGTTGGTTCAATCAATGTAATATAGAAGTAATTGATGTTCGATATTATTCCCCAAGGGCACGTTTGGTATCGTATTGGCATGTAATTACGTATGTGATCGGTTAATAGAAATAATTTTTCTAACTATATGTAAGACGAATAAACTCATAAATAAATCAGAAAAATAATACGTGTATTTAACTATTAACTTATATCTAGTATAGATTAGAAAAATAGTAATATGAATATTTTCGCTAGGAGGGACTTTAATCGATTAAAAAGACTAAACATGATTAATTGCTAAAAATATTACAATGAAAATTCTTAAGAGAGGGACATACATTAATGTGAGAGCATCTGAACTATCATCAAGAGCATCTGAGCTAGTTTCAAGACGCCTCATCATAAATCAAGAGATGTTCTAACCACTGGATCAAGAGTTAAAGATCACTGTAAATCATCATTAAAGTTGTTATCAGTCATCCGAGCTTGCATAGTAGTCATCCAAGCTCGTAGAGATCTGGTTCGAGACAAGATGAGAAGGTAATGTTTCTGCAAAACCAAAAACGCAACTACCGTCGCATAAAACCGTGCGGTTCTATGCGACGAAGTTTCTGTTGCCTTCTGAAGTGAAACCACGACCACCCCCGCGACTGGCCGCGACAGCTATTCAACATCGCTCAGTTTTCCGGATTTTTTTTTCCTGTTTGAGGATTATTTCTTAATTCAGTTCTGTTATTTTAGGAAACTATTTTAATTAGGTTATCTTTTATTTATTTTGACAGCCTTTTGAACCTTATTTAAGATTTGTCTTAAGTCATTGTTTTAGAAACCCAATATGATTATTATGAATTGAGAAACGTTCTTTTCTGTCTTCCAAAAGAGAGTTTTTGTGAGAAGAGTGTATTTGTGTGCATTGTTGTTGAACTCGCCTAGTTCTTCTTGGTGGTTGTGTCAATCTCAACGATAAGGTTTTGGTGCTATCAAGTCTTCATAGAGCATCCTCCATGTGTCTTGACCTTTTATAGTCATTGTGTTTGGTTGTAATCCTTGAAAGTTTCTTCATCATTCGGTAAGATTTTTGTTCTTAAGTTCAAAGATTTTATCATTGTTTGATTTGATTTCGATTGACCTATCATTCGACTTATCTTTCTATCATCTTCATATCTAATTCCGCATTTTTTCTTTACTCGAGTTTCTATTTGAGTTTTAGTGTCAAGATCGTCATCAGCGACTTATCCCCAGCATCGTATGTAATCTTAAACTATAATTATTAGATTTTTATTATACAAGTAAATATTAAGTATAAACAAATTAGTGGATTTGTGAGTTGCACAAAGCACATGATGAAGTGGTACAGCAGAATCTTAGCACACGAACACGAACACTAATTAATTATTTCATTAAATGCGTAACATAATCTCCGGGTTTAACAGCTAATCTACCTAACTACAATATAAGGGAGAAACCAATATAAGGGAGAAACCAAGTCTTCACAAAATATTGCGCCACATCAGCGCCACGTCAGTATTTTTGAAAAAAACAAAAAACAAAAAAATCAATTAATCAATTTTTTAAATAAAAAACCCATTTTTGCATAATCTTCCACCTCCTGCATGATCTCCTACAAATATGACAATCATAAAGCTTTGGTCATTTATAAACTACGTTTAGAAGCAGCATACAATAAGTTGTGGTCATTTCTAAAATTAACCTCTTTAAATAAGAGATTAATTTTAGAAATTTATTATTAAGTGTTACCAATTACCATTTTAGTAATTATATTTTGTCATTGAACTCAAAAGTTAAAACTTCAGAGAGTATGGTACTTCATAGGGTATGATGTTGAACGATTATGTTTACAGTATTATTTTTTTGGTAGCCTGGTCGTTATTTTATGCTTAGATAAGACTATCTAATTGAATTTTGTTGACTATACACCTTATATTGGAGGTGGATCATTCAGTGATTTTCACTCTGTTTTTACATATATATATTTTACAATGAAAACATCTATTAATATTTTTATTATTATTTATCTTTCACAAATATAAATATAACTTATTTATTATTTTAACAATGTTTGTATAAAAATGATAAGCATTCTCTAAATATTAATATAGATTTATAATCCCGTGATATTCACGGGGCCTATAATAGTGATTATTTAATTCGTGGAATCCTTACAATTACATGTGAGAAGTTTCAGTTGTTTTGCCTGACGCGTATTACCTGATTGACAAAATATAAAATACCTTGACTTCAAAGTAAACCTTAATCAAACAACTTATAAGATCACATCGATCTATTCCTAAGAATTTACAAACAATAAATCATATATGGTATATAGCTAATTTCGGTTTATGAGAGTCAAATGATGCTCAATAATTGTAACACAATGTAAGTAGCAATTTCAGAAACATCTATTGGAGTTGCTAAGAGTAAAATTCGGGAAAAAAACCTGTTGTATGGAATACCGTTGGCAGATCCTGTTACTACGCTCTCCAAGTGTGCAACCGGCTCAGTCTTCAACATGCACGCGGTCAGAGCTCAATGTACTCCTCCCAACATGACGACAGTATGTGATTCTACTTCTGGTGAGAATAAGGCTTAGATGAGGACAATAAACTCAGATGTTATAACTAATGCACACAACGTTGTGAATGATGCACATAGTATTAGTAGCAGGGCAATTTCTAGCATTTTTTGGGCCCTGGACGAATTTTTTTTGGACCCTATCATTTATTTTGACACACATCTTACTTAAAATTTTATGTGTTTTAAATTGTTATATTGGAAATATTATAAAATAAATTTTATATATTAAAACATTGAATAATAGATAATATAATAGGCAAGAAGATTAAATTTCCATATAGTAACAATATGAAAACAAAATTTAACAACAAAAAACAACGATAAAATTGACGTTCTTTTCATTTTATTTTTTCACATGCTAAGAACAAAATAAATAATTTTTTCATATACAAATGTGATTAAAGTCTAACAAAAAGTATAACCAAAGCAAGTAGGGGGAAACGGGGAAGTCAAGGAGATTCAAGCTCCCAGACCTTTTGAATATAATGAGAGATACTTATTAGTAGACTAGTCAATTTTCCTGTCATTTTGTACTACTAGTGTATACATAATTAAAATTTTGGGGATTTTGGTTCTTTAGAATTTTTGGACCTTAGGCCGTCGCCCCTCCGGGCCGGCCCTAATTAGTAGTCCAGATAATTTACAATACATGCACATTATGCATCATCTACTACACATGCACATTGTGTATGTGTATGTCCGTCTTCGTCTAAACTTCAATCCTCACAAGATATATTCTTACAATTTTGTTGACAAAAAGAACAAACAATCTCCATACCCTCTTCGGGATAAATAACATCTTTTATATATGGTGTGGTGTTTTCTGACCTTTAAAAAATTATGTTGTGTTAACTAACTACATTTTATAAAGTACTCCCTCTAATCATATATGTAATTCATTTTAGTGTAGAGCATACAAATTAAGAAATGTTTATTAAAGTTCTCATATCATTCAAATTTATAAAAAAGCAATAAATAATTAATGTTGATTGAAGTGTCTCTTTACTGATACTCTACTAGATACGGGCCTCGCGCTCCGCGCGAGAAAATTACGGATTTTCGTATGTGATTTAATATAGTTATACATTATTTGTTAATATGTTGTTGTTGTTATCAAATTTATTAATATTTGTAAATATAAGTATTTTTTATTTCCTTATATTTATGTTTGAAGTAGTTTTAAAACATAATATTAGAATAAGTTTGCATTGTCATAAGAGAAGCTCACACATTAATTTAATTTGTGACTTAATCAAGTAGACTATAAATAAATATAACATAGGGATATAAGAAAGATATTTAAATACATGCTCAAAAGTCCAATAGGAGGTGATTAAGAAATGAGTAATGCATTAAATTGATATCAATTTCATTCAATTTTGACAATGGACAACCAACTTTTATATAGATAAGATTTGGCATGTGGTGTGTGGTTACTTTTTATTGAAATTTTTTGAAGCGGTACGAGGAATATAAAAGAGAACGGGTTTATTAATGAAAAAGAAGTTGAAAATTGAAATTGAAATTGTAGTATGTTGAAACGAACTACATCGAATAACGATAAAAAGTTATCAAGTAATGGCAAAAAATTGTCATTATCAAATGCTAAAAGGTTAGAAAACACAAATTTCATAAACTAGAGTTAGAAATTATAAAACTTGTCTTAAAAGGGCATTGGGCCTAATAAAAACTGGATGAATGTTTCTTGAATTAGAGACCCTGTACTAGGCCCAATTATGATGTTGTGCAGAGTCTATCTAGGCTCGAATTGGACAAGGCCCAAATTCGGTTAAACATAAATACAAATGGATTTTAGTTGGAAGTTAGTGCGATGCACTAAAATATTATTAATACACAAGAGACATGGTAAATAATCTACTAAAGATAATAAAGACAATAGACTATAGTTGGAAGTTAGGATGGTATGCATTAAAAAATTGTTAGTAAAGATAATGAAGACAATATATTGTAGTTGGAAGATAGGATTTGATGCCATGTAATATTATGAGGGATATGTATGCAAAAAAGTTGTTATGATCAAGATTTTAATTATGTATAGGAGCTATCCAAGTGAAAATGGATATGAAGATGTGAAATGATTTTTTTTTTTAATTCTTGAATGAGTCTTACTCGATAATAGATTAGAACTTTGTTTAAATGGATCAACTTGGTCATTGATGTGTTAATATTATTATTTTTGAGATTTTATTAATTTTGTGGTCAAATTTTTTAATGCAAATTATTGTAAATGTTATTCTTATTTCAATGAATTTCATATATTCTTCACCGCGTTAATTGAGTAATGTTTTTACAGCGATTTTTTTCAAACGTAAATTTCAGTTTATATGTCCAAAAAATTCATTGATTTTTTAACCAAATGTAATACATCAATGTGAAATGCATATATAACACAATGTGTTACTTCTATAAAAAAAGACTCGCCATAGTTACAAGTTCCGATTTTATTGAATGTGATTTTTTTATTTATGATTGTTTTTGTCGTATCTAACTTTCACACCCCATTTTCCTGCAAATTTCATACGTTACATCCATAAACGGTTTTGTCATATCTGTCTTTCTCGTATCCAAGCTAGGTTATCAATTCCATCAAACCGTATCACGTTTCTGGTAATGAAACATTTTTTGTCGTATATGAAATTTCCTCCGTCTCTTTTTCCTACAAATTCTATGCATTGATTTAGAAACCGAACACATAAAGGTTAGAGTTTCCACTACACCCTATCAAATATGGTATAATTATGCAACCGTCATTGTCGTATATGAACTTTCTACCCCTTATCCCGCAAATTTCATGCGTTACTTCCATAGAAAAACACGCTAGGGCTACAAATCCGCTAAACCTTATTGAATACAAATCCTTTGTCAGATATAAAGCATTAATAACGCATCAGAAAACCCTAAAAAGCACCAAAACTTCTTCCAGAAGCATACCACTTACTCCTCATGAAGGTCAATACAGAATATCGATCCATTATCTTCACAACTTCATCAGTCATTCTGCTCTTTTCTGAACTCTCATTTTAAGCATCACACAATCAAGTAGACGCGAAAAACACACATTTACTCCTGCTATCACGTACATTGTGTCTGATCGAATTTTCTTAACTCGCGTTTCCTGCAAGCCTCATACGTTATAAATGCAGCTAAAACGTGAACCACAACGTATCAATAACACATTACATACGCCTTACAAACGGTAACTTCTTGCAAAAGCATGCCCAAAACATACCAAAAACTCACCATTGACTATTCCAACAAAACTTTCATCCCTCTATATTTTCTCAAACAACTCTTTCACCCCAAACAAACCCTAGATCAAACCCATACCTTACCTCGAGATCAATCCCCTTACGAAAGCAAGCAAAAACGTAACCACCACCATGACTCCATCGCAATTGACACACTCTAACAAACCCTCAAGACTTATGCCACGTGTCTCCGTCACCGTCTACTAACGCCGTCCATTGGGTCGTATCCTGTGAAGGCTCTTTCCTCAACCAAATGTTTTCACACTCCCCTATCGAGGATTGACACCCTCGTTTCGGTCAAACGGCAAACTCTCCTTCCTTCTGCCATTTTTCATTTCCTTCGCCATACCTATGATGTTCAAACCCCCATAAGAGAGGATTTAAAAGGCAGGCAATACCCAAATGATAACTCACAATCCTCTCTCTTTCTGAAGATTACCCTAAAAAGGTACTCTCTTCTCCGATCTCTCAATACATTCTGAGTTGGGTTTTGATTGTTTGTTCATCTGTTATAGTGTTGCCTCAATTTTTTGCTGTGGATTTAAGCAGGTAGTGGAATTTCCCATTTCATGTTTGTTGAATTGCGAGTTTTTCTGGATTTGAGCTTCTGATATACTTATGTTGAAAGAAAGTTGTGTTCTTTGTAGGTTATGTTGGTGGGTGTGGACTGAAATTTGTGGTTGGATTATGATTGTAAATAGGGTTTTGAATTTTGGTGATATTGCTGATGTGGGTTGGTTTAGGGTTCTGATTGTTTATTCATCTGTTGTAGTGTTGCCTCAATTTTGTTGCTGTGGATTTAAGCAGGTAGTGGAATTACCCATTCGGTGTTTGTTGAATTACGAATTTTTTGAATTACCCATTTGGTGGAATTACGATTTTTTGTTGTTGAAGCTTTGTAAGAACTGGAGGAACAAAGAAAGTTGTGTTCTTTGTAGGTTATGTTGGTGGGTGTGGAGTGAAATTTGTGGTTAATGAAGATTCTAAATAGGGTTTTGAATTTTGGTGATATTGCTGATGTGGGTTGGTTTTAGGGTTCTAAAAGTTCATTCATTTCTTCCTGTTGGAATTGGATGTGTTGATTATCTGAAACTTGTTTGTTTTTTACATGTTAGTAGTCAAGAATATGATGACTTGATTGTGGTCAGTTTAGGTTTGATTGCTGATTTGGGTCAATTTAGAAGGTCATTAATTTCTTCTCTGGTGAAATGGCAAGTTATCTGAATTTTGTACATTAACGTTAGTAGTAGAAGCTTTTCCTGTTGTTCAAGATGGTATGTAAAGTTTGATCTATTTTACATGTTAGTAGTAAAAGATTTTGGCAGATCTGATTGTGGGTCAGGTTTAGGTGGGTATTGCTGCTTTGGGTCAATTTACGGTTCTAAAAGTTTCTTTATATCGTTACTTTTTACATGTTAGTAGTAGAAGGTTTGACATTTGGTTAAAATGGTATCTGAAGTTTGTTCCACTTAACATGTTAGTAGTAAAAGATTTTGCCGATTTCATTGTGGGTCGGTTTAGGTGGTATTGTTGATTAATGTCAATTCTAGGGTTCTTAAAGTTCATTAGTTTCTTCTCTCAAATTGTTCTTTATCTGGATTTAAGGTTTTGATTTAAACAGTTCAGGTGGTATTGCCAATCTGGGTCAGTTTTAGGGTCCCAGAAGTTCCTTTCTTTCATCTCAACATTATCTGAATTCTCTATCTTTTTACATGTTAGTAGAAGAAGATTTTTCCTTCGTATGAGTTGATATTTGCCAGCTAAAACAGTTTCCAAACCACCACAGGTAGTTGCCTTGTTCATTGATCGAACTCGAGCCATGCTGGAAGATGCGCTTCTCACCGCACTCACAATGGAGAATCATCACCCTTCAACCCTACTCTCTATGGATTCGAGCGCTTCTTCCCATGACGAAATCGACCTCGAAATGAACCACCATGTGGCTCTCCCTGGCCCACCCGACATCAATCTGCCCTTGTCTTCTGAGCCCAGCCCGCCTCCACAGCTCTGGAACGCTGACCCAGTCGACATTCTCGAGGTCGGCCTTGGCCCACAAATCTATGGAGCTGAAAACTATCTCAACGTCCCTAGACCAGGAAGAAAGTGTGCCAAGAGGCTTGATAGCATTTGGGGCGCCTGGTTTTTCTTCAGCTTCTACTTCAGACCGGTAGTGATGGAGAGGTCCCGAGGCAAGATCACGAGGGACGGAAACGGCGTTTCCGGATACGACAAATCCGACCTCATGCTCGACACATTTTTGGTGCAGCACGACATGGAGAATATGTACATGTGGGTTTTCAAGGAACGTCCCGAAAATGCCCTTGGTAAAATGCAACTTAGGAGCTACATGAACGGGCATTCTCGTCAAGGGGAGCCCTCGTTCCCGTTCAGCGCGGACAAAGGCTTCGTTCGTTCTCACAGGATGCAACGAAAGAACTACCGCGGCCTTTCTAACCCGCAATGTCTCCATGGAATCGAGCCCGTTTTGTCCCCAAATTTAGTCTGTGTTGATGAGGAAGAACGGAAAAGGTGGATTGAACTAACTGGTAGAGAAATCAACTTCAAAATCCCTACAGAGGCCTGTGATTACAGCTGCTGGAGGAATCTCCCGAGTACTGACTTTGAACTTGAGAGGGTGGGTCCCGCGGGAGCTCCATTGAAGAACTCTCATCATCCAAAGCGACTTCTAAACGGTGCTGGCCTGAATTTATCGATTCCGCACGTGAATAATAACAGTGGCAGTGAAGGAATCGACATGTCAGCAGTCTGCAGCAAAAGAAGAAAGGATCTTTTTCCAGATGATTGCTATTTGACCGTCAATCCTCCATCAGATAGGGCCACTGACATGGAAATCCATCCCCCAAACGATCCACAGTGGATAAATGATTTTAGCGGTGTGATGAGGAACTTTTTCGGCCCGGTTACAGCTTGCAAATCAATTTATGAGGATGAAGAAGGCTACTTGATTATTATGAGCCTTCCATTTGTGGATCTTCAGAGGGTCAAAGTTTCTTGGAGGAACACACTTTCTCATGGAATCATAAAAATATCTTGTGTGAGCACATCTAGGGTTCCGTTCCTGACGAGGCGTGACAGAACTTTCAAGCTGACGGATCCAAGCCCTGAGCATTGCCCACCTGGAGATTTCATCAGGGAAATTTCTTTATCAACTCGAATTCCTGAAGATGCTAAAATCGAGGCTTTTTATGATAATTCAGGAACAATTCTTGAAATTATGGTTCCTAAGTTACATGCTGGCCCGGAAGAGCATGAGGTGCACGTTTCACTCCGTCCTCCGCTCGAGCCAATGAATCTGTGCTAAGGACCAAGGTTAGAGTCTTAGTAAAGGAATTTGAAGGCTGGTGTGTGAAAGGCTGCCTACTTTGTCTTTTTTCTTTTTTTTACTAACTTGCTGTTTTGGCGCCTTTTATATATAGACATGGTTGGTGTTTCACACACCTGATGGCTAATGCTGTGCTTCTTCTTATTCTTATGAAATAAAATTTGCTCTATCTACAGAAGGCTTAGCTACCATTGTTGAATGCTTTGAATATATCCTAATTTGCTTCTTATGCTGTTTTTAGAATGCTGAGTCTGTTTATTTCTCTCATTCTTTTGTTAGTTATTAGTTGTGAATTTGCAAAAGTTCTATTTGGTTCGAGTGCGAAAAAAACTTCGATGGATGGAAACTGTGATCTATGCATATACCTTCTTGTTAATCTGTCTAGGACATTTTGTTGATGTTCATAGCTTGATCATCACTATGGCTTAGAAATTCATGCAGCTTTCTTTTTAGATATATAATTTCAAAAAGTTCATATTTCAGTTAGCATCTTGATCATCTTGATTTACTACCACTTACATTAAGTAGGTTTCAATTAAGTAAATCTTGGTATTCTGTTGGGTTTGGTATTGTTAGGTTCATAAAGGAAAATGATGCATTTGTTCACTAGTAAAAAGGCAGTGTGAAATCTTGATTCTCTTTTTTGAAGATTTACCTAAAAAGGTTGAGAAGAATTGGAGTTGCCAAATTTGACAAAAACATTTTCAGCGTTATAATACAAATATTGAGAGGGTTATATTACTTCGTATAGTACCCTGGTTTGGACGTAGGACGTAGAGCGGATCCATCCAATCGAACCGGACGAAAGACCTAAAAAATCATCCATAGAGGGCACAAAAAAGCAAAGTTCTTTTTAGGGCAAATTCCATCAACAAAAGGCAAATGGAAATGCAAGAAAGGGATAAGATGTGAAGGGATTTCAACGAATGGTGCTTGTGATTCTGGGAAGAGATGTAAAGTGGAATATACCATATTGAGTGGAAAGCCAGATTATTTGAACCACTATTTACTCAACTTTTTATCATTACTTTTTGAATGATTCATAAAGGGCAAGAAATAATTCCAGTTTAGATAAATGATTTTCTACAAGTCAATAAGGCGCATGACTGATGCAAAATAGTGATCCTAACTATATTGGATGATGTTTGGCATTGTATTTCTATTGTTTAAAGCGCAACAAAAAATTATTTTGATGTGAGATATTTGTTTGTTCTACTTTTTAAAGCCATTTGGAAATTTTATGCTTACTTTTTTGTGCTTATAATAAACTATGCATTGATATAGCTTGCAAAATCAAGATATAAAAATTGCAACATCTACCATTGATGGTATAGCTGATGGTATACCTTGTAAAATCAGGGGTTTGATCAACCAATATGAGCATCAAATGGACAATTTTTAGTGTGTTTGGCAAGGGTGTTTAAAAACTAGTAGTCGATGTACCTTATAATACTTTATGGCGTTTGAAACGCTACTTTTCCAAAGCTATTCTCATCAGCGTTTCAACTTCTATTAGTATTAACCGAACATGGCCTAACATGTTCAAATCAAACAAAGACCCATTGTATACATCTATCTACTTTGTCAACATGACTGAAGCAACTTCAGTCATTCCACAAAAATGGAAGGCAGGTAAAAAGGAGCTACAAAATGACAGTGAACCAAACATCCTATACAGGAATGAGGAATAAAGCCTAAGCAAAGTTCTAAGTTTTGCATGCAAGGGTTGTGCATTAAACACCAAATAATGTCAATAAGACACTGAAGTTAGAGCTTATTTGGTGTTTTTTATGCATCACTTAACAATTCATGAACAAGCTGAAATCAAGAAGGTAAAGATTTAAAGAATAAAACATGAACAAGCTGAACATTTATTAGCTCGTCTGTACACATCAAGGATAGAATAGATAAGAATAACATAGCTTTGAGCCTAAGCACAAATTCACCATATTGTAATTAGCACCTCAGGAAAAATTCTAAGACCTACTGTACAAAGATAATAATCAGCTACAGCATAAATTAGCAAGACAGGTTACCCCTAAAATGCTGGTTCAAAACATGATCAACCAACATGAAGATGAGCCTACAAGCAAATGGATAAAACCAATACACAAGAAAAAAAATTCAAACTTGCATCACTAAATTCAGTATGAAATTGTCACCTTCATCAGTAATTCAGCATGGTCTGATATGCACCCTTACACACAAAAATTAAATGGCATCAGCTTGACCTATATTAGACTCTAGTGCGCAGCAGAAAACGGCATTGAAATGTCTTTACTCAAGCAAAATCCATCATAGTACTGAAATCCTAGAATCTGACATTGACCAACTATGGATAACAAAACCTTTCAAAAGATATGCATTCAGTACAAACAATCCCACCGTAATCAGCAATTTAGCAAGGCACACAAGCAATATCAATGCTATCAGCTTGACAAATCGATCTATATTAGACATTTAGACTCTAGTGTAGCAGAAAAGGAGCTTACAGTGTCTTAAATCAGACAAAATGCATTGTAGAAGAGTACTTGAATCCTGAAATCTGACATTGATCCAACTATGCATAAAAAACCTTTCAAGAGTACAAGATACACCATAGTTTTCTCAAAAAAATGTTCCATATAATGCATCTCTCCAAAATGCATCATAGAATAGTACCGAAATCCTAGAATCTGGCATAGACCAACTATACATAACAAAACCTTTCATAAGATATGCATTCAGTAAGAAATTCTCACCTTAGTCAGCAAATCAGCAAAGGTTTTTATACACACCAATGCCATCAGCTTAAGTTGATCTATATTAGACTCTAGTGTAGCAGAAAAGGCGATTACAATGTCTTAAATCAGACAAAATGCATTATAGAAGAGTAATTAAACCCTAGAATCTGACGTTGACCAGCTATGGATAATAAAACCTTTCATAAGATATACATTCAGCACGAAAATCCCACCTTAATCACCAATTCAGCAAGGTACACAAGCAACATCAATGCCAGACAAAATGAATTATAGTTTATAGAAGAGTACTTAAATCCTGAAATCTAACATTGATCAACTATGGATAAACAAACCTTTCAAGAGTACAAGATTCACCAAATGTTCCATATAATGCATCTGTCTAAAATGCATCACAAAATAGTACTGAAATCCGGGAATCTGACATACACCAACAATGGATAACAAAAAATTTCAAAAGATATGCATTCAGTACGAAACTTCTCACCTTAGTCAGCAATTTTTGTTATGCACATCAATGCTATCAGCTTAACAAGTCGATCTATATTAGACTCTAGTGTAGCAGAAAAGGCGATTACAATGTCTCAAATCAGACAGAATCCATTATAAAAGAGTACTTAAAATCCTGAAATCTGACATTGATCAACTATGGATAACGAAACCTTTCAAGAGTACAAGATACATCATAGTTTTCTCAACAAAATGTTCCATATATTGCATCTGCCATCTAGCCTCTAGCAAGATGAACAAAATTTGCTCAATTGCCTTCATACTTGGGATCAGCAATCACAAAATGATATGCAATTACCAGCACAAAGATGAAAATGCCAAGAAAATTGGCGAAAAATCCCAGATCTTGATCGTCAATCATCTGCAATCACAAATTGCAAAGGGAAAAAAAAGCCGATTCGATCAAATCCACCCATTTTGACGAAATGTTACATGGATCAATTATGGAAACAGCATCAAAGCATACGAATTGAGAATTGTTTAGACTAAGATTCAATATAAACCCTAAAAAACTAAAATTGAAACCGATCTAGAAATCACAGAGTCTGAATCGTGCTTACACAGAACTGAAATTGAATTGGAAGTATGAAGATTGAAGAGAATTACCTTCGCTAGCTATTAGATTTCGATTAAAATGGGGATTTTTCTTCGCTTCACAAATCACCGATCGAGTCTTTCTACTTGGTACTAGCTCTTACGGGTTTAACAGGAAGTCAAATTATGCATTTATTAACTTCCTCTTTTATTATATTTTCACGATGAAAAAATAGAAATTATTCTACGTCTAAAACTAAAAATATTTGTCTCAGCATTTCAATTTACAAAATGCTATTTTATATAGTAGTATATATATCAAATATATTAGATGTTCTTAGAAATAAAGAGAGAGTTATTCAATTAAGTAGAAAAATCCCAACTAATATTTGTGAAAACTTTGTATAGTAAAATAAAAACAAAGACTTTCATTTTCACCTTCTAAATATAAAAGTCTAGAAGAAAAAAAAAGGAGGGAATGAATCACATTGCTCCTTACAAGTTTTCAATTAAGGAAATTATTTAAGTTAACTTCTATTGATTTTTATTTTAAAAAACTAATCTCTTGATAACTAAAGAAATGTTCTGGTGCGAACAACTCTTAAAGTAGTAAAAACGAAATCACATATTACACGTCAATGTTAATAATCTAGGTCATGAATTTTTTTAAACTTTTTCGATAAGGACGAAGTGTTATATTTGTAATTAATGTGAACACTGATTTTGTTTTTTCCTCAACATGACCTAAAAAATCTTGTTCTCCCCAGAACTTTTCTATAGTTACTAAAAGAGTTGTTTTATTAATAAAAACATACACATTGGTCATTTACCCAAACTCACCGTTAAAAAAAACTACTTGACAAATATAGCTTATACTAAACATATATGAGGTACGAGCATAAGCAAGAGGGTGCCATTCATCATATTGAGCACTCGAATATGCGATTGAATCGTGTTAAGCACACTTTTCGAATTCAATATTTCGATCCTTATAAGAAGCCTTCGAGTTATACAAAATTTGGAGTGGGATAAAACAATATTTTTAATGCAATCATTAGATGATTAACCAAATCAAGAACATTTAAAGTTTTTTCGGTTTTGCATGATGTAGAGAATCGTTTGTTGTTCATGATGGATAAAACTTGATCAAACACATAAAGTGAATATTCAGTTACTGGGACATTATCAAATAGATAAGATGAGTAAAAACGGTTGAAAGTGCACCAACCGACCAAAACTTGATCAAACCCCTAAGAGTGGTTATTCAGTTATCAGAACGTTATCTAAAAAAGATTAAACCACACCATCAACTGATCAAAATCACGATTCATCATGATTTGCAACAAAAAAACTCGTCGAAGGGCTAAAAACCCGCCAACACTACCGTACTGTTGTTGTTGCAAACCATGCAACTCATATAAGCAAACCAGAGCACCCAGTTGAAACATACCCAGTTTCACTTCACATGTGCACATTTCTTGCGTCTATCGCACTCCAAAACTCATCGTACGCCAACAAATTACTCAAGATTTGAGCGAATATGATCGCACTAAAACGGCCGATGACACTAAAACCACCGACAATAAGTTATACTTATGAAAAAGATTCATGTGCGAACGAATTATTAACGTGCGAATGAAAAAATTCGCATGCACATTCAAGTCAGCGACATGCACATTTGACAGATTTGCATGTCATTGATAATATGTGAAAAATACATGCACACATCTGCATGTGCATGTCATTACTGAAGAACGTGCATGAGAATGAGATATTTGTACAATATCCAGTCACACCTGATCCGGATTCTATATTTTTATACTGTAACTTTGATCTACGTACATTGATGAAAGGGCGTTTAACCCCGCACCCGGATTTTTATAACTGGCACCCGGTCTTGGGCGCATCCCGGGTGCGTCCAAAACTATTTTTCAAAAACCCGGTTCAGTTTTGGGCGCATCCTGGATGCGCCCAACTTAAACCAGATTTTTGGGCATTTTGACGGCAAAAAAAGGGGTTTTTGGGCGCACTCAGAATGCGCCAAGACTGGGTGCGAATTATAAAAAATCGGGTGCGGGGTTTTTCCCCTTATAATATTAGAAGTTCTGCAAAAGTTACTCAATGTATTAGACAAAATATAAATATACTGAACTTTGTCATCAAGGTTTCGTGGTGTAGTTGGTTATCACGTCAGTCTAACACACTGAAGGTCTCCGGTTCGAACCCGGGCGAAGCCAAATTTATATTATTCTTTTTTTTTTGCTTTCATACATCATACATGCGCAAACTGCAATGCAGTTTTGTTATAAATTATAAGTAGCAGTTTTGTTATAAACTATAAAGTAGCGTCTTATATATTAATTTTTTTAATAATATAATTATATTTATTTTACATTTCATAAATTATGATTTATGGTTTATAGTTAAAATTCTAAGAACGATAAAAAATACAAAATTATCAATCATATAAGAACCTAGATAAAGAATACGTATAGATAAAATTTAACTTATCAAGGGCATTAACTAATATTTGGATAATGTGTACAAAGTAGATAAAAATTTTAGGGAGAGATAATCAAATAATTTTAAGATATATTTTAAACTTTATAAATATCTGGCATGAAAATCACCCGACGTACACCTGTTATAGGAATACCTATTGATGTTTTGGAGTGTCCTCATAATATAGCTATATGTGTGAAATATGCATAGATTAAAGAAAAGATTCAGATGAGAATGAATTATTAGTGTACGAATGTACAAATGAAAAATTCACATGCACAATATTCTATACTCACATGCACGTTCCTTTACATGCACACGCAAGCATGTGAACATGAAAGGTTGTACATGCGAATCTTTCATTCATATATTCATATCATATTGATATTCTCACCATCCGACCTCATAGATTAATTGTACTAGTATTTTTTTGCTTTGATACATCTGTAATGCAGTTTTGTTACAATTAAAATTGCCCAAATTAAACTTAGATGGATTCCATTAATTCCATAAAACAAGCTAATTCTCAACATCTGTGGCTATAATTCGAGATCCTGTGGTGATCAATCTTTATCACGATTTATCATCCATTGCCCCGGAGTATTTTATTTAGTTGATTAATTAGAGAGTATTTGCAGTTTATCGTTACATTAAAATATCTCCAAATCTCCTTGTTGTAACAGAATCGAAACGAGAACAAAGTAAACGCAAGAAAGACACACAGATATACGTGGTTCACCAAAGATTGGCTACGTCCACAGGAGAGGGAGATCAGATTATACGGAGGCGGTATTACAGTTTTCGGTACAATTAGGTTTACACATAAGCCGCTATATATAGCGCTAAATAATCCTAAGCCCAACAACAAAACTGATGGGCCCAAATAAGCCCATACAACAGATATTGTATACCGTTTCGCAGTGTGTGATTCAGATTCAAGGCATACTAACACTCCTAACCTAAGTTCCCTATAACACGAAAACCTAACCACATTCATTCAGCAATAATACAAATAAAAAATCCAATCACTATAATATTGCCAAATTACAACTACTAGCCAAATACGTGAGACTTGATCAACAAAGCAACATATATGTGATGTATTTAGGTATTTACGGTAGGTGTAAATTTACAATGTTTTTTTTATACAAGCTAATACCGAGGTTCTTTCTAGAAAAGACAACCTCTCTCAACTTTATAAAGTTGGTTATGTCGCTGCCTAGGAATATCGAACTCCCGCCCACTGGAATAGAAGACATAGCTCCATCTACTAGGCCAAGGAGAGTTGGACGTAAATTTACAATGTTTAGATGAGAAAAAAAGATCACATGAAGATCAATATTTAGACGAGAACGGATAGCGATGCACATTAGTTGTGCATGTATTAAAGATTTGTATATCGTCTATTACGTTTATTTATATATATATATATATACTACTCTCACTCCTTGTCCAAATCCGATCATCACTGAAACCAGATACTTTTTCTAAGGAAATAGCAATTAAAACAAGAGATTTTAACTTACAATCTATAGAGGAAAGTTTCGTTAGAAAATAAGTTACGGTACGAAGTGTGAAGCAATGCGTTCATAAATAAATCTTCATTGTTCGTATTCTAGATGGTAATGTTCATAATCTGAGCGGTGAAAATTACCTGAACGTAATGGTTGTCATATTGTGAATATGACGCTCAAATTATGAACATTAATTCATGATCTGTAGACGCGAACACTTCAAACTTCGTATCGTAAGATTTGTTCTCATCAAAACCTTTCTTATAATTAATAATGTTAAAACGTAGGTTAGAAAAACAAATCATAAGTTATGTGACATCAAACAATGACAACTAGCTAACAAGCAATATAGGGTAAACACGATGAATTGATAATGACATTATCTAATAATAATTTCACATTGTGGAAACCTATAAGAGACTCTTTAGATCAATACATTTCCTTACCCAACTTGTACAATTTAATATTGTGGATAGCTATATTAGCATGATTCGTATTATATGATGGCACGAAGATGACTTTTAATGGTAGTATTATTTTGAATTTGTCAACAAATAGAGTTTAAACAGATTCCTATTGGCCTCCCTTATTCCTGATGATCATCTCACGCATCTACATGTGATTTATACTCAATACATCATTATCTTACATAATGTACACTACTTTCTATTTTTAATTGAATTGATAATGTTTTGGATTTTGCAAATCATGTGTCACTCCCCCCTATATATTCCTGCCTTCAGAAGTCAAACTTTCACCCCATTTACAAAATTTGGAATATATGTCTCCAAAGTATATAAAGTCAAATCCACCTATAAATGGAAAAATATCACTCGAGAATAGAGGTTTATAAAAGTATTACACATATACAGTATATAATATAACTTATAGTTTGAATTATCAATACTAACTGTGCATTAGTCATTCAATCCTCACAAAAATTGGAGCCTGTTTAAATTTTTAATTTTGTTTTATAGTATCTTAACAACTTTAGATTATATAACCAAACATAAAAATGATTATTAATGTACAAATACACAAATAAATTAATTTAAATGTATGTATTCTCATATTATGTGTATATATTTAACTTGTATGGAAAAATACGTACGATAATAGTATCGTATGTGATCTTTATACTTTTTTTATTTGATATAAATAAACAAAATTTTGATTAATTAAACTCTATAACCTAGAGAGTATAAGAAAACATTATCCTATATATCCGTACGACTAAGTAACACATAACCAACTTATTCAAGATTCTTACGTGGAGTCTGTTTATAAAAATGATTCCAATTAAAAGTCAATGATAATCAATCAAATAAATTTTCTTTACTTTTTATAAAAACCCAACATGGATGACCAAAACAAAATTAAGTATAATATGTGTCACTAGCTAGCCAGATCTTGTTGCTATAAATGAAAGACATCTTGAGAAGTAAAAGAGGATTTAGAATGATCAACAAAATAGGTTCATAGTATTGCTAATTTATTATATAATATAATTAATATAATATAATTACTTAGTATTTATATAATACTAAATAATTATATTATATTTAGTATAGTAAAAATCATGCAATTAAAATTATATACTATAATTATATATTATCATTTAATATCGCTAATTTATTATTTATAAAGTATAATTAGGCATTATGTTTAAATATTACGAACTTAACGAAAACGACTGTTTTGTTTTTAGGGCTTTTGGAAGGGCAAACGATATTCGTTTTAGACGTATTTTATATGCACGGACTCGTACTGAAATTCTCTACAAGATTCTGAAAAAAATTAAAAAAAATTGATTCGTCACGAAACTCCTCAGTTTCTTCGTGACGGAAGTCCTCAGTTTCTTCGTGGCGGAAGTCCTCAGTTTCTTCGTGACGAATTTCTGGTGATTTTTCTTCGTGACGAATTTCTGGTGATTTTTCTTCGTGACGAAGATCGTCTCTAATACATTTGTGACGAAGGTAAGGGTGTATCAAATAAACTTTTAAGGTGTGCCAAAAAAAGCTTTGTATAACAATTAGTTCGAATTATCAAAACTAAATATGTGCATTAGTCATAATACGCGTGAATCGTATTAATCCTCACAAAAATTGAAGCCTGATTAAATTTTTAACTTTGTTTTTATAGTATGTTAGCAACTTTAGATTATATAACAAAATGTAAGAATGGTTATTAATATATAAATTATACAAATAAATTAATTTAAATGCATATTCTTTCACATTTGTATGTACGATACATACATATATCCTCATATTATGTGTATATATTTAACTTGTATGGAAAAATAAATGCACACGCTGACGCCGTACATTAATAGTATATGTACGCCATACGTTAATAGTATTCGTATGTGATCTTTATACTTTTCTTATTAAATAAACAAAATTTTGATTTATTGAATTACATAATGTTAAGTGCTAATTAAACTCTAAAAACCTAGAGAGTAGGGATGTCAATTTCACCCGCATCCGCGTATATCCGCATCACCCGACCCGAAAAAATGGATGAAAACCCGAAAAACGTGGATGAAAGTTGGATGACGGGTGATTGGATGGGTGAACGGATCGGATGTGGATGACCACTCTCACCCACCCGACCCGACCCGATCACACGAACCACCCCACCCGGTCCGCATCCACCCGCTCACCCGTCAGGTTTAAACCCTACATGGTTGCTTTTTGAACTAAATTTCCTTGTATTTAAATTTTTTCATCAACAAAACCACACATTTGATGTATTTAAAGAATGCTTACTATTTTGTTAGACTTGAAATTTGGATTATATTTCTTTTTATTTTCTTTTAAAATAATTATATCCATTTTTGCTTCAATATTTTTTAAAATAATTTCCCCCCGAAATCACCCGGTTCACCCGATCACCCGCGGATGATTGGATGGATTGGAGCGGATGATGCCCCATTACGAATGTGGATGGATTGGATGAGTTATCTAACTCATGGATCGAATGATGGATGTGGTTCATCCATCTTTCGCCCGATCCATTGTCATCCTCTAGTAGAGAGTATAAGAAAACTTTATCCTATGTGTAACCAACTTATTCAAGATTGTTATGTGGAATCTGTTTATAAAAATGACTCCAATTAAAAGTCAATGATAATCAATCAAATACATTTTCTTTACTTATTTTAAAAACCCAACATGGATGGCCAACACAAAATTGAGTATAATATGTGTCACTAGCTAGCCAGATCTTGTAGCTATAAATGAAAGACATCTTCAGAAGTAAAAGAGGATTTAGAATGATCAACAAAATAGCTACATAGTTTTCATAGATCGAAATATCTTGTCAAAGCAAGGTTAAAGATGGCGGTAAACATAACGTCGATAAAAACGTCGTCGGACGGAGTGTGGCAAGGGGAAAATCCGTTGCATTATGCCTTTCCTTTGCTGATAATACAGACGACGCTCATCATTGTGATATCTCGCATCCTCGCGATCTTCTTTAAGCCTCTTCGCCAGCCCAAAGTCATCGCTGAAATCGTCGTATGCATCTTCTCTTAGCTTCTTCCATCTTGATCTTATATTTTCATGTTTACATAGAGAAAAAATAAATTCTAATTATGTACGAATGTAGTGCATGATATTCTTTGATGTGTTAATACAAGCAAGTGATGTGATTTACTAGATTTTAGAAACTGAGGACTTCCGTCGGACGGAATTGTGTATTTCTGAAGGATTTCTGATGGCATCATCCAGGGCGATTGCTATTTAGCGCCCTGGGCATCCTTACGTCGCGTAAGGAATCCTTACGTGACGTAAGGATTGTGTATTTCTGAAGGATTTTTGAAATAGCAATCCTTACACGACGTAAGGATTGCATTTTCTTATGTGACGTAAGGATTGCATCATCCTTACACGACGTAAGGATGATGCCATCAGAAATCCTTCATAAATACACAATCCTTTATTTCAGAAATCCTTAAGAATTTTTAAATTCTTACGTCGCGTAAGAAATACGCGATATAAGGATGCCCATGGCGCTAAATAGCAATTGCCCTGGACGATGAATAGAAAGAGGTATATATATGTGTTGGTGGAATGTTGGTCAAAGTTCTAGTTTTCCTAATGGTTCATGTGAGACGTGATTGTTTGAACTATTGATAATGTTATCCATGTAATATGTAATCTAAACAGTTCTCAATTTGATACAATTTCACCTCATAGACCACTTGTTCCCTAAAGCCATTGTACACAATTTGTTGGTAAAAAGTACATATTTATCCTAGACTCTACTATTGAGAAACAATTGGTAATTACATGATTTACTATGAAGGGTTTATTCTAGATTGAGGAAACTTAACCTAACACGATCCGAAAAAATTCGACTCAATTCTGAAAGAAAATCATCATATTAAGGAGAAAATTCTGGTGTGAACAACTCTTAACGTAGGAAAGAAAAAAAACAGTCCGCGTTCACAGATTACCCGTCAATGTTCATATTTTGGATAGTAATGTTCATAATTTGGATCATGAAATTTTTTAAACGTTTTGAGTGAGTGATATGGTAGCATACTTGTAATTACTGCGAACTTTGTGAAGATTACCGTCGAAATTATGAACATTATCATGTTATCTGTGAACGCGAAAAACTTTACTTTTCCTACGTTAATCCTTATTCTCATCCGAACTTTAGTTAACGCAATATACTTGTATATGTAGGGAGGAATACTATTGGGTCCATCTGCTTTGGGAAGGAGCACAACATATTTACAAGCAGTATTTCCAAAATGGAGCATGCCCATTCTGGACTCAGTCGCCAACCTCGGCCTTCTTTTCTTCCTCTTCCTTGTGGGTTTAGAGCTCGACCTCAACTCCATAAGGAGAGGAGGAAGGAGGGCTCTCTCCATCTCCATTGCCGGAATTGCCCTTCCCTTCGCCACCGGAGCTGGAGTTGCCGTGGTGTTCAGAAGGACCATCGAAGGAGCTGATAAGGCGGGGTATGGACAGTTCTTGGTGTTTATGGGGGTGGCTCTCTCTATCACTGCTTTCCCTGTTTTGGCGCGTATTCTTGCTGAGCTTAAGCTTCTTACCACCAGGTATGTATGATTCAACAATATTATTTTAGAGATCTGAGTGTGAGTGTCTAAGAGTCGAGATTATAGGTTGTAGATTGGAATTACTATCTATGCTTATCTATGCTTATTGTCAGTTTGTTTCAAGATGGAACTCTAGCCTCACATATGGATATTAAAAGACTTAGATGTCAACTCATAGACACTCGTTCGTTTGTTAGGGTGTGCTATAAAGAGAATGAGATGCACATTCACACAACTTTGTCTAAGAACCAATTGGGCCAACCCATTCCACTTGCAAAGAGTGTTAGAATAGAACATATGGATTACTCTTTCTATTGTCAGTTGGTTTTAAGTTGAAACCATATCAGACTTGTATATTGGGCCTATTGCATTTATGCGTTTGTATATGCACGACTCATAATATATGAGCCCACAAAATTTAATAGAATATGTGATATGTTATTTCGTTTGTGTGAGGTGGGAATGCACACAACTTTGTGCGAGTATCAACTTGGCTAGCCAAATGAAGTCTTAAATCAGAATTCGAGACTAAACAAAGCCTAGTATACAAGCATACGAGTTAACCCTTCTATTGTACCACACTTATACCTTGAGTTTATCATATGTATGCGCTCGCATATGCATGACCGTACTATATCGAGTCGATATGTTAATTTCAGGGTAGGAGAGTTGGCCATGTCAGCTGCAGCTTTCGACGACGTGGCAGCATGGATCCTCCTAGCACTAGCCATAGCCCTAGCGGGAAGCGGCGAGTCCCACAAGAGCCCCATCGTGACGGTCTGGGTCCTCCTATGTGGCATAGCCTTCATAGCCTTCATGTTCATTGTCATCCGGCCCATCATGGACCATGTGGCTCGTCGATGCACCTCCTCTGACCACGGTACCCTAAACGAGGCCTACATTGCCCTGACCCTGGCCGGTGTCCTCGCCTCCGGGTTCATGACCGACCTCATCGGGATCCACGCCATCTTTGGCGGGTTCGTGTTCGGACTCATGATCCCGAAGGAAGGCCCGTTTGCGGGGAAGCTTATTGAGAGGATTGAGGACTTTGTGTGTGGGTTGATGTTACCGTTGTACTTCGCGTCGAGTGGGCTGAAGACGAATGTGGCGACTATAAAAGGGGCCGAGGCCTGGGGGTTGCTGCTGTTGGTGATCGGCGTTGCTTGTGTTGGGAAGATTGCGGCCGTGACGACGGTGGCGTTGTTGTGTAAGATTCCCATGAGGGAGTCAATCACATTAGGGTTCTTGATGAACACCAAGGGCTTGGTAGAGCTCATTGTGCTCAATATTGGCAAAGAGAAAAAGGTAATTACAATCGTTAAGAAATAGTTGTCATTTATCTACTATTTTGATCAGATTTGTTCTCATCCTTGGCATTATAGACGTATCTAGACGTTAGACGGGAACTATATAAGTTAAAAGTTAATGCATTATTCATGTGATTATTTGACTATATAAGGATATAGTATATATTTATTATGAGCCTTACTTTATAATATCTAACTCAAAACTATATGTTCTGTACATACGTTATTTTCTAACATGTTGTTGCTTACATAACATCAAATTTTTTTATCTCTTAGACGACCATAAACAGTATCCTAGACGAGAAATGATCATTTAGCGTCTAAACATGGTCAAAATATTCCTAAAAGAGGACTTTTAGAACACTAGCATATATACAATTTTGGGTTGAGAGAATTTTTGCTGAAAATATGAAAATTATTATCTTATACGTGAACTCTAAACATCACTATCACACTTAAGGTTCACATATAAAGCAGTGATTGTTTTAATTCATGAATTAGAACTATAAATTCACATATAAGATAGTAACGTTCACGGTTCACGGTTCACGGTTCACGGGTTCACGTACATTTCACACCATAGCAATTATTTTCACATGATCCTCCCTCTAAATATATTTTTACTTGTCCATGCAGGTATTGAACGATGAGATGTTTGCAATCATGGTACTAATGGCACTCGTCACAACCTTCATGACCACTCCAATCGTGATGTCCATCTACAAGCCCGCCCACCGCATCCCGGCCCCATCCCGCAACCGCAACCTCCAAATCACCGCCACCAACTCCTCCGAAGACCTTCGCATTGTTGCCTGCCTCCACGGTCCTGATGACGTCCCGTCCTTCATCAACCTCATCGAGTCCCTACACACCACCACAAAAACGAAGCTCAAGTTATACGCCATGCACCTTATAGAGCTCACCGAGCGGTCGTCGTCCATCGTCATGTCGCGTCGCTTTCGGCGTGATGGGCTTCCGTTTATAGGTCGTCGAAATGATGAGGGGCTTGTGCATGGGCGAATCACCGACTTGTTACGAGCCCATGGACGATTCACGGTACGTACTAATGATCTTTATGTGGGTCTGATAGATTTCGGATCATGCACATACGAGCGCATAGGCGTGTTAGGTCTTGCATTCAAGTATAGTTAAGTTTCATCTTAAAACTAATTGACAATAGACAAGTAATTCATGAACTTATATATTAGTTTAGTTTAGTCCAAACTTTATAGGTGAGAATGTATTGATTTTAATACGTCACGTCACCGCAAGTGCAACTGTGAACTGGTTGGCAATAGGCCTAGTAGACCCTAACAAGTGAACGGGTGTGAATGGGTAGCCAGACACTAAAACCGAACGAGTGTAAGTGAGAATCTCAATCTCTTAAGTCACATCTCATTAACTCAAGAAGTAGAGTCAATAGTGAACTCGCTCTGATACAATATTGAAATTTGTTGGTCTGATAGACTGGGGTCATGCACATATGAGCGATAGACTTGACATATAAGTCTGTAATTTTAACATCTGATTCAGATGTGAGACTCTATTCTAACAGCCTTTATCATATCACAACAGGTTCGACCTGTGACGACGGTCTCGGCCCTCGCGACAATGCACGAGGACATTTGCCACGTGGCACGTGAGAAGGAGGCGGCAATTATCATCCTACCATTCCACAGTGGGTGGCGTGGGGTCAACCAGAAGGTGATGAAGCACGCGTCTTGTTCGGTGGCGGTGTTGGTCGATAGAGGGTATGGGGCAAGGGAGGTGGAAGAGAGACAAAGGAGTGTTGTTGGGGTGTTTTTTGGAGGGCCAGATGATAGAGAGGCGTTAGAGATAATTGGGAGAATGGCAGAGGATCCAATGGTAAAAGTTGAGGTGATGAGGTTTGTTGGATCAGATCCGAATGGGAATAGGATTATGCCCTCACCGGAGAAGTCACGTGAGAATAGTTATAGCTTCTCTATTGCTGCCATGAACCGCGAGGCAGAAAAGGTATGTCATTTATACAAAGCTTCATTTTATTTTTAACAATCCATTCAGTGCTCAACGAAAAATTATTCATCTAGTTTAAGAAGCTTAATATAGATCAAAGTAGTTTAAGCTCTAGCTCTAGCTACTAAGCGCCTAAATATAGAAATCATATTTATACATATATTTGTGCATGCATGCAGGATTTGGACAATGCAGCGATAACGGAATTCAAGAGGAGATGGGAAGCCACGACGCAATACACAGAGCGGGTGGTGGGAAATGTAGTAGACGACGTCCTCAGTATAGGCAAAAGCAAAGGCTATGACCTCATCGTGGTGGGCAAAGGGCGGTTCCCGTCAACCGCCATTGTGGCGGGATTCGCTGACCTACAAGCCGAGCATGCAGAGCTTGGCCCAATAGGAGATATCCTCGCCTCCTCAAGCAACGGTGTCTCGTCTTCAATTCTTGTCGTGCAACAACATGATTCGACGCACGTTGAAGAGGTGCCCTTCTCTAAAGTTGTACATGTTGAAGATGGTTTAAGTACTTAATTTGATAATGTTATCAATTTGGAAGATTAAAGTATATTTTAAGTGCTTACAAGTTATTTTGTTAATGTGGAAACTGTAAGGAATGCTCCAGCTGCTTCTCTAATGAAATTCGAAGAAATTTGCTCATTCTCTGGCCTACCAGAATAATGTTACCAAGAATTACAAAAAACATCTTTTCTTAAATTATAACGAAATTAGGGACTCCACAAAAGTATCATTCCCCAAATTATGGGCCTCTCCAACAATGGGCCCCGATTCACACCTTTTGCACTCCATCTTGGGCCGGCCCAACACAAGACTCCTTATGATACTCAGCAAAAAGCCCTTTCTCCAAAAGCAACACTCTCTTCTTAACAAACTCAACTTGCCTCCTCTGCATTTCTCTGTAATGGTAAAGCAAGTTACCATTATCAGTTACTGCTGCTGGTGTTGTCTCAGTAGTGATGGTGCTAGTAGTTGCACCATTTTCGCCATTAACGCTTCCCTTTGCGGTGTCGCCTGATGATTCGGGATTTGGTACGTTTAATCCGATTTGTGTGTGATTACCGCCGGACCCGGGAAAATTAATCAGTGGGAGATTGATCTCCTGACAGATTAGTTCTTGAAGCCTAAGGTTTTTGTCGTCGATGATTGCTTGCCATCTTCCATACCCATGCCTGTTCAGTAGAAACAGAAAAATGTTCTGCTTCAGAAAAAATGCCAATAAATCATAAATTTCATCTTAGGGTTTAGTGCAAACTTTGGATTCTTATAGTATAATCTTTTATGTGACGGGTTTATAATTTCAATGCTAGGGTTTTAGTGTCTAATCTACAATTTTAATTGAAAAATTACTATTTTTGGCACGATATTCAGCAAAACCCAAAGCAAGGAGTCTCACTATCTTGAACATATTGACATAACCAAAGAGATAAGAATATAAATATGAAGCATATTGCAGAATTACTATGGGATGAATTAGAATTTAAGGATAACATACTTTGTTACGGCGCGTAAAAGCAAGGAGTCGTGCTCTTTCTTCCAGAATCTTCCGCCTCTAAGTGCAGGATAGTGAAACAAAGCGTCCTCAGAAAGAAGAGGGGCATCTGGATTTTTTTCCATAAGCTTTACCTGTCGAAAGTAAACACCATTACGATATTAAACATAAGCTGAATTAATTAATAAAATTAGGGGAAAAGATCCTCTGAGGATGGATCATTAGATAAGGACTGAGGATGATGCACACAAACGCAATAGTTAATGTACACACACGTTATAACTCATGCACACAGTATTTGGTGATGCACAACAATTACATGAGTTATAACGTTTGTGTTCATCATCCTCAGTCCTCATCTAAGGATCCATCCTCACCGGAATCAAACCCAAAAATTAGATATGACATGATTCATTTTGACCCAATATTTTTTTAGGCAAGAATGTTTACCTTGGCGGCAATCAACTCCAACTGGCCAATTCTGGCAAGAACATCTTGCACTCTGAGTCCTTCCTTTGGAACACCGTCTACAATTGGAGAAAGCGGATTAGGGAAGAACAACAAAGGGTCAAATATTAGGACATTAACCTATTGATTATTTCTGAAAAAGAATGGAAGTGAAATCGCTTAAGAGATTAATTACCTGAAAATGTTGGTAAGTCATTGACATCTTCAACAAGGTGAGATAAGAAGAGCATCCCATACCTGAATCCAGAGGGAGAGCTAAGGAGATTAGTTAAACAACAGAGCAGAGCAATCTATGATTGTGTATATAACCAAACAGATGCAAAAAGAACGTGCTTAAAGCATCACAGCTAACTGCAGTATACGAAATAAAAAAGAATTAGCATGGTGAAATCTTTACATTTAAAGCAAAGGGTTAACTATTTGTGCATATAAAGTAAGCAAATTCAGCATCAATATAAGAATCAGTTGAATCAATTTATCGAAGCATCAAATATAAAACAATTGTCTCAAAGTTCAGTTAGCTGCTTGAAATAAATAAATTAGACTGCAGTTATGTTAAGATTTGTGACTGACTACAATTTCCAGAAAACCAGACTCAAATTACATACTAGTGAATGACTGAACGCTGGTTATCAGTTATGATGCGGTTCAATATACAAGAATCACAAGACGCAATATATGATTCCTGGCTCTTGATCCAATCATAACATCTCAAATTGTTAACGTGGATAACAAAGAAGAAAGTCAAGAAACTATAAAATCAAGAAATAGCCCTAACAGCAATGAAACACAGCATGACAAGAAGAATTGATTTACAAACAAAGAAAAACAGCTAGCTCACTCGTTTATTTCTTCAAAAGTCTTCGTCTTCAACCGTGGCACAAATTCTACCCAGTCATAGTCACCAACCCCAAATCTACAGGGTAAAACAATATAATTGAGAGATGGTCCATGGGACTTGACGGGAGGGAAAGGGAAGAATGGAGTTGCATATGCATAGATACACCAAGTTCCAGAGAATAAATAACGTCAAGTTAAAGAACCTCATCAAGATTTGAACAAATAGAGCTCTCTGACTTTGATTAAAACCTCGCACACGGAACGATTTTCCTTCGCCTTCCATTAAAGGTAGTTCCATTCCATCAACTGTAAACAACACTTTTCAGAAAAAGAAGTACCAGTGCACATGAATATATGTACCCTTCGCAATGTAAATCAATCAATATAACAACATATAACCTCGACTTCTTTTTCTGTAAGGCCGTCTGCCAGAGGGTGCAACAGTTGGAGTCACTTCACTGTCACTGAGTCCACCCTCATAATTGTCATCTTCTCCTTCAGAACTAACATCTTCTAAACCCGCCAGGTCATCATCTTCAACAGATGTTAACTAAATAAAGCCAAAAGCATGACAAGCTCAATTGATGTTGTTTAAGGTAAAACGGTAATTTTTATTATAGCTTTCGTTATTTTACGATGCATGTAGAAATTAAGATACAGACTAATAATGTAGAACAGGTTGGTTTAACACTCAACAATAAAGAACAGAAAACTTGATTGTGCTAACAATAAAGAAAAAACTAAAACAGGAAGAACAATAAAAACTGCTGCATTTACCTGTTTGCGGCTTCTCTTTCCCTTTCCCAAAGAACTGAATTCCTCAGTTTTGTGCACCTCATACTTGTCCCTTAGCAATTCTTCCCAATAAGATAATCTCTCGGAATTATTTACTGTAGTTTTGCTTTCCACGGCTGCCTTTTGGTCCTCCTCTTCTGCTGAAGCTTCAACTTCATCTATAAATTCGAAATTGGCCACCTACGAATGGAGTAATTTGATATATACATCAAAATGAGTTTAGTGTATGCAACAAAGAGATAGAGATCAGTTAGGTTTATGATACAACATTAAACCAACACCAATCCAAAGCTAAGCAGCTGTAAGTGAAGAGATAGAAGTTTTTAAGCTTTCATTCTGCAACAGACTCTATCATACTGTTAGCTGAAGTACATGCTTTATGCACTCATGACAAGTTTACAGTCAACTTGTCACATAAAATCTCACAATTACGAATGTCAAAAATGGTCACTGATTTATATTCATCTTGAGCTGATCCATACACAGAACAATATAGTGAAAGTGAAGAGCGGGGGAAAAGGGGAAGAAACCCTAATGCAATAAAAACTTATGCAGCTAAGAATACATAAGCAAATACTGCGCTTTCTGATAGCTGGTTCATTTTTCTCCCCCTTGTATTCTTAATAAGAATGTTACATTGATCATCTTATAATCTTATTTCACATATGATCTAGTCTGCTAATACTTGAAGATAAAGTCTCTGCAGCAGCTAGCATATTGTTTACCTTGAAGGCTTTTAAAAAGCCATCTTCTTCTTCTTCATCCAAGGAAGTCTCCTCATCCCCAGCATGTTCACGGTCAAGTATTCTAGTATAGGAGATAAGATTACATAAAACAAAGGCATAACAAGCTTCAATTTTCAGTGATATCAGACAAAAATTTAATATGAGGAGCACACTTACCTATCTATGGCAGCATCATCATAGTGAATCTGGCGTGCTTTCGCTTCTTCACTTTCATCAGCAAATAACTCCATTGACCCATGCCTTATGATGTCATCTAGCTCTTCCTGCGGGGTAAAATACACAGGCTTACGATGTCATCTAACTAAATGTTTGGGATATTTCAGTTGAACAAAAACCCAGCAAAACTTGGCCTATCTCGAAATTCAAAGTCGAGATAACAATGCTATTTAGACAGCATTGTCCAATTGAACATCAAAGTTATGAAGGGCAGACACTCCAAGTACACAAAATAAGGTCCTGGCCACTCTATACCTGGTTGATATTTTGTGTTTTGAGCTTCCCTACAACTAAATGCTCTAAAATCATCTTCTTCTTTGTCAACTCCATCATTCGTTCTTCAATAGTTCCTCTGCTTATAAGTCTGTATATCATCACCTTTGAAGCAGACACAAGAAAAATTTAACATCTAGAAGATCCTGGGGAAATAGAAGAAACTTTATAGGAAACAGAATAACCTTATTAGTTTGTCCTAGCCTATGAGCTCTGGCCATTGCTTGTAGATCGGCATGGGGATTCCAGTCGCTACATAGTTGCACAAAAAGATACACCAAGACAGATATGAAAACAAACAATCAAATTGTAAACTAATTCTTATGTTTCTTTCACATGTCCCAGAGGAAGAGAGAAATGAAAGAACGAAGCACCTATCGTAAATGATGACGGTGTCAGCAGTAGCAAGGTTTATTCCCAATCCACCAGCTCTTGTTGATAGTAAGAAGCAGAACCTTGAAGAATTTTTAGCATTGAATCGATCAATACGAATTTGTCTTTCAGTTCCACTAACCCTTCCATCTATTCGTTCATAGAGCCATCTCTGGAAAAGAAAAGAAAAAGAAGCAAACGTATCAAACTATTTTTGTAATCAAAGCAAATAGAACGGGTGTATTCAAAATGGAGCAGTCTAAAAGATCACATTTAATAAGAAGCTATCTCAATAGATAATTCACTAACATGAATATAAACCTACAATGAATTAAAGAAATCATTACAAGCCCACCACATAAAGTTACTTTTAGTGAAACATTATTAAGATCGCGTAGAGGAAAATTGATAAACGATCTACTAAATGTCACCAACTGACAAATATTTGTTTTTAAAACATGGCATCAAAAACTGATATGATAAAACAATTGCAATGCATCAAGGATACATCTTACATGATAATAAACATCCCAGCTCAACCTGCCCAAACCACACTAATTGAATCAACACATGGAAATTAATCCAAATGTATCACCCGAAACCAACCTAACCCAATAACCAAAAAAAACTAAACCTTAAAAACCTGACTCACAACATGGCCGCACTCACAAAGTAAAAAAATTCTATACACTCCCTTGAGCTTATACTATAATTTATAACCCGGCTTCCAACACCCTGAGACCTCAGAAAATTAAGATTCAAATCAAAAATTTAAACAAACTCGACGTAAAGCTCAACATGACCGAAACAACAATGACCTAATCACCAATACCAAAATGATACCGCCAGCTGAATATAGATGTAAAAGGATATCCAGGTTATTACTTTAAAGGTGAGGTAATCTTCCAGTATGTCCAATGTGTGCTGAAATTGTGAGTAGATAAGTACTCTGTGTCCTTGTTCTTTGAGCTTAACCATCATTTTGTCCACCAATTGCAACTTTCCAGATGACTCCAGAAGTTGTCTGTCACAAGATTACAGAAAAAATCAATTACCAAGGGAGAAAAAAGTACTCTGTATGCTGTAACATCTTTAAAATCTTGCTTATATTATATTTAGGGGGGGTGAGGGAATCTTGCTAATAATGTACATATGCTGATTTCATAGTGCAAAATAATTACTTGAATGATTCGTTGACATCGGGTATATGTGGCTCAACTCCCTCTAACAAGTATGGATGACAGCATAACTTCCTTAGCTCCATAACCACATTGATAAGTGAAATCTAGGCACAAGTCACAATGTCAGATGAATATACAAAATGGATCGATAGAAGAAGTCAAACTTGGACACTGATTATTACCTGTCCACCACCTCTACGTGTCAATAACTCATAATTACGGGTCAAAATGGCTCTATAATATTCCTTCTGTTTAGTGCTTAATTCAACTCGTAAAATGAGCTCCTTTTTGGGGGGGAGGTCCTTCATTACATCTTTTTTCACCCCTGATAAGCACATTTCAAAGTAAATAACAGATCAGAGATCTCATAGCAGTCACAACTCACAAGACATATGTCCCAGCAGCCTCTATATAGCAACAATCATCTCTCTTTTTGCAGTAGTATAGTCAAAACTAAAGAGGATTTCGGAACTAGGGAATAAAACTAAATATCGCATTTAAAAACTGAGGATGCGCTACATGGAAAGACTTAGCAGAGTTCAAACTACATACTCCTGAGAAGATGTGGAGCCAACATCTTATGAAGTTTGGAAATTTGCTCCTCGTGGTTGATATCCCTAAACTCTTCCTGGAATTCTTCTAAACTCGCGAACTGCAATTGATCAAGAATAAAAGAAATAGTCAAGGTCAGCAGAAGTGCTCTCACAAACTTTTCAACAGGGCCGAGGAAAATCCTCTCTGAATACAAACCTTCCCAGCATCAAGGAAGTGCATGAGCATGAAAAGTTCATCCAGATTGTTCTGCATAAGAGGATGGCCACAAAGCAGGTTATAAAAACAATAACTATCATAGCTTGTACTAATAAATAACTATCACAAAACTCCTAAAATCAGTGACTTGTATCACTTGCAATAAACCGATTTAATGGTTTAAAAAGATTAGAATCAACATCAAGAATACCAGCACTATTTAATAACCATACTCGTGAATATTAACAAGTCACGGTTGATCCAGATGAAATGAAATACAAGCAGAATTGTACTGTCTTGCTAAAACATCAAAAGTCACTTTTCAAAGGCTTTATACAGGCAAAATGTAATAACAATGCAAGCCCAAGAAGGTGCATAAGCATTTGAAGCTAAAAAACTCCTTGATATAAGAATTGTCAGCATGCCACATACACAACAAAATCAGGTTTAGCATACAAAAAGCCAGGTAATATTTAAAGGTATGACAAAGGTCAAGAAAACCTGAAGGGGAGTTCCAGTTAGCAGCACGCGGTGTCTACTGGAATACTGCGTCAATTGCAAAAACAACTTGGAATCCTTATTCTTTAGGCGATGTCCTTCATCTACGATCTACATGACGAATGTAATTAGTATTTGGCTCAACTATGGGCAGGAAAAAAATAAGAGAGCAAGTTAGGATAATACCATGCATTCCCACTTAATTGGCTTCAGAGATGTCGAATCTAAGTTAATCATTTCATATGAAGTAAGAAGAACATCAAATTTAATCCTATCCTGCTTGCTGTCACTTGTGGGTTGTCCGGATTTCCTCTTTTTGGTCCTACTGAAGTTTTTGGGATAGTAAAACTCGTATTCCCTGATGACAGTACGAGCTTGGGAAGAACCAACATACATGATCTGCATGTGATATTTATTACTTTTTTCATGCAAACTGAGCTCCAAGGATAAAAAATGAAAATATACCTACCACGTTCATTTGAGGAGCCCAAAGTGCAAACTCACGCTCCCAATTACGCAATGTTGATAGTGGTGCCACCACTAAATGTGGACCAATGTTCTCTTCGAAAAGTGAGGCCAGGAAAGCGATGCTTTGAATGGTTTTGCCTGCATCAAACATTGAGATAAGCACAAAGAAGTGAGCAATAAGAAGTCCACTGATTAACACGAAAATTTGACTACAACAATCTAGCAACCCCAAGAAGCTTACCTAGTCCCATCTCATCGGCAAGGATTACATGAGTTTGTTTTGACCAAGAAAAGCGCAAAAAGTTCAGTCCTTCAAGCTGATATGGATGCAGTTTCCCTTCATTTGAAATGTGCACTTATAAGATTGGAAGTTCAAAAGTGCTTGTGTGCAACATGAAACAAACAAAATACAATCATACCTGTGCTTAGGAAGTCAGGGCTTTGATCATAATGCTGAAATTCTTTATGTCTTTTAAATATTTCAGTAAAATCATCAGCACTGCTCATTGCCTTCTGAGATTGTCTGGGATGACCGAAATGTATTTGTTTGAACCTCTCAATTTGTGGTTGAAAAGCGGCTATATCAGACTCAGATTCCCAGTTAGACTCATCATATGGCAGATCTTTCCACTTGACGAGGTACTCCCTCTCATGTTCCTCTCCTCTAAAAAAATTCACAAACAAAATTGTCAGAAATGTCTATAAAAGAACTTAATTTTGAAGTGTTCACAATTATAAGTTTATAACTCAACAGTAGCAAGGAATCACAACATGGCTACATGGAGATGAAGACCCAGGGTCCTGTTAAAGTGTAAAAATATTACAAGAAAAATTAATTAGTGGGTGGTGCAGGCTTATTCCAGAAGGCAGGGAGCTGGGACCAAATGAAGCAGTTAGACTGTGCGTAACAGTTTTTTTTATTACTTGCAGTGACTAGGTCCTCTTATCTCATCATGCATAACTTTAGCAGAAGGGTAGTAGCAGAAAAAGGTAGCCCAACAGCCCTAACCCCAATTTAGCATGCAGAAATACTTCAAGAAATTAAGAGTATAAGCGTACATTTGACCAGAAAGTTTTCTCTCTTGGTGAATAGTATTTAACATTATACTATATGACTATAAAGACGCAACACTTCTAGATGGCTACACCTGAAAGCAAGGATCCGATCAACCGTGGTCCATTCAGGTCGAATAGCAATAAAGTCATCAACTGAATGGTTAACTGAATCCATTTGGCGATGGAAGTTGTTCACTTTAGTCTTGAGCCGAGGAAGGGATTTATAGGCTTTTAGAAACTCTTCCTCAGGAAGCCTACAGTCATCAAAAAATAGGTGAAGTGAGAACTTTCCTTATGAAGCAAATGCTATGGAAAATAAATTTTCATCCAGTAAGCAAAGTCAAGAACATGTGACTTATGAACATCATCAACAAACATCTAAAATTTATTACCATGCACAATGTAGGTAAGACAATCCCTTCCACTTCACTAGATAGTGCTTAACCAATGTTTGCTTCGACCCCAACTGAGATGCATCAGCTTCATCACCATCATCACCAACTGTAGGGCGCATTTCAAAATCAAGTATCTTCTCAATATCACTGAGAGGACTAATCTGCAAAGAGAGAAAAATCATTTTCGGAACCTTAATATGCATTTAAAATTACATAGAAATAAGTAAAGAGTATCTGTATCAGTCCATACACATTCAGGACACTTCCAATTTTCAGGATAAGGAGCTTTCAACTGTGGAAGTAAGCACTTGGGATGGTATGCATATGTACATGTTTGGCAATGAATCAGGTTTCCAGCTACTCCGCAAGGTTGGCAAGAATCTTCTTTCTACAGATCAAAGGAAATCAGGTAAAAAAATATGACATCCAAGAGTAAGTACTCAAGCTGCAATTAGAACGCCAATGTCCTACAAATGATAGGTGACAAAGAAGCATGGAAAATTCATCAACGCTGCTAAATTCGTATCTTAACTGTCAAGCAATATAACTTACAAACAATCCTGTAAATATGCAGCATAGCAGGAGTCATCAACTGACAGAAGGCAAACATTTTGGTATCGCACTGTGATAGAGATCTTCACTCTCGGTTCCAATCCATCACAAGGTCTCAAGGTATTTGATTAGATAAAATACATCATAACTTGCAGCAGTCAACAAGAAAACATACGCTAGTAAAACAGAAAAAAAATAAACTAATACAAAGGACAGACGATTTGAACAGAACTTCAAGGAAACAGAAAACATAGAATCATATATATTCAAAAGAAGTAAAATCTAACTTAAAAAAACCAACAAGCAGATTAGTTCATGAATATGAGCTGATCATTATAGGTTCACTCTCGGTTCTGATCCATCACAGGGTCTCAAAAGTTCATAACTTGCACCAGTCAATAAGCTAGTAATATAGAAAACATAAACTAATACAAAAGAAACAGAAAACATAGATTCATACATATTCATAAAATACTGAAAACTAGCTGACCATATTCTAAAATACTACAGTAGTACTCTAGCATATTTTTAAACCAGAGAAATCTCAAGAGAACATACTGCATCTTCTCTCACTATCCTCTCAAAATTCTCTGCAGCTTTTGCACGCAAGTCCGCTTCATCATCCGAAGAATCGAGATTATACGTAGGCCGACGATCTGATCGTACACGAAGCCTTTCACTCAAACTGCTCATTCTCCTGGGAAAAAAAAAGCAAAAACGCAATGCTTTATAAACACCAAGAGCGGCAACAATGTTTCCCAGTCTAGAATGCTTGAAAGTTCCAGAAAACCACAACTAATCGCACATAGGAAGCTCATGAGTAGAAAACTCCCGCAAAAAAGCACAAAATTGAGTTGCAAAGGCAGATTAGGGTTTCAGATTCTACCTTGCGAAACTTCAAATTTGAGAATTGATCGGCCGGTATGGAGCTTAACCTAGCTTAAGCGCGGAAAAAGAGGAAGATCGAGAGTGATTTTCAGCTGAGAATGGATGAACTCCACAGGCGGGACTGTGTCAGTTGCGAAGAGGCGAGCGTCAACTGTGAGAAGGAGGCATGCCACGAATGTGAACACAAGCTACAGTCGGTTCGGTTTATACTTTTTTGTATTTATTCTGACATATATTAATATAGACTATCTATTATTTTCTTGTTTTATATGTATTAGTAGAAGATTTATGGAAAGTTGGAAACTTTCAATAAAAACAAAAAAATTTAATATATTGTTATAATTTATGGGAAAAATAAGATAATCATGTCAAGTCTTTTCAGTCTAGCTGATAAGCATGACATTCTGAAATCATTAAATTGTGTGTTCGAATCTCCCTCTTTCATTAGAATAGTTTAGTATCTTTTAGAGGTTTGTGTCTCCTATTAACCCAAAAAAATCTTGAGTACATCAACGAAAAGAGAATTTGCAAAAGAAAAACTCTTATATTGTTATGATCGGGAGCTTCAGCCACAACCTTAGACTAACTATGGTATTATTCAGTTAAGTGTGTGATTCAAGACATATCAACGATAACCATGAAAAAAGTGTGACAATGTGCAGTTTTGGATTGGATTGGATATAATAACATAGTACAACAATTTGAAAGCAATGTTGCTTATTTTGCTTTTGTTGGTGACATGCAAGTAAAAGTTTACATATGTGTAATTATGCATGTTAACATGATGTTGGTGTGAATGCTGCACAACTACTTGGGCTGTTTTTCCCCCTTCTGCATATTGCTAGCTGGACTGGCACAGAGAAATGAATGGCTAATAGGCCCATTGGGCCAAACTTAATATGTGGTCCAATCAAAATAGATGATTGATTTTATTCCAAAAAGGTAATGTTTTTTAAGTTTTTGCATCACTTTTTGAAGTTATAAGAAAATACCCCTTTGCTGACGTGGCAATTATAACCGAGCTGTCAACAAAATTTGTCAACAAATTTTTTAAAAAAGTTGTCAACAAATTTTTTAAAAAAGTTGTCAACAAATTTTTTAACAGAGCTGTCAACAAAAATTTTAACAGAGTTGTCAACCAGAATAATAAGTTGTCAACACCAATAATAACTTGTCAACAACATAACAAATTGTCAACACGATTAAACTGACAACAAGAGTAATGAAACGAAAGAGTTATTAATATTGTCAACAAAATTAAACTAAGTTGTCAGCACGAGTAATTAAAATTTCATCACAAATAATAATTTGTCAACACGAATAATAATCTGTCAGCACGAATAGTTAAAATGTCATCACAAATAATTATTTGTCAACACGAATAATATATTGTCACTGTCATTAATAACTTGTCGGCAATATAACAAAAGTGTCAACACACACCCTTAATAAGTTGTCAACAACACTAAATAAATTGTCAACACGATACTAAATTGTCAACACGCCTCATAAAATTGTCAACACAACAAAAAACAAGAGTTTTGAACTCACAAAGTTGTTACTGCTATCTCCCTTAAGGATTTCAATTAGCATTTCTACAATAGAAGAGCATTTATGATCTCCTGCAGCAAGGCAGAGAACAACAATGCACTGAGCAATAGAAGACAGTGCTTGTCTTGTGATGCCACCACTCTGCAGGAGAGGCTTTGCACTAGAAAGCAGAGAGTCCAGGAGAGACTCAAAACTTGTATTTGCATAGTAGACCAAGGCAACAAAAAAGAAAGAGAAGAAATGCAGTGAGGAGGGAGACCTCGTGGATTTGATCAAGGTGCAACAAATTTCGTGTGCAAGAGCAGTCCTATGCAGGTCTGAGTCACTGAAAAACAGAAAATCATCAAACTACAGTTCTGCATAAGGCAACACAAAATTGAGATATTTAGAACCACAATCAAACCTAATTAGAGTAGACAATTCTACAACAATTACTTCATAAGCTGGTGAAAAAGAAAGAGAAGAAATGCAGTGAGGAGGGAGACCTCGTGGATTAGATGTCCCAGATCTGTTTTCGTTGGCTTGACTGAAGAGGAAGAGATGACGAGTGAGAATTGATTTCGCGAAGAATCCTGCAGCCACAAAGGATTTAGCGAAGATGATTCCGCAAATTGATTCGGCAGTACATCTTCGACTTGCTTCTCAGATTTGGAAACCACAATTTTCTGAATCAAAACGCAGTAAAAATGATAAACATTCTGGTGAGGAACGTTGAAGTTGAATTAGAGAGAAGACAGAAATGAGAAGTACCTGCAGCGGAAGAGAAATGGCGAGCCGGAGAACAGAAAGGCGCCGCAGCGCGAGAGTTAGTGAGGGTGGAAGTAGATCGGAAGGTGGATGAAGAAGATGTTATGGATCAGATCTGAGAAGAAGTGATTCTCCTTACAGGGATGTTCGCTTCTCTGCGGGATGAAAATGGGGCGAAGGACTGGCGGGGTTTGGGCGGAGAAGTCGGAGCAGATTCTAGGTGGTTGCTGGTGGGTGGGATGGGATGGGGTAGAAACTTATGACCTAATTAGGGAGTGTAGTTAGTGTAACTATAATGCCCAATAGGGCATTGGGCACAGATAGTTTGATTTTATTTTGGTTGATTACAAGATGATATTGTTTTACTAGTATATTATCTTATTTCAATTCTTGATACATTATTTACACAATTATAACAAGCTGGATTATTTGTTTATTTCTCTTCCTTTATGAGAACCATCTGTTTGGATGATTTGGGACCGTCCTCCACTTGAGAAGGACTCCCGATCCTTACCTAAAAAAAAAAATCTTGATACATCATTTTGTGTGAGAGAAATCAAATATTGGGTTTTCCTATGTGTGTGATATGAACAACCTAAATTTTTCATTAGAAATGAAGTTTAAATAACTCTTTCAAATTAAATCTATTGGATTATCAACTAACCCACTTGCTATATGACATCATTCGTTGCATCATCTTCTACTTATTTATTTTGGTCGCTTCCTTTGTGTAAGATTACAATATTAAACTATGTCCATAAGTTTGGGGGAAAGCAGTCATCAAATCATAGATTAATGGAATACAGAATTACAAACACTTTACACTCCCACTTTAATAAAACTACTGTAGTGACCCGTGCATGGCACGAGAAATTTCATATTATTCGTATGAAAATTGTATATTTTTTTAATCGAGTTCGTCAAAAAATTAAGATTAACTTATTTTTTATAAAGACTATTTATAAAAATATATTTTATTTCATGAAGGTTATGTACGTAGTTTGACTTAATTTTTATTATCGAAAACAATCCTAATTTTATCATAAGAATATATTTTAACCTTCAACATAATATTTATTCTCAACAAAATAGCTTGTATATTTGTTGTAGAAAGGAATGCTAATTTTTTAAGATTTAGTTGTTAATATAATTATTCAATCTATTAATAATTGAAATTAAAAATAAAAAATAATAATTGTGTAACAAACTAAAACTTAAAATCACTCTAAGAGCTTTTAAAAGGTTCGCTTTAATATATAAGATAGATTTGCTAATGTCTACACAAATAAAAATAAAAATATAAAATTTGTGCTGCCTTTTGTTTTTTTGGTAGAAACATTTGTGCTGCTTGTTGTACAATATGTATCGTGTGGTGATTGTCCACCACTCTAACCAACATAAAAATATACACTTGGTCTGGTTTTCTACGTGGTAGTGGAACAACCACTCGTTCGGATTAACTTTAATCTTGATACAAGTGCGGGAAAATGCGCATCTAATTGTCGATTATAACTTCTGAATATTACCCGTGTTTTAACTATTATAAGTTTCCAACCAAAACTATTATAAGTATAACAACTGATGAGTGTAGAATAACACTTTAGTTACGCCAAATACTCTCTCCCTCGTCTAAGTAGAACAAGCTAATAAAGTATAACATATCGCGTTTGAAAAACATTGGTATCTACCATGATGTTCTTAAAAATGGATGTACTGAGAGGGATTCTTTTGTGAAAAACATTGGTATCTGTAGTGTGCTTCTTGTTAAGCTTTAGGATATCTACCATGATCTTCATACTGAGAGGTTATCGTCGGGTCCTCTTGGAGTCTATCTTGACACTTGCCACTAGTCTTCTGTATGGAATGGTGAACCATCTCATCCCCTTGTCAGGCTCATCCTTTCTTGCCAGAGATTTATTAGTAGAGAGTCACACGTATCGTGAGGCTAACATGATCGTTGATCACTTAGCTTCACTAGTTTTCGACTATGTTACCTCGTTTGATACGTCGTCAAGTTTTCGAAAAATCCAAGGTGTTAATATCATTTTTTAGGGCAATTTTTTTTGTAATCCCAAGGAAACATGTATCCATGCAAAAATGCTTCGTAAATTTGACAATGAACATTAGTACATTACAAATTAGAATGACCTACTTCTAATCCCATGTATAATCACCTCCCCTTAAACTAATACCTAGCATTAAGCTCAACCGACCCGAAACTGTGCGACCCGAGATCCTTATACGGCCCATCCTCCCTCTCAAACTCCCTCCTCCTCATCCACACCGTATACCCTCCAAATCCAACGGCTAAAACCAACATCAAACCCCCCACACACAACAGCCCAATCCCAGCCCTCCACTTCCCTGCACTCCCTGCACCCGCCCGCACCTTAAAATACCCCACTTTTCCCGCGTCCCCAACTTCAAGCAAAGTCTGAACCGGGTAATCCAACCCGTAACACCTACCCGACGCGTTACTGTACACTACTCCCCAGCACGTGCAATTACTCTTACACCCCTCCTCACAACCCCAATACGACGCCGTTTCGGTGTACTCCATCAGCTCCTTGTACGGTAGCTCCACCCCCACGCGCTTTATCTCCGTGTACCCCACGCGCGTACAGAAATCGCCTGACGCGTGAGGGATTTGACCCGACCCGAGAGATGAGCAGTTTGACCCGGCCCGGCAGAGGGAGTAGGGTCCGCACGCGCTCGGAAGCTCGCACGTGTCCCTTATCGCTTCGTAGTCCAGCACCCACGCCGTTTTTGACCAATAATACGCCTTCAGATTCCCGTCTTGTTCGAGCCGTATTATACGGATTCCGAGTACGGGTCTCAAATAGCTGCTGAAAGACTGCACGTCGGCCGGATCCGACCCGTTTTGGTAGGTCCCAAGATACCCGTCGGGGCTGACCCGGATATGGATCGGGCCCTGCCCGATAACGATGGTTGCTTTGGCTTGGATTGCGGTGCGTTTGTAGTAGATTTGATCCGGTTTATTCGCGTTGAATTCGGCGTACAGTGCGATATAATCCGGGCCTAAACGCAGCGTATAGAGGCCGTTGGAGGAGACGAGCGTCGTTCCGTTCTGACCCTCCACGAGCGTGTTGGATGGGAATTTAAAGCTTTCCCAGACTGGGTTACCCGATCCGGATTCCACAACGAGGTTCGAGGACGCTGATAGGGTGACGCGTTCGCCGTTTTCCGTTTCCGTTGACCATATTGCCCCTGTATTGTGGTCGGTAATTACGAGGCTGCCATTGAACGTGAGCCGGATTCTTTTATTCCATTGAACCGGGTGGGGAAACGAGGCGGTCCAGACCGGTTCGTTTGATGGGATGTGGATAACGGCGAGTGAGATTAGATCAGATGAACGGAGGAAGGCGAGGGAGAAGTTGCCGGTCGGGTCAACCAGATGAGGTTGTGTTGACTCCGCCGTCGCTTCGAAGCCTCGGTGAAGCTCCGATGGGACGGCGGCGACAGTTATAGAGATCACAGTAACGATTACAACAACAACATGTCTCATTATATTTTGAGAAAACGAGATTTGAGAGAGGAGTGAATTCTTCATTTTTTGTGCTTGGGAGAAAGCATTGATGCTTGTTTGCTCGATCTTTATGAGTGTGATTGTGTGGGGATTAAAGAGTAAAGAAATGAATAAATTTTGTTTTCCTAGAAGTTTTATATTAAATAAAAGAAGTGATGTGTTCATACTTGATTGTTTTATCAAGTGTGCTGCATTGATAGTGTTTGGTTGTGTTAGGCTAGCAAATTGCAGCTAGTTGAATATGAAAAAGGCAAGTCAAATTAATGTATATCACAGAAGTGATAAGTCCATATAATGTGTAAAAATATGTCTTTTTTCCCACCCGTACCTAATCTAGGTTTCGACTTTCGGCTACTTTTTATTGTTTGTTTTTTACTATATGAAGTATATGATGGTTGATTATGAGATATAAGTACGTGTGATGTTGGCTTGATAGTCAAAATTATAATTGACTTTGTATTGTATCAAATCTATATACATGATACATCTTTCAAAAATTTCAAAGTCTGAACATATAAATAACATCAGTCAGACACTCACTCACTAGCTAGTATTAGATTTTAGTTTAAATTGAGTTAAACACATGACTTATTTAATTATGAAATGAGTCAGCTCTTATCCAGAAATAGGAAGTGAAATTGTACTTTGAGTCTTTGACCAATGAAGTGAGCTACATTAAATTATGAATTGAGATGGAGAATTTGAGGCTATAAAATTGGAAAACATGAGTGTTTTATGGCAAACTAAAAGTCTAAAACTACCCCAACTGCAACCATAAATGGAAAGTTGACCTTTGATTATACAATATATATAACATTCCAAGTGTGCTATCATAAATTTTGACCAGAAATAGTGTGCTATCATCAATTTACTTCTTTGACTTGGAAGTAATTGTCTGTTCCCTCTCCCTCTATGAAAAAATAGAGTGATAAATTTTCGTGATTAAGTCACTTATATCACATATTTACATATTTACATATTCACATAATCAGATGACGATGTTGTGTTTGATGTGTGGTAATATTAGATTTGATAGGATAAGAACCGAGGCTATGAGGGAGAAAGTGGATGTAGCCGATATCAGAGACCAGTTGCAGGAAACGAGACTTCATTGATACATCTTTGTGAAGAGTCTGTGAAGAGAAGGGGACTCGGCGCACCAATGCTTGAGTGCGAGATATTAGACTTTGGGGTTTTGCAAAAAGGCAAGTGATAAAGAATGGTTTGGCGCACCTCGCGATAACAGATGACATGTGGAGTGCCTTGTCGTTAGCTCAAGTCAGAGAGTGCTTCTGGACCCTCAACTCAGTTTTTTGGTGTTATATCTAGTGTCATTGGTTAGTATTACCGTGTGTCTTTCTTCTTTCTGTCTTAGAATTGTGTCTTGGACTTTATCGGTTCACATCCTCCCGACGAATTATCTGGGGATGGATTGTCCGGGGATAGATTGTCCTTATCTCGACCCCAGACCCTGCCTTGACGGGAACAAAGTGGGTCAATTATTGCTATTGTTGTTGTACATAGTATGATCACATTATTCACATGCATCTCTATCTTCTTAAAGTCACTTAAACACCGTCACTCAACTAGCTTTATAGTCTCCCCAAAATTGAATGTAAGACTAGATTATAAAGCTTATTACAATTTAAAGTTCGAGGAAAGTTCGGGTGCAAATATCCTTTCACGTAGGAATGATTATGTTCATAATCAGGGTTATAAAAAGTTTGAACGTTTTCAGTGAGGGACGCGGTGACATACTTGTAACCTGCGAACTTTGTTTTTTTTTTCCTCAAATGGACCTCAATTTTTTTTATAGCCATGATTATGAACATTAGTTTGTTATCTGTAAACGCGAAAAACTTCGTTTTTCCTACGTTAAGTCTTGTTCTCACCAGAACTACCATATTATAAGGTCTATAGAGGCTACGATCACTTGATTTTTGTAACGCCATTTCTAAAATTTGGCATAGGAAGTTTTAGTATTTCGTAGTCATCCCGACACAACATGTAAGACTGTAGATTCTAAAGTTTGTTACAATATAGACTGCAACTATATTATAAAGTCTAAGCAGATTATAAGAATACAATAGCCGTACTTCTGTCCGGTGAGAGGAGAAGTTATAAAGCTAGTTGAGCCACAATTTAGGCCCATAACTCAATCCAAGTGGGTGCAGCTTATAGGCCCATTAATGAGATGATAAGCCTAAGCTCATACAAATTGGGCCAAAAATGGTAATAGGCCCATTTAATAGCTGAGCTGAAAAATGCAAGGAAAAAAAAGGAATGTTGACAGTGGGATTTGAACCCACGCCCTTTCGGACCAGAACCTTAATCTGGCGCCTTAGACCAACTCGGCCATATCAACTTATTGTTCTTCTGTGTTAAACAATATATAATTATTTTAGACAAAAAAATAGAAAATAGAAAATACATGCATCAATTATGTCGATTAGGCTACGGGGTTTAATATAATAATAATAAATAAATAAAAAAATCTCTTTACAATAACCAACAATTATGGACAAAAAACTATCGAAGAAAATATTCAAAATGTATAAAAATGTTTTTTAAATGGGTCTACACTAGTTTTCGTGTTTGAAATTATGAACAATCTGAATATCATTCAGATTGTCAATTACAGAAGAGAGAAGAAGCAAGATTGAAGGAGATGATTGAAATTGTATTCAAGTGAATGATTTCTGTTACAACAGAAACATGTCGTTATATAGACATGTTGAGTAAAAGACTGAAGTACCCTTACATATCTCACATATTACAATATAATCTTCATATCCCCCTTCAAGCTGGACTAGTTAGATAAAAAACAAGTCCTAGCTTGCCAGATAAGAAATTATGTCGTATTTCTCCTAAGGGCTTAGTCATCAAATCTGCTAATTGATTTTCTGTGCCAACATGAATTGTCTTGAGTAAACCATTCTGAATTTTATCCCTCACATAGTGGCAGTCAACTTCTATGTGTTTTGTTCTCTCATGAAACACTGGATTGTTGGCAATGTGTTGTGCAAATTTACTGTCACACATAAGTGGTATTGGTAATGGAATCCTTACTGACATATCTTGAAGTAGACCATTCAACCAATATACTTCTGAAGTGGTGTGTGACATGGCTCTATACTCTGATTCTGCAGATGACCTTGATGATGTCTTTTGCTTCTTTGTTGTCCATGAGATTAGAGAATCTCCAAGCAAGACAATATCCTGTCAAGCTTCTCCTGGAAAATTGACAACCATCCCAATCTGCATCTGTATAGGCTTGTAGAGACAGACTGGATTTAGCATAATAGAACAAGCCTAAGTTTATGGTAGACTTTAGGTATCTCACCACATGTTGTGCAGCCTGCCAATGAGGCAATCTAGGACAATGCATAAACTGTGATAGATGTTGTGTTGAGTAGGCAATATCTGGTCTTGTTAATCCTAAATATAGAAGTCTACCTACAAATCTTCTATATTCAGTGGGATCTGGTAGTGGCTTACAAGAATCAGTAGATAGTTTGAGTCCTCTTTGCATAGGAAAAACAGCTGGCTTGCAATCTATCATCTTCAAATCTGCTAAAATATCCAGGATGTACTTTCTTTGATGTAACATTGTTCCTTCCTTAGATCCGCCCACTTCAATTCCTAGGAAGAATCTGATAAGACCAAGATCTTTTATGGTAAAGGCCTTATGGAGATTATCCTTGAGAATCTTAATAGATTCTTGATCAGCTCCTGTGATAAGTAGATCATCTACATAAACCAGGATTAGAATGACTTTGCCATTCCTTTCTCTGGAGAATAAAGAGTAATCTCTTTTTGACTGCATAAAACCTTCTTTCACCAAAAAATTTGGTTAACTCAACATTCCATTGTCTAGAGGCCTGTTTAAGCCCATATAGAGATCTCTGGAGCTTACAAACAAGGCCTTTCTCTGGCAATCTGTATCCTTGTGGAGGCTGCATATACACTTCTTCATCCAGGAATCCATGTAAGAAAGCATTATTGATGTCTAACTGATGGATTGGCCATTCCTTAGCAGTAGCTACAGCTATGAGTGTTCTTACTGATGTGAACTTTGCAACTGGTGAGAAGGTCTCCTTGTAATCTTTGCCCTCCACTTGATTATACCCTTTTGCCACCAATCTTGCCTTATATCTTTCCACTGTGCCATCTTGCCTGAACTTCACTTTGTACACCCATTTTGACCCAATAGCCTTTTTCCCTGGAGGTAATGGAATCAGTTTCCAAGTGTGATTGTTCTCCAAAGCTGTTACTTCCTTTGCCATAGCTTCTTGCCAACTAGGATGTGTTTTGGCTTGATTATAAGTCTGAGGTTCAGGTATTTTTATGACATTGAATAAGGATGCTATATATGAAGGAGAGAAGGCAGTCAGATCACAATGATAGGCTAGAAAGGATTTAGAAAGAGTAGGATTTTTAGGATAATTTGGGCAAACATAATCTTGGAATTTTGTAGGAGGCTTAGAAACTCTTTCTGATCTTCTAGGCTGTATGTCTGGCAATACTTGTGGTGTAGAAACTATATTAGAATCTAATGATTGATTTAATATAGGATCTAGTGTTTCTGTTTGGATAATAGGCTCAGGATGTGTTTCAATATTGGGAATAGCATCTGTTACCTCTATATCTTCTGCATCTGAAAGTGCTGGATTTACAAGAGGTAAAACATCTGTGGGATTATCTGGTACTGGCTCTATTTGTACTAAAGCTTTCATCTGAAATGGCAAAATATGCTCTTGAAAAATCACATCCCTGCTAGCAAATACAATTCGAGACTCCAAATCAAACAACTTATATCCTTTCTGTGCATCAACATATCCAATCAACACACACTTTCTGCTCTTAGGCTCTAGCTTATCTTTGTCTTTCCTTTGCTTTAAAGCATAACATAAGCAACCAAATATTCTTAGCCAAGAATAATCTGGTTTGATTCCCTGTAACACCTCATGAGGAGTCTTCCATTCTAAGATTGTTGTTGGCATTCTGTTAATCAAGAAAGTAGTTGTTAGTATACAATCTCCCCAAAACAACATTGGCAAATTAGCATAAATTTTCAAAGATCTGGCTGTCTCCAAGAGATGCCTATGCTTCCTCTCAACTTTGCCGTTTTGCTGGGGGTTATCTGGTATGCTTCTTTGCAACAATATCCCTTTACTAGTAAAAAATTGTGAACATTTAGAATTCACAAATTATGTGCCATTTTCACTTCGAAAAATCTTGATCACTACCCCATACTGAGTTGAAACCATGTGCACAAAATCAACTAATATCTTAAACACTTGTGTCTTGTCCTGAAGCAAGAAAAATTCACACTCTCCATAGATTGTGCTTTCACACTCTCCATAGATTGTGCTTCAAAATTTTTTTATCCCTCACATAGTGGCAGTCAACTTCTATGATGCAACAAATTCACACTCTCCATAGATTGTGCTTTCACAGGTGCACAATTATTACATCTAGAAATCAAACTAGACTCAAATTCTGGAAGAAGGAGTTGTGTGGGAGATAGCAGATACAACCCTGAGGCTTCCTTTCCCATAGCCTCCACATTCTTAGTCAAAAGATCCTGAAAGAAACATACATCACTGTCAAAAATAGCCCTCATACCAGTATCATGTAGCAACCTCTTGACTGACAACAAACTATGCTTGAAATCTGGCACAAGCAAAACATTTCTGAGCACTAACTTTTCAGATAACTGAACATTACCACAAATGCTGATTTCTTTCTTTGAGCCATTAGGAAGACCAACAAAGATTGGATTAAGAAGCTTCTTATAAGAAGAGAATAAAGAAATATCATATGTCATATGATATGAGGCACCAGAATCTATAATCCACATAGACTTGAAATTGCTTCTACAAATTTTAGAAACATTGGAAGATAAAGCAATACCTGTAAAATCCATTTTGCCATTACCAGACTGCCCTTGCATTACCTTCAAAACTTCATTGCACACTGCATTAATCAAAGCCTGAGTATTCTGTGCCTCTGAGCCACTTTCTTCAAAAGGTGTATCTATCCCACCATTAGTGCTAACTGAAGCAGCCATTTTGCCATTCTCATCACCTCTAGCACCCTTGTACCACTCAGGGAAGCCAACCAGCTTGAAGCATTGCTCACGAAGATGACCTTTCTTGTGGCAAAAAGTGCACTTCAACTGATCTTTAGATGCATTTCTTTTGTCAGACCCTTTCCAAGAACCTCCATTTTGTGATCCTGAGGAAGAATCATTCCTTCTACTCCCATTATGTTGATAACTTGAACTAGATGACCTACTAGCATGTAAAGCTGTAGATTCTTGTTCAAGATTCATCAATCCAGACATAGATTTCTGCTTCTCAGATTGTTGAACAAGATAAAACACCTTGTTTAGAGTGGGCATTGGATCAGCAGACAGAACATGATCTCGAACACTATCAAAACTGTCATTCAAGCCCATCGAGAATTGCATCAATTGATCTCTAGCATTCCTATCAGCAAACTTAGCCACTAAATCACAAGCACAATGACGAATACCACCACAACAACATTCAGGCAAACCTTCAAGTGCAAAAATCTCATCCCAGATTTTCTTTAACTTTCCAAAATACTCAGCCACAGAAGCATTACCCTGGGAAACTGAATTAAGACTTCTCTTTAATTGAAAAAGTAAAGGTCCATTGCTCTGTCCATACCTCTCAATTATCTCATTCCAGAGTTGCTTGGCCGAATTCACGAACATGAAGCTTTCACTGATTGACGCCTCCATCGAATTGATCAACCAACATCTCACCATATAGTCGCATTTGATCCATCGATCAAACGCCTCCGATCCATTCTGAGGCCTCCCCACAGAGCCATCAAGAAACCCTAGTTTACTTTTTGCTCCCAGTGCCATGGTCACTCCTCTGCTCCAAGCGAGGAAGTTCAATCCATTGAACTTGAGACCTATCAGCTGTGCACCAGGATTGTCCGAATTGGACAATCGGAGAGGATCGCTCGACGCAAAATCCCCAATTCTTGAGCCTTCTTCTTGATTGGCTCGTTCCATTGCGATTCACTCACAATTCTCTTCTACGAGACGAAGAACACACACAAATCACTCAACGATCGTTACGCTACGCTCTGATACCATATGAACAATCTGAATATCATTCAGATTGTCAATTACAGAAGAGAGAAGAAGCAAGATTGGAGGAGATGATTGAAATTGTATTCAAGTGAATGATTTCTGTTACAACAGAAACATGTCGTTATATAGACATGTTGAGTAAAAGACTAAAGTACCCTTACATATCTCACATATTACAATATAATCTTCATAGAAATTCAGACACAAAATTTGCATCACTTTACAAAACATGCAGAAGACGCTTTATTTATAAAGCTCCCGACCTTCTCGTCTGTATTTCTTCGTAAACCTTCGAGGAGATGCTTTCTGCGTACAACTCTCGACCTTCTCTTATGCATTTCTTCGTAAACCTTATAGAAAAGGTGTTTCGCAGTTCTTGCCCTTCCAGACCACGCTTTCTGCATCTCTCAGGTATTTCGTAGTTCTCACCCTTCTTTATATTATTTCATTAGTATTTCGTAGTTCTTGGTAGATTAGGGCTTTAGTAAATGCGAGAACTGCGTTTTAATTAACTTCTTTCTTTAGAGGGGAAAATGGTCTAGCGAGTTGATTGATGAGATTCAGAGAAGAAACGCCCTAGTGAGTTGTTGATTGATGAGATTCAGAGAAAAAAATGGCCTAACGAGGTTATTGATTGATGAGATTCAGAGAAGAAAACGACATAGTGAGTTGAGTGGTGAAATTCAGAGGGGAAAACAGCCATGCGAGTTGATTGATTAGTTCATGGATCAGATGCTAGGAGGCGTTGATTTTTGTTATAGAGAACTTGCATTTTAACAAAGGCGTTTAAGTGGTAGGCATCTTATTTCCTTATCCACATATCCGGAGTAAAGGACAATATACATCCTTTTCTTCCGCCTTTGTTGATATTGTTTCTAAACTCGATACTGAGTTTACCAGAACTCTCACCTTGGTATGCCGTTTTTTTTTGTTTTTTAAACGGGTATGATATTACTTTCTACATACTCCCTTTGTTTCTCAATGTTGGACGTTTGAGAAAGTTTCACGAGTATTAAGGACAATCGTTAATTAGTGGCAGAAGTTGATATAAAACGACAGAAGTTAATTATTTGTAATTCTCATACAATTTAATGACCAAAAACTAGTAAAAGCAAAGTCCCTCAATTGGTCTTTTCTACTTCAAGTCAATTACTTGTAATTCCCAAAATCTTGAAAGTTGAAAGGGAGGATTTTTTTTTTTCTGAAACGACCTATATATTGAAAACCCATTATTTGCCTTAAACGCCTAACAATTTTTTAACAGATGGAGTATTTAGAGATTTTATTTTTGGCAAGTTTGATCATTTTACCGTTGTAGGGACTATGTCATGCAGACATCATGTCTTTTACAAACTAAGAGCATTTACAATGGAGAAATCCAAATTGAGTTTCTTAAATTAAATTTCAGTTTTCTCTCTCCGTAACATCAGCATAAGAAACTCCATCTTATTTTATCTCACAACCCAAATACCCAATTTAAGGTTTCTTAACTTGTCATGCTTACATCATTTTTAGTTCACATAAATATACTAACAAATATTTATCAAATTAAAAACCTAAATAATAAAATGTAATGAGTGATTTATTGTACTTGTTTGATATATTACCTAAAATTGAAATAGGATAGAAAATGTTATCACAATTAATGTAGTATTAGTTATTACGTGAAAATAAAAAAATATTTAAATAAAAACTATCACTCTATATAATATTAAAACAATCTAACTCAAATTATTTCCAAAAATTTTTATTAATATTGTTCGAACATTAGAATATTACAAATCCACCACAAACATTAAACAAGAGAACATAACCAAGAAACAATACATAATGTGATGTATATCACACCATAAGTGTTCTATCCAAAATTTTGCCAAATGTTTTCTACCAAATCAGCCTTAAGACGTCCGTTGGTTACTCTATCATGAACACGTGTTCGATTTCGAATGTAAGTCTCCATATCATTAACTCTTTCTCTCGCGTACGTCCAGTTTGATCCGTCCTCGGACCTGATCTCAGCCCCATCCCACTATGATGGATCGTAATAATTAGCATATGTATCACGTTCATCTTCTACAATCATATTATGCAATATAATGCATGCTTTCATGACTTTGCCAATAAGATGAGGGCCCCACAAGTTACATGGTTGGCGTACTATAGCAAATCGAGCTTGTAGAACGTCAAATGCTCGTTCGACGTCTTTTCTGACAGATTCTTGATGTTGAGCAAATAATTGTGCTTTAGGGCCTTGAGGCAGACTAATGGATTGAATAGATGTTTCCCATGGTGGATAAATCCATCCGTAAGATAATAACCCATATTATAGTTGTGATTGTTGACCGTGAATTGAACAGGTGGAGCTCTATCCTCAAATATATCATCGAATACTGGAGATCGATCAAGAACATTAATATCATTACACGTATCTGGAGTTCCAAAAAATGCATGTCAAAACCACAAATCACTTGAGGCAACAACTTCAAGGATAATGGTAGGTTTCTTGTAACGTCCGCTAGCATATTGACCTTGCCAAGCTACTGGGCAGTTTTTCCACTCCCAGTGCATGCAATCTATGCTCCCTAGCATTCCAGGAAATCCTCTTTGCTCTCCTATGTGAAGTAACCTTTGTATGTCTGCTTCATTTGGTTTCCTCAAATATTCTTCACCAAAAAGGGATATCACTCCTTCCACAAACGCCTCCAAGCATCGCCTTGTGGTAGTTTCTCCAATTCGAACGTACTCATCAACTTCATCTGTTACAACCCCATATGATAGCACGCAAAGAGCAGCTGTAAAGTATGGATTAACCGTAGAAAATTGATTCATAGGCATACCGTGAAATGGAGGTTTAAATCCTTGAAACAGAGCTCAAAATCCTTGAAATTGATGCAAGTCACCTTGAAATGGAGGACGATAATTAGTTTCATTTCCCGTCAAAAACTCCATAAACGAGAAATTACCAAATGAAGATTGATTATGTGAAGAAGGGAAATTATTTTGATTCATGGTAGAGGAGAACGATGGAGAAAAATTTAGATGAGAAAAAGACAATGTATGAGGAAGAAAGGGTGTGATGGATGTTGTGATTACATGTCTACTTCTCTATTTATAGAAGAAGTAAAACATACCCAACAATAAAATATATTAATAAGCTTATATTCTAATAGTAATAGTAATAGTAAATTATTTTATCATTAATGATTAATAAATTTTATCATTATTGATCAATTAATTTTAGTAAGACTAAAATATATATGTACATAAAAATGCATACACTATTATTGATAAATCCAATTTGAAGATCATGTAAAAAATGATAAAATAACAAAATAACAAAATAAAACTATTTATGAGTTGGCAAAAAAGTTGGTAAAATAAAGTTGGTAGAAAAGTTGGTACAAAAAGTTGGTAAAAAAGTTTGTAAATTTTGGTGAATGAATCAATGAAGTGTACGGTGTACTCGTATGGGTAGAGAAATAGAGTCATTTGTAGAAAAAGTGGATAGAGAAAGTGAATAGAGAAATTAATTAAAGTGTGTTTTTTATTTTTCCTCTCTCTTTAGTTTCTTACTAGAGAAACCCAACAAGTATCAAGAAGAGTTTCTCCTGACATTTTCTGTCACATATTTAAATATTCTTTTATTTTTTAGCTTTAGAAAACCTATGGGATCACCGACTGTCTCTCACCCCTCGTAATGTATTTTGCTTGTAACACTTCATATCTATCTTACCACAATCATTATTCAATTTCCCAACTTTTCTCTCTCACGGGTATTACGTTTCTCTCATCTTCTCTTCTATGTTGTGGTGTTCTTGCTAACTACACATGCAATTGTTTTGTACCCAATGCAACTAACACCTTTTCTTTTGCAGAAATGATGAGCACATTGCATATCGTTCTTCACTCTAATGGTCTTGCATGAAAAAAATAGAGATGGACCTATTTTTTGAAGGAGTGGTCGAGAGGAAGACGATTCCCCCGAGCTTGTTTGCGTTGTCTGAAAAAGTGAAGACACAAGATGCATTGATGTGCAAAGTCTTCTACCGGGCCACAACAGTGCTGAAGAAGAAGGAGATCATGTCGGAGCCTCTTGAGAAAGTTGAAGGAGGAGAGCTAGTGAATGGCGACATTGGGACGAAAACACTGCTCACGATCGAGAGTTTATTCCCTTATCAACATATCCGGAGTCAGACTCCAAGCTACCATGAATGTTGATATTGTTTCTAAACTCAGTACTAAGTTTACCAGAATGGCAACATTACTATAATATTGTGAGAATTACCATCAAAGCTTTTCGTTCTCTGACTGACTTCATATTTCCATATCTAGGTGGCAGCATCATTGAATTCCTATGAGTGCTACCTCTTGAAAACTAGAACTTCCATCTTCATTTGGCAAGGAAACCAAAGTTCTTTTGAACTTCAATCTTCCTTTTCTTTTCACACTCAATGATGTTGTAACCTTGGTTCCCCATAGTTCCATCACACTCTTTTTTGAGGAATCCATTGGTACTTGTCCTTGGTTTGATAAGGATAATTGTTTTTCTTTCCAGAGTCTTACGCGGAGCACCATGTTCCATGTTCAAAGGGAGCACAAGGCTTATTAGTCTTAAAGGTATTTTCCAGAACTAGTCAGAAGCTCATTTTTGCAATTTGTCGTCTGCAAAGCTAAGTTAATTCTCTCAATTTTAGCATGAAGTTGATTGGATACTTGTTCAATATCAGTGTGGGCATTGCACAAAGGGTCTGTGGGATTTCTAGGGAGGTAGCTTAAACCTCTACTAGGTTTCACAAACATAATTTGAGTCACAATCTTTTCATGAATGCATTCAGATAAAGAATCAAGTTTTTCATGAATGCATTCAGATAAAGAAACTCGAAGAGGAACTACTGTATAGATTCAAATTTTCATGCAAATCACATGTAGGGCACAAAACATGAGAAACATTGGCAGAATTAGAAGCGTATTCATACTTCTTACACCACATACATTTTCATTAGTCAAGCAAGAAATTTCTTCTTCATTTTCAGCAAGTTTTTCTGTAAGATCATTATTTTCTTTGCTAAGGGAATTATGAGTTTAATAAGTTTTTTCTTATCATATTTAGCAAGAGTTTCAGTGAGATCAAAAGTAGAATTTACCTCAGGTTTTGTAGACTCTATCTCGGATTGAGCCATAAGACAAACATCTTCAGTTCCCCTTCAGATTTTGGAGACATAATCTTCATTTTATCCATTAGACATATTTCAGAAGAACTAACATCGAATTCCCCATCAGAGTTAGTGTCTCCCCATGTAGAAGTTGCTACAAGATCCTTCTTCTTCTGAGAGACTTTTTTCTTTTTCCTCATTGTTAGGACATTTGCTTCCACAATTGGAAGTGACTGGGCTTCAGCACGTAAGGCTTGTTGGGGGAGGCAGTTTGGGTTTACTTGAGAGAGACATCTTGATAACCTGCTAAGTTAACACACAATCTAGAGCCTTGAATCTGTTACCAATTGCAGGATATGTATGTTAGAACAAAGAGAACTGATACACTTATGTGTTCAATTCCTAGGCACATCGAAAACAAGCAAACAATTTCTAGGTGAAACTTTGTATAACGAACTAGTTATCTTTGGATGAAAACCACCAATCTTTCGAGGATTAAAAGTCTACTTGTATATTTAAGTTGTAGTTTAGAGATGAACAATAGATTAAAATCTTCTTTCTAAAACATAATTTAATTCCTACAAAAAACACACAGATCAATAACACGAGACTTACTTGACGTTATTAAGCAAAAACACATTTTTCTTTTCTTATCAGATGCACTAGTCAAAATTCTCAAAATATATGGGGGTTAAGGCGTGTCTCCATGTGTATTTATACAAGCAAAATCACAAGTAAAGATCTCAATTACTGATATTACTTTAACAAATCTTCATTCCACAAATAAACATTTATCACGTTTTACGAGTTCATAAAATAAACTAAGAACTTCTAGAATGATAATAGATAAGATATCTTCACAAAATCTTCAAGTCGTTCTTGTACACTTGTACACACATTAAATCTTCTTCAAAAGATAAACGAAATCGAATTCACCCAAACATGTTTTTGACCAAGAAAAATATAATAGGATGACTTTTTGGCAAGCGGAAAGTGAATCTACATGATTAATTCACATGTATCAAATACTCCCTCCATTTCAAAATAGATGTCATTCTAGACTTTCAATTTTGTTTCAAAATATTTGTCATTATAGGATTTCAAGACAATTAATATCATGAAAATCAGAAATTTGTGTATTGAAATTTGATATTGTTGATTTTCTCGACTCATGCTTTGGTTGTAAAAGGAGGTGAATGTTTATTTTGAGAAAATGTTAACTTTTCAAAACATAATTAATCATTTTCTTAATATGTGTGAAAAACTCTAGAATCTACTATATAATTACTAAAGCAAATCCCCTTACTTCCACCCCAGCTATGCCACGTGTCAAGAAGGTTTTTCAGCCTATCCACCTGTCTGTCACGTGTCCTCACGCCATTCGTTGTATTTTGCTTTTTTTTTCCAGAAAATTTTAGTGCTTAACAACTGTATATTTGCTGTATATTTGCATATCTTCACAGTTGTACGTTATTTTTGGTAAAATTTTATGAACAGACGCGTGAATGCTATTTTCATTCAAAAAAATATAACTGAATGCTATACTCCGTACAATTTTATGAACCAATTGCTCTAAAATGCTATAAACCTGTAATGCAAAAAAATATAACTGAAAAAATTAGAACTGAAGACATTATTACATTTTAACCTAGATGAAGACTTCATATGAACCTATATAAATTACACAAATATGAAACCTCACAGCCAAAAACATTATTACACTTATTTCTGCATAACAAAACTGAACCCAAAATAAAAGGCAAGACAACTGCCCAGAACTTGTCAGTCCTCTACAAGCTGTAGTTTCCAAACCTTGCCATCATTAGAATTTGCCAGCCCAGAAAATCTGTAAAGTAAGAAAATCTGTAATTACTGCATTCCAACAACCCAGAAAATCTGTAAAGCAAGAAAAGGAAAGACAACTCAAAAAAATGTACACAATCTGCAAGCTGTATTACTGCATTACTGCATTTACCTAAAAGATTTTGAACACCTTTAAAACCGTACACAATCTGCAAAGCAAGAAAAGGAAAGACAACTCAATAAAATGTACACAATCTGCAAGCTGTATAAACAAGGATATATATATCATACATGAATCGAAGCATATAAAATTATCTTTTACCTAAATTATGCCAATTTTGTTCCAGAAATAAGAGGCAGCAGTATTATGCACAAAATGAGTTATCTTTTACCTAAATTATGCCAATTTTGTTCCATAAATAAGAGGCAGCAGTATTATGCACAAAATGAAACCCTAAAGTTTCATTATAAAATTGACGTTCTTCCCTATTCTCATCTTCCTATCATAAACCTACAGTCATTCTTCCTATCATACACCATGGATAATATTCAACGTATTATCGATATTACATCTTCAAAACACACTCTTACTATGAATGTTAGATGCATAAGAATGTTCAAAGTTCCTATGAAGGCAGATCCCTCTAAATTCTCCACCACCAACATAATTTTCATGGATGAAACGGTATATATATTATTTCAATCCTGTTTTATTGTTTCTATATTTCTCTATCTAACTATACCTAATCTTATATTCAGGAAGAACGAATCCATGCAGTGATAAAGGAGTCTTTGATGACCAACTTTCCACAATTAAAAGAAGGAGAAGCTTTTCTAATCTCAAAATATGGAGTTGCGATGTACGATACAGAGTACAAATATACAAATCACAAATTCAAGCTACTGTTTTCACGCTTTACAATAGTAAAGCCCTGCATGACTGAAGATATTCCTACTCATGACTTTAAATTCATAGATTTTGAGAAAGTGTATGATAATTCAGTACATGAGAATACCCATTATGGTTAGTATTATAAACTAAATCAACACATTTTTGCAAGAGTTATTCTCATACCTAACTGATCTGTTGTTATTTTTATTTATTGTTTCAGATCTTATTGGGTTGTTGGCTGGAATTGGAGATATTGTCAATTGGTCTGCAAAAAAACCTGATGGAAAAAGGCTATTCTTGAAGTTAATGGATACTATTACTAGGTATATTTTGGATTAATATACTGCAGATCTACAGTTTTAACTTCAACTGCAGAAACATGAAGCAGTTTATGAATACCCAACGAAATCTGTAAAATGTTTTTGCAGTTTTAAGTGTTGAGCCATTTAATATATTATTCAGATCCACAGTTTCTGCAGTTGAATGATTATTCTTACAACCCATATATTTTAAAATTCATTTTCTGCTCAATTTTTTTATAGGAACAATACAGTAGACATTACACTCTGGGATGCTTATGCTGAGATGTGTCGACCCCTACTCGAATTATCACTTGAGAATAAGAAGATTGTATTAGTCATTCAATTTGCACGACTATCAAAATGGAATAATGAGCCTAATTTCTCAAATGGTTATGATGGAACTAGACTATTTCTAGATGATGACTCAATTGCAGAAATTTCAGATTTCAAGAAGAGGTAAACAAACATTCGAATTTTATCTATGTAAAACTATTTATTTTTATACTATTTATGTGCAGAAAAATAGTAAAAATGTTATCTAATCCTTTTATATATTAGAAACTGATACTATTTGATATTGATATGCAGAAAAATATTAGAACTAAACTATGTTCTTTAATTCTTTCATACAGTTTCAAAGAAATAGAAGGGCTACCAGTTGAGAATATTGTTCAGCTTTCAAATGAGGCTTCAAACTTACCGGCTGAAATTTTCCTAAAGGCCAATGATAGGAGAACATTGGAAGATCTTCATGAGCATCTATTTGAAAATAAAACTGTAAGCTGTAAAAAAATTATTTCCAATGAATTTTTACAATTATTAATTTTGAATTATTTTATAGGTACTGAGAGCTGTCACAGTTGCCACCATAGAACATATTGATAATCCTACTGGTTGGTACTATAACTCATCCAAAAAGTGAAAGAGTAAAGTTAAACCGGGCTCAGAGGATAATCACTGGTGCAAGAAATGTGAAAAATAGTCACTTTTCCAATACCTAGGTTTGCAATACAGGTTTCAGTAATTGATGGAACAGGAAACGGTCAATTAACAATTTTTGATAAAGAAGCTTCACAAATCGTACAGAAAAGTGTTACTGACATTCTGGAATTAAGAAAAGAGGTGATTTTATTGCCTTTTGCTAATATATACAATCTTGAACTTCTCTAATATTTTTATATCCTATTTACAGGAAGACGATGATAATGAGATTCCTGAAGAATTGAAGATATTCTTAAACATGAAATTTCTTTTCAAGGTTCTCATTTTTGAATACAATATACTTAACCTACCAATGGCATCACCATATACTGTGACACACATCTCAAGTGATGCACATTTGATTGAAAAGTTTGAGACCTTATCATTACATTCTGAGGTAATATTACTTAACCTACCAATTCATAAGTTTATTATTTATGTCAAATCAATTCATTATTTATTTTAAATCAATTACTTATTAGAAATTTTTTTTATTTAGGAAAATGAGGAAACTACAATTACTGACATTGATGTGATATCAAAATCATCAAAAACTTCTTCTAATGACATGAGTACCCCATCAAAAAGATCATTTATGTCCATTGATGATGAACCAAGTTCTAGCAAACATGAGGAGGGGAGTATTCATCAACTAAGAAGCAGCTCATAGAAGTTAAAAAGGAAAAGATGGACGAGAAGGAGAAGAAGGAATAGATGGCCAAATTATTTTCAGTTTTTTAGAGGATTTTTAGCACTTTTGGTTTTTCAATAATTAGTTTTTAAGATTATTATACCCTATCATGCAAGGATTAAGTGTTTTCAGTAAGACCATTCCAGATTAATGCTATACTTTTCAGTTTTTCTTTATCTATATCCAATCTGCTTATCATGCAAAGTATCTATATCTAATCTTCTTATCATGCAACATCATTCCATTTTATCTTTAATGTTTTAAAAAAGTAATTGATTTATAATTAATTTCAGCAGCAAACTTACTTGGTTGATGAATACATTACTTGCTCCCCTTGATGAATACATTACTTGTTCCCCTTTAGATGATCTTCCTCTGAAGTCTAAGCAATCTGCAACCCACCAACAGTCCCCTCTGCATATTGAAATTTATAAGTTAACAAATTCAATATATAGTGATACTCTTTAAAAAAATTAATGCAGTAACAAATTCATTAGAACAAAGCTTTGGGTAAGCTTGCTTTTATTAAGGTTTCTGTACTCCTGAAGAGTTGTTAAGTTCTATTACATAAAATGTTCATGTTATAGGAAATATGAAAATTATGTTCATGCTATAGAATGAAAATTACGAAATTATAATGGGAGCAGCCTATCCATGGGCTTTTTTTTTTGTTACAATTTAAAGGATCATTTTAAACAGTTTAACAGATTATTGCAGAATTACGAAATTAGGTTAATTAAAATATAAATACAGACAGTCCATATAAAATAAGGAGTCATTTATGGTTTCTTACTCAATGCTTGAAGAGGGAAAAGTTTTTCTAATGCTTTCACTAGATAAAATATGTCATCTGCAAACTTGCAGATGACACACCCAAGCCAAAAGTCTTTTTTATATTATAAATGTAATGCAACCTATAACATTGTTTTATTTCTTTCTTTCTAATGCTTTCTTTCTAATGTTTTTCTTTCATCCAGATAAAGATATGCCTAGCATATCCACAGAAAAGCAAGAATTAAGTCCTGAAAAATAATGCCTACATTTTTTATGAATCCAATACATGCAATAGTTTAGAAGACAATAAAACAAACTCAAATGTACACATTAATCTTAGCCAACAATTTTTTTTTTACAGAGAATGCCAACCTTGTATTTCTTGCATACTGCAACTATCTCTGCAAGTTTGCAGGGTTCTCCCTCCATACAATATATTCCAGATAAAGATATGCCTAGCATATCCACATAAAAGCAAGAATTAAGTCCTGAAAAATAGCTCAATGCCTACATTTTTTATGAATCCAATACATGCAATAGTTTTCAGCCTGCATAGAATTGAAAATGCCTATGTTATTATATACATGTTTGTTTTAGCTTGCTTGCTTTCTTTATTTCTCTTCCCTTAAGAATGAAAAGTGTGGAGAATTGTTGTGATTTAGACTAACTATTGGTACAAACTGCATAGAATTGAAAATGCCTATGTTATATACAAAAGTTCAAAAGAATATTTGTTTTAGCTTGCTTTCTTTATTTCTCTTCCCTTATGAATGAAAAGTGTGGAGAGTTGTTGTGATCTAGACTAACTATTGGTACAAACGGCTGAATACACAAAAAAAAGGGAACATAAAAAGATCCCCTACATATTCCTGTTTTATATTTAGTAGATTATAGCATAGTTTAGTTTCTTAAACAATAAAGAAAACTGAAAGCAGAAACAAGCAGAAAATGCAGATGTAATCATGCTAAGTTTTCTTACAATGCAACGTTACTAAACTATTTTATCAAATTGAAGGATATAGTTTACTCCAGATTGATACAAATAATTAGCATCAACTACACTCAAGACTTAATTAATTTTTTTTTGTTTACTATGGCTATGAAAATATAAAACTATGCAGCAAAATGTAAAACAGACTAAAAATAATCTAGACCTTGCACCAACAAACATAAATAGACTTATTACAAAAAACATATGACATAGGAATTTGAACAATTAAATTAACATAAAAATGAATTTGTTAAATTTAATGAAAATGGAAATAGAGCTAACCCTCTAAATTATGTTCTCTCTCATTTAGTATTTTCCTCTCTAAAGTGTGAACAATTGCTGCTCGCCACAATTCTTTGGATGTCTTCTCCAATACCTATGCAGTCCAAATTCAGACAAACAAATAATTAGTAAAACATATTGGTTAATGATAGACTAACGAAGATTTCTATATGGCGACAACATTGCTGAGTCCCAATATCCAAGGGTGTGCAGAATCAAGACTCACTACTGTAACTGTAATTCCTTAAAATGAAATAATCCTATGTTATTTTTAGTAAAGATGCAAGGTGAAAGCAATGCAGCTGAAGTTGCAACTCTTAAATTAATAAAGTTTATTTTTTTCAAAATCCAACTCATCAACAAGGATATTAACCTGCATAACTTAATAAGTTTTAAGTCTAATAGCTAAAAGGACAACATAGACTTATACGAATGAAAGCTCAACATTTAAAAATAATAATTAAAGGTTATGGAACATGATAGGTAATTCCTTATATAAATAACAAAACAAACAAGATCTCTGCCATATAATTTATTACATTGCCTATGAGAGATTTCACCCCTGAATTGCCAACTTTTAACACAACCTTCATTCATAAGCATGACTGATTGTTAGAACTGTCTAATTATAAAGCAAATATCAAACATAATTCATGCCCTAAAAAAGTAGATAAATAAGCATGAACTTACATTTTTAGCATGAGACTGAAGTCTGAATACTACTATAACTTTTCTTCTCAAACTTCCATGTTGGCAGTTGGTAACCCTCTTGGTTTGGGAGGACATCCAAAACTATTGCAAAAAGACCATTACCAGCAGCTCTACTGCCCTGATCATTCAACAAAGTAGAAGACTTTAGATAAAGTTACTTCAATAGTTTTGATCTCAAACTGATGTTATTTATTAACTTCTTTCATGTTTAACTTTCATCTCCATCAACATATTTATTAAATGAAACAACTATACCAGTTTGTAAAAAGCGAAATTGATCTCTCTCATCTAAAAAATATATTAAATTACTATATGAACAACCACAAGCATAGAATCCACAAGACAAATATTAACAAAGCACATTTGGACAATTAAGTTAGTATCCAAAGAATAATTAATCTACGTACCAAACAGGCCATCAAAATCAAATTTAAAGCCTGATTGAGCATCAGAAGTGCTCTTGATTGAGCATTTAAAGCCTGCAAAAACCGCATCATCATATTATTAAAAACACAACAAGGAAACATTTATATATAGTTATTACATGGAGTACATAATTTCGTCCATAATCAGAAGAAAGGAAAGTGTATTTTTATATATATTTTTCAAAGCTAGAATTTTTCATCAGTATAACAAAACCTAGCACAAATTAAGAAAATCAACTTAAACATAATTGATGCAATCTTAATTCTGAAAGAAAAAAAGGCTCACCAGACCACCCCCATCATCATCATCATCAAAATCTGCAGTAGTTGTTCCAGCTTCTTGACTTCTCACATGTTCGGTAACGGATGAAACCTGAGAACAATGTAATCGTGTCATTCGTGTGAACAAATAAAGATAACTCGACAAGAAATTCTAAAAGAAACATGAGCAGTCAAACCATTCAAGCACCCACAAATTTCAGATAGCATAATAGGCATTAATTTCTCGAACCTTGATAACTTGACCAACAATTTCCATGTTTCCGTTTAGAGATTGAGCAGCCTTTGCATTTTGACTTGAACAAACTATAAATAATTCAGAATAAGTTAATCATGCATACAAATTTTATTAACCTATGAAAGTTAATTTAGAAAGAAGGAACTCAAACTAACTTGGATAAATCGAAACCCTTTACATTGTCCAGTTTCCAGATCAAGTAGTAACTGCACAAGTTCCACGGGACCAAAAGGTTTGAATATCTGACCAGAAACAACAACAAGAATTAGGGTAAAATTAGGGCTCAGATCTGAAATTTGACAGCCACGTAGTGTCAAAATTAACCAATAACAAAATTCTCCCAAGATGCTTAGACCTTAAAATACCGGAGTAGGCTAGAAAGTAACCTCAATCTGTGGAGGAATCACGAAGGCCGCCATGGGTGTGTGGTGGTGATGCGAGGTTTCTACATGCAGTTAGAAGGACGGAGGCGACGCGACGACGGTTTGAAGGAGGGAGGAGAATATTTGCCCTCTTTGAAGTGGTTGTGAACTAGGGCTTCGAGCTGGGGTTTAGTGAGAAGCTTTTGCTTCGAGAGACTTTCATCAGTGAGAAGGGAACGAATATGAGGAGTGAGCTATGGCCAGTGGAGGAAAGGCTGAGGTCGGGAGGAAGGAGGAGAGATCTATGGCGAGATCTGAAGATATTCGAGAAAGTGAGAGAAATGGAGAGTGGAGGCGCAGAGAACATAACCTATCTGATATGTTTTAGGGTTTCTTAAATGAGAGAGGAGGAGTGCATCAAAATAAAATGTGATTTTCTATATATATTTATTTTTACATAAAATAAATAATAAATAATTACCCCATCATTCCATTTAGCTTTTGTGCTACAATTGAAAAGTTGATATAGAATAATATATCGTTTGGGTTATTGTTGACACATGTATGTTTTTAAGATGTATATATAACATATGTATTTTAGTTATTTTAAATTTATGTTTTTTTTTTTATGTTATTCAGTGATTTAAGGTAGAATCATTTCAGGCAACAATATTGGCCACATAGTTTTGATTCTTCGCATGGTCATGACGCTATCAGACACTACATTCCCGTTCAAGTTTCAACGAAGACAATTTCATGTGAGTGTCTGTTTTGGTATGACAATTAACAAAAGTCAAGGTCAATCTTTGGCTAATGTTGGTTTGTATCTTCCGCGCCCTGTTTTCGCTCATGGTCAGTTTTATGTTGGAACGTCAAAAGTGACTAGAAAAAAAAGGTTTGAAGATTTTGATATGCGACAAAAACAACAAAAGATCTTATACTACAACGAATGTAGTATACAAAGAAGTTTTTAGTAATTTGTACCAGTACTAGAATGTCTTATTATATTTGTCTTTTTAGAGTTACTTTTTTTTTGTTAAAATACTTCTGTTTTGATAGTTTTAATGGGATTAAATACCCCATTATGATTTAAGGTCGTCAAGATCTTCTACTTTAATATTTTTTATCAGAGGATGTTGTCTTTCTTTCTATCATTATAATATGTCATTTAGTTATGTCAATCTAAAGGTACTACATTATTAAATAGATATTAATTTTATTTAGTTTATAAGTTATTGTTAAATAAAAAATATAAACAAATCCCGTGCAGGGCACGAGTACTGATCTAGTGACATCTATTTTGAAACGGAGGAAGTAGTAATTAAGATCATATATACCTCTATCTTCCTTCTCCTCCCAAAAGTGAATCGATTTCTTATGAACTTCGTTAATCACTTGATTTTTGTAACGAATGAGCTGAAAAATGCAAGGAAAAAAAAGGAATGTTGACAGTGGGATTTGAACCCACGCCCTTTCGGACCAGAACCTTAATCTGGCGCCTTAGACCAACTCGGCCATATCAACTTGTTGTTCTTTTGTGTTCATACTATTATATTTCTATCAACAAAAATGTCAGATTCAAGATCCGCCTTCAGATCCGCGAGACCTAGAATCTCATCAACTCGCGTGAACTTCATCGCGTCTTCTCACGACGTTCTAGACTCGAATCAGGGAAATCCGACAAAGTTCAAGCTCGGAGACCTAAAAAGAATGGCAGAATTCTATCCATGGGGATTCAATGGAGAAGTATCTTAATTGTGTGGTTGTTCATGAGGAATCGCTTCAATCAGGGTTTAGGCTTCCGATTCCGGGATTTACAAGAGAGTTTCTGAGATGGACTAAGCTTTGTCCTGCTCAATTGACACCAAATTCATGGCTGACCATCTCAGCTTATGGGATTAGGTGACATTTTTGGGGATGCAATGCTTGTTCTACATGATTGAATCTGAGGGGGTTTTCAGGCTCTACACACATGGTGAAACGAGTTGGAAGAACAAATGGTTCTTGGTGAAGAGAGGAGACGGATTCGATTTCAACTTTCCTATTCATCCTGGTGTTGGAGTGAAATTCAGGAAAGGAGTGGATGAAGTGAAGGAAATTCCGGTTGAGACGAGGGAGCTTTTAGATTCGTTGCGAAGACTTGAGCAAACGAATCCGCATTATGCTGAACTCGTGTCTTGTGAGAATCTTGAGAAAGCTGGCTCGAGACTTCCTCTGCCTAGAGAATGTGAGATAAAAATTACTGTAGTTGCTTTGAATGATCATCACCTTTTGCATATTTAGCTAACTGTTTTACTGATTTTGCAGCTAGCACCCGGCCTTCATTTAGAATTGAAGAAGATTCAAAAAAGAAAAATGCAGGATCGAGGTGTTCTCCTGGAAGAGAAGATGAAAGGCCGAGTAAAAGGAGGTTCGACATTAGAACTCCATGTTCAACTGAAGGAAGAAAATATCCACCACCACCGCCATCACGCCAATCCAATTACTTAGCATCAAGCTTTACCTTGGAAGAAGCCGATGAATTGCTTAAAAAAGCTACTATGAATGTTGATGATGTGGTTGTAGGACCAGTAATCCGCGTTTATAACAATCTGTAAAGAAATTATTAAAGAACATAATTAAGGAAGAATTATACCGAAGTGTTCTTGACGAATCTGGAGAGCGTAGAGTCGAGAAAGAATCTCTTTTCTTAATTCTGTAACGCCCCGTATATGTGACGGTTACCGGCGTTGAGAATCCCAGGATACAACTACGAATTCTTCTGGTTTGCACAATAAAAAAACAGAAGCCAAACGAACCAGTTTCTGTGTCGTACTCTCAGAGAAGAAGAAGAAGAGAAAAGAGGAGGAATGCTATGTATTTGGATCTCAGAGAATGAGAACCAGAACTCTTTTAAATAGAGTCTGAGTTTGTTAGAGGAGGAGGAGGTCTTGGAACTGACGACACCAACGAGGTGGAGGAAGTTGTGGAGTAGTGGAGAAGATCGTGGAAGCTGTTACGCTGACTCAATTGGGCGTCCCCAACGAGGCACTTCAAAACTTAAATCTGGAAGCCCAACTTCCCGATCCAGCCCACTTCAAAAAGAAAAGCTTAGCTGCTGCTTGGGCCTACGGCCCATTCCACAAGGCCACGAGCCGCGGTCACCCGAATTCGACGTGTGAGTACACTACGGCGCAGTGCTCGCGGAGACGAAGCCAACGCTCCCATAATCCGGCACAACCGGTGACCGCATCCCACCGGAAAAGTGCCCGGAAGTTCAGTCGAAATTCAGTTCCAACAGTGGCTAGACTCAGGCGTCTTTCTGATGATCGGGTCACTGCTGAATTTTCTAAAGCTGTCGCCTTGGTAAGCCAGTACCCAAAAAATGCAGATGGTTTGTCATGCATATTTTGATGATACTTACTGTTTTATATAGAGTTTCTATATCATATATGTCAAATTTTTTGTGAGAAAACAGCCTGCTTACAGCATATAAGATGTTTTTGTTCTACATTGCCATTTTTCCTCAGCAAGTGTACCATGCCAACAACCTGATTACAAGCTACGAGAAGCTGCTGTCGTCTCGTTCGGATTCTCACACAAATGAGAAGAATGAACTGAAGCATGCGTTGCTTCGCACTAAGGAATCTGCCAAGAGAAATGAAGAAATCACGCAGAAGATAATCAACAGCTTAAAAAGCATTTTGAAGAAAACCGAGGAGGAAAATGATGAGCAACGCCAAAGGATTCAAGCACTTGAAAGGGATCTGTCAAAAGCACTTAAAAAAGTTTCAGCACTTGGATCAGAAGATAGTCGAGTTCGAACCGGATTTCGAGGATGATTGTGGATATGAGATTCTTGATCCTCCACCATACTCGTCACCCTTTCGCTCGACTTCTCATTAACCTTGAATGTAAGTAGTTTCAATATAGATTGGGTCGTGTCTGATATTGTCATATTCAAGTGTCTTTTAGGCGGCATGTACAGGTTTGGAACACTAGTATTAAGAATCAGAGATTTGATGATTGTGTCCGCCACACAGTAACCAAACTGGTGTGTAAATAATCGTTCTTAGATGATTTTGCATACTTTTCTTTCGTTCAATTCAATAGATAGTATTGCTACGAGGATTAATGAACGAGATGAATAGCCTAAGCTCATACAAATTGGGCCAAAAGTGGGATGGGCCCAACTCGGTCAATAGGCCCATTTAATGCCTGAGCTGAAAAATGCAAGGAAAAAAAAGAGAGATGTTGACAGTGGGATTTGAACCCACGCCCTTTCGGACCAGAACCTTAATCTGGCGCCTTAGACCAACTCGGCCATATCAACTTGTTGATATAATTCAAGAACTCAAAGTATATAATATATAATATATTGATTTTTAACTTTTATGGTGGTTTTTTGTCATCTTAGGCTGCGTTCGGAGATAGATTTTAATATATTACAATATATTATAATCATCTTAATTTTGAAAATGGATTATGTGGTATACGAAACTGACACAAAGAAGTCTCTCGAATGACAAGACATCACAAGTTGAGTGTATCTAAGAAAATGGATTATTTGTTATACTATGCCGAACATGGATGATTAATTATAAACTATTTTAATGGATTATAAGTAATAATGGATTTGATGCCGAACAAGGCCTAACTGTGACCTGTGTATACAAGGAAGTTCAAAGAAAGTGAGTTAAGCCGCCTACTAATGATATTGAAAACTGATCATGAAATGTTTTATCTTGCGATTGGTTTAAATGTCTTTCTACAATGCGTGATTTGGTACTATCCGAGCACATCCAATCGAGCCCGAAAGTCGTTTAAAATAACATCCATGTTTGTGCAGTGAAGAAGAGAATTTTAGCTCGACATTAGTGAGCTAAATGAGGTCAATATCTTGTGGATTTTACTTTTGACATTTTGATGAACATAATGTTATTTTACATATTGCAATAGCCAAATAATACATCATCATTCATCACTGGACATTTAAACGAACCCATACATGGGAGTTGCCAAACACAGCCTTATTATCCCTCATATTATGCAGATTAGCATGTAGCATCTTCAAATGTTTCCTCCGTAAAAGTGTTTTTAAGCATGAAGTTCATACATTAGACCATACCTATCTTGAACAAGGTACCTCTGAAATAAAAAAGATCAACATATCAAAAGAGAAGCTGAAATTCCTCTTTGCTGAAGAATCTATAATGCAAAAATAGGCTTCTGTTGCAAAAACAATACCCCAGCATAAAAATCTCTTTCCTTTTTCACTAGGAGAAGAAAAATAAATGGTCCATGTCCTTCACATATGGACCCAAATTCCAAATACCTATAACAGTCACTCAAAGTTGGATTCATTTGCATAGCCAAATTGTTCAGTCATGCACAGATTGTTCCGAGATTAACTAACCTGTAGTTACTTGCAAAAACAAGAGAAGAAACTTCTGGTTTATACACGTTTTTCTTTAGAGGCATGGCTAGAACAAATAGCATCAACCGAACCTTGAACCGCCTCTTCAGTCAGCAATGTGAAAATGGTACTCTTAACATATAGAACCAGTATACGCGATTTACCCTACAACAAGTAGCATGAAATTAAATTCAATATTATAGAAGTGATTATAAATATTTACAGAGCAAATGAGTATTACCTGAAATGAATTCTTGAGAAATTTGGAGATTGGAAAATGACCATTGATTGGATATGTGCATAAAAAGGGCAAGAACTATAAATATGAAGAGTGCTATGTCATGAGTTGCATATTAGCATGAGTTGGTTGAGGAGTAGTAGGTTTAATAAGGGGTCTCAGTAGATCCATTATGTTCACAAATGATGGTCGTTTCCATGGCTCGCTGTACATAATAAAGAATTTTGAGTGAGTCGTCAAAAATAAAATAAAATAATCCATCAATCTTAGTTAAAATCTCAAGTTAAGAAAATAACATCATTGTAGACCCACTTTATCCAACATGCCTCAATTATGGCAGCAACATGAGGATTCACATCACGCGGGATGTCGAGTCTTTTTCCCCTAAATCCAACCGCTGCAACCACCTGTGACAACGGTAATAATAGCACAACAATCAAAATCAAGACGAAAAATGTCAAAGAAACTGAAGTAGTTTTGTGTATCTAGGGAAATGTACCAAATAATTTGTGTTCTTGTAATAAAATGGGTTTGTAATTTGAATTCAAAAGAAAGATCTGGAAACTGAAAAGGCCCAGAACTGATTTTTTGAGTGTATATAACTGTAAATAAATTTATGATAAAATAAAGTGGTAAACAAGTTCTTTTTTTTTAAAGCTTTATAGACAAAAAAAGTCATTATAAATATATGCACCAAACAAAGACATTAATATTTTTGGTGTTCAGGACATGTCTTAATTTTTTTGCTGTTCACTGTGAACAAATTTTTTATACAGAGGTGTACAGCAGATGAAGGTATGTAAGAGCTAAGCAGACAAACCTGTGCAGGATTCAAGTTACCCCAAGGTTGCTGCATAGTTGCAATCTCCCATAATATGACACCAAAGCTGTAAACATCCGATTTCTCATTTGATGGTTCATCTCGGAGAACTTCAGGAGCCATCCACTCAGGCTGAAGTTTACCTTGTGTCAGTAGCAGTATATAAAAAGATAACAAATATAAGAAATAATCAACTTTCAACACTTACAGTCCCAGCTGCTGTCTTAGACGACAAAAATGTGTTTGCCTTGAGTCGAGATAGACCAAAATCACATACCTGAAAAAAACAATCACCAAGTGATTGGCCAAATGAAATTATTGAGTCATACCAAGAAACAAGTAAATGCGGTTTTCAAACTAAAAATGTGTCCATAATGTTATGAGACAATGTACCCCATACCCATTGGAAGTAACAATAATTTCTTTTTGTAGAAAGAAAGGCGGCACTAGACAATAACAATAATGTCTCTAAAATACATAAACTAATAGGCTATCGTGTTGATCAGGTAGTTATTTCAGATCTTCTATTTGTAATAAAAAAGACATTGTTAAAAATATTAGTCAATGCCACTATACATATTGTTGTGGATATGCCATAGAATCGTGAAATTAAAATAAAGTCCAGAGTGAAGTTTTAAAAATTAATTTTTACCTTCACAGTATATTTTTTGTCCACCAGCAGATTAGGAGACTTGAGATCCCGATGTACAATAGGAGGATTGCGCTTGTGAAGATAGTTCATTCCCTTAGCCTGTAGATCAAGTGACAACTCGATTTAACAAAGTTAATGAAAAGTGATGGAGCTAAAAATGAGAACATATAGCTGATTTATAAGAAGGAGCAACTTTCTTACCACATCATAAGCCATACTTAGTCGGCGTCTCTCATCCAACACTTCCTTAGCACCACTTCTGTGCAAGAGTCTAAATAAACTACCCCTGTAGTTAAAATAAAACCAACAAATTAGGAAACTGAATCTAATGGGTGCAAAACTGCAAAATCAATATTCAAAAGATGTTGATATAGTAAAAGCATCACCAACCTTGATAAATATTCTGTCACTATTGATAAGTTAGGCGGCTGGGTAACAGCCCCCATGAATAAAACGATATTTGGATGCCGCAAGGTTTTCATTATTGCCACCTAATAGAATTTTGGTGAAAGTTATTAGGTGTTGATGGTATATGTGATGAAAGTGAAAACCAGTATCTTATATTCTTATCATAAAACACAAATTCAGAAGCCAGATAAGCCATACCTCTCTCAAAAATTCATTGACACGTTCTGGATGATAATCTTGTTCCATTAGGATTTTCACAGCAACTTCCTGCAAAAGAGTAGAGTATCTTATTTTAGAGAGTCCTACCACCATGACAACTTAGTTTCTAGTTGGATTTTGCATGCGATAGAAAGATGATTTATACACTAATCGTACAGATTAGCCTAAACTGCTGGTTGTTTCAGGTGCAGACATATATAAAATGTTGGACCAAACATTTGACCAACCTAACCGATCAAATATGATAAGAATATTAAAGAAAACAGCATCTACAATACAGAAAACAAGTTTTGAAAATATGATAGGTATAGATAGTCTCAAGAATATCAATTCTCTATTGGGAAGCAGATCATAAATTATACATACAATAAGCTTGGATTTAAAGGCATTTCATGGCTATACTTATTTCGACTTCGTTCCTCCTGTAAAAAATTCTGATAGTTATTTCGTGTATTTTTTACGATGAGCAGGGTGACCTGAATCAGGCTAGTTCACAAATCTCACTGCATTTCTGGATCAGAAGTGTACTTACTAGCCAGGCACCTGGTGAGTAATCCATCAAGCCAGGCGCCCGGCTTGTCCAAACCTTGCAGGTATTCTTTCAGAATTATTTTAACAGAAACCTGAATCCAAGAAACTCTATAAGCTCAATTATAACAACATTGCCCCAGATACAGTACTTTGATCGTACTAACACATCATGTACGCTGATATGCAGCTAAAGCATACCCAATTACGATTCTGGTAAATGACTGTAGTAGTAGTGTTGATTAAGAAGTTTAGTTTATAACTAAATTGAAAAGTTGCAAATGCCTACAGTTCCAGATCAGTAAGAAAAGACACTCACTGAATCATTCCACTCAGCACGATGAACAGTCCCAAAGGAACCTGCAAGCATAGAGCCAATGATGATAATAATGATCAGTTTACTGGCACACACATAGTATCGATCTCCTAAGACTACATAACTACTCCTTGGAGCAAGACGTCAAACTGAGAATATTACAGTGACCAAAACGAGGCGAAAAATGCTTCAAAATTACTCAAGCACAAATGAGAGAAGAGGTCAGTGAACCTGCTCCAATCCTTTCTTTCAAATCAATTTCATTCCATGGAATCACCAAATCTTCAAGATGGAGGTTAATGTCCCTCATAGGATCACTTAGAAGCAGATCATTTCCATCAAGCAGATGCATCCGGTTGGATGCAAGAAATTGTTGGATGCTGACATTTCCAGCTGGTGGAACAACATTTGAAGAAATATTAGGCGATATAACATTTGGTGGATGATCAGAAGACTCCAACAATTCAGGTTTTCTATCATGAGCTGTTGTCTGGGAGGCCTTTAACGGTAGCTGTGACTGAGACATCCCTTCTTTAACAAAAGCACCTGATATGATATTAGTATAGAAGGAATCAGGTTTTCCATATTGCAAAAGATACAAGGACATCCCTGACCATTTATCTTAGTTTCAATCACTTTCCAGGAATGTATTTAAGAAAACTATCATCAAAGAGAGTAAAATGCATAATAAAAGATAGTCAATTATGAGTTAGAATAAGTGGCACTATTTATTTGGACATGTGATTTCCATGAAAAATAAATCTGAATTTGAAATTAAGATCCCTCTATGATAATAAATCACACTATCACAGATAAGCATACCTAGGGTAAATTTAAAGAATGGACAGTATTGTTTGAGGAATTATCCACTCACATATTTTCCATCCCAGCAACCATGTAAAGAGTTGCATCCAATATGCTAAATTTAAAAGCAAAGCATACCTATTTGCAGTAATAAATATAACATTTGGTGGCAATTTTTCTAAAGATCCTCTTCTTCAAGCAAACAGCATGTCGCACCATATATATAGAATGCATAGCAACATATGCTACAAGACTAAACCTTAACTACTATACAGTATAAACTACACTTACCTGCAGAAGCCTCCTCAAATACAAGATTGAGAGACTGGCAGTCAGAGAAATACTCTCTGGCTAGTGCTTTGAAATCAATATTGGGCTCAACCTGTTTACATCGAGGAAGCCGCAACGGTGATGAAATTGAGATGGATGACGGACCATTAAGCATAGAATCAGGCTCACATAAGCAGCCTGGATTACCAATTAAATCAACCAGATGCTCCCTGAAGCATATGCACATCGTATAAGAGAAGTCTCAAGGCCAACTTTTGCTATGAAACCAACGAGCTTGAAAATCAAAGGGTTAAAGCAAATCCATATTCTAATTAAAGAAGCTTCTTGAGCCCCATTCTGAGAAAAAAGAGAAGTATGTGATTTTTTTTTTGGTAGAAGAGAAGTATGTGATTTGTTCAACCCAATACTCATCTCTAAATAAATATATATGAGATGCAATAGAAGTAAACATAAGACGAAGCATACCCAGTGTAGAATATTATGTCATGCATGTCCAATTTGATCTCTTGGAGGGATAAACCTCAAGAGAAAGTGTCCTCATATGTAGTTTATTAACATGTAATGCAATCATACACCTCTTAGGATATTGTCTTAATGTATATAATCTTCCCTCTTGACATCTCTATTACACTCGGTTAAGGGCCTGCCTCTTGTTTCACTTAATGCTAGTACCTATTAACATTCATGAGTGCAGCCACTCCTAGGATTCCAATACAATCCAAGCATTATCGTTTCCCTTGCATCATGTCACATGCCTCTTGGGAATATTGTTTAATACACATCATGCGCAACCATTATATTTCTATTTTGGATACTACCATGTATGATATAATAACAGCAAGCACATCACATTAAGCTCAGCAGAAGAAAGGGAAGATCCGGACAAATCGATGAAACGGAAAAGCACTCTTCACACAACAAATCCACTTTGTGAGATAGAGATTAAAGTCCCTACATCTGATTGCAAGTACTAAGCAATCAAGAACTTCTAATAATCTGTACTTTTTTTTTTGAGCAGCTTAATCTGTACTTGCAATAAGCAACAAAGTAAAATTAATGCTCTTTTCTTTACAAAAAAAAGTATAATCAATTTTTCAATAAGCAAGGGCATGTGTAGTATAATCCAAGCACAATATTTAGTATCTGCTAAAGACTTAGCTAACATGGTTGACACAGTTCAAGAAGTAAATTGTTAAGCTTACCTATCAAGCCCAAAACGTACTAGACATGATGTAGCATCTTCTCTAGAACAGTATTTGCAGCCTCTCACAATTCGACAAGGTAAATCAATTGTATCCGCAAGGACCTGCCAAGGTTGACCAATTTAGTGAATTTTATTCATGCTAATTATTTTTTATCCTTCATCACCCTCTCTTTACAACACTTCTCATCTACAATGACTCATCATAGTTCAAAGGTGCCAAAATCCTGATGCTCATTTACTACTATAAATAGTTGAAGACAAATGCCAGGCTTCAAGATTCTCAAAGCATTTTTAGTTGAAGAATAATACAGAGAATTACATTTTTATACAATATGCACTCTGGAAGTAAAATCCATAGAAAACACCACGAGCACACTATTCAAATTGAAAATGTGATGTATTTCAGAATGAATGTACTGGATTTGGGCATTTCACTGAATCTATAACTGTTGACAAAAGATAGAGGAAGACTCTTACTTTGAAAAGTAGGGCACGATGTCTACAAAGACCAACAGGTAGGCTACCAACCGGAAACACAATAGATCCCAAGCAGTCCTTAAGATTGTCACTATGCCTCTTCCAGTTTGGAACAAATTCTTCCTCTCCAGTTAAAGCTGTACCCCTTGGATGAAATAATAAAAACATTTTATAAATTCAACCAACAAATTATAGAATGGATATTTCATTCAGAAGAAACACTTGAAGATAATGGAGATCCACCCTAGATGACTCACCCCATGCAATTGCACACCAGTTTGGCCAGCTGATCAACTACTTCCGCTGTGGTGATACTGCTACGCGATATACTGTGAACTCGGTTCTGTAATTCCTTCAATCTGGAATCACTGCGTCGATCAAACAGAATCACCTCAACCGAAGAATCTTCTCTAGGATCAACAGATTTCAGTGTTTCAATCGAAGGCATGCGACCATTCTCCTGTATGTCATTGCACACAGTCCATATATATGGATCCATCCCATGTATTAAGAAAAACCCATCAGGAACCTTGTCAAAGTACGATAAGCATCCATTCACCTGTACAATGCAAGGCGAAGAAACAATTGTTATATAAAAAACTATTTGCACAAGGAAGATAAAGATGAAAACCAATGAGCTGAAAGTGGATAGTAAGAGATTACAAGCCTCTGAGTTAAACCTAATATATGCACAATTAGCTATCACAAAATTTTCTTGTACAACTCAGACAATAACCTCAAATAGTAGGATCAGTTCAATACCAAACATCAGCATGCAATCCAGAAAATTAGATTACATCCTCTGAGTTCAACCAAATATATGTGATTTATCACACCTTATGGATGAATAATCAAGGTAAATTCCACGAGAAGTTTTCTTTTTTACAACTAGCTATCACAAACTAGCAGCTGAGACAATAACCTCAAATAGTAGGATCAGTTCAATACCAACGTCATCAACATGCAATCCAGAAAATTAGGATTACAAGTCTCTGAATTAAACCGAGTATATGTGATTTATCACACCTTATGGATGGATAATCCAGGTACACTCAAGGAGAACTTTTCTTGTATACAATAAGCTATTACAAACTAGCAACTCCGACAATAACCTCAAATAGTAGGATCAGTTCACTACCAACGTCATCAACATGCAATCTAGAAAATTAGGGGACACGTATTAAATCCATAACACCATGAATTATTTCTTCCATACTCCACTAATGCAAAACCCTAAAACTGAGACATCCAACTAAACAACAAAAAACAAAAAACAAACCACATCAGAGTATGCAATCGACGTCATAGCTGGAGGTTAAATCAATGAGCCTCAGACAAGGTACATTCCTAGAGTATTACAAACTAGCAACTCAGACAATATCCTCAAATAGTAGGATCAGTTCAGTGCCAACATCATCAACATGCAATCCAGAAAATTAGTAGTCATATAATAATCCATAGACAACTGCCACACATTCAACTGTAAACCAGAAACTCCAATCGCAAGCTAGTGCAGCATTTCCCACTATCTCATCCAATCCGTCATTAATTCTTCAACCATAACACCATTAATCATCCAACTTCATATGCTTCCATACTCCTCTAATGCAAAATCATAAATCTGAGACATCCAACTAAAAAACAAAATACAAATCACATTAAAGCGCTGAAGATCAACAACATACCCAAAATCGATGAGAAATCACATTAAACCTAATATATGTGATTTATCACACCTTATGGATGGATAATCAAGGCACATTCCTAGAGATCTTTTCTTGTTTACAGTAGTAGGATCAGTTCATTACCAACGTCATCAACATGCAATCCAGAAAATCAAGTTAGTGTAACATTTCTCAGTATCTCATCCAATCCGTCATTAATTCCTCAACCATAACACCAAGAATCATTCAACTTCACATAAAAAACAAAACACAAATCACATTAAAGCGCTGGGATAAACACCATACCCAAAACCGATGAGAAACCGAATCCGCAGACGCCGGAGGCGAAGATCGGGACGCCGATTGATCCGGCACCGGATCCAAAAAGTTCGGATCATCAGCACAAGTCGCTTCCGACGAAAGCCTCAAAGCAAGCGCCAACTGCAACTGATAACTCTCCTCCGTCTGCTGCGCCCAGCTTTTCGACACCGAAGATCCTTCCGCAGCTCTATGCCTCAAATCCGCCTGAAAATGGCTGAATCCATCCGGATCGCTAGTAGCAGCCGAGATCGAAGGCACATAAAACTCTCCAGAGATCGAGCTCTCACCAAAGCTACTCCCGCTACTCTGCCTCTGAAGTCCAATCGACGCGATTCGATTCCGATGATCCGAAACCGCTTCCCAATCCAAACTCCTCTCGCCTTTCATCTCGTATGGATACTTCGCTCCCGCCTGATCTTCCACTTGGCTTAGCAACGCATAGCTGGATCTCTTCCCCGGCATTTCCATGGAAAAACTAACCAATTTCTGCTGTAAAGTAGCTCAAAACGCCATTGATGAACACAGTAGAGATCTGTCACTTCCTCTACTGTCCGATTGCCCGATTGCCCGATTGCCCGATCAAATCACAAACGGTTGCCTAATTGTGATTTCCCCCAACTTGATTATGGAAGAGAGGGAGAGGAAAAGTAGATTCGGATTTGCTAATAGTGTAAGGAATTATGAGTTACGGAGTAATTTTTATTCTAGTTCATAAATTTAGTGATAATAACAAACTTGCAGTTGTAGTATAAAACTATCTGTACCGCGCCAGTGCGCCACAAACCAGTCCAGATACTCTGCATTCAAAGATTTTTCCAATTTCACCCATTAAATAATATTTTGTAATACTACTTGTCCTTTTTCTATTTTTTTTGGTACTTCACATGACTGTTTTGATAATGATAACCTTTGATATTCCAGTTTTTATTTTTCAATTATTTTATTAATAGAATGATTTTAATATTAGTTTTTATGATTTTCAACTAATTTTAAGTATCAAGATTTTTATTAATAGAATGATTTTAATGGAAAAAATTCAGGTGAAAATAATTATTATTATGCGAATGCGAATGCGAATGGATGCACATTTAGGTCATTGACATGCACTTTCTTCAATAATGACATGCACATTTAGGTCATTGACATGCATTATGTCAGATTTGCATGTCATTGATAATTTGTCATTGACATGCACTTTCGGGGTGTGTGCGTGTACTTTCCACATATTATCAATGACATGCAAATCTGACCGAGTGTATGTCCATGACCTAAATGTGCATGTCATTACAGAAGGAAATGCATGTCAATCGTCTAAATGTGCATTTATTCGCATATTCGCACAATAATAATTATTCTCACCTGATCCGGATTCGATTTTAATATTTCGGTTTTAAAATATTTAGTAGTTAATTACATTAATGTATATCAATGTATCAGAGATTTTATGTGTGTATGATCAATGTATTATTGTAAATCAACGTTTTAAGCAAGTAAAATATTTCGACAGGTAATAATATTAATGTATATGTTGATCGTGATTTCCGTGTATATGATCAATGTATTAATATTTTATAGCAATGTATTAAATGTGTAACGCCTTAGTATATTTAGTAGGTAATGATACAGATGTACATACTGATGCACCATTCAGCTTTTTTTTTTGGTCGAGCATGCACCATTCATCTTTCGTGTATGTAATCAATGACCATTAAACAAGATTGTGTTAAGAGAGCAACGTATTAGTATATGTCAACAGTATTATACCAATGTATCAACAATATTATACCATTGCATCAAATGTTATAGAAATGTGAAAATACTCATACAATAGCAATAGTCTTTAGTTTCAGTGAGAATGATACTTAGACGAGGACCTGAGACAATGCAGACACGTTGTAACTCATATACAAAAATGTTGTCAGTTTATGCACACAGTTTTTTTAGTAATATACACAAGCTATGACACATATTCATATAATAGTCTTCCGAATTCATGTAAGATTGAAGCTTAGATGACGAACACATATTTGTATACATAAGTTACAACATGTATATATTGTTCTCAATTTTTATATATCCCAGCTTCCATTCCATCTTCATGTGATCCTTCACACTCACTTGATCTTTTAATCCTCTATGTTTCTAGCTTACTAAAAGTATATCACATAAATTTACAGTAGCACAACACCAGTATAAACTAAGAGTGTAAGTTAACACAACGTCGAAATTTTGTGCATATTTGACAACGCTAGAAATATCTTGTTCAACACATGAACACTTATTGGAGCAACATCTCATCCTTCCGATCCTTATCCTTGAAAAAATTGAAGCAATCATGCGAAGCTTCCTATGGACGTGATAGGAAACAAGCATGAAGCACATCATCTCGTGGATGGCTCAAGACATCAAAGAATTTCTTATGGGACAAAATTGTGTGTGGATCGCCTCTATTCGAAATTGCACACAACAGAATCAACATCTGGCAACAGTGGATCGTGACTTATAAACTCAACAACCACAACATTTAGCGCCTCTTCGGCAACCTAATATTTAGCCTTCATTTAACAAGAAAATAAGCTACCATTTTAAGCTTTTTGGTAAAATAAGCTAGCTTAGACGGTTCCCGTCAAAGAAAACGACAGTCGAGTTTGGAGTCAAGATTTCAGGTCAACAATGAGCTTCTATAGGGGCTTAAGAACTCGAACATTTGTATCATATCTAACCTTGATCCTAAAACCGAATATCACATTGTCACCTATGTTTTCAACTAAGTTTTCATATGGTTTTCGCATCTCTACTAAGTTCATATCACTCCAATCTTGGGTCCGACAACTTCAGTCGGGTAATGGGATGCATTCATTCACTACTCCGCTCCGTAAATCTTGCCTTACTTACACTTAGTGGTGCACGAACATAAAGCTTCATTGTTCAATTTTGTTGATTTCTTCTAATGTTATACGTGATTCTCTAAACATTTCAAATAAAAGATAACAATAATAGATATTCCGTACCAATTATCATCTTATCAATCAAAAAAATAAAATAAAATTATAATATTTATAAAAGTAGTTAATTAACTAATTTTTTTTATAATAATTGCAAATTCTTACATACCTATATTCTTTCATCTAAACTCGATTTGATTTCTTCCAAAGTTAATTTTTGTAAGAAACTAGACCCGGAAACCCGCGCTTCACACGGGTCTGAAACGTGTTTTTTAACCGTGTCATACCTTTTGTGTTGTGGAGTAGTAGCGGGATTTTATTTTTTTCGTTGTTGTGTTTTGAATCATTATCTTAAAAATCGCATCTTATCGAAAGAGTTATTTAGACATTTGACTTTTGTGAAATGTAAAAATCCATGTGAAAAAGACAATACTGAAATATTAGGCGAATATATGATAAAAACCTAACATGGAGGTTTCAATTATGTGATTAACTAATTGAAGAACAATTCAAGATTATAAAATGTGTAACACACTAACACCTATTGTACGAGGCTAATTAATAGGAGAAGTCTAAAAGAGGTTGAAGTTTTGCTATTATTTAGGCTCAAATTGCATTAGCTTGTGCAGATGTCAAATTGCATTAGGCTCAGTATTAATTGTATATATACTTATGGTATGCTATTACTTTTGGGGTTTTTAATATAACAATCTGCGGAATTCAATTTGTTGTATAGTTTATTTTATATTGAGTACTATTCATATTGTCATCGTATCACTTTGTATCTTGCCTTTTAGGATATGTGATGACATTTAGTAAATATTTTACATAATCTGGAGTAGTGTAAATTTTCTAATAGGCAAATAGATGATCTAATTTACCATATTAACCCTTTACGTTTTTAGCAACACCCCAGAGCTCTAATAAACTGATGTAGTTCTTCAATTCTATGGCCATTTCCTGCAGCTTCGCCATTTCTTTCCTCTGAAATTGGTGTTCTTCAAATTAGGGTTCCTCGTCCAAGTAAGAAATTGAATGTTTAGTTTCGTCGGTGCGTTTGTATTGTGTTATTCTAATTTTGCTGCACTTTCTTTGTAACCGGTCTTTGACATATAAAGCTAGTTTATGTTATCAAAATGTATACCTCAATAAAACTATGATGAATTGCTAGAAGTTTTCCTTGTTTACTCCCACTCAAAACCAACCTTTGCTTCATTAAATGAATTAAATTACTAAGTTGATTTCTTATACATTCCTAAAGCAAATGACAAACAACATACAGTAAAAGCCGCAACAAAGGAAAGAAGAGGAAAGCTCAAGAACATATCCTTACTTGCCACTTTGATAGATGGAATTGTAGCAAATTAGTTTTTCTTGCCTGCAGATATTGAAATAAACTGCAAAGAAACATTGCGTACATAGAAATTAAAATAACCCCATCCAAGCCTGTCATTCAGCTTCGACGGTCCAATTGAACTTTCAACTCCCATTGTGTTCTAAATTTCATAATATCAGAACCTCCATACATTCCAAAATTTAATACTATATTACTTGAGGCCTCCTTAATGTGTTCAAACATCACAACAAGTTGTAGCTCCAGTAATTTGACCTTATCTTTGACATGAGGAACCTTTTCTCGCCAAATGGCTGATGACAACCTCATTTTTAACAATAACAGCAACATGAAGAGATGTAAGACCATCCTAATTAATAACACCACCACATCGGCAATGTTGAAGAAATTCAAAACTATAGTTGAAGAAATTAACTGAGAGTACATTAGCAATTAATAACACCACCTTATCAGCAAAGTTGAAGACAACTTCCACCAGGAATAGCTAGTTCAGTTGTTAGAGACCAACAAGATAACTTCTCAATTAGATTCATTAAAAGACATTGACAAATCACAACTTGCATAGCAATCCTTGTTCTTTCTCTGATCCGCCGAAGAGTTTCTGCATAACATTACAGGAATAGTGGAACCAAACTGAAATTTGCATTGTCTGGCTTGTGGACAAATTTGAGGAACGCCAATCTATTTCCATATCCATGATTATTCAATACTCCATTGTTAACAGATGTTTGTAGCCTTGGCGTACACATATCTGTCATGAAAAACAATATCATTTAGATAATGAAATTAGCAAACACCACAATTCCAAGTATATATACTTTCTCTGGGCATGCTCAATTAATCATACACCATTATCTAACTTTATATCTTAATTTTTTCCAAACTCGGGCACTCTCATAAACTACTCACCTCGGATCCAAAAACTGATTTAGGCCATGCTCTTGTGAAGTTGCCACATCACCTACTTCTATCAGGAAAGAGTAGCTCAAGGGTATTGAGCATAGCAGGGAGTTCTAAAATAACACCATACAAATATATTTATTTGAAATACTCTCTTTACTTGGGTCATTCATTACACTCAATTTTAATAAGGATGCACCAGAGAGGTAAGAAAGCAAATGTTTTAGACTCCTAATCAAATACATGAACTAACACTAATAGTGTCACCCATATTGTTGTCTTCTGCAGTCGGTATGTAGAAGGGACTAAATCATTGCATGCTATTGCAGCCAAAACCAGATTGCTACTTGCAACTGCTGTTAACAGAGACATATCAATAAGCATTTCTTACGTAAAACCCAGAACAGAAAATGATTAGTACTAAGATTATACCTCTCTTTACAAAGAAATTTCTTATCCTCAAAACATAAATGAAGAAACACTTATTCTGCCATTTGTAACACAAACCTCCACCGAACAAACAATATGTCTCTGACGAAGAAGCATGTATTTATAGTCTGATTTGTGGAGTTGGTGAGTAGAAGAGGTAGGACCCAGACGAAGAAATATTCCTGAACGGGAGATCGCCGCCATAGTTGACACTCTAAACAACGGTACCAGATCAGGAAAACAGGTAGAGTCATTGCCTATGCTTGAGATTATCTGCAGAGACGCTTACAAAGGGATATATATATACCGAAGAAACTGCCGACTAACAGGAATATCAACGGCTGTATAAAAACGGACGGTCAAACAATGAATTGCACAATAAAGACCAAATAGGAATTAAATCAATCAATACCTGCGTTACGACGAATTTAAGGGCTCATCAATGCGATGACTTCAATGAAAATTAAACCAATCGCCATGCCTTGGATTAGCGTTTACCTTTCGGCGACGACTCTCCTTTTTCATCCAATCTCTCTAATGTACGACATATTGAAATCAAAACCTTCAGTTTCACTGGATTTAACCAAAGAACAACAATCGAAAAAAAATCAATGAACGAAGTGAGACTGTACGTGTCGCTGGATTTGGTATGAACAACCGGGTAACCTTCGGGACTGAGCGTCCTTGCAACCTCGCCAGCGAATTGTCCGAATCCCTTGGGGAATCAACCCCAAACTGATATAAACTCAAGAAAATCAGGGACAATGCATTTTCATCCATACGATTACAGAGAAGGTGGATATTAGAAGAACAAAAATACCTTTGAATCTGACAATGGGAATTCGGTGCCGATATGCTTTCCGTTGACATTCACAGCATCCCAACGACGGTCAAGCACTGCAACCACTGTCTGGACGCAGTTGACATCCAATCCAGAGAACAGGACATCGGAAGAACCATCAATGGAACGGTGTGAAGTGGAAGACGAATTGGCCCTGGCCTGTTTTCCTTTGCTACTCCGGAGCGCATTATCGGCAGCAGAGATCTGCAGGGAAGAATTGGACACCTTTGGACCACGGAGGGAAGAAGGAGAATGGAAGCAACCGGGAAATATGATGCAAAGGTATTTATGCAGACTGAAACCCCTAACAAAAAGGGTAACGGAATGGAAGTAATAGGAGGGGAAGATGAAGGGGAAAACGCAAGGGGAAGGAGTCGGTAAGACATTCAACGGTTGTGAGAATTGAAAGAGAGACGGTGAGGACAACTTGAAGAAGACCCATAAATGTATAATCAATTAGTATACCTAAATGAATGTGGAAGAAGGAGCTCGGAAGTAGAGCAGACGAACTAAATGAATGTGGAAGAAGGAAAGAGCAGACGGACGAATCAATACGGCCCATTAACAATCACACGCCCGAAATTAAATTACTGGGCCCGGTACAAATTACCATTTCTGCTGCAAATTCATGGATTTTTATATAGAGACTAGAATCGGAACCCCGCGCGTAGCGCGAGGTAATTGCGGTTTTTCGTCTCAAAATTGGATTGAGTTAATTATATATTTACAACTTTTTTCAGGGCATAATTTTATCCAATTCATGCCAAAGCAAATCTAACCTGCAGATCAAGACATTAACACAAAAATAAACGAACAATAGAAGTGATAAAAATAGCAAATTGATTTATTCAATTACAAGTTGACAATAACCATGAGTAACGGCGAAATACAATATGCATAAGAGTAACGACGACTTAATGGGAGAATTTAATACGAAATCCCAATCGGAGAAGTCGGAAGATCAAAAGTTGAAATTAGAAGAGGAATTCAAGTGGCGACTTAATGACAACTTTCTAGGTCATTACTCGCGCTTTGCGCGAGCCAAACACATTTTATTTTTGTCTATACTAGTCTCCGGGCCCCGTGCTTCGCACGGGGTATACACATTTTTTTTTATAAAAGTAACATTGTATCAGTACAAAAAAGGATGTTGTAATAAAATTATGATGCTTACCGTCAACCACATCAATTACATTTCACATTATACACATACGGAAAAAACACGCGGTTTTATAAAAAAAAAGTAAAAAATCAAACATTGAAGACATATCTCTTACAAATGTAGTGTCTATTCAAAATGAGGGCGCATTTTAGAACGCTTAATTGCAACTGTCTTCTTTTCAAAAGGAAGATACACCTCATATTTTGCTTCTGGAGCTCGAACCAAGGTAACATGACCTATCCACCACCCTTTCTCATGCCAAACATCAACCGTATCATTCAAACTATATTCCTCTTGAAATATAATTGTAGGTGGCACACAAATCTTGCAGTAGGGTAAAATCTCACGTTTTCTCTGTAAAGTTTCAGTATCGTAGAGTGTTAAATGCTCAACTTCATAGTGATTAGCATACGAATGACCAACAATGGTTGCCTCATACATAGAACCAAGCATAGCACGTTCTGACCCAATGACCTCAACGGGGTCTCCAATTAAGTAGAAACAATCCATTACAATGAAATGAAGAGATACCGAAGTGAGTTATAACACACAAGAAGAGCAAATAACCTGAAAAGAAAAGAATATAGTGTCAGCATTAAAGTTCTCAAATGTTAAATAAGCAAACAATTTTGAAAATAGACAGTGAATAGCCTAAAAGTGAAATGTTTAAGGTGAATACACAAAAATCAGCAATGAAGAAGTACAAACAAGAAACAACTAAGCAAAACAAAATAGTCCCCAAGTATAAATGAAGTTTTCTAAGTACTAAATTTTGGATAAGTGAGTGTAACTTGTAGGAAGCAAAAAAATAACGTTCCGATCAACAATAAAAAACCCAAAAAAATAAAATCAAATATGCATATAACAATGATGTTCAAGCATAAATAATTTAACTCGTAATCAAATACTTGAAACGGTTTCAATAAATTGGATTACAAGCGGAATGGGGAATGCACACGAATAAGGATAGACCAGTATTCTCTATACATACACATGGAGAACTACTTTGTCTCTATATATACTACTCTAATACTATTATTATATATATAATTATAAGAATAAAATATACAAGAAACTTGGGGAGCAAGGAGTATGAATTTATATGTAAAATCTATTGTTTTTGTAATGGGTACAAATGGATGTGGGCCAAATTCATTCAATGGGCCATCTACTATTATATGAACTTATCCCGAATTGACCGAGACTATGAATTTGATTTGGATGTCGTGATTTACAAATTGATCTCTGCGTGGACCCATCATACCAAATCCATATAAAAACAACTCAACAACTCCCTATTCGATTCAATTGTGATCGGAAAAAGTCAGCCATGGCGTCTTCAGGCGGTGCGAGGAAGAGGGAGAGGGAAAACCCATGTGGGATTCGTGGGCACTATCACAAGTATGAGGAAGGAGAGGTTTGTGGGATTTGTGGGCATCGATTGCCTGCGGAGTCTGAGCGATCTTCGATCCAAGTTAGTGCTTTTGCGTCGGAGATCTTTCCCGAGTTTCTCTTTCTTGGTAGCTATGATAATGCTTCTAGGTCTGAGCTTCTCAAAACTCAAGGGATTTCTCGGATCCTCAATGTATGAATCTCTTGGACTTTAATTAATTTAATGGTGTTTGTTTCAATCTGTATATGATTTAGGTTTCTGTTGCAATACTTGATTGGAGGATGTGATTTTCAGGGGATTTTTCTTTGTTGTTGTATTGGAGGAATGTTGGTTTGCTGCTTGAGTATTAGGTTGTATCTGTGTAAGGTAATCAGGCTGCTTATGAAATGAGAACAATGCTTCTATGTTTTAATGAAAGTCCTTGATTACAGTTTGGAATATAGAATCTTGATTTTTGCAAGGAATGTTAATTATGATCTAAGAAGCTTTCATCTCGATTTGTATGTTAATTATTTGGTTCTCTGTTTCGGATAAGATCCTATCACTGTCTTTAGTAATTGTGATGAATTATCATTGACTGGATGATTTGAGAGGTGAGGCTGGTGTTCTACACTCAAGAAAAGAGACTTATAAATGGACCCTTTGGACCCGCTTCCTGTATATATTATGAAAGCTAAAGAAGTCTATGTGACTAAAAACAAGGGAACAAACCAGTGAACTTGTAGGACAATGTATACTCTATAGTTTTTGCTTCATTTATGATCAATTTTGGACTCTTATCATGATCTCTCAGAGTTGTAAACTCTTATACTTCTAGTGTTTACATTTGATACTTGTTCTGTAGCCATGTTTTGGATTATTAGACCACTTTCATAATTCATCTATCTATCTTCGTATATAGTTGGAGATCTGGAATTATTTTGCTAGAATGTGCTTGAATCACTGATTGGAGCTACTTAAAAATGAAACTGTATAATTACTTTTAATCATTAAAGTATTTCTACTTGTTTCATAATTATCAAAGCCTATTAGCTCAAAAGGAAGAGCAATGTGCTTGTTGTACATGATGTGGGTTCGAATCCCACATAGGTTGATCAATGAGGACATTCTAAAATGAAGGTTGCTATCAATCGTGTCGATCCTGTCGCGTTAGAAGATGCCCTTTGCAAACGAGTAATGATCACACCGGAAGAAATCATTAAGAAGAGTCTTGATCCTGTTAGTGCATCATTTAGTAGAGATGGATTAGCAAAGACATTTTACTGTCGGTTATTTGATTGGTAAGTCTGTCTTATCATTTTTTCAGTGCAATTCAAATTTCATATACTTGATGCTGATTTTTGTTATGGTTTTGCTTTAACTTTATCAAGCATGCTCATTCCAGACTTTCTTTTGCTTGTAGCATCCATATATCTATACACACCATATTCATTCCTAATTCCTTCTAATTCAGATGAAATAAGGTCAAAATAATCCTCTAATTCACTGTTCTGATTAATTTAGCCTATCAGGAAATTAACTCATTATAACTTGGCTGCTCCAATATAGAAGTTGGCTGCTGCAATTTCAAATCAAGATCTCAAAAATAATAGATAATTAATCACAGTAGCATGTACTCACAACCATATCAACCAAACATTTCCTGTTCAAAAATAAAAATCTACCAAACTTAAATGCAACTTAAACAAGCTGCTGTTGCATCATATTAAGATAAATATCTCAAAACCTTGATATCTATGGTTTTTAAAGCTTCAAAACAAATAAGTAACTTTTTCAAAAAATCAGAATTTTTTACTGCTTAGCTTCATGTAGAAATTAACATCATATTAAGATAAATTAACATTTTTAGTGCTTACTCATGGTTGAACTTCAGAATTTGCCCAATTCTCATGTTCGTATTCTTGTGTTTGCTTCTGTGTCTTAATTTTGCTATGGATATTTCATTTCAGATTAATATCTCAATGACCTCCATGCAAATCGAAATCTGAGAATGATTAGGCAACCATATAATGTACTGAAGGTGAAAACTTTGAAATTGAAAATAACTACAATGCATTACATATCAACGTGATGCTCACAAAAAGCGTGCCTTGCATCAACATGGATATGATAATGCCTTTGCGGAATACATAAAAAGATGATTACAAAGTACATAATTAACAAAGTAAGCGGCTTATTCAAAATGCTCCGCAAATTCTCACGGTGTGAGCGCAAGAGACACCGCTGTTACCACAACATGGGAACTACCCCACATGAGGACGGATCCTCATATGAGGGATCCGAAAGTCCCTATCTGCATTTGGGAAATATACCCGATAGGTCGAGCTTGATGACCATCGACGGAGGATGACGCCTCGCCACCATCCCCCGAAGAGCCAAACATCTACGAGCTGTCCTTCATTATAAAACGGAGGGGAAGTTAAAGGCTGAGGTAAACGAAGACGGTGTCGTGGAACGAGCTCCCTTGCGCGTGTACGTCCATCCGACCGTATGACATTGTGGTATTCAACACTATAAGAGTTCGGTGAACCCCAAGCAACGACAGTTCCTGTGTAGGTCGAGCCTATGAATGGTGGATTCGATGCTTCGACTTCAACGATAGTGCCCAAAGCTAAATCGTGGTCCATCTACATCACAAAACGGTAAGGGTACAAAGTCATGACCAAAAAAAGTATGTAAAAACATAGTAAAATGACTCCTGCAAATGTATAAATTGCATGCATGCACTCATCCATTAAAGTTGCAAACAAAAACTTAAAATGAGGAGGTGTATGAGCATAACCAAACAAAAAACACATAAGGCAAACAACAACTGAGATGCACTGCATATATGTAATGCACTGTAGTAGGCTGCGTTAATGATGAAAAAACAGTAAAGGTTGAGAGTTTTGTCTAACAGTAAAGGATGATGACATAAGTGAGGAAAACAACAAGCCTTAAGGAGACTCTCAAACTCAAAGAACAAAAACATGAGGGAAAAAATGATGAAAAAACAATAAAAGTAACTCTAGAAAATCAAATTATAAGGTTGAATCAACTTAAAGAAATAGGATAAGCCATTGGAAGAGCATACTTTTATGAGATTTTGCAGCAGATGTTTTTTTAAGAGAGATATAAGAGAAAGGTTGAGAGTTGTGTGAATATGAGGATACAAGCCAAGAGTTTTATAGGGGTAAATGGGATATGCACAGTACAAAAAGATTGTAAAGAAATATAGAAAAATTAATTACCTAATGTACAACAGAAACGTCCTTGTATGTTGAATGGACAATGCAATTTGTTTGTTTGTGTTGTATGGTAAATCATACAGTCTTTTCAAGGGTGGGTATTTCTTATTTGATTTTTTTTTTGTTTAACAGCCTTGCATGCCGAGTCCATTTTCTTGAAGTGGGCCTACAATTTTAGCCATTGATCTTTGTATGTCAGCCTAATAAAACATTTGGTCCTCCATAAATTCTTCTTACTGGAGCCTAAGAAAGTGAGTAACCAAATATTTAGTTTAATAGGCTCCTTAGTTACACTTACAGCAATGAGGTATGATTGATTCTCTTGTGAGTTTTTTATATAATGAAATTCCAAATCCAAAACACCTAAAGAAACATCTTAATTCCAAACAGCAAACCATATCAACAGTAAAAAAGTAAATGAATTAATTGTGACTGAAGTAGTGAATTAATTGTGACTTGTAGTGTGTGTTCGTTAGTGTGCAGTTGCATATGTTCTTTCATACATTGTGATGTCTGCCTTGGGACCTAAACTGTATTTTTTAGACTTACTCAAGCTGGAAACCTCTTGCTTAGTTTCTCTGTGTTGTACTTTTAATAATTTCCTTTGGCTCTCTCAGATGAATGCTGACACCTTATACAAAACATCTCCAACGGTTCAAGAAAATGTGTTCTGGTCCTAAGTGTAGTAATCCAAAATTTAGGTCAAATTGATGGCCAAGTAGATTGAAAACAAGCAATTGCTGCTTGCAGAGTTGTTTGATCATAACCTTGATTGATTAATAGTCTGTCCACATCTTGTGCTTCATATGGCTTTGCCTTCTGAAAAAACAAACATGAATAAGGCTTGTCAGCATAAATGGATATTAATAGTCTTTCAGAAACTAACACCAAAAAAGAAATCAACCAATTGACTATTTTAATAACTCTTTTAAAATATACAACCATTTTGAATCTTTTGATAGAAAAATAAGTATACCTGAAAATTCTCAATGCAATCAGTTTGAGAATTGAAGTCAGACAGCGCACTCGCAGTAGCAAGCTTCATCAAAAGAAACTGCATTCAGATTGAAAAAACAGTTAGCAAATTTTTTTTGATGTTAGGTTAATTTTGAATGTTGATTAAAATCTCACCTCCACTTGATTTTGGAGGGATTGGACTAAGTTTATGATCTCATCAAGCATCACTTCCATTCCCATTGCCTGCAAATTTTCATCCCAAAACTTAGACTTCACAAAAAAACACAATCTGATCAAATTCATACAGAATTTGGCACACAGTACACACCTTGTAGCATCCAGGAACCATGTCCTGCAAGAACTTAAGTTTTTCATTGATTTTTCCTCTCCTAACCTGATCCAATATACAAAACAAAACAAAAGTCAAAAACCCATATTAAGTATACAGTACTCTATATTATATGCAAGAAACATTTAAAATTAAGTGGAATTCATAGGAACTCACCAGGGCTTAAGATTTGTATGCATTGTGTTATATATGGACCTCATTGAAGTAATGGAGTCTGAACAAATCATCAAAGAAAAAAGTTAGTACCTTTTTGAAAATTATTACAATACACTGATATAGACCATTCAATCTTGTTACCTTGTGCTGCTGTAAAGTTTTGGCTGAAGTGGAAACATCTTCATTTAAGAGCCCAGACAATGAAAAGTCAGGACCCAAGGTATCCATGTCGAAGTCAAATAATTCTGCAGCCGTCTCAGAATCAGATGTTGTACAAACATCAGGACTTGGATTCTCTGATATCATTGGCAAATCAGTAGCATCGACATTCAGTCTTCCTCTGACCCAAGGGTAGCTTGTAAGTATAAAAATTCAAATGCAAAGATAATGGAAGGTATGAATCCTGATAGTGCAGGATAATTCAAAAGAAAAAGGGAGAGAGTGTTGCAATTAGCATAGATCATGTACTGATTTTCTTAAGACTGAATAATCAAACTGCGTAATGAGCGAACTGCGCCAGTTGCATTATATGTTAAGAACTAAAAAACAAGGCAAAATAGGAGCACAAACATAATTATATTAACAAAAGGGGAAGAAGGGGTAAAATACAGAACACTAACCACCAAAATGAAACCCTTCTACTCTACTGCACTACATCAGCGTAGTCATTGACAATACAACATAAATAAGCTAAGCGGCTATAGGCAAAATATCGCTCTCGTAACATGAGAGGCCGCTGCTACATTCCCATGACGTCTAAGCGTTATTCGGGCGAATCCTCCTGTGAGGAATGCGGTAGAGCTTGTCCACCGATGGAAAGTAGACGCGATAGGTGGTGTTTGACCAACTGCGAAGGACAACCCCACGCCACCATCCACCAAAGAGCCAAACTGAAACGAGGCTTCCCGGTAGGTGGGTCGTTGGAGAAGCTCGGTACAACGGAAAACGAATTCTGTTGACATGAACTATCTCCCTTGCACGCTACGTCCATCACGTCGGATGATGGTGCTGTATTCCACAGCATAGTGATCTGCAAGCGGCCAGTCGATCACAGTGGCGGGGTACGTGGAGCCAAGATACGGGGTCGTAACCGATTCGATCTCAACCGCGGTTCCTAGTGGAAGTTGATGAGCCATCTGCACAAAGAAGTGTAACAGTTAAAACAACAAAACAGAGAAGGGAAGAAAGGAAACCTTTGCTGAGAAAAAAGAGAGAAGGGAAAAAAGGAGAAGAAAGGAAACCTTTGTTAACGTGAAGGAAATTTTGTTGGAAATGCAATAAGCTTTTGCAGTAGGAGATGTAGTATGAAATGCTCTGTGAGCATGGTGATTTATAGGGGAGAAAGGAGCCCAGAGGGCATTTCAAACCCTAACAAAATAAATTATAAACAAATCAAAATTAATCTCTTGGACAGATAAATAAAGCTGGTACAATTTTTTAGATAAAAGGCTTTTCAGAAGAATGATTAGACATGAAGTGTAATATATAAGAAAAGGATCTAAAATGTACGTGAATGGCATGTTAAAAAAATTCAGCTTTTCTTGGATTTTTCTAAAGTGAACTTATAGAAATTGCATGGAGGGTTTAAACTTTCAGTTGAACTTATGGTTAATAGTATCAGCTTTTCATGGATTTGGTATTTTATAAAGGGATAATTCTAACCTAAGCTTGGAAGCTTCAAAAGACATATAAAACCACACCGTTTTATTTGTATAAGGGGATAAATTTTCATATAATTATCTTTTCTTTAAGGGGGTTATACAGCGAATTATCTTTTGCTATTTACATGAAAATTCTATAAGTCTATTCGTTCTTGTAAATTTTCTTGTAAATTTTCATGAGTGAATTATCTGTTGTAAATGGAAAAAGATAATTCTAAGGGGATAAATAAAATATGTAGTTTTATTCGTTGTAGTCCTGTAAATGGCAAAAGATAAATTTTGAAGTTTGTAAGGGGATAAACTTTCATGAGCATTCAAAATACAAATAATAGCGTGAATGGCAAAAGGTAATTCTAAAAACTTGTAAATGTGGTATATATAATTCAGATTTTTATAAAAAATAGTTTATAATCTAAGTAGCCTATAATAATAATTACTACTAATTTATATATTTTATTTATCGTAATAAGTTTAAAATTTAAATAATCAATTTGCTTAAATTAAATTACAAACGGAATGCATGATATACACGATATTAGTATAAACGAAAAAGAGTAGACCACTTTTCTATATATATATAACACAAACACCACGAACCATCATAATCTAAACATGCAAAATGCCTGATCTGTAAAGAATAGAAAATGAAACAACATTCGTCACAGTTCTGGAAGAATTGGGGCGAGTTTTCGGGCGTTGCACAAACACAGTCAAATCTGTCCTCTTACGAGCACGAGAAAAAGCAACATAAAGTTGTCCATGTGAGAAGCAAGGATGTAGGAGGTATATACCAACGCGTGAAAGTGTTTGTCCTTGCGCCTTGTTTATTGTCATAGCAAAGCAGAGTTTTATAGGAAATTGTGTTCTTTGAAATTTAAATGGGAACTTCATAAACGAAGGAGGGCTCAGAGTGATACGTGGAATGAAAACTTGATCACCTTTGCAATTACCACTTGCTATCTCGCACACAATAACATTTTTGTGAAAAGCCTTACACACGAGTCGAGTGCCATTACACAACCCATTGGTTGGATCCAAATTACGCAACAAAATTACGTGTGAATTCACTTTTAATACCAGCGTGTGCATACTCATTCCAGATGGGCAAAGGGTATTTAGAAATTCCAGTGTGCATATACCACAATTATCGTCAACAAGCGTGTCTATTCCAGTGTATGTGTAGCGGTCTCCGGATAATCGACAAATCATGTGCTCATTTATAGTGTCGACACACTCATTAGTAGGTGTTAGTATCGCACGGTCACTGAAAATACTCGGATCCCACTCCGCCTGATTGATTTCTGGGAAAATTGCATCGACTATTTCATCAACACTATTAGGAGTAATATCGACACACCTGATCATGTCGGTTGGTGGAACCAACATGGAAACTTCTTCTGTTTGGTACGCGCCATTGCCCAATTGGAGAAGAAAATCACAGAACGGTGGGTCGTCACGAGCTCTAACATTTTCCGTAAGGGAAAATTTATGCAGAGATGGCCAAATATATGAACTTACCAAACTTGCATTAACTGCTTCATTTTGCCCTTTATTAGGGAGCACGGGCAACACTTGCCGAAAATCACCTCCGAAAACAACGACTTTTCCTCCAAACAAACTTTTGTTGGCACACATGTCTTGTAACAAAACATCTAATGCTTCAATGTCTTCTTTCTTCGCCATCGACGCTTCATCCCAGATAATGAGAGAAGCAGCTCGAAGAAGTTGTGCAAGGCTACTTTGCTTCGATACACTACACGTGTACGATCCATCAACATCTATAGGGATTTTGAAACGTGAATGTGCGGTTCTTCCGGTAGGTATATTAGCAGCTGCAATACCGGATGTCGCTGTGGGCAAAACGATTTTCCCGCGCTTTCGAAGCTCAGCATACAACGTGCAATACAGAAAAGTCTTACTCGTGCCGCCCGGACCATCAATAAAAAAAGTTTCAGGTTTATCATGGAGTACAACATCCATAATGCTTTCGTACGCTGCACGTTGTAAGCTATTTAACTTCTCGTAGGCATCATAATAAATTTCGGGAATAGAAGCGGTTAACGCATCACTAACATCCCGCGTCATGTTGACTTCCGAAACATCACCTTGAAATGGATTAGGGGTGTTGTAGTCTGTAATTTTCTTGCCGGTCATTGCAATATATTTCTCAACTTCCCTATATGTGAGGCAAGCAACCTTGTAAGTGTTTTCTAGATATGCATGTGACAGGTCATCCGATAAATGGGAATAAAATTGAGACCACATAGTTGCTGCATCAATACCATCCACAAAGTATAACAACACCGCAAAAAGACGTCTAAGTGCACCCGGCATTTGCACGGAAGACGCCTCTGTCATGCACGCAAACGCATAGTCGTCACGTATGAGTAGCCCGCGTGCATCACACGCCTCCTTAAATGTTGCATAGGCAACACCATCAACGGTTTTAAGATGATCATACGAGGTTGCACCACGTACATTACAAAGTAAAAGACGAAGATAGTACCTCTCTCCTTCAGCGGGATTGCATAGGTTAACCTCCCAAGTGTTCGCATTTGTCTACGTCGAAGCATCCAAACTTTCGAGCCACTATCCCACCTGTAATGCTGTGGAAATTCATGATAAAGCAGGGATGCGTTACTGGGAGAGACAGCGTTGCATTTAAAATAAGCTGTAAGCATGGTCGTTTGTCTCTTTTCATCATCAACAACGTCTTCGAGATCCTCTTCAGGTGAAAAAGAAACTGCATGCATATCTGGCAGGTGAAGTTGGAGAGGAATAACAGCTGGGAACATGTCGTACAGATCAAAACTAAATATCCACCAAGCTGCCTCAGGGGAAGACACCCAACGACCGGACTGGAAGGTCTGGACCTCGTCTGCTACGGATCCACCTTGTTGGACAAGGCGAAAACATACACGATCGTGTCCCTTGTACACGTACTTATATATATACTTAACCGCTTGCGCAGTGGAGCATATCTCAACATTTATATGGCAATCAAATTCCATAAGCAAAAACGGGTTATATGGGATAACCCACCAGTTATCTAGTTCTCTCCCTCTTATTTTAACATGGTCTCCATTGTTTCGACGGCGATAAATAGGATATGCATCCGAGTTGCAAGTAGTTTTTTCCGTATATGCTTTGGGATATTTGGAACGACATTTTTTCACCGTACCCTTTGTCTGCATGCAACTGCAATTCGGGTTGAGCACCCCACACGGGCCATGCATCATATGATTAAGGACAAGAAGACGTAATAACGGTTGATCCTCACCAGGAATCTCAGCTGACACGTATTGGTCGTACAATGACGGGTCTATGAGCTTATCTTCACGTTCCAAGATAACGAGGATATGAATGTGAGGTAAACCACGCTTCTGGAACTCAATCACGTCGACTCTTGCAGCAACGGTTCCAATTTTTTTTTTTTTGGAAATTAACTCTTTGAGGTGATGAACCTTTGCTCAGAAAACTCGGGTCACAATATCAGGGCGATGATGAGGCTTTTCCCATTTCTCTAGTTGCTCCGTAATCTCAGGCCAATATGGATTGCACGTCATAATAATAAAAAGGTCAGGCTTGCCCAAGTGTTGGACCAGGGTCATAGCATTAAGGTAACGACATTTCATATCCCTCGGCCCGCCAATAAAAGAAGAAGGCAGGATTACACGGCGTCCAATCGTTGAAGCATCGCTAACTCCTGCGGTCACGCAATCAACGACACCCCGATAAAGTTCGCTGCGTATTGCTTTTTGATTGCCTCTTATATAATCAAGACGCGTATTCTCGATTTTAACATACATGTCAACTATGTATTGGAGAAAGATGCGACCCATATTAACAATTGAGAATCCTGAGCGGATCTGAAATCGGTAAGCATAATATGCGCGACACGAAAGTCTGTTTTCATTCTTGCGACGGCGTTTGCGCACACCTTAATATAGCAACACACACACACATAAGAACCAGTCAGTATAAGATGTTATTATTTATATTCACATAAATGAAAACGGGTAGCAACGAAAGAAGACATCAAATATACGATAGTCAGATGACGCACCTGCATGCTCGGTTTCGAATAAATCAGTCGTAGTCTGGGAGTAATAACCAGAAATAGGAAAGTGGGGATTTTCAGGCATGCAGACGTGACTACCTCGAGTCATTCTAGACCTTCATGCCAACCACACTCACCCTTAGCAAACAAAAGGGGATACTGTAATGGATCATAACACCCAAAATAGTGCAAAACACGATGTGTATGGTTGCCATGGGCATGAACTACTATGCTCGGGCTGCGTAAAGAATCATTTGGTGAGCCTTCAACGAAAATCGCCGCAACTTCATCAGACGACGGAGCATTGTATACACGTTGATCTAACACTGGATGTTGTGATATCTGAATTCTGAAATTCGGGGTAATGACGTCCGGACGTAGTGAGCGAAAGAACTGCGCGTAAGGGTTCATCTCAGTAAGCCCCATTAGTAGTTGAATGATCGCTGGCCGTAGTTGATCAAATCTTTTACCACGTGCATCCCTTTCAAGGGCACCGTCATAGAAATACATCTGTAGGAAGTTCGGACCACCCTCGCCAGGAACAATATTCGGCAAAAAATGATACAACTGGCCGAGCAAATGAATCGTATGAACGCCTCTGGTGGTATTTGTTGAAATCTCTCCACCAAGAGAGCTGAAGGCAAAAACGTTGTTGTACACACGTGAATACTGACGAAAATGTTCACCGCACTCACCCGTATCGTTGTAGAGCCTAACGAGTGTTTCTGATAGCACAATGGGAGCTAACACAACCTTCCCATCCTTGCAGCATATAAGTGCACTCTCATATGCAAAGAGCTTTGCACCACATCGTTGACAAACACGCATAGGAGGAAGCTTAAAGGCAGACGTACCAACATGAGTCATGCCGAGCTCACGTTTTCGTTTGCAAGTACGGGTAGTTGTCGGAGGAGCTCGGGCAGAGTACAATGTTGTGCAAGAGTCAGTCGGTCGGGTGGTTGCGAAACTGGGTGGTTGTTGTGCACCAAGGTTGCGCGGACTTGTGGGTATTGTGGGCATAGTATGCACCGGGCTACCAAACTGGGGTGCGAATGCAGAGTCTCGCGTACCCCGACTACGGGAAACGCGCCCACGAGATCTGCGGCCACGAGAAGGTGTGGGGAACGGGGACGAGAGGGGTACGCTAGACGTAGGAGCATACATGCCATCAATAACGTCGACAAGCGGTGTAACAATGTGAGGTGCAGGTGCAGAGACTCGTCGACCCCGAGCACGAGATGCGCGACCACGATAAGAGCGTCCACGCACTGGTGTGGGCACCGGGAACGAGGAAGATGTGTTAGCCATCAAATCAGACCTGATAGCGGGAACATCACCAAACTGATGTATGTGTGTAAGGGGCGACTTGCCCGTCCACGGGACCCGCGGCCACGTGGAGGCACGGATGCACGTGGTCCTTGCACCGTTGAAGTGTTACATATAGGGGTCACTGATGTCAACGGAGGGCGCATAACTTCATAAATAAACTGGAAGACACAAGTCGATGAATCTGCAATGCGACAGTAATATAGCAAGTTAGACGAGCAGTAATTCAAGGAAAACAAGTTTAGGTTACCAACAACAACATACAAGAGAGATGAATAGCAATCAAAGAGGACACTGATCCATCAATATATGCATTTGCAATAGAGTAAGGGCAAAGAGTGTGTAAAAAAGCAAGTACATAAACAATGAAAATAACATTTGCAATAGAGTAAGTGCAAGTAGCACAACGACACCACACTCGACAGTATGATTGGCAGTTTGTGTTGTGTAGAGATTATTACTGGAAAGAGAGAAGTAGGAACAATACAAGCGGAGTCATACAGCAGGAATTAGGCCTGATTTGAATTAGAATTGTGCTGCATCGGGTACCTAGTAAGCGGATCAAGATAATATGAAAATAACATTTGCAATTAAATACTGGTAGATAGCAAAGAGAACGATGTGTATACAAAATAGGTATATACTTTTATATATATATATATAAAAAATGCAGCAGTAGGTAATGAGGAATACAAAATTCTGCCACAATAGGTGTTACATATGCGGAGTGAAAATACAATGAGTAGACTTCATTCTTGATTACTATAATGTGTTGTATGTATATATATATATATATATCCAAGTACGCAAAATTGATCATTAGAAGACCTCTCGTTCAATCCTGCTCAATATACTTCAGGGCCCATTTAACAATCCCATGATCTTGTAAAAACGAAGAAACGAGACTCAAAACCATTGAAAAAGTCCTGCCGAGCAGGCGACCACCTAATCCACGGACAAAGACCTCTCGTGCATGCATATATCGAATGTAAGAGAGAGCCAAACGTAAGAATTAGAATATTCATACATTTCTAGAATGGCTGATAAGCATTAGGCAATGAGAGGGCAAACCTCAGGTGTCTGATTTGCGTAGACATGGGCACGCGTGTCCATGATGATTTCAGAAGGTCGGTTTTGAGCATTAAGTGGAATGTGTCCAGAAGGGTCAAATGCAATGAAATCAAAGTACAACCCGTGGAACAGAGCACGAAAGCATGTATACCAATTAATACAACAAACACTATATGCTGAGAAAGCAACTAAATGATGAAGTAGAGAAAGGAACTCCTAAAATTCAAAAACAACACCAGATGCAAAAGAACATCAGAATCATCAACCTACGAGAAACAAACTTATCCTTCTAAGATAAATAAACCAAATGTAGAACAATCTTATTATTCTACGATAATCAGAGAAATCAAGATCGACTCGGAGCACGACAAATATCAAACTCTAGCAAGCTGTCAAAACGAGCTTGTCAAATCCGGTGCAGTACATGTAATGCATAGATTACTCAAAGTAAAACAAACTTATTCTTCTTAGATAATAAGCTAAATCAAGATAGAGTCAGAGAACGAATTTCAAACCCTACTAAGCTGTCAAAAAGAGCATGTCAAAGCCTTTGTTGTACATATAATGCGTATATTGCTCAAAATTGAATAGACTTATTCTTCTCAGAATATCAGACAAACCAGAGTAACTGGAACATACTTTGCAATAGAGACAGCAGGTCGGTGACAGGCAGGACATATATATTTTTCACCAGCACCGTGATCACAGCCCCGACCGCAATGGCTACACCCATAACAGTAACGGACAGAGTGAATGTTTGAGTCTGGGTTAGCAAATTTCACACCTGCCTCGATTTTATAGAGGCCCCGGTGCTCAACGTCAGCAGCCTGTGAAGGACAAAGCAAAGTCGTGGGTAATGTGGCCCCAACAGTATAATGAGTAAGATGATATGATAAATGAAATTAAAATAGGAGGGTTATAACCGCTCAACCTTTAAAGAAAGCAGGGACTCAATTAGGTGTGTTTTCAGGATGGGGCGGACTGTAACATTAGCCTCTAGTGTCTGTTGTCTTGATAGGACAACATCAACATGTAAATCCAGCCTTGGCAGAATACAAATCAAAGAACAAAGTCATTACAAGCTACACAAAAGATAATGGTAAGGTGTAGGACAGAACTGCATACCATTTGGTCAGCTCATCAATTATTTTCCCGGTCGGTTCAAAGTTAACCCGACATTCAGACATGGTGTTGAATGAGTACTCGCCTGAATAAAACAAAGCTAGTAAGAAAAAGATATTTTGGTGGAACAACCCAGTGGTAACCAACAGAACGATAAAGGAAAAAAACCAAACAAAAGATAAGGAATGACAATACCGCGAAAGAGATTCTTTCGGAGAGCTTCAAAAGTGACAATTGGGTGGATTGGATGAACCTTGGCATAATCGGTGACGTCATGAGCAAGAGAACCCCATAGAGTAACAGGAACAACATCCTCGCAGCTAAAATGAAGACATGATCAGCAAAACGAAGAGTACAAACATCAATACATGAGACATTAAACGATGATAGACTATGGACGTGGGAAAAAAGACAACCTTGAATCAGTAATGTACACCTTGCACATGTCAATGGGTTTCCCAGCACGAGTACGTTTACCTTCCAAGTCACTTATCTTCAGAACGATACCGGCCACAGCTGCGACATGGGAATTCAAACTATATAAGAAAACAGGGGCGCAAATCCCGATCATGGTAACCATGCAACACATGTGCGTGCACAATTACCAATAACACATAAAGGGCAGGAAAAGGATGGAAACACACCGAATATCTCAGACTCAGAATTAATTGTCTTAGAGTCTTCAATTGTAGTGAAACGAGGAATAAATTTTGCACGAACATCCTCGCCCTTTACACGAACAACAGAAGAAGAATTGTGAACATAGATAACTTTTCCACGATCAGAGCCATAGTCACTCTCTCGCACAGTCACGTTGGAAACATCAAACACAACACTCTCATGCAAAATAGAGTCAAAAATATCTATATTGCCGCCAAAGAGAGTGAGTTTTGCCCTGTTGCCCTACAAAATATAGATGTACCAGTTAGTGAATAAATAAGCATGCTGCCTACAAGATAAAACAAAGGACAGAAAAAACAAGGGTAGTGTTACTTACACTCTGATCGCGTAAAAGAATTGTCTGGTACTTAGCCTTGCCCTCATTCTGTATTGGGGGATATTTCTTAACAATTTGGACACGGACAGCTTGTGCCTTAGAGTTCGACTGCAATTCGGGGATGGAAACCATAGTCTTTGACATAGCGACTGAAAAGATATGGCTGCATGGATAAGTTCATATGCGTGAAGGAATGCCAAGGAATATGCAGTCTTTTTTGTATTAAGGAAAAAGATCTGCACATAGCTGCAGTGGTAAGGCAGTGCATGTACTGAGGAGATAAGAATTTATGTGGTATACAAAACAACAGGCACGTATCCAAGTGGGTAGTGTGTGTAGTCATAGAACAACAGAGATGGACAAGAGGTATACATGAAGCACAAATCCAAATGCATGCATGGCAGGTGAAATACAAACATGGTAGTCAATAAATGCAAGTGCAACGGCATACAACAATAACATTAAGCGCATAATGTGATTACATAGACAGATTACACAAGCAGCGATGAGAAGGAACAAAAAAAAAAGAGCAAAGGAGGCGACTGCTCACCAAATCTTGAAAAAAGAGGCACTTCAACTCGTTCAAGCAACACAGCAGATAACCTGGCACATAGTAAGATGAAGAAGTAAGGATCCAGAATACAGAACGTATTAATCGTAGTGGATGACCATTTTTTTATTCTTTTGCATGTCAATGTCAAAGCAAAATGAAATCAATAATGCTTTGTACAAACTACAAACACTTAAAACTGCAACACATGCATTTGAGTAAAACAAATGAAACTAATTAAAGTAATTTAAAGAAAGATTACACAACCAGTGATGAGAACAAACAAAACATATGTATCTCTTATAGAAATAAGCGAAGGAATGCCAAGGAAATTTGCAGTCTTTTTTTGTATTAAGGAAAAAAATCCACAGCTAGCTACAGTGGTAAGGCCGTGCATGTACTAAGGAGATAAGAATTTATGTGGTATACAAGACAACAACCACGTGTGTATGTGGGTAGTATGTTTAGTTATATAGCAACAAACATGGACAAGAGGTATACATGAAACATACAACATGAAGCACAAATCGAAAAGTATGCATGGCATGTGAAATACAAAGATGTTACGTGACTGCTCACCAAATCTTGAAATAGGAGGCACTTAAACTCGAACAAGCAACACAACAAATAACCTGAAACAAAGTAAGCTGAAGAAGTGAGGAAACACAAGCACATTAAAGAAAGATTACACAGCAAAAAAAGGCAATGGGCGGCGACTGCTCACCAAATCTTGAAAAAGGAGGCACTTCAACTCGAGCAGGCAAACGCAGTAGATAACCTTGCCCATAGTAAGATGAAGAAGTGAGGATGCAGAATACAGAACGTACTAATCGTAGTAGGTAGCCATCTTTTCGATGCTTAGCATGTCAATTTAAAAGCAAAATGAAATGAAGCACTCTTTATACAATGTATGTGAGAGTAATTGAAATAAACAATAAGGGAAAAAGGAAAAAAAAAACACAAGCACATTAAAGAAAGAAAAAAAAAAAAACTTACAGCAGAGAAAATGAAATCAGTAAGCAAGCAATTGCATTGGTGTTTATGAAGTGAGCACAACCCATTGTTATATAGAAGGCAGGTAAGGAAAGGTATAGGCGGTGGAAATTACAAGTAGTTTAATAGAAATGGGCCATGGGCTTATCAGAAAAGGAGAAGAAACTTGGCCCAATTATATTATGTATACGGATATCCGCAAAAGATAATAACTAAACCCGTGGATACCCAAAAACCCGGTCACACAAACTTGGCCTCCAAGGATGTTTATAGTGGCAGCCAAATCAAAACACTTTGTGGATTTGAAAGTTATTGGGCCTTAAGAAACCCTGAAGCCCAGACAAATTAGGCTGCCACCTCAAGCCCAACAAAAAAGACAACAACAAAGGCTTTTTCATAGTCCAGTACAATTATATAGAGCATCTTTAACCAATGAATAAGAAAAGAATAAAACTTTTATGCATTCTTAATAAAGCATAAAAGTTTCCAAAAACAAATATCAATAAAAAAACAGGGAAAACAACAAGATCTGATATTATTGAATCCTACCTCATTTGAAAGTAGGTAGTTAAACGACTCATCGACAATCTCTCCACATCTTATTGCAGCCACCTTTACCTAACAATTAAAGTACAATATAATCACGCGAAACTAAAGTGATAACTGACACGAACTTATGAAGATGCTAAATATATAAAATAGATTAAACCTTGTGTGTAGGAAGAACAAGATATGTGTTCTGTCGTCGAACAAATCTAACCAATGAGCTTCTTGGCGAACGTTGGCAACCAAAACGCAGCAGAATGTAACTGCAAGGAAAGAAACAAGGCACCAACCCGCCCTCTCCAACACAAGGCACCAAAGGACATAGATTAAAGACATCCATGCTGCAGTAAGAATATGGATATCAAAATCCCGCACGACTTTGCTCCATGTCTACACAATCAAGACCTCTAACCTTACGACAACGAATCTAATACAATAGATAAGAGTCAGCAGTAATGTGAAGAGCATCTCAGAAAGAGAAAAAAAACGGTACACACAAAAGCCAATTTAGATATTCTAAAGTAATACAAACTAAAACCTACTTTGTCCTTCCAATAGTCAAACAGATTTCAGAATAGCATACTTAAGAGACAGAGCCTGCAATGACTACACAGCCATTGAGAGGGAATAAGTAAATCAATAAGGAATCTGACCACATAGTTTTTTTTCCAAAGACATTAAGTATAAGCAAGCAATGTTTTCCCCAAATCGAAGAGCCTACGTAATAGACAAAGACTACTTTGTAAGTGTTTTCACTAATCCAAATTTTGTCACAGTGTTTTCAAAGAATCAAGAGAAGTTAAAAAAATTGTAGATTCAAAATTTTGCATCCTTTGCAAGCAGATGCATTTGAAAATAGATTTCGGCAGTCTTGTTATCTGCAAGGAAAGTCGTATTCTTTCATCATACAGAAATTTACACAATTTGAAGGCAGTAAAGCCGGCCAAAAGCATGATTTTCCATCTACAATATGCAACACTTTCTTGAGCATGCAGTTATGAGCCTAACACTATGCAGAATAATGTTTTCCAAATGAAATGCAAGCTGCTTCTTCCCACATCGATCCGGAAAAATGAAGGCATAATTCATGAGAAATATGTATGTTTCAATTAAGTCAATCAGGCATGGGAAAAGAAACGATAGTTCCACTTCCAATAGCTTTGCTTCATTGGATGAGTCTTTAGTGAGACGTGCTATAGCTTTTCAAGACCAAAGCAAATGTATAGTTCAAAATGTGTTAATTATTTGACGGTCATCAAAATATAAAAAGAAAGCAGGTAAAAGAGACATACAGTGGGGTTTAATGTGTCAATTTTGACAGGTGAGCTTCCAAATAAAATGCATGAGTTGACGAACTGTAGCTCATGAATCCCCGGAGACTGTAAACATAGAGACTGGGATCCTTTCTGGTATATAACGAAAAAAGATTCTGATTAAACTTATACTGGAATACGTAAATGTATAGTTTATCTACAGTATAACATTATTCAACAACCTTAATTTTCAAATACATGGGTTCACCATCTGGCTGAGTGATGCGAGCATCTACATCATGGGAAGAAATGACCTTAACCCAGTAACCTTTCTGAGAGAAAACAACCCCCTCAACATTCTCAACTGCCGCATCAATATCTATAGAGCTCTGTTCCCAGCACCACTTATCTTCAGCTTTGGGGGAGTCTGTTGAAGCATCCTTGACCTAAGGGGAACAATAATCAGGCAGCAATTAAGACTAATCAAATGTTGTAACTAACATACTTCACCAACAGAATAAGTAGAGACAGGAAGTACAAGATAAAAGTTGTGTCGCAGGAAATAGTGATGCAAAACCATAAAGGATAGCCACAGGTGAAAAGCTCTACTTGAGTGTTAAAAAGTTAAGATTACCATATTACAGGATATAGTTTGAACTACAATTTAGACAACAACAAAATTTCAAGAAATTTACCGACACAGAATCCTATTAGATTTATGGGATTGCCAAACCATGCATAAAGGTCAATACCTTATGAGATCAAAGTGAAAGGAAGTGTAAATAGAAAAATTGAAATGTAAGCTAACAGGCTATAAGAAAATGATTCTAAAGTAATAGATAATAGATGATAGCAAATAGAAGCTGCAAAATATGTAAAGCAGAAAATAATCACTACCTCAAGCCTATATTTTCCAGGTAAGACATCTGGAAACACAAATTCGTCACTCTCATCTGATAAGTGGACTGTTTTCACATGTTTGCTACTCTTTGAACCCAATCTATTTAGTTTAACAGAAACATCTGGGCTGCACTTCTCAATACAAACAACTCTGCCTTGTACACTGACAAGGGCCTGAAAAAAAAAAAAGATAATTTAAAGCATCACTGAATGGTTTACAAGTATTCATGGAAACCTAATTCAAATACACAAGGTAAATCTAAGTTGGACCTTCTGAGGCTGAGACACTAATATCAGTAGGCTTTTTTGTAATTCCAACTAATCGATATTTCTACTGAAAACAAGTCAGTAGACTGTACAACCTATAGTTTCCTATTCAAAACATGTCTTTATAATGATTCCAACACATAAAGAATGAAGTACAAGTAAATGCATGTACAAATGGAGATTGAAAGCGAAATAAAAGACAGAATAACATTTCAACTTTAATGGTAGAGCTTTTACCTGAGAAAATTCAATATTTTGCAGCGGGCCTCTAACAATTACATCAGTATATGGAGGTAAGAACACAAGTTCAGGAGTACTTTCCGGAGATGCGGCCAAAGCAGACAGACGATATTCGCCAGGTGGGACCTGAACCGAAAAGAGAATCGTAAGAGTTACATCCATCAGTGATAAGGAATTAAGAATAACTGTCTTGCTTGCCCATAGCAAGAAAAAAGCTAAACATTTTCATGATCTTAGACAAGTATCAAAGCTAGTGGAGATAAAGATGTTAGAATTTGAATCACAAAATTGCCAAATTCAGAAGAAAAGAATAAAGCATAGAGCTAAAAACCTAGACCAGATATTTCATACTGATCATGTAGTATATGGACACTGACAAGTTATGTGGTAATCTATCTTTAAAATAGCCAAATAAATTTAATGAAACTGTAAAGGTAGAGCTGAGAAAGTCGACAAAGTGCAGAGATCCAGTCTGGGATACCTCAAAACAGAAATTTCCATGTTCATCTGCCAGCTTCATTTGAGGTTTGACATTCTCTGGCCCATGTGTCAAAGCTACCTAAAATTCAGAAATAGATACTAAAGGCTATCAGCAGGGAAAACAAGGACAAATTACATGCTCTTTGTTCTGGACAATCCAACATGTAACTACCCATAAACATTCTATTTTAACCAAGATCAAGACAGCAAAAAAAAAATCTCACTAACAGCCAATAGACATCCAGTCTGGGATACTTGCTCAGTCTCTAATTCCACACTGGGGGAATTCATTTCACAATGATAACTAAATTTACAGAAAATGCAACCAACTTGCCCCTAACCCGATAACTTCGGAGAAGGGAAAAAAAATCTCACTAACAGCCAATAGACATCGGCCTCACAGCTAGTATGTCCTACTTGCAACTTGCAAAATGCATTCTATATGAAATTATATAGAGGTTTTTGCGCCAAACCACCCCTTATTTGGGTCAATTTGCGTCAAACCACCCCTTATTTGACTTTTTGCAAGGAACCACCCATTTGTGTCATTCTGTTAACACCGAGCCACCCCTCGTTCATTTCCGTTACTTTCTCCGTTAGAGCTTAGGAAATGTCATTTTTACCCTCACTTTTTTTAAATATTTGAGGGCAAAACTGGAATTACACAAACCGATGAGATTTTGACTTATCTCGTGAGATTTTAACGAAAAATTGAGTAATGTCGCGAGATTTTGATTAAATATCCAATGGCCTTCATCTTCTCCAGCTTTGTTGAGAGTTTGGATTGTGGATATAGGGTTACAGTGTTCTCGTTGTTTGTTGTTCAAACAAGTGCAAGGTTTGAGATTTGATTGAAAAGTGATGGTGAATTGAAAATATTGGTACATCTACACGGCCTTTGGATTGAATTGCTGTTAACATGTATGTTCTTCGTGGAATGATTGGAGTCAGTAAATTATTTGGTTTCATGAAATCCTGAGCTTGAGCTCATTACAAAAGGTTTATAAGAATTAGGAGTGCAAACAACTCCAGACAACCATTATAAGCCCTGTATATGTGTTGTAATGAAATTTAGTAATATCCCTCCAATGGCCTCCATCTTCTCGGCTTCCTCCTCGGGAGCCCCATTCTTCAGCACGGCCGACGCCTTCTCCATTAGCTCATTAGCCTCCTTGAACCCAAAATCAGTGAAACTTCACACCACCTTGATGATCTTAATCTTTCAGTGTCGAATTCGGCTTCCAGCTTCAGATCGGGAGTCGTCTCCTTCGTCTTCTCTTCCACCGCCGCCGCCACCTGACTACCACCTCCGCCCATACCCCTCTGGTTGAAGCCCATTCTCGACATCATAATCGTGTCTATCGACATCTGATTAACCCCAAATTTCTTCCTCAAAACCTCTGTCAGATCTGCTACTTCCAGTAGCGTTAGGCCTGAGATCTCCTTCATTATGCTCGATACCTTCTCCGATGGCTTCTCAACGCTTTCCTGACCTGCTGAGAAGCTTCAATCGGATTTTGATTGAATTGGACCTACGAATGAGAGAGTTCATGAGGATCTAAAACTGATGATCCGGAGATACCTCATTTTTCTCCGGATGGAAGCAATTAGGACTTTCAGGCAACTTGCTAGTGCGTGTTGTAGAGGAAGACGGACATGGCTGTGCTGGACGAATATTGAATGCTCAAAAAAATCATGATTCAGTGTGAAGGGTTAGAAGCTCAAGGAAGAAGACGATAAACCCTAGTAGATGGAAGATGTTTTCTCGTTAAAATCTCACGAGATAAGTCAAAATCTCATCGGTTTGTGTAATTCCAGTTTTGCCCTCAAATATTTTAAAAAAGTGAGGGTATAAATGACATTTCCCAAACTCTAACGGAGAAAGTAACGGAAATGAACGAGGGGTGGCTCGGTGTTAACAGAATGACACAAATGGGTGGTTCCTTGCAAAAAGTCAAATAAGGGGTGGTTTGACGCAAATTGGCCCAAATAAGGGGTGGTTTGGCGCAAAAACCTCAATTATATATGATATTGAAGCTTCACATGCATAATGTCATGTGTGCTCTTGCTGACCAAACTCCATTGTTCACAAAAAATTATCTAAATTGTATGCCAAGGGCAGTTGAGCAATAGATCAAAGTAGCATAAAGCCCTATCTCAATCAATTGGGGTAAGTTCATCACAACTCAAACGTTGCTAATACTTTGTTAATTCGGGTAAGTTAGACAAGTATGATGGGACCACAAAGATTATAGATTTGAAATTGTACCTAAAGGCCAACAAAACCACTCAAAACAAGGTTTCTCTCCCAATTTACCTTTGATCCAAGGCTTCCTTCAGCCTGAGCAAGAAAAAGAGGAACAAACGGCAAAACAGTAGTAGAACATTCCAGAGCTCTTCTAAGGCTCTTCACAGCACTGGATAAATACTGGATATCACACAGCTTTCTTGCCAATTCCATGCAAATAGCACCTAAATGCACAAAATAATTTCAGTAGTTGCCAATTCAAAGAATCAAGAGAAGTTCATCGATAGCAGATCATTAGGTCATAAATCTCGTTTTTAAACGGAGATGAGAAGAACAAATTTCAGCATACTCTTAACAGTTCATTATTGTCCACATAATGGGGGACTGCTTACCAGAGTAGTGGTCATTGGGAGATAAGTGGAAGAGAGAACGACAGAGCTGAACAAGATTCTCGAATGTCAACTGCTGAACCAAGTAACTCCTTTCAGTATCTCACATGAAGGGGGTTATGCTATCAAATCCAATGGTTGTTGTTGCAAACTGATCACCACCTTGAAATGGATAAAAACCAAACAATAAAAAAACTATTCAAGATAAATTACCCAAAAATAAGACACAACAAAGATAATTCTAGTGCCACAATACCGATTAATGCCAATTTAGATGTTGAAATATCAAAATTTACACAAGCAACCTGCATTGTATAGAACAAAGTTCAAGATGATATAAGAAGAATTTGAAAGTGATGATGAATTCACCTAATATCAGTTTGTAAAGCTCATCAGCTACTAAGGCTTCAATATCCTCATCATCCAAAATAATGAGGAATTGTTTCGTATGAGGCCACATTACTGACCTTTTCCTCGGCCTCTTAGCATACCTCACAGCCGCCCAAGCACCATCAATATCATGCCTATTGCACCTAGAAAGTCTGCAAATCACAGAGTATAGAAACTACTCCATTTAAAAATGATGGATGGTCTTCACTGAAGTATTGATAGATAATTTAATATAATTTTAGGGATAATGATATTTTCTTATAGTTTAAGATATTTATGGAAGAACAAAACTGTAAACTTTGCAGAATGTTAAATCTAAGAACTCACCTGCCCTTGCAAAATAACAGGTACTGCCCCTTCTACACCTTCATCAACAGCAAGTGCAGCAGATTTTTCTGTTTATACATGTTGAGAGCAAACCTTCCAAATCCTTTCTCAACTCTTGCAAAGGGCGACCTGCAACAACATTTCTTGCAGTCAAACCGAAATCTATAAACCAGGAGGCTTTATAGATAGTGCTATACTCTCAAGCGAGTTCGTTCAACAACTGAAATCTTATTTGATATCCCGAAATTATTATAGAGGGTTTTGAATACCTAATTGATGCAACAATGAAGTCGATTGAGTGATTTGCCTGCTGGAAGATTGAAAGATCTAGGTCTTCTTTTCGGAGCGAATTGATTGGAGCGAGGACGGAAGCGCACAAATGGAGACTATTACGATGGTGGTGAGAAGCCGATCGACGCTTTCGGGGGGAGAAAGAGAGCGGGAGGGGGGAGAGAGAGAGAAAACGTAGAGAGAAAGGGAGTTGGAAGAGAGAGGATAGGAGGCAGACGAAAAGACATGAATACCCTTCTCAAAATTTTACAAATCAAAACAATTGGGTGGCAGTTGATGTAATTCCTACGGAAAATAAAGGTATGTTACCAAGCAAAAAACCTGAAACGAAATCTCAGCCCTTCATCATCATTTTTAGGTTATGTGGCATATTGTAGACCCTTGATAAAAGTATATATTGCACAATCACATTCAAACATTTATTGTAGTTTGGATTCATATAATTAATATATTCTTTCATATATGTATTTTTTAGTAAATTATAATAAAATGAATTGAATAGCTCTTAAATATGTACCAAAATCACATAGTCGTTTACGTTTATCGGATTGCTCTTCATCGTCATACGGATTGAAGGCGAAGAGCGAAGAAAAAAAGATGAAAATGGTGGAAATACTAAGCAATTAAGTACATAATTATGGTTTTATTAGACATTTAATACATAATTATGGTTTTTATATATAGATACATAGATAGCAAATAGCCATTTCGTGAAAGCAGGATGCAACAGATTTTGAAGTACAGTGTTTAAATGTGATCGATGAACTGCTTAATTCTTCAACAGATCAGAGCTTCAAGACATTTCAGTGTGTTCTTTGCTACAATCTCCACCTATGCGTTCAAATCTTGCACCAGTACGGGATCAGATCTTCGAGCTTGGAACAACAGAATAACGAATTTCGTTCGCGCAGGCCAACTAAATGAAGCCCGCCACATGTTCGACCAAATGTCTCAAAGAAACACTCTGACATGGAACTCAATGATAACTGGGTACGTCAAAAGACGGGAGATTTCAATGGCACGGAAGCTATTCGACGAAATGCTTGATAGGGACAGAGATGTGGTTTCATGGAACTTGATGATCTCAGGGTACGTTGGGGTCCAATTTGTGGAGGAGGGTCGAAGCTTGTTTGATCAAATGCCTGAGAGAGATTTGTTGTCTTGGAACACCATTATTAGCGGATATGCTAAGGTTGGAAGGATGGATGAAGCTATAAGCCTCTTTGCTTGTATGCCTCAACAAGATGGTGTTTCTTGGAATGCCATGATCACTGGCTTTTTACAGAATGGTGATGTGGTGAGAGCTATCGAGTGGTTCGAGAAAATGCCGATTAAGGATGGCACTTCGTTACGAGTGTTGGTATCGGGTTTGATTCAAAATGATGAGTTGGATAAGGCTGGGAAGATCCTCTGCAGAATTTCTAAGGAATTTAATGGTGGAAATGAGATTTTGTTGCAGGCTTATAATACTTTGATTGCAGGATATGGTAAGCGAGGAAGGATTCGTGAAGCGAAAAACCTTTTTGATCAGATTCCAGTGAGGGATTTGGTGTCATGGAATACTATGATCATGTGTCATGTGAAGGCAGGAGACATTGTTTCTGGTAGGAAACTGTTTGATGAAATGCCCGAACGAGATACTTTCTCTTGGAACACTTTGCTTACAGGCTACACCCAGAAGCTGGATATGGAGAAGGCTTCTGAGCTTTTTTCATGGATGCCAAACCCTGATATAATCTCATGGAACACGATGATCAGCGGTCATGCACAAGCGGGTAGTTTGGAAAACGCTCTTTGTTACTTTGAAAAGATGCCGAAGAAGAGTGTAGTATCATGGAACTCGATGCTTGCAGGGTTTGAAAGTAATGGAAAATTTGAAGGAGGAATCAATCTGTTTATGCACATGTTAGCAGAAGGGGAAAAACCCGACAGACACACATTCTCCTCAATTCTCAGCATTTCAACAACTCTTGTTACCTTGGATTTCGGTACACAGATCCATCAAATGGTGACTAAAACAGTAATTCCAGACGTTCCATTAAACAATGCCCTAGTGACTATGTACTCAAGATGTGGGGCATTAACAGAGGCAAGAACAATCTTTGATATAACAAAGTTTCAAAAAAACGTCATTACATGGAATGCAATGATCGGCGCCTACGCCTCTCATGGATACGTTGAAAAATCTCTGCACCTTTTTGAAGAAATGAAGAAGCTGAGAGTAAAACCTAGTACTGTAACGTTCGTTTCGGTTCTAAATGCCTGTGCTCAATCTGGATTAGTGGAAGAGGGAAGAAAGTATTTTGAATCCATGGTTTCTGATTTCGGTATTGAACCACAGATCGAGCATTTTGCTGCAGTTGTGAATTTATTTTCTCGTTCTGGGCAGTTGGACGAGGCTATGGCTTTGATCAATCGAATTCCTTATGATAAGATGGATAAGTCTATAATGGGTGCATTCTTGAATGCTTGTAGGTTGCATAAAAACGTTGAGTTGGCCCGAGTTGCTGCAGACGAGTTAGTGAAGCTTGACCCAGAAAGCTCTGCCCCTTATGTGTTGATTTATAATATGTTTGTTGATTTGGAACGATGGGATGATGCAGCACAAGTTAGAAAGGTTTTGGAAGTGAGTAATGTAACAAAGAAGCTTGCATCTAGTTGGATCTAGTTTGGTTTTTCGTATACACAGAACTACACTGCACCAAATTTGTATTATATGATGTTCGGCCAATTCAGGATAATCGAGCTCAGGACAAGGTTTTTAAGATGCACACGCCGTCTGGATTATTTTCAACTGGCTCTGCAGCTCGTCTTTTGCATAACCAAGCCCTGCTTGACCGTGATCCTATTTGGGTGTGTATATGGGCCTTCCCAGCTCAACAAAGAGTTAGACAGTTCACTTTCTTGGCTGCACTAAGTAGGAATAATTTACCTTCTCTATGCCAAACACACGCCGCTGGACTTTGCTGAATGTCAAAGACAGGGACAAGTAGAGACTCTTTGGTTTTATGATATGGCATACATGGAAATTAAGGAATACGCTGGTGTTTACAGGCGCTGATGAGTGTAGCCGGCTCTCTTCCATTGTAACATACTAAATTTGTGAAATGATGAATCAGATGAAGAACAATGTAATACTCCATTACTGATTCTTAGAGAAGAGAAGAATTACAGTGTTTCTGTTACAAGACAACTGACTAATCTGGGTTCTAACAGACTTTACTTATACAAGTGTTCGGTTCACTGCCTAAACCGCGTCCATGTACACTACTCCAGAAAATTCAACGAGTTCAGCTGGCCTTTGGTTCATCCTCCAATTACAGCAGCTCATCACTCTGCTAATAAAGCTGCTGATTGTTTGCCTAATTTATCACTTTCTTTACCTTCTAGTTTTATTTTCAGATGTCTTGTTTTCTGATCTTGTAAGCCCCTCGGGAACACTATTTGATTCGTTTAATTTTATGCAATTGCATGGGTCTTTCCCGTTTTCTTGACAAAAAAAGTATTATATGATGTTTCATGGCTAATAATCCTGAATGCAACATGGAAAAGAGAGGGAAAAGAAGATAAATTCATGCTATTGTAAAGTTATAATTAGTTATTGTGAAGAAGAAGCATCTGAGCAGGTTTGCCCGAGTGGTTAAGGGGGAAGACTTAAGATCTTCTGCACATAAGTGCGCGTGGGTTCGAACCCCACAGCCTGCATATCTTTTTTAATCTTTTTTCCTTTCTGCATTATGAATGTCTAGTGGTAGAAATTGAAGTGGAGATGATCTCAACCGTTCGTAAAAATTTAGATGTGTTTTGTTTAACTTGGAATGATCTCAACCGTTCATTGAAATGTGTGATGATCTATGATGATTTTGAGCTATGCAAAGGCTATATATAGGCAAAAGCTATACGCACTACATTTTGCAACTTTCCACACTACATTTTCGTACGCCCAAAATGGGCGTACGCTGGTTTTGGGCGGACAGTGCAAAATCCCAACATCGAATGTGAGGCAAAATACAAAATACGGTATTATGTATACGCCCAAAATGGGCGTACGCCCAAAATGGGCGTACAGTATAAATTTTAATAATATAGCCGTTTGAAAATAGCCGTTGGGGAAATACAATTTTTTACTCGTACGCCCATTATGGGCGTACGCCCATAATGGGCGTACGAGAAAAAAATTGTGTGTAACGGCTATTTGTCCAAATTCAGAAGTGACCGTTGGGGTATATTTTGCCTGTACGCCCATTATGGGCGTACGCCCATAATGGGCGTACGATTGTTTTTATCCCAACGGCTATTTTTTCAGAATATGACCGTTTGGGATGTAGTATGTGTATAAATGTAGGAACTTCGGATGGATGTTGAAGTCAAAAATGTCAAATAGGAGAGTTACAAATTTGAGTGATGGTGAGGAGTTTGAATATGTGACGGAGATTGAGTATGGGAGCGGTGAAGAGAACGAGTATGTTGAAGAGAACGAGCATGGGAGTGACGAAGACGATGCGATCGTGGATGAGAAAGAGTATTTTAGTGAACCCGACGACGGGATGTGGGACGACGATACCGACGAAGAAGGAGGAGACTTCGACGCCGGAGATTTTTCGGTTAGTAATTAATTAGAATCGTTTCGTATTTATTTACGTTATTTAGTTGCAAATAATTTGTAGAAGTGATAGTTTAGATTGATGTGGACTCGTAGTTTTAAGTTTTAGTTGTGATAAATATGGTAGTTTTTATTAATTATAGGGTATGGATTACTATGATTCGTTTGATACCGAAGAAACGTTTCCTACTAAGGAACACTTGAGGCGTTGGGTTCAGAGTATTGGTAGACAACTTATGATGGTATTAGTGACTCGCCATAGCAATGAGCGTCAAATGAATATAATGTGCTCGCATGCTGGAGTGTATAGATCAGGGAAAAAGAAAAGAGAGGATGGCGAAACAGAGGAGGTTGTTAATACAGAGCGGGATAGTAGGGATAAGAAGTCGGATTGCAAGTTTGAGATCCGAGGATATAGGTTCAGGGCGAGGGATGCGAGAGATGGATGGTATGTGAAGGTAAAATACGGACAACACAATCATAAGCTTTGCACTAGCTTCATTGGCCATCCGTACATGGGTCGAATGACGCCGAATGAGGTGAAATTTGTGACGGTATGTGCGAACAGCTTGACTACGCCGTCTGTTATTGCTACTCAGTTGAGTGCGGCCTTTCCAGGGAATACAACATCCACAAAACAAATCGCCAACTTTATTCAGAAGATGCATTTTGAGGATCGTGGAGATTTGACTGTTACACAATGGACCTTGAAGTTTTTGAAGGAGCGCAGCTATGTAGTGCATCCCCTCTGCAAGAAGAAATCAAACGAGGTGGAAATCTTGTTTTTTGCCCATCAAGACTCGTTGCACTTGTTGAAGATGTTTCCGTACGTCGTGGTTATTGACGCCACATACAAGACGAATAGGTACATAATAGTTGTATATCAAAAAAATTTTGTTTAAATATATTGCATATGCCTCTTCCTTCATTATTTAAATATATTATGCAGGTATAAAATGCCTCTTGTGGAGATTGTCGGTTTCACTTGCACGCATAAGACATTCAACATTGCATATGCATTCACGGGTAAGGAGGAAACAATGCACTACTTGTGGATAATTCAGAGGCTTAGAAAGTTGTTTGAGGATGCCGGAGTAATGCCGACTGCAATAATGACCGATCGAGAACTAGCTCTCATCACTGCAATCAAATATGTGTTCAAAGATCTTCCGGTTCAACACCTGTTGTGTTGGGTTCATATCAAGCACAACATCGAGGTAAACGCTACCAGAATTTTGAAAAATAAGGAATCGGTGAAAAGGTTGTGCTCGCAAGTATGGAGACTTTTTCTATCAAGAACGGAGGAACGATACGAGGAAAGACTGCTAGGATTGAGAACATCTTGGAGAAGCGGCGTCGTCGGATACATTGAAAAGGTGTGGCTTATCCCTTATAAGACAAACATTGTTTGCGCATGGACGGAACACAATCTTCACTTCTTCACGAGGACCTCAAACAGGTAATTTTTTTTTAACTTACTTAAACGTTTCCGATTTATTTATTAGTTTGATTATGTAACAGTTGTTTTACTTAAACGCGACATTGAATGAATAAAACATAGGGTTGAGGGAATGCATAAGGTGTTGAAGAAAATAATCGGTTCAAGTATAGGCGGTTTTAATCGAATGGTTGTGAGGATCCATGCAGCCATCGAGGGCCAGATTGTGAAGGTGAGGGCCACCATGGAAGAGGATCGGATCAAGACACCCGGGGTTTTCAGACGAATGAATCCACAAGTGAAATTGATATTTCGGCATCTATTCCATAATGTGTCTGATAGAGCGTTGCATAAGTTGTGGGATATATGGGAGGATATAAAGGCGAAGAATTATGAGGAACATTGCGAAGATTACTGGATGCGAGAATGTCAAGGCCTACCGTGCATCCACGAGATGGTGCAACATATTATTCAGAAGAAGCCATTCAAGCTCAATCAGATTCACAGATTCTGGAGGCAGCTACAATGGGATAGGATTGAACTTGATAACGGGGAGGTAGAGATTGGTGTACCTCAGACCATGCGGGAGTTGAGATTCATTGAGCTCAACGATAGATGGCAAAAGGGGGAACTTCCTGAAAGTCAGTGGTCTCAGATAGCGGACTTGTACACAATGTTGGAGTATCCACATCAAAGTCTTGCGTTGGAGCCGACGGGAATCAAGGATCCTGGCAGACCAAGAGGAGCGGTAGGAAAGAAGTGGGGAACCGAGAGAGAGATGAGCGCGTTTGAGTACGCAAGGGAAGAATTAGAGAAAAATGATGCTGCGAAGGCGAAGAATAAGACGGTTAGAGGAAAGGGAAAGGGAAAAGCAACGGCGGCACAACCTACTTTCAACGAGCCTACTATAATGAGGGAGTTTGAAGTTGCTGGGTGCACTGCGGCAGAGGCGTTTGGTCATTCAAGTGGCACTGGTGGAGAGGGGTTCGGATTATCAGGTTGCACTCTTACAGATGAGTTCCCTCAGCCAACAATGACGAAATGTGGGGTAGACTTCGGGGTTGACAATGTTGATCTCTTCATGTTTCCATACATTGTAGATGCACAAGACGTAAGGGCGGATGGACACTGTGGATATCGGTCACTAGCCATGTTGTTGGGGCATCACCAACAAGAATATCCTCGCATTCGCATGGAACTGACTACGGAGCTGTTAGAGAACAGTGATATCTACAGACGAGTCATGACCAGACTACGCCCGGATTTGGCAAACAACTTCGACGCTCTTGTTCAAGAGGTCAACTATAGCAGATCACCATGTCCTGAAAGATACTGGATGAGTATGCCCATGATTGGATTAGCATTTGCCACTAAGTTTCAGGTTGGTTTGATATACTTATCCAAAGTCCGATCATATTTGTGCTTACCGATGAAGGTGTATCAACAATGCTCCAGTCATGGTTTGAAAATTTATGCAATGGCTCGTGTGGGCTTAGCAAACCACTACATACCGGTATGATTTTCACTAAAGTATTTGTGATTTTCACTCAATTTTCTTAATGCTTAACATGGTATTTATGTTTTGTAATTTAGGTGTGCCTTAGAGAAGACTGTCCGGTACCATCTGTACCTGGAGTTTGGCGCATGTTCAAGGATCCTAGTGCGAATGAATTGGATCGCGGGTTCGCGCTGAGGATGCAACAATGGAAGGACTATCGCATTAATTATGGTAGTATAGATGTTGATCTGTAGTGAATTCGGATGTGTTGAATGTTTCACCTTTTGAAATTCTAGTTGATGACTTCTGTTGTATGTCTGTTATGCTTTTAATATCTTGACTCCTTTTTTATAGTATTGTCTTGTCTGTTATTTTTTAATGTTTTAGATGGGTTAAATGAAACAAGTTCTGAATTCACTACAAGGGATTACTTGTTAAATTAAAACAGACACTCCAGAAACTACAACAGACTTAGCAAAGACGTAACAACTTTCAAGACACATAACAACATTACATCCTAATCGGAATCAGGGGAAGGAGGACCACGGCCATATTCATTGGGAAACAGAACTCCAAGGTGGAATAAGGCTGATTCTTTGTCCCACCTGTGAAAAATACGAAGTTTGAGCTCCATGTCAGCGTGTTCCTTCAACAGTTTGGCCATGACTCGGAGATGATGAGGGTCGTATTCTGGCTCCAGATACACGATCCTCCAGTTACAATCACATGTAACAAACCTTCGTCCATACGTATGGGGATTGTCCTTGTTATTAGCAGATAACACGGTGAGTGTCTTTGAGCACCTTCTACTAGGGCACTGGATCTGAGTGCCTTCAGCTGGAACTGGGGAGGATGAAGACGATGCCATGCTTGTTTGAATCTGTAATACAAAGTAAGAAAACATTTTAGAAACAATGAAGATATCTATCCAAATCAGTAAAAAATGAAACTTACAGAGTAAGAACTTGAAACAATTAAGATTTTACGGCGGAGTGAGAATGTGATGAAAGGGTTCACTGAGGCAGTGAATTTATAGCCGAAGTTTTACTAGGGTTAGGGAAAAATTGGGTCGGTGTAGACAAAAGGCCCACAACAACAAAGGCCCAATAACTTAAAATTATGTCATCCAGCTGTGACTTCTGTGACTTACAGCTGTGTAGTAGCTGTAACACATTCATTTTCATATAAGTGACATCCAGCTGTATGCTAGATGTAGAATTCATCCCAACAATTCAAACCATCAGCCGAACATTTCAGCCCAGCCAAGCCCAATAATTCAGCTCAGTCAAGCCCAATAATTCAGCTCAGCCAAGCCCAAATAATTCAGCCCAGCCAAGCCCAAATAATTCAGCCCAGCCAAGCCCAAATAATTCAGCCCAGCCAAGCCCAAATAATTCAGCCCAGCCAAGCCCAAATAATTCAGCCCAGCCAAGCCCAAATAATTCAGCCCAGCCAAGCCCAAATAATTCAGCCCAGCCAAGCCCAATGAATGGAGTAAAACGGGATTAAAACGAAAAACGGCGCGAAAATCGAGTAAAACGGGATTACAAAGAAAAACGGCACGAAAATCGAGTAAAACGAGATTAAAACGAAAAACGGCACGAAAATCGAGTAAAACGAGATTAAAACGAAAAACGGCACGAAAATCGAGTAAAACGAGATTAAAACGAATAACGGCGCGAAAATCGAGTAAAACGGGATTACAACGGAAAACGGCGCGAAAATCGAGTAAAACGGGATTAAAACGAAAAACGGCGCGAAAATCGAGTAAAACGGGATTAAAACGAAAAACGGCGCGAAAATCGAGTTTATGAAGGGACGTACAACGAAAAATGACAAGAAAAGGGTATTTAGCAAAAAGAAATAGTTTTCATAATGCAAGGGGTATTTAGCCAAAAAAACTTGAAAAATTTGAAAAGGAAGGGGTATATAGTAAAAACTTTGGATAGTTGTGTTTGAAATGGATAGTTTGGGCCCAGTTCGTTTAAACGCCTTAGAACGCTAAAACTCAAAATTTGAAAATTGTAACATGATAGAAAATGAAGTCTTTAGTCGTTATCAATTCTCGGAATCGAAAAAAAATCAACGAAAACGTCAACGGGCCTAATAAGGCCGAATTGAGATTTGGTGAGGCCCATTACCTAAAAACGACATAAAACGGGTTAATAAGACCTTAAACATTGAAAAACTTGAAATGTAAAAGTTGTATTTGAGCATTACCAATATGACGGTTTCGTTTTTATAATAAAATAACAAAATGAACACTTCGAAATATCTAAACAGTCACTTTCACCTTGTAACGAGTTAATCTCAAGTATATAAGTCGTATAGTTTTACTCATATGTGTGTGATATCAATTCGTTACTCAAATAAACTTTACATAAAACTTTCATTAAATGTTATGAAACACTCAAATACTCCAAAATAACGACATTTCACATCTTCGTATTGTCCATATTGCTTGATTAATCATAATTTTATGCGTATTTCATTAAAACTTTCATTAAATATCGAGTAATCAAGCAATATGGACAATACGAAGATGTGAAATGTCGTTATTTTGGAGTATTTGAGTGTTTCATAACATTTAATGAAAGTGTTATGTAAAGTTTATTTGAGTAACGAATTGATATCACACACATATGAGTAAAACTATACGACTTATATACTTGAGATTAACTCGTTACAAGGTGAAAGTGACTGTTTAGATATTTCGAAGTGTTCATTTTGTTATTTTATTATAAAAACGAAACCGTCATATTGGTAATGCTCAAATACAACTTTTACATTTCAAGTTTTTCAATGTTTAAGGTCTTATTAACCCGTTTTATGTCGTTTTTAGGTAATGGGCCTCACCAAATCTCAATTCGGCCTTATTAGGCCCGTTGACGTTTTCGTTGATTTTTTTTCGATTCCGAGAATTGATAACGACTAAAGACTTCATTTTCTATCATGTTACAATTTTCAAATTTTGAGTTTTAGCGTTCTAAGGCGTTTAAACGAACTGGGCCCAAACTATCCATTTCAAACACAACTATCCACATTCACTATCTACTATCCACTATCCACATTCAATATCCACTATCCACTCTCCAAACCCTATACCCTAAACCCTATACCCTAAACCCTATACCCTAAACCCTATACCCTAGCTAGGTTTTCCTCGGTTTCCGCGTCATTTCTCGTCTTAGCCCGTTTTAAGTCGTTTTTTCTCGGTTTTCGCACAAATTCTCGTCTTAGCCCATTTTAAGTCGTTTTTCATCGTTTTTCGCACAAATTCTCGTCCATGCCCGTTTTAAGTCGTTTTTCATCGGTTTTCGCACAGATTCTCGTCTTAGCCCGTTTTAAGTCGTTTTTTCTCGGTTTTCGCACAGATTCTCGTCTTAGCCCGTTTTAAGTCGTTTTTTCTCGGTTTTCGCACAAATTCTCGTCTTAGCCCATTTTAAGTCGTTTTTCATCGTTTTTCGCACAAATTCTCGTCCATGCCCGTTTTAAGTCGTTTTTCATCGGTTTTCGCACAGATTCTCGTCTTAGCCCGTTTTAAGTCGTTTTTTCTCGGTTTTCGCACAGATTCTCGTCTTAGCCCGTTTTAAGTCGTTTTTTCTCGGTTTTCGCACAAATTCTCGTCTTAGCCCGTTTTAAGTCATTTTTCCTCGTTTTCCGTGTCATTTCTCGTCTTAGCCCGTTTTAAGTGCGAAAATCCTAATAATATACATCAAAATATACATCAAACAAACATCCAAAATATAATACTGAACACAATCAAATCATTGCACAGGCCCATCCTCCTCTGGTACTACATCACCAGTCCATATGCTGATCCACCCCCTCATCATCCTCGCTTGTCCTGAAGGCAGAGTGTCACCATATGCACGTAGGAAACTGGATATCTTATTCTTTAAATCGTTAATTATCGATTAACGTGAAACGTGAAACGATAAATAACGACCAAATAATATTATATTAATAAATATTATTTATTAATATAATATTATTTTCTTTTACCTAAACGATAAATAACGACTAACTAATATTATATTAATAAATATTATTTACTAATTAATCTTATTCTTTAAATCGTTAATTATCGATTAACGTGAAACGTTAAACGATAAATAACGACCAAATAATATTATATTAATAAATATTATTTATTAATATAATATTATTTTCTTTTACCTAAACGATAAATAACGACTAACTAATATTATATTAATAAATATTATTTACTAATTAATCTTATTCTTTAAATCGTTAATTATCGATTAACGTAAAACGTGAAACGATAAATAACGACCAATTAATAATATATTAATAACTATTATTTTCTTTTACCTAAACGATAAATAACGACTAACTAATATTATATTAATAAATATTATTTACTAATTAATCTTATTCTTTAAATCGTTAATTATCGATTAACGTGAAACGTTAAACGATAAATAACGACCAAATAATATTATATTAATAAATATTATTTATTAATATAATATTATTTTCTTTTACCTAAACGATAAATAACGACTAACTAATATTATATTAATAAATATTATTTACTAATTAATCTTATTCTTTAAATCGTTAATTATCGATTAACGTGAAACGTTAAACGATATGTAACGACCAAATAATATTATATTAATAAATATTATTTATTAATATAATATTATTTTCTTTTACCTAAACGATAAATAACGACTAACTAATATTATATTAATAAATATTATTTACTAATTAATCTTATTCTTTAAATCGTTATTTATCGATTAACGTGAAACGTTAAACGATAAATAACGACCAAATAATATTATATTAATAATTCATTAATAAATCTTTTTTTAATCGTTATTTAAACGTTAAACGATAAATAACGACTAATTAATAATTTATTAATAAATAACAAATAATATTAACGTACCTCGTGGATCGAGAGCGTCTTCTCCGGCGATATCGAACGGGCCCGTTTTTCCGCACCGCCCCGATCACGACCACCCCGACCACCCCGAGCTCCACCCCGACCACCACCCCGACCACCACCCCGACCACCACCCCGACCACCAGCTCCACCAGCTCCACCAGCTTCACCTCCAGCCACCTCGACGGCGCCACCAACCTCCTCCCCTCCACCACCAGAGCCCTCGCCACCGACCACCGCAGCACCACCACCCCGCGTTTTTTTTGTCGCCGGATTCCTCTTCCGCCCTACTCCTCCACCTCGCACCCTTGCGCCACCAGCACAAATACGGACGGGAGGGAGAACAGACGAAGCCGCAGCCTCCACCGTCGCCTCCACCACCGCCGCAGCCTCCACCGTCGCCGCCTCCACAGTTTTATGCGTTTCTTCGGATTGCATGATTCCGAGTGAAATTGAAGAAATTGATTGAGGGATTTGGATTGTATGAGAAAAACGAGTCGAATGGGATAGATTTGGGGAAGAAAACGAGTGAAATGGGAGAAGATTGGACGACGGCGATTTTTAAGGGTTACGTATGAACAGTACACATCAGACGAGAGGAGGAAGAAGAAGAAGCTCGAGTTTTATATCCTGGGCGTACGCCCAAAATGGGTACGCCCATTTTGGGCGTACGCCCAGGATATAAAACTCCAGCTTCTTCTTCTTCCTCCTCTCGTCTGAAGTGCTACGCCCATTTTGGGCGTACATACCATTTTTCAGTTTTCCTACGTATACGTATACGTATACGTATGTTCGACAAAATTGCACGGTACGCCCAAAATGGGCGTACGAGAATGTAGTTTAAAAAGTTTCAAAATGTAGTGCGTATAGTCTCTTCGTATATATACACTAGTTTTCCTTGGTGTGTTTCAATGTTCAGAAACTAGAGCCGATCGAGTGTAGGAATCTCTCATTTTTTCTCCAACATTTCTATTTTCTACAATCGCCGAAAACAAAGAGATGAAGTTATCGAATTTTAACCGCAATTATTCATACAGTCGACTTTGCAACCTGACATTTACAATTTTCTCAACGTAATTTGAGATCTCGCAATTCCCTCAATTGCAACTTCAACCTTAATTTGGTTTTGTTATTCTACGACACTCAACCGTAAATTTAGGAATGTTCATGTGAAGCTGGCAATTCCATGATGATATTCTAAAAAGTTGCACTATGAAGTATTAGATTTTTTTTTCCTAAAATAGGCTTTTTTTTTTAGAAAATATTTCCGATATGGACTCCTTTTGAAAATAATTCCCAACATAGACACTCTTATGAGGTTTGAAAAATTTTCACGTATAAGAGACGCTGGTAAAGATTTTTATTTTTTAATTGCCAGCGTCTCTTACACATAAAAAAAAAAAATTAAAAATTATTTGTATAAGGCGCTGGGAAAGAATTTGTTTTAATTTTTTTTTTCAAAGTTTATACATATATGTTATTATATAAGAGTTACTCGTGTTTAGATGGCTCGTATGGGCTCGTTTGAAATCGGAATCGATCACGACCGATTTCGTTGGGTCCGTATTCATCCCAGTTTTTACAAGATATGTCTCTCGCTCGATTCTGATTTCGAACGACCGCATACAAGCCACCCGAACACGCGTAAGTCTCGTGCGTACCTTCTAATGTAAATGGATATTTACAAATTTGTTCCTCCATATCAGGCGATGAGAGACATATTTGGTGAAAGCTGGGATCAATACGGACCCAACGAAACTGGTCGTGGTCAATTCCGATTCCGAACAAGCCCATACGAGCCATCCGAACAAGCGCAAATCTCGTGCATACCTTCTTTCACCAGTTCGGAATCGGAATTGATCACGACCAGTTTTGTTGGGTCCGTATTGATCCCAGCTTTCACCAGATATGTCTCTCGCTCGATTCTGATTTCGAACGACCGCATACGAGCCATCCAAACACGAGTAAGTCTTATATAATAATATATATATAAACGTTGGATTTTTTTTTTTTAAAACAAATGTTTTGTATAAAGCGTTGGGTTCAAATAATTTTTTTTTTAATTTTATGTGTAAGAGACGCTGATAAGAAAAACCAGCGTCTCTCATACGTGAAAAATTTCCGAACCTCATAAGAGTGCCTATGTTGGAAATTATTTTCAAAACGAACCCATATCGAGAATATTTTCAAAAAAAAAAAAAGCCTATTTCAGAAAAAAAATTCGAAGTATTAGGCATAAGAAAAACGTGCAAAAAAAACACACATTTTTTTGGAACGTTTACGTATATAGAAGAACCCAGAGGGGTAAAGGCGAGAATATATGTATAGGACCCGACCAAATTACCGCTTTTAATTTTAAAAATTACCCCATATTTATCCTACCCAATGCAATTCGAAATAGACCTTATCAAAATATCAACATCCACCAACTCTCTTTATGATTGGTCTAACTGGCTCGACATGTCAATCCATTGATAAGGCGCACATGTCATGTCTAACTTCTTTCTTGTACTATACTTGGAAGGGCATAAATCTTGAACTCTATCAATCTTCAACTATCACCCATACTGATTGTGCAAATTGGATTATTTATGACATGAGGATTTTGTTAATATCAACTCTAAATATCGCACTAACAGTTGGACTGTATATTCCCTATCTAATCAATCAAGAAAAAATTTCAAAAAAATATATATCAAATCTCCATTTCGCCTCCTAGCACTACAATTAATTATCCCATAAAATGATACTACAAATTACTTACTGATTTGCAAATAATAATCGAAAATATTAGAAAAAATAGATGCAAATTCAATCGAGATCAAATCAATTAACAATACTAAAGTTGGAGCATTGTTTGCCGCGTGTTCATCAACGATTGAAGAATTATTAATTTGGTCTCCACATATTTATTTATTTAATTATCTTAATAATTTGTTAAAATAAAAAATTCAGAAAATCCTAACCGAATCTTCTTCTTAATTTAATGATAAAATATTATTATGTAACGGTAAGAAATCTAACCATGAATCTCACACATTTAATAAGAGTCCATTAGTTTTCTAATATTTTACTATTTAGGATTATAGTAATTTATCATATAACTCTCAAATAATATTTTACCCCAAATCATAAAACTTATTATGTAACGTTAAAAAAAAATCCAACCATAAATCTCACACATCTAAAAGTAGTTTATTTGTTTTTTTAAATATTTTACGATTTATAGAAGATACACATAAATGATGCTAATTCATTTTTTTGGAATAGTAACGAAATGATGTTTTCTTGATTATCTAAACATACTCATTTTCTTAAAATGGAATAATTTCCATTATCATTTTTCGTTGTTACTAACCAAAATAACAATAAATGTGCTATCAAATATTATTTTTTACAATTACTTTTAATTATATATTTTGCAACTAAGATTTAAAATAATTTTGTAAAGTTATTTTTGATCCGATATAGGCTCGTTTTGAAACTAATTTCCAACATAGGCGCTTTTTTTTTGTTCGGAAAAAATACATAATATTTTTTTAAAACAATTATGTATAAGAGACGTTGGTTCTACCAGCGTCTCTTACACACAATTGTTTTAAAAAAAAAATCCCTCGTATAAGAGACGCTGACAAAACCAACGTCTCTTATACTGTTTTCAATATTAAAAATTAAAAAAAATAAAAAAATTTAGGCATGAAAACCAGCGGCCCCTTTGAAACTTGTCCGTGAAACCCCTTTCTTTCCATGACCTCGCTTTCACCTGAACTTGTCCGTAAGCCTCCACCGTTACCGGACCCGCCCGCCCATGATCCTGCTAATCCTTCTAACCCTTCTACTCCACCAAACCCTCCTGATGCTATGAATACTGAAGATGATTTGACTAACGGCTCCCTTGTCCTACCAACTCTCGAAACCCAGATCCATGTGAAGTCTTGGAAGGATGTCGTGAGCTCTGCTACGCAGAATGGTGAGGAGGAAAGAGTGATATTATTTGAGGAATTTCTTGCAGGCAAAATTAATACTGTCTTCCCTAGAGGTGAAGACAGTGAACCTGAGATTTCTATTGCTGCTGAAGTTTTAGAGGTTCTTGCTTCTGCTTGGTCTTCTTCCCTGATCATTAAGGCCCTTGGTACTATGATCCCTTATGATGTTATGAATAGAAAGCTCCGAGAGTTATGGAAACCTAAAGGCAGAATGAGGCTTGTTGATCTTCCTAAAGGTTTTTATCTCGTAAAATTCTCAGAGGAGACAGATTATATGACTACTCTTACGGAGGGCCCCTGGACTTTTTTTGGTCACTACATTGTCATCAATCCTTGGAGGCCCTCGTTCAATCCGCTGACGGAAGTCATCTCCACCACTGCTGCGTGGGTGCGATTCACAAACATCCCTGTCATTTTGTATGAAGAGCATATTCTCTTACAACTTGCGTCGGCGCTCGGAAGACCCATTAAAGTGGACAAGAAAACTTTGTATGCAGATAGAGGGAGATTTGACAGGATTTGTATTGAGCTTGATCTATCCAAGCCTCTCAAAGGTGTTGTTGTCATTAATGGTTCAAGATTCCTGGTTGAATACGAAGGCTTACACACCATTTGTTTTCATTGCGGGAGGTTCGTCCATTTCCAACCCAACTGTCCTTATGAGCCTAAGAATGTAGCGAAAAAAGAAGAGGTGGAGAAAGCTAGACAACAAGAAGATCTGGAAAAGGGTGAAACTTCGGTTAAACCAACGAAGTTTGGAGACTGGATGAATGATCAATGGCGCAGGCGGAAAAACTGGAGACAATCTAAAACGCCGGCGAAGTCGAACCCTTCTCCGACGATGGTGCCGATGAAGGGGAAGCCTAGTCAGGGAAAGCAAACCAACGGCTCTTTGGCTCTGTCAACGAGATTTGATGTTCTTGCAGATAAGACGGGCGGTGCAGAAGTAGCCCTTCAAACGAGGCAACCTATGACTAAAGATAGGGATGTTGGCAAACAACTGACAAAAGATAAGGGAATAGTAGTGTCTGAGAAGTTGAATCACCAAAAGTCTTCTGAAGAGAATGGAATTATTGTCAGGAAAGAAGTAGAAGACAAAAAAGGTTTTGGGGCCCAAGAAAAGAGCAATGTCAGAGGGCTCAACCCTAGGAATAGGAAGAACAGGTTTAAGAAAAAGTATGGGAAGGCTAGTAGGAATGGGCTAGTTTCGACTAGTGACAGAGATTGTGATGGGCTTGTTATAAAGTCCAAATCAATTTCGCAGCCCGCTTCATTTGCTGCTGCTATTGCGAAATATGGGGCTATTTCGGACCCTATTTCAGTTGAGCCCATTAGAAGAAGAGAGGAGCCAAAAGATTTTATTAAGCCCATTGGCACAGAGGTTTCAAAATTTTTGACTGTGGCCCATGTGACTTCAGATTCAGACGAGATGGAGTTGTCCAGTGAAGCTTCGCTTCCTGCGCTCCCTGTTCAGGCGTTTAGGGCGTCCGAAGAAAACGCTGGAAGACAGGCGGAGGCATTGGAGGAAGTTGGTGCAGTAGAGGACGAGACCCTTAAGGGTCTTGCTAATTGAGTCGTCTTGCTCGATTCTCCCTTTTTCCAAAGTTTTAATGGTGAACTACCTTGTTTGGAACTGTCGAGGTGCTGGTAAGCCTGGCCTCTCTCGTGATGTTAAGTATTTGACTCGTATCCATAAGGTTGATATTCTGGTTTTGATTGAAACTAAGGTTTCGGGTCTTAGGGCTGTTGAAATTTGTGATAAGCTGAATAATTCTTTTAATTGTTGTGATCGTATTGAAGCTCAGGGGTTCAAGGGGGGTGTCTGGCTCTTCTGGAACGACAATTCTATCCAGCTGAATGTTATTCGTAAAACTGAGAATTTTTTGGTGTCTTCTGTTTGTAAAGGGGATACGAGACTGCATTTGTTCTTTGTTTATGCTCCTCCCACTGTGCATCATCGTCGCAGTTTTTGGAGCTCTCTGAATGATGAACTTGAGAGTTGCTCAGGGCCTTTTGTTGTTGCCGGAGACTTCAATTGTATTCTTTCGTTAGAAGAAAGGGCTGGTGGTTTTGGTGGTTTGCATCCAGATTCTGTGGACTTCCAAGTGGTTGTGAATAACAGGGGTTTGGTTGATCTAGGCTTCGTGGGTCAGCCCCATACTTGGTCTAGAGGGATTTCTGATTCGGCTTACATTGCTAAGAGGCTGGATAGGGCTTTTGCTAACCTTGAAGCCTGCATTAGTTGGCCTGAGATGATTGTTCGGCACCTTCCTATATTCGCGTCTGATAATACGCCCTTGTTAATCAGTTTAATCCCTCCTTTAGTTCAAAATCGTTTTCGTCGTCCGTTTCGTTTCGAAGCGGCTTGGCATTCGCACCCGGATTTTAAGAGATTAATTGTTGACGCTTGGGTTGTGGATTGCTCTATCATGGATGCTTTGGATTTACTTCGCAGTCGTCTTATTGTTTGGAACACGTTGGTTTTTGGTAACATTCTGGAGAAGAAGAAGGCTCTTCTTAGTCAGCTGGATCATGTGCAGCAGTGTATTGGGCTGGGAGGTACGAATCAGTTGCTTAGTGCTGAACTAAATATTTAGAATGATCTTGGTCAGGTTCTGGATCAGGAGGAAACTCATTGGCTCCAAAAGTCTAGGGAATTGTGGCTTTGTGAAGGCGATAGGAATACTTCTTTTTTTCATGCCTCTGCTGTTATCAAGAGAAAGTACAACAAAGTTCTTGCGCTTAAAGATGATGATGATTGTTGGGTGGATGATGTCGAGCAGTTAGAGGATTTGGCTGTCACTTATTTTAAGAATCTCTACCATGTTAATCTGGAGGAGCTTCATCCTATTTGTACCCCTCATGGCCTTTTTCCTCTCATTAGTGGGGATCGTTGGCAGCAGTTACAGGCCCCGTTTACTGAGGAGGATATTCTCGAGGCTGTTAAGAGTATGGGTGCTTTGAAAGCACCGGGTCCGGATGGTTTTCAACCATTTTTCTACCAACGGTGTTGGCCGGAGGTGGGAGCTTCAGTTATTAAAGCGATCTTACAGTTTTTTGATTGCTCGACCCTTCCCTCGGGTATGAATGATACTCTTATCACTCTGATCGCTAAAGTCAAGAATCATGAGAAGGTTAGTCAATTCCGTCCTATTGGCCTTTGCAATGTGGTCTTCAAGCTTATTACTAAGGTTATTGTGTCTAGGATTCAACTATTTCTCATATTCTGTTTGCAGACGATATTCTGTTGTTTGTCGAGGCTTCTGTTATGCAAATCAGAGTTATCAAAGCTTGCTTGGATCTTTTCTGTAAGTCTTCAGTTCAGAAAGTGAATGTTGAGAAGACGAAATTGTTTGTTTCGCCTAATGTCTCTCATGATGTCATTAATGATATTCAAGCGGAAAGTAATTTCCCGGTTACTCGGGATCTTGGTGCTTACCTTGGGATCCCGCTGCTGCACAAGCGTCTTGATAAGGTGGCATGTGGGCCCCTGTTGGATAAAATCAATAGTAGGTTGGCTGGCTGGAAAGTTAGACATCTCAGTCTTGCGGGTAGAGTTACGCTCGCCAAGTCGGTGATTTCCTCTATCCCGATTTATTCAATGTCCTCTCTGCTGCTGCCTGGTAATGTGTGTAAGGATATTGATCGTCTCACTCGCTCTTTTGTTTGGGGTAGTTGGAATGGCAGTAAGAAGATGCATCTGATTCACCGTGATATTTTGTGCACTGAAAAGAAGCATGGTGGGCTGAGCATTAAACCGATGCAGGAAATGAATTTTGCTCTTCTGGGTAAGCTCAGTTGGCGCTTTCTTACCCGTCCAGATGATCTTTGGGCTGAAGCGATTCGTATGAAGTATATCATAGGCGATAAGACGACTTCTGCTAATCCTTCTATTACTTGGAAGAGTATTCAGAAAGGTGTGAAGGAGGTTGTTATCCCAGGTTGTAGGTGGATCCTTGGTAACGGGCTGGGCATTCGTTTTTGGGTTGATCTTTGGCTTGGTTCTAAGGTGCTGAATAAGAAGTCTTGCATCTCCACTTGGTCGGAAGCATTAAGGGATAGATCTGTTTGCAGCTACTGGGATTGTGGTGTGGGATGGAAATGGGACGAGCTCTCTCATTTGCTTCCTGCGTATTTTCTTCTACTTTTGGCTCCTCTTGTGGTGTTAGATGGAGAGGAGTTCCCAGATACGATCAGTTGGGGTATGTCCTCTAATGGAGAATTTTCTGTTTCCTCGGCTTTTGCTATGTTGCAGCATAAACCCGAGAAGTGTGAGTTGGACTCGCTGATTTTTGAAAGGATCTGGCATATGAAAGTGCCCGAGAAAGTTAAAACTTTTCCTTGGTTGGTTATCCATGGTCGTATTCTTACGAATGCTGAAAGACATCATCGTCACATGTGTTTGATGTCTGATTGTGCTATGTGTCGGGGTCAGCCTGAGACTGCGTTACACATTTTTCGTGATTGTTGCAAGTCTAGAGGGTTTTGGTCTCATCTGTTTCCTGCGTCTTTTGATGGGAATGTTAGGGATCATTTTTTTCCTGATGGTTCTGCTGTTTGGCTGCGTAAGAATCTGTTGTCCAAGGTTTCGTGTCACAGTTGTGTTGAATGGGGTTGTATGTTTGCGTTGGCCCTTTGGTGGGCTTGGAAATGGCGTAACATGTTGGTTTTTCGTAATGAAGAGTTTCAAGGGATCAAGGGGGCCTTTATTCAGAATATGGCTTCTGAGTACCGTGTTGCTTGGGCTAAAAGGGCTCAGGTCAGTGGCAGCGGTACTAGAGTGCAGCAGCTGGTCGCTTGGTCTAAACCTGAGGAGGGAAGGATTAAAATCAATACAGATGGTGCTGTGAAAGATGGCAGAGCTACGGCTGCGGGTGTTCTCTGTGACCATTTTGGGTGTTGGTTGGGTGGTTTTGTGCACCACATTGGTTGTTGTTCGGTCCCGAAAGCTGAACTCTGGGGTATTCTTCAGGGTTTTAGGCTTGCGTGGGACAAGGGATACAAGAGGGTTTGCCTCGAAACAGATTCTCTTTTGGCGCATCTGTTGCTGGGCAAACCTGTGGATCGTTGTCACCCCCTTTTCAGCCTCGTCTCCTTGGTGCAAGGCTTCCTTCGTAGGGACTGGGATGTCCAGTTTCGTCATGTTTTCCGTGAAGCTAATGTTGTTGCTGATGGCCTTGCTTCTCTTGCGTTTTTTTCCCTTGGTTTTCATTTTCTGTCTGACCCCCCGGAGGGTGTCATTTTGTTGGTATGCACGAGACTTACGCGCGTTCGGGTTGCCCGTCTGGGCTCGTTCGGAATCAAAATTAAGCGAGAGACATATCTAGTGAAAGCTTAGATCGATACGAACCCAAAGAAACTGATCTCGCTCGATTCCGATTTCGAACGAGCACATACGAGCCATCCGAAGCCGGGTAAGTGTAATATATATATATATATATTAATTAAGGATTTGAAAAAATAAAAATAAAAAGAAGGTGATGAGCCGCTCATGCCTAAAATTTGTTTTTTTTTTTAATTTTTAATATGGAAAACAGTTATACGAAGGATTTTTTTAAAACAATTATGTGTAATAATTGTTTAAAAAAAATATATTATGGTTCGGTAACATGTATTTTTTCCGAGCCACAAAAAAGCGCCTATTTTAGGAATTAGTTTCAAAACAAGCCTGTAACGGGAATTTTTTTTATAAAAAAGCTCATTTTAGGAAAAAAGACGAGACTCAAGCCATTAGATTTATATTTCGTATTTTGGCTAGGGGCAGATGAATTAGGTTTAGATGAGGGAAGTGCAAGCACTTAGTAATCTCAAATGAGGTTTTTGGATTTTAAAATATAAAATCTAGAGAAAAAGATCATAAACAAACTCAACTTTTAACTCGATAAAACAAAAGGGAGGCGATTTTTCGCACTGATTTTTTTTTTTAGTTTTGAGCCGGGCGTTTTAAGTATTTGTGAAGAAAATTTTAAACGCCATACGGCTGCGTCTAAAAAAGCCGGCTCAAAACCAAATTTCAGGTGATGATCATGGAGGGGATTAGAAAGTTAAGGTGATTTTTAGGGTTTTTAGGGTTTGTTTGAGGTTAAGGTGATTTTTAGGGTTTGTTTGAGGTTATTTGTGATTGAGAGGAGGGATTTAGAGACAAGGGAAGGGGTTCGAGGTGATGATCATGGAGGAGATTAGAAAGAATTTCGTACCAGATTTCTTTCGGGAATTCTGTATTGGAGGCCATTGATGAGGGTAGAACACTAGAACGTTGGGGTTTTGGTTTAGACTTTACTTGGTTATGAAGTCAATGAAATATTATAGTTACACACAAGATACAATTTTTATTAGCTAGTAAACGTGATAAAAAAGTAGATTGAATTCCTTAGTGACATACAAATCTATCTATCTATATGATACATATAGAAAATAAATTAGCATAAATGAAATAGATAGATTCATGAGCTTTAAGAAGATAGATTTTTGGCGTTATTTTATTGGTCACGATTTTTACTATTTATTGTCATTTTCTTTAAAAATGATTATATTTGGAAATCATGTGCAAAAATATCACAAAAAGATTGCTTAAGATATTTCAATATCCTATTATGTTATTTTACAAATCTATAATTTTATTTTTATGACATGACATATCACAAAAAGATTAATTTCTTAATAAATAAGTGAAAAGATTATATTTTTGTGTTATGGTAGTGTTTTAAATTATATAGTTTTATATATGTTGAAAGTAATTTATTTAAATTTGTTAAAAATTGACCTATGATAATTTGTTCAAATAAGATTTTTGTATAACAATTCATTAATATTCGTTGTTTATTATATTTAAAATTTTAAAACTTAATTATATATCAATATCATTTAAGATATCAACTTATTTTCATATAAAATTATATATTACATAATACTTCGTATTACTTATCGAGTGATATAAATCCGCGAATGGCGCGGGAACTAAGCTAGTTAAAACATTAAAATAAAATATATACAATGATCATAATTAACCCAACTCATTCTTGTTCCAAATAGCAAAATTTCTACTGCATGTATTATAAATACAATTACCGAAAGTAAAGATATGAGATTTAACCTTACCATCCAATATATATTGAAATATAGAAATCTTAGAGGGCAAATCTAAACTAAACCCTAATTCATTCTTGCCTCATCAATGGCTATGGAGTTGCTTCAGACCCCAAAAAAAATGGCTATGGAGTTGCCCGTAGAATTATGGGACAAAATCATCTCCTTCCTCGGCCATGAAAGCCATCTCGAACCTCTCTCACTTGTCTCCAAAACCTTCCTCTCAATCACAAATCGCCATAAACAAACCCTAAACATCTCTGCTAAAAACCACAAATTCCTCCCAACCCTTTTCAAACGACTCACAAATCTCAAAACCATCTCAATCTTCAATTTCAACAAAGATTTATTCAACCACATAGAAGAATTAGATCAATTTCCATACTCGATGCGTATCGGTGTCAAGTTCCTCAAGATGCTTTCGCCTTCCTTACTTGTTCCTGAATTGAAGGTCATTGCTTCTCTTTTTCCAAACTTGAAGGAGTTGGATTTGAAGAGAGATTACTACACGAATTGCTCGTATTGCTTAGATCATGTGAGTAAACATGAAAACTCCCTGCCCAAGCTCGAGAATCTGACAAAGATCAATCTTCGAGGTGATTTTTTTCTATCGTATGAGTACCTAGTTTTGATATCGAAGATTTGCCCTAATTTGGAGGAGATTGTGACGAATTATTGCAAATTGACCCAACATGGGATTGGCTTTGTGTTACACGAGTGCGCGAAACTGAAGACGATTCGATTGGAAGCGATTCATGGCTCCATAGATTCCATCGAGTTGGTTCGGAGTTTGTCGGTTATCGAGTTTTCGTGCATGGAAGTTTCTAATGATTTGCTTACTAGTATGGCCAAGGCAAATCTCCCATTGAAGAAGGTCACTTTGGACCGTTGTAAGGGCTTCACTTTTGATGGTATGATGCTATTCTTTGACGCATACAATGATCTTGATTACCTTTCTCTTGAAAAGGTTCATTTCTTACTAGATGATTCGATTTCCGCTCTTTTAAAGTGCTTCAAAAAGTTGAGGCATGTGAAGCTGAATTGGTGTAACAATCTTTCGATTTCGACTTTGTTCAACTTGATCAATGAATGTCCATTGTTAGAAGCCATTGAGATGGAGACAATTCCTTTTGTGGATAAGGAAATTGAAGACTTAATGGTGAATGATGTTGTTAACTACCGGATCAAAACCCTAAATATATCATCACTAGGTTTCATCTTGAGAAGGTTGTTTTTTCGGAAGATTGCCTCGGTCTGTCCGAATTTGGAGTCGCTTAAACTGAACTCGAGTCATTGGTGGCGTCTAAGTCGGGTTTGGGTTGTTCGGGACTTAAAGAGGTGATTAAGAAGTGCACGAGGTTAAAGGAGATTAAATTGGATTCATGTGAAGGAGTGGATTCAAAATTGATCAGATGGATGGTTATTAATCGGCCATCATCTCTACGAAAAATCAGGCATAGTTGCAGGGATTTAGGCGTCCAAGTGTCTTGGATAGAGGGGTGTTGTGCTGAACATGAATGAGTCTTTCTAGCTAAGCAGGTAATGGTTTTCATACTTTTTAAACAACATCGTCAGTTCTTCACCTTTTTTGTAATCTGTGTTATTTACTTATTTTGGGTGGTTTACTTTGCTTTTAACTACTACTAGGATGTCATGGGTTTCGTGGTTTTGGTGATTTTCACATATATATCATCATTTCTTACCGTGTTAAGTGCGGGATTCCAGTGTATTAAGATAATTCTATTGTTATTGGGATATTGTCTTGCTTTGAATTAGTTGTGCCCACCTTAATTTTAATTTTCATATATCAAGTTATTGTTTTTGTCTTGAGTACAAATTCTCTAATTTTGACATACTCGTATAGAAAATGTTATACATACTCGTATAGAAAATGTTTTTGACATACTCGTATAGAAAATGTTTTTGTCTTGAGTATATGTATGTATTTCATCTCCTGTATTACTACTACGTAGCTTCAACTTTGTGTGTTAGATCTCTCAGCAGAACTTGCAGTGTAATTCCATTAGGTTGTTGCAAAAAATACATAACACTACTACTATTTCCATTGACATACACAAAGAGGAGGAAGAATAAACATCTCATTTATATCATATACAATTTATTACTTTTTTTTTTGAATTTTGTTACGTGTTAGAACTTGAGAAAGAGATTACAAGGGGCAAGGTAAGTTAAAAAATGCTTGCAAGGTTCAAAAAGAAGAAAGAGTTTACAAAAGGGCAACATTTAAGTAAGAAGAGATCTCGATGTTGCAAGGTCCTTGTTCTTGTGCCAATTGGCATGTGCATTCGATTTGAGGGTTTGAATGATTTGAGGGTCCTTGTTTTGGTTGATGAGTTCATTTCTGGACTTCCAAATGAAGTAGGTTATAGTAGTGATGCAGCTCGCACGAAGATGATGACAAAAAGAGCTCTTGTTTTTTGTGTGTGTGGAAAAGTTAAGATTTATATTTAGTAAGAAGGAGAGGTATACAGAGTTATCATTGTTTCTAGCCTCTCAATTCTGTCGATGACATTCCCCAAGGAGAGTAATAACATTTTTTTAGGGGTCAAGAACGAGAGTCGACACTCTCGGAAAGTTTTATTAGAAATTACGGGACTACAAAACGAGGGAAGCTAGTTCCCCTTAGGTCATCCTGAATCAAGTTATATAGGCTCCCTGGGGGAGTAGTCAAAACATGTAAACCCAACTCAAGATCTAAGGCAAAATTAGCCGATTAGACTCTCTGTAACAATGGAAAAGACGGACATCCCAGTCCTTTTGGAGGAAGCCATGATATCATCGGCAAAGAAGAGTGTGTAATTTGGAGGCGACTACACTTAAAATGGAAATTGAAGTTTGGGGAGGAGGTACTCAACTGCAATGGCAAAGAGATAAGATGAGAGGAAAAAACCTTGCCTTATTCCTCGGTTGCCTTTAAAGAAACCTTCCAAAGAGATAAGTTTGGGGAGGAGGTTTTGTCTTTGATAATACGAGAGAGGTATTCAATTGCAATGGCAAAGAGATAAGGTGAGAGGGGACAAGCTAGGACAACCTTGCCTTATTCCTCGGTTGACTATTAAGTTGATATAGGGTACTAACAAAAGCTGAATACTCTCTCCGTTCCTTAATGATCTTTCCATCTCTTTCCGGCACATTTGCCGAGACACGTTTTATAACGTTAATATCTTTAAATACACATTAATAAAAATTATAAAATTTTGATATTGTTAAAGCTCTTGATGAAACGAATCAAACAAGACCCTTTATTAATATATTTTTTCTTATATATTGAAAGATATGTCGAAGATTCTCTTAAAACGTGAATAGTGTCAAAATTGATGATGGAAAGAACATTAGGGGACAGAGGGAGTACATGATTTCATAGGAAAACTTCAACAAAACAAAAATTAGAATCTTAAAGTAAGATAATTGAACTAGCAACAGTAAATAAACATTCAGGGTCATTTGATTTTTTTGCTTGAAGGATAAGAATTATAGAGATGTAAAATACACAAATAGAAATTAGGCTCTATGTGTCAACAGTAAGAACTAACAAAATTAAGCACTGTTGTATATTTACAAGACTGCACACACTTTATTAACTTCTAATAACGAAAGCAGGTGTTGTCGTAACTTTGTGGGTATGGTGGAGGATGAATCTGGTAACCGTATTACTGACCCTCCTGGGATTGCCTCCCATTTTGTCTCCTTCTTTGAAGGGTTGCTTGGTTCTGCTTCGTCTCCCTCTGCCTTCCAACCAGGTTTTCTTGAGACGGGGCCTCATTTGTCTGATGTGCAGTGTGCTGAACTGGTCAGGCCGTTTTCTGATGATGAGATTAAATCTGATTTCTTCCATATGGGCAACAACAAAGCTCCGGGCCCGGATGGCTTCAATCCGTTCTTCTTCAAGAAGGCTTGGGGTATTATTGGTTCTGATGTGTCGGGTGTTGTGCAACAGTTTTTTAGCAATGGTTGCTTGTTGCGTCAGATTAATCATACTGCTATCTCGCTCATTCCTAAATGTGACAACCCTACGAGTGCTAAAGACTTCCGGCCTATCTCGTGTTGTAACACTCTCTATAGAGGTATTGCCAAGATCCTTTCGAAGCGGCTCAAGCGTGTGCTTCCCTCTATTATCTCTGAGCATCAGACGGCTTTTGTTCCCGGGCGTTCGATCCAGCACAATATTCTTATTTGCAGTGATGTGCTTCGACATTATGCTTGGAAGTCTACTTCTTCTCGTTGTGCTATCAAGGTTGATTTCCGCAAAGCCTTTGACTCCATTGATTGGTCTTTCTTGCTGAATTGTTTGAGCAGTTTGGGGTTCCCTCCCGTGTTTGTTTGGTGGATTAGTAGCTGTATCACCACTGCTTCCTTCTCCATCTCGGTTAATGGTAAGCTGGAGGGCTTTTTTAAAGGGAAACGGGGCATTCGTCAAGGGGATCCCCTCTCCCCTTACCTCTTCACGATTGTTATGGAATATTTATCGCGTATGCTTAGTTCTCTGGAGGCTCAGCCGGGTTTCTCGTTTCATCCTAGATGTCAGGTGATGAAGCTTTCTCATCTCTCCTTTGCTGATGATCTCATTTTGTTCTGTAAGGGGGATCCCAGTTCTGTTGCTGCTGTCAAGGGTTTGCTTGATGATTTTGGACGGATGTCCGGTCTTTTCGCTAATGAGGCGAAAACTCGTATTTACTTTGGAGGTGACTGTTCTTTGGTGAAGCAGCCCATTCTCGCCTTATCTGGCTTCTCCGAGGGATCTCTCACCCTCACCTATCTGGGTGTTCCCATTGGTTCTAGGAAGCCTAAGAGTGCTGATTTTGTCCCGGTGATTGAGAAAATGACTTGCAGAATCCATTCTTGGACGGCCCGACATCTCTCCTATGCAGGGAGGATGGAGCTTATCCGTGCTGTGCTTTATGGTATTTAGAATTTCTGGTGCAAAATTCTCCCCTTCCCCAAGCGTGTTCTAAGATCTGTGCAGTCAATTCTGCGTGCTTTCCTCTGGTATGGCTGCACTGATTCCAAGCGTTGTCTTGTTGCTTGGAAGACGGTTTGTAAACCGAAGAGTGAGGGTGGTCTCGGTTTTAAGGAACTGCTTTCTTGGAATCGTGCTTCTATGGCCAAGGCCATCTTTGATGTGGCCTCCCCTGACTCGCATAGTCTATGGAAGTCTTGGGTCTCAACTAGCTATGCCTCGCCGGATGATATTTGGGATGTTCAGATGCATTTGCTGGACAGTTGGACTTGGAAGAATTTGTTGCGCATTTGTGATTCTCTTCTTCTCCTTGATGACCCCGCTCAGTTGTTTGCTACGCTTGTCTCGCCTTCTGGGAAGTTCTGTAGCTCTGCTGCTTACGATCTCTTGCGTGTCTCGGGTGCTTCTGTTTCCTGGGATCAGCTTGTCTGGAAAGGTATGCACCAACCTAAAGCTTCGTTTATTTCTTGCCTTGCTTTACTTGGTCGTCTACCTACTATGGACCGTGTTGGTCGCTGGGTCCCCCTTTTGAGTAATGTGTGTGTTCTTTGCCGAGAGGAGGATGAGTCTAATGCCCATCTTTGGTCCTCCTGCTCGTTTGTTCGTCGCGCCCTTCGTCGGGTTCTTTTGTGGGTCAAATGGTCGAATCCGCCCGCCTCTATTGACGGCTGCTTCTCCCATTTGTCTTCGTGGTCTGGTCAGTCCAAATTCCAGCTCCAGGCGCGTAGTCTCGCCTTGACCAATTTTTTGTATAGCATTTGGAAGACTAGAAATGACATTGTCTTCTCTGATTTCGTCACCCCGCCTTCACCTTCCCCTACTGATTGTGCTGGTGATATTATTAGGCTGACTACTTTGAGGGTCCATGTGCTTTGGAAGAAAACAGATTTGAGGTCTCTCCTTTGGCTTCGTGACTTGAACATCCGTTGAGTTCCCGGCGATTTCTTCGCCATTTTGTTGGTTGTTCTTGTTAAGCTTATGTGTTGGCATTTGCTTTTGCGGTCTGTTTGATCTTGTTGGAACCTTTGAGCTGTAAATTTTTGTTATTAATATATTTTAACCTTCTTCAAAAAAAAAAAAAAAAACGAAAACATAGATTCTTCTTGGCAAAACAAATTTCCTTCCGCAGAAGCATTTCATTGAGCAGTTGGAGTGCAAACTTGTTTAATACTAAGTAATAACTAATCAAATCAGGCAGCTGAACACTTAAGCAAACTATGCCTTGAATCTGAACGACAGGTAGCACGGGGTACGGTATACGATATCTGTTGTATGGGCTTATTTGGGCCTATCAGTTTTGTTGTTGGGCTTAGGGTTATTTAGTGCTATATATAGCGGCTTATGTGTAAACCCTAATTGTAATACCGCCTCCGTATAATCTGATCTCTCTCTCCTGTGGACGTAGCCAAATTTGGTGAACCACGTATATCTGTGTGTCTTTCTTGCGTTCATATTGTTCTCATATTGTTCTTGTTTCGATTCTGTTACAACACAAACAAACCTGAAAACTTAAGGCAAGCAAATCAAATGAGATAAAGGGAAGCTCAAGCATATACTCAAGCAATTAATTTCATCATATTTTCATTCAATGCTGAAGTGAGATATGCAAAGCAAGTAAGCAGCAACCAATCAATGAATCAAACACAATTTATTTCAGCCAGGGGAATCTCATTCAGCATAATTCATGTCATTCTGCAGCAAATAAACAAAATTATGTAAGGAGTATTGCTATTTATTAGGGTTTAGATTTTACTTGGTTATCAAGGTAAAGAGTTACACACGTTGATAAATCCTAAATTTAAATTTATTCTATTACCTCCTCTTTCAATTTTTATATTATTTTATTCAAATAATAATATATAATGGGAAAATATATTGTATTGTGTGCTTGATAAGGCAAGATATAATGTGAAAAATATATTGTATTGTGTACTTGGTTATCAAGGTAAGGAGTATTGCTATTTATTAGGGTTTAGATTTTACTTGGTTATCAAGGTAAAGAGTTTCACACGTCTGATGCCTTTTTGGCGGAGAAGAGAATGTCGGTCTTCATTTAGATGGACGAGATCAAACCCGGTACCCAAATGAAATTTTGTCGAGGAAGTTTATAAGCCTATCACACCAAATAAAATAAGATAAAAATTAGTTCCCATGAATGAAAAAATACTCTGTATGAGATTTATCATATTTGCATCCACTATATATATTGAAAAATAGAAATCGTACTGGGCAGCCTAAACTAAACCCTAATTTCTGCTCAAAAAGAAAGACTAAACCCTAATTCATTCTTGCCTCATCAATGGCTATGGAGTTACCCGTAGACTTATGGGACAAATCATCTCCTTCCTCGGCCATGAAAGCCACCTCGAACCTCTCTCACTTGTCTCCAAAACCTTCCTCTCAATCACAAATCGCCATAAACAAACCCTAAAAATCACAGACCAAACCTCTCGTCTCCTCCCATCTCTTCTCCATCGTTTCCCAAACCTCAAACACTTCGACTTCTCCAAATTCCAAGACGACGCCGTTCCAATCATAACCCAACTCGCCGATCTAAACTTCCGTATCGAAACCCTAGATCTATCGAATCACGAATCCTTCCCCTTAGAAAAGTTACCACCCTCGATTTCCGCCAGTCTAAAGTCATTCAAGATACATATTGACTACTACGTGCATGGATATTATGTGGAGATGATTGTGAAACTATTCCCAAATTTGCAAGAGTTGGGATTAGGTCAACAAATGGATGGTTCTACAAATTTTACTTATCCGTCATATCGTGGATCTTGTAGGTCAAGTTATGAGCCATTTCTCGCGTTGGGTTCGCTCAAGAATCTTCGGAGGATCCATTTTAGAGAGAATGATTGGGTAGGTGATGATGTTCTTTCATCGATATCCAAGAATTGTCCAAATTTGGAGGAGATTGAAGTGAAAGAGTGCAAGTATGTGACCCATGATGGGATGACCTCGGCATTGGGCGAGTCCAAGAATCTGAAGATGATCAGATTAGAGGGGAGTCATTATGCCAAAAAGTATAGTATTGATCACCGAAAGTTGCAATGGCCTTCGAAATTGTCGGAGATTGATTTCACGAAAATGGAGGTTTCTGATGGATTACTTGAGTCTATGGCTGAGGCTAATCTCCCATTGAAGAAGGTAACTTTGGCTTGTTGTTGGAGCTTCACTTTTGATGGTATGATGCAATTCTTTGATAAATACAATGATCTTGATTACTTGGCTCTCGTTGGTATTCGTTTCCTAGATCGACAATCGTCCATTCGATCCCTTTCGAAATGCTTTAAAAAGCTTAGGCATATGAAATTGAGTCAATGCTTTAGAAGTTAGAAGAAGAGTATAGAATGTTGTAGAAGCATTAAATGAGTTGGTTGAAAGTTGTATGGAGTGGATTGCTCCCACTATAAAAGGGACCATCCTTTGAGTTGTAAGTATCAAGTTGAGAAACAAAAATTCTCTTCCTTCAAAACACAAGTGTCCTTAGTGTGAGCTCCTCAAGAATTAGAGTTGTGTTTCCCTCTCCAACAGATTTCACGAAAATGGAGGTTTCTGATGGATTACTTGAGTCTATGGCTGAGGCTAATCTCCCATTGAAAAAGGTAACTTTGGCTTGTTGTTGGAGCTTCACTTTTGATGGTATGATGCAATTCTTTGATAAATACAATGATCTTGATTACTTGGCTCTCGTTGGTATTCGTTTCCTAGAACAATCGTCCATTGGATCCCTTTCGAAATGCTTTAAAAAGCTTAGGCATATGAAATTGAGTCAATGTGGAGGGTTTTCTGTTTCCAAGTTGCTTATCTTGCTCAAGAGCTGCCCCTTGTTAGAAACCGTTGATATGGCGTCGGAGGATGGAGATGTTAGCTTTGTGGAGAATGATATAGTGCCCAACCATCAAATCAAAACCCTAAATCTGTCGAATAACCCTAACTTGTGCGACAAGTCTCTGAAGAAGATTGCCGCGTCTTGTCCCAATTTGGAGTCACTAAAACTCAACAATTGTGTTGCAATATCTAGCAAGGGTGTAGGGGAAATAACGAGGAATTGTAGGTATCTAAAGCATTTGGAAATCCATGGTTGCTTGAAGGTCAGAAACCTTAACCTAGACTCGAAAACTCGGAAGCTCGAGTGGTTGGGAGCGTCTTCATCGGGTCTTGATGATAGAGGCCTATTTCATATAGCCAAAAAGTGTTTGAATCTCGTGTACCTCGATCTGAGCAAATGCGCGGTTGTAACGTCGAAAGGGGTTACAGAAGTGGTTAGCAATTGCACCAAATTGAAGGAGATTGATTTAGGGGAGTGTATGAATATGAGGAGTCAAATATTGGTGTCTTGGATGATTGCTACGAGGCCATCTCTAAGAAAAGTTATCCCGCCGTATGATTGTGGGAGTTCCGACGCTAGTTTGTTTTGGAGACATGGATGCTATGTCTCATCATGGCCACATTCTCGTAGATAAGTGCAAGTTTGAAGTGTTTTAAGCTTGTCTAGCATGGCCACGTTCAGCCTCTTGTAATGATCCGTTTTTCATGTATGGAATTGCTATCTTATTCAATCTGGTTTGGTTCGGTTGCTCATATTTGAAATATTGTGTATACACCATATTAACTACAAAAAATAATGGAGTATGTACCAAGGTTTCAGGTGAAAACATACTTAGGCGTGAGATGCAAATTCACGTTAAGTGAGCGCAAAGGAAAGCCTCTTCTGAGTAGTTGTGACCAGTGACGGACCCAGGATTTTAAGTCAGTGGGGGTCTGTTTGGCTAAAAATAATAATTTAATTGCATAATAATTTAACATAATTCTAATCAAACATATACACAATCAAAGGTAATAATCATCTCAATACTATTCACATCGAAGGATCAAACATATATAAATAAAATATATACATAAGCTCAACATTCTACACAACATAGTTCAACAAAAAAATTCTAGTAGAATCTTTTATAAAGATCAATTATATTCAACAAAAATATTCTTTTGTCTTGTGACTATTCAAAATTAAACAACACATGGAAAAAAGTAGTCTGTGATGCTCCAAATTGAAACAACACATGAAAAAACGTGTAAGGAACTTAAAAAGGAAGACTTCGTATTGCGTCCCTGACCTCGAATAGTTCGGAACACGTCATCTTGATCGTCTAGTCTTGTATCGACGTGGTTTGCAATCTGCGAGGGTTTCGTATTTTAGGGTTTTCAAGGGTCAAACGATGTCCGATTTTGATGAATTTTATATGCATGGACTCGTATCGAAAAGATCTACAATTTCGTTCATTTTTCAATGTCTGTGGGGGCATGTGCCCCCACTGGTCTCTATGTAGGTCCGCGCTGGTTGTGACCTTGTCTATATAGATAGGTTTACAAAAGGAATTCCTCATCCCAAAAGCGTACATCAAGTTCTGGTAAATTGTCCTATACCTGAGTAGATTCAAAGCAAGATGGTCAAGTTTAACACTTTCACTCCACCTTCTGAGGATAAGTGGTTTGATTCCTCCAACAAGCCAAGGACCGTGCTCCAATACCCAGAATTTTTTTCTGAAATGGGCTTTTTTTCAAAAAAAATTCCCGACGTAGGCTCTTTTCAAAAAAAATTCTCAATATAGGCACTTATGTCAGCTTCGGATTTTTTTTATGTGTGAGCGTCTCTCGTCCGAAGCTGGTAATATTTTTTTTGAATTTTTTATGTATAAGAGACGCTGGCCCGACCAACATCTCTTATACGTGAAAGAGGAATTATATTATGGGACGGAGGGAGTACCTTCCCAGCGCCTTATACAAATAATTTTTTTTTAAAAAACATTTTACGTGTAAGAGACGCTGGTTCGACCAGCGTCTCTTACACGGGGAATTAAAAAATACAAATCTGTCTCTTATACATGTTCAAATAATAAAAAAAAGACTATTAACCAGCGTCTCATATAATTTTTTTTTTTTTATGTTTTAACGTATAAGAGACGCTGGTCGGGTCAGCGTCTCTCACACATAAAAAAAATCCGAAGCTGGCATAAGTGCCTATATTGGAAATTTCTTTTAAAAAGAGCCTACGTCGAGCCCATTTCAGAAAAAAAATTCCCAATACCCACGTACAGTAAGTATTTTTCATCCTCAAATTTGAAAAAAAAACGCCTGAAAAAATGAATTGTATTAAGTTTTTTTTTTGAAAGATTTATTAATTAGTTATCTTGAAAAGTTAGTTCATATTATGATTTTGTTTCAATAAAACATTGTTGAGAAATTAAAGAATATCATATGGTTACAAATACATCGTATGTAATCTAACATTCATAAAAATTCTTATTATTTACTAAATCTCATAAACTTACATATTAAATTTGATTGGCATTGAAAATAAACTTTCTTAAAATTGGGTTCAATAAATCGGCTTATACTGTTGGAAAAAAATCTGGTGAGGATGAGTTATTAGGTTAAGACTCATGACAATTATGTTGTTCATGTGTGTATTCATCAGTCATAACTAATGGTGGACGCTATTTCTGCGAAACAACACTCGTTGCCTTAAAACTAGTCGATCCAAGCAAGTAACCCACCTAGCTGATGTAGACCATACAAGCAGCATAGTAATGTAATCAGGTAGCTGACAAGCAGCTGGACGTAGCTTAGTCTAGGAGGTTTACTTCCTCTATAAATATGCATGTATAGCATTAACTCAAGGCATCTTTGGTCGGCCCGACTCTGAAAGGTCGGTTTAAGGCCGGAATTCTGTGAAGGTCCTCGGGTGTGTTCAAACCCGTCGGCTTGTAATCTTTCTATTCAAATCACTAAAGAGCGTTATCTTTTCGATAACCAAAGCCAATTATATTCAATTCGACCAACTCGCTAAACCCGGAAACCAACAATAACGTGTGTATTCATGCACCAGAGTATATGTGCATGTCATAGTGTGTGTTCATATGTCAAGTTGTGTGTTCATAGGCCAAAATGTGTTCATATATACATCATAATGTGTGTGTTCATGCGTAACAATGTTTGTGTTCAAAGTCCTCAGTCCTCACCTTAAAATTTATCTTCATTGGAACTTAACCCTATACTATTATGTGTTGTTGTTCAAGATATATGAACTTTGTTAATATATCAAGTGTTTACAAGTATGAATATTACACTACAAGAGAACTCTAGTTTGCCCACACTAGAATCCTCTACACTTTTGAATTTCCAACACTTATTTTAGTTGGTCTTTAGATTTCATACTTTTAAGTGTTGATAAATTGTGGAAAAAATTCACACATGTCCTTCCAACCCTTTAAACTGTAGTTACTAAATTTACCCGCACTACAAACCTACATTTTATTTTGTTAAAACCTATCTCACACTTTTTTTAGTTGAAAATTATATTTTATGATTAATTACATCTAATCTTGCGTAATAGCAAGATGATGGTACATATTTTTATATAATAATATCCATACAAATTTATAATATAAAGTCAAAATTAAATATCACTGTCATATCATTTACATTAATATGTATATATAACTATTTTAAAACCATAAAGTTAATTAAAAAGAGTATGTGTATATATATACGGTATATCAGTTATTGATTGTAAATTTGTAATCAATCAATTTGATTTGTTATATATATAGATCATAAAGCTCGTATTTTTTATTTAAAAAAGTTATTTTATTATATGTACGTAAACTATAAGATAATTAGTTTGAATAATTATAATTCTTATTAAAATATATCTTATTTTAGGTAAAATGAGAGTTTTTAGCCAAAATTGATGAGAGGTCCAGCCCAATAGACGAAAGGCAGCCCAATTAGTCCCCATTGACGAGAACACTCTCCCAAGTAGCTTCAGAATCTCAAAAATATATCTGATCTTGTCTCTTGTCAGGTAAAGTTAGAGCAAGCGGTTTTAGTTTCCAGTTATCTCTTTGAATTCATTTGGTTTTAGAATAGTGGATTTGATTTGTGTTTGCGGATGTTGAAAAGTGGAATTCGAGCTCTGCCTTGCTGTAATGGTCAATGGATCTCTGCTACCATCTTCATGTTGCTTCCTCGTCGATCTCGTTGGATTCGTTCCCAATCCCCATGCCTTTTGCGGTTTCAAGGTAATTCTTTGATCAATTCATTCAGTGAGCATATATAAATGCTTTTGTCTTTTATGTTTGATTCTATCTAATAACCAGAGCATCTAGCTTAATTCTTAACCATGGCAGTTGATCTGAATTCAGGTTATATAAATGATGATGCATGACAATGATGCAGTGGGTCTTGTTCGATCAAGTAAGGTGCTCATCCAACGCTACAAAACGTAAATTTGTCATTTGAGGTCCTCAATTTCTTTGGATTCAAACTCAAAGGCAATGCTACAGAGAATTATAGCTTTGGATGGCTCATAATCCCATGACCTTAATATTTGTAACCAATATTTGTAAATTGTAATGCACATTATTTTTGTTATAAAGTTTGTTTTTATATTTTTGGCATTGAATATTTATATTGCAGATTGTATAATTTTATATATACAACTTTGTTATTATATTTTAGGTACTAATAAGTATATGTATAGGGTATAATGTACTTTTATTTGTCATTAAATATCATTCTTAGTAAAATTTACTAAATTGTAATAAAATAATGCTTGTATAGAAAATATATAAATAATTTACTTATTAGTAATATTAATTTTATATACTTTTATTTATTTATGCGAATTAAATATTTAGAAAAAGGTGTCGGTATTTTCAACACTAATTTCTGTAGTAATCTTCCTATAATTTCTGTAGCAAAATTAAGTGTTAACTAATTATCCACAATCCATATAGCCACACTTCCTTTCCACATAATTAAATGTTAATATTATCAACACTAAACAAAAAAGTGTAGCTAATATATACACTCCCGAACTAAGCTAGTTTTTAGTTTTTATTTTAAAATTTATTCACCAACTAGTGTTTGTCCCGTACAACGTACGGGTATGATACAATTTATAAAGTAATATAATAATTATTAAATTAATATAAAAAATCAATAGAGATTAAATCAAGAAATTTATCACGTTTAGTATAACAAATATATCATATCAATTCCTTCTAAGATATTCTCAAACAATTTAATATAAAATGAAAAGAAGTGGATCGAGAGAAATTCTAAACTTCATACATGTGAGGATTATGGTAGATAGTGAGATAAATTTTAAATTTTTTCTAAATAAAGTAAATAGATGAAAATGACACCTAGCCTAAAGCATACTTCAGTTAATAATCATTTAAAAAATTTATTTGTAAGCCGAACAAGTACTTAAAAATACATCCAAACATTTTCCCAAATCTACAGTACGAAGATATCGGAGGTCCGTACAGCAATGGCGCGCAACATTTCCTACATCACCGCATCTCAGCTCCTCTCCATCAAGCGCCGCCCTAACATCGCCATCGTCGACGTCCGGTACTCTTCCTCTTCTTCTCGCCTCTAATTTCTCAGGTTTCCCCTGATATCTAGGTCTTTTTTGGAGTTGAGAATCGGATTCCATTATGCGTTGTTTAGGGATGATGAGAGGTCGTACGATGGCCACATAGCTGGATCTCTCCACTTCGCTAGCGATACCTTCTTAGATAAGCTCCCCAATCTCGTTCAACAAGTCAAGGATAAAGATACTCTTGTCTTCCATTGCGCTCTCAGCCAGGTGATGCATCTATAGTTTGTTCGGAGCATGAATTGGCTTGAAATTTCAGATTAAGTTTATTCTTTGATTTCTTAGAAGTTAGCAACTTACTGCTGATTGTATTATTGTTGGACATACCTTGTTGCAAGTCTAGCTTTCATGGATAAGCTCGGGCTGCCAATTCTCACAGCTAAAATGCTAGTTTTTGTAGTTTTCTATTGAGTTATATTGGGAATGCTTATCAGATTATGTTTTAGTTGTGTAGGTTATTGGACTTGAAGTAATGCAGTTTTGAATTCCAAACTAAGTTGATTTTTGGAGCTATGATCTATAGCTACTTACTGCTGATTTGTGTTATTGTTGGACATACTTTGTTGCAAGTCTAGCATTCATGGATAAACTCTGGCTGCAAATTCTCACAGCTAAAATGCTAGTGTTTGTAATTTTCTATGGACTTAAATTGGGAATTCTTGTCAGATTATGTTTAGTTGTAATAGGTCATTACACTTGCAGTAATGCAGCTTGTAATTCCAAACCAAGTTGATTCTTGGAGCTGTGATCTATACAATGTAGACTTTTGTTGGGCGATTAAGCTGGAATGGGTTGTGTTAGTGCTAAACCTTCATAGTTAGTTGATCGTGTGTCAAGGACCTTTGATTTCTAGAACTTATATTTCATGAATCACCCTAGCAACTTACTGCTATATGGATCATTCTTTGACATTCCTTGTTTGGAACATGAATTGGCTTGAAATTCCAAATTAAGTTTATTCTTGGATTTCTTAGAAGTCACGTGCCTTGAGTCATCCTAGCAACTTAAATTGTCACTGCTAAAATGCTAGTTTTTGCAGTTTTCTAGACTCACATTGAGAATGCTTGTCAGATTATGTTTTAGTTGTATAAGTCATTGCACTTGTAGTAATGCAGTTTTTAGTTAGAGATTTGAATTCCAAACTAAGTTGATTCTTGGAGCTATGATCGTAGAAACTCACGGCTGATTTGTATTATTGTTGGAGATATCTTGTTGCAAGTCTAGCTTTCATGGATAAACGCAGGCTGCATGTTCTAGCTTTCATGGATAAAATTCAGGCTGCAAAATCGTGCTGAAGGTTGAACAACTGACTTTGCTAATATTATTTTGGTATATCCGTCTGTGTAAAAATATACAACCCCTGAATCATACAGGCTTCTTTCGTCAACAACTCAAGCGTAAACACAGATGTCCATGAGCTGTAAATTTTGATTTATTTTTTGGTCTTTCTTATATACATCTGACTCTACTGGTATATGTACCTTGTGTTGCTGCTTTTAGTTTCTTAAATATTTTGGTATCAGATACAGGAAGTTCAGCTGAGAAGGCATTTTTTTCACATACTCGGAATATTTGGTGGTAGACTGGTCTATGACATCTGTGTTTGGACAGTCTATGACATTCTGTGAACTTGCTCTGCCTTCTTATCAAGGATTATGTTCTCCTTGTTTGGTTATCAACTAAAGGAGGATACTCATTAGATATTAGATAAAAGCCTGATTTAAGCTCCATACATACACTGTGAAATTTTGCCCTTAATCTCGTCTAGATCTTGTGCAATCCTCAATGTTGTAAAATTGAAAATTATCTTAAATGTTTGCATAGGTTCGAGGCCCAAAATGCGCTAGGAGAACATTCGAGTACTTAGCAGGCACAGAAGACGCTGGCTTAAAGAACATATTCGTTTTGGAACGTGGTTATAATGGATGGGAAGGTTCGGGCAATCCTATTTGTAAGTGCACAGATAACCCATGCAAGGCTGAGTAGCTGAGTAGCTGAGTGGCCGATTTGATGAAGGATGCCTATATATTTGGAGTTTATATCTACTTCTGAAATTATTGTTGGAAATGCAGAATAAATATCTACGTTTTTGCTAATAACCTGTAATTGCATTGCACACTAATGATCATCCTCCTTTTGTGGAAGAAATTTGGCAGGTTTGTTAGAACTTTAGTTAGGTTGGATTGTTTCAGAGTTGGGTTTTTGTGGGTTTGTTGGATACAATTTACAGGTCAAATGGTGCATGATCTTAGGCTATCAGCAATGGGGGTTGCATGATTCGGGTTGCATAACTTATTTTTTGTCATTTATTTTTATTTTTATGTTATATAAAATTAAAAAAACTATTAAATTAACTACCAAACAAAAAAAAGTGTGATGCAACTCTCATTTGGGTTACATATCATGCAACCCAAACATGAGTTGCATAGCAAAAAGCACCTTTTGCTATGCAATCAATTATTAAAATATGTTGTGCAACCCCCATTGTGGGTAGTCTTAGGGTCTATCTTTCGAAAAAAGTTATTCTCGTACATAAAAGACAATGAAGTTGACATTTTGTTAAATCTTAGTTTGTATCATTTGTGTTATTAGTTTATACTTTATAGTGACAAATTCAACAAAACTCTCCCCCTAAAGGGAAAGCGTTAGGTGAGAATAACTTTTAAAATAAGAACGTGAGAATGGTGCACATTAATAATAAGTTGGTGAGCATTTAGTACTAATTTGGTGCACATTTATTGACAAACTTAAAAACATCCAAAATGTGAAAAACATTAAAAACATCTAAAATTTGAGGAACATTCTTTTTTAAAGAACATTTATTGAGAAACTGAAAAACATTCATGTTAAAATTGTATATGTGCATCACTTTTTCAAATGATGTACATTTAAATATATTTTGATGCACATTACATATTCACACGTTCTCATTTTAAAAATTGTTTTCACCGGAATCACACCCAATTTTAAATTTTTGACTTAGAATAATTGAATTTTAAGTTTGATCCCAATTTATTTGGTTTACATTTTAGATTGGCCATGACCCATGTGGTTGGACCCTAGTTTAAAGGATTCTATAGATTCTTTATAGAATGAGTTAAATTGAAGGAAAAAATATAAGACACACTCAAATAACCTTTTATTCTTGAATTTCAATTAAAAATTTGTTTTAAAAACATACATGAATTATTACTCATGAGAAACATACTATACGTTATAACTCATGCACTCAATTGTTTGTGTACATTAATAATGACGTTTGTGTGAGTCGTTCGCATTCCTTATATTTAATTTTCCTAATTTGAAGCCTTTTTTATTTGACTTTAAAAAATAAAAAAAATACAAGCAATTTTCGGAAAAGGAAAGGGAAAAAAGAAGTAGAAGAAATAGGGCTGCAAGGAAGAGTTTCACGTCCTTCTAGGGCAAATCACACATCGCACACTTCTCTCACCAGCAAACGGAATTGGAGGTGCATCGAGAGAGAATTGGGCGTAATTGTGAGTTTCGTACTTCATCTTCATTCAATCTATCCTGTTCCTCGCTCTAATTCCTATTCTGTATACTCGATTCTAAACAATTTATTCTCTGTTCCGCGTCTTTTCTAGGGTTTGAGTTGCGAAATGGGCGGGCGAGAAGACAATCGGATTTTCGTTGGAGGAATAGGGTGGAACACCACTGAAAGGATCCTCAAAGATACCTTTGATCGCTATGGCAAGATCCTTGATTGTCTGGTAATATTGTTTTTCCTCCCTTTCAGGCATTTAGCTATTGGAATTGTGTCTGTTTGTCTTCTGTGTTATGATTCTTGTTTCTTGATTCCACTATAGCTTGTGCAATTGTGATCTGACTGATTTGGAACAATTGAATTATGATTCTATTATTAAAAAGTTTGAAACAGTAAAAGCTAGCTCTGAGTACACTATGCTTGAGGATTTTGATGTTTTGTAAGATGTTTTGAGGACTGGAGTAAATGGTACATAACAAGGTGCACAAATCTGTTCTGTTTTGATGAATAGATATTATTCACCTGCTAACTTCCAGGGCATTTCGATACAATCTTGTTGTGCAGTGTTGTATTGGAACATGGGAAGGGAAGGCTAACATTTTTCAGCTCTTGTAGCTTCTTCTCTCTTTTAGTCTTTAGTATGGAGTAACAAATCTTTGTTACCTTGGATTACTAGAACTATTTGATCTTCTTTATTAATTGGTAGAATTTTAATTTTTGTAGAGTCTTCCTCTAAATTGATCAACCCTGTAGTTGATGTGAAAGGGGAACTCAACTCAAAAGTTCTTCTTTATTTCTATATGCTGTCAATATGAAAAGAATAACCAAACTTACCCAAATCATTCAAGTGGATATGGGAAGCGAAAAAAAGTTCATCTAAAATTGCAAGGCCTAGCACTTAGCAATTCCATATTGACTTGTTTGCCTCTATCTACTATCAGTTATAGTTGGGAGTTATTACCTAACACTCCTAACAGCCAATACCCTAATCGGCTCAGGATAACATAATTCAGTGAAATTTTCTAATGGTCTTTAAGGTATGACATTGTATTTGCAAATCTGACCGCAGATGAAGCATCTGGTGCATCACTTAGTAAACTTATTCTTCTAAGACAACTTAAATTTGACTTTCGGCCAGTCAGATTTATACTGTTGGGCAACAAAGCTATGCATTTCTAAAGATTGGAATGTCTTCTGTTTCTAAATATATGTTTTACCACTAGTGGTATAAATGTAGGGTCACATGTTTGCTGGATATTTTAAAATAACTGTCCAAACCTCGACTTAATTAGTGAAGTTTTATCAAGATATTTTCTAAATTAAAAGTGTCAAATTAGCTTTATCAAGATAAATTTCCAGTTGACCTGTTTAACTTTCAAATGTAAGATTCCTATCTGTGAACCATGTGGGCACCTTATAAATCCAAATGATTTTCTTCAGCCTTCATTAAAAAATTTCCTTGAAAATGCTCTTTACAATGCAATGATGTATTATTACAATTTTTTTGCTCAGGTCATGACTGACAGGAACACTGGACGTCCTCGTGGATTTGCATTCATAACATTTGCTGACCGTAGAGCTGCAGAAGACGCATTAAGAGATATGCATGGAAGAGAGCTGGATGGCCGTGTCATCTCTGTAAACAGGGCAGATCCGAAAGTAGCATCTGAAGAACCAGATCAAGGCTATGGGGGAAGCCGAGGCACAAGAGATAGCTACAGAACAGAAACCAGGTCTGATGAATGCTTCAAATGTGGCCGACCTGGCCACTGGGCTCGAGATTGTCCTTCCTCTGGTACCAATGACAGATACTCCTCAAAACCCGCTCTTGGTGCTCGATATGGAGAAGACCGTTTTGATGACCATTTCAGTGGGGCACGTTTTAGTGATAGAGGCGATATAAGAGAACGTCTGGATAGCAGAGATAGATATGCAGCTCGTGAGAGGTACGAGAATGACAGGTACCCGGCTGTTGATGAGCGTTATTTGGAGGATAGATATGGTGGTGGGAGAAACGCTCATTCTGGATACGGGCGTGAAAGAAGCCATGAACGGTATAGAGACGTTAGAGGCGGTGGTGGACCGACAAGGTATGATCAAGGAATGCATAGGGAGAGAGCAGGGCCTTATGATCATCCTAGAAAGAGTAGCCGGGTTTCTGGCTTTGATCGCTATTGATTTATATACGTCGGCTGAATTTGTTGAATCTGTTGGTTAGACGCTGAGGTTTATGTACCTACTTTGCTGTCTTTTGAGGGATTTGATAAGCTCTGCTATATGACTTTCATGGGAGCTGACCTCTTAAGCTTTTGTTGTTCAGATGATTATGGTTGAGTAATCAGAACAGGTTTTAAGTTGATATGATTGAGAAACTGGCTTGAGTTGTGAAGCAGCTGCACAGGGACCCAAAAAACATATGGCCTTTCTAATTTTCTTCATTCATTCATTAGGTTGTAAATATTATATAGTTTTTTCCTCTTGGGGACCTAAATTCTCATCCAAAGGTAACAAATTTCTCTTGGGAGCCAAGAGGCTAAAGCTTGAAAAATGGATTCACCAACATCAAATTCACTATCATTCCATACTAACATCAAATTCTTTTGTTCCTTAGTTGGTCAATCGAACTTATCATTGCCTAGACGACGGAGAGTGACTTCGCCCAATTTGATTCGACGACAAGATCCAAAACAAAATGTGATTTCAGATTCGAAAGAAGCATTTTATCAAAGTGTTATATTGAATGTAATCAACTTCTGAGCTTAATATTTTCCACAAGATTTAAATTCTTACGTATCATATCGCAACATATATCAATGAATCAACGCGTAAAAATACAGATGAAGTTATGATCACTTCAAAATTCCCATTTTAGGGTTCATCAATCTCTTCTTCAACTACACAACACAAACAAATCCTCTGTTTTCTTACACTACTCATCTCTTTTCATCTCTACTGCAATCTCCAGCTCCTTCTTGTCAATTACCATATTACCGTCCTTCAAACACTCTTTTAACTCAATCCTTTCCAAGAAATTACCATTACACCCTTCTTCAAAAATAGTCTCCAATTTTGGTGCAGATGAGCATCTCTTTGGAGGATTGATCACAGATGCAGGGGCAACTTCCAGCTCAACCCAGTTCGCCATTAATGTTTCTTCTAAGCTCTCTGAAAGAATGAAGCTGAATTTGTTGTGTGAGATGGAGAGTGAGTTAGTGAAGAAAGGGTATATATAGAAAGTTAAGGGAGTGTTTGGTTGGCGACTATTTAGGGGAAGAATCCGAGAAAGTTGGTGGGAGATTTTCTGGAGGCGTAAAATGACAAATGAGATTTTGTTGGCTTTTGTAAAGAACACGTGATGAAATATAATTGCAAACGAGTCAAGATCCAAGAACGCGGTTGAAGATGTTTAATCATTACAAAATGTCAAGATCTGGTGTTATTGTGACTCATTAAGCACATGTTTTTATCATTAAATAGTGTTTATTTGTACTTCATGTTTAGTGATTAAGTCAAGAATGTGTTTCGATAAGGATCGACGGCAATTGATGATTTTTTTTAAGATACGAAATCTGAACCGTGAACATTAGTACTACGTGAAACTTAATTGTTCATAGCTAAACTTCACATATAAGATAATAATATTAACAATTCAAAATAATATTCACAGTTCACATATAAGTTATATAGTAATTTTCACAATTAAGGTGAGTTCGCATTTCACATCAAAAATATATTTTTTGACCGGGAACCCCTCATCTAGATAATATGTATAACTATTATAATCTTCGTGCCATAATGCCATATATAATAAATTAAATTATTATATCTATAACTTTATATAAAAATAATTTTTCTCGTGAAAAAAATATTAGTCCAAGAATGTGAGTTATAAATTTGCGGATCCAAGGGTGTGATTTATAAATTTACTGATGCGGGTTTTTCTCAATAATTTTATAGTTGATGTGACAATTTACTTTAAAATCTGCTCACGATCTTGATTTCTTAGATGTGGATGTTAATTGATTGAGAAGCGAGGTAATTAATGATAAAAAATTATTCATGGATGATGAGTATATCAAAATAGACCAGATTTGACTGCACGAATTTCTCTGATCGTAAACATGGAGGGGCCCTGTAGCATGCACTAATCAAATTTAATTATTTATTTCATAGTTTGTGTCTGCACTAAAAGCTTTACAAAAGTTTGGGTTAGCCACTTAGCCGGCCATTATAAAAGAAAGACATATGTTAGTTCAATTTACCACTGTATTAGTGTAAGTCAGTTCGTTTATACAAATATATGATCAATCACATGTGCTTGTATTATAAAGCAATGCATGGGGCGATGGACTGATGGGTCCATTCCATAATTTCCATTGCATTGCTCGATAATAATCCAATAATACTCCCTCCGTCCCTTAATATAAGGCTCATTTGCTTTTCCGACAATATTCACAAACCGAGAGAATCTTCTCGTTTTCTTCCAATATATAGAAATAAATATAGGCATGCGAAATATCGTTTGATTCGTCTCAGTGAGTACTTTGACAATATAAAAAAATTATAATTTTTATCGTCGTATATTTAGAGATATTAACGTTACAAAACGTGTCAAAAGCAAATGGGAAGATCAATAAGGGACGGAGGGAGTACATGCAGTTTCGGACCAATGGAGCTTGTGCCCCCACTGAATCCAACGTTTTCAGTGGTTTTTCACTTATTTAGTTAAATATATTTAATGTTATAGGAAATAATCAATGAAACTCTTTGCTCTGGTGGTGAGTTCACCATTTGATGTGTCACTTTGGCCGTGTTCGATCCCCAGCTACAACATTTCCATTCAATTATTTTTATTTTTATTTTTGTATCCTCCCAGCCCAGCTCCTTCTATAATGTTAGATATGTTTTTTTTTGAGAACGTTAGATATGTTTTTAATCCTTCTCGGTTATTGTTATCTTCCGCAATTAAATTATTATATCAATTTTATGATAACATATTTGTTAATTAAATGTAAAATAATTTGTATTTATGTCAATATTAAAATAGTATATTATTGTAATAATTTTAAACTTATTATTTGAATAATTTTATCGTATAGAATATCAAAATTTATTCGATTAAATTTTTGTGCCCCACTGAGTTATAATCCTGGGTCCGCCACTGAATACATGCATGATAAATATGTGGGGTATCATATTGATTTGGGAAAATAGCATTGCAAAACTATTAATTAGATAATTGTACTTATGTTAGAAATAAGTTGAAGTCTGAAATAAAGTTTCGGTGCAAATAACTCTTAACGTAGGAAAAATGAACAGATCGCGTTCATATATTACACGTCAAGTTTATACTCTGGATGGTAATGTTCATAACCCGGGCCATAATTTTTTTTGAACGTTCTCAGTGAGGGACGCGGTGACATACTTGTAATTACTATGAACTTTGAGTTTTTTTTTCTTCTCAAAATGACCTCAAAAATTTATCGTGCAGATTATGAACATTATCGATCACTCAAATTATAAACATCAGTGAACACGAAAAGTTTCATTTTTCCTAGATTAAATTCCCACCAAAACTTTTCTCTAAACTCTCTAGGCTCTAGCTGGCTGTTAAACTTATTTTATACTCGTTAGCTAGGTTCCATTTTCAATAATCAACTACTTTGAAAGAAGATTCTACGTGCTAAATTATGTACGTAATACATGTTAGATTTGTTCCTTTAATCCCAAGTTGGGCTTATTGGGCCCAATTGGGCTCTATTTAGGTTTTGTGTTTTAGGAGAATAATATATATACTCTCTATTATCTCATAACCTAGTAGAGACGAAAATTAGGGTTTTTTATAACCGTCACAAGTAGCAAGAGAGAGTGTTCTTAGATCTAGAGCGTTTCTTGTAAGTCTTGTAATCAGTTTCCTCCTCTGAAATACAATCTAATCTCTTCTACTCGTGGATGTAGCCAACACAACGTTGGTGAACCATGTAAATCTGTGTGTGCTTTGTTATCTTCTCGTTTATATTTGTTATCTGTTTCGTCTTCCTCGTATCCGTCATAACAATACACAATGTAAATCATTAGTTTCATAGTTTATTTTATTTTATTCATTGGTTGAATGTTCGCACATATCCCTAACTTGAAAATTTTGTATGTGTTGATCTTACGACCACATCAAGTGGAAAGTCTACTCGATCATACTATTATATTGGACCAGTACGAATCTACACACAAATCTCAAACATATAGCTTAATTAATTACAATTATTTAACACGTACTTATTTACAATAGTACAAAATAATAAATGATCCGTCTACTTACAAGATCTTGTGAGGATAATTCTTAAATTAAGATTAACGATGATGGAGACAACGTTATAATTCATGTATACAAATGTTGTAAAAATCGCGGACACATTATTTGATAATAATATCGGTAATATGTCGGTGAGACACTGTATGTGTATCATATGTATTCCTCATTTAAGAACACATCATCACCAGAATCAGACCCAAGTATTAGATTGGGAAACTTCCAAAGTAATTATATTCTTACTCAGATCCAAAACAGATTGCATACATGAGCCATGATCATCTCCTTCATTGTTCAATAGCTAATACATTTAAAATTCATATATACATACCCAAAATCACAAAAACCAACTCACACCATACAATTTAAGGACTTTCAAATCTCATCAACTTTAATTAATCAACATCCAAGACCGACAATCCAAGGGAAGATGACAAGCCTCCACCGTCAGATCATTGCCCCGATAATCATGAACCATTCGATTATATGAAGAATCGAACGACACTTCCTCGAGAATCGTCTCTAGCTTGGGAGAAATCGACGCATATTTACTTGGACTAATCAATGGCGCCGGAGCCACTTCGATCATCCTCTTACTTTGCTTCATCTTCTCCATATTTGTTTTATATTTTGATGTTGAAATTGAGACTTTGTGGTTTTATAGAGAGGTTGAAGATGGAAGGTGATTTGAATATGGAGCAAGAAAATGGAATGGGGAAAGTGCAGGAAAGTTGCATTAACGTGCGTGTGACAATTAAATTTGGTATGGAGAACGACATGGATGACCAAACTTTTATTATTTTAGTAGTACAAAAATAATAAAGAAAGGAGATTTGGATTTGGACCGCCCAACTACTTATCATATTGTAATGTGATTTTTTATCAGAAGATAATTGCTAGTTGACATTAAATATTATTATCTTTTCGGTTCGAGGGAGTTAAATATTATTATATGGTTAGAATAAGAAAACATGTCTAATTGAGAAAGAAGCTAATTGTTTATACTTTAAATCCGATTATAAGAGTATTTTACTGGAAATAAATGGGAAGATCGAAAAGTTGGAAGAAGAAGAGTTTCTTTTGGTTAGATGCATTGCATTAGCTAATTAAGCATTTCATTCGAACAAATATAGAACCAGAATGAACGGTTTGTGCCTATTCCTTCCTCCCGAATTAGACCGATCATACAGATCGATGGAGGTAAATTAATGAGCTCAAATATTAATGAACTATGTAGAAAAGTTATCTATCGGAACAATATTCTTACTGATCTATAATAACAAGCAGATCTACGCTCGAGAATTAGTAATGTGCCAGGAGAAATTGGTACAAGAAGTCGAAGATACACTTGGACAGTTCATAGTCGTAATAGGGTTTACAAATCATTTTCAGATGTAATTGAAGATAAAAAGGAGGTTTCAAAGACTTTTCTTGACAACGGGTCGAGAGTGTCAACAAAATGTCACGGTGTTATCAAGTAACTAGTGCAGTTTCCGCGCCTTGCGCGGGTTTATATAGCTTATGCTTCAGTTGATAATTAATTTCATATATAATTTTATTCGAAAAATAAGTGATAGCAACATTACCCATAATTAAGTTTAAATTTTGAATATAATCAATAAAGTACGAAGATAGCAAATAACAAATTTGAATATGTAAAACAAAAGACGAAAGTGATGTCCTATTAAAACACATTTCTTATACATTCACCATATCTCAAAAAACATAAATTGCTTCAATGTCATAGTCATCTGAAAATAACTTACTTTATCGAAACGAATAAGATACGAACAAAATCCATATGAAAAAGTGATCTCTCAAGTATAAAAATAAGAAAAATAACATGTTAAACTACAAACTCATGATAAATACATCAAGTCTAAATATTAACAAAATTAAAATTATTAAACATGTAAAGTCGAGCCATTGCAATATTCATATAGCCTGAACAAATAACAACACATATATTACTCACTCATTTAAACTCAACTATCGTAGAATTTTTTTTATATTAATTTATAAGTAATATAAAAATAGGTAGATTTTTTTAAAGTTCTATGAGTGAAAAAAATAGGTAGATTTTTTTTAAGGAAATCAATAGTTATTCATTATTCTAATTGCAATATAAATATATAAAAATAAATATATAAATGCCACTACAACAGGGTTCTCAAAACACTCCAAAAATTGAAAAAAATTGAACATTTATGGAATTTTTTTCTGAAATAAGCATTTTACCCGAAAAAATTCCCGACGTAGGATCTTTTCAAAACAATTTCCCAAAATAGGCACTTATTTCAGCTTCGGAATTTTTTTACGTGTGAGAGACGCTGGTTCAACCAGCGTCTCTCGTCCGAAGCTGGTAATTTTTTTTTTGAATTTTTTACGTATAAGAGACGCTGGCCCGACCAGCGTCTCTTATACATGGTCTTTTTTTTTTATTTGAACATGTATAAGAGACGCTGGTCGAACCAGCGTCTCTTATACACATTTTTTTTTAATTCCCCCGTGTAAGAGACGCTGGTTGAACCAGCGTCTCTTACACGTAAAATGTTTAAGAAAAAAAACTTATTTGTATAAGGCGCTGGCCGAACCAGCGCCTTATCACGCGAAACTGGTGAAAGCTGGGATTAATACGGACCCAACGAAACTGGTCGTGGTCAATTCCGATTCCGAACAAGCCCATACGAGCCATCCGAACAAGCGTAAATCTCGTGCATACCTTCTACTGTAAATGGGTATTTACAAATCCGTTCCTCCATATCACGCGATGAGAGACATATCTGGTGAAAGCTGGGATCAATACGGACCCAACGAAACTGGTCGTGGTCAATTCCGATTCCGAACAAGCCCATACGAGCCATCCGAACAAGCGTAAATCTCGTGCATACCTTCTACTGTAAATGGGTATTTACAAATCCGTTCCTCCATATCACGCGATGAGAGACATATCTGGTGAAAGCTGGGATCAATACGGACCCAACGAAACTGGTCGTGGTCAATTCCGATTCCGAACAAGCCCATACGAGCCATCCGAACAAGCGTAAATCTCGTGCATACCTTCTACTGTAAATGGGTATTTACAAATCCGTTCCTCCATATCACGCGATGAGAGACATATCTGGTGAAAGCTGAGATCAATACGGACCCAACGAAACTGGTCGTGATCAATTCCGATTCCGAACTGGTGAAAGAAGGTATGCACGAGATTTACGCTTGTTCGGATGACTCGTATGGGCTTGTTCGGAATCGGAATTGACCACGACCAGTTTCGTTGGGTCCGTATTGATCTCAGCTTTCACCAGATATGTCTCTCATCGCGTGATATGGAGGAATGGATTTGTAAATATCCATTTACAGTAGAAGGTACGCACGAGAATTACGCTTGTTCGGGTGGCTCGTATGGGGTCGTTCGAAATTAGAATCGAGCGAGAGACATATCTGGTGAAAGCTGGGATCAATACGGACCCAACGAAATCGGTCGTGATCGATTCCGATTTCAAACGAGCCCATACGAGCCATCCAAACACGAGTAAGTCATGTATATATATATACACTTTGAAAAAAAAAACAAAAAACAAAATAGGGTATAAGGCGCTGGTTCGGCCAGCGCCTTATACAAATAAGTTTTGTTTTTTAAACATTTTACGTGTAAGAGACGCTGGTTCGACTAGCGTCTCTTATACATGTTCAAATAAAAAAAAAAGACCATGTATAAGAGACGCTGGTCGGGCCAGCGTCTCTTATACGTAAAAAATTCAAAAAAAAAATTACCAGCTTCGGACGAGAGACGCTGGTTCAACCAGCGTCTCTCACACGTAAAAAAATTCCGAAGCTGAAATAAGTGCCTATTTTGGGAAATTGTTTTGAAAAGAGCCTACGTCGGGAATTTTTTCGGGTAAAATGCTTATTTCAGAAAAAAATTCACATTTATGAGCAAAATAATGAACATGAAAAAAATGTGTTCAGAGTGAAAACACATTATTCAAGCGAACGCGTATAATATGTTTCTTTTGACACTAAAATCGGACATTCGACACACCAGAATTACTTATCTTTTAATAAATTTTTATATCCACCCGTTTATTTTCTCCAATCCGATGATTCTCACCTAATAATATATTTTCATAAGATATTTTTCACCATTAAATATAAAAAGTATGATAAAATATTTATAGTAATAAATTATAAGAGACAAATATTTTAAAATTTATATATTTTATATTGAAATCTTTTTTGAAAAACATTAATGAAATCGAAAGACTTAAAGTAAAGAGTTTCGAAATAGTCACCTAATATTAAGTCTATTATTTACCGTCCCCATCTCATTTTCATACACATGATCGAGATTTATTTCTAAATTTATTACATTAAATTTTATCTCAATAATTATTGTTTAAAAGTGACTAATTTTCTTTGAATAGAAATAGTGTATGATTAATGTATTTGAAGTTAAATTAAATACTTTCAAAACTTATACTCCCTCCGTCCCAATTTGATAGTCCCATTTGATTTTCTGACACTATTCACGAACCGAGAGAATCTTGTAGATTTTTTCCAATATATAAAAAAGAACATAGTCATGTGAGGTCTTATTTGATTCATCTTAATGAGTACTTTAACAATATTAAAAAATTATAATTTTTATTAACATATAATTAGAGATATTTACGATACAAAACGTGTATCGATATATGTGTCAGAATCTAATGAGACTATCAAAATGGGACAAAGGGAGTATATACTAAATTTTTTTGAATGTACTTATGTTAAAGTTTCATAATCATCATATCATACATAAAGTTTGTTATGTCAACATTTACGTTTAGTATACTTTATTTTATCAATTGTTTCTAAAGTATGTCTAAGAGTAGAATTTGAATACATTCAATATATACAAGAGTTAAACAGAGCTCTTAAAACATGGTTCCACTATATATGACAAAGAAAAGTTCAACCAATTATATGATCCGTTCTAAATTTACAAATCAACAATATCTTATGGTGCTCAAAGCTCAAAAAAAGAAATCTTATGTAGAAAAATCAAATAAAAACCACGTAACAAATAAAATTGTGTTATTGATTCTCAATTAGAATCTCTACAACTCAGGAAACTAACAACACATATTTAAGTCAATTAGATATATTACGTTTTTTAGCCAATAAAATTAAGGAGGGGTTTGTTTAAGATTTTTTTTAATAATTTAAACTAAATACTGAAGTTTAATGAGAAAATGACACATCAGCTTGATAGAGCCGGATTGAATGAGAGAGCTCTAAATAATTCTGTTTTAAGGGAAAGTTTGAAAGGTAAAGTTTGAAAGTTTGAAAGGTCGTTCTTTGATTAAAAATCTTTAGAGTAATAGGGTGACACTTAACTTAATGATATAAGGGAAAGTTTGAAAGGTCGTTCTTTGATTAAAAATCTTTCCCATTTGTTGTTTGATTCGTGAATACAGAATAGGCATTCACCAAAGTTTGGTTCGAGTCTTGTTTTCATGAATCCATTTCATGAGATTCTTATAAAGTATAGTCGTGTTGAAAACTACACTATATAAGCCCCATTTCATCTTTGCACGTATGCCGATGCACGTTTGTTTTGTCAATATCTCTAGTTACGTATTAGTAAAAAATATAAAATTTTGAAATTGTTATAATACTTGTTAAGACGAATTAAACAAGACCCCACATGACTATGTTTTCGCTTATAAATTGGAAGAAATCTAGAAGATTCTCTCGGATTGTGAATAGTATCGGAAAATGAAATGAGGCTTATATAATGGGACGGAGGGAGTATATTATAATGGGACTGTTTCTTACTTCCCAGACTGACAATTATGTAGATCTTGGACAACGGTATTTGACTATCAAGAAGTTGATATATCGATTTATCTATCGAGCATTTAATTTTAGAAACATTTGTTGATTCTAAATTAAGATTTTATTAATTATTTTTCAAATTTAAATGATGGGTTTATTGATTTTCTAAGTAGGGTAGCAGTTTTCAAATGAGAAATACTTAAAAAATAGAAAATCCGTTTATACATATATCATATAACATATTTTTATTCACTCAAACGCAGCATCAAAATCCAAGTGACCATATATATGGATAAGGATCAATACAAAGACTCCAAAAGCATTGCTAATTAGGAAGAGTGGGAACAACAATAAGAGGATTTTTTCTACGAAGAGCAATTGCATTGTTTTCTTTCATGTCCAATGATTTGGACTCGAAACCTTGAGGTAAACTCCAATCGAACTTCCAATCGATGCTTGAAATCGTAAACGATATTCCCGGACAGCCCCTTCTCCCTATTCCGAATGGGATCAATTCGAAATCATGCCCTTTAAAATCAATTTTAGAGTTTAGAAACCTCTCGGGATAGAACTCGTTAGGGTTGGTCCAATGGGTTGAGTCTCTTTAGACGTCGAACATAAGTTCGACGTCTTGAGTCGACTCTCGTGGGACCAAGAGTGGCGCCGGAAGGTGTAACCTGATGGACTCCTTGATTGTCGCTTGTAGGTACTTCATTTTGTCTAGATCGTCATCGGTTATGACAAGAGATGATCCGATGATTTTTCGAATCTCGTCTTGAAGAGTTTTCATCGATTGTGGATGGTGTAACAACTCACTCATCGTCCATTCTACCACGGTAAAAGTTGTGTCTGTCCCAGCGACGAAGGCATCCTTCATCAAACAAAATTACTCGTATGTCATATCTAATGATGAATAATAATTGAGGTTCTCATTTTCTTGGGAGAAATGAGTAGAGATGATATTTATAGAAGGAAAAGTATGACATAAACAATTTTTATGGTATAAAATATGAATATGTAAAGTGTAAGACAGATGCTCAAACGTGCAAGTTAAAATGAAAGTAAAAAATGTCTTAGTTTTTTTACAAGAACTTAAACAAGTGGAATGCCAATATGTTATATTATTGACATGCACTTTTTTAATGTTAAAACAGCTAAATAAGACTTTTTTTTTCTTTCACTTTTTTAACACTCGTCTTATATTTTTTCGTAACTTTTAACATGAGCTGCTTAATGAAATTAAGGCTTTAAAAAATATAATAAGAACTCTTACCAAGATAATTGCTTTAATGGAGTCTCTCTCTAATCCAATAGTTTCATCCCTTTGAAACTCAAGCAAAACATCCACAAAATCCTAGTTTGTCCTTGTTGTCTTCCTCATGTTCTTTAATCACCCCTTCAAGAAAATCATCGAACTCTTGTACAACTTTTACCACACGTGCATCCAATCCACTTACCCAACTTATCCAACTCAACCAAGGAATAAAATCACCAACATAAAACCCACTTAACAACTCCATTAATTCATTTAACTAGTGTAGGCCCCGTGAATATCACGGGATTAATATTTATAGAAAGAAAAGATTCAGGTGAGAATAATTATTATTGTGCGAATATGCGAATAAATGCACATTTAGGTCATTGACATGCACTTTCTTCAGTAATGACATGCACATTTAGGCCATTGACATGCACTCTATCAGATGTACATGTCATTGATAATTTGACATGCATTTTCGGGGTGTGTGCATGTACTTTTCACATATTATCAATGACATGCAAATCTGACAGAGTGCATGTCAATGGCCTAAATGTGCATGTCATTACTGAAGAAAGTGCATGTCAATGGTCTAAATGTGCATTTATTCGCATATTCGCACAATAATAATTATTCTCACCTGATCCGGATTCTTTATAGAATGCTTATAATTTTTATATTAACATTGTTAAAATAATAAATAAGTTATAGTTATATTTGTGAAAGATAAATAATAATAAAAAGTTAATATATGTTTTCATTGTAAAATATATGTATGTAAAAACAGAGTAAAAAACACTGAATGATCAACCTCCAATATATAGTATACGCCAACTTATCGTATAGTCAATCAAAACTTTTAGATAGTCTTATCTAAGCATAAAATAATTATCTGGCTATCAACAAAATAATAATGTAAACATAATCGTTCTACATCATACTCTTTGAAGCTTGAACTTTTGAGTTCAATGATCGGTTTTTCTAACCTATGACATAAGATAAACATACTTAAATAAGAAACTATCCCTACAAGTAAATGGATAAATCCATTACGAAAAAAAATCACTAAAATGACAACACCTAATCACTAAAATATGGTAACCTTATTCATAAATTTCTAAAATTGATCTCTTATTTTAAAGCGGTTAATTTTAGAAATGACCTAAGCTAATTGCATGTTCCTTATTTTATGCTCCTCCTAAACATGGTTTATAAATGACCAAAAGTTTTGAATATGTGACATAATTTGAATATTTGTAGGAGATCATGGAGGAGGTGGAAGATTGTGGAAAAAAAAATTATTTAAAAATTTGATTAATTAATTATTTGGTTTAAAAAAAAAATAATGATGTGGCGCTGAGGTGGCGCAATATTTTGTGAAGACTTGACTTTTTCCTTATATTGTACTCCCTCCGTCCCATAATGTTAGTCTCATTTCTTTTCGTGACACTATTCACAAACCGAGAGAATCTTGTAGATTTCTCCTAATATATAAGAAAAAACATAGTCATGTGGGGTCTTGTTTGATTCGTCTTAATGAGTACTTTAACAATATTAAAAAATTATAATTTTTATTAACATATAACTAGAGATATTAACGATGCAAAACATGTCTCGACATATGTGCCTGATTGAAATGGGACTAACAAAATGGGACAGAGGGAGTAGTTAGGTAGACTGCCTTGTGAAATCAGACTTCCTTCCATACTTTTTTCCATATGCTACCCTACAAATGATGTCGTTCATCAGACTCAAGAACACCTCACTCATGTTCACCTCTTTCTTCAAAAGATCCTTAATGTTTCCAATAGCCAAAGAAACTTGATATTTAAAACAAAATATTAAGTAAATGACATTTCGCCAAAGTAAGGAACGAAGAACATGTGATGTTTACCGTGTTGGTGTGAAGCATTTGAGCACATAAACGAGAAAGAATTGAGAGAATATAATGGTTTGATTGATTGATTCATGCAAGGATTACAATCTGAGTTATATACATGAAGAGTTTGTCGAACTCTGTAACAGAAAATCAAGAACACTCACGTGCATGTAACTAATTCTATTTGTTAAGTAAATCACTTGTTACGCACGTGATATACTTTCCCAATATGTGACGGAATTAACAAAAAAAAAAGTATCATGGGGGAAACAATGGAGTTTTGTTATAATATATTTGGTAGATTCGCCTAGTTAAACAAAAATATAGTCCATACATATATAAGAACATATTGCATGACTCAAGTTCTCAAAACTATGGAGCAACTAAATATTTAGGGTTTATGAGATTCGAGTTGTGGCTTTTTCACCTAAATCAACCCATATTCTCGAATTCGAATGACAAAGTGTCTGACATATGGTGTAGCTCAATCTAAATGATGGAGGGGGTTGAACAAAGGTCAACGAAAAGGACAAATTTGACCGATAGAGGTCTACGGGTGGTTTTCGATAAAAACCCATATAATGGGTGGTGGTTTTCGGTTTTTTATCCAAGATATAATACGCGTTGTTATCAACTAGAAATATTAGTGTTGGGGGCCACACCACCAAGCCCAACAAGTTTCATCTATAACCAATCAACAATAGAAGATTAATTCATCTTCTTATATTTCAGAGTTGAAGTCACCTCACTCTTAAAACATATATACCTGACCCTATGGTTGCTTAGAAGTTGGAGCACACAAACACTCTTTATCTGGCGCCAATACTCCCCATATGGGGGCGGTCGCGATATCCTTGCCCTGGTACAATAGGCGGTGGGAAGTGCCAGATTGGGGTCGACTGGAAAACGTCGCGTCATGGTTCTTTATGACGTGACTTAATGAGGTGGCAGAGGAGACGACAAGCACGGGCTTGGACCCTAGACGGAGAAACATGATGTCGCCATATTGTCGGGATAGTTCGAAGAGGCCTCGATGAGGGCGCGAGGTTAGCTGGTGTAGGTTTCCGATGATCGGAAGACGTGGTGGGGAAGGTGGGAGGTTGGGTTTGGATTGTGTTGTGTGTTTGTATAGGAAGAGTAGGCATGAGAAAAAGAGGGCAAGGATAGTAAAAGGATTGGAAAATGAGACATCTATCATTGTGTTATGGGAAACTTGCTTAATTACCTCGTTTATAAATTGAGACAAGAAGTCTAAAGAAAGACAATTGTTTAGAATATCATGAAATTTAGGTGGGGCATGCGTGTAGGTGCATGAAGATTGATGATTGCACTATCACTAGGCATATCACTAGTAGACAGATCCGTGACAAACTCTTAAGAGTGACAAACTCTTAATTATGACATAGAATATTAAAAGTAGATGTATTATATGTGATAAAGCCCAATGTCACATCTCATTTCAGTTTTCGGGCAAATGCCCCAAAATTAGATTTTTTGTTGTTGTTGATTTCCACACTAACTATATAAGTTATATGCGCGGTTCCGGTGAGAATAATTTTTAAAATGAGAACGTGCGAATGATTAATGTGCATCAAAATATACTTAAATGTGCATCAAAATTGATGAACATTCTTTGAAAATTGATGCACAGTTCTTCAATTTCTCAATAAATGTTATTTAAAAAATAAATATTTTTCAACAAACCATCAAATTTTCTAATTGTTTCATTCACCTTATCCTCCAATCTTATCCTATCAATCCAAGCCAACCAACTTATGAAATCTCCAACATAGTAACCACCTACTAAGCTCACATAATCATTCAACAACATTTTGAAATCAACTCCTTCATCAAATCTATACTTCTTCCCCAAGGCCACCGTAGATACCACATCACTACCTAACGAAACGAACATTTCAGTCAAATTCACCACCGAACGTCCCATGATATTCTTGATCATCAGATCCACCTCTTCTTCCCTCACCTTCCGAAATGACTGAACCCGTTTAACGCTCAAGAGTCGCGTCGAGCAAATGCTTCTCATTTGTCTCCAATGTTCACCATAAGGCGCCGACACCATATCCTTTCCATTGCCAAGAAGCTTCATGAAAACCCTAAATTGTGGCCTACCCGCAAAAGCAGTATCATGGGTTTTGAAAACTTGGGAAGCGACTTCTGTGGAGGAGACGACAATAGCTGGCTTACTTCCTAAGTGAAGAAGCATCAAATTCCATACTTTAGAGACAAGTCTATGAGGGAATGGTAAGGATAAGTGCCTAGTTGGTGTAGGTTTCCGATGATCGGAATCCTTGGTGGTGATGGAGGGAGTGTTTTTTTAAGAGTTGGATTTGATAATATCCATTTGCACATGAAAAAGAGGAAGATGAAGAGAGGGAACGATGAGAAAGGATGCAAGAAGAGAGAGTTTAGTGTTTCTTGTAAGGATTGCATAATGATGTTGGTTTGCAGTTTTCACTTTGACAAGGATAAGATGCATCATATTTATAGGGCGTTTAACCCCGCACCTACATTTTTATATCTCGCGCCCATTTGGGGCGCATTCTTAACGCGCCCAAACGAACCGGGTACGGGTCTGTTTTGAGCGCATCCGTATTGCGCCAAAAAAAAAACTGTTTCAGTTTTGGGCGCATCCACATATGGAATGGGCCCAAAGGTGATGTCAGTTATAAAATTCCGGGTGCGGGGTTTTCCGTATAAATATCGTACGTTAGCTTTCTCAGCCACGCATATACACATCTAATCTTCTTCGACCCAAGTAATTGAATTTAGTTTTTTTCTGAAACGATAAACACATGCATGCTTATGGATTAAGGACGCCTCAATTACTGGCTCTACAAACAGAGGTCTTGTTTGAGTCGGAAAATTATATTTTCGTACCGATGTTTAAACTCTATTAAGTGGCGTTACTAATTCAGCTAGAAATTAGATAAAGACACTACACTTGATGGAAAAGAGAACTTACTAAAGTTTGGTAAACATTGTGTAGCTGAACTGATGAACTAGAAGAGTTAATAACGATATATTAGTTGTTTGTAAGCCTCCTTGTTTTCCAAGTAGTACTCAATCTCAGCCTGCAACACAACAATACGAGTCGTGATTAATAGAGGATTTTCTCAGCATTTATCAAAACGCCAGAAAATTCAAAATTGTTACCTTCCTAACACCCTTTACAGCAACCAACAGTTTTTCGCCGAAGAACTCGTTAAAGATTTCGTCTTTGTGGAGAGATTCCAAGGATTCGGAGAGGTACATTGGTAACCGTTCCAGATTAGAACTAACGTCAGAGGGATTCACACCTTTAAATGCAAATCATGGATGAGAAATTCAGTAAAAAAAAAGAGTGTTTAAACAGTCTTACGATGAGGATTTTACCAACGGGTTTAGGAAGAGGAAGATGCCTTCTTAAGCCGTTTATTCCAGCAGCAATTATAGCAGCTAAACCTAGATAGGGATTAGCGCAACCGTCAAAAGATTTAATCTCAAAGTTGCTCACTTTACCGTCTGGGATTCCGGGTGGGCATGCTGTTCTTATTGGAGCTTCTCTGTTTTCTTCTCCCCAACATTGATATGCTCCACTCCAAGTATCTGGTTGTATACGATCGTAACTGAAGAAATAAAAATGTTAGAACTCTAACAATGGAAGGAAGGGATAAAATCTGAAAAGCAATCTTCAAGTATGAGTAAAATTGAGACATTATCTTCTTTTTATAATGGAAAGGAATAACTAACTGTTTGCCCTCGTTTGGTTCAATGTTACTTCTCATGAATAGTAAATTACCCAAATATAAGAAATCGTGTTTGGTTCAAATTGATATAATTTGGATTGACGTAGGAATTATTAATTCTATTAGTTAAAACAAAAGGAAGTGGCACTCACCCACTTAAACAAGGTAAGAGCAATTTCTATGATTTGGAGGAATTACAACTTCCTGGAAGTAAGTTCCTGTATTTTTTATTGAACCAAACCAGGGGAAAAAAGCTACTTCCTAGGAATTGTAGCATGAACCAAACGAGGTCTAAGCATAATAATGAATAACTAATCTTAAAAAATCAGCAACTAAGGAAATTAATCCTAGAAAGAAAACTTGGAAACATTACAAGTTAACTAGAAGCAGGATCCTATCAGAAAAGAAATCATGAACTAAGATATTTCATCTTACTACGTACTACGGTCTGATGTCTGAGCAGTCACTTATATAGCTTTATGTGTATGTTTGATCTCTTAGCACTGACTTTCTGCTTCATGTGGGATCTTAATTAATTTCTCAACACTCAATAATATTTTAGTTCTATGGGAAATGCTTGTGTTCTTATGATGCTTCAGATTCACATAGGAACAAAAACAAGAGGAAGAAGAAAGTAAGTAAACATATGTTGAGAACAGGGGCAGGGAGGTAATATTTACCTATTAGGATGAGGTGCAGTGAATGCCATAATAGCAGGAAGATGATGTAAAACTCCAGCCATGAACTCTTGACCAATCTTGGACATTCCGTGCTTACAATCACCTTTAGATCCCTGGAAAACATTTACCCCTTCACTCCATAAGCTCAAATGGACATGATTTCCGGACCCAATGTCATCTAATGCATACCTATACAAAAGGGATTATCACCATAATGTTGACAGGTAGTCGAATTAACTTTTAGATATCTGAAAAAATGAAGTGCTCTTACTTTGGCATAAAAGTTGCCAACAAACCATGTTTTCTTGCAACAGCTTTTATAGTTTCACGAGTGAAAATCAGGTTATCTGCTGCGCGAGTACAAATTGTATGTCCTAGTGACGTTTCAAACTGACCTTTCCCAGCTTCTGCATGCAGCTACGGCATTTGAGAACATTTAAGAGAAGATTATAAATGGTTGATAATTCAAAATCAAATAATAAAACAAACTGTAAAATGAGGTTCGTCCGAGTACCTGTTCCACAGGAACATGCAAAGATTGAAGAGCAGCAAGAACTTCTCGAAGGATAGGGGAAGCAGAATCGAATGACGCAATGGAACAGTATGGAGTCGAATCAAATGGCACCCATTCCTCGTTTCCATCCCTGTAGTGATGTTGCATAAACTAATTGTATGTTATGCATCACTAAATGGAAGTCTAGAGAAAAGTAGGCAGCACAATGTTGTAGGAAATACCTAGTAACACCTTTCAAGAGATAGAACTCATTTTCAAATCCTGCATTCATTTCCTGAAAAGCCATGATATATAGGAATTGTTATGAGAGAAATAGAGTTTCTTAGACACTCAAGTTCAATTCCATTACAATTTTGATTTCATTATAATTATACCAAGTCAAATTCTTCTTTCAAAATATTTGAAACTCTACGTAATGCTTCTCTCGGGCAATATTCCCATGATTGATCGGGTCTAATATGCATATCAGCCAAAACCATCTCCTCCTGTTCTGACCTGCCGAGGAACACACAAAATGATAAATAGATTCATGCAAGGCATAAGTACTAAATGGACAAATATATGAAATATGGTTGAAAATTGCCCACATTGGCCATGAAAACAAGGAGAGATGATCCACACTAAGACTTGAAAGTACTTCTAAGCAAATTCAAAAAATAGAAAGATAAGTTAGGTAAATTGAGACAAAGGAAAGCACTAAAATACATACCATGGAATTCTGCTCATGGTAGATAAGTCAGGTATCAGTCTTATCTCACCAACTCCAGTTAGCATAGTTTCTGGTGCTGGCCCATCAGCAAATGAAGTAATTCCCATGCATGCAACAGTTAAGCCTACACCGTTCTTTTTAACAACATCATGGAAGCGCTTTGAAGGAACAACCTGCAGAAATGAAATAAGACAATTGTGAATAGTCACACAGAAGGTGAAGGCATCAGATTCAAACAAAAAATAAAAGCTCAACTCTAGTCATGTTTGAGTATTGCTAATTTTATATGCATGATTGAACATTTCCTGATAAAAAGTTGCATTGATATAGCACATAGAGCCTGAAGTTCATTATTTTTTATAAAACTAGAGTGCATATATCAAAGAGCATGCTTTAAATGACGGAACTTACACGACATCTGCATTGTCCAGATGCATCAACCCAAATTATGCGCACAAGAGTGACATTTTCTTGCGGAACGCCAAAACTTTTGCTTTCAGCTATGTGGGAAACAACGATAGGTAACTTAGGTTTGCTGCTGAGTTCAATCTTGTAAAACCTGATTGCATTTTGTGCAAAGATGTCTCTTGCGGCTTCCATAGCTTCAGGAATTGAAATATCACCATTTGTGCACGCATCCCGTAGAACAGAAAAGAGAACTTCTCGTGCTTTTTTTGCGCCTGTAATTACCAAAAGCGCAAATATGTAAAGAAAGCAATTCTCTGTATGCTAAGATTGAAAATAACACTCGTCCTCCTACATTAAAAGGAATCCAGGAAGTTCTAAGCCAAATTATAAATAGATATATAGCCTTCAAAGCATGAATTAAAAGATTAGAGCTATTCTGATGGATCACTTGGAATAGGTCTTGAAGACTAGAGACTAAGTCAGATGACAAGCTCATGAAGTTAAATCCTACCTACAGACATTAATTAAATCTGATGTAAAGACGCCAATTGTGGTGACAGGAAATGCATTATTGAATAAAATAAAGCGGAAATAAACTAACCTAAGTAGAATGCCTCAGGAAATGCATAGCCATCAGTGCTGAACATGACCTACAAAATTGACACCCAAAATTAATCAGATTAGAATTTTAATGGGTTGACATAAGCTTCAAAACCGCAACTCTGCATGCTAATACCTTTGGTTTATAATATTTGAGCACCAACAAGGATTATGCAGGAAAAATAATTATGTTTCCATGACTAAATATGATTTGAAAAGTGCCAACTTATGTGATGGCACATCAAGGCCTCTTGACTGAACTTTTTATCACTATGCATATACAACAACATTACCCCAATGCCTTAAGAGGCTCCCGCTTATAGCAGGTGAGGGGGGTCGGATGTACGCAACCAAACCCTGTATTAAAATAACAGAGAGGTTGTTTCCAATGACCCGAAATGAAGATTGCATCAAAAGTTGCATAGCCTGACTACTCTTCACAAAATAAGAAGCATAGACAGTTAAATGAGTCATTTTGCTTTATTCCATATAATTCCAAAGCCAAAGAATAGTGAATCTTTGGTTCCATTGGAAAATGGAAATGCTTATCACTATGCATATATTGAAATTTATCTCAAAAAGTCCATTGCACCAGATTATTGTGTGAAATAATAGAAAGAAGATTTGTCCAAAGCATAATCACCTTGTTTATTGGAGCCAACTCCAACAGTTGGTTTACTGCAGCTGCCATTCCGTGGAAACTAAGATGTGGAACTGCAAGTCCAAAGTCAAGATGGACCTGACATAAAAGGAAAGTAAGATGTGGTAGTATTTCAAAACTATTTACTGGATAATGCACAAGATTAAAATTTGCAAAACCTGCGGATAAACTGATGCCAAGTATGATGCCTCTCTCGAGAATGGGTAAGAAGCGTGTAAAAGAACAATTCTACAAGTGGAAAATCTTTCATCCTCAAGTAACATGCGAAGATGAAGTGGGTTGGACTGCCTCAAATCCAGATCTTTGTCCCCAAAGCTGAAACAATAGGCAAAACACGAAAGAGGAATAACGTGGGATTGTCAAAAGATACTTTGCAGATTTAAGCAACTTGTGTGCACACTGCACAGTCACATATGTGAGAAACATAGAAATCATCAAAATAATATAGCTCCAGATCTCAAAGATTGATTTATTTCTTTTACCCCGTATGAAGCTGTATGGGTAAATCAGATAGCACAGCAAACTCCAAACTACGAGTAAATATATAATCGATCAGGCTTTTGTTCATGATGCGGACAGGAGTCCCAGCTGGAAATAGAGAGAGAAATAAGAAATCTTAGTACCTAAACTACTAGTGCAGAAAAAGAAGAAGATGAAACCCCACCATATATGCCACACTTACCACATAAAACCTCATCAAGACCGCCTTCTGCTTCCTTATGACTAACTTTTGTATTAATTTCAAGTCCACTTCGATAAGCAGCAATGCTTTTTAAACCAACAGCTGAACGAGCAGACGTACGAGATGTTAAGGAAAAATAAAATGCCATGACTACCACACGCAGATACTTGAGGTTTTTGTCTTTCAGCAGAAGCTAACACATGAATGAAAAGGATATAATTTCAGCTTATGCATGAACACTTTCGTGAATTCATCAAGTGTCCATCTGAATCCATTATCTATGGCCTGGAAATTTTACAGGAAACAACTAAATAAGTTGATATCAGAGAAATTAAATCGAACACAAATCAAGACGAAAAAGACAGGTCAACTGACTTCATTAAGAATATTCTCCGCTAACCGCTCAATCCTCAGAATTCTTCCAGCAAACGGAACATAACTTTTATGCCATTCAATCGGATGCATTTTGTCCAACTCAATCCCATCATCAATAAGTAAAGCTTCAATTCTCGCAGCTCCAAAGCAAGCTGCGCTAATTTCCTCCAATCCTACTCGTCTACGATGATCTTCAATATCGTCCAAAGAAGCTTTGCATCCATATAACTCTGCAATCTCCCTTACACCTCTCTGAGGCGATTCAACCAATTCAGTTACCGATTCAGCTAAGCAAGTAGTCAATGGAGCGTGAGTGGAGAGAACAGACCTTGAAAGCGAGGGAATGAGGGGAAGCGCTGTCTGATTCGGAGAAGCATCTGTAGAAGGGGAGGGGGGAGTCAATGGAGACGATGTTGTGAGCGTGGGCGTCGACTAGCTCTAGTTCGTCCACCACTCTTCGTAGCTCTCCGACTCCGTCCATGGCGGTCAATGGAGGTTTGCTGTAGTTGGTCAACGGTTTCTGGGGGAGTGTAGGTTGAAGATGACCGATTGGCTTCTTAAATATTTCCTCTTATAATGAAGTTTATTAATGGGAAAAATAAGGTTTGGTAATATTTTATTGTTAACTAATCTATCTAATATATACAATATTAAATTTGAAGTCATATCTTTATAAAAAATTGTGCGACTTATAAAATTTGAGTGGATACATGTATTTCTCTTTTATTATTTCCCTTTAAAATAAATTGAATAAATTTTTTAACCACTATCTCACCCTAACATTCTACTATTCCACTAACTCCAAATTTACAATAGCTCTATCATTATTTCACTAACTCCATATTTTAGCTTGATAGTGAGACTTACACTAAAAATGGGCATATATATCTTAGCACTTTGTTTACTACTATGTATTATGGACTCAGTTTCGTCACTCTCTCTACTATTATTGTCCATGTTTATCTCTTCAACGAAAGATATGCATGTTCACTATTTATTGTTTGATTGAATTTTCTTCAAGCTCTACAACTTCTATCTCTTAATTTCATTTGTTAGGATTTGTAAATTTGTTTCTATATGTGAATGATTTTGAATGAATTTGTTTTCATCGATGTATAATCAAGTCTCAGTTGGATTCATGGTTCCTCCTCCTATATTTAATTTCGGATACCATATTTCTTAAGGAAAATTATTCTATTAGCATTTTTTCAAGTGCATACTAGCGGAGTCCCCGCGCCATGCGCGGGTAATCGTTTAACGTTTATCTATTATACATGATATAATCTAGAATTTATAAATTTCATTGTATCAATTTTCTTAAATTAAAAATTAATTTTTTTATTGATAAAGTTGGACATAAATTTCATAAAATGGAAACATGTACTCCGAACATTTATGAGCATTAAATCAAAAAATTAATATGTTAATCATCACTTGACAAAAGAAGACGATAATTGTATCATAAATTAATTGAAAAGTTTGAATTTGTGTACGTTGAGCCCATGATTAAATTTGTTAAGATTTTAATAAGTTAAATGTAAAGAGTTTAATCACAATTTGTTAGAGATTAGTGCAATTAAATCCTTATATATCATTTACAATATATTTTTATTTTTTTTGATATTAGGCAAGAACCGGGACCCCGTGTGTCAGGACACCGACAATCTCTGATCATCCCGAGAGATGATCCTTAAGAAAGACTGAAAGGATGGATTACAACCGTATAATCCAAAATTACCCCTTAAGTTCCTGATATTAACATCAGGTAAAGACGGGCTATTAGAAAACATAACCAATTTTAAAGCAAGGATGTTCACATCCTTGTTGGCAAGGAAATCTGCGGCCTGATTAGCTTCTCTGAAACAATGATATAATTGAAAAGAAGTAATGTTTTGAAGTAATTTTCGACAGTCAGAAATAATTGTTGAAATTGTCCAAGGAATTTTCCATTGTTGTTTGATAGAGTTTATAACTGTAAGATTATCACCTTCAAAAATAACGTTATTAAGACGAAACAAAGTAACTGTTTTTATAGCATGAAAAGCAGCCAGTGCTTCAATGTAAAGAGGAGAATGGTGTTGGATTTTTAGATTATCAACAAATATAATTGTTCCATCATTTTTCCTAGCTATGCAAGATATAAACCCTTCATTACCATTTTTTAATGATCCACCGAAATTTACTTTAATCCAGTTGTGTGGAGGAGGTTTTCACACTCAATTATTTTTCTTTGATCTATTTCTTTTTTGTGGTTGTTTAGGACCTTTTTCATTGGTTTGCATATTCTCCCATTGTTGAAATTTAAAGTATGCAATATCTGCTGGAAGCCTGTTATCTGGATTATTTTTCGAAAAAATAATATTGTTTCTATAAATCCACAATTCATACCAAATGAAAATAAGAGGTTTAATTAGATTTTTGTAATTTGAATCAACCATGAGTTCTGTGACGAATTGTGTAAAAGGTTTATCCTGAGGTACTTGAAATTGGATATTTAGTAAACGAAATAATTTTTTGTAGTTCTTCGTTGTATTTGGGCATTGAAAGAAAAAATGATTAGTATCTTCTTGAATATGATTGCAAACTGAACAACATGGTGGAACCCTGTTATAATATCTATTTAGCCTTTCTGTGGTTGGTAGATTGTCAGAAATGGCTTTCCAGAGAAAGTTTTTAATTCTAGGTGGTAACTTGTGCTTCCATAACCAATCGAAGAGAATATTGGGTCGTTCTAAATTAGTACGTTCACACAACGATCTAGCTGAAGCAGTAGAAAATTTACAAGAGGTATTTAATTTCCAAATTAAAAAATCGCTTTGTTGATGTTTTGGAATATAAATACTTTGTATTTGGTCTATAATGTGGTTAGGTAATAAAGTATGCATGCGTTGAATATTCCATTTTTTATCATTAGTGATATAAGTATGTACTGATTCATTAATATCAGCGTAAGCCGGGTTATGATAACTCTTTAGGTCTATGTTAGGTAACCAATAGTCAGTCCAGAATTTAATAGATTTACCATCTCTAATTTGCCATAGGAGTCCTTCCTGAAAAACTTTACGGAGATGTAGTAGTCTCGAAAATTGCCAAGATTGTTTCCTATTTCTTTTAGAATATGTTAAAAGTGAATCATCCTTGAGATATTTTTGTGTAATAATTTTCACCCAAATATTATCAGGGTTAGTTAATAATTTCCATAAAAGTTTCATCTGCAAGGCATCATTCATATGTTTAGATTTATGTATACCAAGACCACCTTGTGATTTAGGTTTACAGATTTTGGCCCAAGAGGTTAATGGACGGTAAGAAGAATTGTCTTTATTCCAAAACAATTGTTTAGTTATTTTATCCATCTTATCACAAATATTAGTACGAAGTGAAAAACATTGCATGAGGTGTTTTGCTTTTGAAAGGATATTAGATTGGATAAGTATAGTTCGTCCTGCTTGGGAAATGGAGTTAGCTTTCCATTTAGAAAGTTGTTTTGTCATATTTTGCATAACGTATTCAAAACAGTCACTTTTAACTTTACCTCGAACAATCGGGATACCTAAATACTTTTCCATTGCGTTTGTGGTTTGTAGATTTAAAATAGAAGCTAGAGCTTGTTTTTGTTGATTAGAGATGTTTGGAGTTGTTTGGAAAATACTTTTGTGATAGTTGATTGCTAGTCCAGATATATTAGTAAGTCTTTCTAATGTCTTTTTGATGAAATTCATGTTTGTAATATTTGCATTTGAAAAAATAAGAGTATCATCCGCAAAACAGAGAAATGGAATCCGTGTACCATGTTGGGATAATTGGATACCGACCTTGTGTTGTCTCTTGTCGGCTTCAATTTGGAGGGTTCGAGCCAGATATTCCATAACTATTATAAAGAGGAAAGGTGCAATTGGGTCACCTTGTCTGAGCCCGCAGTTAGGTTTGAAAGTTGGCCCAAGAATATTATTGACCAAAACCGAAAAAGATGCAGATTTGATACAAGTCATAATTCTATTAATCCAATTATTATGAAATCCAAATTTTTGCAAATTTTTTATTAAAAAAGGCCATTGTACCTTGTCGTAAGCCTTTTCCATATCTAATTTTAATGCCATCCATCCTCTTGTACCTTTCTTTTTCTTATGAAAGGAGTGAAATACTTCATGGGAAATTAAAATGTTATCAAAGATTGACCGATCCTGCACAAATGCTCCTTGACATGGGTGTATAATTTTAGGGAGAAGTTTATGTAAACGGTTTGCCATGATTTTTGTTATAATTTTCATTTACAATAATTTTAGTTACTAAAATTCTTAAATTTAAATAAATTAAAAAAACTACAAATTGACACCTAAGCAATATAGAGCTAAACTTAAGGAGAGAGCTCTAAATATCTCTACTTTAATATATAGAGGAGGGTTCCGGTGAGGACATATCATTGAGTGAGGACGTGCGGACACTTCTCATCCTTTAGATCAATCAACCAACGGTTGAGATTAAAAGGGAGGAAGAATCCAGTACTTCGCACCCACACACACTCACTTTGAAAAAACGGTGGCAATTTTGCAAATTTAACACAAAACATTTCGAAAAGACGACTCTACCCTCGGCTTCTACTTCTCAATTTCACAAAGGCGAAGAAGGCGACTCTCTGACCTGAAGAAGAGGGCGCGAACGACAAGCCCGATCTTCCGCTTTCCTCTCCCATGGCGGAGACCCGATCTTCCGCTTTCCTCTCCCATGGAGGAGACCTGATCTTCCTGGCTACTAGTCTCCGTCCCGACTCCAACCCCGTCGTTCTTGTCCACCGCCTTCTCCATCGTACGTCGAAACCCTAGATATTTATTGTCGCAGAAGCCTCCGAATTTATATGCAAGGCGGGCATCGGAGTTGCGATTAGCACATAATTCGCAGGTATTATTGCTAGCTCGAGTTCCTTTTACAATTTTCTGTAATCGGTGAGATCTCTAGGATTTATTTTGTGGAAGTTGATTTTTACGGACCGAAGTAAAGATTTATTGTTGTTTAGATTTGTAGAATCACACTTCTTAGGTATTATTGGTCGTGCAGAAGGTTTGAAAAATTTCGAAGTGGAATTTCCTGGGCTGGTGTATGTCGAGTGTTGGAGGCAGGAAGTTTGCTTCTAAGAAGAAAGCTTATGAGAATGGAGGTGGCTCTGAAATCATCCGAAGATCCCTAACAATTTCACGCTCCATGTATTTACCTCTCCTTTCCAGACACTATATGTTTAGTTGGTAGTCTCATTAGTTATTAGTTTAGTAGTTTGACTTCTTAGCTTATTTAGTTTTACTGCTACTGCTCATATGAAGTATGCTTTGGTGGGAAATTGTTCTTTCTATTACAAATATAACTGGGGTGATTGAGGTGGTTGCACATAGGAATGTGTTACTGTATGCATCTTCATGTTTCCACTGGAATGATATGATTAATCAATTCATGATGGGAAATTTTTGCATCTTCCAGTTGTAGATAAAGGTACATTTACTTTCCAGAGACGTCCTTGTGCAGGGAATCGACCATTTAACTTAAGTTTCTAATTCTTTTCACTCTCTGGTTCAGATGGGTGTCTTGTTGCAGTTGCGGATGTGATTACCATTACTCATGCTGTTGTGACTACCGTGGGTTTCTTTTCGAGTGTTAGGAAACTTATCCGCTTCATCTCTGGGAGAATTAATTGTGTTTCTGCTACCTAGGTTGGAAATTCTGGAGGAGTTAACAATGAAGTTGCAGCCAACATGATGCAAACATTCTCAGTTTTGACCTCTTTTGCAATCTCCTCTTCTTCATACTCAGTTTTAACCTCTCCTTTCTCTGTCATGGCGGATGAGGGACTGCCAGCCGGAGAAGACAATTCTGCAACGGCTTGTGCTTCCTGCAAGGGAATTTCTGTGTGTTGGCATGGGATGGTTGTGTTTAGATGTGTATGTTATTATAAAAATCTTAGAATTGGATTTGTTCCTCTCCACTTGCTTTCTTGCAGGACATCCCTTTGAACTGTTGCATCTATAATTGCCCCTGTTCAAAAAAGAAAACAGCCATGTTAGTTAACTGTGGATTTTATATCTCTCCTATAAATCCCTTCAGACGAATACATCTTCTTTAATATGTGGTCATTCAATATCCTCTGGTTGCTGTTAATTGTCAGCCATTTTAGTTTACAAACTAGATTCGGACCCCCGCGCGAATTAGGAATTTCCGTATATGGTATAATGTTGCAAATAGACGATTTAAGGTATAGATAGGCGACAGACGACAATGGATATGAAGAGAAGATGGAGATCTTCACACGAAGGAGGGTGACGATGAGCTATCTTTTTTCTTTATTTTTTTTCGTTTCATTTATTTTAATAAAAATATGGCACGTATACGAAACAACAATTATGTATATGGCTAAAGTAAAACTTCTCACCTTACATTCTCACCAATTCGATATAGATATATTTTGTTACACTAATTTTTATTAATAAATACTAACAATTTTTTAGTGTTAAAAATTTATTAATTTAATGCATCATTAACTAAATTTGATATTATGAAGGTTAAGAATATGAAGAAATGTAGATATTAATTGTATTGGTTGCAACTAAGAGAAGATAAAGGTTTTTTATTAAAATTCATGAATAAGATGAGAAGGAATTGATGAAAAGGAATTAGTTCATGCATTGAATAGGTATCGGTTGTCATAACTTTCTCAAGAGATAATAGTTTTATATGCGGCTTAACGCTGTTAAATAGACGTCGAAAATTGAATTGATGCTTACTTTCAATGCAACAATTTAACCTCAACAAAGTTAAACTTGTAAATAGAATCAATCAAGAAAATGATAAATGATTTTTTCAACAAAAGAAAAAGACACTATGTAAATAGGGAATATGAATACATCAAACATCATTAACTCGGTGCATTAAATCGGTACCGATTACCATTACTTTGTCAAGACCCATCAATTTTTATATATAGATAGAAGATTATGCAGTACTCCAACAATATCTTAAGCTAGTCAAATTTTGTATGATTTAATTATCAGTTATGTTCAACTGGACATAACTCTTAAATTTACATGTAAAGAATTGATAGAATGGACGTTCAAAATGCACATGGGGCATATATTGACAAATAGCTTATCCTGCAGCACTAATACTGCCATCTCTTGTCTTATATAGGGAGTATGACACAGATGGAAAATATATCCTCGAGATGGACCGGGTTCTCAAGCCTGGAGGATACTTTGTGTTGAACTCACCAACAAGAAAATCACAAAGAGATTCATAAACATAATCGACTATCACGTCCCAATCAACTATCACGTCCCAAGTTCATAAAAGAACAATATAAATTTGCTCGGAAGTATAAATGAACTTGTCTGATAATATGCATGAACCTTCTCATTGATAAATATGAGCTCATCTGAAAATGCACACAGAGGTTCATAAAAATATGCCTAGAGGTTCATGAAAATATGCCTAGAGGTTCATTGAAATATGCACTTAGGTTCATGAAAATATACACTTAGGTTCATAGGAATATACTTAGTTTCATGAAAATATGCCTAGAGGTTCATAAAAATATGTCCAGAGGTTCATGAGAATACACACTTAGGTTCATGAAAATACACACTTAGGTTAATGAAAATATGCCTAGAGGTTCATGACAATATGCCTAGAGGTTCATGAGAATACACACTTAGGTTCATGAAAATGTGCCTAAAGGTTTATGAAAATACACATATAGGTTCATGAAAATATGCCTAGAGGTTCATGAAAATATGCCTAGAGGTTCATGAGAATACACACTTAGGTTCATGAAAATATGCCTAGAGGTTCATAAAAATATGCCTAGAGGTTCATTAAAATATGCACTTAGGTTCATGAAAATATACACTTAGTTTCATAGGAATATACTTAGTTTCATGAAAATATGCCTAGAGGTTCATGAAAATATGTCTAGAGGTTCATGAGAATACACACTTAGGTTCATAAAAATACACACTTAGATGCATGAAAATATGCCTAGAGGTTCATGACAATATGCCTAGAGGTTCATGAGAATACACACTTAGGTTCATGAAAATATGCCTAGAGGTTTATGAAAATACACATATAGGTTCATGAAAATATGCCTAGAGGTTCATGAAAATATGCCTAGAGGTTCATGAGAATACACACTTAGGTTCATGAAAATACACACTTAGGTTCATGAAAATATGCCTAGAGGTTCATGAAAATATGCCTAGAGGTTCATAAAAACATGCCTAAAGGTTCATGAGAATACACAGTTAGGTTCATGAAAATACACAGGTACCCAATAAACCACGAGTGTGTTGATCATTAATTTCTTGAGCTTAGATTTGTCTTCCTTCTTAAATTCATTCTTGTATTTGGAAATACAATATATCAAAGGTACCCAATAAACCACGAGTGTGTTGATCATTCAGTGTAAAGATTTAACAGCTTAATCAGATAACTAAGCTTATCTCAGAAAGCGTTGCTGACAATAAAGAGTTGCATGAATGAGCTCATGCAATTATGAATGAAACACACATACAATAATGAACAAATAAATATGTCTAGAAGTTCATGAAAATATGTCTAGAGGTTCATGAAAATATGCCTAGAGGTTCATGCCGATAGTCTTGCAGGTTCATGAGTGTTCTTAGCCAATATTTTTTGTTACGAATACAACGTACTAACATTCCCGAGGTTCATCCTGATAGTTGTGTAGGTTCATGAATTTTCTTAGCCGGATTTGTTTGTAATGAGCACATTGCACCAAAAGACCTTAGGTTCATATCGATAGTCGTGTAGGTTCATGTTGATAGTCTAGCAGGTTCATGCCGATAACCTTGCAGGTTCATGCACATAGTCTTGTAGGTTCATGAGTGTTTTTAGGCTATTTTTTTTGTTACGAACACCATGCACTAAGATCCTCGAGGTTCATATCGATAGTCGTGCCCGTATAGCTTCATGAATTTTTTAGTCGTATTTATTTATTATGAACACATTGCACCAAAAGGTCTTAGGTACATATCGATAGTCTTGTAGGTTCATGTCAATAGCATTGTAGGTTCATGACAATAGCCTTGCAGGTTCACACCGATGGTCTTGAAGGTTCATGAATATTTTTATCCCATTTTTTTTGTATTATGAACACATTGCACTAAAAGGCTTAGGTTCATATCGATAGTCATGTAGATTCACGTCGATGACCTTATAGGTTCATGCCAAATAGTCTTGTAGGTTCGTGAATTTTTTTAGCTTGATTTTTTTTGTTATGAGAAAAATGCACTAACATGCTCTAGGTTTATGTCGATAGCCATGTAGGTTCATGTCCATAATATTACAGGTTCATGTTTTTAGTCATGTAGTCGCAATAAATCAAGGAACCTGAAAAATGCTTTTAAAATTCAACATAAGGGCTTACAACAAACTGTAAATCACATTGTAATTTTACATGTGAAAGTTGCTTTCAGGCTACCATCTGCCACAAGAGCCATACCAGCTCTGATCCATCAGTCACAAGAATCTTCCATCAGTCACAAGAATCTAGTAACTATAAGATCGAGTGGGTTCATGTTGATAGTCATGTGAGTTCATGTCGATAGCCTTACAGGTTCATGCTAATAGTCTTGCAGGTTCATTTACCATAATTTTTTAATAAACGCATTGAACTAAAAGACACTAGGTTCATGTTGATAGTCGTGTAGGTTGATGTTGATAGTCGTGTAGGTTCATGTAGATAGCCTTACAGGTTCATGTTGAGAGTCATGTTCATTTAACCTAATTTATTTTTTAATGAACACATTGAACTAAATTAATTTAGACCCTAGAAATATCAGGTTCATGAAAAATGTACCATAGATTCATAAAAAAAAATGACTCATGAACCTCCATGTTAATATACATGAACTTTGTTTGTTGATACTCATGAACCTACCTATATTTATGTTCATATTTTAATCTTTGTAGCTTATGTAATATTAGAACCATGTGTTCATTTAAATTGTAGCATATGTTGTTTAGAAACAGAACAAGCATGTTGGTTGATAGTTGATATATATGAATCTGTTTGTCGATACACATGAACCTAAATATTGATATACTTTTCTCTTACGTAGGTAAGGTTGGAATATCGGGTTCATGGAGAAAGTACCACAGGTTCATGGAAAATGTACCACAGGTTCATGAAAAAAGTATTGTAGGTTCATTAGGAAAAAATATGAACTTATCGAATTTACCCATTGTTACACATTAAATTGTATATATTGGAGGTTCAAAAAGAATCTATACTTTGAACTTTCAAGTATAAGTATATATATTAATTTTCATTAAATCATGTACAAGAAATTACATGAACCAAAGTATAATTTTGTAAATGTGCTATCTGTCTTCCTGAGTGGAATCTGTAGCTGATCAAACTCTAAGGATGTTGGCATTCCTTGGAGTATGTTTCCAGTCTGATGAACTCTCGGCAGTTGGAACTTGCTCGAATCTGGGGCCACCTGAGGAGTTATTTGAGCATGTCCAATTCATGAAGGTGATGTATGCCATGGATACTGAGACCACCTAGGAATTCAATCTCCTCAGCATCATGAAGAAATAAAAATGTAGACAAAAGTCACCAATGTAGCATATATAAGAGAAAGACATCACGAAGAAATAAAAAATACCGAGTACTAGCTTACATGAACGGCCAAATCAAGGACGAAAACTTTGATCCGAGAAGTGGACTCTAATTAGCTATGTTAGGTAGAAAATTAGACGTTACTTTGATAATCGAAAGAGCAAGCGTTGTCAGGTGTGTCAATGAAATAGAGAGGGCTAGTCCACCTGTACTTGTACTGTTGGGCCGAAATCTGGCCCATGATCATAAGGCTAAGAGGAGAAGCCCACGAGCTAAGAAACGGCTACAAAGACAGAAGTCAACGCGGAAGACGAATTCAAAGTCCGGTCCATCCTAGCATTCAAGACAACAACGGTCGAGAAGGAGGAGACTAAGGAAATTCCGGATTCTAAGCTTGTAACGTCTTTTTTTGATTAAATTGGGATTATATAAGGCAATTTCCCATGTTTGTAAACGATATAGAAAAAACCTACCAAAAACTCTCTTGTGATCGAATACACTTTGGCTAATCAAACTCAATCCGATATCTTGTCTCTCGATCCTTATAGTTGTGAAACCTTTGAGTTCTTGGTGATTATTGCTCGATTCGGTTGTTTTGCCTCACTTTAAGGCATTATAGCTCTTTGAAGTTATTTGCCCAAAACAATTTGGCGCCCACCGTGGGGCATCGATCGATTTCAAGCTGAACCAAGGACTCTAGTAGTTAACAACAATGGTGAACGGAGACGTTAACGCTTCAGGATCCGGCCCCATGGATATCAATCCCGAAGGAGCTCTGATCGTGGAAACTCCTTTGGTGTTGGTCCTGAATGTAGAGACCCCTTGTTCTAGCGAGGAAGATCTGGCAACAAGATCTGCCAACGATGTCGTTTCAGGCGACACGGTGCAAACAACTCGTGAAGAAATGCGCCTCATGCATCAATCCATGGAATCCATGCGCAAGGAGATGGATGAGCACCGCCAACGTTATGAGGCGATATCTGCATCTAATACTAGGTTACTAAATGAAAATTATGTTCTTAAAGCGCAGGTACAGTCCGTCGCGTCTAACGCAATGAGGACGTTGGGGGCCAACCAGTTGGCCGATGTTCGAACTCGGCTCACCATGGACGATGTGGACATGACACCAGCGGCGGATCGTCGAACGTCTATCGGTAACCCTAACCCTAATATTGAAATGTCGTTTCCAACTAACACTGTTACTTTTGCCGCACCAGCCGGTCATGTCGTGGACCGAGCAATTGGAATACAGGTCCAACCTACAGATAGTATCCAAATGCTCATCGACCAAGCTCTTAGCGAGCGTCTCAGAGCTTTGGATGACCGGATCACACGCATCCCAGAAGTGCCTCGACCCATCGAGAAGGAGGCCCCAGATGGTTTCGAAGATTCCCCGTTCGTGGAAGAAATTGCCCGAACTGAAATCCCAAAGAAATTCCACTTGCCTACTATAGCAAGTTATGATGGGACCAGCGATCCAGATGACCATGTCGCCTTATACAAGCAAAAGCTTATGACTATTTCGGTTCCTCGGGGGAGCCGAGAGGCAATCATGTGCAAAAGCTTTGGCACATCATTGTCTGGACCAGCCCTTACGTGGCTCATGAACCTTCCACGAGGGTCTATTACGTCTTTCGCTAAACTAGTGGATGCGTTCAAGAACCAATTTGCTAGCAGTCGCAAGCTGGAAAAACAATCAAGCGATCTATATTATGTAATTCAGAAAGCTAATGAATCCCTACGTGATTATTTGCACAGGTACATCAAGGTCAAGGTGTCCATCCCACATTGCGACACGCAGACCTCAATTCAGGCATTCCGTCGTGGCATGACGAAGGGAAGCGAACTCTACCGGGAACTGACAAAGTATCTGTGTCAGACGTTCGAGGACGTGCAAGCAAAAGCAATGGCCCAAGTCCAATTGGAGTAAGACGAGGATCCACGTAGCAGCCCAGACCGAGTTGATCGTAGATCTCGTGAGGATAGTCGGCGCGAACATCGCAGTCAGCCATATCCTCGTGAGAGACGAGATCGGGACAGGGCTGCGCCAAGCAGGGAACGCGGGACTGAGTGGAAAGACCATCCATCCCTTCCTCCAAAAGTCCAATCTTACAATTTCAGTGTTTCTGTTGCAGAATTAGTGAAGACCTTCAACCGGTTCGGTAAGGATGTAAGATGGCCAAGGAAGAGCGACAAGCCAGAGTCAAAAAAGGACATGAGCAGATGGTGTGACTTTCACGCCGACCATGGGCACTACACAGATGAATGTGTCGCCCTTCAAAAGGAGGTCGCGAGGTTGTTGGCCCAGGGTTTCTTGAAAGACGTCATATCTGAACGTGCCAAGGCGACGCTCGAGCGGCGCGACAAAGGGTCAGACAACCGTCCTCCATCACCAGTCCCAGCAAAAGTCATCAACTGCATCTCAGGTGGCTCGGAACTATGCGGAATATCATATTCAGCAGCCAAGAGACAGGCAAAATGTTGTGCCCTTGACTCACCTCCGCCATCAGAGTTGAAGGGGAAGAGGGTGAGCGACCTACCCTCTATCACCTTTGACGACGCTGATGCGTGCGAGGTGGAGCACTACGACGGTTTGGTTATTTCTCTCTCAATTGGAAATTTCCTTATACGTAGGATTCTAATAGATACAGGTAGTTCTAGTAATCTGATGAACTTATCAACTCTGAAACAAATGGGGATGGGGGAAGATGATGTTAGTCCTAACCGTATTCCTCTAGTGGGCTTTAGTGGTGAAGTGAAGTATACGGTTGGGGACATCGTCCTAGCCGTATACGCAGGAGGTGTAAACCTCCAGGTCAGATTCAACGTCGTGGATTGCAAATCTCCCTATAACTGCATTATTGAGAGACCATGGATCCATGCGATGAAAGCTGTCGCTTCAACCTATCACCAAACCATAAAATTTCCGACTAAATGGGGGATACAAGAAATAAAAGGAGAACATAAACTGGCTAAAGAATGTTATATGGTATCAATGAAACAAGCAGTTGAGGATAAGTCCGCATAGCAGTTAAAGGAAGAAGGAAGATCGAGTCGGTACGTCGAACCTCAAACAGAGAGGTTGGATGAAATCGTTCTAGATCCTTCTTCTCCCACACGGACCGTCCGAATAGGGGCTGACCTAGATGATGAGACGAGAACATCTTTATTACAATTTTTAAGATTAAATTCATATTGTTTTGCATGGTCCCACGAGGACATGGTGGGTATTCCCCCGAATATAATGACGCATAAACTTAACGTAGATTCAAGTTTCCCTCCTGTTAAGCAGAAACGCAGGAAATTCGCCGCGGAGCGCAACAAAGTCATTGACGAGGAAGTGACGAAACTCCTCGAAACATGAAAGATCAGGGAGGTCGCTTACCCTGACTGGCTGGCAAACGTTGTGGTCATAGAAAAGAAGAATGGAAAGTGGAGGGTGTGTGTCGACTTCAAGGACTTGAACAAAGCATGTCCAAAAGACTCATTCCCGCTTCCACACATTGATGCGATGATAGATGCGACAACAGGACATGAAATGTTGACATTCATGGACGCATTCAGCGGGTACCACCAAATTCAAATGGAACCGGAGGATCAAGAGAAGACAACCTTCGTCACTAGCCAGGGGACGTACTGTTACAAAGTCATGCCCTTCGGACTAAAAAATGCAGGGGCAACGTATCAACGGCTGGTTAACAAGATGTTCAAGGACCAGATTGGTGATACGATGGAGGTCTATATTGACGACATGTTGGTCAAGTCAAAACGGAAGAAAGATCATATAGAACACTTGCAGGAAGCATTCGAAGTTCTTAAGAGGTATAATATGAAATTAAATCCCACTAAATGCTCCTTTGGTGTGACGTCAGGAAAGTTCCTAGGATACTTGGTCAATCAAAGGGGGATAGAGGCAAGTCCAGAACAGGTTAAAGCAATTATGAACCTGAAGTTGCCCAAATGCGTCAAGAACGTACAGAAGCTAACAGGACGCGTAGCGGCCTTGAACCGATTTATCTCGAAGTCGTCCGACAGGTGTAAGCATTTCTACGACGTATTAAAGAAGAGCAAGTCATTCCACTGGGGCACAGAGCACGAGTTGGCATTCCAGGATCTCAAGTCATATTTGTCCGACCCCATGCTGTTGGCCAAACCCAAAATTGAAGAGGCGTTGCCACTTTATTTGGCAGTGTCAGAGTCGTCAGTAAGTGCGGTCTTAATGACGAGGCAAATTTGTCGTGTGCCAAGTCAAGTAATCCTAACATGCAAACTAAGTAATATAGTGCGCAAGCAAGGGTCGAATCCCAAGAGAATCAGTTTATCAAATTCTTAAGTTAACACAATGACTAACCAATAAACGTAACCAAAGGTTTTTTTTTTATGGTTTTGATACGAAGTATCGAATGTCAACTCGGTTATAACAATATTAAGCGAAGTGTCCCACTTAGCGATTATCCACAATTAGATTAACAAGTTGATCTTAGAATCCTTTTCATCCCTATGTCAAGTTCTCAAGTGATCGTTCTAATTCCTGTTCTTGAATAGTTATTAGTCCTACTAGTCCTAATAACCCTTACTCGATTATAACCTTGAAACTATCAAAGTTCAATAACAAAGTAGCAATGCATTCAGGAATAGATAGATACATGCAATATCATGGACAACTAGTCGGATACTCGACATGTACTCAATTCTCTTCTCTAATAACAATCACAACTAGTTCATGCAAATAGATTGTGCTACACAACAAGTATGATAATTCAACTAGAAGTATCAAACTCTAGCAATATGAATAAGATAAAACTAACTTAGGTGATCAATCTAAAGTAGTAAATCTAGTTCATGGACAATACAAACAAGAGAGTTGAGATAATCAAAGAGTAGACAAAGGGAAAGGATAAACTCACAACTTGTTGAATCCAAAAGCTTTAAACTCCAAGTGAAACAAATGAACTTTAGCAACTCATAAGTTTGTGAAAAACTCTCCAAAAACTTAAGTAAACAAAAGGTATTTGATCAAGGATGATCATCCACAACCTAAATAGTCATCAGCTATTGTAACAACCAAATTAAGGTAATAAAAATGTGTGGAAAGTTACAGAATTAAACACAAAATACTTCAATTGGCAAAGACATCAATTTGATTCTTCTGTCGAGGAACCGCACCCGCGGGTTGAGAGCCGCGGGCGCGGTTTTGGATTCTCCAGAATTTCAGGATGGCAGAGGGCCGCGGGCCCGGCTTGTGCTTTCTCGGATCCTTGGCTGAGGGTGAAACCCGCGGGTGCGGCTTGAGACCCGCAGCTGCGGCTTGAGACCCGCAGCTGCGGCTGTGTCGTCTGAGGTAGCAGCTACTGATTTCTTCAAGTCTTCGTCTTCGTCTTCGTCTTCGTCTTCGTCTTCGTCTTCGTCTTCGTCTTCGTCTTCGTCTTCGTCTTCGTCTTCGTCTTCGTCTTCGTCTTCGTCTTCGTCTTCGTCTTCGTCTTCGTCTTCGTCTTCGTCTTCGTCTTCGTCTTCGTCTTCGTCTTCGTCTTCGTCTTCGTCTTCGTCTTCGTCTTCGTCTTCGTCTTCGTCTTCGTCTTCGTCTTCGTCTTCGTCTTCGTCTTCGTCTTCGTCTTCGTCTTCGTCTTCGTCTTCGTCTTCGTCTTCGTCTTCGTCTTCGTCTTCGTCTTCGTCTTCGTCTTCGTCTTCAGCAGCTTCTTCCTTATGCTTCAATGCTTCCAATGCTTCGTATCATCTCTTGGAATATCGTATGTAAATCTTCTCTCGAACAGCTCCATGATACAGATTACATAGAAACAAATAATATAATCCTATACAAAACTAGCTAATAATCCATAGTTGCGGTATGCAAAACACCGCTTATCAAACTCCCCCATACTTAGACCTTGCTCGTCCCTGAGTAAGCTAAAAGAAACTTACTCTTTTATAATAATCACTCAAAGATCTCAGGAAGTATGAAAAAGAAAGAAAGAAACTACAAATCACTAACACATTTAGTATACAAACAATATGATGAGAAAGAAATCTATCAATTTGGTCCTCCATAGTGGTTAACATGCAAAAAATTTTGTCCTAAGACACTCATTTCACTCATTTTGCCTAGGCGCCCCGAAAGGTTTTCACCTAGCCACTCATTTCATTTTCAATCTCACCATTCCTTACCGCCCTCAAGTCCTTTTTTGCCAAGCCTAATGCAAGCCGAACTACCCGCTTATTGCATGGATTTTTCCATCCCAGGATTTTCATTTGCCTTTTTTCGTATTTTTGTGGCTTTTTATGTTTTTAATTCCATGCAAAGTACAAACCAAATTCAAAAAACCGAAGGGAAATAACAAGGAAATGAAACTACTCTAGGATAAGCAATGAACTAATTCCCCTCCCCCATACTTGAAGTGCACAATGCCCCCAGTGTGTAAGACATAGAAAAATAACGAGGAAGAGAGAAAGAAGCTCACTGATCCGAGTCATCCCGGTTTGGATAGTCGGGCCAACGAGCCTGCATGTCGAGCCGCAAGTCATCCACCGACTGTTGCAGCCTCTCAACATTTTTGTTTACCGTCTGAACCGACTGGTAGACAAACTCAATCCGCTCGAATAGACGCTTCTCCCAAGGTATGTCAGCAGGGGCTGCAGATGATGAGCCTTCGCCCCATTGCCTCTGAGGCTGAAATCGAGGGGCAGGCGCCTGGAAGTCATCATCATCCTCATCATCAAGGTCAACGGACTGCTGATCCGGCTGTTGAACCGGCTCCTGGATGCTGATCCCACCTCGAGCTCGTCGTCGAGCAGCTGCACGAGGGGGAGCGGGTATAGGGTTGATCCTGAAAGTATGTGCTGACCCATAAGCAAAGTCCTCTGTGAGAGCAATCTCGGGAGGACCGAGCCAAACCCACATACGCTCATCCGCATCGACTGTAACAGACTTGAGCCACCGAAGTCGAGTCTGCAGAAATGTGGCATCCAGCAAATAGGGACCCATTGAGGGGTCCGGACTACCTACGCAGTCAAGAGTCTCCCAGTCGGGGACGACAACCTCTAAGATGAGGGTGATCATGCCACCCAAAGCAATCTGACCCCTTGGTTTCGAGCGGGCTGCCTTGCAGGAGTGAACAAACAGTGAGAGCCAATCCGGAATCACCTGACATTCCGGCATAAGAGCATAGAGATACTTCAGCTGGTAAGCAGGCACCTTGTTCACCTCAGAAAGCCCAAAGAAGGCCATAGATAGAGCCCGCTGTGTCAGGCGGAGACATGGATGGGACATCTTAGCATTATAATCATTACCATGGGAGTCCCGAACCTGTCCCGTCCACGTGTACCAGACCTGTGTAGGGCTGTCTGATAGGTCCAAATCCTACCCCGCAAGTGTACGGGTTCGGGTGTAATACCAAGGTGTCGAACTCTGGGACTATGTAGTACCAATTGTCAATTCAACTAATAGATTAAGTCGTAAACAAGAAAAGGTTGTAATTCGGTTTGGTTTCAATGGCAACAAATATCAAGCAAACAATATTATTAATCAAGGGAAAAAAAAGCTTCCAAGGTTAGGCTCCCCACAATGGTGATACAATAGGTTTTAAGCAATATTGGATTGTATTTCAATGCAAATGTAAATTGAAGGACTCGCTATCTAATGTCAACACTACTTCATGGTCAGACAATAGTGTGTGTACCTAAATGAGATTAGCAATCACTTTCGCGCAAGCCAATCTAATTTAGATCCATTAAGCTCTACATAGATCAATGGACAAGTGGAAACAACATCCACTTGTGGTGCTCAGCGGAATCTACTCATCCAAGGATCTAATCGATAGTCAAGTGCCACAAGGGGTTAAATCGATGGTCACGCAATTAACCCACAAGTTCTATCCTAGGGATCCATTTAAATCAACCTCCAATTATCATTATCTCCGGTCGGTCTCAAATTCTAATTAGAAATCCCAATTACAAAGCAATCAGGTTATTAAGCAACCTAGGATAGAATCAATTCACATTTACATATACATACAACCAAACACTACCAATCAAATCTATCAAATCACCATTGGGTTCACCCAACCTTAGAAAGGAGGATTTAGCTAGACATGAGAGAAAGAGAAATCAATTTCATTGAAAGAAACAACATACCAATTGTCTTCTCCAAAGAGATACGAAATTCCAACAATCAAATCTAGTAAAATCTCCAAGTTTTCCCTAGGGTTCTTGAGAGTTTTTGAAACGTCTAAGGCAGTTACCAGCTAATGGAATAGCAGTTCTAACAAGGCTTTTATACCCCCCTCCGAATAGAAGACAAAACGCCCGGGATTAAATGAGTCGGAAATGAAACAGCGGCCCGACCCGGCCAGAAACTCGGCCGGGTCATGGCCGGGTTACACTCAGGTGACAACTCGCTTGCTGACCCGGTCACAAACCCGGTCGGGTCATGACCGGGTTACTCCCAGTTGAAGTCTGCCTTGCCTTCCACGACACGGGGTGAGACTTGGCCGGGTCTTGGCCGGGTTTGGCACGGTTTCCTCCTTTGGCTCCAGTCCCGGACTCTCTCCTTACTCGGCCTTGGTCCTGCCTTCTTCTTATCATCCGCACACTTGTCGTTGGCGCCATTCCAACGTGTCCTCTACTCGAACATCTTCGTATCAAGGCCACCATTCTCCAAAAAACGCCTCCAAAAGATCCTGAAATGAGAGAAGCGCAAGAGTAGACTCCGAACACTCCTAAACTACTAAAACCAAATAAAACTAAAGGAAAAATCAACGAAACAAATCAAAATGGCAGAAATAGACGTGGCCTAAACTAGTCTAAATGCATGCTATCAAATTCCCCCAAGCTTGAACCTTGATTGTCCCCAAGCAAGTGCACGACAATGAGTACACAAAATATGCAATAGCTGTTTCTATCCAAAAGACATATGAACAATGACCACGAAAGGCCAAACAAATGACAACTTCTGTCCTAGCATGCTTCTCAATCAATGACAAGATGAAATTAGTTCCTCAACTGTAGACCTCACAAGATAATTTTAATGTCACTCACACTCATGTGTTTAGGTTTATATACGTCGCTCAACACTCTACTTTGAATGCTATCTACCATAAGCTTGCAACAATATCTAATCTCCACTACTAGGACAATGCAAAACACAATCACGAGACATATAATAAGGTTGTAATGGGGCCAAGGGATTTTAAATAGGCATGGATATATATTTGGCCATGTGGTGCTAAATCCAGGGGAATAGACTTCTCAAACCAACACCAACCATAATATGATATTACAATAAGCTCAGAAATTACACCCCAAATAAATGATTTACCATTCTTTTTCTTATGCACTTCTTTTCTCCTCCACTCTCTTTTTCTGGTTTTTTTTTTTTTTTTTGTTTTGTTTTGTTTTTTTTTGATGACGCTTTTTTTTTTTTTTTTTTTGAAGAAGAAGGAAGTAAATTATTATAAACTGAATGGTATAGACCCTTACAAATGATTTCCAATGATCACCCAACATTTATACAACTCCCCCAAGCTTGTCTCACATCCACACAAAGCAAATAGAAGTTCAAACCCCTGGATAGGTAGGATATATAATAGGCTAGGATTGCTTTTGTGGAGCTTACAAATAAAATAGGCTATAGGCTCATAGTGGCTTCAAAAAGAGGGAAATAATAATAGGGTGGCCAAGGATTAAAAAGGGCTAACAAAAACAATGTCTCGATCAAGATGTAATGCATTTTTAGTCCTATATGCAGTCTCAAATAGGTACAGAAGCAAGTTCTAGAGATAACAAGCAAAGAGAGATCACACAAGAAAATAAGAGGACTTATGAATGTAGTCCTAGAAAGGCCAACAACCTCACCGGGACATTTTGTCTAGAGTTTCAGTCCTAACACATCTTAATCAAAGTCCACATGCTCAAGTCATTGTCATAAGTTTGATCAATCATATCATGCTCATAATGCAATTGCAATATTAACAACCAAAGCATATTAAGAGGAGTCATGGTGCGTGTACTGTTATGAGAACTCACAAAGGACCGAGCAGGGAAAAATTGCAACTAAAAATTCAAATGCAACTAATCAAGCGAACTATATGCAATGCAAAATTGAAAATACACCCCACCCCCAAGCTGGAACCCTACATTGTCCCCAATGTAGAAAATGAAGCGTAAGGAAAAGGGAGTACTCACAATTATTCTACTATGATGCAAGGGGTGAAGAGGAGTCTACTCTTGTGGAGGTGGAGAACCTGGGAAACGCCAATTCTGAAAATCAGCACGCAGTTGATCAAAGCGCGTGTTGATGTCTGCGTGCATATGGTCCATCCGTGCGTGCACTGCGGAAAACCCAGCCGCCATGTCTTGCTGCATACTCTCTAGCATAGAATAGAGGCGCGAATCATGCCCCTGTGAACTACCAGCTGCGGGACCGCTCTCATTGGCATCATCATCATCATCCTCGTCTTCTTCGTCATCCATGGGGGCGCCTCTAGCTTGCTTGCCGCTGGAAGGGTAGGGATCCGAGGGCAGAGGACGCACATTCCAATTGGCCTGCTGCTGGAGCGAAGTGCGCTCGGGATTGGGGAGACGGAGGAGCCGGCAGCCTCTGGGAGCCTCAGCAGTAGGAAGCACCCAACACCAGGAAGTACCGCGCTGGAACACCACCCCCATTTTGATGAGCGTAGGAAAATCAATGGCGCATGAGTACTGGTAATCGCGGCGACCCGCCAAAGGAATGCCAAAATGCTTCGCAAAAGCAGTCACCAAGCCGCCGATGGTAATAGTCCCGCTGACCTTATGGCTCACCAATTGTAAATGACCCATCAGGAAGGCAGCGGAGTTGATCTCCTCGTTGTGCAGTGCGGCGCAAAGGACAAGGACCTCTTTCTTGGAGGCGCTGTTCTCAGCTCCACCACCGCGGCCAAAGATTGTATGGGCCATGAAGCGGTGAAAGAGGCGGATGGCCGGGTTAGTGATCCAGGAGGCCTTGGTCTTCGCAGGGTCATAATGATGATTTGCCGCAATCTCCCTCCAAAAGTCTGGGTAGGAACAGAAATGAGCCCTGGCATCCACTCGAGGAGCATCCACACTAGCTATTGGGAAGCCGAAGATGGCGCTCACGTCAGCCAAGGTGAGCTCGCGGTTGACGTTCCCTAGACGGAAGGTGCACAGTCCCACACTGCGGTGCTCGCCTCGTATGAGCTGACATTCCAAAGTGCTCAGGAACTCCAGCGTGAGGTGCCGGTAGGTGGGCTGCTCGAAGTGAATGAAGGTCTGCCATCCCAGACGTGCAGCCAGCCACTCAATGTCCGCATCAATCCCCAAGGTGGCGAGCATCCCAAAGTCCAAGTACCGCGTTGGCATAAACGAGCGATCCTTAATTTTTCGGAACCGCAGGCGCTGAGCATTAGAAGAGAAGGTAATCCCCAACGCGTTGGCACTATCCGCATCCCTCGGAGGGTTAGCGCGGGGCCTAGAAGAGCTACCGGTCTGCCTTGGTCGCTTGGATGCTGACATTTTTCTGTTTTCCGGTATTCCTAGACACACAACAAAACAAGCCAAACCAAGGTAATGCATACCCACATAATCGTCATTCCGGCAAGAATGACCAATAATATCAGCACAAGGGGGCAAGCAATTTGAATCCCAAATAACATATATGTCGTTCTAGCAAGAACGAACAACAATTATAGCATAAGATTCACACGAGTCATCAACGAACAAAATTTACACGAGTAAGAACAAACCACTAGCACATCACAATTCAAGCAAACCACCAAGCATCATCAATTTTACCCAAATCCACCCCCAAATTAAGAAATCTGGAAATGAGCCTAATATTTCAAAGTAATCATCAAGATCCAAAATTTACTCCCAAAAATCCACCCAATTCAAACAATCAATCATCCAAATCAAGAATTCGAACTTACAAACACCCAAAATCCAATAATCCAAACTAGATCTAGGGCTTAGAAATTATACCTTGATTTCTTAGGAATGGGAGAAAGGGGGAAAACGAAGGAAGGTGGTGCCGATGGTGGTGGTGCTCGGATGTTCCGGTGGTCGAGATGCTCGGTCCGGTCGGGAGAGGAGAAGGCGAGAAGGCGAGGAGCTGGTGCGGCGAGAGAGAGAGAAGAGAAAGAGGAAGGAGAGAGAAGGGTATTTGGAAAGACCCGGTCGGGTTAGGGGTTAAACAAAAATAGCTGCTCGAAACCCGGCCAGAAACCCGGTCGGGTGATGACCGGGTTTCGCTCAGTTAAGATGGCGCATGTTTCTCCTTCGACCAACTGAGAGAAACTCGGTCAGAAACCCGGTCGGGTGATGACCGGGTTTCGCTCAGTTAAGATGGCGCATGTTTCTCCTTCGACCAACTGAGAGAAACTCGGTCAGAAACCCGGTCGGGTGATGACCGGGTTTATCCCAGTTAAGCATGGTCGATCCCCTTTTATTTGTTTTTTATTTTTTTATTTTTTTATTTTTTTATTTTTTTATTTTTTTTAGAGAGAAGATAGAAAACGTACCTGATGGGTTGCCTCCCACCCAACGCTTGTTTACGGTCATTAGCTTGACCTTCCATCGTCTTTCAAGGAACCGGATCGAGATAGAGGACGGAAACGGTCATCTTGATTGGGGCACCCGCGATGTACTTCTTGAGCCGCTGCCCGTTCACCTTGAATTGTCCCGTTTCTTCACTCCATATCTCAATTGCACCGTGAGGGTACACCTTCCGTACTTGGAACGGACCATACCATCGGGATTTCAGCTTTCCCGGAAAAAGTCTCAACCTAGAATTGTATAACAAGACGAGATCGCCTTCATGAAATTCTCTAGGGAGAATGTGCTTGTCATGCCACCTCTTAGTTCTCTCCTTATAAATCCGGGCATTCTCATAAGCATCTAACCTCAACTCCTCAAGCTCTTGTAATTGCAGCATCCTTTTCTCACCGGTCCTTCATGTCGTAATTGAACAATTTGATTGCCCAATACGCTTTGTGTTCAAGTTCCACCGGTAGATGACAAGACTTCCCATAAATCAGTCGGTAAGGAGTTGTGCCAATGGGAGTCTTGAATGCTGTCCTATAAGCCCAAAGAGCATCATCAAGCTTCATCGCCCAATCTTTCCGGGATCGGGACACGGTCTTCTCTAAGATAGCCTTGATCTCCCGGTTAGAGACCTCAACTTGACCACTAGTTTGAGGATGATATGGAGTTGCAACCCGGTGCGTAACCCCATACTTCTTCAGCAAAGCCTCAAACTTCTTCTCAATAAAGTGGGATCCTCCATCACTTATCACAACTCTTGGAGTCCCAAACCTTGGAAAGATCACCTTGTTAAAGAACTTAGACACCACTCTTGAATCATTAGTCGGTGAGGCAATGGCTTCTACCCACTTGGACACATAATCCACCGCCACAAGAATATACTTGTTAGAGCATGACGGCGGAAAAGGTCCCATGAAATCTATTCCCCATACATCAAAGATCTCAACCTCCTGAATGTTGTTAAGAGGCATTTCGTTCCTCCTTGAGATGTTCCCCGTACGTTGACATGCATCACATGAAGCAATGAAACGGTGCACATCCTTGAACATAGAAGGCCAATAGAGGGTGGAACCCAATATCTTGGTGGTGGTCTTTGAGGACCCAGCATGTCCTCCACATGGTAGAGAATGACAATGAGTGATGACACTCTCTACCTCCTCCTCAGGAACACATCTTCTAATTACCCCATCAGCACACCTCTTGAAAAGCAATGGTTCATCCCAAAAATAATGCCGAACATCAGACAAGAATTTCTTCTTCTGTTGGAATGAGAGATTGGGAGGTAACTCGTTGCAAACCAAGTAGTTGACAAAATCGGCATACCATGGCATTCTTGAATTTGCAAGAGTCAAGACTTCATTAGCAATCCTAAAAAGGTGATCATCCGGGAACGAATCATCAATAGGTGGCTCATCTTTTGTGCACTCCAACTGCTCTTGAGTCAACCTAGATAAATGATCAGCAACCAAATTCTCGGTGCCCTTTTTGTCTCTAATCTCCATGTCAAACTCTTGAAGAAGAAGAATCCATCGGATCAGTCTAGGCTTGGCCTCCCTCTTACTCAAGAGATACCTGATTGCAGCATGATCAGTATAGACAATGACTTTGGCTCCCACCAAATAAGACCTGAACTTCTCAAAGGCAAAGACAATAGCAAGCAACTCTTTCTCAGTCGTGGCATAATTCACTTGGGCATCATCAAGAGTTTTACTAGCATAATAGATTGCATGTAGCTTCTTGTCCTTCCTTTGCCCCAGAACAGCCCCTACAGCGTAGTCGCTAGCATCACACATAAGCTCAAATGGGAGGTCCCAATCAGGAGGTTGTATAATTGGTGCTGAAATCAAGGCCTCCTTTAACCTGCAAAAAGCATCCAGACACTCCTTCGAAAATTCAAAGGGGGCATCCTTCAAGAGCAAGTTAGTAAGAGGTTTGGAGATTTTTGAAAAATCCTGAATGAACCTCCTATAGAACCCGGCATGTCCTAGAAAACTTCTAATGCCCTTGACCGAGGTTGGAGGTGGCATCTTCTCTATGATCTCAATCTTGGCCCTGTCAACCTCAATCCCACGGTTAGAAACCAAATGCCCTAGCACAATACCTTCACTTACCATGAAATGACACTTTTCCCAATTCAATACAAGGTTTACTTCCTCACACCGCTGTAAAACTCGAGACAAGTTAGACAAGCAAGCATCAAAAGAAGTACCATATACGGAGAAATCATCCATAAAAACCTCCATAATATCCTCAATCAAATCAGAAAAAATAGCCATCATGCATCTTTGAAAGGTGCCCGGAGCATTACACAAACCAAATGGCATTCTCCTATAGGCAAATGTGCCATAGGGGCATGTGAAAGTGGTTTTTTCTTGGTCATCCGGATGAATAGGGATTTGAAAGAATCCACTATAACCATCCAAATAACAAAAATGTGAATGCTTGGCCAACCTCTCTAGCATTTGATCTATGAAGGGTAGTGGAAAATGGTCTTTTCTAGTGGCCTTGTTCAATTTTCTATAGTCAATGCACATTCTCCACCCAGTGACTGTCCTAGTAGGGATCAATTCATTCTTGTCATTTTTCACCACAGTCATTCCACCCTTCTTAGGCACAACATGAACAGGACTAACCCATGCACTATCAGAAATAGGATAAATAATGCCTACGTCTAACAATTTCAGCACTTCTTTTTTCACTACTTCTTTCATGATAGGATTAAGTCTTCTTTGATGCTCCATGGATGGTTTATGGTCATCTTCCATCAAAATCCTATGCATGCACATTGAGGGACTAATTCCTTTCAAGTCATCAATAGAATATCCAATGGCTTTTCTATGCAACCTAAGTTCATGCAACAATTTTTCAATTTCACAATCACTCAAGCTAGCATTGACAATCACCGGATAAGTAGAATCGGGTCCAAGGAACTCATACCTCAAATTAGATGGAAGTGACTTCAACTCCACCTTTGGTGCCTCTTTGGTCTCCTCCTTAGGAGGAACATCTTCTCTTGTAAGGGCTTCAACTATGGCCTCGGGCATCTCCTCGGTGGACTCCAAATCAAAGAGCACATCAGCCAGTAGCCCCAGATTCTCAGCTTGGGTCGCACTCTCCATCAAGTAACGCTCCGAAGGGTCCTCAATCATGAGAGACATCACGGACTTTTGACCTTCGTGAGCACACACATCAATCCTGGATACATCATCCTCAAAAGAAGGTCGCTTAATAGCCTTGGACAAATTAAACTCAATTCTCTCATCCCCAATAGTAAAGGAAAGAATACCCTGTTTCACATCAATTAGTGTACCTGCAGTAGCTAAGAAGGGTCTTCCCAAGATAATAGGGACAGGAGAGTCAGCATCAATATCCAAAACAATGAAGTCCACAGGAATGAAGAACTTACCTATCTGGATGGGTATGTCCTCCAAAATCCCTATGGGGCGAGTCGCGGACCTGTCAGCCATATACAAAGTCATCCTCACTGGTCTCGGCTCTCCCAAGTCCAAGTCCTTGCAAATGGAGAGCGGGATGATGCTCACACTAGCCCCCAAATCACACAAAGCATCATAGGTGCAATCACCAATCACCATGGGGACGTTGAAGCTACCAGGATCTCCAAGCTTGGGAGGCAACTTGTTTTGAATTAGAGCACTGCACTCCTGACTCAAAGAAACTGATTGGCAATCATCCAGTTTCCTTTTGTTGGACAAGATCTCCTTCAAGAACTTCACATAAGATGGCATTTGCTTGAGAGCATCGGTGAAGGGGATGTTGATGTAGAGTTTTTTCAGCACCTCTACAAACTTGCCATATTGTTGATCCAACTGAGCTTGAGCCTTCCTTTGGGGGAAGGGAAGAGGAGGCTTGTATGGTGGAGGTGGGACGTAAGGTGCCTCCTTCTCTTGGACCACAACTTCTTCGGGCTCTTCAGCAGCTTTGCCCTTTTGCTTGAGATCCACAACCTTTGGGTCTTCGAGTTGTTTACCACTCCTCAAGGACACAGCATTGATTTGCCCTTTTGGATTGGCCTCAGTCTGACCGGGAAGTTGACCTTGGGGCCTAGGAGCATTCAAAGCGTACTGAGCATGCAAGCTATCATGGTTCTTCAATACTTTGTTGATGTTCTGAAGCTCTTTCATGATCAAGTCAAACTTGGACTCTTCAGACGTTTGGGCACGCTCTTGGCCTTGGGGTTGAGGAGCTCTTTGTTGAAAACCAGGAGGCGGTCTCTGAGCAGCTTGGTTGTTGGCATAGGAGAAGTTAGGGTGATTCCTCCAACCGGGGTTATAGGTGTTGGAGTATGGATCGTTCCTAGGACCCCGATTGAAGTTGTTCATATAGTTCACATCTCCCTCTTGTGCCTCATCCTGTGCAGCAAATAATTGACAAGTTGTTATGGTGTGATCACCATCCCCACAGAATTGGCAAACCACCTGTGAAGCAACCTGAGCAGGACTCTCCTCTTTCTTAAGCTTAGCTCTATTCATACTCAACTTTAGTTGCTTTATCTCATGAGCCATAGCCTCCATCCTAGCTTGTTGAGAGACCTCATTATCAACCTCATAAAGACCAGCTGTCCTCTTAGTGCTTGGAGTCGATCGAGCATCATAGTAGTGATTGTGTTGGGCAATGCTCTCAATCTTATCCCAAGCCGCATCAACATGCATATCCATGATAGTACCTCCAGATGAGGCATCAATGAGCATCCTATTAGTGCTGTCCATAGCGTTGTAGAAGGTGTGCAGCAACACCCACTTATCTTGCCCATGGTGAGGACATAGCAACAATAGCTCCTTGAATCTCTCCCAACCTTCATAGAGAGACTCCCCATCCTTCATCTGGAACGAACTAATCTGATTCCTCATCTCAGCCGTCTTCTTCGGGGGGAAGTACTTGGTTAGGAAAGCCTTAGCCAACTCATCCCATGTCGTGATAGTGCCCTGAGGTAGAGCCTTGAACCAAGCCTTAGCCCTGTCTCTCAAAGAGAATGAGAAGGCGCGCAAATAAAGCGCGTCATTAGAGACATCATGAATCTTCACCGTGTCCATAAGCTCCAGAAAGGTGTTGAGATGTAGGTGAGGATTCTCAGATGGTAGACCTCCAAACTGATTCTGTTGAACCATATTTATCAAAGACGGCTTCAGCTCAAAGTTCCTTGCAGCAACTGGAGGTCGGACCACACCAGATGTGGGCCCTTGGTGACGTGGCAACACATAGTCACCCAATGTCATAGGCGGAGGCGCATTCAACAACTGTTGCATCTCCTGCTGCTGATTCAGTAGTTGTTGTTGTTGCAGCAACTCTTGTTGTTGCTGTTGCAATTGTGCAGCCTCATCCATTGCTCGGGTCCTTGCTTCTCTTTGCTCTCTTCTTCGTCTGTGAAAAGCACGCTCGGGTTCGGGATCGTGTTGTAGTTCACCGTCGCTCAAGGCTCTTCGCATATGAATGAGAACAAATCTGAAACCAAAGACAAAGGAAGCAAAGTCAAAAACAAAAATGAGACCTAATCTATCGGTTGCGTGTAACAACCAATACTAACAACAGTCCCTGGCAACGGCGCCAAAAACTTGATAGGTCCAAATCCTACCCCGCAAGTGTACGGGTTCGGGTGTAGTACCAAGGTGTCGAACTCTGGGACTATGTAGTACCAATTGTCAATTCAACTAATAGATTAAGTCGTAAACAAGAAAAGGTTGTAATTCGGTTTGGTTTCAATGGCAACAAATATCAAGCAAACAAGATTATTAATCAAGGGAAAAAAAAAGCTTCCAAGGTTAGGCTCCCCACAATGGTGATACAATAGGTTTTAAGCAATATTGGATTGTATTTCAATGCAAATGTAAATTGAAGGACTCGCTATCTAATGTCAACACTACTTCATGGTCAGACAATAGTGTGTGTACCTAAATGAGATTAGCAATCACTTTCGCGCAAGCCAATCTAATTTAGATCCATTAAGCTCTACATAGATCAATGGACAAGTGGAAACAACATCCACTTGTGGTGCTCAGCGGAATCTACTCATCCAAGGATCTAATCGATAGTCAAGTGCCACAAGGGGTTAAATCGATGGTCACGCAATTAACCCACAAGTTCTATCCTAGGGATCCATTTAAATCAACCTCCAATTATCATTATCTCCGGTCGGTCTCAAATTCTAATTAGAAATCCCAATTACAAAGCAATCAGGTTATTAAGCAACCTAGGATAGAATCAATTCACATTTACATATACATACAACCAAACACTACCAATCAAATCTATCAAATCACCATTGGGTTCACCCAACCTTAGAAAGGAGGATTTAGCTAGACATGAGAGAAAGAGAAATCAATTTCATTGAAAGAAACAACATACCAATTGTCTTCTCCAAAGAGATACGAAATTCCAACAATCAAATCTAGTAAAATCTCCAAGTTTTCCCTAGGGTTCTTGAGAGTTTTTGAAACGTCTAAGGCAGTTACCAGCTAATGGAATAGCAGTTCTAACAAGGCTTTTATACCCCCCTCCGAATAGAAGACAAAACGCCCGGGATTAAATGAGTCGGAAATGAAACAGCGGCCCGACCCGGCCAGAAACTCGGCCGGGTCATGGCCGGGTTACACTCAGGTGACAACTCGCTTGCTGACCCGGTCACAAACCCGGTCGGGTCATGACCGGGTTACTCCCAGTTGAAGTCTGCCTTGCCTTCCACGACACGGGGTGAGACTTGGCCGGGTCTTGGCCGGGTTTGGCACGGTTTCCTCCTTTGGCTCCAGTCCCAGACTCTCTCCTTACTCGGCCTTGGTCCTGCCTTCTTCTTATCATCCGCACACTTGTCGTTGGCGCCATTCCAACGTGTCCTCTACTCGAACATCTTCGTATCAAGGCCACCATTCTCCAAAAAACGCCTCCAAAAGATCCTGAAATGAGAGAAGCGCAAGAGTAGACTCCGAACACTCCTAAACTACTAAAACCAAATAAAACTAAAGGAAAAATCAACGAAACAAATCAAAATGGCAGAAATAGACGTGGCCTAAACTAGTCTAAATGCATGCTATCAAATTCCCCCAAGCTTGAACCTTGATTGTCCCCAAGCAAGTGCACGACAATGAGTACACAAAATATGCAATAGCTGTTTCTATCCAAAAGACATATGAACAATGACCACGAAAGGCCAAACAAATGACAACTTCCGTCCTAGCATGCTTCTCAATCAATGACAAGATGAAATTAGTTCCTCAACTGTAGACCTCACAAGATAATTTTAATGTCACTCACACTCATGTGTTTAGGTTTATATACGTCGCTCAACACTCTACTTTGAATGCTATCTACCATAAGCTTGCAACAATATCTAATCTCCACTACTAGGACAATGCAAAACACAATCACGAGACATATAATAAGGTTGTAATGGGGCCAAGGGATTTTAAATAGGCATGGATATATATTTGGCCATGTGGTGCTAAATCCAGGGGAATAGACTTCTCAAACCAACACCAACCATAATATGATATTACAATAAGCTCAGAAATTACACCCCAAATAAATGATTTACCATTCTTTTTCTTATGCACTTCTTTTCTCCTCCACTCTCTTTTTCTCTTTTTTTTCTTATCCAGATTTTTTTCTGGTTTTTTTTTTTTTTTTTTTTTTTTTTTTTATGACGCTTTTTTTTTTTTTTTTTTGAAGAAGAAGGAAGTAAATTATTATAAACTGAATGGTATAGACCCTTACAAATGATTTCCAATGATCACCCAACATTTATACAACTCCCCCAAGCTTGTCTCACATCCACAAAAAGCAAATAGAAGTTCAAACCCCTGGATAGGTAGGATATATAATAGGCTAGGATTGCTTTTGTGGAGCTTACAAATAAAATAGGCTATAGGCTCATAGTGGCTTCAAAAAGAGGGAAATAATAATAGGGTGGCCAAGGATTAAAAAGGGCTAACAAAAACAATGTCTCGATCAAGATGTAATGCATTTTTAGTCCTATATGCAGTCTCAAATAGGTACAGAAGCAAGTTCTAGAGATAGCAAGCAAAGAGAGATCACACAAGAAAATAAGAGGACTTATGAATGTAGTCCTAGAAAGGCCAACAACCTCACCGGGACATTTTGTCTAGAGTTTCAGTCCTAACACATCTTAATCAAAGTCCACATGCTCAAGTCATTGTCATAAGTTTGATCAATCATATCATGCTCATAATGCAATTGCAATATTAACAACCAAAGCATATTAAGAGGAGTCATGGTGCGTGTACTGTTATGAGAACTCACAAAGGACCGAGCAGGGAAAAATTGCAACTAAAAATTCAAATGCAACTAATCAAGCGAACTATATGCAATGCAAAATTGAAAATACACCCCACCCCCAAGCTGGAACCCTACATTGTCCCCAATGTAGAAAATGAAGCGTAAGGAAAAGGGAGTACTCACAATTATTCTACTATGATGCAAGGGGTGAAGAGGAGTCTACTCTTGTGGAGGTGGAGAACCTGGGAAACGCCAATTCTGAAAATCAGCACGCAGTTGATCAAAGCGCGTGTTGATGTCTGCGTGCATATGGTCCATCCGTGCGTGCACTGCGGAAAACCCAGCCGCCATGTCTTGCTGCATACTCTCTAGCATAGAATAGAGGCGCGAATCATGCCCCAGTGAACTACCAGCTGCGGGACCGCTCTCATTGGCATCATCATCATCATCCTCGTCTTCTTCGTCATCCATGGGGGCGCCTCTAGCTTGCTTGCCGCTGGAAGGGTAGGGATCCGAGGGCAGAGGACGCACATTCCAATTGGCCTGCTGCTGGAGCGAAGTGCGCTCGGGATTGGGGAGACGGAGGAGCCGGCAGCCTCTGGGAGCCTCAGCAGTAGGAAGCACCCAACACCAGGAAGTACCGCGCTGGAACACCACCCCCATTTTGATGAGCGTAGGAAAATCAATGGCGCATGAGTACTGGTAATCGCGGCGACCCGCCAAAGGAATGCCAAAATGCTTCGCAAAAGCAGTCACCAAGCCGCCGATGGTAATAGTCCCGCTGACCTTATGGCTCACCAATTGTAAATGACCCATCAGGAAGGCAGCGGAGTTGATCTCCTCGTTGTGCAGTGCGGCGCAAAGGACAAGGACCTCTTTCTTGGAGGCGCTGTTCTCAGCTCCACCACCGCGGCCAAAGATTGTATGGGCCATGAAGCGGTGAAAGAGGCGGATGGCCGGGTTAGTGATCCAGGAGGCCTTGGTCTTCGCAGGGTCATAATGATGATTTGCCGCAATCTCCCTCCAAAAGTCTGGGTAGGAACAGAAATGAGCCCTGGCATCCACTCGAGGAGCATCCACACTAGCTATTGGGAAGCCGAAGATGGCGCTCACGTCAGCCAAGGTGAGCTCGCGGTTGACGTTCCCTAGACGGAAGGTGCACAGTCCCACACTGCGGTGCTCGCCTCGTATGAGCTGACATTCCAAAGTGCTCAGGAACTCCAGCGTGAGGTGCCGGTAGGTGGGCTGCTCGAAGTGAATGAAGGTCTGCCATCCCAGACGTGCAGCCAGCCACTCAATGTCCGCATCAATCCCCAAGGTGGCGAGCATCCCAAAGTCCAAGTACCGCGTTGGCATAAACGAGCGATCCTTAATTTTTCGGAACCGCAGGCGCTGAGCATTAGAAGAGAAGGTAATCCCCAACGCGTTGGCACTATCCGCATCCCTCGGAGGGTTAGCGCGGGGCCTAGAAGAGCTACCGGTCTGCCTTGGTCGCTTGGATGCTGACATTTTTCTGTTTTCCGGTATTCCTAGACACACAACAAAACAAGCCAAACCAAGGTAATGCATACCCACATAATCGTCATTCCGGCAAGAATGACCAATAATATCAGCACAAGGGGGCAAGCAATTTGAATCCCAAATAACATATATGTCGTTCTAGCAAGAACGAACAACAATTATAGCATAAGATTCACACGAGTCATCAACGAACAAAATTTACACGAGTAAGAACAAACCACTAGCACATCACAATTCAAGCAAACCACCAAGCATCATCAATTTTACCCAAATCCACCCCCAAATTAAGAAATCTGGAAATGAGCCTAATATTTCAAAGTAATCATCAAGATCCAAAATTTACTCCCAAAAATCCACCCAATTCAAACAATCAATCATCCAAATCAAGAATTCGAACTTACAAACACCCAAAATCCAATAATCCAAACTAGATCTAGGGCTTAGAAATTATACCTTGATTTCTTAGGAATGGGAGAAAGGGGGAAAACGAAGGAAGGTGGTGCCGATGGTGGTGGTGCTCGGATGTTCCGGTGGTCGAGATGCTCGGTCCGGTCGGGAGAGGAGAAGGCGAGAAGGCGAGGAGCTGGTGCGGCGAGAGAGAGAGAAGAGAAAGAGGAAGGAGAGAGAAGGGTATTTGGAAAGACCCGGTCGGGTTAGGGGTTAAACAAAAATAGCTGCTCGAAACCCGGCCAGAAACCCGGTCGGGTGATGACCGGGTTTCGCTCAGTTAAGATGGCGCATGTTTCTCCTTCGACCAACTGAGAGAAACTCGGTCAGAAACCCGGTCGGGTGATGACCGGGTTTCGCTCAGTTAAGATGGCGCATGTTTCTCCTTCGACCAACTGAGAGAAACTCGGTCAGAAACCCGGTCGGGTGATGACCGGGTTTATCCCAGTTAAGCATGGTCGATCCCCTTTTATTTGTTTTTTATTTTTTTATTTTTTTATTTTTTTATTTTTTTATTTTTTTTAGAGAGAAGATAGAAAACGTACCTGATGGGTGCCTCCCACCCAACGCTTGTTTACGGTCATTAGCTTGACCTTCCATCGTCTTTCAAGGAACCGGATCGAGATAGAGGACGGAAACGGTCATCTTGATTGGGGCACCCGCGATGTACTTCTTGAGCCGCTGCCCGTTCACCTTGAATTGTCCCGTTTCTTCACTCCATATCTCAATTGCACCGTGAGGGTACACCTTCCGTACTTGGAACGGACCATACCATCGGGATTTCAGCTTTCCCGGAAAAAGTCTCAACCTAGAATTGTATAACAAGACGAGATCGCCTTCATGAAATTCTCTAGGGAGAATGTGCTTGTCATGCCACCTCTTAGTTCTCTCCTTATAAATCCGGGCATTCTCATAAGCATCTAACCTCAACTCCTCAAGCTCTTGTAATTGCAGCATCCTTTTCTCACCGGTCCTTCATGTCGTAATTGAACAATTTGATTGCCCAATACGCTTTGTGTTCAAGTTCCACCGGTAGATGACAAGACTTCCCATAAATCAGTCGGTAAGGAGTTGTGCCAATGGGAGTCTTGAATGCTGTCCTATAAGCCCAAAGAGCATCATCAAGCTTCATCGCCCAATCTTTCCGGGATCGGGACACGGTCTTCTCTAAGATAGCCTTGATCTCCCGGTTAGAGACCTCAACTTGACCACTAGTTTGAGGATGATATGGAGTTGCAACCCGGTGCGTAACCCCATACTTCTTCAGCAAAGCCTCAAACTTCTTCTCAATAAAGTGGGATCCTCCATCACTTATCACAACTCTTGGAGTCCCAAACCTTGGAAAGATCACCTTGTTAAAGAACTTAGACACCACTCTTGAATCATTAGTCGGTGAGGCAATGGCTTCCACCCACTTGGACACATAATCCACCGCCACAAGAATATACTTGTTAGAGCATGACGGCGGAAAAGGTCCCATGAAATCTATTCCCCATACATCAAAGATCTCAACCTCCTGAATGTTGTTAAGAGGCATTTCGTTCCTCCTTGAGATGTTCCCCGTACGTTGACATGCATCACATGAAGCAATGAAACGGTGCACATCCTTGAACATAGAAGGCCAATAGAGGGTGGAACCCAATATCTTGGTGGTGGTCTTTGAGGACCCAGCATGTCCTCCACATGGTAGAGAATGACAATGAGTGATGACACTCTCTACCTCCTCCTCAGGAACACATCTTCTAATTACCCCATCAGCACACCTCTTGAAAAGCAATGGTTCATCCCAAAAATAATGCCGAACATCAGACAAGAATTTCTTCTTCTGTTGGAATGAGAGATTGGGAGGTAACTCGTTGCAAACCAAGTAGTTGACAAAATCGGCATACCATGGCATTCTTGAATTTGCAAGAGTCAAGACTTCATTAGCAATCCTAAAAAGGTGATCATCCGGGAACGAATCATCAATAGGTGGCTCATCTTTTGTGCACTCCAACTGCTCTTGAGTCAACCTAGATAAATGATCAGCAACCAAATTCTCGGTGCCCTTTTTGTCTCTAATCTCCATGTCAAACTCTTGAAGAAGAAGAATCCATCGGATCAGTCTAGGCTTGGCCTCCCTCTTACTCAAGAGATACCTGATTGCAGCATGATCAGTATAGACAATGACTTTGGCTCCCACCAAATAAGACCTGAACTTCTCAAAGGCAAAGACAATAGCAAGCAACTCTTTCTCAGTCGTGGCATAATTCACTTGGGCATCATCAAGAGTTTTACTAGCATAATAGATTGCATGTAGCTTCTTGTCCTTCCTTTGCCCCAGAACAGCCCCTACAGCGTAGTCGCTAGCATCACACATAAGCTCAAATGGGAGGTCCCAATCAGGAGGTTGTATAATTGGTGCTGAAATCAAGGCCTCCTTTAACCTGCAAAAAGCATCCAGACACTCCTTCGAAATTCAAAGGGGGCATCCTTCAAGAGCAAGTTAGTAAGAGGTTTGGGATTTTTGAAAAATCCTGAATGAACCTCCTATAGAACCCGGCATGTCCTAGAAAACTTCTAATGCCCTTGACCGAGGTTGGAGGCGGCATCTTCTCTATGATCTCAATCTTGGCCCTGTCAACCTCAATCCCACGGTTAGAAACCAAATGCCCTAGCACAATACCTTCACTTACCATGAAATGACACTTTTCCCAATTCAATACAAGGTTTACTTCCTCACACCGCTGTAAAACTCGAGACAAGTTAGACAAGCAAGCATCAAAAGAAGTACCATATACGGAGAAATCATCCATAAAAACCTCCATAATATCCTCAATCAAATCAGAAAAAATAGCCATCATGCATCTTTGAAAGGTGCCCGGAGCATTACACAAACCAAATGGCATTCTCCTATAGGCAAATGTGCCATAGGGGCATGTGAAAGTGGTTTTTTCTTGGTCATCCGGATGAATAGGGATTTGAAAGAATCCACTATAACCATCCAAATAACAAAAATGTGAATGCTTGGCCAACCTCTCTAGCATTTGATCTATGAAGGGTAGTGGAAAATGGTCTTTTCTAGTGGCCTTGTTCAATTTTCTATAGTCAATGCACATTCTCCACCCAGTGACTGTCCTAGTAGGGATCAATTCATTCTTGTCATTTTTCACCACAGTCATTCCACCCTTCTTAGGCACAACATGAACAGGACTAACCCATGCACTATCAGAAATAGGATAAATAATGCCTGCGTCTAACAATTTCAGCACTTCTTTTTTCACTACTTCTTTCATGATAGGATTAAGTCTTCTTTGATGCTCAATGGATGGTTTATGGTCATCTTCCATCAAAATCCTATGCATGCACATTGAGGGACTAATTCCTTTCAAGTCATCAATAGAATATCCAATGGCTTTTCTATGCAACCTAAGTTCATGCAACAATTTTTCAATTTCACAATCACTCAAGCTAGCATTGACAATCACCGGATAAGTAGAATCGGGTCCAAGGAACTCATACCTCAAATTAGATGGAAGTGACTTCAACTCCACCTTTGGTGCCTCTTTGGTCTCCTCCTTAGGAGGAACATCTTCTCTTGTAAGGGCTTCAACTATGGCCTCGGGCATCTCCTCGGTGGACTCCAAATCAAAGAGCACATCAGCCAGTAGCCCCAGATTCTCAGCTTGGGTCGCACTCTCCATCAAGTAACGCTCCGAAGGGTCCTCAATCATGAGAGACATCACGGACTTTTGACCTTCGTGAGCACACACATCAATCCTGGATACATCATCCTCAAAAGAAGGTCGCTTAATAGCCTTGGACAAATTAAACTCAATTCTCTCATCCCCAATAGTAAAGGAAAGAATACCCTGTTTCACATCAATTAGTGTACCTGCAGTAGCTAAGAAGGGTCTTCCCAAGATAATAGGGACAGGAGAGTCAGCATCAATATCCAAAACAATGAAGTCCACAAGAATGAAGAACTTACCTATCTGGATGGGTATGTCCTCCAAAATCCCTATGGGGCGAGTCGCGGACCTGTCAGCCATATACAAAGTCATCCTCACTGGTCTCGGCTCTCCCAAGTCCAAGTCCTTGCAAATGGAGAGCGGGATGATGCTCACACTAGCCCCCAAATCACACAAAGCATCATAGGTGCAATCACCAATCACCATGGGGACGTTGAAGCTACCAGGATCTCCAAGCTTGGGAGGCAACTTGTTTTGAATTAGAGCACTGCACTCCTGACTCAAAGAAACTGATTGGCAATCATCCAGTTTCCTTTTGTTGGACAAGATCTCCTTCAAGAACTTCACATAAGATGGCATTTGCTTGAGAGCATCGGTGAAGGGGATGTTGATGTAGAGTTTTTTCAGCACCTCTACAAACTTGCCATATTGTTGATCCAACTGAGCTTGAGCCTTCCTTTGGGGGAAGGGAAGAGGAGGCTTGTATGGTGGAGGTGGGACGTAAGGTGCCTCCTTCTCTTGGACCACAACTTCTTCGGGCTCTTCAGCAGCTTTGCCCTTTTGCTTGAGATCCACAACCTTTGGGTCTTCGAGTTGTTTACCACTCCTCAAGGACACAGCATTGATTTGCCCTTTTGGATTGGCCTCAGTCTGACCGGGAAGTTGACCTTGGGGCCTAGGAGCATTCAAAGCGTACTGAGCATGCAAGCTATCATGGTTCTTCAATACTTTGTTGATGTTCTGAAGCTCTTTCATGATCAAGTCAAACTTGGACTCTTCAGACGTTTGGGCACGCTCTTGGCCTTGGGGTTGAGGAGCTCTTTGTTGAAAACCAGGAGGCGGTCTCTGAGCAGCTTGGTTGTTGGCATAGGAGAAGTTAGGGTGATTCCTCCAACCGGGGTTATAGGTGTTGGAGTATGGATCGTTCCTAGGACCCCGATTGAAGTTGTTCATATAGTTCACATCTCCCTCTTGTGCCTCATCCTGTGCAGCAAATAATTGACAAGTTGTTATGGTGTGATCACCATCCCCACAGAATTGGCAAACCACCTGTGAAGCAACCTGAGCAGGACTCTCCTCTTTCTTAAGCTTAGCTCTATTCATACTCAACTTTAGTTGCTTTATCTCATGAGCCATAGCCTCCATCCTAGCTTGTTGAGAGACCTCATTATCAACCTCATAAAGACCAGCTGTCCTCTTAGTGCTTGGAGTCGATCGAGCATCATAGTAGTGATTGTGTTGGGCAATGCTCTCAATCTTATCCCAAGCCGCATCAACATGCATATCCATGATAGTACCTCCAGATGAGGCATCAATGAGCATCCTATTAGTGCTGTCCATAGCGTTGTAGAAGGTGTGCAGCAACACCCACTTATCTTGCCCATGGTGAGGACATAGCAACAATAGCTCCTTGAATCTCTCCCAACCTTCATAGAGAGACTCCCCATCCTTCATCTGGAACGAACTAATCTGATTCCTCATCTCAGCCGTCTTCTTCGGGGGGAAGTACTTGGTTAGGAAAGCCTTAGCCAACTCATCCCATGTCGTGATAGTGCCCTGAGGTAGAGCCTTGAACCAAGCCTTAGCCCTGTCTCTCAAAGAGAATGAGAAGGCGCGCAAATAAAGCGCGTCATTAGAGACATCATGAATCTTCACCGTGTCCATAAGCTCCAGAAAGGTGTTGAGATGTAGGTGAGGATTCTCAGATGGTAGACCTCCAAACTGATTCTGTTGAACCATATTTATCAAAGACGGCTTCAGCTCAAAGTTCCTTGCAGCAACTGGAGGTCGGACCACACCAGATGTGGGCCCTTGGTGACGTGGCAACACATAGTCACCCAATGTCATAGGCGGAGGCGCATTCAACAACTGTTGCATCCCCTGCTGCTGATTCAGTAGTTGTTGTTGTTGTAGCAACTCTTGTTGTTGCTGTTGCAATTGTGCAGCCTCATCCATTGCTCGGGTCCTTGCTTCTCTTTGCTCTCTTCTTCGTCTGTGAAAAGCACGCTCGGGTTCGGGATCGTGTTGTAGTTCACCGTCGCTCAAGGCTCTTCGCATATGAATGAGAACAAATCTGAAACCAAAGACAAAGGAAGCAAAGTCAAAAACAAAAATGAGACCTAATCTATCGGTTGCGTGTAACAACCAATACTAACAATAGTCCCCGGCAACGGCGCCAAAAACTTGATAGGTCCAAATCCTACCCCGCAAGTGTACGGGTTCGGGTGTAGTACCAAGGTGTCGAACTCTGGGACTATGTAGTACCAATTGTCAATTCAACTAATAGATTAAGTCGTAAACAAGAAAAGGTTGTAATTCGGTTTGGTTTCAATGGCAACAAATATCAAGCAAACAAGATTATTAATCAAGGGAAAAAAAAAGCTTCCAAGGTTAGGCTCCCCACAATGGTGATACAATAGGTTTTAAGCAATATTGGATTGTATTTCAATGCAAATGTAAATTGAAGGACTCGCTATCTAATGTCAACACTACTTCATGGTCAGACAATAGTGTGTGTACCTAAATGAGATTAGCAATCACTTTCGCGCAAGCCAATCTAATTTAGATCCATTAAGCTCTACATAGATCAATGGACAAGTGGAAACAACATCCACTTGTGGTGCTCAGCGGAATCTACTCATCCAAGGATCTAATCGATAGTCAAGTGCCACAAGGGGTTAAATCGATGGTCACGCAATTAACCCACAAGTTCTATCCTAGGGATCCATTTAAATCAACCTCCAATTATCATTATCTCCGGTCGGTCTCAAATTCTAATTAGAAATCCCAATTACAAAGCAATCAGGTTATTAAGCAACCTAGGATAGAATCAATTCACATTTACATATACATACAACCAAACACTACCAATCAAATCTATCAAATCACCATTGGGTTCACCCAACCTTAGAAAGGAGGATTTAGCTAGACATGAGAGAAAGAGAAATCAATTTCATTGAAAGAAACAACATACCAATTGTCTTCTCCAAAGAGATACGAAATTCCAAAAATCAAATCTAGTAAAATCTCCAAGTTTTCCCTAGGGTTCTTGAGAGTTTTTGAAACGTCTAAGGCAGTTACCAGCTAATGGAATAGCAGTTCTAACAAGGCTTTTATACCCCCCTCCGAATAGAAGACAAAACGCCCGGGATTAAATGAGTCGGAAATGAAACAGCGGCCCGACCCGGCCAGAAACTCGGCCGGGTCATGGCCGGGTTACACTCAGGTGACAACTCGCTTGCTGACCCGGTCACAAACCCGGTCGGGTCATGACCGGGTTACTCCCAGTTGAAGTCTGCCTTGCCTTCCACGACACGGGGTGAGACTTGGCCGGGTCTTGGCCGGGTTTGGCACGGTTTCCTCCTTTGGCTCCAGTCCCAGACTCTCTCCTTACTCGGCCTTGGTCCTGCCTTCTTCTTATCATCCGCACACTTGTCGTTGGCGCCATTCCAACGTGTCCTCTACTCGAACATCTTCGTATCAAGGCCACCATTCTCCAAAAAACGCCTCCAAAAGATCCTGAAATGAGAGAAGCGCAAGAGTAGACTCCGAACACTCCTAAACTACTAAAACCAAATAAAACTAAAGGAAAAATCAACGAAACAAATCAAAATGGCAGAAATAGACGTGGCCTAAACTAGTCTAAATGCATGTTATCACTGTCACCAACTGCAGTGTCATAATCTTCAGAGGGAACCTGAGAGATTCCCAAGATGGTGCGCAGTTGTTCAGCCTGAACCGTATAGGATCGTCCATTGTAAATGAACTGGATGGCTGAGATGAATGTGGTCTCAGAGATGGTCTTGGACTTGAGGCTTGCCAAAAACTGATATGTGGCCTCGGCATGAGTGGGAGCTGACCTGAACAAGAAACCATGCAACCCTGCGTGCTCAAGCATGGCCTCAGTGCACGCAGTCATTCCCAAATCATCGAGCGTACGTCGATGGAAAAATCTCGTGGCGATACACTGCTTAGCCCTTAAAAAGGCTAAGTTAGCCTGAACCTGCTGTTGCCACAAATCATTTTTGTGGCCTCGAGACGTCCCTGCTGCAGCCATCAAAATGTCTACACAAACCGAATTCTACCACAAATCCGCAACACAACAAAGATACCAAGCAGCAGCAGCACAATAGCAATAGCCCTCCCCGAGGCGTAAGAAAATCAACAACGATGAGTGTGGTTGTCGGAAAAGCTTACCGAAATCAGCAAAAATTGACGACAGAGGCTAAAGCCGCGGGCGCGGTTTTTCGCGTTTTCTGATTTCTGGCGAGAAGGGAGCCGCGAGCGCGGGTTTGGAGCCGCGGGTGCGGTTTCTGCGAGGCGGGGAGCTTCTTGGCAGGGCGAAGCCGCGGGAGGGTCAGATCCCGACGGTGGTCGCGGTGGCCGGAGGTGTGGTGCGGAGGAGAGGGAAGGTGTGGTGGTTTTGGTGTTGGGAAAGAGAAGTGGGAGGTGGGAGGATTTTTATGTGGTGGGAGGTAGAGAATGGTGGAAGTGGTAGTTAGGGTTTTATTGGTGGGGATGGGAAGTGGGTAGAAGATGAAATCTGAGATGGAGAAGGGTAGAAGATGAAATCTGAGATGGAGAAGGGTAGAAGATGAACCGTCAATTCCTTTTTCTTTTTTCTTTTTTTTTACGAAAAAGAAGAACTGTCAATTCCTTTAGTAGCAAACGACCATCGTCTTCTCGTCTTGAATTCCTAGAAAATAGAAAACAAAACAATTTAAAAAGAAAATGAAATTCAAGGGAAAAGAAGAATACCTTGGGTTGCCTCCCAAGCAGCGCCTTGGTTAGAGTCGTGGCTCGACTTGGTTTCCCGTCTTCAATTTTCAAAAGTTGGCTCTTCTAGAGCCATTTCATCTAAAGACACTTTGGTGAATCCCTCATGGTAAGGTTTTAACCTTTGACCATTCACCTTGAAGACGTTGTGGTTGTCCTTGTCAAACAACTCCACGGCGCCATGAGGAAAGACGCGAGCAACAACATACGGGCCATTCCACCGGGATCGCAACTTACCCGGAAAAAGTTGAAGACGAGATTGGTAGAGCAAGACCTTGTCTCCCACCTTGAAATCTTTCCTCAAGATGTTCTTGTCGTGCCAAGCCTTCGTCTTTTCCTTGTAGATCACCGCATTCTCATACGCATCCCGGCGTATCTCTTCAAGCTCTTGGATTTGCAACTTCCTAAAGTCGCCTACCTCATCCAACTCCATGTTGCATTTTTGCACCGCCCACCATGCCTTGTGCTCTAACTCCACCGGAAGGTGACAAGCCTTCCCAAACACAAGTCGATATGGGGACATTCCTATTGGAGTTTTGTAGGCGGTCCTATACGCCCAAAGTGCATAATCCAACCTTAGACTCCAATCCTTCCGATTAGGAGCCACCGTCTTTTCCAGAATCCCCTTGATTTGCCTATTGGACACCTCAGCTTGTCCATTGGATTGGGGGTGATAAGCAGTTGAGACTCGTTGAGTGACATGGTACTTCTTTAAAAGTGCACTCATCGTCTTGTTGCAAAAGTGAGTACCTTGGTCACTTATAAGAGCCTTTGGAATCCCAAAACGAGAAAAGATATTCTCCTTCAAGAAACCTGCTACCACTCGGGAATCATCAGTTCTGGTGGCCTTCGCTTCCACCCATTTGGAAACGTAGTCCACCGCAAGTAAAATGTATAAATTCCCAAACGAACTAGGAAAGGGTCCCATGAAATCAATACCCCAAACATCAAAAATCTCACAAAAGACTAATGGTGTTTGTGGCATCTCATTTCGTTTAGAAATTTTCCCGACCCTTTGGCATCGGTCGCAAGCTTTGCAAAAGGCAAACGCATCCCGAAAGATGTGTGGCCAATAGAAGCCGGCGTCCAATACCTTCCTAGTCGTTTTGTTAGCCCCAAAATGCCCCCCACATGCACGAGAATGACAAAAAGTAAGGACAGACTGTACCTCGTTATCCGGGAGGCATCGTCGGATTACCTTGTCAACACAATGTCTCCAAAGGTAGGGGTCATCCCAAACGTAGAAACGTGATTCCCGCTTGATCCTATCTTTTTGAGCTTTGGTGTAGTTCGGCGGGAATTCTTCGCAAACCAGGTAGTTCACGATGTCGGCAAACCATGGTTTGAAAGACCGGAGGGCGAAAAGCTTGTATTCGGGGTCAATTTCTGCAAATTCTGTAAAATCTGCATACTCTGCTGTCAGAAAACCGCGATTGCGGTTATCGAAACGCGGTCGCGGTTCTCCTTGTACTGAGAATTCTGGCAAACACAAACCGCGGGCGCGGTTCGCCTTTTTCCGAGAATATTTGAGAGCACAAACCGCGGGCGCGGTTTTTGGGCCGCGGGTGCGGCTTGTTCTAGCAGAAGCATAATTTACAAAATAAATTTGATACAAGTTTTCGTCCGGGAACGTACCTTGAATTTGAACCTGTAATTTACCGTCCTCTTGCACAATCCGGCTCAAATGATCAGCTACGGAGTTTTCGACTCCCTTCTTGTCCCGGATTTCCACATTGAACTCGCTTAAGAGCAAAACCCATCGAATGAGTCTTGGCTTTGATTCCTTCTTCGTCATGAGATAACGAAGAGCAGCGTGGTCCGTGTGGATAATCACCTTCATGCCCAAAAGATATTGCCGAAACTTTTCAAGGGCAAACACCACGGCTAGCAACTCCTTTTCCGTGGTGGAGTAATTTCTCTGAGCTCCATTCAAATTCGTGGAAGCATAGTAGATGACGTGCATTGCTCTTCCGACTTTTTGACCAAGAACGGCTCCCACCGCGTAATCACTAGCATCACACATGATCTCAAAGGGTAGAGACCAATCGGGTACTTGGATGATTGGTGCTTCGGTGAGGTGGGCTTTTAGAGTGTCGAATGCCTTCTTGCACACATTCGACATGTCAAAGGTAGCTTCCTTCTTCAAAAGCTCACATAGGGGCGTGGAGATCTTAGAGAAGTCCTTGATAAACCTGCGATAAAAACCTGCATGGCCTAGGAAAGAACGCACTTCACGCACATTAGTAGGATAAGGCAACGATTGAATGACGTCAATCTTTTCCTTATCGACCTCAATACCCCTAGCTGAAATTATGTGCCCCAATACTATCCCTTGTTCAACCATAAAATGACACTTTTCAGAATTCAATACTAGATTAGTATCTACACATCTTTTAAGCACTAGTGACAAATGATTTAAACATGCATCAAAGCTATCCCCATGTACCGTAAAATCATCCATAAAAACTTCTATGAAATGTTTAATGTATTCCGAGAAGATACTTACCATACATCGTTGAAAGGTCCTGGGCGCGTTACATAATCCAAAAGGCATCCTACGATATGCAAAAGTGCGAAAGGGACATGTAAACGTCGTCTTCTCTTGATCTTCGGGTGCAATAGCCACCTGAAAATACCTTGAATACCCATCTAGAAAGCAATAATACGGACGACCGGCAAGTCGTTCAAGCATTTGATCAATAAAAGGGAGAGGGAAATGATCTTTTCGGGTTACCGCGTTCAGCTTGCGGTAGTCAATGCATACTCTCCAACCCGTTTGAGCTCGGGTAGGAACCATCTCACCTTGTTGATTCTCTACCAATGTTATGCCCCCCCTTCTTAGGGACACATTGAGTTGGACTCACCCATTGGCTATCCGAAATGGGGTAGATCATGTCAGCTTGAAGAAGTTTCAGCACCTCCTTCTTGACCACCTCCATCATAGGTGGATTTAATCTTCTTTGGGGTTGCCTAGAGGGTTTAGCACCTTCCTCAAGAAGGATCCTGTGCATACAGGTGGAAGGGCTAATTCCCTTGATGTCAGCAATGGTCCACCCAAGAGCGGTAATGTGTTCTTTCAACACCATCACCAACCTTCTCTCTTGTTCACCTGTCAACTTGCTCGAAATGATTACCGGGAGGGTATCATTTTCCCCAAGAAAAGCATACTTCAAGTGCTCGGGTAATTGCTTGAGCTCTACAACCGGTGCCTGCACAATAGAAGGAAGAAGCTTTTCGCTCTCCAAAGTTAGTAGCATGGGCCGACCGGCCAAAATTCTACCCGAAGCGTCTAGACGAGCTAGAACACTTTGAATCTCAGGTGGAAGAGACAAATCAAGTATTGGTGAGTGAACGATGCTGTGTTCTAATACACTTTGTAATGCATCCAAGCCAAAGATATTGAAAACATCTTGAACTATAGAATCAATTACATCGATTGAACAAATAGACGCAGCATCTTCGACGGGGTGTTTCATAGCATCAAAAATGTTAAATTGAACCACTTCCCCATCGAACTCTAAAGTAAGAGATCCACTAGCCAAATCAATCTTTGTGTTAGCGGTTCGCATGAAGGGCCTCCCAAGCAAAATAGGAGCAGCTTGCCCATCATGTTCCATGTCTAACACAAAGAAATCAGCGGGAAAGAACAAATTATCCACCATAACCAAAACGTTTTCAACTACACCTTTAGGATACACGGTGGACCTATCGGCTAGTTGAATAACAATTCCGGTTTCATGAAGTGGACCTAACCCAAGAATCTTATAGAGAGAGTAAGGCAACACATTTATCGATGCACCCAAATCGAGCATGGCTCGTTCAAAATGTGTGTCACCTATACGGCAAGGTATGTTGACCATGCCCGGATCGCTGCACTTCTTAGGCATTCGCCTTTGAAATACAGCGGAGACACGCTCGCTTACCGTCACCTTTTGTTGCCCTTTCAACTTTTGATTTCTCTTGATTGTGCAAAGTTCTTTTAAAAACTTTGCATATCGAGCAATGCTTTTAATTAACTTGAGCAAGGGAATGTTTACCTCACATTTGCTGAACGTCTCAAACAACTCCTTGTCGTTTTCCGGCCTTTTGGTGTTCCTAAGGGCATCGGGAAACGGGGCGGGAGGCTTGGTGGAGTCGAGAGGTGGAAAGTTGGGGCGAACGTAGTTGTCCTGTCTCAACTGGAAATCCCCCCGATCCTCCACTTCGAGTTCAGCATTTTGTGAAGGAAATTCCGAAACATTTGCCTCAGTAGAGGAGTCGCGGGCGCGGTTTTCGGGCCGCGGGCGCGGCTCATCAGGAAAATCGATTTCTGACTCAGTAGAGGAGCCACGGGCGCGGTTTTTAACCCGCGGGCGCGGCTCTCGGCTGTCCTCAAAAATCGACTTTTCTGCAGAAGCCTCAACAAGGTTTTTGGTTTCCCGTAAAATCTTACCCCTTCTTGTTGTTACTGCACTTACATTTCTGGTTGGATTCACCACCGTTTGGGACGGTAGAGAATTGGAATTTTGTTGTGCAATGGTGGTTACAACTTCAGCCAACTGCCCAATTTGCTTCTCCATGTTCTTGATGCTCGACTCGGTCGTTTGAACATGAGTTGTGAAGTGTTGAGTCAAGGATCTCAGCAGCTCCGCAGTAGATGGTCCAGCATTGGGTCGAGGGCCTTGAGCTTGTTGTTGGGGCTCATTTGGATCACGCCATCGAAAATTGGGATGATCTCTATACCTCGGGTTGTAGTTGTTTTGTTGATCACCACGAGCTTGTGGGGGTCCATACCCACCACCAGCAGCATTGACTTCAGCAACGTCTTCACCTTCAAGCTCAGGGCATTTATCTGTAAAATGAGAAGGGTCAGCACAAAGACCGCATACCTTTACTTGTTGTTGTTGTCCTTTTTGCAACTGAGAGACCATCTTTTTCAACTCTACAAGCTCAGCTACAAGAGCGGGATCCCCTGAACTTGCTGCGTGCACTCCCTTTTTGGTGTATGTCCTACCAATTACCACCCAAAAATACGTTTGTTTTCAGAAAAATGCAGGAACAACGGAAAAAGAGACAAGTGGATCCACGCCAACATACACACTCGTGAGCTCACAACACATATACAGACACGATCGATCGAAACACGAAGGATCACAAAGGAACGTCGTACCCTGTTCGCCTTATGACAAACAATAAGGTACGAATCGCCGTACACTACGCAAAACACTATTGCTTAATAATCCTTCGGACCTACGTCATGACTCTAATATTAATACATAAACATTGCAGGCCATCTCTCCTTGAGGGTAGCCGACACCACGGGTCCATACAAATTCCCGACCAAGGGGTGGACCAGACGCCTGGGTCAACGTACCCTGCGACCTTATGCACATTATAAGGTACGAAATCTTAAGACATGTACAAATACGTCTACATACGTTACAAAGGAACGTTTTAATCAACAGAAAACATGCTTCGAAACAGGTCGTCTTGAGAAGAAAGGCGGTGCGTTAAAAGTTAAGCCTACACGGACAGAATCCTTACAAGAGGGGGTGCAGTCCGCGCCGAAGGACGGACTGCCAAAACCATTGTCTTACATAATATGTGACCCGCGATGGGGGACGGGTCACCAAAACAGTTCAAGAACAAAGCAAACACAGTAAATAAGTGGAAAGCTAAGAAAGGAGATCACTCGTCAGCCTTGGCAGAAGCGCTTTCCTTGGACGCACAGACTTCAGGAACCTCGGTCCTACCTGAGCTTGATTCAGCCTCGCCAATGTCATCCTCGGTCCTAGGAATGTTGTCCAGGTACTCAGCATGAGGACAACCGTCAGGAAAGTCGGCCCGAAGTCGAGCCTTGGCATCATCCAAATCCCAAGCCACGTGCTGTCCTCTGGAGTACTCTTCCATGATTTCAATACGAGATGTAGCTCCGAAGTACAACCCGATGGCGACAGCTTTTGACCCACATGCATTCTTCTCCTCTTCAAGGGTTTTGTTGACTTCGTTCAAACGACGGACCAGCTCAGCCTCGTTCTTCTCAGCTTTCTCCAGCATGGCCTTGGAATCCTTGACACGCCCCTCGGCAGTCTCCGCACGGTAAGTCAGATCCTCAATGGCCTTGACAAACTTATCATGACTCTCCCGAACGTGCTGAATAGCTTGTGACGAGAACAATATGACATAAAAGGTGGAAACAACAAACAGAAAGAGCATCGTAAAAAGCCAAGCTTACCATCCATAGACTGTCACCAGCAAAGGCCACATTCTCCTTAAGACTCCTGAGTTTGACATCCTCAGGGATGATGACGTCAGAAATCGATGAGAGGCCCGTCGTAGCTTCAACATTTAACACTTCATTGCAAAGGTTGACGATCTCGGAGGACTTACGCTTCTCCCCAGATTTGGGTTTGGGAGGCAAAGCTTGGGATGAAGAAGCTTTACCCTTGCCTTGTACGCCCCACAAGTCTTTGAAGGAAAGACGAGCACTGGAACGCCCCGCACGAGTACTCGTCGCTGCCATTACCACATGGCCCCACGGTGAGCAAATACCAACAAAACACAACACAAGGGAAGTACAGGATTCAAAACTTACACTTGGAAGGAGTAGAGCTTGGACCCATCTCGAGTGAGGAAATTGGCTTGGTGATTGTAGAGTTCTGGAAGGTACGATGGATGGCCGGAAACGACAGGATCCTCTTCAGCTTAGCCTCAATCACCGGGTCAGTAGGACGATTGGTATCTTCAGGAGCTGACAAAAAGAAAAAGTAAGACGAAGTTAAAAGAGGACAAAGAGGATACAATATGAGAATAATACATACCTTGACGCAACCACTGAGTCCTCATGAAACCACAGTCTTCCACCGTGCCCAACGAAGAAACCTGCGCGAAGAAGTACCATTTTTTTCACCCCCGATCATTACAACTCTGGCCTAAAGCTATGGGTCTAAAACCAAGACGAGCGGAAAAGCAGTACATATGGGATTTAATGGTCACAGGTTGGTGAAGATATTCAAAATCGGCTAGGTTGAACTGAAGATCAGGATGTCTTTCGTTAAGACGATCAAGAATCCTCAACAATCTCCACCCGTGAGGCATTATTTGGCAACAAGCAAGGTTGTATCGGGCTAGGACATCACGGACCAGTTTAGAGAAAGGGAAAACATGGCCTATTTTGAAGGGATACTCGAAAAGACATACCCATTCGGAATCCTCATCGTCGGCTCGATGGAGATGGTCCGGTGCTCGGAGAACTGAGTGAGGGGGGAAATCGTAGCAGACACGGAAGATCTTTAGATCATCGTCAGAAAGCTCGCTGGGAACGGCATCCTGGGCGCAAAGGCACGGCGGAAGATCAACGGATTCAATCTGGAGTAAGTTCGCCATGGTTGGGAGTTGGAAGATGAAAAGGGAGAAGACTCACCTAGGGACTCAAAAACGGCAGAGGAATGATGGTTCTTTGAACCAGTCATCCCGTCAATTTAAAGCAGAAGCATATGCAAGTGGAAATTCAAACCGTCTCTACAATGGTCGGCACGTGTAGGGTTGGATGAAAGAAAAGCAACCGTTCAGATCAATCATGGGCTATTCTGAACGCTTCCTTTTGGGGCAAAATGTTGGGCCGAAATCTGGCCCATGATCATGAGGCTAAGAGGAGAATCCCACAAGCTAAGAAACGGCTACAAAGACAGAAGTTAACGCGGAAGACGAATTCAAAGTCCGGTCCATCATAGCATTCAAGACAACAACGGTCGAGAAGGAGGAGAATAAGGAAATTCCGGATTCTAAGATTGTAACGTCTTTTTTTGATTAAATTGGGATTATATAAGGCAATTTCCCATGTTTGTAAACGATATAGAAAAAACCTACCAAAAACTCTCTTGTGATCGAATACACTTTGGCTAATCAAACTCAATCCGATCTCTTGTCTCTCGATCCTTATAGTTGTGAAACCTTTGAGTTCTTGGTGATTATTGCTCGATTCGGTTGTTTTGCCTCACTTTAAGGCATTATAGCTCTTTGAATTTATTTGCCCAAAACATGTACCAGTGTCGTACCTGATCAGCCCACACGCAAACCTCGAATAAGTCTCCATTCACATTCTCCGGTAACAAATTCTTCACTGCATGAGCCGCTTCTGGTTCCAATAGTCCCTATATCAACATAACATTATTTCTTGAGAGTGTCGCCTCTCTTTTAACCAAAAAAAATAAAAAAAACATCAACATAACATAACATTAAGCAACCAATATGCATGATAAAGATAACAAAAACTGATTCAGTTCATTACCTGGGCAATTTTACATGTCATTATATGACCCTCTTTGCTCCATGCTTCAACTCCTGTATTGGGTATTATCACAAGAAAAAGAACCAGAACAACTGCAACAAAAAGACCTCCAAATCCCCACATGATAACTTAAACAAAGTATATGGAGTTTCCAGGCTCCTGTGTTTATTTATATATAAACTCATGATAGTGGTGTGGTTTCATTCGAGTGCAAGCTACGTATTGTTTTAACATAGGAAAGCTTCATCATGCAAGCAACCAACCAGATCAAGCAATACAATGATGAGCATATTCTGGGTAGGCTGGGAATCATTCCCACCACAAGATGGGGGAGATTAGTATGTGATTTCCCAGCAAGCTGAATTTTGACAAATAAACTTCCACATCAAGCAACAGAAAAAATTCAAATCAACACATATACCATCAATACAAGCAAAGAGCATGTGTCTCCCAGTGGAACATACAAAACTCCAATCAAAATTGCAAAGACTGAGAAAACCAATAGAGAGTGTGATGAAAATGCAAGGAATTGATTCATCTAGTATTATTCCCCAAATAAACTGAATCTATACTATTTAAAATTATCAAACATATATAGGAGAATTTGACCATTATGAACTGGAGTAAGAAGAGTAGGAGGGAGATACCTTTAAATGGTCATTATGTCAATCTCGCTCACCCTCTCCTTTCCCTTCTTCTTCTTCAACTACAAGAGTTTCCTTAAGCTCTATTGAAGTATCAATTTGTTTCTCCTCTTGTTGTTCCTGTTGGAGCCCGGGTGTTCGCGACCTCACGATCAACACCTCGCGAGGTCTGGCCAACAAATAATCTTCAAATACTGGAGACCTCCTTCACGCCAACTAGAACAACAACTTGGATTCCATCTTCTTTTGGATCAAAACTTGTCTTCTTGCACTGTTCTTCGTGTTCTTGAGCTCCAAAGTACCTGCGCAACCAAACCGGAAGGATGAACCCCCAGATTTGGCTCTCCGACGCCCAGGTCAATACTGATCACGACCAAATAAGAGTAACGAGCTCAATAACACCAAATAATAACCAAAGAGAAGGGAGTAGCGATCAAAATACACTTTTAAACCATGAAACTTCACGAACCAAACCAATGGAACAGTAAACTGATGGATCTCAACCAAATGCAACAATCTTCATATCAAAAGCACGAATACGGTACCGAGAGTCATAATCCAAGTACCGATCATCCGATTCCCTGTGAACAGAGATGAATCGGGAGGAAGAAGACGATTCTGAGAGGAAAGCTTCGTCTCCTAAGTGTTTCTCTCTTGCTCAAGGGGTAAAATGCCTCAGATCCTAAAAGATGTCTTTCTCTCTCCTTTCTGTTACGCTTTATATCCAGGTCGCGGGCCCCACTATATCCGATCTCGCTCTCCTGGCTTATTGGGCTTTGCTTATTGGGCCTTATTCTCCCGAGTCTCTTAACCGTGTTTGGGCCTTCGTTACGCTATGGTCCATCGCGAGTCTGTTTGGCTCACGACCTGAGAACTGGGTCCAACATCCAGCCCCCCAAGTCCTTGTTCTTCGCGAAGGCAAGGCTTGGGTAGTCTTTCATGAAGCCGGGATCTCAGGTTTCGTTCTGGGGATTCTTTTCTTGATTTTCGCTCGCGACGCTTACTTTACATCGCGCTCGTTTTGAATTTCGAATTTTAAATATGTGACGCTTCGTCTCCCGCGCTCTGACATCTTGTGACACGTGTCAACCATCTGGCTCTTCTCTCTTTTCTATATAAACCAGTTGAATCGTATTTTTCCTCTTTCTTCTCCACTTCGCTCCTTCATAAGCCTTTGTAAAAACCTATGCAATAATATTACTCAGATCCTCCTTTCTTCATTCAATCGAGCAAATAAACCGCAAATGACAGGTATGTTATGCTTCTAGTCCCCTTTACGCTGTTTATTTCGTGTTTATTGTTATGTTCGCTCTTGATTTTTGCACATTTCCGCCATTGTTATATGTATTTGGAGCTTCCGAATAGATTTTTATGGTCGTCCGTTGGACCTCTCCGCCTCCTCATCGGCTTTTCTACGGGTGGCATCGCCCCTTTCCTTTCCAACTTCTAATCTTCTTTTGCCATTTCCTATTTGGGGCCCTTAGAGTTTTCGACCTTTGGTTCCATGAGTTCTTCATATTCTGATGTTCGTTCTCAATATTCACCCTCGTGCCCTTTCAACTTCTCCTCAGATCTTTCTTTTTCCGTTTTCCAAGGATTTCTTTGTTTTTAACTTTATGGCTCGCGAGGCTTATCCTTTATCCTTGCGTTTCGTATTCCTGCCCTGGAGAACTAACATCCTTCTCCTTTTCTTCTTCATTACATAGGCCATGCTTCCCGAAATAAAGACGTCGTTGGTCCTTCCACATCGCGACCCGATGCAAGTAGCAGTAATAATTCTCCTCCCGTCCAGAATCCCGAAGACGAGGACTTCGGTTTTGGAGACGAGGGGGATTATTATACTTGGCAAGGTGATCTCCCCCGTATAGAGATTGATGATTGGCTCACTAAACCCGCGAGTCCTGTACAGATTTTGACTCGTCGCGTTCGTTTTCCAAAGCCAAGAATCTCGGCAATAAGTTTGCCGCTCTTACCACTACTCTCCAATTGTGTGACCTTAGGGCCATAGCCGATGCCTATCCGTTTCCGGAAGGCACCATTCTCGCGTTGCCCTCTTCCGGAGGGACTTCTCTCGACGAATATGGATCTTTCTTCGTGATTAGTCGCTCATCTCTTATGGCAGGCTTTAGGCTTCCTCTTACGAATTTTGCTCGGAAGCTCCTGAAACAATTAGGCTACAGCCCTGCTCAGATGCATCCCAACTTCTGGCGCATCGTCGTCATTTATACGATTAGATGTCAAGACATAGGTGTGAAACCCAATCCTTGCCATTTCTTTCTCATGTTCAATTCACGTAAGGCTCCCGATGAAGAAGGAATGTTTACGGCTTTTAAACTCGGGGCGACTGAGTGGGATGCTCCTCCTCGGATCACCAAATGGAAAACTAACTGGTTTCTTATCCGGCCGCCTCCGAACTGGGGATTCTCCATTAAGATTGCTGAGATCGCTGCCAAGCCCAAGGCTGGGAACTGGACCCAAGCTAAAAAGGATAGTCTCATCGCGAAGTATCACGACTTTTCAGACCTCTCGTCTAAACGCATCTTCGCGAGGTGCATTACTCCCGAAGTATTAGCCCAACGAGGCTTAAGTCTTGAACACCACTATGGTATTTTCGTAGTCGCGAGCGTTTTTGCTCTTTGTATTTCTTATAAACTTCGCGTACTAATGCTTTAATTTCCATTCTTTTCAGGCAAGAATTTCTTCTCCAAACTTCCCAACCTTGACAGCTCTGATGATTCCTTCGATGACGATCTTATAGACGAGACCCCCGCCCCTGCTGCAAAAGGCAAAGGCCGCACCAAGAAGGCCGCGACCAAGCCCAAGGCCTCTGCTCCTGGTGACGCTCAGGCCCTCAAGCCCAAGCGCAAGCAAAGGGGTTCCGCTGGTGGGATCCGTATTCAGGAGCCATTAGCCGAGGAGAATGAACCTTTGGCTGATGATACTCCTATTGGTCAAACCACGCCCCTCACAAGAACTCCAACTCCGGTGAAAACCATCCTTCCCCCAAGGCCCAGAGGAACACCTGCTTCAAACTTCGGGGTTGCAACGGAATGAGCATCGGCAGCCGTGAAGGGCAAGCAACCGATGGTTCGCGAGGAACATGGGAATGTCCTTCCTCGGGGCTCGTCCGTGGAGGATTCAATCTTTCTCGATGAGGAGACTGTGAGGAAGTTCTTCGGTAAGGATCGTCCCTGCCTTCCTGAGATTCCCGAATGCCTTGAGGGCGTCATTCGTGGTGGTGCGGGAATTTCTACGGTTGCTCTCGCGGTGAGTCTTTGTGCTTTGTTTTCTTTGTTACTTTCACTTGGTGCTTTCTAATTTTTCCTTATCTTTTGGTTGTAGGGGATGCTCTTCTTTGAAGCCATAGGGCAATATGGCCTTACTGTCGAGGATGCAAAGAAGAGTGTGGAGAAGGATTATGAGGCCATTATAGAGCAGAGTCGCGAGCATAAATCTGCACGCGACAAGGCAAGACAAGCCTTGGAGGCGCAAAAGACGAAGAATGCTGAGCTGGTCAAGAAGGTGGGCGAGATGGAGATTGCGGCCAAGGTAGAAAAACGTAATCATGAGACGGTGAGGCAGGAAATGACTGAAGCCATAGCCCGCGCCCGTCGCGAAGGAGCTGCCCAATACGCTTCAAGCTATCGTGAGCAAGATCGTATTGACTTCATCAGCACGGCTCACGGCGTCCTTCTGATTGCCTCGCTCAAGGGCCAACTCAAGAAACACCGAGTGCCTAAGTTTCCTTATGATCCTTCAGACTTTTGCGGCTATTTGGGGGAGCTTCCTGAGTACGTTCCTCCTCCAATCGGCACTTACGTGGACGACGACGCGAGCCTCCTTGAAGGTTGGACAATGGGTCCAATGAAGCAAGGTACAAGAATTGTTGAGGGGAAAGGGAATCAAGTCCCGATCGTCCCTGCTCCCCAAAGACTTAAGAGGAAAAGAGAAGTGATTTATTCGGAGCAGAGGGAGCGCGAGACCGGGTCTCCACTTAAACGTTTTCTTGCTGATACCTTAGGGGAGGATGTTCGCGACCAAGCTGTGCTGCTTGATAGTGAAGAGACCGCTGGGGTCGAGAACATCGCGTCGACGGAGGATGCTGGGGGTGAGGAAGGTGTTCATGAGCAGCCAGTCGACAATGTTGACGACTACATCAACGTTCCTACGGAGCATGCGAATGATCATCCTTAACTTTCTTTGTTTTGTGAATTTCCTATGCAAGTCTTTGGGTTTTGTAATGCGTACAATGGTTAACTGATTTTTGGTGGGTCGCGGACCGTGTGTGGTCGCGAGCCCTTGGATTATACTTTGGCCTTATGGGAGGCAAAGATTACTCTTGTACTTATTAATTTTATGCTTGTTGCTTTTCATCTCTGCATTTATTTCCGTATCTACTTTTGCATTTACTTCTTTACTTACCTTCTTATTGACGGTGGGTTGGTTTGACAACTCCCTCCTTTCTCCCCCTCCCATAGCATTCGCGAGGGTGTTTGCATCCTCGGGGATGTTATGTAATACAAAGAGGGAGTGAGTTTAGTCGTGTTTATTGAATCCTTAATTAGCTTTGCTTTGCCTTTTCGTGACGGTTACTTGGACGTGGAAAACGATATGTAAATGAAACGAATTTAAATATATATATTGGTAAAGTGCTCGCGAACAAAACGAACATGTATGTCTCCTTGGTAACATAGTCATTACATAATATCAAAATATCCAGATAGATCAAGTGAAACAACGAGGTATTAACAAAAGAGAAGATCCTCCAACTTGTCTACGTTTCCTTAGAAAAGCCCTGCGAATGATAGTCATATAAGCATTTGTTAGCCTCTCGTATTGTTGTCGCGTTTAGAGTTTTTAACAACCATGCTCTTACCCGATTACCGCGTGCGTACTAGCTAGTAATAGGGCTTATACCACTCGCGACTGTCGCTTGTTGTGAGCGAGCTAGAATTTCCTGTGTGTGCAATTGTCTAGTAATGTTATACTTAAATCATCGCGATCGACTGAGATAATTTGTATATTCCTTTCATGATACCTGAGCTAAGATGTGTCGAGTGCCTCAGGAATTTTGAGCTCATAAGTTGGAACTTGTACATAGCTTACCGATGAGTGCTGAGCTATAGATAGCTTATCGATGTAGAACTGCAATTCGATTCGTAGTCGAATGCTTAGTGTCTACAAGAATACTGATCTTGTGTAAGAGAGTCAAATGTATATGGGAACTGAGAGTACCTGGGCAGTGGTGGCTTTGGTGCCCCAGTTTAACCTCGCGAGCTCTTTCAAGATTATTTCATTACTTTGGTAAGAACCTTCTGTATCATGCAAAGAAACAGGATCGTCATTAGACTTTTGCGTAATTTCGCGAGTCATGATATGAACGACGATTTTTACGGCTACGCGACTGAGTTGAAACCGTAATGTGCAGGAAACAATCAGTCGTCGCGCCTCGTGCCTTGGTGGATCATCAAGGTCACGACTTCGTGATCGAAGCGAGGAGGACTTACGTCGTTACTCGTCTTTGATGTTCACGGCTTCATGACCTGGGTGGGTGCTCTTGGCCCCAGCCCAGCGTCATGGCTTCACGACCTGGGTGGGTGCCCTTGGTCCTCATCCCAGCGTCACGGCTTCGCGACCTGGGTGGGTGCTTCTTGGCCCCCAGCCCAGCGTCACGACACTTTTATTTATATTTTGCGATTTGAAGTGTGTAGCTCTACCTTTTATTCAAGGTTGTCGTTCCCCCTTTTTGCGAAAGTATTTATTCTCTTTGTAACCCGACTATAGATTTGATCGTTCAAATTCATTCGGTTTTTTCGCCTGCACGGAGTTTGTTAGATAATCTGCTCGCGAGAGTTATGTGCATGACAGATACTTTATTGTTACGCAAAAAAATTCTTGAGGGAGGTTAATACCTATGGGGGGGAATGGGCTAGGCGTAATAGAGGCGCAGTCGCATCACGTTCCAAGAGTTTGCAACGTGATTCCCGGAGCTATCCTTCAGTCGATAAGCGCCTAGTGCGACTTCCCGATCCACTATGTAGGGCCCTTCCCAGCCGGGATCTAACTTTCCTCCTTCTGTCTTTCTTAGGACAAGATCTCCCTTCACGAAGCCTCTTATCTTGACATTCTTGTTGTAATACTTCGCGACACTAGCTTTGTGCGTGGCTGCTCTGATTACTGCCATTTGTTGTGCCTCTTCGCGAAGCTGGAGCTCCATTCTCATTTTCTCATCGTTAGTGTCCTTGTCATAATGAAGGATTCTCTCGTTTGGAAACAAAAATTCCACAGGAACCACAACCTCAACACCATACGCGAGGGCAAAAGGGCTTTCCCCCGTTGCTTTCTTGACAGTTGTGCGGTTGGCCCAGAGGGTAAGAGGGAGAACTTCGGCCCATCTTCCCTTGGCGCCCTCCAGCCTTTTCTTGAGGTCCATTACGATGCTTTTTTTTGACAACTTCAACTTGGCCATTACAATGTGGGTGCGCGACAGAGGCGATTTTCAGTTGAACGCCCATGTCGTCACACCACTTCAGTAGCTGGGGAGAATTGAATTGAGGGCCTCTATCTGTGACAATCTCATGAGGAAGACCGTAGCGACAGATGATGTTTTTCCATAAGAACTTCTTCACTACTGGTACCGTCGTGGACGCGAGTGCCTCGGCCTCAACCCATTTAGTGAAATAGTCAACAACCACAATGATATACTCGAGTTTCCCAGGAGCCTTTGGCTTGAATGGACCGAGAAGATCCAAGCCCCACATCGCGAACGGGATGGGGCTGCTCATGATTTGAAGTTCCACACCAGGTTGATGAGAGGCGGGGGCAAAATATTGGCAAGCTCGCGATATGTCTTGCGCGTCTTGTTTCATTGTGGGCCAGAAATGTCCTTGGCACAGTGCTTTATAAGCCAAAGATCTCCACCCTGCATGGGTTCCACATAGCCCCGCGTGCAGCTCTTCAAAAAAGGACTTCACCTCATAGTGAGCCATGTATTTCAATTCGCTGGGGCCTCCTCCTCTCTTGTATAGTTCTCCCCTATTGATGTAAAAAGGCGCATCCTTTCTTTTCAACTGGATAAGTTCTTTGGGATTAGAAGGTCCGCGGCCATTTTTCAGATAATCAATGATTGGGCGGCGCCAATCTTCACTGGTACTACTAATTTCCATCATTTCAATTTCGCGGCTGATTGCGCTCTCCTCTTTGACAAGGAAAAAATACTTTGGCGGTGCCTCTTTGGATACAATGAAACCTGATCTCTTTTCGCGTTCCTCTTTAGGACCCTGCCAACTGGCACCTACTTTCGCGAGCTCATCAGCTTTTTTGTTCTCTTCTCTTGAGATGGCCTGAATTTCAAAATGCCTGAACAAAGAAATCAACGTCGCGACTCTCGCGTGATATTTTGGCAAATTCCCAGTTCTAGCTTCGTAGATTCCCTGGACTTGGTTTACTACAATCTCCGAATCACTCCGGCATGACAACACAGAGATAGAGGTGTCAATGGCTAATTCCAGGCCAGCAATCAAAGCTTCATACTCAGCCTCGTTGTTGGTGGGTTTGAACTTGAGAGCGATGGCGTGACTTATCTCGTCACCCGTAGGCGAGGTAAGTACCACTCCAGCCCCGCATCCTTCATCGTTCACAGCACCATCGACATGCATGACCCACATCAGCTCCTAGCCATACAGATTTTGGCTTTCGACATCCCTGAAACTTGTCTCAACAATGAAATCGGCAAGTGCCTGAGCCCTGATCGCGGGTCTAGGCCGATACACGACATCAAATTCTGACATTTCTATAACCCACTTCGCGAGCCTTCCTGCTACTGTCGGCTTTGTCATAAACCCATGGAGTGGTAAGTCTGTCAAGGTCTTGATTAGATGTGCATGAAAATAAGGCCTGAGCTTTCGAGCGGCCGTTATCAATGCGAGTACAGATTTCTCTACTGGGGAATACCTGGTCTCAGCTGGCAATAATGCGCGACTGGCAAAATAGACAAGCTTCTCTTGCTCGCGAACGAGAACTGCACTCACGGCTCTTGAACTCGCCGCGAGATGTAACTGAAGAGTCTCACATGGAATTGGTGAAGCTAGGATCGGGAGCCTTGACAAGTGCTCTTTGAGGCTCACAAAAGCTTGGTCGCATTCCGTAGTCCACTCGAAGTTTTTCGGCTTCCTCAGAATTTCAAAAAACGGAAGGTTGCGTTCAACCAACTTAGCACAAAATCTTCCCAAATAATTAACCTTGCCCACGAATCTTTGGACCTCATGTGCCGACTTAGGCGGTTGTAGATCCAACACTGCTTTGACTTTATCTGGATTGACTTCTACACCCCGCGCACTGATCATGAAGCCTAGAAACTTTCCTTCTGTTACCCCAAAAACACACTTATCCGGATTCAAACTCATTCCGTACTTCCTCAGAGTCGCGAATACTTCAGCAAGATCGCGAGCATGGTCGCATTGTCTCCTACTCTTAACAACGATGTCGTCGACATACGCCTCGACCGTGTCTCCGATCTGGCCACTGAAAATTCGATCAACGAGCCTTTGGAACGTAGCTCCCGCGTTCTTGAGACCGAAAGGCATAACCTTGTAGCAGAAAGTTCCCTTATCTGTTATGAATGATGTGTGCTCTGAGTCTAGAGGGTTCATCATTACTTGATTGTAGCCTGAGTACGCATCAAGGAAACTCAACGCCTCGTGCCCCGCGGTTGAGTCTACCAACTGGTCGATGGAAGGCAGAGGATAACTTTCCTTTGGACATGCCTGGTTGAGCCCGGTAAAGTCTACACACATGCGCCACTTCCCCGTGCCTTTTGGATTTTTCTCAACCATCACAATATTCGAGAGCCATGTTGGATATTGCACTAGCCTCACGAATCCTGCTTTCAAGAGCTTCGTGAGTTCTACAGCCGCGGCCGCGTTCTTTGGTCCTGCCTGCTTCCTTTTCTCTGCCTCTTCGGGATCATTTCATTGCTAATATTCAGCGAGTGAGTGATGACGGAGGGTGGAATTCCTTTCAAGTCCTTAGGCGACCATGCAAAAACATCTCGCGATTCTGATAATAGCTTTTCAACTTCTCCCATTACCATGGGATCCAAGTTTCCTCCAGCGAACAACTTTTCCTCTTTATTGCCAAAAGGAGTAATTTCTTGGGTTTCAAAACCAGTGAACTTTGCCTTGTTTACTTCTTCCTCGGGCCCTTGAGGCCTTGGGGGCTCGCGGACATCTAACTCTGCCTCTTCTTCAATGTTAGGCATTCTCGGGACAAAGAGTTGATTCGCGAGCAAAGGTGTGTCATCTCCTTTTTCAGATCTAATGTAGCATGAGATGCTCTCATTCTCTACTCCGGTTGCAACCCCTGTGCCTGACTGTGTGGGAAACTTTAGACAGAAATGACTCATTGACACCACCGCGTCGAATTTGCACAATGTTCCCCTTCCAATAATCGCGTTGTACGATGAGGTCGTTGGGATGATAACAAAGTCAATCTTTTCGGACCTTCGCGGCCCTGTTTCATCACCCATCACAACATCAAGTGTCACGACGCCCAAAGTTGTTATTCTTTCCCCCGCGAACCCCACTAAAGTGGTCCGGGTGGGTCTTTTCAGACTAGGATCAACTCCCAGTTTTTCAAAAGCGTCCAGGCATAGTATATCGGCGGAGCTTCCCGTGTCAACCAGTATGCGACTTACCAACTTTGTTCCTATCTGGAGATGTATGACCAGCGGATCGCCCGAAGAAACTGCCCACTCATTAATTTCTTCATTGGAGAACACGAGTTGATAAGGCTTTCTGGGTGGTGGAGTCGCGATGCTCATTACTGGAAGACCGCGAGGCAAAGGAGCATTATTCATCTTTCTCTGCTCGCGTCTGTTAGGGGGGATGGGGACATGTTTCCCTGCTATCGTTCCCACATGGCCATCTGGTCTTGGAAAGTTTTGTTGTTGATTACCCTGGGGGAGGTTAGGATCAACCGCGACTTGTTGATTGCGACCCCTTCCTCTGCCACCATTATTGTATCCTCCCCTGTATTGACCTCGTCCAGGGTTTCTCCCACCTCTACCTTGCTGATTACCTCCGCCTCTCTGGTTCATGAGAACGGCTCTTTGTTCGGGTTCATTGTTCATTCTGGGGCCATTTCGGCACTCTTCTGTATTGTGAGTTGTGGAATTATGGTTTGCACACCACATCCCATCGCGACCACGGCCCCGACCGCCATTGCCACGGCCGCGACCCCTATTGTTGCCATTATCATCTCTTTGATTCATTAGATTTTGAGCCTGAAATTGATTCTGATCCTGGTTCTGACCATAATCCTGATATTGTCCCTGATTCTGATGCTGAGTAGTCAGACCTGGAGCTCGCGAGCTGTTCTGACCCTGATTCTGATCATACTGTTGTCTCTTATTTCCCCAGCCTTGGTTGCCTTTCTTAGAACCGTGATTCTGATTCTGATTCTGTTTGCTCTGACTCCCTCCCGAAGAGGGACCGCCTGAGTGAGTTTCAACCTGAATCTCAACATACCCCCTTTCGAGCATGGCCCGGTAGGATTGCTCTTGCTTTCTGTATAAGTGCTTCTTGAACTCACTTCCATCCAGCAAACCATCGAGGAATGCGACTCTCGTAGTTTTGTCATCGAAATTATCGGCCTCTAGCACCATTCCTAAGAACCTTTTCATGTACTCTTCCAAAGTTTCCCCGACTTTCTGTTTCACTCCTACCACCTCTTGCATTGTGATCTTTCTTTTCTTTGACGAGCCAAAATGCAATAGAAAACCTCTCTCAATGTCCGCGAAGCATGTGATACTCCCGACAGGTTGATTCAAAATCCAGGTCATTGCCGTATCGGCCAACGTCCCCGGGAAGCCCTTACACATAGTGGCCTCGTCGAGCCCTCTCGCGATCATTGCATACTTGTAACGGGAGAGGTGTTCTTTGGGGTCTCCCTTACCTGTGTACTCTTTGATGGTCGGGAACCTAAAATCCGGCAGTGGGGGCGCCCGAATTATGTGCTCCGCGAACGCTGTTGGTCCAAACATAGATGAAAAATTGAGAGGAGGGTTGGTAGGATACACCTGATTTTGATAGTCGTCGCGAGAATAGTAGGGCACTCCATGATGATTGCGCGGAGTACGCTGCTCATTCAGGGGATAATATGCTTGGTCCCTCTCATCATAGCGTCCACCATGCTGAGAATAATAGTGGTCCTGGTGGCTCGAGGGAGCCTGATTAAGATCAAGCCTCCTTGTCCAATTTCTCTCGCGACGTTTCTACCCCTTGGCACTCTAGAGACAGAAACTCTGTCATCTGGGGCGACTTCGGCGCCTTGCTCTTCTGATGAGCTTCTTGATTGTCGCGGTTACCTCGCGTCTCGCGGGGCTCCACCCTTTGATTAGCAACATTCTGGTTCCCCGGTGCCCCTTGAAGTCCCATCCAAGTATTGAAGAGCGCAGCGTGCTCTCGTGGAATAGTGATAAGGTCGCGAGTGTCCTCCTCATCCACGCGAGGAAGAGGTGGATTAGGGGCATTCTGAGTGAGAGGGTCTGTTTGCAATAGAGTGTTGTTCACTGTGCCGCTTCTTTCTGTCTCATCCATTGTACTGAACTTCACAATCTGATTCCCAAGGTTTCAAAAAGAACTAGTTGCGCGAGGAGGTCTCCACGGTCGGCGCCAGTGTTGGAGCCCGGGTGTTCGCGACTTCGCAATCAACACCTCGGGAGGTCTGACCAACAAATAATCTTCAAATACTGGAGACCTCCTTCACGCCAACTGGAACAACAACTTGGATTCCATCTTCTTTTGGATCAAAACTTGTCTTCTTGCACTGTTCTTCGTGTTCTTGAGCTCCAAAGTACATGCGCAACCAAACCGGAAGGATGAACCCCCAGATTTGGCTCTCCGACGCCCAAGTCAATACTGATCACGACCAAATAAGAGTAACGAGCTCAATAACACCAAATAATAACCAAAGAGAAGGGAGTAGCGATCAAAATACACTTTTAAACCATGAAACCTCACGAACCAAACCAATGGAACAATAAACTGATGGATCTCAACCAAATGCAACAATCTTCATATCAAAAGTACGAATACAGTACCGAGAGTCATAATCCAAGTACCGATCATCCGATTCTCTATGAACAGAGATGAATCAGGAGGAAGAAGACGATTCCGAGAGGAAAGCTTCGTCTCCTAAGTGTTTCTCTCTTGCTCAAGGGGTAAAATGCCTCAGATGCCAAAAGATGCTTTTCTCTCTCCTTTCTGTTACGCTTTATATCCAGGTCGCGGGCCCCACTATATCCGATCTCGCTCTCCTGGCTTATTGGGCTTTGCTTATTGGGCCTTATTCTTCCGAGTCTCTTAACGGTGTTTGAGCCTTTGTTATGCTATGGGCCGTCGCAAGCCTGTTTGGCTCACGACCTGAGAACCAGGTCCAACAGTTCCTCTGGATTCGACATCTTCTCGGCTTAAGCAAAGAAAATTTCAAGCTTAAACAAGCATTCTATCCTTCGAATTCAAGCATAAACAAACAATCTATTCATGCTAAGTCTAGGGTTTGGACTAGATCTAGTAGTCTAACCTTTGAATTCAGCACCGAGCAAAATTGGTCACTGTCTTGAATATGAATCAAGGTAAGGAACGAAGGAAAAATCGGAAGAGCGACATCGAAATCGTCATAGAAGTGCACGTCATCGGCCTCTAGGTGTGAGAGAGGGTTCGACAGAGGTGATTGAGAATCGTTCGTCTCCTATGGCTTCATAGATGGCGAGGTCGAGTTCTCCGATGGCGAGGTCGAGTTCTCCGATGGCGAGGTCGAGTTCCCATAGCGAGATCGAGCTTGCTCATTCCAAAATCGCAAATCGCAAGGAGCTAGGAGGGAGGGAGACGAAGCTTTAAAATGAGAATGGCGAGATGACTAAAATGCCCCTCTGTGTTTTATTGTACAGTAAAAATCTGAAATACGAGAGCCGTCCGATTAAACGAGATGAACGCTCAGATCTTTGTCCTCATGTTCTCACGGGATGGGCTGTCCTCATATGATCCCATCTCTTAATGTATATACTAGTGTTTGTCCCGTACAACGTACGGGTAATAATACAATCTATTAATCAATAAAAAAATTACAATTTAGAGGTTCCCCTATCTATATAGATGATGTCCCATACAATGCACTTGAAATGTTAATAGAATAATTTTCATAAGAAATATGATAGCCGAAATGAAATATAGGAGGAAGAGCGATGATCCAATTAAGGCTTGATTAAACATCGATGAAAACAAATTCATTCAAAATCATTCACATATAGAAATAAATTTAATTACAAATCCGAACATATGAAATTAGGAGATAAAAGTTGTAGAGCTTGAAGAAAATTCAATCAAACGATAAATAATGAACATGCATATCTTTCGTTGAAGAGATGACCATGGACAATAGTAGTATAGAGAGTGGTGTAACCGAGTCCATAACACATAGTAAACAAAGTGTTAAGATAAATATGCCCTTTTTAGTGTAAGCCTCAACATCAAGCTAAAATTTAGAGTTTGTGAAATATTGATTTTACCAAATAGAGCTTTTGTAAATTTGGAGTTAGTGGAATAGTGGGATGTTAGAGTGGGGTAGTGGTTAAAAAAATTTACTCAATTTATTTTAAAAGGGGGAATAATACAAGAAAAATACACATGTCTCTACTCAAATTTTGCCAAGTGGCGCAAATTTTTGTGAAGACAGGGCTTAAGCTTTAATATTGTATATATTAGATATATAGATTATGGTTTAATAGGAAGCTCTATTGAAGTTACATATTACGACTTCAGAGAAATAGAAATTATTGACAATCTGCCATCATCTATATGGATACGAAAACCTCTAAATTATGAATACTTTTATTGATTAATAAATTGTATCATTACCCGTACGTCGTACGGGACAAACACTAGTTTTATATATTAAAAGTTGAGACTTTTAGAGCCTCTAGAGTGATTTTAGGTTAGGTTGTTAAGCTATTTTTTATTTTTATCTTTAATTAAAAATATATTGAATAATTAACTTAACAAATAAATCTTATAAAACAATCACTTCATTCAATATAAAAACAATACAAATTATCCAATCCTATTAAGAATAAATTTTAAATTTAATTATAATATATATAATGAGATATTTATATATATAATTAAATTAATTATGGAAAAGTGTCGGGTGAGAATAATTTTTAAAATACGAACGTGAGAATGATGCACATTATTAGTAAATTGGTGCACATTTAGTACTAATTTGGTGCACATTCATTAACAAACTTAAAAACATCCAAAATTTGAAAAACATTCATTTTTTAATGAGCATTTATTTAGAAATTGAAGAAAAGGTAAAAATTGAATATCTACATCACTTTTTCAAAGAATGTGCATCAAAAAAATTGATGCACATTTAAGTATATTTTGATGCACATTTAAGTATATTTTGGTGCACATTAGTCACAAACAAAAAGTTAAATTTATTTCGCTTATTTGATGAGAGATAAACTTAATTTTTAGACAAACTTGACTTAAACCGTATGAATTATTACGACGAACAATCTGAAATACCCGTACATGACACGGGTCACTACACTAGTAGTTATTGCTTCAAGGTTTTTCTAAGGATAACTAAACAGGAAGGAATTACCTTGAGATAGATCTGGTTAAAGTGGGGCTTGCGCTGGATAAGAGCAGGGTCAAATTCAAAATTCCATTCATCTATCAAAACCGGGTTAATTTCGTTGTCCAAATCGTCTCATGAGCATGAGGGTTGGTCGGGTGACCCCAGGACAAATCAAATTTCTGATGGGCAACTACAAAGCATACTTATCAAATCAATTTTGTAAACTGTTTTTTGTATACATGTAATAATGTAATGAAAAAAAATCGATTTGTACCTTAATGAAGTAAACTTCTTCAATGATACTTACTAATGAAATGAGAGAGATTTGTACCTTGATTTTCTTGAAGCTCAAGTGGTAATTAGAGGTCGTGTTGATAATGTATATGACAAAACCACTTAATCAAGATAAAATGACACTTAAACAAAGAGATAATAAGAACTTTAGAGATGCATTTCTTGCTCTTTTGTTGTGTATGAATTACAATGATTAATACCTTTATTTACGGGCCAAGAGAAGCCAACAACATTTGACTAATTACATTAACTTTAAGTGTGAAAAAAAGTGAAGAAGGTGAATAATTCATGATATTATTTACCCTTACTAATAACCTTCACTTGTTAAACTTATGCAACTCTTATATTAAATGTCATGTGATAAATATTGTCTTCTAAAAATAATTAAACTTTTGATTAGTTCATAATAATAACTAGTTTGTATAAAAATAATAATTTTCAAATATATGAGAAAATATAATTTAATAATCAGCTTAACATGTTTTTATCAATATGATTGGGATGGAGGTACAATATTCCGCTTCCTTAAAAATTGGTTTTACTAGTTGTGATCCAACATCATACAATTGTTTGATTGAGAACAGTATTTTTAAGGCTCAAGATGTGATTAAAAATTGATTACACTAGTTTTAAGGCTTAAGTTGTGATCTCTCATGATATACAGAATTAATCGCAACATGCAATTAATAAACTCGATTGTAAGCGAAAAGTGATACACAGGCTGAAACAGAAAGAGGGATCTTCAATCGCAATTCCGCAAACCTAAACCGAGAGCTGCTTCATCAATGGCGAATCAGAAGACATACAGCAGGAGGAAGGAGGAGAAGTGTCAGATTTCGAATCAAATTGATCGTATCCCAAAGTGTGTGCAGCAGCCAAGAACTAGAAGCCCTGGCTGCCCTAAACGCCGCACCGATTTCTCTCTTTTCTTCTGTTCTCAGTTGTTTCCGCCCTCTTCTTCCAATCGAGGTCTATAAATTCTTGCTTATTATAGCTGTGAATTGTTACCATAGTCAGTACATTGGCTGTTTTTTGTCTGATCCTTGACAAGAAATCATGTTTTAAAGGTGTATCATCAAGATTAGGGCAAATAGTTGGTTGGATTCTTCTTGTTTCATTTGATAAGATGTTGTTGCAAAGCCAGTCTTGCAGTTTATTAGAGTGCACATTGGAATGTCTTGCTTATTATAGCTGTAACTTGCTACCATAATCAGCACATTGGCTGTTTTTTATCTGATTCTGTGCATTCTATACAAACTGTTGATTTTTCCTTACAAATTATTGATAATTTGACAAGAAATCATGTTTTAAAGGTATATAATCAAGATTAGGGAAGTAGTTTGTAGGATTCTTTTTGTTTCATTGATTAGTTGTTGTTACAAAGCCAGTCTTGCAGTTAATTAGAGCTTGCATTGGAATTTTATGGCTTGAATTGTAGTAATGTCTCTTCATTCTCTGTCATCATGGTAATCCGTTTGGAGGAAGTTTAGGAGCTAGTAAACAATTGACAGTTTTTGCTGGTTTATGTTTGTAGGATCTCATACATTCTTGCTTATTATAGCTGTAACTTTGTACCATAATCAGCACATTGGCTGTTTTTTATCTGATCTTGTGCACGCTATACTAAGTGTTGAGTTTTTTCTTACCAATTACTGATAATTTGACAATAAATCATGTTTTAAAGGTATATCATCAAGATTAGGGCAATAGTTGGTAGGATTCTTCTTGTTTCATTTGATAAGATGTTGTTGCAAAGCCAGTCTTGCAGTTAATCAGAGTCTGAATTTTTAATGTCATGGCTTGAATTGTAGCAATGTTTTTGTGAATGTGTTGGTCAGTGGCTAATCTTTTTGGAGGAGATTTAGGAGCTAGTAAATTTCAGGTTGATATGTTTGAAGTTTGAACTATTATCAAGTTAGTCTATTTAGATATCTTAACCTAGAACCTGTATAATTCATATGTGAAAACTGATGTTGGGGGTATGTGATCTGACTATCTGAGATAATCCTTAGATAATATATCCTGGAATTTTCTCATCTTTTGAGTTGTGAAGGATTCAAAGCTAACAGCTTCTGTGATGATCAATGCCAGATGCTTCACCCGAGTCCCACAGTAGCAAAGACGGGCTTACAGTATCCAAAAACGGAAAGGAAATTCCCGGCATTCGTCTCATCTTGTGCTGCCAATCTCAGCACGAAGGAGAAAGGTTATCACCAGAGTATTCTGAACTTCGGAGCAAAGAAGCCGACTCTTCCAGGTCAGTTTCATCGGATGCAGCTTGCATTTCTTTGCCTTTATTGTACCTGTTGACTGGTGTTAAATCATTCTATATGTTGAAACTATTCTTTACCTGTATTACCAGAGCACTAGACAACACTGTTTTGCATTCAGCTGAGTGAGATACCGTGATTGATATTTTGGTGATGATTTCCATAGTTTAGTTTTAAGTTTAAACTTGATAATGTCATTGAGCACCATTAAAGAAATCGTTTTGCTTGTTTTACTGTTAATCCTTTGGCGTTGTGTTATACTACCTACAAACTTATTTATAGGTTTATGAGGATGACACATGGTTTATTAAGTCTGAGCTAATCTCAATTGTTATGATGATGTAATGATAATAATGAAACCTCTTAGCAATTAGCACCTCAAAATAAATAAACAAATAAAAGAGTTCAGTGATTTGAGTTGAGCTCTCTTGGATCTTAGAAAGTTTACATCTTTCTTTGGCGTATGTCACATAATTTACATCTACACCTCTTTCTATAAATGTCTCTGTATGCAACGAATTTTTAAGAGCCAAAGTGATATAATGGTCATTTGTTTGAAGGGATGTTCATATACTGCTTCTCTCTGTTGTGTATGCCTCTCCCAGTCAGCTACTAAGTTCTTTCTTCTCTTTTTCTGCTCCAGTGATGAGAGGAGAATGGAGTCAACATCTGATAAATTACATCACAGTGGATCCAAAGACATCTGTCAGACTTCAGTGAGTACTCTGAGGAATTCAAATAATTGTCCATCATCACCCTAATATGAAATCTGGCTAACCGCATTTTAATCTGAGTTTCAAATTTATCTTCAGCCTGTAGGGGAAAGATTGACTTGTTCTGATTTAGAAAATGCCAGCATCAATGGACATGAAAGACCATGCCAGCCTCTTGGTTTACTCTCTTACTCCTAATCATGTTCTTGAATGTTATACTCCATAGATAAACATAAAAGTTGCTGAAAACAATGAGGATTTTTTTGGGTACAGATAAACTGAAGCCAACGAGTTCTAGTAAAGAAGAGGGAGACATCCTCAATGGAGGAAGAGGAAAGAGGAAAAAGAAGCCAAAAGTTCACTTTGATGTAAGTACCTTAAAAATTTAAAATATTGTTAATACATTGTTCATTATGATGAATATAATACTGAAAATTTGTTTATTTTTGTGCTAAGGAAATAATGAATCCAGAGGAATCCGTTAAGAAGGCACGAAGGCTCAAGATCATGCGTTACCTTGGCCTTGCACCTCCAGCAGGTTCACCTTTTATATCACCTCATTAATAATAACCAACTACAGTCATAGTTTCATTTTTCGTTCTCGGGGTAATCTTCACGATCTCATTTAACTTAGTGTATTTGTCGTCATATACGTTTTTGTAAAGAACTATCAGATTCATATAGTGGAATAACACCAATGTTTAGTGATTCTCTGTCCTGTTCAACCATCCAGAAGTTTTGATAATACATTAATACCAATCTAGAAGTTGTGTACATTCAAAAATTGAATGTTTGAACAAGCAAGAATGATAAGAGGCAGCCAAGAACACTTTGACAAGAAAAATAAAGGCAGAAGAAAGAATATGTATAATGTACTAAAGAACAAGCAATTGAGATCCAACTCATACAAAGCATTGTTGGAAAAACAGGGAACAATCACAAATGGTAATTCTGGCCAAGTGTTGCTTGTTTTCTATCTTATTGACTTTGTATCTGCAACTCTTAACTAGTTGGAATTTTCCAATAATTTCTATCTACTGTTGATCAACCTTTACTTTTGTGGATCATTACATTGGATATGAGTATATGACTCATAGTCAGTGTTTTCATATCATAAAACCTAAAGAAAAATACACAATTATCTTGAATTGTAAGATTGAATCATCTTGTATTATATAAAATATCTCAAAGAGTATTATTTTGATCGATCGGAATCGCTCTATTTTCCACAGCATCACCACGTAAATATCGTAATGAAAATATTTAAGCTACTATGTTTAGCTCGGTTCCGATGAAGATGATGACTTAGGAACGAGGACGGTGCACACATCTGTTATAACTCATGCATACTATATATATATATATATATATATATATATATATATATATATGAGTTACAACGTGGATGAAGATGATGACTCAAATAAGAAACGAGGACGATACACACATCCGTCGTAACTCATGCATACTCCCTCCGTTAAAAAATATTTGTCCCTTGAGCAATTTTAGGGAGAATTTATTGATCAAAATTTTAGACAAGTATACCCTTCATAGTTTAAGTAATGACATAGAGAATAAAGGAAAGAATAGTGAGAGAATAAATGAAAAAATCAATAACAGTAGGGTAAATTTGAAAAAAAGAGTGTAAAATTATGTTAAAAGACAAGTAATTTTTAACAAATGATTTGGACTCCAGGGACAAATAATTATTAACGGAGGGAGTACTATATATATGTATCAGTTGAACGTGTACAACACCAAAACTGTATACATGAGTTACGACCTGTGTATAGGAGTTATAACTTATCTTATTTAAGTTTTCATGTTCACGACTATTTTGACAAATGTGACATGTAAATAAGAATAATGAAAATATTTGAATGTGATATATCAAGATTATCCTACTTCACATCTTGAAAGTCTAACAATACTATAAAGTATAATTATTTTTCTCATTTTTTAATGACGATGTCATATATCCTCAATTTTCTTTCCTAAAAAACCGAAAAAAAGATAACAGATGATGACGTGGATTCGCGAAAAAGCGCCAGAAACCCATGATATCGAAGATTGAAGAGGACCTTTAGCTGGAAGCTCAAAACACATGCATAAAATTCCCCTATAAACTACAGTACAATAAAAAAAAAAAAATTTTACATTCATATTTTATATAGCCTGTCAAAATAAAAATTTCGTTATTATATAAATCTTCCACTACCTTCCGATTCACTCTCCTCGTAGATCTTCTTCCCCAACAAACATGGCTTCTTCCAGCTCCGGAAGCTCGATTCCGGCTCCAGGTAAACCTCAATTTCCACCTCACATAATCTCCAATCGCCGATTTCTCTAATCGGATTCGTCTCTATTGCAGAAGCGGTGCAGGTTCTGGTGTCGTTACTCTCCGATGAATCCCCAACCGTCAGGGAAGCTTCCATTGCTTCTCTCAAGGAAATCGCTGCTTTGTGAGTAATCAATTCGCTTCTCTATCCGTATTTCCTTATTTTGTAACGCGGAATTAGGTCGGTGAAACGCTGCGATGTTAATTGTGCAGGAATCCGCTTCTGGTTCTTGATTGCTGCTCGGCTGTGTCCCGTGGTGGTCGTCGGGTGATGATGCTTTGCTTATTACTCCCTCCATTTCAAAATAGTTGTCATTGTAGAGTTGGAAATGATTAAATGTGTTTTGATATAGAAACAAATTTAGAGAGTAATTTTCAGGATTTTCAAGTGATGGCTTTTGCTGTTGGAGTTTGATTCTGTATTGTTATCTGTTTGTAGAGGTTTGGTAATATAGCATTGCTGTTTCAAGTGATGGCTTTTGCTGTTGGTGCATTAAACAAAGAAGATGTTGATCCTGCTTTCATGGCTAAACTTGGCAAGACCGCCACTGCTGAAATGATATCATCCAAGGTAGTGTATATAGTTCAATGTACATTTCTAGGACGCTGCAGTTTAGAATGGAATGTTGATTCCCTTTTTGAATGATAGGACCTTAATACTGACTGGCAAAAGGCTGCTGCTGAATTACTTGTTGCAATAGGATCACATTTACCTGATCTGGTAAGTATATTTCCTCTGGTCATATGGAGTAAACTTATGTTTGCTGTTATTTAAATGTTTTAAAATTTTATAAAAAGATTAATTCAGCTTTGGTGTACCATCCTCTAAAGTCGGAAACACGTATGCACAGAAAATACATTTTATGATGTCATAATACATTTTTGAATTTCCGGCTTCTCTAAATATGGTAGATGATGGAGGAGATATTTCTGTATATGTCTGCATCAAGTTCATCCTTACCAGCTATGGTCCAACTACTTGCAAGATTTGCTTCCGCTGATCGTGAGTTAGTGTACTTCGGTTATTTTACTGCTATATTTTAACTACTTTTTTTTCTTTTTCTTTTGCATCTCATGATGTTGTGCTTCAATTAAAGTGCTTATGTTTTGGTCTCAAGCTTTGCAGCTCACTCCTAGACTTAAAGCTATACTTTCACGAGTATTACCAATTATTGGGAATGTCAGAGATGTACACAGACCAGTATTTGCTAATGGTATGGTTAAATATAATCACGGAAGGCATTTATTTTCTGTTCTTTTTGCGTGAAAGACATTCGGCATCAATTCGCTTGACCACCATCCTTGTTTTGTATATCTACTTACTTGTATCCAACTGTGTAATGACTGCTTAATTTACTATACAAAATTTCAGGTACTTCTTTTATTGATTTTATCATTATTACTTCATGAAAATCTCCTGCAGTGTGTTTCGAGAAGTTTGCATTTCTTATATTTTGCAGATGGAGATTTTCTGAAGTCAATGCAGTCTGTCTTTCCACATAGACATGCCTCAAATTGAATCTGTCACAAGATTTAGAGTTTAGGAATTTGCCTTCGTTAAAATTTGGCTAATAATAAGTCAACAACATCTCTGTATTAAAAGCTCTTGCATCTGAGTCACCTATTAGGTTTCTGAAGCCGCTGAAGAATGTAATGAAAGGAATTTGTGTTCAGCAAGTTGACTAAGAGATTTGTTCTTGGGCTACTTTGTGAATGCGATAGAATTATTGCACAAGTAATTCTGATCCACGGATAGTAGTAGGAAGCATATGTTCCTTTTCCTAGACCGTGTTTCTCAAAACCAAAAAAAAGAACAGTTTGATCAATTATGATTGAAAGATTGAAGTATTGGTTTACTGTAATTTATAAGCTCATTTATTATAATCTTGTTTTTGTCCTTTATTCCTGCCCTTTTGTCTCTCATACAAAAATGTGGTGCTGGTTTTTTATTGTTCAATGTCTTTTCTTGATCCCAGCTTTCAAGTGCTGGTGCCAGGCTATTTGGCAATATGAAATGGAGTTACCCTCACATTCTGGATTAGATGGAGATGTCATGTGAGATCATCGTTGGCTATATACTTATGACATACTACCATTTTCGGGCTATTCATGCTTACTAACCAAAACTTAGTGTTAAAATTTCACCATCCATATGTTTCATTTCTATCACTATATCACCACAAGTAATAATGTTCGCGAACATCCATCCTAATTCCTAATAATACTTCTTGTAATGTTGTTTGAAAAGTGCTTTTTTTAGTGCAGGTCATTTCTGAATTCTGCCTTTGAGCTTCTTTTGAGAGTTTGGACAGCTTCAAGGGATTTGAAGGTTTGTTAATGTTAATTTGACTAAAAACTTGTAACTCAAATAATGATCTATTTTTTATTGTACTTGTTTGAGCGAAGATCTTTTACCTATTACTAAAGAGACCACTAGATACTTCGATTTTCTTTGGGGGTGGGGGGTGGGGTTGCAGTTTGCTGAACCTCCAACACAAATAAACACAGAGAAACCATATGCATTGATCAACGAAGAGAACAAAAATCATGATTATCTACTCTTAAGCAACGGCATCAATTTTTGACCTTGTGGGACTTATTATCTTTTTTTTTTTTTTCCAATATTGACTATGAATTGTTTCTTAATAGGTGAGAATATCCACGGTTGAAGCACTTGGTCAGATGGTTGGCCTAATAACCCGTGAACAGCTTAAGGCAGCTTTACCTAGACTTGTCCCAACTATATTGGAATTGTAAGAAACATATCTTTTTGTAGTACTAATGGATAGTTATTGTACCATTTTTCTTTTCAGTTTCTTGAATGTCTATTTTCCCAGTGAATACATAATTTTGCAGCCTGTTTTCCATAAATTGGAAGTAGGAATTATAGATCTCTTTTCATGCTCATGTGCAACAATAGTCTCAAGCGGAATCTGTATAGCAATTTTTGTTTCTGTTTACACTTGACATGTAGAATAGATAAATAGTTAGATGATAATACACTGCAAGTGTGAATTTAGGCTATAGCATTAGTATTGTGGGATCTCACAAGCAAACATTTTTCAATGATTGTCTACTTTATGTTGTTTGGTGTCTAAAACTGAGCCTCAATTTCTGATGCCGGGTACTCTTCTGACTGTTTCCAAGTCTATTACTTACCTCTGAGCTTTAATATAGTGGTCTTGATGTGTTATCCTAAATGTGTCAGAGGAAACCTTCTACTTCTAACCTCATTTGCATATTCCTATCTTTTGATAAATGTTATTGAATTATAGCTATTTGATATTACAACCTATGCTTAAATGTAGTGATAATGTAAGGTATTCAATTTGGTCCACATGCCTAGTTATGGTAGTGGTTTCTTTAGGAATGGAAATAGGGCAGGGATTTCCTTCTATAAAGACAGAGATTAGAATTTAACGGGGATGAGGATGGAGCCAACAGTTTGTCGCGTCCTTGGCAGGGATTCTTGGGGGATACCCAACAATAACCTCTCATTAAATTCAAGTTCCTCCAACAATAACCTCTCATTAAATTCAAGTTCCTCCAACAATAACCTCTTCCATTTTCCAATGGAACCAAAGATTCACTATTCTTTGGCTTCGGAATTATATGGAATAAAGCAAAATGACTCATTTAACTGTCTATGCTTCCTATTCTGTGAAGTAGTAGTCAGACTATGCAACTTTTGACACAATCTTGGTCATATCGGTTACTTCCTCCCAACCTGTTGGGGTAAGGAAATACCAATCCCGACCACCCCATACCCCGTTTTTCGGGATAAATGGGGATTGATGTTGTTGTTGTTAAATCAGGTTAAAAAGGCACTTTTTCACTGTATACTCCGACATAAGGTTTTGAACTACTTGTGTTTTTCTTCTCAAGCTGGATTTTACAGAATATATTTTGTTATGAGTGTATATATAATATTGAATTTAATTTTGGTTTATGCTTTATAGTTTATACATGTGACTCAAGTTACGTGGATTGTTACTATTAAAATGAGGGAACTTACGTGACAGAAATGAGATTTTTAACGTCATGGGGACTCTTTGATGTGACAGGACTTAAGCTAGTATTACATAATTCACTCTGAAGGAAAGACATAACAGCTCTATTCAAGTCGATTGGCCAAGAACTGAAACTGAACTGTCTAATGTAGTTCTGTTATGGCTGTTCACATAAAATGACCTTTTCCACCTTGTATGGTAGAAATGTATTAGCAATCAGGATCACATTAAAGATGAGGATTTGGTATTAGCCTAACAATTCTCAGATGCTATTTTTTTATAAAAATATATTCATCAAACTAAACAAGTACGACCTCTGAGGATCCAGAATATGACTGTCAACCCTGTTTTTTTCCCTTCCTTTATCGTAGGTACAAGAAAGATCCAAATATTGCCCTTGTTGCTACATGTAGTCTCCACAATCTCCTTAATGCCTCATTGATGTCAGAAAGTGGTCCTCCTTTGCTTGACTTTGAGGTATTCTAGTCATATCTTTCTACTCATGTCTCTGCTAATGGTCAGAAAATTATATTTTACGTTCATGTCTACAAATTGTTGCTAATGGTCAGATAATTTAATATGCCTAAAATAAATTGTGAGAATTATTGTATTGTCCTCTTTTCTCCAGCTATTGTTTGTTGCAAGATAACTTGTAAGTAATTGAAGGTAAAATGGCATTGCATGAGGGATGTGAATATGAAATTCTGCAGCTGATAGCGTCTTTCATGCATGGCAGGACCTAACTGTTATTCTGTCGACGCTTCTTCCAGTGGTTTACATTCACAATGACAGCAAAGAGCAGCCAAAATATTCAGTAGGATTAAAGGTCTGATTTGATAAATACCAGGGCCCGTCTATCTAAAGAGTTGAGCTGGCATTATGAACTTGCAATATACATTAACTTAAGCATGCATATTGTTTCTCATTAACCTAGTTCCCTACCTTCATTTTTGGAAGAGTGAGGTTTTGCATGTATGTTGTTGATATGTTTACGGTTTAGCTAGGCATTTCCTATATGAAAGTTTTTTCTGTGGATATACTTCGTTTTTTAGAATGTACACGGTCTACCTTTCCCTGATGTTTGTTTAATTTCATGATGACAGACGTACAATGAAGTTCAACATTGCTTTTTGACGGTTGGAATGGTATATCCTGAAGATTTATTTGTATTTCTTCTTAATGTAAGTACCTTTAGATATATGTTTCTTCTCTTGTATAGATAACTGTAGAATTTTTTTTTTGCTATTATGGATAAACCCTTAGCTGTTCTTGCATATATACTTGTCCTGTGTACAACTTTACCGTTTTCGTTCTATGTCTCTAATCTTAATCTCTTACTCAGTCTTGATTTTTTATCCATCTTCCCTGCCAGAAATGCAGGTTGAAGGAAGAACTCTTGACTTTTGGTGCCCTTTGTGTGCTAAAACATCTATTACCCAGGTTGTTTATGTTTTTGGACATTACTTTATGAAATATTAGAAAGGGTGATTGTCAATTAATCTTTCCCTTCTCCTTTTGGCAAGATTCACTTTTTACCCACTTATTCGACTGATTTTCTCTCTCCTTCCTCTCTTTTGTTAAGATTAGCTGAAGCTTGGCATGGCAAAAGACCTTTACTGGTTGACACAGCAAAGCTTTTGCTGGATGAACAATGTTTAGGGATTCGCAAAGCTCTGTCAGAGGTATATATTTCATTTGAGCTACCCTTCTGGTCTTAGTAGAAGAATCTTCTACTTGTAATAAATTGTTGCAAACATCATGCCAGTTGACTGTGGTAATGGCTTCACATTGTTACTTGGTTGGTGCTTCGGGAGAATTGTTTGTTGAGTACCTGGTGCGCCATTGTGCTTTGTCTGATGAGGAGAATTCTCAACTAGAGAGCTCAAGGGACTCTTCACGATTGGGGATCAATTACATACCTTTCGCGCATCAGAGATACGAGGTTTAAATCTGCTTTTAGAATTTTCTGTTGCTGGCGTGACAATACACTTCTAAGCTTTTCTGTTTACTGGTACCCGAGGAAACTGTAAAATTATGAAACCCATTGACGTGATTTATTTGATGTGCGTCTCCTTATGTATGATCGCCCCTCAGGTGAAGATTGGCACAGTTAGTCTAGCAGAGTTGAGATCGATATGCCGAAAGGGTCTACTTCTAGTGACCATCACTATCCCTGAGATGGAGGTAGATAGGGGCTTGAATACTACATATAAATAAAGTTCTGCTTCTATTCTGCTTGATTGGCTAACATAGTAGGCTGTGTGGTTTTCATTGGCAGTACATTCTGTGGCCTTTCTTGCTAAAGATGATTCTCCCCAGGGCCTATACAGGTGCAATTGCCACGGTATACCTATTTCTGATTTTCTACCTCTCTTATTTTTATCCCTTTTCTGCTCCCCCCATTCACTGGTTTCCTCACTTTCCTGATAGCGTTTCGGAACTTGTAGGTTTGCAGATGCATTTCAGAGTTGTGTAGACGTGGGTCTTCTAGCAATAGCATGATGCTTAGTGAGTGTAAAGCTCGAGGAGATATACCAAGCCCAGAGGTTTGCACTCTAACGGATCCTTTTCCTTTTTTTTTTTATGTGCGCTTAATTATTTAGTTCACAGACTTTATATATATCAGGAACTTTTTGCTCGGTTGGTGGTGCTCTTACACAATCCCCTTGCAGGGGATCAGCGAGCAACACAAATTTTGACGGTGTGTATGTGTTCTCTTAAGCAGTGTTTGCCTTTTTTGAGTTGTAATTTACTCAAAAAATAAGGCAACGGAATTATCTCTTGTTAATGTTTTATATTGGCAGGTTCTGTATTACTTGGCACCAATCTTTCCTAGAAATGTGAGCCTGTTTTGGCAAGATGAGGTATATGGAATTGGTTTTGTTTGGCTGACGTTGTCAAGAAGCATTCTTTATACAACCTAATTTTGTTTCCTTATTTTGGAAGCTGTAGATTCCAAAAATGAAGGCTTATGTAAGTGATACAGATGATTTGAAGCAAGATACTTCTTGTCATGATACCTGGGACGACATGATTATTAGTGTAAGTTGATTATACACTGTAGCAATGCTGCCACTTTGTTTTAATTTCTTTTTCTTCTTATATTATCTGCATTGCTACTTCTGTTTAGGTTAGTGCTAAAACTGTTATTTTTCTTATTATTAGCTGCATTGCTGTTTGTACAAATTGTTGCACTTAACCACCCTTAATTTCTTATATTTTGTTGTTTATAATTATCTGCATTGCCACTTTTTCCTTCACAAAATGTACACTTCTGGTTAGGTTAGTTCTAAAATTGGTGTCTATTTCCCATAAAGTAAAATGATAAATGTCTACCTGTCATAAGCATTGTTGATATTTTCCTTGCTTTTCATTTTGTGGAAGTGGAGTGCATAATACATATTCATTTGAAAGTGTAAAGTTCGATCGTTTAAGATGAGCTGCCTGTATTTTATGATAGATTTTTCCCTTTATTTTCTGCATTATAAGTTCAAACCTTCTAATTTTTTCTCTCTCTTTCTTATGCATGACCTTTCAGAAGCTGTAATCTCTCATTCCTATAATTTACCTTAGTTTTCCATTACTTTCCATTTTGTACTGGAACAACTTTTTATATGATTAATTGAGTGAACTGAACTATGCTGAATTTTTTATAGCAAGTCCTTAATGGAAAAACATAATTGTAAAAGAGTTATTTTATAGTTCCCGTTGGTTTTATATGTTTCCAAATAATGTCTTTCTCGCTGGCAGTTTCTTGCTGAATCCTTGGATGTAATTCAAGATGCTCCGTGGGTGATCTCCCTGGGAAATGCTTTTTGCAGACAATATGATCTCTATACTCCTGATGATGAGCATTCTCCACTGCTTCACCGGTACACTATGCCACAAATTCGGCTTGCAATTAATATTGTTAAAAATACAAAAAAAAAAGATCAAACTAATGATGCCTTGTGATGGCTAAAACTGATTCACTTTTGTTGTCATCTCAATCCCTTTCCATGTTTTTCTGAAGCAGACACTAGTTCTACTAAGATGAGAATTTTTGTTGTCTCCCATATGAAGGTTGGCATATATTTAAGTGACCGAGTGAAATATTACTTATCTATGCACATGTTCTCTCCATTGTAACTGTTGTATCCAGAAAACAACTGTCTTTATGCACCTATTTAATATGAAGTCCTATCCAATGAGGATATTTTTTTATGGTAAAGGAGCATTGTGTATCCATATGTGAAGCTGAACTATATAACCTAATCTTGTTCAAGAAAGTCCTCATTTGGGTCCATGTTCAGTGGTAAAGTTAATTGAGCGTATTCACAGCAGACTCTGGAAATATATTACCACTAACATAGTATTATTCTTATTCCCTATTATTGTAGGTGTTTGGGAGTGCTTTTGCAAAAAGTTGATGACAGAATTTATGTCTGTGATAAGATTAATTTGATGTATAAAGAGGCTAACATCGCAATTCCAGCAAATAGGCTTGGCTTAGCTAAGGCCATAGGTCTGGTATGTGATTGATATATATCTATCAATGTTTGTATCGTGCTGATCATATTTGATGAACTATTAACGTCAATATGTTTTCATGTTCTTCAGGTTTCAGCATCCCATTTGGATAATGTATTGGAAAAGTTGAAAGATATTCTTGATAATGTTGGGCAGACTTTCATCCAGAGGTGCAGGCTCATTTTTTTGAAAATTATGTTCCTTATAAGCCCATCTCTACACCAGATGCTAAACTTTTTTTGAGTCGTATTGATCATTTGCATTCATCATGTTGATTCCTTACCACTTTGATTACATCGTCACTGACCAAATTATAAAATATTCAACTGCTATGGATTCTTCTGCCTGTTCTTTGACAACTGGTGTCCTATTTGAATCTTGTTTTCCTAATCCCACTGTGTCAATGATTAAGGAAAAGCTGAAGCTCGTGTGCAGTTTCATGTTGTTAGGCTGTATCTGATTATCATTCATGACCAATTGGCATGCTTTTCTTTGGAGGCTGTTGTATTCCTTAGCCAAATATTTCTTTAAAAATATCCGGCTTGTATTAAATATCTAGAAAACTTGGCCGAGATTAATTTTTAGATTTTTCCAAAAGAATTAAAAGAAGTACTATAAGAATTATAGGAATCTGGTAGGATCAAACTCTGTATAAAAAATAGATAAACAAAGGCCACAAACTTTTCATATCCTTGTCCAATAGCTATTCAATAGATAATATTTTTACCCTGGGATATCTTTTGGGAAAAAAATATTCTGGAGCACGAAGAATCTGTATTTGGTTTATTGCCTCCCTCTTCCTCTGTTATGATATCCCGTGGTTTCTAGTGCTTGCTTCTCACCATGTTTGCAAGTTCCCATTCAAGATTAGAACTCTCTAATTATATGTTCTTGTAGTGAACAGTTGCTTAGTTTTGCTGTAGATAATTTTCAGGCATTCATTCTAAACATTTCTATGCATACAGATATAACAATGATCCAGCTTTATTGTAGATTTCTCTTCTTTTTCACTGACAAAGCTAAAATGGAGGATTCTGACGATATACATGCTGCTTTAGCATTAATGTATGGATATGCTGCTAAGTATGCTCCATCAACAGTTATTGAAGCTAGAATAAACGCTCTTGTGGTATGATTTTGACTTTACTGCAGAAACGCTCTTTTTTATTGTGGAATAATGTAATGACAAAGCAACCCTATAGAATCCACTGCGCCGTTTACAAGTTCAGTAATTGAGTAAATGTGTATTAAGTTATAGTATAGCCATAATCAAGCCTAAAAGACAGCATGAGACACTGAACTTTTCGACAAGTATGATTTATAAAGATCATTCTGAAATCTTATTTTAACTGACTTATGAAGCTCAAAGATCAAGAAAAAGATTAAAATTATATATAAATCGTTTCAGGAAAATGGAGTGAAAATTAAAATTTGTATTTGATCACTTCCCCCAAGTTTTTACTTGGTGTCTTATACGTGTTGTCATATTTTTCTGTTATGTCCTAGGGAACAAACATGTTGTCACGTCTTCTACACGTACGGCATCCTACAGCAAAGCAGGCCGTTATAACTGCTATTGATTTGCTAGGTATGTGGTTAATTCTTCTTATTTTTTGTGAAGCATTACCTTGACCCTCTTGATGACCTGAACTACGCTGTCTGCATGGTCAGAAGTACATGTGTAGAGGGATGTTGATTATTTACTATAAGCTGAATATTAATATTCTTTCCTGTGGGCAACGACAAGCTATGAAAGTGGGATACATGTGTTGGCTACATGTGATGGATGATAATGTATGCTTTTGCAGGCAGGGCTGTCATTAATGCTTCAGAAAGTGGTGCATCTTTCCCTCTCAAGAAAAGAGATATGCTACTTGACTACATTTTGACTTTGATGGGTCGTGATGATGATGATGGTGACAGCTTTAATAACTCTAGTCTTGAGCTCCTGCATACTCAGGTTGCGATGTCATTCTTCATGGTCAACACTTAACATCAAAAGTGTCTGATAAACTTGTCATTTGACATATATTTGTGATTTATACAGTCACTTGCTTTGAGTGCCTGCACTACTTTAGTTTCAGTGGAGCCAAAATTAACGATGGAAACCAGAAACCTTGTTCTAAAGGTAGTAAATTTAGTTTTTTTTAGTTGGTCTTTTTATTCATGAAGGTTATTCTTATTCATATCTGAACTTGGCAGGCCACTATTGGATTTTTTGCTGTCCCAAATGAACCATCTGAGGTTATTGACCCCCTCATAGATAACCTCATTGCTCTTCTGTGTAGAATTCTTCACACAAGGTATATGTTATTCTAGAAATCATATTGTAGTTTCCTTACATCTGCACTATAACATGTCTTGATATAAAAAAATGTAGTAGGCTTGTTTCATATTTGACTGTTGGCTTACATTTTCCAAATTTGATGCTATCTACTGAATTTATAATTGAGTTACAGTTAGATAAGTACTTCCATTGCCTTGGTACACAATAGTTAAATGTTTCTGAAATGAGGCACGGTGTCAATAGATGGTCTTTTGGTGTAGAAAATTACATGAAAGCAGTTCTACCTCTGTATAGTACACAGATAGAAGTGTAAAATGTTTAAATGACCAGAACAAGGCTGTTTCTTCATTTTCAACGCAACAAACTCAGTTTATGATAACTTAAAAGAGTAAAAAGTTTGCTTTTTATTGAATCTGTAAGGTGGGTATTATTTTCGTAATGACTATCAATTTTATTTACTGGTTAGTGGAGAGGACGGAAAAAGCCGATCAGAACAGTTATTGCACATCTTGAGACAAGTAGATCAGTATGTTTGTTCACCTGTCGAATATCAGAGGACTAGAGGCTGCCTAGCAGTCTACGAGATGCTCGTGAAATTTCGGATGCTTTGTGTTGATCGTGGCATGCACGGAAACTTTCCGAAACCAACAAGTATTGATGCTCCTTTGAGCGTTTTCTCTGCTTTTTTACCAAGAAATATACTTGTGATAAGAATTTTGTTGTACTTAAAAAGTTCATGTGCTGATTTGCAGATGCTTTTATGTTGCCTAGTCGGGATGCCTTGGTTCTTGGGGAAAGAGTCATCTTTTATCTTCCACGCTGTGCAGACACCAATTCTGAAGTCAGAAAACTTTCGGCACAGGTCCAGACTGTCGGAAATTGTTCTATATGTTTTAGCAGTGACTTGTGAACATATGCTGTGATTTTTGTAGCAATTGTTTCATAATATGTATAAAGAATTTTTAAAGTTGTGGTTTTCTTATTATATTCCTTGCAGATTCTGGATCTATTCTTCAGCAGCTCTCTTTCTCTCCCAAGGCCAGGGAATTCAGGGGCAGCATTTGATGTGGAACTTTCCTATAGGGCATTGTCCTCTCTTGAGGATGTTATAGCTATCTTAAAAAGAGTGAGTTATTCCGTCATTTGTTTTTTGCTCCGTTGAAAATATCGAGGCTGGAATAGTTTCTCAATTCTTGCCTTTCACTTCTGATGTACAGGATGCTTCAATTGATCAATCTGAGGTCTTTAATAGGGTTGTTTTGTCTGTTTGTACATTACTCACCAGAGATGAGGCAAGTATCTCAATTCCCGTACTGTTGGATCCTTGTTTATAATTTACAGCTCCTTATTCATTTTCTGATCTTCTGGGAACATGGTGGGCCAAGAATAGGTTGTTATGCATGGAAAGGTTATCTTGTATTCGTAGCTCTTGAGCTTAGAATCATTATCGAGTGAAAAGTTACTGTTCTCGCTAGTTGGCATATATATATGGTGAATTCATAGTTCTATTAATTTTCCCCTCTAATTAGGGAATTTATAAGATGAGTGGAAATTGTGCACATCCGGGAAGGGTTGGGAGGCTGGTTGAATGGATGGGTTTAATAATACTTGGAGCGCTTACATTTACTGTAGGAAACTTTCCTCTTTTCAGTAAAATTTAAACAAATGGCTAAGTGAGAAATAATAAACACACTCTTGCCAATTTAATTTGTCCTGTTGTTTTGATATTTCATCTATCTGAAACATCCCAAGAATGACTTGTTTTATTTCGCAACCCAGATTGTGCACAATATGGGCTACAACTGCATTTGCCTATTGCCTTTGTCTCTTAGCCAAGAAATACCTTATTTTGTATGTTGTAGACAAGTTAATCATGTTATTTCTGTATTTTTAACCAAGCATTTTACATGGGATTCGTCGGATAAGACCGAGAACCAAAAGACAAAATCATGCTTACCCACATATTTCGTTTGCCTTTTAAGCCTGACTGGGCGAGTGTTCTGATGCCAAATTTCTCATACAGTAAAAGTTACTTTGTTTCTCTTTCAGCTTGTTGCTGCACTAAGTGGTTGCACTTCAGCTGTCTGTGATAAGATCAAGCAATCAGCAGAAGGTGCTATTCAAGCAATCACGGAGTTTGTGATGAAAAGGGGCAATGAGCTGAATGAGTCTGATGTTTCAAGGTTGATTTACATTCATTTCTAATGCTTTTATTCACCTTTTTTTATTTGTATAGTGCGTGCCTTTCTATATGTTTATTTGCATTCTTGAAATTCGTATTTTGAATGACTTAATATTTCGTTTTTCTATATATGATGATATATATTCTATCTTTTCCCACAGGACTACTCAATCGTTGCTCTCATCTGTAGCTCATGTGACCGACAAGTACTTGCGTCAAGAAACACTGAGTGCTGTATCCTTTTCTATTTACTATTTTTCTATTTTCTTCCTGTAATGTCAAAATTGAACTTACGAACTCACTCTGAGGACTGTGACTGTTACACTGGACTGCGTGAACTTTTTCTTGCACCTTTTGCCTGTTGCTGGACTAAGCTTGATTTTGCATACTTTTCATGAATGTCCTTGACATCTCTGTAGATATGCGCTCTAGCAGAAAACACAAACTCAAAAACTGTTTTCAACGAAGTGTTGGCTACTGCAGGAAGAGATATTGTCACAAAGGACATATCAAGATTACGTGGGGGTTGGCCAATGCAAGATGCATTTTATGTAAGTAATTGACAGTCTTGGATAGAAGTTTTTGTTTAGTTAGGTATTTAGGTGAATGAAATCAGATGAACTGTGTTCGTTAAGAAATTCATATGAGCAAAAATTTAACTGAATAATCGGCCCTTTCTTTAAAAACAATTATTCAGCCCAAAATTTAAAAAAAAAACACTAACTTATGGCTGATGGTTTTATCTTCTATAAATTTCTGGGAATGAATAGTTAGACATTTAGAATTTGGATAATAATAGTTGTGTATTTCTTTTCCGAGTCGGGGTGAGTTGGCCGAACTGGAAGAAAAAAACAACTGTTAACTTTGCTAAGCCATGCGGCTTTCACTTATATCATTGCCATCTATATTTTCTCAAAGAGAACTGGTGCATTCCAGTTATATCAGTGTTCTTCGATAGTCAGCTTATAGGTTCTATTCTTTTTGCTATGGTAGCTCAAATCTCTATTTTAATTAACTGTTTGCAGTGTCAGTTGTTTCTAAGCATTTATATTGTCCACATGCAACCATTTATACAATTATCTTTTATTTTGCTCTTTGATATTAAGTTTTGCTTCATCATGGCCATCTTACAGGCTTTTGCTCAACACACAGTTCTTTCATTGTTGTTCTTGGAGCATGTAGTAACAGTCCTTAACCAAACACCTGTAAGAAAAAGTAATGCAGAGAAAGGGGATAGCTCAAGTCAACACAATGATATTCGTATCGATCATGACATTATTCATGCTGCAATTTTTGCTCTTACTGCCTTCTTCTGGTTCCTTTTCTTTCTTTCTTTCTTCTTATAATGTTCCTATTGTTGCATTACTGAATCTGGAAAATGTGAAAACCCAATGTTTTTATCTTGTTTTGCAGGGGTGGAGGGAAAATTGGGAAAAAAGCAGTTGAAAATAGTTATGCTTCTGTACTTTCTGCACTTATCCTTCAATTGGGTTGTTGTAATGGTCTGGCTAGATGTGGCCAGCATGAACCCCTAAGGTAAAGGCCGCAAGGATGGAGTTCTTATTCTTTAATTTGTTGTTGTCAGTTGCTACATTTCGAAACGAAGTTACCACATTCTCTGAGCTGTATATCTTCTGCTCCTCTGTATATTGTGTAGGGCTCTTTTGATTGCATTTCATGCCTTTTGTGAATGTGTGGGGGATCTTGAGATGCGAAAGGTTGGAAATATCTACCACTGATTTTATTAATTTTTTATGATATTTAGGGTGTGTAAATATAAACCATTATGTTCTTTCTTCCACATTTATGGTTGAAATTTTGAGCTACCTTCCTTCCAGATTATAGCTAGAGACGGAGAGCAAATTGAAAATGAAAAATGGGTCAGTCTCATTGAAGATATTGCAAGTTGCGTATCTATAAAACGACCAAAGGAGGTAATCTGTTGCTTATCAAGTACATAACCCAATTATATCTCTTTATCTATTTGGTAGAATGCTCAGGAGTAAGTGGTTGTTGTTTATATTTTATCCTTATATTTTTATCATGATACTAACTTTTGTCTCGTGTCTGGTTGATTTAGATTCCTTCGATCTGCTTAGTTCTCAGCAAATCTTTGAATCAGCAAGAAGAATTCCAAAGGGAGGCAGCAGCAGCTGCATTGTCAGCATTTATTAGCTATAGGTATGGCGGAAAACTTAGTCTATAGTTGTTTCTTCTGGGGTATGATGAAGGTGGTTTATCCTTACATTATCATTAATTTATGCGTTGTCTGTGACTCTGGTTTGCTTGCCGGTTTAAGCTGCTATCAAATACTTGATAAAGCTCCTCTGTTCAGGCGGCAAAGATAGTTTCCAATAGTTTAGCTTTTGATTCTTTTTAAATACTGACACTATCACTGGAATACCTAAGTTTCATGTTTCTTTCTAATCTCTTAACTTTCTCATGTCGCCTTAAAAAATACTTCATCTGTCATTGGAGGAACTCACATCCTGAAGCAATTTGGTCTGTCGAGAATGTGTTCTTCTTGTATTTGAGCAATTATTTCTGAATAAATGTGATGATTAGTTCCTGATAATGTTCTTTTGCGTATGTCACATTGATAGGGTTTAGTTGTTAATGTGGAACTTATTTTTGTGAAATTCTTGGTGATTGAATTTGTGTTATTTTTATTGCAGTGATGCGAATGAATCATTGTTAGAGAAGATGGTTGAAGCTTTATGTCGGCATGTGACAGATGACAGTGCAACTGTTAGACGTCTTTGTCTCAGGGGACTTGTACAGGTCTAACATTATTAAGTTAATATTGTCAGTTGTCACTTGCTTAAAGATTCTTCTTTACAGACAAAAATTGTGATCTCCAGTTTATTCAAGTGAAACTTTATAGTTAAGGTTTTCTTTAAGGTATGTCGCATCGGAGCTATACACTGATTACATAAGATTAAAGAAAAGGCCAAAGAGTTCTTGGTTGATTGGGTGAAAAGAAATTTGTCTTTTCTTACTTGTTTTTAAATCTAGGGTTTGGGTCAAACTTCATTTTGGATTTCTTAATGTTGTCATCTCCTTTTACACGGATTTCTGAGCTGTTTGTTTGCTTTGCAGATTCCTTCTGCTCATATTAATCAATATGCAGCTCAGGTTCTTGGGGTTATATTGGCTCTGCTTGAAGATTCAGATGACTCTGTTCAGCTCACTGCAGTGACATGTTTGCAAATGGTGATACTCTGCTCTCTACCTTTTGGCATCTACCATGATGACTAAGTCTAATCTGGAATACATATAAATTTGGTGCTTTCATTGAACGACAGATTCTTGAGACATCATCCAGTGATGCTGTAGAACCCATCTTACTCAGCCTCTCTGTGCGACTCCGGAGTCTTCAAGTATACCCTTATACTCCTCTTTGGTCATATTCCGATATTTAATTGCAAAATCCATTTGGTTTACAGCAAACTAGTACTCTTTGATATATTTCATCTCTTTAAGGCTTTCACTAGACATGTACTTTGCTTAACTAAAATTCATATTCTCCTTTGCAACTTGAAAATAAAAGAAATGGGCAACAGGTTTATTGAAAAACATATGCTGGAACTGTGGAACAACATTTATGTCATTTTCTACCTTTTTCTTGTATGTGCGACAGTAAAAAAAAAGATGTTACCGTGAAGATATATATTCTCAGGAAGATATTGTATTAAAATTCAACTACCTTGGACTTCATATTCTGTTGCAAATTTAAAGAAATTGCTCACTCAAGCCCCTTACATACAGGTGTCCATGAATTCAAAGATGCGAGCTGGTGCTTTTGCAGCATTTGGATCTTTAAGCGTCTTTGCTGTTGGTGATCAACGTGAAGCCTTTATTGAGCAGGTTTCTTCCTTGGAATCTAAACTACTTGAAAAAAAAGAACAATAAATTAAAAGCAAAATACCACTTTTTATACCTTCTTCGAAGAAAGTAACACGAGAGGTTATGCTTTAAATGCATTTTGGTTTAAAATGTTGGTTTTCTCGTGTTCTGTAATATAGGTACACATTGTGCTCCCGCGCTTGCTTCTGCATCTTCATGATGATGATGTTAACGTTCGTCAAGCTTGCAGGGTAATTTATTAAAGTAGAAACACTCTGGTTTGTGATTATGCTCTCTAATGATAAAATTCTGATGCGTTTTTCATTTTAACAGAGTACCCTAAAGCAGATTGCGGCATTATTAGATCTAGAGCAAATTGTTGCACTTTTTAGTAGCCACTATTTCAATTCTGACCACAGGTGTGCGCTGAATGCGTTTTTCCCCTTCAGTACACTAAATGCTGTGTTTCTGCATCTGTGTTAACTTTTTCCTTTCTGCTCTTTTCAGAAGCGACTATGAAGACTTCATCAGGGACTTAACTAGAAATTTCTCTAGACAATTACATTCTAGGATTCAAACATATATAGCATCAACAGTACAGGTTTGAGTCTTCTGCAGATTCTCACATCTAAAGAAAGTTCACTTTTCAGCATAATTTATATGTTCTGATATGATGATGATAATTTGTAGTTTAACTTGTCAAAATGTGGCGAGATCATAAAACAGGACTTAAGTACATTAGTGGAGACTTCTTGCCTGAATTAAACTATGGGTAGATGCTAAGACTCTATAGCAAAAGAGTGAATGCACTGCAAAAAAAAAAGGTAGAGTCGGAAAGAGGGAAAAAAAATCATCTTAATAAATTAATTTTATTAGCTCGGAATCTAACTATGTGAATTTAGGGGGCTTTTGGAATTTGGATTACCACCCAAAAATCCCAATTATATTGCATTTTGATTACTACTGATCAATTTTTTCCATGAATAGTTCTTGATTAGAAGCACTGATCTGATGATTCTGAGTTTAAGCAAGTGCAATTTACTGATGCAGGCATTTGATGCTCCTTGGCCAATCATCCAAGCAAATGCCATGTACTTCTCCAGCTGCATTCTTTCTGAAACAGACGAGCTTCGCATTTTGACTCTGTATTACAGCCAGGTAATTTCTCGATCCTCTTCTCAAAAATAAGAGAAATAACAGAACCCATATAAATGTAAACTATGTTATGCGTCCTCCATATAGGTTTTCACTATGTTGGTTGGGAAAATGAGCCGATCGCCGGATTCAACCGTTAGAGCTACATGCTCTACAGCTTTGGGTATGCTACTGAAATCAACCAACTCCCTCGCGTGGAGATCAGCTCGGTTCGATCGAGATGATTCTTCTAGAAGAGGCTCTTAAGCAAAACTTTGGGTATTATTGTTCTTTTGTGTTAATTAAGCTGTGTGTGCTAGTACTTTTGAGAGTTGTATATTGGCCTGTTTATGTGTACAACTACTGTAAAGTACCTTTCTCTGAACATTCATAATGTATTTCATTGTAAGTTCTTTCATTAATAAAGATGCATGAAAATCTCGACTATCTGCCATGTTGCATATTCATAAGCAAAGATTGGACTTAGCTTTCGTAACACAATAACATATCCATATTTTCACAGTAACAAACTACTTTATTACACGGGATTGAGTCTACCTGGGATGATTCATCTGAGACTGTCATCTATCTGAGATTGAGTCTTGGAATTCAGTCACGGTTCTTACCTAGCGTCAAAAAAAAAGATTGAACGTGATTATTAGTGTACGAACTTACGGATGCTTATCGAATGTACATACCACCTATTCGCATGCACACACCTACGCATTTTGCGTACATGTTTTAGCAAACAAGCTTCAAATTTTGTGCATGTATTTAAGCCTATATTGCATGTGCATGTAATTTAGCCTATATTGCATGCGAATTGGAGTTTGTATGCTAGTTATCATTCACTCATTAACCTTTTCCTATAAGCAATTGTGAATTATATCTAAAACGATCAAGCTTAACCTATTTCATAAAAACATATTCTTTAAAGTATAATTTTTTTTTTTTGAGAACCCAACTCCTTATATTACTTCCGATCGTCATCGAACAATTATTATCCCTTAATTGTTCCTTTTAATTTGCACTTTAAAGTATAATTAGAAAGACGTTCTTAACCTATGTTTCTAACATATTTAGTAAGATGTGCTTAACCTATGTGGCTATATCATAAAAACCATACTTAAAAAACGTGTTTAACCCATGTCATATACGGAGTAACATATTTAGAAATACCTTTTGTTATATAATTCGAATAATAATTGTTCAAAAGCTCTTTAGATGTTTATCCAATAATCCATATCAGAAAAATCCATACTGAACACCATAAATACGATCGATGGTATATTCAATTTTTAGTGTTCAGTTTTTTGAATACGGTAAAACCGTCTCCAATTGCTACGATTATCCTTATTCATCACTTGTTGAGTTTCCGGTGCAACACACGGGTTTTAAAAGAAAAAAAAAATTCTAAATAAAGAAATAACTTAGAATAAAATATCTTACCAAATAGATTTATTTCGTTTACCACATATGCAAATTTAATATAATTTTTACAAATAATTGCTTAATTTAAAGGACAAAGATCAGGTACGTTTGACTTATTATATGAATATACGAATACATGTACATTATTCAATATTCACATGCACATTCTTTCACATTCATATGCATACTCAAGTATTTTCATATATTGTCATAGACATGCACATATCTGTGAATGTGCATATATTTACATTTATTTTTTATTATTGGGAAGAGGATATGTTTGAATATATACATTCATGATGTTTTAACTAAATATACTATCTCATGGGTTTTTGTTTGTGATTATTGGGAAGAGGATATGTTTGGTTTAGTTTGTGATTAAATACATAAATCTCTTTTTTATTCCAAGTAGAATATTTTGTGTTCATATTTATTTGAGTAATGACAGTAATAATTTTAATTGATTAATTACAAATTTATCCATCTTACGTATAAATATATATATAAAAAACCACATTACCCTTCTATATTTTATTTGTGTATGTGAATGTATAGAATTTAAAATTTCCAAACCCATATATCATGAGACGTAAGTACATAACTTTAGATTCTTCAACGATAAATATCATTCTCAAACTCTTATTACTACCATTTAAAATCGTGTCATTCGTTTGGTACATTACTATTTTAAATCTTTAACCCCCAAGAAAGATTACACTTATACTAAATATGGTAAAACTGTATAGATATTACTTAACTTTTAATTTATAAATGCACCTTTAATAATACGCGGAGATTTTAATCTAAATCAATCTTCTTCTTCTTTTTCTTTCGTTACATATCTTATTACTATCGTAATTACTAAGAATTTCTCTAACCTTCATCCCTATAAATTTCACTCTTTCACCTCCACATTCGAAAATAAGTTATAACAAAGCTTCATTCATGTTCTTTTTTGTTCTTCTCCTCATAGTTTCATGCACTATGGCACAACAAATCAAAAGCCCAAGTCCAAGTCCCACCCCAACCCCAACCCCAAATGCATTTCCAAATGGTAATTGTACCTTTGAATTCAAATAGGAACAAAGATGCATCAATGATGACGTTAAAAAAGCTCGCACTAAACACTGCAAAAAAATATGCAAGAGCAAAGGATGGGTGATAAGCGGTGTTTTACATACCGCAACTATGGATTATTAGCTAGTTTTGTATAGAATTATGTTATTTGTTTCTATGTAATCTGTATCATGGAGCTGTTCGAGAGAAGATTTACATACGAGATTCCAAGAGATGATACGAAGCATTGAAGCATAAGGAAGAAGCTGCTGAAGACGAAGACGAAGACAAAGACTTGAAGAAATCAGTAGTTGCTACCTCAGACGACACAGTCGCACCCGCGGGTCTCAAGCCGCACCCGCGGGTTTCACCCTCAGCCAAGGATCCGAGAAAGCACAAGCCGCGCCCGCGGGTCCCAAACCGCGCCCGCGACCCTCTGCCATCCTGAAATTCTGGAGAATCCAAAACCGCGCCCGCGGCTCTCAACCCGCGGGTGCGGTTCCTCGACAGAAGAATCAAATTAATGTCTTTGCCATTTGAAGTCACTTGTGTTCAATTCTGTAACTTTCCACACGTTTTTATTACCTTAATTTGGCTGTTACAATGGCTGATGACTATTTAGGTTGTGGATGATCATCCTTGAGAAAAGACCTTTTGTTTACTTAAGTTTTTGGAGAGTTTTTCACAAACTTATGAGTTGCTAAAGTTCCTTTGTTTCACTTGGCGTTTGAAGCTTTTGGATTCAACAAGTTGTGAGTTTATCCTTTCCCTTTGTCTACTCTTTGATTGTCTCAACTCTCTTGTTTGTATTGTCCATGAACTAGATTTACTACTTTAGATTGATCACCTAAGTTAGTTTTATCTTATTCATATTGCTAGAGTTTGATACTTCTAGTTGAATTATCATACTTGTTGTGTAGCACAATCTATTTGCATGAACTAGTTGTGATTGTTATTAGAGAAGAGAATTGAGTACATGTCGAGTATCCGACTAGTTGTCCATGATGAATTGAGTACATGTCGAGTATCCGACTAGTTGTCCATGATATTGCATGTATCTATCTATTCCTGAATGCATTGCTACTTTGTCATTGAACTTTGATAGTTTCAAGGTTATAATCGAGTAAGGGTTATTAGGACTAGTTGGACTAATAACTATTCGAGAACAGGAATTAGAACGATCACTTGAGAACTTGACATAGGGATGAAAAAGATTCTAAGATCAACTTGTTAATCTAATTGTGGATAATCGCTAAGTGGGACACTTCGCTTAATATTGTTATAACCAAGTTGACATTCGATACTTCGTATCAAAACCATAAAAAAAAAACCTTTGGTTACGTTTATTGGTTAGTCATTGTGATAACTTAAGAATTTGATAAACTGATTCTCTTGGGATTCGACCCTTGCTTGCGCACTATATTACTTAGTTTGCATGTTAGGATTACTTGACTTGGCACATGACAAATTCACCTCGTCAATGGGGTGGATCAAACTTCAAATGTATGGAGAATGCGAGTGCTTGTTGTTGTACGAAGTCAAGTGCTCATGCTCCTCAACCATCAAAGATTATTTACTTTTATATGATTCTACTTGTTACTTATGAGTCGTTGCAATTCACTTAGAAACCTAGTTCTTATATGTTGGTTATGATCCAAAATATAGTTGAATTGTTTTTTCTAGTATGGATTATCGATTTATTTTGTAATTTATTTTGCTAATAAAGTTATGTATGGATAGAAAATTGAAATTGAGATTTTTGCTATGTAGATTGTTCACTTTTTAGGCCATTTGAGTTCATTTCATCCCCGAAAACAGGATATCTTAGTGCAATTTCTGTTTTATTTCTCTTTTGGATAATTTCCGCATTATGATTTCTTTTTTAGTATTTAAGCGCTTTTGAGACGTGACCGTCATAGTTATCTTTTATTCCTAATCAAATTCGAGAGTTTTCTTCTTGTTGTTACTTATGGGATGTGGTCTATTTCTTTGTAATGTAGCATGCATCGATTGATGATGCTAGTGCTAATAAAATTATGTATGGATGGGAAATTGAAATTGTGATTTCCACTATACAAACTTTATGGTGCGTAGTGCTCGCGTTCATAGATATAACAAGCTAATGTTTATAATTTGGGCGGTCATGTTCATAATCTGATGTTTATGTCCGTCTGATCATTTTTAAAAATAAAATAAATTACAGTTCAGATAAATTACATTTTTATCACCGCATAAGTAACTCACTTTAAAAAATTCAAAATTTTCACCGTCCAGATTACGAATATCACCATTTAAAATACAAATATTGAGGTACAACTTATGAACACAAACGCTTCGCACTTCACACAATAACTTATTTCTTACCGGACCTTTCTCTTCTTCTATGTTGGTTGTTCACTTGTGAATCTAATGGATTCAACTATTAAAGTCTTTGATTGACTAATTCGATCAATCAGAATTTTCTATCATATTGAATCAATAATATATCTCATCGAAAATTAAGGGTTAAAGGCTTATCCATCTTCTATATAATTACAATTGGGAGGGAAGTTCTGGTCCAAAAACTCTTAACGTAGGAAAAACGAACATGTCACGTTCGCAGATTACACGTCAATGTTCATATTCTGGATAGCAATGTTTATAATTTGAACCATAATTTTTTTGAACGTTTTCAATGAGGGACGCGGTGACATACTTGTAATTACTGCAAAATTTGGGTTTTTTTTGTTTTATTCTAAAAAAGACCTCAAATTTTTTTATCGTCCAGATTATGAACATTAGTTTATTATATGTGAACGATTTTTTTTTTTCCCTATGTTAAGCCTTGTTCTTACCAGAACTTTTCTCTAAAATTTGAAGTCTTTTGTAATTGCAATACACAACTAACTTTAATTTGAGAGGGAAATGATCTCGTACGAATATATTTACGGTAAGAACGTACGAATACAAGTACTTCTTTTTATATTCACATACACATTTCTTTACATTAACATGCATACGCAGACATATTCATGTATTTTTCATACGGTGTTACATATATAAACGCATATGCAAAAGTACATATATTTTCGCATATATATACACATTACAATGTAAAAATATGTATATGTGAATAATCAATTTGTATATCCATATATTAATTAATAATCATTCATTATCACATGAATTATTTTCTATTTGAGAATAGGGTATAAATCACATATCGACTATGAAATTAAATTTCAGATTTGATTATCTATATTTAATTCCGTCAAATGTCTTTTTTTTTCCGTGACGATGAAAAGGATAAAAGGGTAAAAAGAAAGGATAAAATAAGAAGAAACAAAAGAATCAAAATATCTTAAAAGGAGAATATTATGATGTGAACAAAGGGATAAAGAATCGTGTTTAGCTTACTGATCTGGATTTTATCACAAAAAATATTAGTGATTTGGAAACTTAAATTTTCACTAGCCTTGTTATGTGTTCTCTAAGATTAAGTTTATGATTAGGGGAGGGGTGATAGGATCAAGCCTGAACATGTGTAAGGTAAGCGATCGCACAAGACATTCAAAAATAAAAAGGCCCACAAATCTAAAGAAATTTAATAAGAATTGACATTTTTTAAGCTTAGTAGTTTGAAGAAATGATAAAGACCTACAACCCATTATACGTACTCAAGAATGTGTGTTTTATTGAATATATCATACATGATGTGTACCATCTTATGAATTTTTGTTTGCGATTATTGAGAAGAGGATATATGGGTTTGGTTTAGTTTGTGGTTACATATATAAATCTCTTTTTTTATACGGAGTACTATTTTGTTTATAATTATTTGAGTAATGACAATAATAATTTTATTGATTAATTGTAAATTTATCCATCTTATTACTACATAAACAAGTATATAATAATAATACAAAACCACATTATCACTATATATTTTATTTCTGTATGTGAACGTTTAGAATTTTGAATTTCCAAACCTACATATCATGACACGTAAGTGCATAACTTTATATTCTTCAACGACAAATATTATTCTCAAACTCTTATTATTACCATTTAAAATCGTGTCATTCGTTTGGTACATTACTATTTCTAATCTCCCAAGAAGGATTACACTTATACTAAATATGGTAAAATTGTATAGATATTAACTACACTTTTAATTTATAAATGCACCTTTACGCGGAGATTTTAATCTAAATCAATCTTTTTTTCTTTTCTTTCCTTTTATATTTTATTACTATCATAATTACTAAGAATTTCCCAAATCTTCATCCCAGCCTATAAATTTTACTCTTTCACCTCCACATTCTATCCACACTCGAAAATGAGTTATAACAAAGCTTCATTCATGTTCTTTTTTGTTCTTCTCCTCATCGTTTCATGCACTATGGCACAACAAATCAAAAGCAAGTCCAAGTCTGACCCCAACTCCAACCCCAAGTCAGACCCCAACCCCAACAACCGCATTTCCAAATGGTAATTGTACCTTTGAATTCAAACAAGAACAAAGATGCATCAATGATGACGTTAAAACTGCTCGCACTAAACATTGTAAAAAAATATGCAAGAGCAGAGGATGGGGTGGATCAAACTTCAAATGTATGGAGAATGCGAGTGCTTGTTGTTGTACGAAGTCAAGTGCTCATGCTCCTCAACCATCAAAGATGATTTACTTTTACATGTTTCTGCTTGTTACTTATGGGTCGTTGCAATTCACTTAGAAACCTAATTTTTATGTTGGTTACGATCCAAAATATGGTTGAATTATTTTTCTGTTATGAATTATTAATTTATTGTATTTTATATAAATTATGTGGTCTATTTCGTTGTAAATGTATTTTCGATTCATGATCTAGTGCAATAAAATTATGTGTGGATGAACACTTTTTCTACTTCAATAATGGTATTATGTCGATTCATTGACGTTATCTTAATACCACCAGAAATAAAGGATTAAGGTTTATACATCTTCTATGTTACAATACTAATGAAAGTTATTTGTTGTAATGATTTTAGAATGGCATATAGTTTTAACGTTTATAATTTAGAAATGGTCCCGCTAATCTTTTAGAAGTCATAGTACACCAATGTATAAAAAAAATGTGTTAGGGTATACATGTATCTTGGGAAAAGATCTTGTGAGGATGAATCCTTAGATGAGTACCGAGGATAATACATAAACACTATAATTAATGCACACACGTACGTTATAACTAATGTACATAGTATTGGTGATGCACACCATCTGTGACAGATGCACACAGTGTGTACATGAGTTATAACTTATGTGTGCATGACTTATAATGTTTGTGTGCATCATCTTCGGTTCTCATCTAAGGAACCATCGTGGATGGAAACCAAACCTATGTTAGAGTCATAATCTTTCTTAAACAAAAAAGAAAGGAAAAGACTATACTCTTTTATCATGTAGTTTCTACGTTACGATATTCTTGTATTAGACTATTCATAGTGATACTTGCATAGGATATTTTATTAATCGGTTACATAGTAAAATTTACTTTTTGTTATGTAACTCATACATAATTATATTTACTATTTAGTTATTGATCATCAATGATCCAATTGCTTTAATAATTTTATATTTAAGTAATATAATATAGTATTTTGACCATATATTAGGCTTGCATAAATTATAAAAATAAAAAAATATTTTAATGTTTATAATTCATTTTTATCTACAAATAGACATCCATATTACATATATATATGTGTGTGTAGGGTATTTTTCTAATAAAATAAATTTAGTCAACGCAATCTACATAGTATGATACTATATATGTATTACGTTTCAATTATCTTAATCTAACATAATAAAATTACAATATAATATTTATTAAAAAATTAAATTTAAGATATATATTATTATATTATATAAATATATAGATATATAACCTTCATCGTGAAATCCAACTATAGAGAAAAAGTGAGATGAGTTACATTGATGTGATGTGTAAGAGAATTTTTTTTAAAAATGTGTTATGTAACTCACTCTATACGACTCTCAATGTTGATAGTCTTATGAGCACTTAGATACTCATTGAAGTAGTCGGATATATAATGTCAATAAATACTTATGTATCTAAATGATGATAAACCTCAAATCAAAATCGAAAATGTTGAGTATTTGCAGTTTAATCGACCAATAAGTATAACACCTCAGAATCGAGTTTTCGTTGTAGTCTAGCTTATAAACATGATATCTCATTAACGGGTACGGCGCGTTGAAAATTTACTTTTCAAAACCACCTATGGCAAAACCGTGTAGACTTTGCACTTGAAATATGTAAATGCCATTAATCATTAATAATACGTCGGATTAATAAATATATGATCTAGAGGAAAGTTCTGGTGCGAACATGTCTTAACATAGAAAATATAATAGTTCGCGTTTATAAATTGCACGTCAATGTTTATATTCTGGATAGTAATGCTCATAATATGGGCCACAAAATTTAATGAACGTTTCCAGTGAGAGACATTGTTTTGTATAAACGGTTCACATTACCACTTTATATTTTATTTGTGTATGTGAATGTATGGAATTTTGAATTTGCAAACCCACATATCATGACACATAAGTGCATAACTTTAGATTCTTCAACGGAAAATATCATTCTCAACTCTTATTATTATCATTCGTTTGGTACATTACTATTTCAAATCTTTAACCCCCGAGAAAGATTACACTTATACTAAATATGGTAAAACTGTATAGATATTACTACACTTTTAATTTATAAATGGACCTTTACGCGAGATTCTAATGTAAATCAATCTTTTTTTCTTTTGTTTCCTTTTATATTTTATTACTATCATAATTACTAAGAATTTCCCTAACCTTCATCCATATAAATTTCACTCTTTCACCTCCACATTCTATCTACATTCGAAAATGAGTTATAACAAAGCTTCATTCATGTTCTTTTTTGTTCTTCTCCTCATCGTTTCATGCACTATGGCACAACAAATCAAAAGCCCAAGTCCAAGTCTGACCCCAACTCCAACCCCAAGTCAGACCCCAACAACCGCATTTCCAAATGGTAATTGTACCTTTGAATTTAAACAGGAACAAAGATGCATCAATGATGACGTTAAAACTGCTCGCACTAAACATTGTAAAAAAATATGCAAGAGCAAAGGATGGGGTGGATCAAACTTCAAATGTATGGAGAATGCGAGTGCTTGTTGTTGTACGAAGTCAAGTGCTCATGCTCCTCAACCATCAAAGATGATTTACTTTTACATGTTTCTACTTGTTACTTATGGGTCGTTGCAATTCACTTAAAAACCTAATTTTTATGTTGGTTATGATTCAAAATATGATTGAATTACTTTTCTGTTATGAATTATTGATTTATTGTATTTTATATAAACTATGTGGTCTATTTCGTTGTAAATGTATTTTCGATTCATGATCTAGTGCAATAAAATTATGTGTGGATGAACACTTTTTCTACTTCAATAATGGTATTATGTCGATTCTTAAACATTATCTTAATACCACCAGAAATAAAGGATTAAGGTTTATACATCTTCTATGAAAATGTCATTACTATTAGTTACGTCGCGTTGAAAATTTAATTTTCAAAACCACCTATGGCAAAACCGTGTAGACTTTACGCTTGAAATATGAAAATGTCATTAATCATCAATAATACGTGGATTAATAAGTATATACTATAAAGGAAAGTTCTGGTGCGAACATGTCTTAACGTAGGAAAAATGAATAGTTCGTGTTTACAAATTACACGTCAATGTTCATACTTTGGATAATAATTTTCATAATCTGGGCAATGAAATTTTTTGAAGTTTCCAGTTAGAGACACAGTGACATACTCTAATTACTGTAAATTTTGATTTTTTTTGTTTTATTCTTAAATTGATCTCAAGAAATTTAATCGCCCAAATTATGAAATCAACTTGTTATATGTAAATGCCCTATGTTAAACCTTGTTCTCGCCCAAACTTTACTGGTCACGTTGCGAACGACAGGAATATTGTATCACACAATAATAAATCTCTCTTTTTCCTATGTTTTGTTTAGTTTTTATTAGTTGGTCTAAAATAAAGCTCTCTTTTCATATTTTATGCTCATTAGTATTGTATCACATAATAATTTCCCGGTATTTATTGGTACCTTACTATTTGAAATTCTTAAGCTCTCACAAGAGATTAAACTTGTATTAAATATATCAAAAGCGTGTAGATTTATCTATATTGGAATTGCATATCCACGTTACAAATCCATTAAGACCTTCTAATTTACCACCAATAGATCATCCCGGTATTTATTGGTACGTTACTATTTCAAGTTCAAATTTAACCCCTATTTTTGAAAATCTTTTTCTTTTTGTGACATTTAGCATCTATGCACCATAAATACTACACGGAAATTCAAATTCAACACAATCTTCTTTCTTTTCTTAAGTATACGATTCACTATCTTGATCACTCTTAAATTCCATCATTTCCATCCCTATAAATTCCAAACCTTCACCTCATTTTTCTATCCACAATCACAAAATGAACTCCAACAAAACTTCCTTCATCTTCCTCTCTATTTTCCTCTCCCTCATTCTATCCACTCATGCTGCGGAGATCACAAGTCCATCTCCTAGTCCATATCCAAATGCAAATTGCTCTTATGCAATGAACCTCCAAAGACTTTGTTCTTATGGTTGCAACTCATGTGGTTCAGTTTGCAAAAACTTATGTTACAGCAAAGGATGGTTTAAGTCAAAAATCAAATGCAATGGGATGGATGATAGTATTTGTTGTTGTACACAATCGATGGACAAGGCGATCAATGGCTCCGATGCTCGTCAGCCATCGAAGATGCTCTACTTCTATTTGGTTTTGTTTGTTTCGTTCGTGTGTTGGTGTTTCTGATCTAGAATTGGTTTTATGTTATAAGACATTGGTTTATTTTGTAATTCATTCGTATTAAGATGTGTTCTATTTCGTTGTAATGTTGTTCTTGATTGGAATAAAAATTATTTTATGATTTAGAGGTTGTTTGCTTTGTTGATCTATTGGGTTTGTTCTAAAAGTTCACTTCTAAAAAAAATATGAAGTAGTTCGGATCGGACAATTTCTGATCATCGGCGAATTCGGGTTAATTATTTCGGGTGATTTTTGGGTTCAGGTTATTCCATTCAAATGATTTTTTTTTTAAAAGGCAAAAGTATATTTAAATTATATCAAAACAATTACAAAGTTATAAATAAATAAAGGAAAAGATTCAGGTGAGAATAATTATTACTGTGCGAGCCATTGACATACACTTTCTTCAGTAATGACATGCACATTTAAGCCAGCGACATGCACTACAGATTTGAATGTCGTTGATAATATGTGAAAAGTACATGCACACACTCCGCATGTGCATGTCATTACTGAAGAAAGTGCATGTCGCTGGCATATTCGTACAATAAAAATTCTCACTTGATCCGGATTCATAAATAAATAAATATGATATAAAAATAAGTTGTATAAACATATTCTCGTGCATGACACGGGTCACTACGCTATTGAATATCCTAAATCAGACATCATAAAAAAATCTAAAAGAAGGCTGCTAAAGTTAATAGAATAAATTCATGACTAATATAACTAGTTATGAATACCCATGAAATAACTTTTCAATTGAAATTCAGAACTTAAATCATAGAAAAAATTCAAACTCGAAACCGTAATATAAATTATCTACCCTAAACAAAACATGAACTATTGTTCAGCAGTACAAGAAAGTTTAATCTTGCCAATCCAAAAATGAACTATTGTTCAGCAGTACTAGAAATTGTCTACCTCAAATTCTAAAAGTAATGAAAAATACTGAACTAAATTGGGTAAAACTCTAGAAATTTGGATTCCTGTAACTAAAGTACTGAACTAAACTGGAGTTTCCTCTCCATCATTGTTACATCGCTAAACTGAACTATGTTAGGGTAAAACTCTCTCTTTGCAGAAACCTACATGGAAAAAATAACACACCATTAATTTTTAAAAATCAAATAGAGTTATTATGTCTTATGAGTAAAAATGTAAGACATGAAACCTGATCTTTGGTCATGTTCTTAAACCACCGATTTTTCCACATTCCCTTTGCAGTTTCAGCAGCAGGAACCACTATGCTTTTGACATTGTGTGATTCACAAAGTTCGAGAATTATGTTGTATAATGCACTGAAGTAGCCCTATTTATAAAGTCATTTTAAATCATGAATTAGCAAGAGAGTACCAATAAATCCCATAAATCATGCATTAGCATTGAGATAATAGTTATTAGAAAAAGAGGGGGTTTCCGGTAAAAACATATATTACGGTGTGAAATGCGAACCCATCTTAAACTGTGAACATTACTTTCTTATACATGAACATCGCTATCTTATATGTGAACCTTAAAAAATTAATAGTTAAGGTTTACATATAAGATTAAATGTGAACCTTATATGCGAATTACAACTATAAGTTCACATATAAGGTAGTAATGTTCACAGTTCACATTTCGCACCATAAGATTTATTTTTACCATATCCTCCCTCATTAGAAAAAAGACGACTCACCTTGCGACGATCCTCCTCAACAGTTGTGACTAAAGGGATTTCAGCGAGCTCTTGACCTAATAAGCGAAAGACTATAACAGACACAATCTTGGATCTGCACAATTTCATAGAAAGTTTATAAGTCAAAGTGTAAAATCTTAACCGAAATGCAAAAGAATAATGTTTTATACCGGAGTATAACGTACCCTAGCAACAAAATCGCGCAATGCATTCCATGATATTCTTCTTTGCTGCTTCAACCAAGAAAAACACAATCAAGTAATTGCATCAAATTAATAAATCCTTCATCCAATGATTGAAAATTCAAGAACATATGGATAAGGAAACTTACCCTCTAGCAATTTGATCGATAAGATCGTCTCCGGTTATTTCACATGATTTAGGCTTGAATTCCTTCTATAAGGAGTGCAAAAAATATGATCATCATTGTTTCATAAGGTAATTAATGGGTAAACAATGTCATTCATTAAAAGGCCAAGAAATAAGAACATGAAAAGAGAAACCAATAAGGCTGCAGATTTTCTAGTCAATCCTAGTATTAGTACACACTTTATCAAAACTATTCTCCGACATAATCAAGATAGTATATTATTGGATGACTATATCAGACTTATGAGACCAGTGTTTCTCAATTCGAGTTTGTTCTCTAACTACTTAGTTTTTTCCGGACTATCCAGCTGGATGGTCAGGAATTGTCATCTGTTTTCAGATGAAACTCCGTAATTTGCCTTCATAAAAGAAAAAAGAACATGAAAGAGTCAATACTTAACTTGTAGCACAAGAATAGCGTCTTTCAGCAATTGTTCATCATTTCTGAGAATCTTCCAAGTTATATTAAGGTCTAATCCATGTCTTCCCGAAACCATTTGTCCTCCATTTTCTACATGAGTTTGTAGTGAAGTATGAATTTCTTGACAATTCATGTCGCAAAACCAATTACCTTCCGAAAGCTCCTGCATACAACAGTCGAAAAATGTTGTTATCACATCATTCAATATAATATGTTCTTGCAGCTGCGTCCTCTAAGTAATATTAACTTTATTTTAACACAACATATATATTTATTAATGATGGTTTCATATTATAAATACATAGAACCATGCGGAAAAATTAGATGTTTTGTGTCTATCAAGTTAAGTACATTAAGTTCATAAGTTTTGGAAGAGTCAAGTTTAGTAAGTGTAACTAAATTCTTCATTAAAGCTTACCTTAACATCATCCATATTATGTGTCTTCAAGCAGCCAATATGATACTCTCTGTCACACTATAAATTATAAAAGTCAGTACTAGATCACCATTTGCAGCAAACTAATGATTTAAATCAGAAGATAATATAAACTTCTTAACATAAATCAAAGCTTTAGAAAATATATGAGGGAAATGTTACCTGATCACAAAGAATTATCGTCTGAGGCCCAAATGGACCGTTTTCGTCGAATTCAGAGGATTTGCAACAACAACAAATCTGTAAGAACTCAAGGTACAGATAAAAATACATACGCCCACCCCTTTTGCTATTTACCGCCCAGGTCATCCGTGCGTCACGCATGGATTTATTCCGTGCGTGACGCACGGATTGCACATTCCAGAAAAATCCATGCGTGACGCATGGATTTGCATATATGAATCTAGGGTTATTCACATTTTTCAATGTATTTCTAGTTAAGTGTGCAAAGAAACACATTTTTAGTGTCTTTTTTAAGGCGATAAAGCCCAATTCGACAAAAACGTCATCGAAAATTTATCAAAATGGAATGAAACTTTGTTTCAATCCTTATAATGTCTATTTGATCATGTGTGTAACTTGAAAATCAAATTTAGACCTTTGTAAGTGAAACATAGTTTGAAAACCGAACGAGGTCGCAATATGTATGGCGTACCATATACAATTTGAAATATAATAAGGTTGAACATTCGTCAACATAACAACAATATAAGCACTCTAAATATAAAAATAAGATTTTGCAACATAAAACCATGCGTCACGCATGGAATTAATCCACACACCACGCATGGTTTTACACCATACGTGACGCATGGATTTTCATATGTTTTTTTGTTGCTTATATGATTCATGTCAATGTATTCAATGTATTTTTAGTTATGGCACACAAAATAATTCATGTTCCGTGTTGTTTTTAAAGGCTTTAAAACCACAATTCGCCATAACGTCGTCGAAACATCATCGGAATGGAATGAAACTTGTTTACAATGCTTATTAGAGATATTTAACCATGTCCGTAACTTTGCATCAAAACCTTTTGCTTTTAGAGTAACAGGCTCTTTGTAAAACATCAAACTACTCACCACAAGCTTAACTTGTTGCAATATATATGGTCGTAACATTGATGTTCACGTATGTTTGAAAAATTTATACAAAAATGTGTTATAAGGCATATAAAGTCCCAATAATGTCTCACACATACAAAACGGGATTCGAAACTATGCCAAAATGCTAAAACCACTAAAAACGCCTTAAATGGACTTAAGGGGGTTTTTGGCGAAACGACACACGAACGATGTCCGAATGTAATGAAACTTGTTTTCAGTGACTATTATGGATATTTAACCATGTGGGTAACTCCCAACCACAACTTCTAACTTTTAAAGTACCGCCTCCTTTGTAAAAAACATACTAGTCGTAACTCTCTAACTTGTCGCAATATGTATATTCTACAACATTGACGGTGATTATTGTTGAAAATACTATACAACATACTCTTATTAGGGATATTCAGTAGAAAAGAGGTCTCGCTCACACGAAATGAGGCACGTAAACGCTAAAACCACTAAAAACGCCTTAAATGGACTTAAGGCGGTTTTTGGCGAAACGCCACTCAAACGATGTCCGAATGTAATGAAACTTGTTTTCAATGACTATTAGGGATATTTAACCATGTGGGTAACTCCCAATAACACCTATTAACTTGTAAAGTAGCATATCCTTTGTTTGGACTTCTTACGTGGCCTAAATGTCCAACCTTTGACAATATGTAATTTTATTTTGATTGGAAATCATGCACACATCAGTGTTACTAAGAATCAAAGGGATCATGTGCCATTTTGTGCGTCACGCATGGAAGAGAACCGTGCGTCACGTGTGGATTATATCCATGCGTGACGCACTGTTTTTCTTTTCAGAACTCATTTCAGCACGTACTACTAGTTGTATGACTAAACATGTTGATTTGTGAATTTATGTTGATTTATGATATTTGAAATGTGAAACCTAGTTTGAAAGTGAAACGAGTCGACATGTTTTAAAATACCAACAAAATAGACACTCTTAAGAAAAAACAAGTAGTTCTTGCAACACAATAAGGTTCAACACTTCAAAGGTGCAACACAATAAGGTTCAACATAATAAGGTTCAATCTTCAAAGGTGCAACACAATAAGGTTCAACATAATAAGGTTCAACATAATAAGTAGATCTAACGACGAGGGTTGAACGGCTTGAAGAGGTTCCTGTATTCTCGTGCGGTCATCCTTGGTCTAGTGGATGGTTCCCCTCTCTCCCTTTGACGTTCTTGTCTCTCCCGTTCACGTCGCTCACGTTCTTGTCTCTCCCGTTCACGTCTCTCCCGTTCAAGCATATCAAAGTTGTCTGCCATGCTAGACGCCGTACGAATATCGGAAATATCAGATTCTTGATCGGAATAGGACATCTGTATAATCACAAACATAACCAAATTATAGTTACATACTCAATTAACTTCTGCATAGTCTTAATGTTGAATGTGGCAATTCCACGCGTGACGCATGGTCACTAACCATGCGTCACGCGTGGTTATAACCCATGCGTCACGCATGGTTATATTCCATGCGTCACGCATGGAATTGCCACTTCCAGAACTTCAGTACTGCTTTCTAATCTATTCTCAAACCCTAATCTCAACATTTTTTCTGAAATTCAACAGTTTGTCAATAATTTGATTAAAACCACACCATATCAAATTTCAACACCATCATTTATAACCCTAATTCACAAAAGCCAAATTCAGTATCAAAATCCTAATTACACTATCTACACATGAAAATATCAAATTCAACAAGAAACTATCAACAAAGTACACAATCCATTCATATATTACAAGTTTAATCTCTTCTAATCAAAGTATAACATACACATTGGATCTACATATGTAAATATTATCAAAACAACATCAAAACCTCATATATACATCAATACCATACCATAACAATGAAATCTTAATGTTTACATACCTTATATGTAGAAAGATGATGAAAATTGTTGAAAATGGGGTAAATCCGTGCGTGATAGAGCTTCAGCCGCCGTCAAGAGAATGAGGAAGAGAACAAAATGGTAGGGTTTCGATGTTGGGCCTTTTATAGGCAAAAAATTCCATGCGTCGCGTATGGAATGTGACCATGCGTCACGCATGGTTTGTATCCATGCGTGACGCATGGATTTCAATGTATATGTTTTTGCTTATGTAATAAATTTCAATGTATTCAATGTATTTGTAGTTATGTCACGCAAAATAATTCATTTGTCGTGTTGTTTTTAACGGCTTTAAAACCACAATTCGCCATAACGTCGTCGAAAATTCATCGGAATGGAATGAAACTTGTTTACAATGCCTATTAGAGATATTTAACCATGTCGGTAACTTTGCATCAAAACCTTTTGCTTTTAGAGTAACACCCTCTTTGTAAAACATCAAACTACTCATCACAAGCTTAACTTGTTGCATTATATATGGTCGCAACATTGATCTTTTTGTATGTTTGAAAAATTTATACACAATTGTGTTATAAGACATATAAAGTCCCAATAAGGTCTCACACATACAAAACGGGACTTGAAACTATGCGTAAACGCTAAAAGGCCTAAAAAGGCCATAATGGACTTAAGGCCCAAATCAGCCAAACGACCCTCGAACGATGTCCGAATGGAATGAAACTTGTTTTCAATGACTATTATGGATATTTAACCATGTGGGTAACTCCCAATGACAACTTCTAACTTTTAAAGTACCACCTCCTTTGTAAAAAACAAACTAGTCGTATTTCTCTAACTTGTCGCAATATGTATATTCTACAACATTGACGTTGATTATTGTTGAAACTACTATACAAATTACTCTTATTAGGGATATTAAGTAGCAACAAGGTCTTGCACACACGAAATGAGGCACGTAAACGCTAAAAGGCCTAAAAAGGCCTTAAATGGACTTGAGGCCCAATTTGACGAAACGACACTCAAACGATGTCCGAATGGAATGAAACTTGTTTTCAATGCCTATTAGGGATATTTAACCATGTGGGTAACTCCCAATAACAACTATTAACTTGTAAAGTAGCATATCCTTTGTTTGGACTTCTTACGTGGCCTAAATGTCCAACCTTTGACAATATGTAATTTTATTTTGTTTGAAAATCATGCACACATAAGTGTTACTAAGAATCAAAGGGATCATGTGCCATTTTGTGCGTCACGCATGGTTGCAAACCACACGTCACGCATGGTTGCAAACCACACGTCACGCATGGTTGCAAACCACACGTCACGCATGGTTGCAAACTATGCGTGACGCACGGATTTTCTTTTCAGAACTCATGCAGCAAGCACGTCTTGTCTCACCTACTGTAATAACTCCATTAATTTTTTTACCATTTCCGTAACACCTACATTAACCCCTATTATCTTCCTTTCTTTCCATATTTCAAATGTCAAAACCCTTTTAACTCCATTGTTGAACATTCTTGAGAGCAAAACACACCATTTTATCCCAAAAAATCTCTTTCTATATGGAGAATGAAGAGGAATGCACCAATGAAAGAGGTGGAGAAGCACCATTTTCAAGTTACAATCTTAATAAGGTAACATTTCTTGTTCATAATATTAATTTTTAAGGTGTTGACTTCTTTTAGGGTTTGATTTAGTTAGGTTTAATGGATTTCAAATGTTCAAGGTATTAGTTGTATGACTAAAGATGTTGATTTGTGAATTTTTGTTTACTTTAGTGATTATGATGTTTGAAAAGTATTATAATATTAGTTTTTAAGGTGTTGACTTGTTTTAGGGGTTTGACTTGTTGGGTTTTATGGACTTCATATGTTAAAGGTATTAGTTGTATGACAAAACATGTTGAGTTTTGAATTTATGATGTATGATGTTTGAAATGTTAATGAAACATAGTGTGGTTAACAGAATCATACGAACCATGACAAAAGATGAATGAAACTGCATGTTGTATTTCCATGCGTCACGTATGGATTGGAACCATGCGTCACGCATGGAATTGATCCACACGTGACGTATGGATTTGCCATACAGAAGCTTAACTGGTTTGTTATCTGTGTGTTTGTGCATAGATGAACTTTTCTGTGTTTACTGGATTAGACAAGATTACTCTTAATGACTGTCCACCTCCGTCATACCTCGACTACATACCTTCGTTTGATTTGGGCATTGATTTGACAACATGGGAGCAACCGCAATCACAGTTTGGTGATATCAACACTGGATCTTTTGGAACCGGTTACGGTTTGTCGCAATGGCCTTCGCATTTGATGAGGCCACTTTCAGACACAAGTAGCTTAAATGTGTTTCGTCCTTTGCGTACTGCACCGGAATTTGATATTGAAGTTCAAGAAGAACAATATGTCTCTGTTGATTACTCAGAGTTGTTTGCAAATGACTTGGTATTCGCCTCTAGACAACAGGGAGTGGATTGGGCCGTTAACATTGCACAAGCCAACAACTTTTGCATAGTCAATGGAAGGAGTAGAGCACCTACCGAAACAAAATCTGGAAAACTTCAGCTTATCTGTGATAGAGGACGAGTGAATTACTCAAAAGCTAAGGGAGTGAGGAAAAACATCAAGACGAAAAAATGTAGATGTTGGTTCGAATTAAAGCTTCTAGAGGAGCATAGAGGGGCTTGGAAACTTACTGTAATGTTAGGTACCCACAACCATCCTATTGGTAGTAGCTTGTTTGGGAATGCGTTTGCAGTCAGATTGATGCCTGATGAAGTGTGTACAGTAGTTGAAATGACCAGGGCTCATTGTAAACCAAATGAGATTTACACTATGCTCAACAAGTCTCCAAAGAACCTTAAAAAAAAAAAACAAGTATACAATTTGATGGCCAAGACGAGGATCGAAAACAGGGAAGGAAGAACTGTTATCCAAGAGTTTTTCTACAAATGCAAACAGAGCGACTATTTCATGGAGTATAGGACAAGCAAAGATGATGCATCTATGATTGGTGATATGTTCTTTGCGTCCCCTGAATCAATGAAGCTCTTGAAATCATTTCCCTATGTACTTATAATGGACTCCACATATGCCACAATCAAGTAAGTTTTGTGTGATTATTGACCATTACATATGATTTTCCATAACATTGCAATAATATTATTTCAAATTATTTATTTACAGGTACAAAATGCCATTTTTCGAGATTGTTGGAATCACGTCTACATGGAGGAACTTTGTAGTTTGTGGGGCATTTCTTGAGGGCGAGACTAAAGAGCATTATTTGTGGGCAATGCAACAACTTCAAGAGATGTATAGAAGAATTGGAGCAACGCCCACTTGCATTGTCACCGACCGTGAACAAGCTTTAATGAGTGCAACGGATCTTCTTTTTCCAACTGCAAAGTTTCTTCTATGTAGACGACATATAAGGAAAAACATAGAGGCCAAAGCTTCCCTCGAAATGAGATCGAAACTAAAGGGAAAAAACTTATCCAACGACTACTACAACTTGTTCGAGGAAACCACCGTAGAAGGATATGAAAAAAAGTTGGATACTATAGAGAGAGATTGGAACGCGCATATTCCCGTACTGCAATATGTTAGAGACAGTTGGCTTGGTCCTTTCAAAGAAAGATGTGTGTCGGCATGGACGGATGACGTGTTTACTCTTGGAAGCAACACGACAAACAGGTAATTTATCTATAATTGCACTTACACAACTATATTCAGTTTTCTGTGAATTTAAACAGTTTCTGTAAACTGCACATTTATACGTCACGCACGGATTTGTTCCATGCGTCACGCACGGATTTGTTCCATGCGTCACGCACGGATTTGTTCCATGCGTCACGCACGGATTTGTTCCATGCGTCACGTATGGATGTGCAGTTTACAGAAACTGCACAAGCACATTCCTGTTTGAACACCTTAATAAAAATGCAGAGTGGAAGGAGCGCATTCCTGTTTGAAGTCATATTTGAGTGGTGGACAAGGTAGGCTCGACACAGTGTTTGAGGAATACAGTGACATGGCACGAAACCAGCTGAAAGAGATATTGGGTTCATTTAACGAGAGTCTAACAAAGACGTTTAGACTTGTTCACCAAACATCTTTGTTTGTACATTTGAAGTGCAAAGTTTCGTACAAGGCAATGGAGCTCTTGATTAAAGAATACGACAAAGGTGTACAAGGCATGTACAATGCACAATATTGCGATTGTGCAACCAAGGTCAGAGACGGGATGCTGTGTGTCCATGACCTTGCGACTTGTGTGAAGAAACAAATGCCAATTCAGCCCGTGTCTTTGCATCCTTTTTGGAGTACGTTGTCTTTGGAAGAAGTGGATACACAGTGTCATCTTGAAACTAAGAAAAACGTGGCAAGACGTTTATTTGATGAATTTTATGAAGAAACATGGAACACCTTGTCACCACATGATCAAGAGAAGTGTATTGAATCTGTCAGAAAGATAGCTAAAGTGGATACACCTCTCAAAGAGCCGCCTATTTCGAAACACACCGGTGGTCGTCCCCAAGGAGCTCCTAACAAAGTGCCTAGATCTACACAAAGAAAGAAGTCAGCATGGGAATACACCGACCAAGAGATGAGGTCTAGAGCTTTGGAAGAAACACCTCCCAAGAAGCAAAGGGTTCCTAAACCCTTTGGTGCACCTCCCGCTCCACAAAAAATGTATGCGCCTTCTAAGTACATTATAAAGATATCAATGTGCATGAGACCATATGTGGAGGGGTGGTTTGACATCAGAGCCGATGGAAACTGCGGGTTTAGATCTATTTCTATGGAAACAGGTGACCGATATTATCTTCACTCTAATGTACACTTTATCCAAAATATTCCGTCACTCAATCTGTTTTTGAGAGTCATGTAACAGGTGGGACCCAAGAGCATTGGAAGTTCATACGAGAAGAGATGATAAGAAAGGCTAAAGAGATTTGGCATTTACTTAAAGGCACGTGGATTGGTGGAGAAGTAAATCCAACATTGGAGTCCGCTATACATCAACTTACATGGGAAAGCGATTACTACCCAGCTCCAAGGGATAAGTGGCTTACCGTACCAGAAATGGCATGTTTGGTGGCTTCGGCATGTAATTGTGTCTTTGTGTGTCTAGGCGAGCAAATTAAACAGACATTCCTACCTCTTAGACTTCCGACTTGGTATGGTCAACCTGGAGCCAAGATGCAAGTTGTTTGCCTATTACTACTCACACAGGAAGAACATTTCATCCCGGTATGTTTTTTTCAATTGCTATTTACCTAGTGCATTACATGTAAATTTAATTATGCAATTCCGTAAAATCTATCTCAGATTCGCCTGAAGGATGGATGTCCACTACCACCTGTTTATAATCTTTGGGAGCGTAATTGTGAAGAATCTGCTGCGGCCTTGTATGACGAAGTGTGGCAAAGATGTGGGGCTTACACCCCCCCGAAAAGAGGAGGACATCAATCGTCCAAACAAAGCATCACAATTCCAGACGATGATGAAAACGATTACTAGTTCAAGAGTTATTGTCAGTCATGACAATGTTGTAATGTGTATTTTATTTCGAGTTTCGAATGACCTTCTAATGTTGTAAGGTTGTATCTTTTGATGCACATTTCAGTCTTTATGTGGTATTTCTGGGTTACATTTCACGTGAAACAGGTGCTTTGCATCTGAAATGGAATTTCTGCATTCTGTAGGAAAAATGCAATTCCATGCGTCACGTGTGGAACACATCTGTGCGTGACGCACGGATTTGTTCCACACGTGACGCATGGAATTGTTCCACACGTGACGCATGGAATTGTTCCACACGTGACGCATGGAATTGCATTTTTCCTACAGTATGCAGAAATTACATTTCAGCTTTACTTGTCAAAAGCAACACTTCCGAATTGTTTTCTCAAAAGGAGACATATGAGTTGTCTTGTCAAAAGGAGACATGTGAGTTTTCTTGTCAAAAGGAGACATATGAGTTGTCTTGTCAAAAGGAGACATATGAGTAGTCTTATGAAAAGGAGACATCAGAATTACAACATAAAACAGATATATTACAACATAAAACAGATACGTTTCAACAAAAAACCGATACATTACAAAATAAAACAGATTCATTACAGCATAAAAAAGACTCATTCTTGAAACGTAAATTCAAACGAACATAACAAAGACAAAACACCAAGACACTTCACATTACATCTTAAAAAGAACGAAATACTAAGACCACTACGCATCGTCAGAATCGGCTGGTTTCTCTTCAAAATCCTCATAGAGCTCCTTCACCCACCATTTAGCCGTTTCCAAATCTTTCTCTTCGTTAAAGATTCCCAGTTTCGCTGCCATAGTCCGGTTTTCCTCCAACAATTTCGTCATAACACGGAGATGATGACGGTCATACTCAGGATCAAGAAACACCCACCTGAAGTTACATTGGCATGTAAAAAACCTTCGGCCATACTGGTCTGGTCTCATCTTGTCATTAGCGCTGAAAACCGTGATAGACTTCCTACACCTCTTATTTGGACACTGAATGGTGCTGCCTTCTTGTGGTATTGAAGATGATGATGAGGATGATGCCATGTTGGTTTCCAATCTGTAATACAATGTAAGAAAACAAGTGAGAAAGTAAGGAATAAGATGTGGAATATGGAGCTTCAAAGAAGAACTTCAAAAATCAACTTACAGGCTGAGGGAGTGAAAAAGAGAGATTAATGAGTGGAAATGGTATGACGAGGGAGTCAATTTATAGGCGTAGGTTAACAATTCCATGCGTCACGCATGGAAGCAAACCGTGCGTGACGCATGGAACTCTTCTGTGCGTGACGCATGGTTCGACATTTGACTAACAAAATGCAGATTTATGTCTTGTGCACCCTAAACAAATAATCCAACAAATCCATCCATTTGTCTAACCAGAAATGAAAAGTTCAACAACGTCATAACAAACAATCCTTACGAAAAACGGACAATCCTGAAAATCTGAAAACAAACAGTTCATAAAAAACAATCGAACCCAATCCAACAAGATCACCACCGATGTTGTTGATACATAGTTGTCCACGGCTCAATATCTTGAAGGACCTCGGTTATGGCTCCATGCATTGCAGAAACATCATACGGATCAGGCAAGGTTGCATATGGTGACAAGTGATCATAGACCCTGTCAAAAACCTACAAATAAAATTAAATATTGAAATCAGCTATTTGCATAATGTTTACCTTAAATCAAACTTAAAGAAAAATCAAGATCTCAAGTTACATGAGATAAACGTAATACCTGCTGTGCTTCCAAGCTAGCGTGTCTGCCGGGTATCAGAAATCGATGAGTGCGGGGGATGTACCACATAAGATACTCCGGAGCTTCTTCAAAACCTGTCTGCGCAGGTGGTCCCATCTGCTCCAGGGTCGCCCTGTGGATATCCATCCCCTCCCAACTCCACGCCATTCTATCATAATTCACCACATATGACCTAGGGCTGATGAGCCTATGGGCTCTAAGGGGTGAAATTGGAGGCCTGGGAATCATCTGCACCCTACCAAACTGCCTAGGCGACCTATCGGGATGGTGGGGCTCGGTTATGTCCATGCAGCTCAGCACCCCGAAAAAAAGAGCAGGAGCATAGGCAGGATCACTGAAGTCGATTTCACCATACGGGTTCCAATTAACCTAAAAACAATATCAACGTCTTCCATTACTCAAACAGTAATTTCATTAAAGGTCCAAGCAAAGATGATGAAAAAAAGTCCTCAGTTTTTTTTGCAATTTCATGCGTGACGCATGGATCTGATTCGTGCGTGACGCATGACACAGATCCATGCGTGACGCATGGAATTGCAAAAAAAAACTGAGGCTTAAAAATGTAAACAAAATGCAACACAAATACCTGATCCGCCCTCATTGCATCTAGTTCAGCTCTGTAGTTTCGTGCTTCAGGGTCGTAGTTCGGCAACGCTTCCTCTGGTAGAAACCGAAACGCATAAGGATGATCAACTGACCAACCAGGATTACGCCGAACACCAGCTGCTAAGGATGGGAAGTATGTGTATATCCAACCCTACCATTTAAAAAATATAGTTAGCATTAAAACCATAGAAATAAGTTATGATTGCTAAAAAATGTAGTTCCTAAATAATTAAAAACTTACTTGAAGGAGAGTGAAACAAAATGAGATCAAACCACAATTTTGGCGTGTAGCGATGCCCATTTGGCGATAGAAATATGCTAGCGCCGCAGATCCCCAAGAAATACTTCTTGCCTCTTCAACACTCCCTAGAAATGCACCAAATCTCATCGGGAGCTTATGTTGTGACTTGTCAGTGAAGATTGTGGAAGCCAGCAAGTGGAATATATATCCCATTCCATGAACTACGGGATCATTTAGGCCCTCAATGTGCGCCTTAAACTTTTTCGCGCTCATCCAATAACTATCTAGCTGTTCATTTTGAAGATGAAAATTTTGCCGTCCCTTTTCACCAAAAAAGTTCTTGTTCGTAGTTCTCCCGACTGAAGCGGTGGGGTCGGTCACCATAGCTTTCCCGTGAATAGGAAGCAACAACAGCTTCTTGATGTCGAGCAACGTCACTGTCATCTCACCAAATGGCATGTGGAAGCTATTTGTTTCAGGATGCCACCTTTCTATAAAGGCGCAGATGAGCGGATAATCAATCACATCGTACATCAATACCCTGAGATGAGTCAGCTCCGTTGCAATTGCGTGATTACCCCATGACAAGTCAGAATTAAGTTCCCAATCTTTCAGCTGGGATTGTCTTGTCTGGTAAGGGAGTACGCCTCTATCCTGTAAATTGATTACGTAACACAAATAATTTTAATAACGCATAAATTTTTTCCAGAAACTGCAGAATACAGAAACTGCATAAATTTGGTTAAGGTGCAATGTACAGAATGCAGAAAGCAGTTTGTGCATTCTGTGTAATGCAAATCCATGCGTCACGCATGGACATGAACCATGCGTGACGCATGGACATGAACCATGCGTCACGCATGGATTTGCATTACACAGAATGCAGAAAATTCTGTACAGCACACCTTAACCAAATTTTCAACAAAACTACAAATATTTCAACAAATAATCCATTTGGTTAATCAAATCAATTCATACATTAACAAATTTATTATCACAAATTCTATAAACCAAATAAGTTATGATAAGTATTGAATCTATAAACCAAATTCTAATTACATACCTTTCCTTTTTGCACAAAAAAGGCTGTATGAGCTTCAAAGCTTATGAGCAGCTCCGGAATTTGTGGACCTCCAGGAGTACCCCCCTCTAACTGAGGGACGTATATGTTTTTGACCGGAGGTTGTCGTCGTCGTCGTCTTCTGGGTTGTTCCTCCTGCTCCTCTTGCTCTTCCGCTTCTTCATGTTCTTCATGAACATTCCCATAGGTCCGATCCTCTTCCTGACCCTGTTCCTCATGCTCCTGCTCATAATCAGAATCAGAATCACCATTGGCACCCCCAGCTGATGGCCCTGCACTGCTACAAGCAACCAGTGCGTACTGGTCATCACCCGTCTGAGGGTTCTGAAAGTGATGAGAACCAGTAGCTTGCCTCATCATCTCCACAAATGATTGGTCATGTTGTGGATAGCCCGGATAGCCTGAAAACTGTGTTTGTTGTGGAAACATAGTTTGATGTGGGATCAGAATGGGGTGCCAGGAAAGTAATGAGGGGAACCCTGGGGATCGAAACCTGCAGCAGACAAAGCTAGTTGTTGTTGCTGTTGTTGTTGTTGTTGTTGTTGTTGTTGTTGTTGTTGTTGTTGTTGTTGTTGTTGTTGTTGTTGTTGTTGTTGTTGTTGTTGTTGTTGTTGTTGTTGTTGTTGTTGTTGTTGTTGTTGTTGTTGTTGTTGTTGTTGTTGTTGTTGTTGTTGTTGTTGTTGTTGTTGTTGTTGTTGTTGTTGTTGTTGTTGTTGTTGTTGTTGTTGTTGTTGTTGTTGTTGTTGTTGTTGTTGTTGTTGTTGTTGTTGTTGTTGCTGCTGTTGTATCTCATCAGAAAACTCTAAACGACGAGGAGGCGATTCTTGTCTATTCTTCTTCTTCCTTTGTTTTGGAACTATGGGATCTTTTTTCTTCAGATCTTTGTTTCTTTGACGAGTATCCCGTCCAGGTCGACGACCACCATCCATATCTACATCATAAAATGTGCAATTCCACAAAATTAATCAGTTTACTGAATTTAATCAGCATATCATCAAAAACTCCATCAGCATATCATCAAATACAATCTGAAACTGCAGAACACAGTTTCTGGAATGTGCAATTCCATGCGTCACGCATGGAATTGCACATTCCAGGGTTGTGTTCTGCAGTTTTTCCATGGCTTTCAAACCCTAATCTCAACACTTTTTCCAAAATTATAACAGTTTTTCAATAATTTCATTAAAACCATACCAAATTTCAACAACCTAATTCATAACCCTAATTCACAAAACCCTAATTCAATATCAAAACCCTAATAAACTATATACACATGAAAATATCAAATTTATCAATAAATTATCAACAAAGTACACAATCCATTCATATATTACAAGTTTAATCATTTCTAATCAACTAATTAACATACACATTGGATTTTGAAGTAAATATCATCAAAACAACATCAAAACCTCATATATACATCAATACCATACCATAACAATGAAATCTTAATGTTTACATACCTTATATGTAGAAAGATGATGAAAAATGTTGAAAATTGGGTAAAACCGTGCGTGATATAGCTTCAGCCGCAGTGAGGTATGTTGGGGAAGATAACAAAATGGTAGGGTTTGATGTTTTGGACTTTTATAGGAAAAAAATCCATGCGTGACGCATGGTTTGTGTCCATGCGTCACGCATGGATTTGTTCTGTGCGTGGCGTATGGATTAAAACCATGCGTCACGCACGGATATAATCCATGCGTGACGCACGGCGCCTGGGCAGTAAATAGCAAAAGGGGTGGGCGTTAAATAGTAAGGGCCTAAAAATACGTAACGGCTATATACACTCATATTTTTGTCTATATACACTCAATACCCCACGCAGTTGCGACGCGTGGGCGTGGGTATTACCCACGCATACACAACGCGTGTGCGAGACAATTTTATGGATATCCGAAACATTTAATCCACGGGTACGCAAAGCGTGTGCGTGGGTATAATTTTTTTTTGTCAATCCCACGCTTCATATACGCGTAGGTCATAATCGGAAAAAAAAAAAAAACTTAAACTCAAGACCCACGCACACGCAACGCGTGTGCGTGCCTTTTTTGTTTGGTTTTAAGACCCACGCACACGCGACGCGTGGGCGTGGGTGTTTTCGTTTTTTCCGAATTTTTTTTCTGTAACCGACGCAATATTTAAGGTAATAAATTTGAACGAAAGATTTTCAAAAGATTCTTTTCGGCGAATTTTGGAGAGTAAAATTTTAGTCTTGCAAGCATAAAATCTAAACCTATATTATTCTTTTCTTCTATCCCAATTTGAACACACCATAAGAAAAACAATGTCAAATCAAGATGGAGACTCATCGGTGCAAGGAGAATTGAGGTCAAACTATATTGATCCTAAGGAGGTAAAACTGCATGAAACTGTAGTATTTGTATTTATTGTATGGTTGTACTTAGTTTTGTAATCTAATAACGATGTGTCTATTTTCGAATAATAATGTTACTTTATCTAAATAACGATATTGTAAATAGATATGCACAAGAGACTACTCAGATGATTTTACTGTGGACTATGTGTGGGATTGCCCGAAGAAAATGTTCAATTGGGTTAGAGAATTTGGAAAAGAGTTGATGATGGTTATCGTTACTAAAAACTCAAATCCTAATAGAGTGATAATGGTATGTGAGAATTATGGTGTGTATAAGCTCAAGAATAATGTGGAAGGGAGGAGAACTCAAACAAAAAAGTGCAATTGTCGATTCATGGTGATTGGATATAGGTTGACCGTAGACAAGGTAACAAAAGCAGAAACATGGGGGAAGCTTGAAGTTGATTTCGGATACCACAACCATGCCCTTCCTACAAGTTTTCTTGGGCATGCATATGTTGGCAGAATGACCTCAGAACAAGAGAGACTGGTTAGGAGGTGGACCGAGATGGGAAACAAGGCAAGTTGGATTATTACTGAGCTTAGAGACCGGTTTCCAGGAAATGTTACATCCTCCAAACAAATCAACAACTTTCGCCAGAAGATGCAATTTGAGGATCAGGGAGAATTAACCATAACGCAATGGGCACTTAGATACCTAAAACAAGAGGGATACAAAGTGTATCACAGGAATGAGCGCCCTACGAATCAAGTGGATATCTTATTCTTTGCGAACCCAAAGACACTGCATCTGCTGAAGCTATTCCCTTATGTTGTTATTATTGATGGCACATACAAGACTAATAGGTATTGTTATTGTTTTACTAATCTTTTATACGATTCTTGTAGTAGTTATGCTATACTTGTAATAATATATATATATACAGGTATGGCATGCCTTTGATTGAGATGGTTGGTTTTACTTCCACGGGAAAGACATTCAACATTGCTTTTGCATTCACGAGGGGGGAGGATATTTCTCGTTACGTGTTTATACTAGAGCGGTTGAAGAAGTTATTTGCATTTGTGGGAGAGAAGCCAACTGCAATTGTTACTGATCGAGACCAGGCTCTCATATCTGCAATTCAAAGTGTTTACGGGGATACAGTGAAACATTTGTTGTGTTGGGTTCACATTAAGCACAACATTCAGTCATATGGTTTGCGTGTCATGAACAACGTGGACCAAGCTGACAATTTTGCGAACCAATGTTGGGGGTTATTTATGTCGTGCACAGAGAGGAGCTATGAAATTAGGCTCGAGAAGTTGCGAGAATCGTGGAACAATGGCCTTGTTCGGTATGTTGAAGTTACATGGCTCAATCCTTACAAGGAGAATATAGTCCGAGCTTGGACTGACCTTCATCTTCATTTCTTCACAAGGACCACAAACAGGTAACCTTGTATAAGATATGTATGCATGTTTAAGTTGATTGCGCAACAAAAGTTTTTAATATTTTTGTTTTCCTATAGGGTTGAGGGCATCCACAAAAGTTTGAAAGATATTTTGCAATCTTCTCGATATGGATTTAACTCATTGGTTGTGAGGATACATTATGCTTTAGAGGCTCAACGTGATAGGATTAGGGAAACAATCGAGATGTCACGAACAAAGGTTTTGACGGAGGTATATGACCTTGACCCTGAGATATTTGCCTTATTTTCTCCTCTGTTCCGAAAAGTCACGTCGAAGTGCTTGATGATGTTGTTGGATCTGTATTACTCTATACTGAACGGCGAAATCCCAGAATCTTGCACTGATCATTGGTGGAGAACATGTCTTGGGCTACCGTGTATCCATAGAATTGGAACTGCCATGCTTCAAAATACTCCCCTTATAGAGTCAGAGATACACCTCTTTTGGAGACAAGTGACGTGGGAAGGGGTTACAGATCCGAATATCGAGCAAGATACCACAGTTCCAGTATCAATACCTTATATTAGATGGAGGGAGATGACATCTGATGTGGCTACTGGTGAAATGAGTGAAGACTTTTTATCAGAGGTCACCTCATTGTACAATACCTTGAAAAGGCCTCATGAAACATCTCTGAAGGAGCCTACAGGTGTCCTTCCCAAAGGTAGACCTCCAAAAGCTAGAGGAACCAAATGGGATAACAAAAGGGATGCCAGTGAGTGGGAACACTACCAAAAGAACAATTAAAAAGGGGACCAATCTTAGAAAAAATGATACTCCAGTATATGTTCTTTCAACATTTGTCCATTAAAAAGAAATTTTCCTTTTCAGGTGAAACACATAAATTCTTAAATTGTCCCTTAAAATGACACTCCGGTAGAGACTTTGTGCACGTAAAATTACAACAGAGTAAAAGGAGTATTAAATTTATTGTATATTTAAACATGTATATTTAAACATGTATATTTAAACACATAATCTCTACTACTTATTGCAGACTGTACATTCAGAGTTGACATGTATATTTAAACAAAATAGAACTTCTGATCTTTAATCTCAACAAATGACTTAATTTTAGACAAAAAAGCAACAAAATATCATGCCATCCAAAAAACTAAACATTTAAACTCCATTTATATTGTTCGTGGTATTTAACAAAGTTCGAAATAAGTATTTTTGGTACATTTTGATGTGAAAAATTGTATACTTTTTAGAGTATAAACTTTGGATTAAAGTACCTGCACAAGAAACATTTAGTCTCCTTCACAACAGTTTGAACATCTTCATTGCTTATCTGCTCTAACTTGGCTATTTTTTCACAGCTTTGACATAACCATTCAGAACGCGGCTTCTCTGTTAAAGACATACTTTCTACATAAAGCAATGGGAAAAAATAGTGAATAATCCATTGATTAAATACCCTAAGATCATACTAAAGCAAACAATGTGGAGCACCAATTGCATAAAACAATAAAAAAAGCAAATGTCTCGTTATGCTAAATTTCTGAAAGACTATGCACGATCAAAAGAAATCAGAAATTAAAAGGGAAACAAAAGATTAAGGTGAGTTAACATGTGTTTGTTGTGTTTCAAATGTGTATGTCTAAGAAGTGTGGTAACCCTGACATGTTTAGTATTCCTTGTGTTATAGGTGAAACTGTGTTTGACAAAGCTATGCTAGACTTAGGTAGAGGAATGTAAACATAAGTGTTCCTGGTTCAGAAAAAATCCGATAAAATCATTAGTATTCGCCAAACAAACTTATAAAACATATATATGACGGTATTTTAAGAGAACATTGTATGTGAAAGTTAGATTTTGGTACCTTTAAGAAAGGATTTTGAACAACTATTGCAATACAGTTTGTTACATGCATTTTTTCCTCCATTCTGTCTGCAATGTCATCATGGAGGAACAAACGCGTATGTAGGAAAATCTGCCGACGAAAAAAAGAAGATTAGTAGAGGAATATATATATACACTAATAAACTAAGTTGTTTAAGAAAAATATACTTGCAGGCGAAGCAAAGCATGCATGATTCTCAAATTTGGAAGGGCTAACCTATTTGGTATACATTTAATTGTATCAGAAAGTCTTGAAACTAGAAGTTATCGAAACCAAAATGCAGTACAAGTATACCTCGGTATCACAACATGAGCAAAGGATTTTAGAGCCCTTTTTTAATCCCAAAAGCAAGTGCTGATAATAAGAAACATTTTATGTAAGAACACATAGGGTGTGTAAGTTTCAAAAATATTTACTTTGCAGTCAATCAACTAACCTCTCCACCAGAATAATATGATAATTTTGCACCTTCATTTATCCCTAAATTTTGTAGCCGATCCCTGAGTAGAGCAGAAGAAACAACTTCATTAACATCACTTCTTGAAACCAAAATTGACATATAGAACTTTAATTTGATTAATGCAAACAAAGGTTTTTCAATCTTATAGTAGCAACATGATACTCATTAAGTATAAACTCGATCATAAATTTTAGATTCCTATATAAGAAAATACTTGTGATAGTGTTTATAGTTTTGGATATGAGTTCATTTTATTAGAAATAGCTTGACATTATATTCCTTAAATGAATCAAACAAATTATAGTTTTGACATCACACAAAAATCAACTAATGCCTTCATATTCTTACTGGTTTTGTAAAGCTCAGTTACTGAAAACCCAATTTGCAATAAAGTGACCTGACAGTCTCGTCTCTCCTTTCACGAAAAAAGAAGAAAAATCCAATTTTGCAAACACCAAGCAAGATGAGCAAAAGAAAGCAAATTAATAAGACCAAATAAAAAATCATCCCAAGTTCTTCTCATGGTTAGACAAATGCATTACCTTTTCCTTATCTCATTATGAGGGTTGAGACATCTACTTTGAGTTGACATAGTGCTGGACCTGTATTACCATCACTTATTGAAACCAAAATTGGCATATAGGACTTTAATTGATTAATGCAAACAAAAGTTTTTCAATCTTATAGTAGCAACATGTTACTCATTAAGTATAAACCCGATCACAAATTTAGATTCCTATATAAGAAAACACTTGTGATAGTATTTATAGTTTTGAATTTGAGTTCATTTTATTAGAAATAGCTTGACATTATATTTCTTAAATGCATCAAACAAATTATAGTTTCGAGATCACACAAAAACAACTAATGCCTTCGTATTCCTACTTGTTTTGTAAATTAAGCTCGGTTACTGAAAACCCAATATGCAATAAAGTGACCTGACAGTCTCGTCTCTCCTTTCACGAAAAAAGAAGAAAAATCCAATTTTGCAAACACCAAGCAAGATGAGCAAAAGAAAGCAAGTTAATAAGACCAAATAAAAAATCAGCCCAAGTTCTTCTCATGGTTAGACAAATGCATTACCTTTTCCTTATCTCATTATGAGGGTTGAGACATCTACTTTGAGTTGACATAGTGCTGGACCTGTATTACCATCACTTATTGAAACCAAAATTGGCATATAGGACTTTAATTGATTAATGCAAACAAAAGTTTTTCAATCTTATAGTAGCAACATGTTACTCATTAAGTATAAACCCGATCACAAATTTAGATTCCTATATAAGAAAACACTTGTGATAGTATTTATAGTTTTGAATTTGAGTTCATTTTATTAGAAATAGCTTGATATTATATTTCTTAAATGCATCAAACAAATTATAGTTTCGAGATCACACAAAAATCACTAATGCCTTTGTATTCTTACTTGTTTTGTAAAGCTCGGTTACTGAAAACCCAATTTACAATAAGTGACTTGACAATGTCGCCTCTCATTTCATGAAAAAAGAAGAAAACTCCAATTTTGCAAATACCAAGCAAGATGAGCAAAAGAAAGCAAATTAATAAGACCAAATAAAAATCAGCCCAAGTTCTTCTCATGGTTAAACAAATGCATTACCTTTTCCTTATCCTATTATGAGGGATGAGACATCTACTTTGAGTTGACATAGGGTTGGACCTGTATTACCAAGATGGAACATTAATCACATAGGATAAAATATGATGCAGCAATGAAAATGTTTATTGAATTTGCTGAGAATAACAACATATATATGCGAATCCATGAAATTAAGGATAGCGGAAAAAATGAGTAGGATAGTAAGAATAGCGGAAAAAATCAATCGACATTATTATTAGCTTTGAATTTATGATGTCATTTTGGCGGACAAATGAGTAGGATTTTCGAAAGAGTAGACTTTGAAATTAGCACTATGTACGTGACAATAAGCAAGATATACAAATCCCTGTAAATAAAGGATCTTATCAGATGTACTTTGCGCAGTCTCATAGTGTACACATAAAGAAAAAGTGACAACAATTGAGAGAAAGAATGTACATAGAGGTTACCTCAAAAGGGGGCGGCGATACTCGAACTGCAGGACATCGATCTTACAAACACGAAGAATAACAAATTTCAAGGACGCGAACTTAAAGCAATGAAGAATCTGCCAAGTTAAGAGATTAAGAGACCAATTACCAAATAAGATGAATCGGAAATGCGGAAATTATAGATTTGTGAAGATTGTGTTTGTAGTTGAAGAATGAGGTTAGAGAATTCTAAGAGAAGAGAAGATGGGAAATGAGAGTATATATAGAGGATAGTGATCGGACTCTGACTCAAAACGACAAAATAGAAACTAGGTTTATATTCTTTGTCGTTTTGTGTCATGTTCCGATCACTATCCTCTATATATACCCTCATTCCACATCTTCTCTTTTTCTTACAATTCTCTTACCTCCTTCTTCTACTACAAACATAATCCGGTCATTGTCCATAGATCTCTAATTTCCGCATTTCCATCTTATTTGGTAATTGGTGTCTTTCTATCTTAATCCAATAGAATTCTTCGTTGTTGTAAGATACGCTCTTAGATATACTCTACACCAACCGACAAATGACAACCCATTCCTTTTAAATCTCTTTAAGGAGTTGCCAAAAATGTGTAGATTTGTCACATGAAAAAAAAACTCAGAATTCCTCACCTAAAATGAAACTATTAATTACAACAAATTGTTTGAGGAAAATTCAAAATTTCTGAAATGAAAGAAAAATTGCAATCCACATTGAAGCAAACACAATTGTATGCAAAAGAAACTTTGCAAAAAGGAACTCAAGCGTTAAGTACAAACAAACTGCAAGAACACACCACACACATATACAAGACATAAAACATAATTGAATCAACAACTCGGCCTTCAAATATTCATGAAAGAAATCCGCATGCAGAAGTCTACATAGCAGTATATCATTGAACTTAATATCATCCATAAATCTACAAAGTACATCAACTAATCCAATTCAGCAAGTAGGGAAATTAATCAATCAATTCAATCTGATTAAATCTAGAAAAATAATAATCTACTTCCTCAGATTCCAATTCCAATCAGAATTCTTAAATGAAACTGAAGCTGTCACCAACCAGAAATGTACTTTGTAAAATTCCAAAACAATATATTAAAGCCTTATTTGGCCCACTTTGATTTTCATTTTTTTTTTTGTGTGGTAAAATAGTGGGCTTAATTGTTTAATTTTCCTTACTATAAATACAAATTTGTAAAAATTGGGTTATGGCCCAAAATCTATTAAGATACATAATATTAAAAATGGTAACAAATCATGCTATTTTGTATTTGATACAATGCAATCAATTCAATGCAGACTTTGTACATATAATAACCTATTTTATTTTGTAAGGGACATGCATTTGATTTGATGATGCATGTATCATCAAATGAATGGGAGCCGATTTGATCCATGCAATAATAAGAAGAAGAAAGTCCATAGAATTTTAAAGGTACATTGGATTATGTCATGATTTTGCCACTTGATTCCATTGATCTAGACTGGTGGATTTGGTCTGTGACATCTTGCTCCACATTTCAATAAATATTAATGTAGATTTATAATCCTGTGATATTCACGGGGTCTATACTAATAACGATTGAAATGTGGAGCAAGATGTGAGTACCAAATCCACGAGTTTAGATTAATGGAATCAAGTGGCAAAATCATGACATAATCCAACGTACCTTTAAAATTTTAGTAACTTTCTTCTTATAATTATTCCATGGATCAAATCCGGACCAATTCATTTGATGATACATGCATCATCAAATAATATGCATGTCCCTTACAAAAAATAAAATAGGTTATTATCTGTACAATGTGTGCATTGAATTAATTGCCTTGCATCAAATATAACCTATTTAGCATGATTTGTTACCATCCACTAATTATTTAACTTTCTAATTATTTAAATTTAATTGATAAATAAAGTATTCAAAAAGTATAGACTATTTGTCGTTTCTACTTTGTCGTTTCTACTTTGTCTTTTTTACTTTGTTGTTTTGTGTCAGAGTCCGATCACTATCCTCCATATATACCCTCATTACCCATCTTCTTTAATTTCTCTTACAATTCTCTTACCTCATTATTCAACTATAAACACAATCCAGTCGTTGTCCATAGATCTCTAATTTCTGCATTTTTCGATACATCTTATTTGGTCATTGATCTCTTACTCTCTTAATCTGGTAGAATTCTTCATTGTTGTGAGTTTGCGTTCTTGAAATTTTTCATTCTCCGTGTTTGTAAAGATCACTTTCCTCCAGTTCGAGTATCCTAATCGTCGCCCCCTTTTGAGGTAATCTTTTTGTCCATTCTTTCTTTCTTTCAGTTGTTAGCGCAATCTCATAGCGTTAACATCTAGAAAAAAGTGATAACAACTGAAAGATAGAATGGACAAAAAGATTACCTCAAAAGGGGGTGGCGATTAGGATACTCGAACTGGAGGAAAGAGATCTTTACAAACATGGAGAATGACAAATTTCAAGAACGCAAACTCACAACAATGAAGAATTCTACCAGATTAAGAGAGTAAGAGATCAATTGCCAAATAAGATGTATCGAAAAATGCGATAATTAGAGATCTATGGATAACGACTGGATTGTGTTTATAGTTCAATAATGAGGTAAGAGAATTGTAAGAGAAATTAAAGAAGATGGGTAATGAGGGTATATATAGAGGATAGTGATCGGACTCTGACACAAAACGACAAAGTAAAAAAGACAAAGTAGAAACAACAAAGTAGAAACGACAAATAGTCTATACTTTTTGTATAAATTATTTATCAATTAAATTTAAATATTGAGAAAGTTAAATAATTAGTGGATTATAACAAATCATACTAAATAGGTTATATTTGATGCAAGACAATGAATTCAATGCACACTTTGTATAGATAATAACCTATTTAATTTCATTTTGTGAGGGACATGCATTTGATTTGATGATGCATGTATCATCAAATGAATGGGAGCTGATTTTATCGATGCAATAATAAGAAGAAGAAGAAAGTTCATAAATTTTTAAAGATACATTGGATTATGTCATGGTTTTTCCACTTGATTCCATTGATCTAGACTCATGGATTTTGGTAGGTGACATCTTACTCCACATTTCAATCCTAATTCCTATCCAATGAAATACTTAATTCAAAAAAATAAGCATATGATGTATATCTTCTCACAAAAAAATAGTAATTAAATATAATATTTAGATTTAGATTAAAAACATTCCCAAGTCATAACATTATCCGGTCATGCCATGGCAAAAGAACTACGAGTATAACCATACTGATTTAGTGCAAGAAATGCAATAGAACACTTGTGTGTACTATGATTAAAGATGGAATCTCTTTCTTCCATATCTTCCAACACACAGCAACCATCCAATACATTAGGAGAAAGGTCGAAGCGAGCCACTATAACTCATGAATCTCCTTGTCTAGAATATATATGATTTATGCTAAGAAAATCATCATAGTATGAAGAGAGAAAATGAACGAACTATATAAAGATACATACAAAAGTAGAGCAAAAGCAAAACAAATTGGTATATTAAAATCAGGCCTCAACTGGAATACCACAACCACAAGGTGAACTAAAAAGGCACAGAGAGTAGATCAGAAATGTAAGGATAACTCCTAAGCTAGGTGAACAGATCAAGCTCTCGGAAGGAACAAGAGTTTTTCAGAGCTTGAACAACCACATAAATGGTCTTCAAGGTTCACACAAGCAAGAGCACCTTCAAGCTCAAGAGAAGAGCAACAATGACAGAGAAGAAGTGTCTCGGGAGAATCAGCACAGCTGAGGGAGGAAAACCCTATCAGCTTAAGTATAGATTGCTGAGATGGGTTAAGACCAAGGAGAGTTGGGCCACACATTTGGGCTTAAAGGCCCAAATGTCATCTCATGCCTCATCCTAGCCCATTACACCAAATCAGCCACATACAAACAAAGCCCGAGGAGGAGGTTCTCTTTTTGGGCTTAGTCCAAACACATAATTCTTTCATGCATCCTATAAAAAGAGGTTATGCATCACTTATTTTCACACACTCAAGCCACACTAATCTGGGCATCTCTCCTTCACTCTTCCCCACGTTTTTCCGAGTCTCTATCATCTCTTCCTCTTCTTTTCATAGAGTACGAGAGTACACACAATTGCTAGAGTTGTTGAATCTCTTAGGGATCCAAAGAAATTGATCTCGCTCTATTCCGATTCCGAACAAGCCCAAACGGACAACCTGAATGCGTGTAAGTCTTACGTGGCTACGCACGAGACGGACGTACGCGAGTTCCGGTTGCCCGTTTGGGCTCGTTCAGAATCGTAATCGAGCGAGAGACATATCCGGTAAAATTTGGGATCAATACGAACCCAACAAAACTAGTCTTGATCGATTCCGATTTCGTATGAGCCCATACGAGCCATCCAAAGCCGCGTAAGTCCTAATATATATATATATATATATAGATTTAGGTTCTAGTGTAATAGGTTTTTGTGGTGTAACAAGGGGGTTGATTAAGAGCATTAGATCTTCTCTAAATCAATGGCCTAGATTTAATCCCGGAAGGTACATAGAACTCTATAGTCTTGCACACACCGGATCCACCCCTCTTTACCGAAATTGTTGGAAATAAAAAACAAAATTCAAAATTATTCCCCCAAATCGTCACAAAATCTCCATATTCTCTCCCCAGAATGTCACTCATCTCTTCGTCTTCTCTGTTCTCCCGATTCTCAATCTCACTTCACCCATCTCCTTCCCCAGAAAATCTCACCCTCTCTCCCGTTTCTCAATCTCTCGAACTCCCCTCTCGACTCCATTTCTCCACCAGAATCTCCCTCTCGAAATCCCCTCTCACCCTCTCAAATTTGCAATTTTCGGAAGTGGAAGTCAGAGCCGACGAAGACTCGTCTCAACATATAGAAGTCGGAGCCGACGATTCCGCCACCATTCTTCATCTCCTTCCTCCATTCAACCTCCAAACATGTAAGTTTATGGTTTGATTTAAAAAATTTCTCTGCATTTCTAAAAAAAAACCTAATAGTTGAAAAACCCTAATTTTGAGAATTAGATTCCTTGGGTAAACTGGTTTTTCATATAGATTACTTCGGTAGACAGTGTACCAACACCTCTTATTGTATCTGCGTGAGTTTGATCTTACTCGACTTGCCTTGCCACCCAAAATCTGCAATTTTCGGGATCATGTTATTTTAGACTCGTTTTAGTTTCTAATGATATAATATGTCTGTTTGATGAGGCATGATTGGTTTCTTTTTGGGGAGAGGTAAAAAATTGTCCCTTGGTATTACAGTTGCTTTGCAATGGAAAGTAGTAGTAATATGGGAATGGGAGCCCTCTGCAGATGGTAAGTTTCAGTAGAGTTCAAAAAGGATTGTGTATCCATTTTATTAGACTTGTATGGTGTGTAAGACTCTGGTTTCTGTATTGTTTCCTTTTTATGTTGAATCCTTACTGTGTTGTATGAATTATGAAGGGGTCTATTAACATCTCGGTGAACAATAGTAAGGCGAGACTCCCTAAAAAGAAGCCCCTTAGCTATTCCAACTATGATGTTGTACCTTGTTTTCCAGTTCAACTTCCTCGACAAAGTCGAGTCTAAAATTCAATTTTCGGTAGAATATATATATGGGAAAGTTGGAAATAGAAAACTTAATTAGTGTATATGTATTGGTTTTAGAATGAATCTGAGGAGTCAAACGATGATTCATACCAAATAAAACTTTATCAAGGCTTGAGTTAGGCAGATATTCATAGACTAGCAACCTCTCTGTATTTTCGGTGCAATATCCCAAAAGTTTAACAAGATTTATGTGCTGAAGTTTTGCAAGGTAGTTAACCTCGTTGCTAAATTCTTCGGTACCGATGATATAGTTTGCTTTGTGCTACAAAACTGCATATGAAAGCATGATTATTGTGGAACTTGATAGTTGTTGAACCCCTAATTTAGTGTTTATCACTTGCATGTTTGATTTTAGGTTCAACAAAATTTATAAGAACATGGACATTGATACATGATTACAGTATTTTGGTTTGATTGCTTTGAATGTTAAATTTTGATCTTTTTATGTCTACATTTTACCTATGTTCAAAATTAGAGATCTTTTTTATATAGTAATATGCTTTAGATGTACGCAGACCACTGAACATTATTACTGTAATTTCAGGAAACTCAAGATCTCACCAAAGAAGATTGCAACCAAGCGTAAGAAGCTGGTTAAAACAAGTGATTTATGCAGAACAGAGGAGACAACCACATCAACTGACTTAGTGGTTCATGGCTCAGAAATTCCGTCTAGAGTTGATGTGGATAGCAGTCCCATTCGTAACCCAGAAACAGAAACTACCAACCAACATGAGAATGGTAATCTCTTTCATGAACCATATTCCATTATAAAATTCAGTCAAAATAGGAATTTTATATGTGTCTTCAATAATTATGATATTATTCACTTTGTTTTACATCATATTCATATATGTTATATACATGTAAATCCATTTATGTTTCCAGATTTGATTCCTTTTCAGTCTGGCTTAGTGATTTCTTGGGTTGATTGTTTGGGGTTCAGTGTTGCTGTTTTTTTGTAGCATGCCTTGGAATTCTAGATTCGATCTCTCTCTTAGGGGGAATTTGGTTGCTAAATCGCCTGATAATCCCTATTATATCGGGTTGAACAAGGCTGCGGAGGATCCTTATGAAGATGATTCCAATCCCGACGGGTATGAGCGGTTTCATTCATCCGTACAGTGAAAAGGCCGAATTTGAGCTCTGGTACAAGCTTTTGAATGTGGCAAAGGTTAATGTGACTCCAGGTTCATCATGTCATTGCATCGAACCGGTGTGGAGTCATAATTTGGAGGAGGAATTTGCTGTCATGAGTTTGAATATTTAGGAATTAAAGTTAGGTCTTTTATCCCCTCCCATGAATTACATCTACCACTTTGGTAGGAATTTGCTGTCATGAGTTACTTTATAATAAGGATTTAATCATTTTATTGTGTAATCTTTGACAATGATAATTGATAAACCAGGTCCACCATTGACATTTATCAAATTAAATGTCCACCTACTAGAATGGATATGAGTTTAGGTAGCAACATTTATTTTACGTTAATTGATTGATTATGATAATATTGTGTTAGTTGATATTCACGTTTCTATTAGGTGATATTCACATTTCTGAAATACTGTAAATATTGTTCGCCTTTCACAATGGAACCCCCTATAACAGAATATATCAACAGTAGAACACGAATAACAAAGATGAACATCAGAATATCGTCTTTTTTATGTAGGCACAAAAGTCTTTCGTAATGGAATCCCTATAACAGAATATATCAACAGTAGAACACGAAGAACAAAGAAGAACATCAGAATATCGTCTTCTTTATGTTTTTTATTAATTACTTTAATAATGGAACCCCTATAATAGAATATATCAACAGTAGAACACGAATAACAAAGATAAACATTTGAATATCGTCTTTTTTATGCAGGCACAAAAGTCTTTCGTAATGGAATCCCTATAACTGAATATTCAACAGTAGACCACGAATAACAATAAAGAACATCAGAATATCGTCTTCTTTATGTAGGAATAAAAGTCTTTCGTAATGGAAACCCTAGAACATAATATATTACCAGTAGAACACGAATAACAAAGATGAACATCAGAATATCGTCTTCTTTATGATATTCATTAATTACTCTCATAATAAAACCCTTATAACTGAATATTCCATAGTAGAACACGAATAACAAAGATTGACATCATAATATCGTCTTCTATATGTAGGAACAAAAAGTCTTTCGTAATGGAAACCTTAGAACCTAATATATCACGAGTAGAACAAAACTACGGAAGATGAATATCTCACATTAGAATACGAATACACACACAGCGCAAAAACATGAATATTGCTTACATGATATCGAATATGTACTGGTTATAGGACAATTAATATATTCAGATGAACGACGAACATGATAGTAACCATTACTGAATATCGAAATAATCTTGAACGATTGTGATGAAGAACGCAGAATGATTTTGCTGGAGAAAATTTAGGGTTCTCTCTCCTATTTTTTATAATTTTCCATTTTAATTAAATTAATTAATTAAGAGAAAACAATCAGAGTTGGTTACTCCCTATAATTAAGGATTTAAATTTATTTTACCCTCTTTTCTCCTTTTAAATCAAGCCATCCAATTTATCTAATCCGACGCTCTTGATTTGTCCACTCGTTACACCGGAACCAACCTCTCTCTCTCTCTCTCTCTCTCTATATATATATATATATAGATTTAAATTTTAAACAGCGGCTTATGCCTAAAAAAAAAATTTCAAAAAAAGAATACATGTATGAGAGGCGCTGTTTCAAACAACGTCTCTTATGTTTTTAAAAAAAAAAAGAGGTTTGGTGAGAGGTGTTGTTTTATCGGAAATTAGTTTCAAAACGCGCTTACAATGGAAATTATCGGAAATTAGTTGCAAAACACGCTTACAATGAAAATTATTTCCAAAATAATGTCCATTCTTGAATATCGATCCCTAAGTAAAGTTAATAGAATAAATTCATGACTAATATAACTAGTGATGAATACATATGAGATAACTTTTCAATTGAAATTCAGAACTTAAAAGCAAAGAAAAAAATTCAAACTCGAAACCATTTTTTTTTGGTTAAAAACTCAAAACTTGTATATAAATTGTCTACCTTAAACAAAACATGAAATATTGTTCAGCACAATCCAAAAATGAACTATTGGCAATCCTAAAATGAACTATTGGCGATCCAAAAATGAACTATTGTTCAGCAGTACTAGAAATTGTCTACCTCAAATTCTAAAAGTAATGAAAAATCCGGTGCTAATTAAATTTGGATTCCTGCAACTAAAGTACTGAACTAAACTGGAGTTTCCTCTCCATCATTGTTACATCGCTAAACTGAACTATGTTAGGGTAAAACTCTCTCTTTGCAGAAACCTACATGGAAAAAATAACACACCATTAATTTTTAAAAAGCAAATAGAGTTATTATGTCTTATGAGTAAAAATGTAAGACATGAAACCTGATCTTTGGTCATGTTCTTAAACCACCGATTTTTCCACATTCCCTTTGCAGTTTCAGCAGCAGGAACCACTATGCTTTTGACATTGTGTGATTCACAAAGTTCGAGAATTATGTTGTATAATGCACTGAAGTAGCCCTATTTATAAAGTCATTTAAATCATGAATTAGCAAGAGAGTACCAATAAATCCCATAAAATCATGCATTAGCATTGAGATAATAGTTATTGGAAAAAGAGGGGTTTCCGGTGATAACATATCTTACGGTGTGAAATGTGAACCCACCTTAATTAAATTATGAACATTACTGTCTTATGTATGAACATTGCTATCGTCTATGTGAAACTTAAAAAATTAATAGTTAAGGTTCACATATAAGACTCTTATCGACTTTATATGCGAATTAGTACTATAAGTTCACATATAAAGTAATATACACTAGTAATGTTCACAGTTCGCATTTCGCACCGTAAGATTTATTTTCACCATATACTCCCTCATTAGAAAAAAAAGACGACTCACCTTGCGACGATCATCCTCAACAGTTGTGACTAAAGGGATTTCAGCGAGCTCTTGACCTAATAAGCGAAAGACTATAACAGACACAATCTTGGATCTGCACAATTTCATAGAAAATAAAAGAAAGTTTATAAGTCAAAGTGTAAAATGATAACCGAAATGCAAAAGAATAATGTCTTATATAACGTACCCTAGCAACAGAACCGCGCAATGCATTCCATGATATTCTTCTTTGCTGCATTGCATCAAATTAATAACTCCTTCATCCAGTGATTGAAAATTCAAGAACATATGGATAACGAAACTTACCCTCTAGCAATTTGATCGATAAGATCGTCTCCGATTAATTCACATGATTTAGGCCTGAATTCTTTCTATAATGAGTGCACAAAATATGATTATCAGTTTTTCATAAGGTAATTAATGGGTAAACAATGTCATTCATTAAAAGGGCAAGAAATAAGTACATGAAAAAGAGTCAATACTTAACTTGTAGCACATGAATAGCATCTTTCAGCAATTGTTCATCATTTCTGAGAATCTTCCAAGTTATATTAAGGTCTAATCCATGTCTTCCCGAAACCATTTGTGCTCCATTTTCTACATGAGTTTGTAGTGAAGTATGAATTTCTTGACAGTTCATGTCGCAAAACCAATTACCTTCCGGAAGCTCCTGCATACAACAGTCGAAAAATGTTGCTATCATATCATTCAGTATAATATATACTTGCAGTTGTGTCCTCTAAGTTATATTAACTTTATGTTAACACAACAGAATCTTATATATATTTATTAATGATGGTTTCAGATTATAAATACATAGAACCGTGCGGAAAAATTAGATGTTTTGTGTCTATCAAGTTAAGTACATTAAGTTCATAAGTTTTGGAAGAGTCAAGTTTAGTAAGTGTAACTAAATTCTTCCTTAAAGCTTACCTTAACATCATCCATATTATGTGTCTTCAAGCAGCCAATATGATACTCTCTGTCACACTATAAATTATAAAAGTCAATACTAGATCACCATTTGCAGCAAAGTAATGATTTAAATCAGAAGATAATATAAATTTCTTATCAAAAATCAAAGCTTCAGAAAATATGTGACATAAATGTTACCTGATCACAAAGAATTATCGTCTGAGGCCCAAATGGACCGTTTTCGTCGAATTCAGAGGATCTGCAACAACATCAACAAACCTGTAAGAACTCAAGGTACATATAAAAAAACACTACCAAAAGAACAATTAAAAAGGGGACCAATCTTAGAAAAAATGATACTCCATATGTTCTTTCAACATTTGTCCATTAAAAAAAAATCCTTTTCAGGTGAAACACTTAAACACTTAAATTGTCCCTTAAAATGACACTCCGGTAGAGACTTTGTGCAGGTAAAATTACAACAGAGCAAATGGAGTATTAAATTTTACTCAGACGTACTTTCACCTGCACAAAATCTCTACTACAGTACTTATTGCAGACTGTACATTCAGAGTTGACATATATATTTAAACAAAATAGAACTTCTGATCTTTAATGTCAACAAATGATTTAATTTTAGACAAAAAAGCAACAAAATATCAAAACTAAACATTTAAACTCCATTTATATTGTTCGTGGTATTTAACAAAGTTCAAAATAAGTATTTTTGGTACATTTTGATGTGATAAATTGTATACTTTTTAGAGTATAAACTTTGGATCAAAGTACCTGCACAAGAAACATTTAGTCTCCTTCACAACAGGTTGAACATCTTCATTGCTTATCTGCTCTAACTTGGCTATTTTTTCACAACTTTGACATAACCATTCAGAACGCGACTTCTCTGTTAAAGACATACTTTCTACATAAAGCAATGGGAAAAAATAGTGAATAATCCATTGATTAAATACTCTAAGATCGTACTAAAGCAAACAATGTGGAGGACCATCAGTTGCAGATAAAACAATGAAAAAAGCAAAGGCCTCGTTATGCTAAATTTCCGAAAGAAATATGCAAGATCAAAAGAAATTGGAAATTAAAAGGGAAACAAAAGATTAAGATGAGTGAACATGTGTTTGTTGTGTTTCAAAGATGTATGCCTAAGAAGTGTGGTGACCCTGACATGTTTAATATTCCTTGTGTTATAGGTGAAACTATGTTTGACAAAGCTATGCTAAACTTAGGTAGAGAAATGTAAACATAAGTGTTCCCGGGTCAGAAAAAATCCGATAAAATCATTAGTATTCGCCAAACAAACTTATGAAACATATGTCGGTATTTTAAGAGAACATTGTATGTGAAAGTTAGATTTTGGTACCTCTTTTAAAGGATTTTGAACAACTATTGCAATACAGTTTGTTACATGCATTTTTTCCTCTATTTTGTTGCTTTTCTAAGTTCTGCAATGTCAACATGGAGGAACAGACGCGTATGTAGGAAAATCTGTCGACGAAAAAATGAAGATTAGTAGAGGAATATATATACACTAATAAACTAAGTTGTTTAAGAAAAATATACTTACGGTTTCCTGCGCGAAGCAAAACCTGCATGATTCTCAAATTGGGAAGGGCTAACCTATTTGGTATACATTTAATTGTATCAGAAAGTCATGAACTAGAAGTTATCGAAACAAAAATGCAGTACAAGTATACCTCGGTTTCACAACATAAGCAAAGGATTTTAGAGCCCTTTTTTAATCCAAAAAGCAAGTGCTGATAATAAGAAACATTTTATGTAAGAACACATAGGGTGTGTAAGTTTCAAAAATATTTACTTTGCAGTCAATCAACTAACCTCTCCACCAGAATAATATGATAATTTTGCACCTTCATTTATCCCTAAATTTTGTAGCCTATCCCTGAGTAGAGCACAAGAAACAACTTCATTAACATCACTTCTTGAAACCAAAATTGACATATAGAACTTTAATTTGATTAATGCAAGCAAAAGTTTTTCAATCTTATAGTAGCAACATGATACTCATTAAGTATAAACTCGATCATAAATTTTAGATTCCTATATAAGAAAACACTTGTGATAGTGTTTATAGTTTTGGATATCATTTTATTAGAAACAGCTTGACATTATATTCCTTAAATGAATCAAACAAATTATAGTTTCGACGTCACACAAAAATCAACTAATGCCTTCATATTCTGACTGGTTTTGTAAAGCTCAGTTACTGAAAACCCAATTTGCAATAAAGTGACCAGACGGTCTCTCTCTCCTTTCACCAAAAAGAAGAAAAATCCAATTTTGCAAACACCAAGCAAGATGAGCAAAAGAAAGCAAATTAATAAGACCAAATAAAAAAATCAACCCAAGTTCTTCTCATGGTTAGACAAATGCATTACCTTTTCCTTATCTCATTATGAGGGTTGAGACATCTACTTTGAGTTGACATAGTGCTGGACCTGTATTACCATCACTTATTGAAACCAAAATTGGCATACAGGACTTTAATTGATTAATGCAAACAAAAGTTTTTCAATCTTATAGTAGCAACATGTTACTCATTAAGTATAAACCCGATCACAAATTTAGATTCCTATATAAGAAAACACTTGTGATAGTATTTATAGTTTTGAATTTGAGTTCATTTTATTAGAAATAGCTTGACATTATATTTCTTAAATGCATCAAACAAATTATTGTTTCGAGATCACACAAAAACAACTAATGCCTTCGTATTCTTACTGGTTTTGTAAAGCTCGGTTACTGAAAATCCAATTTGCAATAAAGTGACCTGACAGTGTCGCCTCTCATTTCATGAAAAAAGAAGAAAACTCCAATTTTGCAAATACCAAGCAAGATGAGCAAAAAAAAGCAAATTAATAAGACCAAATAAAAATTCAGCACAAGTTCTCCTCATGGTTAGACAAATGCATTACCTTTTCCTTATCCTATTAAGAGGTTTGAGACATCTACTTTGAGTTGACATAGTGTTGGACTTGTATTACCAAGATGGAATATTAATCACAAAAGATAAAATATGATGCAGCACTGCTAATTTCAGAGGTACTTTGCGCAGTCTCATAGTGTACACATTTGTGTCCCCAAATCCCTATAAATAAAGGATCTTATCAGAGGTACTTTGCGCAGTCTCATAGTGAACACATAAAGAAAGAATGACAACAATTGAAAGAAAGAAAGAATGGACATAGAGGTTACCTCAAAAGGGGACAGCGATACTCGAACTGCGCGAAAGCAATATTACAAACACGACGAATGAAAAATTTCAAGAATGTGAACTTACAACAATGAAGAATCTGCCAAGTTAAGAGATTAAGAGACCAATTACCAAATATAATGAATCGGAAATGCGGAATAGATTTGTGAACAATGACCGGATTGTGTTTGTAGTTGAAGAATGAGGTTAGAGAATTGTAAGAGAAGAGAAGATGGGAAATGAGAGTATATATAGAGGATAGTGATCGGACTCTGACTCAAAACGACAAAATAGAAATTAGGTTTATATTCTTTGTCGTTTTGTGTCATGTTCCGATCATTATCCTCTATATATACCTTCATTCCACATCTTCTCTTTCTCTTACGATTCTCTTACCTTCTTCTTCTACTACAAACATGATCCGGTCATTGTCCATAGATCTCTAATTTCCGCATTTTTCGATCCATCTTATTTCGTAATTAGTGTCTTCCTATCTTAATCCAATAGAATTCTTCGTTGTTGTAAGATACACACTAAGATACACTCTACACCAACCGACAAATGACAACCCATTCCTTTTAAATCTCTTTAAGGAGTTGCCAAAAAGGTGTAGATTTATCACAGGAAAAAAAACTCAAAATTCCTCACCTAAAATGAAACTATTAATTACAACAAATTGTTTGAGGAAATTCAAAATTTCTGAAATGAAAGAAAAATTGCAATCCACATTGAAGCAAACACAATTGTATGCAAAAGAAACTTTGCAAAAAGGAACTCAAGTGTTAAGTACAATAGGGCATCAATCAAGAATCAAACAAACTGCAAGAACACACCACACATATACAAGACATAAAACAGATTTGAATCAACAACTTGGCCTTCAAAAATTCATGAAAGAAATTCGCATGCAGAAGTCTACATAGCAGTACTATATCATTGAACTAAACATCATCCATAAATCTACATAGCACATCAACTAATCCAATTCAACAAGTAGGGAAATTAATCAATCAATTCAATCTGATTAAATCTAGAAAAATAATAATCTACTTCCTCGGATTCCAATTCGAATCAGAATTCTGAAATGAAATTGAAGTTGTCACCAACCAGAAATGTACTTTGTAAAATTCCAGGACAATATATTAAATCCTTATTTGGCCCACTTTGATTTCATTTTCTTTTTGTGTGTGGTAAAATAGTGGGCTTAATTGTTTAATTTTCCTTATTATAAATACAAATTTGTAAAAATTGGGTTATGACCCAAAATCTATTAAGATACATAATATTAGAAATGGTAACAAATCATGCTAAATAGGTTATATTTGATACAATGCAATCAATTCAATGCACACTTTGTATAGATAATAACCTATTTTATTTTGTAAGGGACATGCATTTGATTTGATGATGCATGTATCATTAAATGAATGAGAGCGGATTTGATCCATGCAATAAGAAGAAGAAGAAGAAGAAAGTTCATAAATTTTTAAAGGTACATTGGATTATGTCATGATTTTGCCACTTGATTCCATTGATCTAGACTCGTGGATTTGGTCTGTGACATCTTGCTCCACATTTCAATAAATATTAATGTAGATTTATAATCATGTGATATTCACGGGATCTATACTAATTAGGATTGAAATGTGGAGCAAGATGTGAGTACCATATCCAAGAGTCTAGACATAATCCAACATACCTTTAAAATTTTAGTAACTTTCTTCTTATAATTATTCCATGGATCAAATCCTGTCCAATTCATTTGATGATACATGCATCATCAAATCAAATGCATCATCAAATCAAATGCATGTCCCTTACAAAAAAATAAAATAGGTTATTATTTGTACAATGTGTGCATTGAATTGATTGCCTTACATCAAATATAACCTATTTAGCATGATTTGTTACCATCCACTAATTATTTAACTTTCTAATTATTTAAATTTAATTGATAAATAAATTATTCAAAAAGTATAGACTATTTTTTCCCTAATTACCTCTCTTTTATGATTCTCTCTTTCATCTCAAACGAAGCCAGCGAATAGAGGAATTGTTTTTCCGAAATGGGCATTTTTTGGAACAAATTTTCATTGTAGGCGTAGTTTGAAACAAATTCTCAATATAGGCACTTTTATCACGCTCGGAATTTTGTAACGAAGGAGAGGCGTTGTTTTGAACAACGCCTCTCCCCGAAACAAGGATTTCAAAAACAAAATACAGGTGAGGCGTTGTCCTGGATAGCGCCTAACCACCACACTTTAAAAAAAACCTTCGTGTGAGGCACTGTGATAGCGCCTCATACGAGTGCCAAAAAAATTAAACACAAAGAAACTGGTCGTGTGAGGCACTGTTATGGACAACGCCTTTTCTTCTTTATTTTTTAACATTTGGCATTACGCGGGTTTGGGTGACTCTTCAGGGCTCGTTCGGAATCGAAATCGAGTGATAGACATATCTGGTGAAAGTTGGGATCGATACGGGCCCAATGAAACTGATCTCGCTCGATTCGGATTCCGAACGATCCCAAACGAGCCACCCGAATCAAAAACAAAATTGGGATTGGTACGCACGAGACTTACGCGGGTTTGGGTGGCTCGTTTGCGATCGTTCGGAATCGAAATCAAGTGCGACCAGTTTTGTTGGGCCCGTATTGATCCCAACTTTCACCAGATATATCTCTCGCTTGATTCTGATTTCGAACGATCCTTGAAGAGTCACCCAAACCCGCGTAATGTCAAATGTTAAAAAAAAACAAAAACAAAAATAAAGAAGCAAAGACATCTCGATGTCATGGACATCGCCTTTGTGTTTAATTTTTTTGGCCCTCGTATGAGACAACGCCTCACACGAAGGTTTTTTTAAGTGTGGTTAGGCGCAACCACCACACTTAATAAAACTAAGTTCTTTACGAAAAATATACTTACGGTTTCCTGTGCGAAGCAAAACCTGCATGTTTCTCAAATTTGGAAGGGCTAACCTATTTGGTATACATTTAATTGTATCTGAAAGTCATGAAACTAGAAGTTATCGAAACCAAAATGCAGTACAAGTATACCACGGTATTACAGCATGAGCAAAGGATTTTAGAGCCCCTTTTAAATCCAAAAGGCATGTGTTGTTAATAAGAAACTTTGTAACGTACGAAGACCACACTGGTTTGTAAGTTTCAAAAATATCTACTTTGCAGTCAATATACTGACCTCTCAACCAGAACAACTTCATTAACATCAGTTCTTGAAACCAAAATTGACATATAGGATTATAATTTGGTTAATGCAGACAAAAGTTCTTCAATCTTATAGTAGCAAAATGTTACTCATTAAGTATAAACTTATGCAATCACAAATTTAGATTCCTATATAAGAAAACACTCGTGATAGTATTTATAGTTTTGAATTTGAGTTCATTTTATTAGAAATAGCTTGACATTATATTTCTTAAATGCATCAAACAAATTATAGTTTCGACATCACACAAAATTAAACAACTAATGCATTCATATTCTTACTGGTTTTGTAAAGCTCGGTTATTGAAAACCCAATTTCCAATAAAGTGACCTGACAGTGTCGCCTCTCATTTCATGGAAAAGAAAAAAAGAAAAATCCAATTTTGAAAATACCAAGCAAGATGAGCAAAAGAAAGCAAATTAATAAGACCAAATAAAAATCAGCCCAAGTTCTTCTCATGGTTAGACAAATGCATTAGCTTTTCCTTATCCTATTATGAGGGTTGAGACATCTACTTTGAGTTGACATAGGGCTGGACCTGTAGTACCAAGATGGAACATTAATCACATAAGATAAAATATGATGCAGCAATGAAAATGTTTATTGAATTTGTTGAGAATAACAACATATATATGCGAATCCATGAAATTAAGGATAGCGGAAAAAATGAGTAGGATAGTAAGAATAGCGGAAAAAATCAATCGACATTATTATTAGCTTTGAATTTATGATGTCATTTTGGCGGACAAATGAGTAGGATTTTCGAAAGAGTAGACTTTGAAATTAGCACTATGTACGTGACAATAAGCAAGATATACAAACGTGGTAAAACCCTACTCATTTGAAATCCCTACTCATTTGTGTCCCCAAATTCCCTGTAAATAAAGGATCTTATCAGAGGTACTTTGCGCAGTCTCATAGTGTACACATAAAGAAAAAGTGACAACAATTGAGAGAAAGAATGTACAAAGAGGTTACCTCAAAAGGGGGCGGCGATACTCGAACTGCAGGACATCGATCTTACAAACACGAAGAATAACAAATTTCAAGGACGCGAACTTAAAGCAATGAAGAATCTGCCAAGTTAAGAGATTAAGAGACCAATTACCAAATAAGATGAATCGGAAATGCGGAAATTATAGATTTGTGAAGATTGTGTTTGTAGTTGAAGAATGAGGTTAGAGAATTGTAAGAGAAGAGAAGATGGGAAATGAGAGTATATATAGAGGATAGTGATCGGACTCTGACTCAAAACGACAAAATAGAAACTAGGTTTATATTCTTTGTCGTTTTGTGTCATGTTCCGATCACTATCCTCTATATATACCCTCATTCCACATCTTCTCTTTACAATTCTCTTACCTCCTTCTTCTACTACAAACATAATCCGGTCATTCTCCATAGATCTCTAATTTCCGCATTTTTCGATCCATCTTATTTGGTAATTGGTGTCTTCCTATCTTAATCCAATAGAATTCTTCGTTGTTGTAAGATACGCTCTTAGATATACTCTACACCAACCGACAAATGACAATCCATTCCTTTTAAATCTCTTTAAGGAGTTGCCAAAAATGTGTAGATTTGTCACATGAAAAAAACTCAGAATTCCTCACCTAAAATGAAACTATTAATTACAACAAATTGTTTGAGGAAAATTCAAAATTTCTGAAATGAAAGAAAAATTGCAATCCACATTGAAGCAAACACAATTGTATGCAAAAGAAACTTTGCAAAAAGGAACTCAAGCGTTAAGTACAAACAAACTGCAAGAACACACCACACACATATACAAGACATAAAACATAATTGAATCAACAACTCGGCCTTCAAATATTCATGAAAGAAATCTGCATGCAGAAGTCTACATAGCAGTATATCATTGAACTTAACATCATCCATAAATCTACAAAGTACATCAACTAATCCAATTCAGCAAGTAGGGAAATTAATCAATCAATTCAATCTGATTAGATCTAGAAAAATAATAATCTACTTCCTCGGATTCCAATTCCAATCAGAATTCTGAAATGAAACTGAAGCTGTCACCAACCAGAAATGTACTTTGTAAAATTAAAAAAACAATATATTAAAGCCTTATTTGGCCCACTTTGATTTTCATTTTTTTTTTGTGTGTGGTAAAATAGTGGGCTTAATTGTTTAATTTTCCTTACTATAAATACAAATTTGTAAAAAATTCCAATCCACATTGAAGCAAACACAATTGTATGCAAAAAGGAACTCATGTGTGGTAAAATAGTGGTAAAATAGTGGAACATTAATAGTCTATACTTTTTGTATAATTTAGTTATCAATTAAATTTAAATAATTAGAAAGTTAAATAATTAGTGGATGATAACAAATCATGCTAAATAGGTTATATTTGATGCAAGGCAATGAATGCAATGCACACTTTGTATAGATAATAACCTATTTCATTTCATTTTGTGAGGGACATGAATGCATTTGATGATACATGTATCATCAAATGAATGGGAGCTGATTTTATCAATGCAATAATAATAAGAAGAAAGTTCATAAATTTTTAAAGATACATTGGATTATGTCATGGTTTTTCCACTTAATTCCATTGATCTAGACTCATGGATTTTGGTAGGTGACATCTTACTCCACATTTCAATCCTAATTCCTATCCAATGAAATACTTAATTAAAAAAAATAAGCATAGGATGTATATCTTCTCACAAAAAAAATAGTAATAAATATAATATTTAGATTTAGATTAAAAACATTCCCAAGTCATAACATTATCTCCGGTCATGCCATGGCAAAAGAACTACGAGTATAGTTTTGGCGTCATATATAACCATACTGATTTAGTGCAAGAAATGCAAGAAAATGTAACACTTGTGTGTACTATGATTAAAGATGGAATCTCTTTCTTCCATATCTTCCAACACACAGCAACCATCCAATACATTAGGAGAAAGGTCGAAGCGAGCCACTATAACCCATAAATCTCCTTGTCCAGAGTATATATGATTCATGCTAAGAAAATCATTACGAAGAGAGTGAATGAACGAACTATATGAAGATACATACAAGAGTAGAGCAAAAGCAAAAACAAAATAAATTGGTATATTAAGTTAACTCATAATCTAGGTGAACAGATCAAGCTCTCGGAAAAAACAAGAGTTTTTCAGAGCTTGAACAACCACATAAATGGTCTCCAAGGTTCACACAAGCAAGAGAACAGAGCAAAAGCAAAAACAAAATATTTTGGTATATTAAGATAGCTCCTAAGCTAGGTGAACAGATCAAGCTCTCGGAAAGAACAAGAGTATTTCAGAGCTTGGACAACCACATAAATGGTCTTCAAGGTTCACACAAGCAAGAGCACCTTCAAGCTCAAGAGAAGAGCAACAATGACGGAGAAGAAGTGTCTCAGAAGGATTCACTTCGCAACACAACTGAAGGAGGGAAACCCTATCACCTTAAGTATAGATTGTTGAGATGGGTTAAGACCAAGGAGAGTTGGGCCACACATTTAAGCCCAAATGTCATTCATGTCTCATCCTAGCCCATTACACCAAATCAGCCACATACAAAGCCCAAAGAAAAGGTTCTCTTTTTGGGCTTAGTCCAAACACATGATTCTCTCCTGCAGCCTATAAAAAGAGGCTTTGCATCACTTATTTTCACACACTCAAGCCACACTAATCTGGGCATCTTTCCTTCCTCCTCCCCACGTTTTTATGAGTCTCTATCATCTCTTCCTCTTTTTTTCATAGAGTACGAGAGTATACACAATTTTTAGAGTTCGGGGGCCTCTGTTCTTGGGTTGTACTTTAATTTGACCGTACAGTTTCGATAATGGTTCGACTAATTTCTTCTCTCCTTAATTTTGTTTTATTACTTATATTTTATACAATTTATATGTCCTAGAAAATTCTATAGTCAGAACGATATCTTTTCTTCTCCTAATGTGGATGTTGCCGTATGTTCTATACATCTAAAGTTCTATCCTATTCTTGCAACATAGGAGGAATATCGAACCTGATGGAGAGCTTCAGTCGATGAAGCCAAACTAGGTATGTTCACTCATTCCAGCATCTTAGATCAATGCTACATTATCTCTCCGATGTTTCCTTATCCTCCATTTCTTGTACTCCCTTCGTCCCTTAATTATGTTCTCATTTCCCTTCTTTGCACGGGAATTAAGGAGAAGAGAGAAGAGAGAAGAATGAAAATAGGAGAGAGAGTGTATTGGGATGAGAAAATGGTGGAAGATGAGAAATTAAAGGGTTAAGATTGAGTAAAAAATAATGGGAAAGAGAAAAATTAAAGTGTATTTTGGATTGTTGTGGTTTTGGGAGAAATTAATGGATTTTGATGAGGGTATATTGGTAAAGATTTGTGGTTAAAAATGGAAATGGGAACATTAAATTGAGACACCAAAAATGGAAAATGGAAACATAAAAAAGGGACGGAGGAAGTATGATATTAACTCGAAGACTACTAAGCATTGCTTAAAGATGGTGCATCTATACAATCATCTTTGCTAACAGATGTTAATTTCTTTTCTTGATGTGCTAAGATCAAGCTATTTTGAACAGTTGGCCTGAATTAAGCATGACCAATATACATCAATAGGATTTTGAATTACTTGTGTAAGATTTCATTGTTTAGGAATTATGATTGAAATATGGAGCAAGATGTCACCTACCAAAACCCATGAGTCTAGATCAACGGAATCAAGTGGCAAAATCATGACATAATTCAATGTACCTTTAAAAATTTATAAACTTTCTTCTTATAATTATTGCATGAATCAAATGAGCTCCTATACATTTGATGATACATGTACCATCAAATCAAATGCATGTCCCTTACAAAAGAAATTAAATAGGTTATTATCTATACATTTGTATGCATTGAATTCATTGCCTTGGATCAAATATAACCTATTTAGTGTTATCATCCACTAATTATTTAACTTTCTAATTATTTAAATTTAATTGATAAATACATTTTTCAAAAAGTATAGACTATTTTTTTCCTTAATTACCTCTCTTTTATGATTCTTAATACCTTTAAAATAAAATAAAATTTAAAAAGTGTTGTTTCTCTTTCATTTTCTTTCATCTAAAATGAAACCAACGAGTAGAGCAACCTAGGGATAATTTTGCAATCTATCAGCAAATCCGTATTTCACTAGCATCTAAAACTTGTAACCAAATTCGGTAAGTTTAAAAAGCCTAAACACGATGATTTGAAGACTAGATAAGTAAGATTTCAAAGATGAAATATTATGTATATTATAAGGAAAATTAAACAATTTAGTCCACCATTTTACCACACACAAAAAAAATAATCAAAGTGGACCAAACAAGGGTTTAATATATTGTCTTGGAAATTTACAAAGTACAATTATGGTTGGTGTCATCCTCCTATTACCACACAAAAATCTTTTATTACTCCTTCGGTTTCATTTAAGAATTCTGGTTGAAATTGAAATTCGAGGAAGTAGATTATAACTTTTCTAGATTTAATCAAATTGAATTGATTGATCAATTTCCTACTTGTTAAATTGGATTCGGTGATGTGTTATATAGATTTATGGATGATGTTAAGTTCAATGATATACTGCTATGTAGACTTTTGCATGCAGATTTCTTTAATGAATTTTGGAAGGCCAAGTTGTTGATTCAGTTTTGTTTTATGTCTTTTATATGTGTGTGGTGTGTTGTTGTAGCTTGTTTGGTTCTTGATTGATGTCTATCTTGAGTTCCTTTTTGAAAGTTTCTTTTGCATACAGTTGTGTTGGCTGCAATGTGGATTACAATTTTTCTTTCATTTCAGAAATTTTAAAATTTCCTCAAACAATTTGTTGTAATTACTGGTTTTATTTCAAGTGAGGAATTGTGGGATTTTTATGTGACAAATATACACCTTTTTGACAACTTCTTAAAGAGATTTAAAAGGAATGGATTGTCATCGGCCGATTGGTGTTGAGTATATCTAAGAGCATTATCTTACACCAATGAAAAATTCTACCATATTAAGATAGGTTGACACCAATTGCCAAATAAGATGGATCAGAAAATGCGGAAATTATAGAGGATATTTATCGGAACATGACACAATATGACAAAGAATATAAAACCTAGTTTCTACTTTGTTGTTTTGTGTCGAGTCCAATCACTATACTCTATATATACCCTCATTACCCATCTTCACTTCTCTTACAATTCTCTTACCTCATTCTTCAACTGTAAACACAATCTGATCATTGTCCATATATCTCTAATTTCTGCATTTCCCGATCCATCTCATTTAATAATTGGTGTCTTCCTATCTTAATGCGGTAGAATTCTTCATTGTTTTAAGATAATGTTCTTAGATATACTTTACACCAACCGGTCGGTGACAACTCATTCCTTTTAAATCTCTTTAAGGAGTTGTCAAAAAGGTATAGATTTGTCACATAAAAAACTCACAATTCCTCGCCTAAAATGAAACCATTAATTACAACAAATTGTTTGAGGAAATTTCAAAAATTCTAAAATGAAACAAAAATTGTAATCCACATTGCAGCAATATAATTGTATAAAAAAACTCAGAAAAAATGAGTTGAAGTGCCAAGTACAACAATAGGGCATCAATAAAAAAAAATCAAACAAATTTCAAAAACATAAAAAAGAATTACTTAGCCTTGAAAAATTTATGAAAGAAATCTGCATGCAGAACTCTACATAGCAGTATATAATTTGATTACAAGGCCAAATCCAATTCATAAAGTATATCATTGAACTAAACATCATCCATAGATCTACATAGCACATAATCAAGTTCGATACATCAAGTAGGTGGAGAAAAACTCAATCAATTCAAATCAATTAAATCTAAAAAGAAATCAGTTAACCCATATTGAGATCTGACTAAACATGCTTAATCTACTACCTCGGATTTCAATTTCAACCAGAATTCTGAAATGAAACCGAAGAAGTAATAAAATATTTTTGTGTGGAAGGAGGAGGCTGACAACAAGATATGTACTTTGAAAAATTCCAGGACAATATATTAAACCCTTATTATTTAGCCCACTTTAATTTTCATTTTCTTTCTGTGTGGTAAAGTGATGGTCTAAATTGTTTAATTTTCCTTGTTATAAATAAAAAAATTACTAAAATTGGGCTTATGTTATGGCCCAAAATCCATTAAGATACATATCTTCGAAATCTTACTTGGCTATTCTTCCAAAAATTACCAAAACTGGTTTAAGTAAACTTGCTGAATTTTTTTTTGTTACAAGTTTTAGATGCCCTACGTTGTGCTCTTATTAGCTGCGTTTTAGCTGAAAGAGAAACAACATTCCTTAAAAATTCATTTCATTTTAAAGGCGATAATCAGAGGTATTTAAAGAGAAAATTGTCTATATTTTTAATAACTTATTTATCAATTAAATTTATATAGTTAGAAAATTAAATAATTAGTGGACGGTAATAAATCATGCTAAATAGGTTATATTTCATGCAAGACAATGAATTCAATGCACACTTTGTACAAATAATAACTTATTTTATTTTTTGTGAGGGACATGCATTTGATTTGATGATGCATGTATCATCAAATGGATCCATGTAATAATAAGAAGAAGAAAAAAGTTCATAAATTTTTAAGATACATTGGATTATGTCATGTTTTTGCCACTTGATTTTATTGATCTAGACTCAGTGGGTTTGGTATGTGACATCTTGCTCCTCATTGCAATCCTAATTCCCAAAAATACTTAATTTAGAACAATAATCATATGAATTTTTATATATATCTTTCACAGAAAAAAAGTAATCGAATATATTTAGATAAAAAAAACATTCCCAAGTCATAACATTATCTTGTCACATTCATCTAAATACCTAATTCATTTTATACTGTATATATTAAGAGTAAGTTCGAATTTTATACGGAGTAGTACAAAGTATTTATTATTCAATAGTAATACCCACGTTTTAATTAAACAACACGTAGCGTCAGACAATTGGACTTGACGACGATCGATGTATATACGTACTGAATAAATTTCATCAATTCAACAAGCACATTTTTAGTTGGGTGCCATTTTATCGATCTCTAATATCCAATACTTCTTCACAAGAAGTTTGATATGTCCACAATCTTAAATCATTTTGCAAACAAAAAGAGATTAATGTAGCCTCTTATTTGAGTAAAACATGTGTAAACATCACTTCGGTTTCTACTAAAAAATAAGACCGTTTTCATGCATATATATGGATGTAAAAATGCCTAAATACAATTAAACTATTACATCAATCGTGAAGATACACAAATTAATACATGATTCTCATTAAGATTGAAAATAGTACAACGTACACAATACAACAAAAATACACTAGAATTATAATTTTTTATTGAACACGTACGGAAATGAAGACAACACACAAGTAGCTAGAGATGATTGAAACATACATTTAAGTGAAATATTCAACAAGAACATAATCTGCCTTGCCCTTTTGAAAGCTTCTTTTTCCTCGAGGCCCACTTCATGATGATGGATCATCATAAACCATGAAGACAATATAGAAAAAACTGAGGAGAACAAGCAAAAATGCCAAAGGATCCAAGTTGCCCTATTCATACAACACCAACAAACTAGTAGTCCATCACAAACGTCCTTTTTATACGAGAAATCCGGCCAAATCCATACTCGTACATACACTGCATTATACTGGCTTGGTCAGTCTGATCCTCGTCTCTCGACTGTGATCACTGCCTCCTCCCCCGGCCACCTCGGGCAATAGCCCATATCACAAACCTCCTTCTATATCAGAGATCCAAATCCATGCACATACATACACTGCATTATACATGGTCTGGTCAATCTGATTCTCATCTCTCAACTCTAATCACTACTTCCTCCTCCTCTAGCCACCTCAGGCAGACTGGTAGCCAGTGCCCGAGGTGGTCAGAGAAAAGTGGTGAGGGCTCTTACAGTGGTTGAGAAGAGTAGAAGGTTTATGAATTCTGCCTCCTCTCTGACCACCTCGAGCAGACAGGTGATGCTCGAGGTGGCCGGATGATGGTGGCGGAGGAAATTAGGATGTTTTTGAATTTGTGATGGTAAGAGGGTTTGTTGATGGAAGTTGTGTTGGTGTTGATATAAGTGATGGAGAAGTGAAGGCTTTTTTGGTAAACAATCACAAAAAAGGTGAGAAAAAGAGGGGGGAGTGGATGCTTGCTTGATCCTTAGCATCTTTCTTAGCATATACCATTTCATTTGGTGCTACCCAATACCCCACACTTAATTTCCAACACTTTTTCATTTTACACACATATTTTAGACTAGTCTATAGAGTAGTTAATATTAAATTAATAATAACTTGTGCTTAGTGAGTGACCAAATTTAGCTAGGTTAAGTTGAGTAGTTTAGATACAATTTGAAGATGCAGCTAAAGATATGCTAAGTAAGTTGGATTTTTAATCAAATGGATTCTATTTATTTTCATGTGATTAATTATATCAAACGACAGATATGATGGCATATCTTATAAGCAATTTCCACTAGAAGAGAGGCTCCATTGTATTGTGTTTTATTTTGTCCATACTTTGTCTGTTGCCTTTCCTTGATGACAGAGAAATCGATAAGTTTTGGTTCAATAACTAAAAGAAAATCGGACGTGAACAACTTTTAACTAGGAAAAATGAATAATTTGCGTTTATATATTACGATGCGAACAATTCTTAACGTAGAAAAAACGAAGTTTACATTCGCATATTACACGTCAATGTTCATATTCTGGAAAATAATGTTTATAATCTGGGCCATTAAATTTTTTGAACGTCTTAAATGAGGGACGTAGTGACATACTTGTAACTACTGTAAACTTTCATTATTATTATTTTTGTTTTTTCTCAAAATAACCTCAAAAAAATTCATCATTCAAATTATAAACATTATCAATCAAATTATGAACATTAGTTTCTTATCTGTGAACGTTGTTAAGCCTTCTTCTCACCCGAATTTTTCTCCAATAACTATACATATATAACAAAATATATATTTTTGCATGCGTTATAATAACAATGTGAGTGTAATTCAAACATATATAAGTTGCATATTGAGTGCAATGACATTATAATGACATTATAGTAAACATATATAAATATGTTGCATTTTCATGCACTATAATAACAAAAAAATCATGCATTATAATAATATTACGTGTAATGACATAGTGTTGAAAATGATATAACATATATATGAAATATTCATGCAATATGATCAATTATGTTGGCACATTATGTACACATAAAGTTTCTCTTCAAATATGCAATTTATGTACCTCATCAAGCATATATGAGACTACTTAATGCTAATTGGACCAATTTTACTAACCAAATACTATAATGTTTATAGGGTTACGTAAACTGCAACAAATTTATTTAATCAAAATATGCCAATATCCCATAGAATTATCTCTTGTGTTTTTTATAGTCTTACTTTAGTGAAGGGTTTAATTAGTACATTTTCTTGGCTACGTCATTTTATCCTAATTAATTAATTACAAAAGGTCGGGGAGAAGACTAGGATGTAGATTTGCCTATTTTATTGATTTTTATTATGTGTTATTATGGACTTATGGTAAGCATGTGCTGATTTGCAAATGTAGCTTATGAATTGGGAGGGAAACAAGAAAACCTAATTTCAGACTTCAAAATTATAGGGCAAAAAGTAGAGAAAGTTTTGATGCAAATAGATCTTAACACCTAGAAGAAATGAACGGTTCGTGTTTATATATATTATACGTCAGTGTTTATATTCTGGGTAATAATGTTCATACTTTGGGCTATGAAATTTTTTGAACGTTTGAGAACTTTTGATTATTTTGTTTTTTTCTTTTCAAAATGACCTCAAACAATTTCATCCTTCAGATTATGAACATTACCGCATAAATTATTATAAACATTAGTTTGTTTTCTGTGAAGGCACTTCATTGGACCCTTATTTTCACCGAGACTTTTCTCTAAAAAGGTACATGAAATATGATTATTAATTTGGAGGATGCTTCTAGTTTCATCAATTTAGAAATGTGTGTCCATTCCACGTTTTGAAGAGTCAAGTTTGGTATATATTTTAAGTTGTGTACCTCTTTTACTATTTCAATAAGATTGTGTACCTCTTTTACTATTTCAATAAGATTGTGTACGAAGATATAGATGTTGATAAGAGTCTGTAAGTTTGTATATCGAACCACAATCAAGACAGAAAATAAAATATGGGTGTGAATCCCATAATAAAATCTCTTATAGAGATAAATAAGAATGAATTTAAGTCATTGGATGCCAAGAGATCCAATGACTTAGATTAAACTAGTTACCCCCACTACAAGTGGGGTAGTTGTGGTGATGAACATTTAGTAGAGTATATCAAATGAACATTTATCAACATTTTGATGAACATTTATGACCAACGTGATGAACATTGAAGTCGATTGTAATGAACTTTGAGTAATGAACATTTTATTAAATTCTTGTGAACATTGAAGTATGAGATGATGAACATTTAGGTGATTTTTGAAAATTAAGTGTGTTTTTAAAAGAAATTATATTAAAGTGGTGTTCCACATAAGTGGTGGTCCGGTGGTGGCTTGATGGTGGGTCAGTGGTGGTGCGGTGACATTTAAGTGTAATAAACTTGGTGAACATTTAAATATAATTTGATGAACATTCAGTTGATGAACATTTAAGTATAATGTGATGAATATTCAGTTGGTGAACATTTAATAAAATATGATGAACATTCAGTTGGTGAACTATAAAGTCTAATGTGATGAACATTCAATAGAGTATATACAAATGAACATTTATGAACATTGTGATGAACATTTATGAACAATGTGATGAACATTTAGTAATAAATAATTTTGAAATATTTGCGAACAATTTTTTACATCTTTGTGGCAATTTTATTCCGGCAAGGCCCAAAGGTGGTTCGGAGGTGGTCCGACGGTGGTCGGAGATGGTCCGGCGGTGGTCCGACAAAGGTGACAAGGGATGTCACGTGTCATCATATGGGCTCTTGGATCTCTCTTGATCTAATGGTCCACAATCATTCTCATTTATCATTTTAACAAGTATTATTACATGACATTTTTCCATATTAGGAAGGGTGGAGAAGTTGGACTTTTTATTGAAATGGCTTGGCTCTTTTCATGTATAAGTTTGTGGCTTTGTGCAGGCCTTTTTAAGGGAGAAGATGGTGGAGGAGTAGGCTAGAAGCTTGAAGATCGGAGCATCTTCTAAAGTTGGCTGAGAAATATGCCAGGAACCTTCATTAGCATATTACATTGATGCCCCAATTATTAATTAAACCAAAAATGAAATCTTTAAATTAGAAAATGTACTTTTTTAAGAGGGCACGGTACGAACAAGTTTTATGGTGCGAACGTACGAAGGACTGATTTTCATCAAAATATATATAAATGTTCATCAAAATATATTTAAATACTTACACGTTTTTGTATGAATGTTCTTTAGTTTTCTCAGTAAATGTTCTTTACAAAAAAAAATTAAAATGTTGTTTAGTTTGCCAATAAATGTTCTCCAAATTACTAAAAGGTCCGGTGCGAATGTCTTAACATAGGAAAAACGAACAGTTCGCGTTCACAGATTACACGTCAATGTTCATATTCTGGATAATGATGTTCATAATGTGGGTCGTGATATTTTTTGAACGTTTTCAGTGAGGGACAGGGTAACATACTTGTAATTATTGCAGACTTTGATTATTATTATTATTTCTCAAAATGGCGTCAAAAAAATTTCATCGCACAAATTATGAATATTACCGCCCAAATTATGAACATTAACTTGTTATCTATAAATACGAAAAAATTTGATTTTCCAATGTTAAGCTTTCTTCTCACCCAAACTTTTCTCATAAATGTTCATCGTTTTATGTTAGTATTTTAATATATATTTGTATTTGACTCTTTTCTTTTTTTGGATTTACTCTTTTCCCATAGACACTAGGATTACAAGCAAAAAGTTCATGAGCCTAAAATCAGTTTCACAACTTTTTAGTAGCTTAAAAACTCAAATAGTAAACTAATATTGTATAATTCCACAATTTTGACACATTATTTTCCAATAAATACTCACAAAACAGTAAGTTCAAGGACTGACATAATATACTAAACTTATTTTCCCCAACTTTCCGACGTGAGTATTAAGTTGTGCATCAATTTTTGACACATTATTTTAATAGATGCTCACGAAACAATAAGTTCAAGTCCAAGTTTCATCACTTGATGAACTCAAGCAATGTCCAAAAGTGATCAATATAAACTGCTCTGAACTGAGTGAAACCAACTGACTTGCCCAGATTTTTATACTCCTCTTCAGTCCTGTGCTTTCCTTTAGCTCGGTATATGGTCATAACGAAGATGTCGCCTTCCAGAAGAGCTCTTGTTCTGTGGCTATCATCTGATTGCTCGGGCAAGACGGGCTCACACGCTATCAGCTTACCTCCGGTGGGAAGAGCGTCGTGACACGTTTTCATTATCTGCTTCACTTCATTATCCGTCCATGTCGTTAGAATCCACTGCACAAAAATTCAGTTTCATGGCTGAATTGTGTTAGCATTTTCAAAAAAAAGAAAAAAGAAAATTGTATGTCAGGGTTCTTTTAGAGGACCAATTTCACTGCAGAAAAGTTAAGATCAGATTTGATACTGTTGAGGTCCCTTCAGGTTTTGAATGGTAACAAACATTCTGCTAATGAATTGTCTGAGTGTTTCAGGATCGTTGCTGAGAAAGGAACGTTAAACAGCGGTGATCTATATAAGGAAAGCTCGATCGGAGAGAGAGCTTGATGGGTCCAATCGAAGATTATGTGTTGCTATCTATATAAGGGTCGAAGATATTCCAGAAAGATCGAAGATCTTGGCGGTTGAACAAGGCCGACTCAAATAAGGAAGGAAATAATATCTTTTTCCTTAAAGATATTATTTTCCTTAAAAGATAGATCTTGTTTGTTGGAGGGTTGGACGTGATATTGGTGGTTAGACAAGACCAACTCAAATAAGGAAGGAAATAATATCTTTTTCCTTAAAGATATTATTTTCCTTAAAGATATTATTCTTGTGTTTTTAACCTAGGTTATCTTAGTATTTAAGCAAGGCTTAGACTAGGAATAAGGTTGACGTTTTTGTAGAGAGATTCTTATGTTAAGAGAGAATTAGAGAAGAAGAAGAGTTATCAAGGCTTAGAGGTTGAGTTCGGGCTCGAGTGAGAGGAGTGATTCGTGATCGTAATCCGAGCTCTCTTTTGTAACGAACAAGAAATCAATAAGATAAGTATACCCTTCTAAATCCTTCAAGTGAGAAGCTTGAAGGTAGTGGTTTTACTCAACTCTTAGCGGTTGAGGTTTCCACTCTAAATCTCTTGTCAATTATATTCTTCTTGCATTATATTTCCGCTGCTACACTTCCTGAGGAACGATTCCTATTGTTCTCAGGGAAGTAACTGTGCTAACCGATCCAACAATTGGTATCAGAGCCTGGTCTCTAGATTGTTTGTGTTAGCTTTGCAGGAAGAATGACTACAAATACGTCCATCAATGATTCCTTCTGGAAACCCCCGGTGCTTAAGTTCGGAGAATTCTCCTATTGGGTGGAACAGATCGAGTCGCATATATGTTCGCTTCATGGACAGATGTGGAAAGTGGTAGAGTTTGGTGATATCAAAATTCTTGATCCTACTGATCCCACTGGAGTCAAATTAAAGTCGAGGGCTGATTATCAAGACGCTGATTACAAAATCTTGGAAACCAACATGCGTGCCAAGAAAGTTCTACTCATGGCTCTTGGTCCTTCTGATCAGAGAAAGGTCCTTCGCTATAAGACTGCTCATGAGATCTTTAATGCTCTCAAGAGGATGTATGAAGGGAACGATGATATCAAGAAGAATCAGATTCTTGCTCTCACTAAGGAATACGATAGTGCAGTACAGGGAAAGAATGAGTCTCTCGATGAATTTCACTCTCGTTTCCAGGGGTATGTCGGTCAATTAGAATTCCTTGGGGAAACGATCCCTGAGTGGAAGATCACACATCAAATCCTTCAAGGGTTGTCATCAAAGTGGGATGCTTTCTCCTTAGCTCTCCAGGCCCAAAATGACATCAAGAATACAACCCTTGAAGAGTTGGTTGCTCGACTTCAATGCAATGCAAGCATTCAACAAAGCAAGGTCTCTAGACGAGAAAGTGAAAAATCTGAGAAGGCCCAAAGCATCGCTTCAAAGGTTGAAAGGGCATTCGATCTTGCCCAAGAGGATGAGGAAGATGAAGATGGCGATGAGGAAGTTGCTCTCATCACCCTAGCATTTCGCAAGGTATGGAAAGGAAGTCGAGACATACAACGTTCCTCTGATGGGAACAAAGATGTAGTTTGCTATCACTGCCAACGGAAAGGCCACTTAGCGCGAAATTGTTTCAAGAAGAAAGCTGGTGAAGCACCTGTCCCGGCTAGGGAAAAGAAGGAAGCCATGTTTGCTGCATGGGGAGCTTCTGACTCGGACGATGACAATGCCTATGCCTTAAAGGACACATGTCTCATGGCTGCTGAAGGTATACCCACGGATGAGGTAACTGAATCTGAACTTGACTCTATCTTGCAAAGTAAAACTAAGTCTCAGATAATTAAGGCTATAAAGTCTCTAGGGGAAGAGAATGGCAACCTTAATTTACTTCTTGAAGAAAAGAATGAAACTATCTCCAACCTGGTTGATGAAAACAATCTTTGGGCTTCGAAAGTCTCCAAACTTGAGAAAGCTTCGTCCTTTTCCTCGGATAATTGCAATACTTGCCATGCATTTCAATCTACCGTCACTTCCTTAGAACGTAAAGTTACTGAACTTGAATCGAATATTCTTATGTTAAAACTGAGTAACTCTAAGCTAGCAAAAGATGCAGAAGATTTGAAAGGAAGTGAAGAAGAGAGAAAGAAGGTCTGGCTGGATGAGTATGTTGCTTCCAAGATTGAAAAGGAGAAGGTTGACTTCTCCACGCGGTTTGTACCCCGTACTGGACTCGGCTACGGTAAGACCTTAAGTTCCCAAACTGGTAACATTCCCTCCGGATCACAAAGTCCTTCTCCTTCCAAGGAACATTGTGGTGGATCCAGCTCTGGCTGCTCCCACAGTGGATCCAAGGGGGAAGAAAGGTTCAAGGTCCGTGAGGAGAAGGTCTGGTTCGATGGACAAAAGGCTTACCACATGTGGCTTAAACAGGTTCAGAACATCAAGCCGGTACAAATCGACTTTCAATCAAGGATTGACAACAAACCCATCTGGCCGGGTCAAAGTAAGTATGTGAACTTATGGCATCATAGAGTGTGTTGGCACTGCGGTAAAGCAGGTCACTACAAACAAAATTGTCATCTTAGAAAGAAATTTGAGAAAAGATCACATACTTATAGACAACATTCCCAAGTTAGGAACACTCCTAGAGTCAAAGATGTCTTAAATGAACCGAGGAATAGAAGGGTCTTTTCTAATCCAGGTAAGCCTAAGCTTGCCTGGGTTCGTAAAAACTAATCTCTTACATGCAGGATGGAGGAAAGAAACGTTCTTGGTATATAGACAGTGCATGCTCAAGTCATGTGACAGGGAACAAAGAATGGTTCATCTCTCTCCATCCACACACCAAGGGTTCCATAACCTTTGGGAACAACAGTAAGGGTGAAGTAGTAGGCTTAGGAAAGGTAAGAATTTCTGATCGACTCCTTGTGTATAACGTTACTCTAGTAGATAACCTTACCTTTGATATGTTGAGTGTACGTCAATTGTGCCAGGACGGTCAAAATAGGGTTATCTTTACTACTGATGAGTGTGTGGTTGAGAATGTTAGTACAGGTAAAGTTCTTCTAAGAGGTGCAACAGAAAACAACTTGGACAAAGTGGATCCCTTTTTCATCCCTGAAGAGGAACTGTGCCTTGCTGTCCAAGATGAGGTATCAAATTTATGGCACAAAAGGTTTGCACATGCAAGCCTCAGACTTCTATCCAAGCTTCACAACAAAGACCTAGTGGTAGGTCTACCCAAGATAGATTGTCACGCTGAGGAGGTTTGTATCGCATGAACAAGGGGAAAACAATTAAGATCATCCTTCAAATCAAAGAACCAGGTCCAAAGGAATAAATCACAACTTCTCTGCTCCAAGAACTCCACAGCAAAATGGAGTGGTTGTGAGGAAAAACAGGACACTGGAAGACATGACAAGAACAATGCTGATAGCAAGTGGTCTTCCTAAGAACTTCTGGGCTGAGGCACTGAATGCTGCTTGCTATGTGCTCAACCGTGCAATGCTAAGGCCCATGATAGAGAAAACCCCATATGAATTGTTTAGGGGAAGAAAGCCTAATGTTTCACATCTTAGAGTTTTTGGTTGCAAATGTTTTGTACACAACAACGGGAAGGAAAGTTTGGGAAAGTTTGATCCAAGGAGTGACGAAGGAACCTTAGATGGATACTCACCACAAAGCAGAGCTTATAAAGTGTACAACAGGAGAACCAAAAAGGTTGAGGAAAATATACATGTAGTCTTTGATGAAAATATTATGGCTGGTACCCTTGTGCAGGATACAAATGATATTCCCCTGACGGAAAGAGACAAGGAAGGCTTTCAACTCTTGGAAGACGACGTACAGGTACCTCTGGAGGGAGAAAACCAAGTGGAAGGAGTACATCTTGTAAACTCCTCAATTCCTCACCCTCCAGAGACCTCTGAAGCTAACTATGTCCAAGCTCAGACAGAAGGTGAACAGGAAGAAGTATCTGGATCTCAGGGGGAACAAATCCCTAACCAGGAACAAACAGGTGCTGAAAGTCTACAAGAAGAAGGTGGAACTTGCCACAGCACTCGCATTCATGGACCTCCCTCGAGACTCATGGATTACGTGTGCAACTGTGCTTCAACCTCGGAAACACCACCTGATTCTCAATCCTCGAAGAATTGTTCCGTTCTAACCTTAGATCCTATATTTCATGTTTTTTGTGCTTTTGTTTCTGTAGTTGAACCAAAGACAGTTGGAGAAGCTCTCAAAGATCCAGAGTGGTTAAATGCTATGCAAGAAGAGCTTCATCAGTTTGAGAGGAACAATGTGAGGAGACTGGTTCCAAGACCTAAGGATAGATCCGTCATCTGTACCAAATGGGTATTCAGGAACAAGATGGATGACAAGGGACAAATCACGAGGAACAAAGCCAGACTGGTTGTAAAGGGTTATAACCAGCAAGAAGGAATAGACTATGATGAGACTTTCGCTCCGGTTGCAAGGAGGAGGCACTCTATGGTCTCAAGCAGGCTCCACGTGCCTGGTATGAAAGGCTATCTCAATTCCTCTTATCCCATGGTTATGTCAGAGGGGAAGTCGACAGGACTCTGTTCCTACTAAAGGAAGGTAAGCACACTCTGGTTGTGCAAGTGTATGTTGATGACATTATCTTTGGTTCCACCAACGAGCAACTAGTTACAAAGTTCACCAAACGGATGGAAAGTGAATTTGAAATGAGCATGGTGGGAGAACTTAAATTCTTTCTGGGATTACAAGTGATCCAAACTGAAGAAGGAACAAAGGTTCATCAACAAAAGTATCTCCGAGAATGCATCAGAAAGTTTGGGATGGCAGATGCCAAGGATTGTTCCACTCCTATGTCCCCAAATGACAATAGGAATTGATGCAGACAAGAAGGAAGCTGATCAAAAAGTCTACCGTGGAATGATAGGCTCATTGCTTTATCTAACCGCTAGTAGGCCTGATATTATGCAAAGTGTGTGTTTTTGTGCTAGGTTTCAAGCAAGCCCCAGAGAAACACATGTCGTTGCAGTGAAGAGGATCTTGAGGTACTTAAGAGGAACAGATGATCTTTGCTTGTGGTATCCAAGAGGAGGTAGTCTTGAGCTGCTATGATATAAAGATGCAGGCTTCGACGGGTTCAAACCGGACAGGAAATCCACCTCTGGGATGGCTCAGTTTCTTGGTCCATGCCTCGTGTCGTGGGCCTCCAAGAAACAAACCACAGTCGCTCTCTCCACAGCTGAGGCAGAGTATGTAGCCGCCGCTGCTTGTTGCTCTCAACTCTTATGGCTCAAACAACAGCTAAGTGATTAGGGTATTGTACTCAGTAACGTTCCTATTTTGTGTGATAATACAAGTGCTATTGATATTTCTAAGAATCTTGTGCAGCACCTCAAGGACCAAACACATTGATATAAGACACCACTTTCTACGTGATTGTGTGAAAAAAGGGATGGTCTTTATGGAGCACTGTCGGTCTGAGGATCAAATCGCGGACATATTCACAAAGCCACTAAATAAGGTTCCCTTCGAGAAGTTACGACTGGAGTTAGGTATGATTTCCCTTTAATGATCTTGTTCTTCTATAAAACCCTCAATGATTGATGAGAAATTGCGAATTTATTCTTTATGAACTTGATCTTTGAAGTCTGGTCACACTTGCATTTCTATAATATGGATTCGTATCTTCTGTGCCGCATGCTAGTATCATACGTGCTTAGGAAAGTTACCATTCATTACATTCACTTGATGTCATGTTATTGTATGCAAAGGTCTTATTTCTAGCCCAAAAGATCCCTCTTGATGTACTGAACCCACAATATAAGCCCAAAGGATAGAGGGAATCTACAGCCACCCTTAGCCTTCATGGATGATAGTCCTAAGAGCCTTGTTTTCCATTCACAACTGGACTCACTCGCCATGATGTAAAATAATATACTATATGTGATAATTCTGTGTGATGTTCTCTATTGTACCATCTTTGGTAACCTTACCCAAACCATCACACACCATCGACATCAGACAAGGAAGGGAAGGTAAAGAGGCTGAATTTGAATTCTGAAAGTGGGAACCGTGTGAACAGTTTGCACCGAGTGAACAAATTAATTATGGCAGTGGTTACAGAACAATGATGGTAAGTATCTTCCCAAGGTTCATGATGTCTCAATGGAAGATTTTATTGGGGGAATTTGCAACAACCAACTGGTGAATTAAAGGAGATAAAATCCCGCAAGGAAAGAAGTAGAATTGGGAAGAATTGAAAAGACGACTTTGCGGGTTTTTGAGTATAAGGAAGGAAACCCAGCTACCTCATCAGCAACGTTACCCCCAGAGAGCAGAAGCGCACCACCATTCGGATTCAAGACTTCTTGTTGATGGATAAGATGCTCCTCCGGAAAGAGATCAACCTGCCAAAGATTATAATGCTTCACATGGCGCATGCTAAGGAAAAAAAAAAAAAAAAAAAAAAAAAAAAAAAAAAAAAATGACAGGCATGGTCTTCCTTTCCCTGAGATAGTCAAGAAGATCTTGGAGTACTTAAAGGTCTATGAGTCTGGGTCGGGTGACATTGTTTTTGCAAGAGAGATGGCTGAAGCTAATCTGAAGAAGATGAGGTTTGAGAAGAATGATGTTGGAGTATGGGTACGGGCCTCGGGCAAAATTGAGACTGATGCTATGTCATAGGGCCCGCCAGAGGAACAGAATGAAGTGCTGAATATGGTCTACAACAATGATAGGATGGAAGAACTGTACTCGCTCGTCGCACACCTCTCTGAACATCAGCACCGACTGGCTAAGGTGATCACTGCTGTGAAGGATGAGATACGTCGTTGGACACAACCTCACCAGTAAGGTTCCCTTCGCAGTATTCAGACGACGCCTTGCACCCTTCCTTCCCTTGATCTGACCCCCACATTCTGTTCCCTAGCACATCAACTGCTTCTCTTTCATGCTTATTGTACCCTTTGCTTACTTTACTTGACTATCTTTTGCTTGTTTTGTTTGTCTTTCTTTCCTTTGCACGGATGCATACGAGCGTCAGTCCTTTAGACGCTTATAAATATTAATGAACTGCTTGCTTCAGTGATATGACTTGTATTGTCTTCGGTTCTTAAATGCTTAAATATTGCTTTTTGATGATGCCAAAAGGGGGAAAATAAAGGGAGTTCAAGGTCTTAGGGGGAATCTCATACTCTTTCTCTTCGAGTAATAATCCTAGGGGAAATTATTTACGTGTGCACTGTGAATACACTTTTCATGTCTTTATTAAATGTGCTTTTATGTGTTAAAGAAGAGAATGTTTGTCACCATCAAAAAGGGGGAATTTGTTGAGGTCCCTTCAGGTTTTGAATGGTAACAAACATTCTGCTAATGAATTGTCTGAGTGTTTCAGGATCGTTGCTGAGAAAGGAACGTTACACAGCGGTGATCTATATAAGGAAAGCTCGATCGGAGAGAGAGCTTGATGGGTCCAATCGAAGATTATGTGTTGCTATCTATATAAGGGTCGAAGATATTCCAGAAAGATCGAAGATCTTGGCGGTTGAACAAGGCCGACTCAAATAAGGAAGGAAATAATATCTTTTTCCTTAAAGATATTATTTTCCTTAAAAGATAGATCTTGTTTGTTGGAGGGTTGGACGTGATATTGGTGGTTAGACAAGACCAACTCAAATAAGGAAGGAAATAATATCTTTTTCCTTAAAGATATTATTTTCCTTAAAGATATTATTCTTGTGTTTTTAACCTAGGTTATCTTAGTATTTAAGCAAGGCTTAGACTAGGAATAAGGTTGACGTTTTTGTAGAGAGATTCTTATGTTAAGAGAGAATTAGAGAAGAAGAAGAGTTATCAAGGCTTAGAGGTTGAGTTCGGGCTCGAGTGAGAGGAGTGATTCGTGATCGTAATCCGAGCTCTCTTTTGTAACGAACAAGAAATCAATAAGATAAGTATACCCTTCTAAATCCTTCAAGTGAGAAGCTTGAAGGTAGTGGTTTTACTCAACTCTTAGCGGTTGAGGTTTCCACTCTAAATCTCTTGTCAATTATATTCTTCTTGCATTATATTTCCGCTGCTACACTTCCTGAGGAACGATTCCTATTGTTCCCAGGGAAGTAACTGTGCTAACCGATCCAACAGATACTCATTCACATGTTGCAGATTCACATGTTCATGATTCATGAAAAGTAATGTTTTTTGTGCAGAAGTTAGGCAGACAATGCAAGCATATTTCAGTGTCATAGTGATAGAAGATAGAAACAGTTTGGTACAGGTCATATTACTAGTATAATGACATCTGCACATGTATTTAAGCCTTTCCCAAAGAAGATATAATTAGAAGATTTAGCAAATATCACAGATATCAAGTGAGTTTATAAAATTGGAATGCCCGTTCGGATCCAGAATCCGAGAGACACAGTCATCTAAGCACAGAAAACTGAGTTACTTCCACATAAAAACAAGCATGAAATATAAAGATTCAGTTTTACTTCAGCTAATGCCTTAAATAAGTGCTCAATGGCTGGTAAAAAATCATAGAGGAAATTCAAATCATTCATTTTCGGAATTGAAAAAGATATGTAATAGGCTAAGAGAGTCACCTTCATGAAGATAACATCACCATGGGGAATTGATTTGAACATGTCCCCACCCACATGGGTTATGCCTACAAACAAGAAAAGCACAGAGCAATCAAACAATTTTCTGGCCTCATTTTACATGAGTGAATAAGCAAAGTGAAGTAAAATAATGCATAACCATAATCTGGATCCTCTCATCGATCCATACATGCAACCAAAATCGACTGAAAAATTGTAGAACACCTTACCAGGAATCTGAGGAGCTCGCCCTACAACTTCAGGCAAATCAAAATTAATCGCCTCCTTAATATCACTATGTTTTTGCAAAATCATCTTCAAGCAATCTCCTGCACTCCCACCAACATCCACAAGCGTTCCAACCCCGTCAAATCCATCATAACCACTTCCAAGAACCGCCCTCATGAACGGAACTGAGACTCCAGCCATCGCCTTTTGCATTAGCTCATTCATCTCATTATCTTACACAAAAGAGAATTTATAATTATTCGTGGACTGCCATAACATCATCTACACATTGATTGATGTCTACTCTATTTCACAGCAGAGTTCCACTTAGATTCTGTTTTTTCACAAGCCAGATCTGAGACCTGAGAGACAAACGAGGTTCTAGAGAATTAGATTACTCTGGAATTGGACTCTAGAGACGCCAATTTCATTGTATGCACACAAGAAGAATTTATTCTTATTCCTAGACAGTCAAATTTATCCTTATCTCTAGACTGTCAATAACATCCACCAATAGATTGATTGAAGTTTAATGCAAGATAGGTTGCCACAAGTCCGATTTGAGAAGCAAATGAGGTTATGGAGAATTAGATTTCAAACTTTTACACATTGGAGCTCCACTTTTCAAATCTGCATTTGGGACAAGAGAGACTCCAATCTATTATTCCTGTTTGTTAGATTAGGCTTCCCACATCAGAAGTTGAGATAATAAAAAGCCCACTATATAATACCATGTATTACTCCTCCTATTGCCAATTGGTTTTAGGATGGAACCCCATAGGCTTGTATTGTAGGTCAAATGCGCATGTGCGCTAATATACACGACCCCCGTGTTTATCGGCCCACCGGACTTTATCATGATATCAGAGCGAATTCCGGGTTTGGGTTCGTTTCCTGGTTTATCTGAGCTTAGTCCGCCATGATGGCTTGTTATGGGCGGCTCCTTTGGCTTGTCGGCCTGAAGACATAGTTTGGGTTTAGCCCGCCATGATGGCGCGATATGGGCTGACTCGTTTGTCAAGTGGTAACTGGCGTGTTAGATTAGACTTCTCACATCGGAAGTTGAGATAATAAAAAGCCCACTATATAACACCATGGATTACTCCTCCTATTGCCAATTGGTTTTAGTATGGACCCCATGACTTGTATTGTGGGCCCAATGCGCATATGCGCTAATATACACGACCCCGTATTTATCGACCTACCGGACTTTATCAGTTGGATTAGAGCGATTCCAATTTCAGTTTAAACACATTGGAGCTGCATTATCTGAAAATCATCCTCTCTGTCAATGAAAACTGTACTCAAATTTGAAAGGAAAAGGAGGTGCTAGATAATTAGACTTCAACTCTGGAATCGGATTAGAGAGACTACAATTTCAGCATGCACTGTCAAATTATCCACATATACACTTCTACAGAATCTGGAATTGGTTACGAATTCGAACCAAAAAAATAAATCAGGAGCAGATAGTGAGCAATCAAGGGAGATAGCGTTAGGAATTCACCTTCGCTCGACAGTAGAGTTGTCTGCGTTTAGGTCAAGATGTTCATCGAAAACTCCATAGCTAGAAAGCATACGCAGAACACGCTGAAGATTTTCTGGATCAGATGAAGCTCCAGCGTCGATTCCCGAGAGGATCTGGTTTGAGGTGAGGGGAGAGTTTACTCCGTTTGACCAGATTGCGTCGGCGATATTGAGGCGCACGACGGCGTTGAGCGCCATGGGAACGCTGATCATGTTGGCGAGCTCCAAGATGGCGAGACGAGCATTGTTTCTCGAGTTTGAGGTCTCATCCGCCATTGGAGATGGCATGGTTTGTTTGTCTGTGCTAGCTATGGAGTGAGGTTTTGAAATGCGAGTGAGATGGAATTTGGGGTAGTTAGGATTTTGATTGGCTGTGCAGTTGAATAGTTGGACTTTCGGGTAGTTAGTACTTTACTTTTTGTTTTATAATTTAATAAAATCCTATTTTATCAGAAAATATTACGGAGTAAAAAACTATATTTTGTTAAATAAAAAATTAACAACTTAATCTTTATTTTCTTAATGGATCCTAATCTTTCCTAGAAATATATTTTAAAATTCTTAAAAGTGAAGTAACATAGATGCATCAATCTTCAACGTGTTCTTCCATGAAAAAATGGGCATTTGCCAAGGTGATCCCATTTCACCCTACCTCTTTGTGCTTGTTATGGAATATCTGAGTCGCATGCTTCATTGTCTCTCTTCTATGACCTCCTTCAAGTGACACTCAAAGTGAAATGTTCTCTCCTCAACCATCTCTGTTTCACAGACAATTTGATTATTTTCTGTCTTTTGGTTCACTCTCTGGGCTCCAACATCAATACTTTGTGTGCAATGTTCTTCTTTTCCCTGCATTGTGAAGATCGAGAATCGCACAAATTCGCAACAAATCAAAGACAAACTAAGTAATGCAGTTTGACACAAGATATGTTGACGCGGTTCGGTAATCCCTAATCCGCGGAGTCTCAGGAGAGGAGACTCAGCCCAAGGTGTCGCACTAGAAATCAGAGAATTCACAGTGAGGTTACAAGGAAAGGCAATCGGCAAACTCAAGAAACTAGCCCTAGGAATTACAGAAGAACAGAAAGACTAAAGAACAAGGAAGAATCGAAAGGGTTTCAGCCCCCAATCAAGGCTGAAGTAGCTCAGAGGATGAGCTACTCGATCGTCGTCTTCTACAGATCTCAACGCGCTATCTCCGGCGAACAACCACCAAAGACCACCAATGCAGACGAGGACTTCTTCTCTCTTCTCTCTCTCTTTCTCTTTAGGGTAGTGAACAATGCACGGCGCTCTCTCGATCAATGGAGTCACAAGAGTATAAATACTCTAGGTCAAGACTCTGGAACCAGAAGCAAACACGCCAACTTCGAGTCTTGGGCCAAGCCCATAACTCTCATCTCAAGCCCAATCTGTAAATCTAACCCGAGGCCTAAATTCCTAAGTCTACCAGAAGTTGTCATTTCCTATAACTAACTCACCTAAATAATACAAATCGGAGTACAACATAACACATTGGTTTTCGAGAAGGTCCAAGGTATCATTTGATCCTTTCTTTGGCCAGGCAACTATGATTCATGTAGGTGTCCTATTGTGTGAGCTGATGTGTGTCGTCCTAAAGAGGAGGGAGGATTTGGATTCAAGGAACTACTTAGTTGGAATTTTTGCTCGATCTATCTATGAAATAACTTCTGCTTCGTCCTCCAATGTTTGGACAAGATGTTGCTCTAATAATGTTTCCCCCCTTTTAATACAAGTTTACCTTATTCGAAAAAAAACTAAACGTCTTTTTGCTTCGAGTCTTGTGATTTCAACAACAATTTCCTGCAACTCCAAGTTGATCACCAAAACCGATTGGTTTGGGCTTTCTTCTTTTTATACTCTCTTCATTATACTCATTTACAAATCGAGAAAATTGTGTAGATTTCTTCTAATACTAGCATGTGTTCCGGTGTCATGCACGTGCTTGTATATATTAATTATTTTTATATTATTTTTATATTACTACTATGTAATTAATTTATGGTAAAAGATAAAATCGGAATTATCAATCATATGAAAATATAGATAAAGAATACATATAGATAAGATTTTATCAGGTGTATTCAATAATATTTAGATAGTAAGTACAAAGTAGATAAATTTTTTAAAAGATCTATTAATAAGTATAAATGACAAATATAAAGTGTATTAAATTATATTTGGATAGTGTGTACAAAGTAGATAAAAATTTTAGGTGAAAGATAATCTATCAATTAAATTAAGATGTTTTTCAAAATTTGTAAATATGTGACATTTTTTCTGTTTTTTATTGAGTTTTTTTTAAACATGACGTCGTGTCAGATGACGTGGCTATTGATGTGATATAGCTCAGAGGTCGACACATATATCAACTGAACGTAAGAGCGACATGTGTCAAATAACGATTTGTTTTAATATAGGTATAGATAGACAGATGTGTGAGTCTTGTTTAATTCTTTTGAATGATTACTTTGATAATATTAAAAAATTATGACTTTTATTAACACATTTTTACAGATATTACCGTTGAATCAATAAATCTATCGAAATGAAATATGTCTTATATTATGAGTAATAATTTATATAGGGTTTTGCATTAAACCACATTTCGTGTGAAACCATCTTTTATACCACAAATCATAAACATTGACTTCTTATCTTTGAATCCGATCAATACACCATTTGCATGACAAAATTTGTTCTCCCTCGAATATATATATTAAGCCCTCATTCGGTTTATATTCTTCTTTTCAGAAAGTAAAACTAATCTACTAAGTATGTTTTCTTGTGTTTAGTTCAATAAAAAACACTCGAACTTACTTTCTAGGAACTTGTAAATCCTCCATGGGAGATGTTCTTATCTTGTTTAACGTAAGTTTAACTTTCTATGATTCTAACTAATAAAATCGTTAATTCCTATATTATGACAAATTAAAATAATTTAAACAAAACATGATTTTTTATATTGTGGTAATTTATAATTACTCAAAAGTAGGTAAATTCTCATGAACTTAAATTCCCATATTAAATCAAACAAGGGCTTAATCTATAAAGTTCGGGTGCAAATAACTCTTAACGTAGGAAAAATGAATAGATCGTGTTCATATTCTGGATGGTAGTGTTGATAATATAGGCCACAATGTTTTTTTAAACGTTTTAAGTGAGGGACGCGGTGACATACTTGTAATTACTGCGAATTTTAATTTTTTTTTCAAAATGACCTCAAAAATATTTATCACCTAGATTATAAACGTTAGTGCTCAAATTATGAACATTAAATTGTTATCTATGGACGCAAAAACTTCATTTTTCTATGTTAAGTTTTATTCTAACGTGAACTTTCCAATAATCTATACGTGCATAAAGAGAATTGGACCAATATACCCTTTTTAATTTTTAAATAGCAGACTCCTTCCAAACGAAGGAAAAGGGATGATTAACAAATATCTATTGGAAAAAGATAAAAAGAAAAGAAAAGAAGGACGACGAGCAAAACGAAGAAATTGACTCCAGACTTCATCAGCCAAAGGATTTTGCTCACGCAAAGTTAAAGGATAGAGGCGATTTGATCCCTCTCTTCCTTGCTTTCTCTCTGGTTCTTGCCAATCTTTGCTGAATTGTTGAATCAGTTTCAGGATAAGGGTTTTTCTTCCTATCGATCCTCATCTTCTGAATTCTTATTGTTTGCAGCGATGTTCAGGCTATGGTACGTTTCTTATTCTACTATTTGGAAATTTCTAGGGTTTATATTCTGATAATGATTTGGTCTCTGTTCAATTGATCAATTGAATGAAATTTTAGGGGTTCTCAAAATCAAGATCCACAACCCCAATCACCAAATGCGGCAGCACAGTCTTGGTATCCTCCATCAGTGGCGAACTCTTCGAGTACTTCACGCCCATCAACAGCTGCGAGTAGTTCATCTAATAGCTATGGACAGAGACCACCAGAAAGGGCACCTCTTTCACATGTTTCTCCTTCTGCAGCTGCAGAAGTTATTTCATCACTAAAAGACAAGAGGTAGTTGTTGCTCTTTTTTATTCATATTAGTTGTGCTGAACAGATTCTTAATAGTTTAACAATTGAGTTATAATCTGTCAATATACAATGGAGTGGTATAGTGCATCTTTATGACTAAATATGCATTGATAAAAGATGACTTATTTGTTATTGCTGAAACATCTTAAAATCATATCCTACATGCGTCTATTGGCTGATGATAAAGCATGCTTGTCTTTCAGTGCTTGTTATTAGCTTGTCATAATTTGCTTGCAAACTCTGTTGATCAATATGAGTTGGTAGGAGGCTATGGAAATTGTTCAAGATGTAAACCCGTACATCTAACATTGTATCATATTGCATGTATTAGCAGTACCCCAAATACCTGTGTTATTTTCATTAAAGTTCTCATTTTTTGGCTTAGCGCAAAGCAAATATTTTAGAAAATTCATGCTAGACTATGTAGTTGATTGCCTAGATTTCTGAATTGGATGCAATGCTGCTGTCGTCTTATGTGAAAGTTTTATTCTTAGGCTGCAGTATTGTTTTGCATGTTTGAGACAAGAATGCCCTGTGGTACAATTGAGCTATAATCTGTTGATATACAATGGAGTGGTATAGTACATCATATGACTAGCATTGATAAAATATGACTTATTTGTTATTGCTGAAATATCTTGAAATCATATCATGTTAGCCCACATGTGTCTATTGGATAATATAGCATGCTTGTCTTTTAGTTCTTGTTGTTACCCTTGTCATAATTTGCTTGCAAACTCTTTTGATCAGTATGAGTTGGTAGGGGGCTATTGAAATTGTTCAAGATGTTACATCTTAAAATCGTATCCTACATGCGTAACATTGTTTCATATTGCATATATTATCAGTAGCCCATATACTTGTGTTATTTTCATTGAAGTTCTCATTTTTTGGCTTTGGTCTTTGTAGACAAGAGGGGGCCTTAGGGCGAAGCAAATGTTTTAGAAAATTCATGCTAGACTGTGTAGCTGATTACCTAGATTTCTGAATTGGATGCAATGCTTCCGTCGTTTTATGTGGTTAAGTTTTATTCTTAGGCTGCAGTATTGTTTTGCATAATTGAGACAAGAATGCATTTTTTTCGCTTGAGTCATGACTAACCCATCTAACTTATTCTGTTGAATGCATAGTGTTGAGGAGTTACAAAAGCTATTATCAGACACAGAGTCTTACAACCGGTTTTTAGCCTCTCTTGATCAAGTTAAAACACAGAATCATGTACGTCATCTTGCATACTCTTATAGCTATATTTACATTAAATTTGTAAGATGCTCATATTCATTTTATTTCATTGGTATCCTATCTTAGCAATCTGTCTATATTTAAGTTATGTTTATCAAATCACCCCTCCTATGGTGGATTACAAGGCCGTTTTGTGTGGTTCATTTACTAAAGCTCTGTGTTTCATACCACTGAAAATCACCTAATCAAACAAGCATATACTTGCATCAAATAGAATATTCCTTGTTTTTAACTAATTATAAATTTGTATAGCAGTCATGATATAGTATTTAATTTCCGTTAGAAAGCTGATTTTCTTGAATTATACTGACAATTCAAGTTACTGATGATTAAGTTTTTTTTTGTACATGACTAGTTTCCACTTTATCATGCTTGAACTTAGTGCGTACGTTTTGGGATCATGTAAAATTAGTCTAAATCATTTGATGTCTATGTAGGTTAAGGAGGAACTTCAGAAGGAAACTATACAGCTTGCAAGTAAGCTTCTGATTTCGTTTAGTCTTTTTAACTTCAGTGGCTATGAACTATTCCTATCAGTATCAGTGTAACTAATTGATCACGCCTTGTCACTTCACAATAGGGGAAAATTTGGAAAAGGAACCACAGATTATGGAGCTAAGAAATCAGGTTGGAAAGACACTGCCATTTAGTTTCAATAATTTGAAAGTTATTGATATGTAAGTAAGACAAATTTTATTCTTAATCATCTTGTTGTAACAACAGTGCAGAATCATCCGAACAACAGAGTTAGCTACTGCTCAGGAAAGGCTCAATGATTTAGAAAGACAAAGGGATGAAATTTTGAAGTGCTATTCTCCCGTTCATCTTCATCAGAGACTACAAGGTATTAAGAACATATTTTTATTTCTTTGTGAATATTTTTACCCTCTAGTTATCCTTTCTCGTTATATAGTAGGACATTTATTGCTTTAACCAGAAAAGAGTTTTTTACTATAAATTCTGAAAACTCTTGTTTGATTATTATGAATGATTTTTTCCCAGACTCAATGAAGAAGGTGGACGAAGAGTCTGAAAGCCTTCACCAACAGTTACTTGACAGGGAGATCGAGCTCGGAGCGTTTGTGCAGAAATACAAGAAACTGAGGACGACTTATCACCGACGAGCACTTACTCACTTGGCAAGCAGAACTTCTCCAATGGCTTGAGAAAGATCCAAAGGGTGTGTGCAGATGAATGTGTTTTGAAAAGGAATCATCAACATTCCATGTGTAATTGTTTTTCTATCTGATCTGGGCACTTCGCTATAGATATATGATGCTTCAACTTGAATAAAAAAGAGACTTATAAGCAACTCATTTGTATAACGTGTTTCATTTTTCTTCATGCATTTGGCTATGGTTTGGTGAATCGTCGTAGGCTCGTAACGGTCAAATCTTGTTGCTGCTTGTGATTTTTAAACGCAACACTCATTGTGATGGCCTGTTTTGTGCATGGTGTGCTAAACATAGCTGAAATTTATCAATTGGACATGTTAAATAGATCTTGTCTGCAAGAAGTGAAGATCTTCATCTCTAAATTCAACTACTCATAATGTTATCCGTTATAGCCTCATGCCATCTCTGGCTTTAAACTTACAGGTCTTTTATTTATATGTATATGGATTTATTCTTGTGTGTGTTGGCCGTTGAAGATTTATAAGTCTGTCTTGTAATAGCAATTAACACTCAAAATCTAATCAATTGATGCCCATATCTGCACAAGTTAATAGAAACTAAAGACTCATATCTAATCAATTCAAGCTCATAGTATGTAAAAAGGTCTTCATTATACATCATTTTGGTACATGGGTCTTAATGTTCATTTCTTGCCCATCATACATTTAGTTTAAAACAATATAATTCTCAAAATACATTTGCTATCTCCCAAAGACACAACAAACAACCACAACTAGTACATATTTTGAGAGGAACCAGGAGTTTTACTTGCACCATCCTCACCATCATCATAATCAGTATCAAGACACATAGGAGTGGTGTAGTAGAAAGGGCTCAACAAGTACTTGACAATTCCCATATACCTCACATTAGCCTGCTTCAACCAAACACCTTTCTTCCCACCCCCAAAGTTTGTGGTCACATTGCAAGAAGCATCAGGCGACGACACAATCCTCACCAAGCACTTCCTCGGGTCCAACTCCTTTCCATACACAATCCTTTTGATTGCCATCTCGAATTTACCCTCTGAGTCTGTCTCATCGCTCTCGTACCACGATACTCTTTTCCTCTGGTCTAAGCATGTCACAGATACTCTGCTACCTGTCGAAACACATAATGTTAAGGCTTTGTTCGGTAACAAATACCAAAGTATTTCAACAACAACAATCAACTCAGTGAAATCTAACAAACAAGATCTGGGAGGGTTAAGATGTACGCGCTCATACACCGAGCATGTTGAGATGTCGTTTCCTAGAAGGGGATACACGCACATAGACGACACAAATATACGTATACAAACCATAATGTATGATTTTCAGCAAACAAAGCCCAAAGATAGTTCTATCATGTAGATAAGAGGGATACCTTTGATCACATCATGCTAAGGCTTTGTTTGGTAACAAATACCAAAGAACTTCAACAACAAACAAGTCAGTGAAATCTAACACACATGATCAGAGATAGTCGAAATATGTACGCACTCATACACCGAGCATGTTGAGATGTCGTTTCCCAGAAGGGGGGTAAACACACATAAACGACACAAAAATACGAACACAAACCAGTGTATGTATTTCACCAAACAAAGCCCAAGTAAAATTCCAAAATGGAGGAAAGAGGGATACCCTTGATTGGCCTTGCACCCTTAACCCAATCATTCCAAGATTTGGTACAATCTTGGCACAAAACTTTGCCACCCACATGTATGACTTGCGTTTCATCATACTCAGCCATCGCAACAATCAAACTCCCAAGTATCGGTAGCAAAATCGCCATACCTACCGCGAATCTTGCCATGTCAAGTTCTCTTTTTGCTTTATGATGAATGAATGTAGAAGAGGATGAAGAATGTTGAAGATGTAGTAGTAGTTCCGAAAGTTGTTTAGTTCATGATAAATATGTTCGAGTAGCATATTAGATGAGTGGAAAGCCACTTCTCCAAGACGTGCGTGCTACCCATTTCAAATTCTTACGTAATAAGAGACCGGTTGCTTCTTGTCAGTTTCCATGTTAGTCAACCCCGTTCAAGTATGTAACTATATGTTATATTATATCCATCAACAACCAAGATATATCTATATGTTATATTGTTGAATTTGTATTTAACAATCAACTCTACCAAAAAACAAAGACCAGTAAAACACTATTGACACCACTCATCTTGCCCTAATAGGCATCGTCGTCTAGCATGTACAAGTAGATCTGACAAACGGGTCGGATTCGGGTCAAAAACGGGTTCGGGTAGATCGGGTTGACAAAAGTTTCAGATTGAACGGGTTCGGGTCGATCGGGTTGATAAAATTTTCAGGTTGAACGGGTTCGGTTCGATCGGGTTGACAAAATTTTCGGGTTGAATGGGTTCGGGTTCACAAAATTTTCGGGTTGAACGGGTTCATATGGATCGGGTTGACAAAATTTTTGGGTTGAGCGTGTTCGAGTCGGGTCAACCCATCGGGTCTCAAATGTTCTCTTTTTTATTATAATAAAAAAAAATATAATTAAATAATATTATATTTTTTATATTTAATAAAATGAATCAAGATCAGGTGTGAATATTTATTATACGAATATGTCAGCGACATGCACTTTCTTCAGTAATGACGGGGGTATGCATGTACTTTTCACATATTATCAATGACATGCAAATCTGTCAATAGTGCATGTCGTTGGCTTAAATGTGCATGTCATTACTGAAGAAAATGCATGTCAATGGCTTAAATGTGCATTTATTCGCATATTCGCACGTTAATATATATTCGTACCTGAATCTTTTCCTAATAAAATATATTGTAACTTTTAAATTTAAATGAAATAAAATATGTGAAAAGTGGGTCCTTCCATGAGTTTCGAGAAGTTCGGATCTGTCCGGATTTGACCCATCGAATTCGGGTCGAAAATGAATTTGACCCAAACGGGTTCACGCACTTTCATACTCCCTCAGGCGTTTCACGGGAATTAAGAAAAGTGTGAGTTTAATGATTAAAGAAGAGTGAAAAGTGTAATAGTTAGAGGAGAGAGATAGAGAGAAGAAAGAAAGAGCAAAGAGAAAATTGAATGATTAGATGAGAGAGTAAAGTGAAAAGTGTATTGAGAGAAGATAAAATGGTGTAAAAAGTATACTAAAAATGGAAAATATTGCTTATATTTTGGGACTCTCGAAATGGAAATATTGCTTATATTATGGGACAATAGAGGGAGTATTAGATTGGGTCAGTTAACCTATTTATTTTTTATTTTTATAGGATTTAAACTTTACCATTTAAGCTCTAAAATTTTAAAGTTTAGGGTTTATTGGTATTGTTCAGGGGTGTAGAGAGTATTAAGAAGGGTTTTTAAAATTTTTAAAATAAAAATTACTCCCTCCGTCCCTAAACGATAGTCTCATTGTTGTTTTTGACACTATTTACAATTCAAGAGAATCTTGTAAATATCTTTCAATATATGAGAAAAAAATATAGTCATGTTGGATCTTGTTTGATTCGTTTCAATGAGCACTATAATAATATCAAAATTTTATAATTTTTTTCAACTTGTAGTTAGAGATATTAACGATACAAAAATAGTACTTGTACACATATCAGCTACATACTTGGCTACGGAAACAAAGTGATTTGGTGTAGTGTTTTAGTTGAGTGGTTTCCACAAAGTCCGATTGGGTGATAGCATCCACATATCATTATCCACATAAAATGCCCCACTTCTTCCTCTCCTCTCCAAACAATGTAGATTAATTATGATGGTGTCCCTCACCTTCCACTCTCCCCTCCTCGTCCACCACAACTACCCCCGCCACCTCATCTCCGCCACCTCATCCCCTTCCCTCACCCGTCGCTCGCTCCTCCTCTCGTCCGCCCTCACTCTGCCAGCCACGTCATCTGTCACGTCGTCATCACCCCAACCCGACACCACCATCACCGACCGCGTCTTCCTCGACTTCAGCATCTGCCCCACCTACTTCCGCACCGACCCAGCCCAAACCCTGGGCCAGGCCCAACACTCCTGCCCCGACTCTCAGCCCATGGGCCGCGTCATCCTCGGCCTCTACGGGAAACTCGTCCCCGTCACGGTAGCCAACTTCAAGGCCATGTGTAAGGCCGCTTCTTATAAAAACACGCCCATACATAAGATTCTTCCCGGGGAGTACTTCTCCGCGGGAAGGCAAGGGAAGAGGGATGATAAAGAGGTCAAGGTTCCGTTGAATTTGGCGAGGAATAATGAGTCGGTTTTGTCGAGGGCGTTTATGTTGGAGCACTCGAGGCCCGGTGTCGTCTCGTTGTGTTTGGCTGAGAATGATGATGATGATGAGGTGAAGCTCGATGTGGATTATCGTAATGTCGAGTTCTTGATCACTACCGGGCCTGGCCCGAGTCCGAGGCTTGATGGGAGGAACATTGTCTTCGGAACCGTGCTTCAGGGTCAGTTTCTATATCTATTGAATTTATTTTAACTTATGTTAGGATCTAAAACCTCGTTGTTACATAATTTAATAGAAATGAATGATTATGATGACAAATTGGTCATTATCGACAATAGGAGAAGTAGTTAATACGTTTATATAATGGGTTATTGTTATATCAACTTTCAATGCGGGAAGCCTATTCTCATAAGATGAGGATTGGATCAGCCCCAAGTTCTCAGCTTGATGGAAGGAACATTGTCTTTGGAACCGTGCTTCAGGGTGAGTTTCTATACACGGATTCTATATACCGCCAGTGTTCTAAAAATCCCGACTAGAGGCCGATTAATCCCCGATTAATCTCTAGGCTCTCCCTCACCGCCTAGCACCGTCAGGGCGCCTAAGAAAAAAACGGTTTGGATCATTTTTGCGAAAGTAGCAATATCTAGGGAATTATAGCAAGTTTTAAGTTTATTTTATCATGTTAATAATTATATTAGTATCTCAAACCCCGTTCTTACATAATTTAATAGAAAGGAATGATTATGGTGACAAATTGGTCATTTGATATGATAGATCGAGAATTAATTTTGATCCAATTAATCCCCGACTAATCCCCCGCCTAGGCGATAGTCTCCCATCCACCACCTAGCTCCCGCCTAGCGTCTTTTTAAAACACTACCGCCATGTGATATTCCCAAATACCGCCAGAATTCCCGCGTTATGCGAGGAGTGGACATCCCGCGATAAATGTTGTTGAGATTAATTTAATAGGGTCTTTCTATCTATTGAAATTCGATTGGGAAATTGAGTGTTGTTATGGTTACATATTTGGGGTGGTATATGAATGCAGGGCTAGATGTGGTAACAGCAATAGGTGCAGTGCCAACATATAAACCAGCAGAGAGAATAAGGCAGTTGAATGATTTGGCCGCGTTTCTTGGAGACGAGCGAGCTCAGGTTGGTCGAACCCTTTGGAACCGACCGCTTAAGACCATCTACATTAGTGATTGTGGAGAGCTCCAAGTAACCAAGCCCTCTCTTTCTCCTAGCTTGCCCTGAAAACTGAGTTGTGATCATCATAGTATATATATGAACTAATACTTTGCAGCAACGTTTTTGTAAAGGCATTATATTCTAAGGCTTTGAGTTTACTCTTATTGAAAGCATCTATTAAGAAACTGATATTAAATGAGTTACTTCTTCGTGTACTAACGACATCATGTTAAGAATTTCAACAACAAACAAGGGATCAGAGATAGTCTAAATATGTATGCACTAGTATATATGCATCAACAACCAAGGTCATTTGTACACCATCTGATTAAAAGATACAGTTCATTAACTAATAACTTTAAATAAGAATTTGAAGCTTCAAAATATCGTTGTTTCTCCATATCTACTTATATATATACTCCGTATATATTAAATTTGTATTCTTACTACTGATTCAACAGTGAAGCTATTCCATCCAGAATGAATGAAAGCTAGCACCTCTCAAAAAGATATTCTACCCTTAGACAATCAACTCTACCAGTAAAACACTATTTGACACCATTCATCTTGCTCTAATAAACATTGTCGTCCAGCATGTAGAAGACAGTAATTTAAACAAACTGATATCACGTTCAGAGCAGTTTCGCCTCCTTTAGAGCAGCCGCAAATGCCACTTCACTGTTCCAAGACGACACCTGAAAACAAAAACAGCACGAAATCGTAAGGCAAAAGGTCAGAACATCATATGGTCGCGTTATACAAGAAAGGGTTGTTGAATACAAATTCAGAAGATGAAAAAAATCAGTTTTATCACGCGGATTTACGTCACAAGAGTTGGAACTGAAGGGTTATTCCCAATTTAACAGCGGATAGAGTGAGGTAGAACAACTAAAGGATTAAGTGCTGCAAATGAATTTGATTTACCTCGGCAACTTGCATCCCAAAATGCTGCTCTATTTTCTCCATTAGCTTATGATCAGTATCCATACAGAGCAAATTAAATACAGCTCCTGCATTGCACAAAGAAAAAGAATGTCAAACAAACTCCAAACTACTTCATTTTCATAGTAACTACAAACTTAAGTACACCTGTACAAGATACATGGATAACTTAATTATCTTACCATTGCGACCAAAACGCCCTGCTCGTCCGACTCTATGCAAGTAGACCTCACACTCAGGTTCAGGACCCGAACGAGGGTGAGGATCATATTTCATTGGAAGATCATAATTAACTACCAAATTGACCTGCACACAGATATATTATCTTAAATTTTAGGCAAATTTAAAGGCATTTATTTAAACACAACAGGGAAGACAAAAGTTGGATTGATACATACATGTGAATGGTCAAAGCCTCGGGCAAGAAGATCAGTAGATATGAGAACCTGAGTAAGTCCATCCTTAAACTCCTTTATTATCTTCTCTCTGTCTTCATGTGAAAGAGCGCCTTGAATAGAAGTCACTTCATAACCAAATTCTACAAGCGACTTGTGTAGCATGCTCGCACTATTTCGTGTACGCACAAATATGATTGTTTGTCCCACTTTCTGTCCCAACTCTAGAATCATGTCTTTGATCACAAGAATCTTTGTCAGCTCATCAGGGCATTGTACTTTGAACTGCTTCACAGAATCTAATGATAATTCTTCCTTCTTCACAAAAAGCTGGTTATAGTCGGGAATTGTTCTAGAAACAAAGTTCTTAACAGTGTCGCTGAACGTTGCAGAAAACAACAGCACCTGACATTTATAATCTTTACATTATTCTCCGATTGCACAGTATGTTAGATTTAACTATAACATCATTCATGTTGTTTGTAATTGTACACATACAACTAACCTGGCAATTAGCTGCAGTCTGCTTGATATCTTTCATAATCTTCAATGAGTCGACCCTAAACCCGTCCTGCATTTTTAATCCATGGTAAGTTAAGTGAAAAAGGAGGATGAAACTAACATGTCAGAAAAGTACCTCATCAAGCATGTGATCAGCCTCATCAAAAACAAGAATTTTCATATAAACCAGAGACAATTTCCTGTGTGACATCAAATTTTTTATTGTCCCTGGAGTTCCAATCAGAACCTGGGATGTAATTACTGGTCTCTTATTGATCGTAACACGAGCTCTATCATCTCCTTCTGGGACTGCACGTTCTGCCGTAATTCCAGTGTACTTCCCCATTTTCTTCAGAACTTCCAAATTCTGTCACACAACATACATACATTCCATTCATCTATCAATTGGAATATAAATTTTTTATATCATCTTTGAAGTGCTGAAATTGTCAAGTTCAAATACCTGTATAACCAATTCCCTAGTGGGGCACATACAGAGCGCCTGAGGAGCTTTGAGTTTGGGATCAACACGGCTAAGCATACCAAGAACAAAGCAAGTGGTCTTTCCAGATCCATTGTGTGCCTGAGCAATCAAATTCTTATTCGGAGGATTCAAAATCATGGGCAATGTCACCGCTTGAATCTTACTCGGCTTCTCAAATCTCATCTCGACATACAGTCCCTTCAGCAAGTCATCTGACAAATTTAGGTCCTCGAACTTCTTCGCCGAGGTGTACGGTGTGTCACCAGTCGTAACCTAGAACCAGAATCAAACGCTAAATTACTCTTGCACTCCACAACCTAAAAACCTTGAACAGCGATAACCTAAACCCTAAATATTCAATTGTAAATCATCTTGTAGTCCAAACAATGATATAAACTAACCAGAATCAATCAATTAAACGATAAATCACTCTTGCACACCAAAAACTGCAAACTTTGACTGCAAAACGATAACCTAAAACCCTAAATTATCGATTCTAAATCACAATGTAGAGCAAAAAAGGCTACAAACTTGAAAACACAGACAATTGTAAACCAAACAAACGCATAAATTTAACCTAAAACCATAGATTATTCTTGATCAAAATTGTCACCAGTCCCTAGAACCAGAATCAATCAATCCAACGCTAACTCGCACTCCAAAACGATAACCTAAACCCTAGATGATAGATTCTATTTCTAAATCATCTTACAGTCCAAACGATGATATAAACTAACCAGAATCAATCAATTAGATGCTAAATTACTCTCGCACTCCAAAATCTGTAAACCTAAACCCTAATTATCGTTCTAAATCACAATGTACACAAAATAAGGCAACAAACTTCAATCCAGACAACCTAACCCTGTAAAATCATGATTATCACCACGAAATCCAAACAAAGCATCAAAATCGAAGTTTTTCGTACCGCTTGAATGTTCGAGTCTTCAGGCTCGTCGAGAAACTTAGTCTCTTCACTGATTGCAAGAGCGCCGACGCCAACACCAAGATCCGACGTTGATTCATCATCTCCTTCTTCTTCGCCTCTTTCCAAGGATCGTATAACTGGCCGATTTGCAACCAGAGCCGATGATGAAGCTTCTTCTTCGTTGTACAATGATCGTATGACCGGCCTAGTAGGAGCCTGCGCTGGTGTGATTACGACGGAGGAAGATGCGGTGGTAATGGTAGTCATTTGAGAGAAGATATTTATACTAACGAGCAGTTGGTTGCGCGAGCGGCTACCCATGTTGAATTTGCGAAACTGATTGATCGGGGTAATTATTTATGAATTACTGGTTTGGTGAAAGCGTAAGATCAACGCAGGTAAAAGCGTGAGGTCAACGCAGATTAATCGACCTTAAAAAGCTTTTATTTCCAAAATATAATCGTTTGTTTTGACCCAAAAAAAAACAGTATAATGCCCGAAAATTGTTACTAGGGATGACCTTTACTAAATACATCCAGCCTTTTTTATCAAATATGGTCCGGTTTCTCGCGTTACGCGAGGGAGAGACACCTCGCGTAACGCGAGAATTAAAAAAAGGCTCGTGTTACGCGAGAATCACGTCCATTGCGTAACGCGAGATTAATATTTTAAATTTATACTACTTTTTGCTAATCTCGCGTTACGCGAGAAATCGGGCGGTGTTTGGTATTTTGACCTGGCTGCATATAACATCCCTGTATATATAGAAATGTCCATATTATTAAGGAAAAATATCATCACATATCCCAAGATAGAACCATAAGAGATAACGTTATTGTATAAAATTGTAAGATAATTGTAAAACCTCCTTAGAAATAATTTTGATATGTTATACATGCACTTGGAGTCTTGAACATATAAAGGGTAGCGTATGGTCATTCGAATACGTGTTATATATGTTTCACGATAACACACCAAGCTTAACGCTTGACATATTTTACAGGCATAAAAAGACATCAAATTCTCATTCGAAATTCTTCATAAATCCCTCCATAGATCTTGAGTTAAACATGATACTATGCACAACAATAGTGAAAAGAACTCGTTGGAGGACATATCATGAAGATGAACCTATGTCTTCTTTGAGTTTACAACTTACCTTTACATTTTAACATTTTTTAACGAAAAATGAATGAAATATTGAAATTGCATGGGATTTGAAAAAAACGATCTCCTACAAAACACAAAGTAGAAGAATGAAATCATTTATTATGTTTCATGCAATCAGTAATTGTGTATTAACGTGGTATTTCTAACCTTCCAATCCATTCCATACAAACATGGCTATTAAAATTAAGCACAATGTCAACCGAATACAGTAATTGTTCATATCATAGCTAAACATGTTACAATTACAACTTTTCTACAAAAATACAACGATGTATACATAGTAACAACTTGCAATATATTTATAGACATACCCTTAGTCAAATTTTGTATGAAATCCAAATTTTATCTCAACAAAAGTCTTTTCCAATTCAACAACCTTTTTTTTTTATTAATTGTGAATCTGTGATGGACTATAGGTTTGTCGGTTACATATCTTTTCCTCCTAAAATATAAATATTATTTTCAATGGTTTATTTATATCATTGAAACTTATAAATCGACATTATTTTACGATTGAAAATATATACATCGAGAGTCCGTTTGAATTCCCACAATAATATCATTATAATACCAAATCAACATTATAATAACATTTTTTTGGTATCTAAAAGGACCCAAGTAGTAAAAAATGTTCATAAAACTACAGTAAAATGATACATACGCTACAGTAAAATCGACATTATTTTACGATTGAAAATATATACATCGAGAGTCCGTTTATATTCCCACAATAATATCATTATAATACCAAATTTGATATTATAATATCAAATTTAATACTAATTTGGTACAGTATTATAATATCATTCTCACATTTTTTTTGGTATCTAAGTCTCCATCTATTGTAATTTGTCATTAGCCACACGCTACAGTAAAATGATACATACGAAAGGGCAAATACGTCATTACGCAGTGAACTTCATCCTTTTCACTTTATAAAGACGCACACAGAATTACAGAAAGCATTAGCTCTGCTTTTTCTATTCTCCAAAAACAAAAATGGCGGAGTTTGATTTCTTACTCGCCTTGATCTCCGCCACTTGAAAAGCAAGAAAAAGAAAGAAGAAGAACAATCAACAACAGTAAACGATTATTCCAAGAAAGCAATCAAGTTCATTGCAGTCATGGCTCCGGTTGGGGCGGTGGCGGTGCTCTGCTTTTTCTCGGTCATGGCGGCGGCAGCGAACATTTTAACACTCGAGCGAGCGTTTCCGCTGAACGAGAAGGTTGGAATCGAAGTTATTAGGGAGCGTGATAGAGTTCGCCACTCTCGAATCTTGCTTGGTGTCGGCGGTGTCCTTGATTTCTCCGTTGGCGGCACGTCTGATCCCTACTTAGTCGGGTAATTTGAGGGCTTATCTTTCCAGTTTTGCTTTTTTATGGAATTCAAATTGATCATGCCTTTTCTTTGTCTGAATTTCTAACTATTTCGATTAAATTGTAACAGTGCTTAGGGATCAGTAATTCAGAATGATTCTAGAAGCTTATTGGTGTTAGGGTTGTTTGATTGCTGATGAATGACTTCAACTGATGTGAATTATGTTGTTGTATGGTATACTGCATTACCTTCAGGAACAAATTTGCTGAGATGGTTAGGTTGATTGGTGTAGTTTGTCTAATTTTCAGGCTTTCTTTGTCTAAATTTCTAATCATTTAGATTGATTGCAACTCGGCTCGGGGAGAATGATAGAGGCTTAACCTAAGACAATGATTAGTATCAGTAATTCAGACTGATTTTAGGAGCTTGTTTGATTGCTGAAGAATGCTGAATTACTATATGAATTATGTTGCTGTATGGCATATGGCATTATCTTTAGGGTTATATTTACTGTGGGAGATGGTTTGGTTTGATTGGTGTTGTTTGTATAATGTTCAGGCTTTCTTTGTCTAAATTTCTGATCATTTCGATTTATTGCAACTCGGCTCGCTTCAGTTAGAATGATGGAGGCTTAACCTAAAACAATGATTAGAATCAGTAATTGAGACTGATTTTAGAAGCTTTTTGGTGTTAGGGTTGTTTGATTGTTGAAGAATGTGTTCAACTGAATTACTGTATAAATTATGTTTGTTGTATAGAATATTGCATTATCTTTTGGATCAAATTTGCTGTGAGAGATGGTTTAGGTTGACTTGGTGTTGTTTGTGTGATTTTCAGGCTTTCTTTGTCTAAATTTTTAATCATTGCGTCAATTAATTACAACACGGTTGGGCTGAATGATAGAGGCTTAACCTAAAACAATGCTTAGAATCAGGAATTCAGGCTGATTTTAGAAGCTTATGGAGTTATGGGTGTTAGGGGTTGCTGGAATGCTGAAGAATGATTTGAACTGAATTATTATATGAGTTATGTTTGTTGTGGCATATAGCATTATCTTTAGGGTCAAATTTTCCGTGGGAAATGATTTAGGTTGATTGGTGTTGATTGTGTAATTTTCAGGCTTTATTTTACAAGAGTGAAGCTTGGGACGCCACCAAAGGAATACAACGTGCAGATTGATACAGGGAGTGATATATTGTGGGTTACTTGCAACTCTTGTAATGATTGTCCTCGTACCAGTGGACTTGGAGTAGGTTCCTTGAAGCTTATGTTTTAAGTTTTAACTATGTTATCTTTTCTGATGCCGGGTATTTTTTTTTTGCTGACAGATTGATCTTGATTTCTATGATGTTTCTGGATCATCAACTGCTGCATCAGTTTCTTGTTCGGATCCGATATGTAATTCCATCAATCAGATAGCATCTTCTACATGCTCATCTCAGACTAATCAGTGCAGTTACTCATTTCAATATGGCGATGGAAGTGGTACGTCAGGGTTTTATGTTTCTGATATGATGTATTTTGACATGGTCCTGGGAGATGCTAATGTTGCTAACTCTTCAGCTTCCGTTATTTTCGGGTAAGATTAATTGGCTCCCGAGTTTTTTTTTTGTGTGTGGACTCATTTTTAGTTATGAAGTCTGCCTTATTATGCAACGATGAGTAGGATTTACTAGCACTTTTTGGTATGGTTGGAGAGGAAGTTGCATAAAGTTTTTAATGGAGTTTAATTTTATTGACAATATATAATACACCTTATGGTTTGTAGTTATTATATCTTTTTCACTTGAAATTCATTTGATGGGTGAACTTCATTGTTTTTTCATGAGGTCAGGTGCAGCACGTACCAGTCTGGAGACTTGACTAACTCAGAAAGAGCAATCGATGGAATCTTTGGTTTTGGCCAGCAAAGTCTATCTGTCATTTCACAATTATCATCCCGAGGAATAACACCAAAAGTTTTCTCTCATTGTCTGAAAGGAGATAACAACGGTGGGGGAAATGGTGGAGGAATACTGGTTCTGGGTGAGATTTTGGATCAGAATATCGTCTATAGTCCGCTTGTTCCATCACAGTATGTATTTGATCAAAACTTTTTAGTCATCTGTTTTCACTGTTCTATTGCTGTTTTAAATTTGAGATCTCAACTTTTGGCCATTGCACCTGATTTATTTTTTAGTTCTCCACATGACACCTGATTTATGCCTGATGATCAACCAACAAACCTTAATTTTTCTCTCACTCTGTATAACCCTTCTCTCACTGTTTTAAATGGACTCATTCCAAAACTTAACTGGCAAGTACTTCTGCTTATGGCTGCACTAATAAATTACAATCTTCCTTTTGTAGTTATTTTGATCCCTATAAAGCTCTTAAAGAGCATACTGTATAGATAAGAATGTAAGTGAAAGATGGAATGCTTTGTTTATACTGTACAGATCTAACTTTACCCATCCAAAAAGACATACGAAAGCAGAGAAAGATAATCAGAATCAGTAGTGGGATTTTGAATTTAATAGCTTCAAAGAGTTACTGCTTCCCATTACTTCTTATGTAAAGATACTTCCATGTGGTTTGACTATTTCTAATCTTCAATAATTTCAGGCCTCATTATAATCTTGATTTGCAAAGCATTGCAGTCAATGGGCATTTGTTGTCAATTGATCCAGCAGTGTTTGCAACGTCTAGCTCCCAAGGGACAATCATTGACTCTGGAACAACGTTGGCATATTTGGTTGAAGATGCATATGATCCTTTCGTTACTGCTGTAAGCTACCCTTCGGTACTTTATTTAATAGTAATAATGTACTTTTAGAGAATAAGACTAATTTTCATGTGTCTTTTTTATCTTACGTACTCAGGTAACTAACACAGTTTTACAAAATGTGAAACCTGTCGTTTCAAAAGGGAACCAATGTTACCTCGTCTCTATGAGGTTGGCCTACAATTGCACATCCAGTTTCTGATTACATTGATTTGGTCACATAATAACTTGAAAATCTCTTGCAGCATAAGTGAAATATTTCCTACAGTGAGTTTGAACTTTGCTGCCAGTGCATCCATGATCTTGAATCCACAAGACTACCTTGTACACATGGGCTTCGTTGTAAGTGCTAGAAATTCTCTGCAAACATATTCATTGTGTTACATTCTCTCACTATAAGTACTCAATTTTAACATCACAGGATGGTGCTCCAATGTGGTGCATGGGGTTTCAGAAAGTCCGGGGTAAAGGAGTCACTATTCTAGGAGGTTAGAATTCATTAATGGTTTTATTTTTACTGGCTGAAAGTTTTTTTACCCAATCCCAAGCATGGTTGTATTGCAGATCTTGTTCTCAAGGATAAAATATTTGTCTATGATCTTGCTCATCAGAGAATCGGGTGGGCAAACTATGACTGTAAGTTTCCATGAAACTATACCTACAATTTATAGACCGACCATTATATTATCATCATTTACACTAATACTATCAAAATTTGAATTACCCAGGTTCGTCATCAGTCAACGTCTCCATTAAATTTGGCCGGGACGATTATGTGGACGCGGGTCAGCTTAGTGTTAACTCTTCTCCAAGAAACTCAAACTTTGGACTGATTCATGTTGCTGGAGTCTTGCAGGCTATTGTTACTGCACAAATTTTGCTGTATTTGTGTATTAGCTTCATGCCTTAGTTTTATAATATTCTTGTAGTTGTGTCGGTCGACGAGGTGTGCAGTGCGCTTGTTTAGCTGAGAATGTGATGGGAGCCATTTTAGAGATTGGCTTGGAATGGAGTCTTCAGTTGTCTTCTAATTTGCTAGAACTGTAATTATATGTAATGTAGACATTTTGATGCCAGGAAGCCATTGTTTACCAAAGCAATGATAAGTTGTCCATAATATTAATCCTTCTTCTTTCTTTTCTTTCCTTAGCATATGTCTTCTTTCTTTTCTTTCCTTGTTAAGTAATTTTTTGCCAAACTTCAAAGCTGCAAAGCAATATCAAGATTTCAAGAGATTTTGAGATTTTGAGATTTTCTTGCACAATTAAACCATACAAAATTGCATTGGAAGCTGCAGTATTTGCTGCTTGTTGTCATGGTTACTGCACGTTACTAACAATAATGTTGGAAGGTAACTGCCAATGACATTGAATGATAGTCGGAAAGCGAACCAAAAATGCATGTGCCCGTCTGGTATAAGATGTGAGTTATCGGGTATCAGTATAGATATCAAGAAGAGTATACTCAATGAAGAGATATTAAAAAGATACAAGATATCAACTTGATACCCTGTCTCATACTAAACAACAAATATCATATCAAGATTATACCAAACACATATGGATACCATTACCCAATATCGATACTAAACGAGCACTAAGTTTATCCTCTACTAAATTCAAACACAAAATGTGAAGAGATATTAAAAAGATACAATATGATATCAACTTGATATCCCTATCTCAAACTAAACAACAAATATTGTATTAATATCAAGATTATACCAAACAGTGATTGATATCCATACCATTAACCAATATCGGTACCAAATGAGCACTAAGTTTAATCCCTACTAAATTCAAACACAAAAAGTGATGGGATGATGCATGCAGAAATAGGATGTGAATTGCATTCAAAGGGAAATTTCTAGGTGGCTCGTATGGTCTCGTTCGGAATCGAGCGAGAGACATATCTGGTGAAACTTGGGATCGATACGAACCTAACGAAACTGGTCTACCTCGATTCCGAACGATCCCAAACGAGCCACCTGAACCCGCGTATATCTCGTACGTACCTTCTACTGTAAATGGAGCTTTACAAGTTAGTTCATCTATATCAGACGACAAGACACATATCTGGTGAAAGCTAAAGGTACGTACGCGATTTACGCGGTTCGGGTGGTTGTTTGGGATAGTGAATCGGAATCGAGGTAGACCAGGAACGTTGGACCATTGAAAACGCCTATAGAAAAATGAGTTTCTCCTGATATTTCCGATGCGAAACAAGAAAAACGAATAAAGTTTTCGAATAACCTAAGTTAACACACTCGAGTTCGATAAGAGTCTAACCGATTCATTGTGAAGGAATTGTGTCCTTTAATCAAAGGTGCAATTACTAATTATGAAATAAGACTATTTATGGAGATTAATAATCCAGATATTTTAGGAGTCGCATGCTATTGCTAGTGGCCAATACGACTTATGAGATTAATCAGGTTAAGCTCATGGCTAGAATAACTGGGTCCTATGAGGTCACACACTTAGAGTTTATGGACTGGATCAAGCGAATCCTCAGACTCGGTAAGCCTATTGGATTTGAAGTACTTGGGAGAATTAAAGAGAGAGATTGTCTATTAAGTAAAAGATAATAGTTATCTATTACTTAATGATAGAAGTAAATATATCTTAAGAGATATATGGTACAATATAATATATATACAAAGTCTTTATTTGGCACACCCATTTTCTTTATTTAGCACACCCGGAGATTCGTCACGAAGGTATTACAGCTGATCTTCGTCACGAAGGTATTACATAATAGATTCGTCACGAAGGTAAATGGGAGTTTCGTCACGAAGGTAAACAAGAGATTCGTGACGAAGGTAAACAAGAGATTCGTGACGAAGGTAAATTTTTTATTTTTTTTCAGATTCTTGTAGAGAATTTCAATATGAGTCCGTGCATATAAAATACGTTCAAAACGGACATCGTTTGCCCTTCCAAAATCCCTAAAAACAAAACAGTCGTTTCCGTTAAGTTCGTAATATTTAAACATAATGCATAATTATACTTTGTAAGTAATAAATTAGTGATATTAAATGATAATATATAATTATAGTATATAATTTTAATGAATCCGGATCAGGTGAGAATGATTATTATTGTGCGAATTGCGAATGGATGCACATTTAGGCGATTGACATGCACTTTCTTCACTAATGACATGCACATTTAGGCCATTGACATGCACTCGGTCAGATTTGCATGTCATTGATAATATGTGAAAAGTACATGCACACACCCCGAAAATGCATGTCAATGGCAAATTATCAATGACATGCAAATCTGACCGAGTGCATGTCAATGGCCTAAATGTGCATGTCATTACTGAAGAAAGTGCATGTCAATCGCCTAAATGTGCATCCATTCGCAATTCGCACAATAATAATTATTCTCACCTGAATCTTTTCCAATTTTAATTGCATGATTTTTAACTATAATAAATAATTATATTATACAATTAATAAATTTATATAAGTTTTTGTTTTACGAACTTAACGCATGCGACTATTTTGTTTTGGAGGCTTTTGGAAGGGCAAACGATGTCCGTTTTGGACATATTTTATATGCACGGACTCGTATTGAAATTCTCTACAAGAATCTGAAAAAAAATTAAAAAATATTTTACCTTCGTCACAAATCTCTTGTTTACCTTCGTGATGAATCTCTTGTTTACCTTCGTCACGAATTTCTTGTTTACCTTCGTGACGGAACTCCCGTTTACCTTCGTGACAAATCTATTATGTAATACCTTCGTGACGAAGATCATCTGTAATACCTTCGTGACGAATCTCCGGGTGTGCTAAATAAAGAAAATAGGTGTGCCAAATAGTAAGGCCCTATATATATATTAGATATATATTTGAAGAAGTTGGAAGATCTTATATACCAAATATATATGGCTACTACTTAATGCGAGATTAAGAAAATACATATATATCTAATCTATATACATATACGGAGGATATAAAAGATATCATACGGCTACTTAATAAAAGATTAAGGATAGGCATATAATTGATATGTAGATAGGACATATATAAAGACATGATGCAGATTTAGAGATATATAGAATATAGAATTGTGAGACAATTAGTTGGATGTATGTTTTAAAACCAAGAGAACAAGTCCTTCTCTTTGCATGTGTGTATCTTCTCCCTCGTTCCAAGGTTGTAGTTTTGAGTTGTTCGGTCTAGCAGAAGAGACTTAAAGGTGATCCAGTTTATTGCTCGTGTGGACTAATTAGAGGAGTCAGACTTGAGGCTCTAATCACTCCGTTCCAACGAAATTGTATTTATTATTTCCTATATATTATCTATTTAGTTTATGGAGGAGATCTTGATTAGGGGTCCGTTCGGATCGGCACGAGTTGAAGTAGGTGTTGAAGTGGAAGTAAGCTGAAGTTGAAGGAAGCTGAAGTGAGCTGAAGTTGAAGGTAGCTGAAGTTGGTGCTGAAGTTGAGATTTTAGGAGCTGAAGTTCGATATAGCGTGTTCGGTAAAAACGAGTTGAAACGAGTTGATGTAATTGAAATTGGAATGTAAAATGACAAAAAAGGACATGAATATAATTAGTATTTGGATAGTAGGTTAGAGTATTATTATGGGTTATCATTTAGTTTTGTCGACATAAAATTGATATATTTAACATTATACATATCAAATTTAAAATGAAGTTTTTTAATTTGATTTATTAAAATAAAAAATACATAAATTTATATAAATAATATTACAAGAAAATATAAATTCAACTCATTCATATATGTATGACCAACTTCAGTACATTCATACATATATGACCAACTTCAGTACACTGATGAACATTTCAAGCAAAAAATTATGTCCTATTTCTGAGAGAAGCTAGTAAACCATTAACCATTGTCATCCTCATTTTCTTTACATTGTCTATCTAGTTCATCTAATAAGCATTTAAAAAAGAGACACATGTATCATTTCTCCTCTACTCTTCTTATGTCTTTCAGCTTGTAGATGACATTCTGAATTGCTGCATATCAAATGACAATCACAGTTTTTAGTAAAGCAGTTTACATTGCATATTTAGTTCAATCTAGATAGATTGATAGACCCAAATGACTGAGTTAGGTTCTTGCTCAAGATCCATGGAAAAGCATAAGCTTTTTTACCCATATCCCATTTAGCCCGTGTTCTGAATACCCTTGAACAAACTCCAATCACATTTCAATATACCTGCAAACACCAGCATTTAACATTTCAATATTGGTATCAAACATGGGAATTGTTAGGAGTCTCTCAAGTTCCTGGGTAGGAGAAAAAAACAGAGTAATGATTTTCACAAATACCATACAACTCCCAAGACAGAGAAGAGAAAACAGCTTTTCACTGATTTTTTTTTTTTTTTTCTAATCAATGATGAAATCCTGCACCTGTTCCTCCTCTAACTTCCTACGAGCTTCTTCCTCCACACGCCTTTCTTCTGCTAGTGTTGCTTGCTTGGCTGCTCTTTCTTCCTCTAAAGCCTTCAATTCCTTTTCTCTATCGGCTTGAAGTGATGCAAAATACGCATCATCCTACAAAAAGAAACTAGCCTTGAATTTTTGGGCATCGATTTACTCTCTAAACAAAATATAAACCAGTTGAATTCCACACACTTGTTGTTCCCGAATCGAACGTTGAGCAGCCAGTGCTGGCGATGGTGGGCGTGGGGTGTCCCAAGGTCTAGTCTGAGCGTATGAACCGCCAAACATTGCTGCTTCCAGCATCAGTGCTTCATCATGCTCCTGAGAGGAGATGCCACCCCACTACAAAACAGTAGCAAAGAAAAAATATAAGGTGAGTGGGTATGGAAGTGATGTTGTATAGTTATGTATAACTAATGGAGTTAAGACTAGTGCTTATTCCTGTAGTTCAACTAAACCACCATTGCTGAGTGATCAGTGATTCACTACATTTTTTAAGTTACTATTTCTTTGAACTTTTTCCGGTTAATTATCACCTCCAATGGGATCAGTCTTTGTCATTGTATCAGAAAAAGTTCCATTTTTAGTACATGCAATGCAATGCAACAACAATATGATAACAAATGCTTTGGCAAAGGATATGATAACAAATGCATCAGCAAAGGGTCCATTTACAAAGAGTCCAATGCAGCTACACGAAGACCAGGGAAGATACATTTAAATGACTTTCACATGAGTTGGATTTTCCATTTGAGATGCATAACATTTTTCTCTTGTAAATATAATTCTTTTATAGTAACTTTAGCATACTGAAAAAGATGCATTAATAATATACCTCATCTGAAGGAAATGCATTCTGATTGACCCGCCGCTCATCATCAATAATGTGATCTGGGTCACTCAATGGATGATTAACTTCGTTCGGAACAGATGAGTCGTGAGAATTATCAAAAGCAATGGACGTGCGCCTTGATCTATGCCTAACCAATGGCTGATCTTCAAGTTCTTCAAGTACAACTTCTAGAAAATTTAGAATGCACTTTTCAGATCAAACATGGTTGGAAAATGGCATCAAAAAATGCACATGCTGTAGACACAGAACTGAAGATGAAAGACAGAACTGACCATCCATTCTTTCTAACAATTCCCATGTTTGATCTGAATGGATGGTCAGTTCTGTCTTTCATCTTCAGTTCTGTGTCTACAGCATGTGCATTTTTTGATGCCATTTTCCAACCATGTTTGATCTGAAAAGTGCATTCTAAATTTTCTAGAAGTTGTACTTGTACTCATATATGATAAAATGTCAAGAAACCACAAGCTAAAGCATTGTACAATGAAGCATAAACTAGAGCTAGATTATTTCTTAAGCAACACAGATTACTGCCTTAAATCACACACATCCCCATTGACATTACTGAACAAAATCTCCTAAATTGAATCTGCATGTACTTTTATAAACACTTTAAGTGTATATCTCGACATGGTCGAGTTTTGTGCATAAGCAAGTACAAACCCCATATTGTGTAGCTTAAATCCAACATCAATATACTCCTAAATCGATCCTAATTACGGAAAATTAATACTGAAAAATCATTATTTTCATAAGCTAAAATGTACATTTACATACTATCTTAAGCTAACATCAGTCCAATCCTAAGGCAATGATACTAAATATCGAAAATCAGCATTTCCTATATTCATCCTAGTAAGGTTAGTACTGTGTATAAGCAAATCCCATCAATATAGCTATAAAATCTATATTCCAACATCATTAGTTCATGAAAAGTGATCCTAATTTTAGGAAAAGATTACTGAAGTAATATTGTGTCACCTTTTGCATAAGATACAGTTCAACAATGAAGACAATTTTCTCAAAAGCGCGGTGCAGAATACAGATTATGTTGCTCAAATCTTAAGTAGGGGCGTTAGACTACAGCAAAACAAAGCAGGGCACTTTGAATGTGCCATGTAGATTCAATTAATCATGACTAAAATTATACAACATTGGTTGATTCACTTTGAATGTCCCTGTTAGATTCCAATTCAATGATCATTGATTCATTACAATTAGAATACTAACATGAATATGATGGAACCAACTAATAATCCCTTAAGCAAACAAATCTGCAATCATATATGTTTTTTAACAACTCTTAACAATAATAAGCAAAATATGTACACTAAGAAAATTCTCCAAATTAAGTTTGAGAATAAGAATTGGTTGAGGCATTTTATCAAACATCTTCAGTGCATAATTAGTCAAGCCTAAATGAATACACAAATTATTCATATGAAAACCCAACTTCAATTAAAGGCCAAATTAAGCAAAATAGCATAGGAGATGCATAAAAAAATTAAGTTCAAACTTGAAATTAGGGTTCTTGACTACAAATTTGGATCAATGTTTCCAAAAAACAAAAGAGACATACCTGATGTGGGGGTAAATTGTTAATTGTTGTTCTCGAGTTTGGTTTGCTAAAGGAAGAAAAATTGATGTGAATATCGAAAGTATATCTTGAGGGGCAAAATCAGTCATCTTCCACCTCTTCAACTCTTTAAATCTCCTTCCCCTATCCCCCAAGGGTAAGGAAAACCCTTACACTTCAACTCCAAATCTCTTCATCTCTTGCCCTTCAACTCCGACCAGAAAACTGCCGAACACACCTTTTTTTCCTTCAACGCCTATTTCTTTCAACTTCAACAGGTTCAACAGGGCAAAAAAGCCACACCGAACGGACCCTAGATGTTACTAAAATGTTTGGTGAAATTCCGATTTTAGCGTCTAAAACCCTACACATTGCCCTCTCCCTGATTTAGCTCGCCGTCCGTCCAATTCCAATGGCGAGAGAAAAATCCCCTTCTACTCGACGAAGGGACAGCAAACGCAGATATGAATCTGAACCTGAATCTTTGGCCGGATCCCAATCCGACGCCTCTCCAGATAGACGCTCACGAAGCCGTAGAAAGGAGAAGGAGAGGAGCAGCCGCCGCAATCGGAGCCGTCGAGATCGGAGCTCTTCGCCTGAATCGTCTTCGGGTGACAGTGAGGACGAAAGGCGGAGGAAGAAGAAAAAGAAGAATAAAGAAGTAACTGAGGTGCAGATTAACGAGTATCTCTCCAAAAAAGCTGAGAAGAAGGTTTGTGCTAGTTGTTAATCGAATTGTTTTGAGTTTGTTGCATAGTTGTCTTACTCGATTGTTGCTTCAGGCGATAAGTGCAGCGAAGAAGTTGAAAGGTCACAATATATCAGGATATTCAAACGATTCTAATCCTTTTGGGGACTCAAATCTCAATGAGAAGTATGTAATCTTGTCTATACACTCAAATCTTATGCTTTTTACTGTTTTAGACTGCAATTGTAATTGCACTGATCAGTGAATAAAAATGCGCTAGACGTGGGCGACGAGGTCCTCTAAGCGTGCCTAGGCGATGAATGTGAGAATGACAGATCAGTAGGATTTAGGGAAGAATTAAAGGAAAATTGTTCATTGAATCATTTAGGAAATCAAACAGGATACTTATCAGTGTCTTGGCTTTAAAAAGTTTCATAAGCTGAGTTCTGGTATGAGTTGTTGCCTTTATGCACTATTGATTGTGATTTGACATAGTAAGAAGTGTACCACATTTAAGGTCTTTATGTTTCTTTTTAGTTGTACCTTGTCTAGAAACTGAAGTCTCATGCTATGGATTGTTGTTTCTTTTAGTTTAAAGCTCACAATATATCCGGATATTCAAACGATTCTAATCCTTTTGGGGACTCAAATCTTAATGAGAAGTATGTAATCTTTCTTAGATACTCAAATCTCATGCTTCTTTGTTGATTTAAACTGCAATGGTAATTGCACTGATTCAGTGTCTTGGCTTTAGAAATTTCATAAGCTGAGTTCTCGTATGAAATGTTGCCCTGATGCACTATTGATTGTGCTTTCTCACGCTCTACCAAAAGTACCACAATTGAAGGTCTCTATGTTTCTTTTAGGTGCACCTTGTCTAGATGTCTCATGCTATGGATTATTGTTGTAGGTTTGTGTGGCGCAAAAAGATAGAGCGTGACGTAGGTCAAGGTGTACCTCTGGATGAGTTCACTTTGAAAGCTGAGAAGAAGAGGCAGAAGGAAAGAATGGTATGTGAGTCTGGACTTGTGGATTATATTGTTTGCTTTGGATTATTTTGTGCTTATCTACAGTGTCATTGTTTTGTAGTTTTATGAACATTTTTTTATCTACAAAATTGTTTTCATTACCTGGCCTTTTGCATTTGATTACCCTTAGTAGTGTGCATAGGTTTCCTTGTAGTAAGGTAGGAGCAATCAATAGCTGCAGCACTTAACAGTAATGGAGTTTGTGATAGTATAGTATGACCAATACAAGGAAAGTAGCATTGACAAGTTTAGGACTGGTGAATCTGCACACAACTCCTGAGAATGAGACTTCATTCTGGATGAGAATCCTGAAAGATGTAAATTTGTAATGAAGCTTCATAGACCTATAAGTATAAGACAACAGTGCCTAATTTATGGGTCTCAAGAGTAGAAAACTTATTATCTATTGTCATTGAACACTGCAGTCTGTAGAATATGAACATGACTTGAGCGTATCCCTGAGATGATTTGGGGTGTCATTTGATGATAGCTGTGATGGATTGTCACAAATTTTCCATGATAACTGTGATGGGGATGTTGCCTAACATCTTCTACAGTATGCTTTGTAGAATATTAAAGTTTCATAAAAAAATTCTGAATTTTTTTACATTTTTCTATTGTATTGCAGGCAGAGATTGAGAAAGTTAAGAAAAGGAGGGAGTTGAGAGCACTTGAAAAGGCACAACATGAAGAAGAGATGGTTAGTTTCCTGATGTAAATTTATAAAGTTCTGTTGGGTTGCGTGTGATGTATGTTGGTTTATGCCTCAACCTGCAAGCATGTTGTAGTAAGCTGTTTGTGTATTTTAACATTTGAACCTGGCAGAATTTTCTTTAATCATTTATAATTTCAATACTATTAACAGGCACTTTTGGCAAGGGAACGGGCTCGAGCTGAAGCGGACGACTTCGAAAAGAAAGAAGAGGAGGTATTAAATGGATCTCTCCCACTTACAAAGTGATGAAGTACAACTTGCCCCTTCCTGACCTATTTAACAATTCAATTTTTTTTTCCCGCAGTTCCATTTCTCTCAAAGCAAATTCAGGTCAAAGATCAGATTACGTGAAGGACGTACTAAGCCTATTGATGTTCTCACCACATATCTTGAAGATTCAGATGAATTTGTTGAATTGAATGAACCTTATGTTGTTTTTAAGGTGACTTCACAACTCATACTTTACCTATTTCCTTTTCCTTTTTTCTTATTGCTGTACTTCCTGCTTCATCAGATCTTTTGAGCGAGTGAAATGTAAAACTTGTAGTTTCCTTTCCCTTACTCCATCTCATTCCAAGCTAACAACCTTTGCTAATGCTTTCCTCTTTTACTGCAGGGGTTGACTGTTAGTGAAACTGAGAGTCTCCGTGAGGATATAAAAATGCATCTTGATTTGGATAGGGAAACACCAACTCACGTGGAATATTGGGAGGTACTTTCTTATTTTCAAACAGCAGTACACTTGCTTCTTCTTTTTCCATGTATACCGTTGTGTTGTTCTATTATCAATGTTACGATATTTTATTATATGTGGGGTAGTCTTAGAGATGGGACTAAAAGTTGAATCATGCCTATATTCTTTTTGGTGTCAAGACTCAGGGAGCTGTTGAGTTTGGTGATTATATTTCAAGGAAATTGTTATCTGTTAGAAGTGGTGTACTGACCATTAATATTTACTGACATGGAGGGAGTAATTTTCATGTTGGGACTTTACACCATTGTTAACTTTCAATATAATTCCCTTAATCCGGGTGGTGGCATGAATTGACAGGCACTTTTAGTGGTTTGTGACTGGGAGTTGGCTGAAGCAAGAAGGAAGGATGCAATTGACCGAGCTAGAGTTCGTGGGGAGCAGCCTCCTGCTGAGTTAGTTGCTGAAGCTCGAGGTATCCATTCGAGTGTTGAAACAGATGTCAAAAACTTGCTGGAAGGGAAAAGTCACAAAGAGTTAGTAACCCTGCAATCCCAAATTGAGTCTGATATGCGATCGGGTAATGCTAAGGTGGTTGAGTATTGGGAGGCGGTTCTGAAACGTCTTCACATACACAAGGCTAAGGTATGCAATTCAGAGCTCTTTAGAATTCTAATTGTTTTAATAAATCTGTTTCTGAGATGAAAGTGTAAAACTCAAACATATGCCCGAAATGCAGGCTTGTCTGAAGGAAATTCACGGCAGGATGCTAAGAAATCATCTACACCGCCTTGAAAAGCCACTCGATGATACAGATAAATTGGAGGAGTCAGATCCAAACGAGGAAGACAACGTACAGGACATTGAGGGTAAGAAATTTGTGATATGTTAAGCTAATTGCTGAACATCTAATGTTTTTAGACTAGTTTTTAACTTCTTGATATTTTCAGAACCTGAAGAAGCATTCTCCCCAGTTCCCATTACAACTGAAGATGCATATGATGAAATAGAAGAAGATACTGACGCTGAGGCGGGTTCATTTTCTCCACAACTTATACATGGCGATGATACTGAAGAAGCTATTGATCCCGAGGAGGACAAGGCTATTCTGGTAAGACCCATCTTACTGTCTTTCCGAAACCTGTACTCACCATTACTGTTTTTTCCTAAACCTATACTCACCATTTCCTTGGGCTTTGTTTGGCAAAATTTGTTTATTGTGTATAAGCATTTTTTTAAACCTACTTCAATAAATTTCTTTTAGATTGTTTCACTACTCACACTTTTTTAAAAAGTACCCACATATTTTCACACAACCATATTATTTTCAACTACCTCTAAAAAATCTTTACAAACTCTTTGACCTAACAAACCCTTAGGAAAACTCGTTATAACTTCTCTTTTCCATGCCTCTGCAGCAACAAAAGCGTTTGGCAGTTCTGGAGGAACAAAGACAAATTCAAGAAACAATGGCTTCAACCCGAGCGGCTCCACCTATGGACGACTTTGAGAAGAGGGCAAAGAAGGCAATGGGATCCACAGAAGAAGGTGATGCGGTATTCGGCTCTGGTGCAGAAGTAAGTCTAGACTCTCAAGTTTACTGGTGGCATGACAAATACCGTCCAAGAAAACCCAAGTACTTTAACCGTGTCCATACGGGTTATGAGTGGAACAAGTACAACCAAACTCACTATGACCATGATAACCCACCCCCGAAAGTTGTTCAAGGATACAAGTTCAACATCTTTTACCCGGACTTGGTGGACAAAACGAAGGCCCCTGTTTATTCCATTGAGAAAGATGGAGATAGTGGTGAAACCTGCATCATTCGGTTTCATGCTGGCCCGCCATATGAAGACATTGTAAGTCTTATCTATTTTTTCTTTCTCCGAGCTCGTTTTTGTTAATGTTTTCTTTCAAAATGATACTGATTTTTCTGATTTTTGTGCAGGCGTTTAAAATCGTGAACAAAGAGTGGGAATACTCGCACAAGAAAGGGTTCAAATGCACATTCGAACGAGGCATTCTGCACGTGTACTTCAATTTCAAGCGGTACCGTTACAGGCGATAGATAGCTGTAGATGAACATGAGCCCCACGCCAATGAAGATCATGAATCAGCAATGTAGTCAGCATTTTCATGATAGCTTGAAGTGATGATATGTAAGAAATCTGTTTCCTGACGTGTGAGATATCTTAACCGATTTTCAGGGACTAGGGTAATGTCATTGAAAAGATTATGCTCTGGAGGAGTTTGTATGTATACTAAAATATAAAGATGATTTGAATTAGGGGTGTATGTCTATGGAACAATAGAATTGCACTTTTGTTGTGAAATATGTGTTCCTGTTTTAGTGCAATTTTGAATAACCAGGTATGAACATTGTTTGCATATGTTATACTTTTAGAGGGAAAAAGGAAGATTTAATTGATAAGAATCGTGAATTGATTCTAGGAAGATATTGGTATAAGAATCTAGAGGAAAGTTCGGGTGCAAATAACTCTTAACGTAGGAAAAACGAACAGATTGTGTTCACAAATTACCCGTCAATGTTCATATTCTGGATGGTAGTGTTCATAATATAGGCCACAAAATTTTTTGAACGTTTTAAGTGAGGGACGCGGTGACATATTTGTTGGCATATTTGTAATTACTATGAACTTTGATTTTATAAAATTATTTTCTCAAAATGACCTCAAAAAATTTTATCACCTAGATTATGAACGGTACCGCTCAAATTATGAACATTAACTTGTTATCTGTGAACGCGAAAACTTCGTTTTTCCTACGTTAAGCTTTTTCTCACCGGAACTTTCCTCTAAGAATCTACTATTAAACTGCAATCCTCAATTTTCGTCACATGTCACCTCCTCATTAAAACCGTCACATGTCATTTCAATATTCATTTTGTCACATGTCATTTTTCAATCATTTTCCTTTTTGATAAAAAAAATCATATATTAAAAAATTTATAAATATGTATAAATGTTTCTTTAAAAAAAATTAAGATATGTAAGATACTATGCTTCTTTATTTATATTTTTAAAACTCTCCAAACCATATTCAATGTACTTTAATATACAAAAAGTTATTTAATAATTATATACTGTAGAAAAATTTCATCTTATAATTCATAAATTTTAAATACTTTAATTTAAATATATTTAAATACTTTAATTTAAATATATTTAAATATTTAAACAATGCTTGATTAACACTCTCTTTATTAAAAATGTTTATCATACTAGTTAAAAAACTTTATATTAAAGAATTAATCATCTTTTTACTTTAACTATTTAGGTACTTTAATATAAAAAAAAGTTATTTATAAATTAAAATTAAATTTATTATTTTATAAAATCCATGCGAGGCACGGAAATTTTTTTTTTTTTGGTAAAATTTGCCATCCTTTTTTAAACACTATGGAAATCAGGCCATATTTGTTGTTGCCCTGTTATATACCCTTGCGCACCTGTACAAAATTTCTCAATCAAATCTTCTATTTAAAAGATTGTGTTAATTTCTGTTTTTAAATAAGGAAACTTGCATAAATCTGATTAACAAAATTAAAAAAAGGAAGTAACTGAATCTTGCCCAACAATGAACGACGATAAACTGTATCTTCTCTAAACATGAAGTTATTCAATTCACTTTGAATCTTTCATTAACATTGATCAAATCTTCTGTTAACAGTGTAAAGATAAGTATTTTTTTTTGTCTGAATCTCTCACAATTGGTGAAGAATCTGAATCATGAAGAAGGGACAAGAATTCGGGATCGAAACCAGCATGCTTCTCCGGGCTACCCAAAACTGAAAATTGAGCGTTATTGTGTTTACTTAAAATCGATCAAATCTTTCATTAACAGTTAACATGTTCATAGTTCTGCAGGTTTAGATCTAAAAAGCCATATGAACAATAACACGTTCACAGTTCATACACAAATCCAAGTTTGGTCTGCAGGTTTCCTCAATTGAAAATGAAAAGTGAAAGATTATTACAGAGTAAATTTCTGCAGGTTTCCCTAATGGAAAATAGAAATTAATCACAGTCTTTATAAGGAGATTTGATTGAGAAATTTCTACAGGTTTCCTCAACGACTAATAAGTTTGGTCTGAGTTATCTCATTCCCTATTCACGTTGTTCACCTTCCTCCTCATTTCAATTTGGTGGTGTCGCCATTCCGACTCCTTCGCGATTTCATTCACAGCCGAGCACATATCTCCAGCGTCGACTTTCGATTTTGGATCCCCAACACTCAAGCGACTGTCTCTCTCCACTGGAGATCGTCGTTCTTCCACCGCCATTAATCGATATTATGGACGGAGGAGCGAGGAGATCTGATCCCCAAGGCAATGTCGGCATGGATGCTTAAGGTGGAGAGTGTAGATTCGGCAGATCGAGGAGGTCGGAGGACTCTGTTAGGGTTGTCTTAGTGTTGACAGTTTATTGTTTATGGTTATCATTTTGGAAGGATGGAATTTACATTTTGAAAGGTTTTAGACCTGATCGATTCTATCTTCTTGTGTTTGATAAATTATTATTGACGTTGACAAAGTATTAGTAGGGTTGACAATTTATTATTTTGTTGTTGACAATTAACAATGGTGTTGATAGTTTATTTCGTTGCGTTGACACCTCATTTGTCCGTTGTTGACAAATTATTAATTTAGTGTCTTGTTGACATGTTTATTTAGTGTCTTGTTGACAGATTTATTTAGTGTCTTGTTGACATTCATATTTAGTGTCTTGTTGACATTCATATTTTGTGTCTTATTGACAGAGAGATTTAGTGTCTTGTTGACAAATATATTTAGTATATTGTCGACAATTTTTATGTGTGTTGTTGAGAAGTAATTAGTGGTGTTGACAATCATTTGTTGTCAGTTTAATTAGTCGTGTTGACAGTTTATTAGTCGTGACTTTTGTTGACAGTTTAATTAGTCGTGTTGACAGATTAATTAAACGGGAGCTCTGATGCATCCATCTCTGTGGTGATGGCTTTAGATTCACCAATGCTGGTTCATTTTTGGAAATAGAAGTTCTTACTCCTTAATCTTCCCATTACAACTGCTCCTTCAATCCCAATTTCATCACTGTTTGAACCTCCATGTGCTCCCGTCCACTGTGACTGTATACAACAATCAGTTTCCACAAATCTGCACAAAATTTGAACCCGACATCAGCAGGATCACACTTCCCTAAGCAGATTTGATTTCGGTTCAAGCAGAACATAAGCGACAATTTGGTAACGGAAGTAAAAAAAAACTAAAAAAGACAGAAACTAAGAATTAAATTGGTCGGTACCTTTTGTTGCAGTGAAACTGTAATTCAACCAACTTGGAGAAACACAACATGAATGAAGAATGAAGAATGAGAATCAATTGGATAAAGAAAACTGATGTTCGTTGTACAGTAAACAACATAAATCTGCAATATCTTGAGCTAAAAATATTCATTTTAATCACTCCGAATGAAGGAGCAGCAAGCCCTATATCTAAATTGAAGTTTCAACCCATCATCAACAATCACATGCTTCCATTTACCTCTATCGTCAGGGAACTGGATTATTAAAAATCCCATATCATTTTTATCTTAGGAGTCCTAACCCCATCAAGTGCAGTATATGATGTCTTTCTATTGCAGCCTCAACCTTAAACTCAAAAAGAGAAGTAAGTTATACCGTTGATTGCTTGTTTTGCTCTAACCATCAATTCAAAATCAATACCTTATCAGGAGAAAGCAACGGAGCAGAGAAGACACCAGTACAAGTAATCGGCCGATACTGAAACCAGGAAGCAAAGCTCCATAAAATTGCAGCGTGTGGAGCGCGGATGTAATTAAAATAGGGTATATCCATATAACTTAATATTTTAGGGCAAAAGTCAACAAAACAATGGTGTTCTGGGCTATTTACCCAAAAACTGACCTATTTAGGGGAGTCAGCAGCAAGGACATTATCGTCAAGTACATTTCAACGGCTAGTTCATGGGCTTTCCTTCGGTACAGAGATTATCAAACCCTAATTCCCAAATCACTCTCCTTCTCAATTCTGTATATAAGATCAATCAATCAAGCACGACTAATACAACCTCGCTCTCCTTCTCTGTCTTCTCGCTCGCTCGCTCTCTATCACTGTCTTCTTGCCCGCTCGCTCTGTCTCTCGTCATCGATCTGATTACTGCTGTTCTATACTTCGCGTGATTGTTATACTGTTTTCTTACTTGATTTCTTAGCTATTGATCCTTAATCGGCTTTAATTGTGAACATTTACTTTATCCTCTCATCTGCTTGATCTTTGTTGTGTCGTAGCGTCCGTTCTTCTTTTCGTTTGTGTTTGCAGTTTGATATTTGCAGGATCTCATGGAATCAAGCACTGCATTTCTATCGAGGAAAAAGTCTAAGGAAAATGTAAGACTCTAAATTAACTGTCTAATCGTCATCAAATTAGCTTTTCCCTTGCTTATGTGATTTTCTTTCTTAAATCGATACCAGCTTTCACGCTTTGACTTCGAATTAGTGTTAACTTCAGTGTTCTCTTGGCGATGCTTAGTTTTACTAATTTTAATTTGGTAGTATATCATAGCTCAGAAATGATTGCTCTGATAATTTGGACTCAGTTTAAAATATTGATAGTCTCTCTGGGGTTATAATCTGTTTTCGAAAATATATTTTATCCGAGAATATTAGGTTTCAGGCTCTAATTACCTGATCTTGCAGATCCCCTCAGAGCTCATTTGCTTTGTAAATTTATGCTGAGAAAATAACTACGAAATTCTTAATGTGAGAAGTATAATTCTCAGGTTCTAATGAGCTCTTCTTTTATAGATGATTGTTTTGGGGACAAGATATGGAATCAATTTAAAACATGTTTATTTGAGAACTGTTGAACATTATCTAATTAAACTCTTGTTCTGGTGTACACAGTTGGACAGGTTTATCCCTAACAGGTCAGCAATGGATTTTGACTATGCACACTACATGCTAACAGAAGGGTGCAAGAAGGAGGACCCGGTTCCGAGCTCTCCAGCAAAAGCGGCATACCAGCAGCAGCTGAAAGAGATTTTTGGCATGAACAGGACAAGGATTCTTGCATTCAAGAACAAGCCGCCTGCTCGTGCTGAAACTACAGCGCCATGGGAGTTATCCTCCTCTCTCCAGCAGTCGAAGCCAGTAGTAAAGCCACGTCGTAATATTCCTCAGGTAACAATGTCGATCTCTGCATTTGTAGTTTAAATGTTTGCTGTTTGTGTATTCTTATTGATATGATGTGTCTATGCAGAGTTCTGAGCGGATCTTGGACGCCCCTGATCTTCTGGATGATTATTACTTGAATCTTCTAGATTGGGGCAGCAGCAATGTCCTTGCAATTGCTCTTGGAAGCACTGTATACTTGTGGGACGCTTCAGATGGATCCACATCTGAGCTGGTTACAGTTGATGAAGAGCAGGGTCCTGTTACAAGTGTCAACTGGGCTCCTGATGGAAAGTACATTGCTGTTGGATTGAACAACTCTGAAGTTCAGCTTTGGGACTCCACATCTAACCGCCAGGTAGATATAAAGAGTTGATCATTCAAATACTTTTTTCAGCTTTTTCTAATGAATGAATGCTTATTATGCAGTTGAGAACACTCAAAGGCGGGCACCGGTCTCGTGTTGGGTCACTAGCATGGAACAGCCACATCCTTACCACTGGAGGAATGGACGGAAAGATCATAAACAACGACGTGAGAATCAGAGACAACGTTGTAAGCGTCTACAGCGGACACGAGCAAGAGGTGTGTGGGCTCAAGTGGTCAGCCTCGGGACAACAGCTTGCAAGCGGAGGCAATGACAACCTCCTTCACATTTGGGACCGAACATCTGCTTCTTCAAACTCGTCCACTCAGTGGCTGCACAGACTCGAAGACCACACGGCTGCAGTGAAGGCTCTTGCATGGTGTCCATTCCAGAGTAACTTGCTGGCATCGGGAGGGGGCGGTGGAGACGGCACCATCAAGTTCTGGAACACGCACACGGGGGCTTGCTTGAACTCAGTGGACACGGGATCCCAAGTGTGTTCGTTGTTGTGGAGCAAGAACGAGAGAGAGTTGCTCAGCTCTCATGGCTTCACTAACAACCAACTCACCCTATGGAAGTACCCTTCAATGGTGAAGATGGCAGAACTCACAGGCCACACCTCCCGGGTTCTTTACATGGCTCAGAGCCCCGATGGATGCACCGTCGCCTCTGCAGCTGCTGATGAGACCTTGAGGTTTTGGAACGTCTTTGGGGCGCCTCAGCCTGCTGCCAAACCCGCTCCTAAGGCTCCCCAACCTTTTGCTCATGTCAACACCATTCGATGAACCGCATAGACTTTTTTACTTCATCTGTCACCAATCTATGTATAGCATTTTGATCATGTATAAAGTGTGAAAATTGTACATTTGTTGAAACTCTTTTACGAAAGATAAGATTTCAGGTTCTCATTCATTAGCTATGGTTTTTGCTGTTAACAAAGATATTGTCTATTGTCATTGAACAAGCTTCTGATTCAAGTTTTTTTCCAGGTTTCCTTGAGTAGTAGTAGGCTTTAGGGAGCGTGATAGAGTTCGCCACTCTCGAATCTTGCTTGGCGTTGGCGGTGTCGTTGATTTCTCCGTTGGTGGCAAGTCTGATCCCTACTTAGTCGGGTAATTTGAGAGCTTATCTTTTCAGTTTTGCTTTTTATGGAATTCAAATTGATCATGCCTTTTCTTTGTCTGAATTTCTAACTATTTCGATTAAATTGTAACAGTGCTTAGGGATCACTAATTCAGAATGATTCTAGAATCTTATTGGTGTTAGGGTTGTATGGTATACTGCATTACCTTTAGGAACAAATTTGCTGAGATAGATGGTTTAGGTTGATTGGTGTAGTTTGTCTTATTTTCAGGCTTTCTTTGTCTAAATTTCTAATCATTTAGATTGATTGCAACTCAGGCTCGGGGAGAATGATAGAGGCTTAACCTAAAACAATGATTAGGATCAGTAATTCAGACTTATTTTAGGAGATTGTTTGATTGCTGAAGAATGTCTTTAACTGAATTACTATATGAATTATGTTGCTGTATGGCATATGGCATTATCTTTAGGTCATATTTACTGTGGGAGATGGTTTGGGTTTATTGGTGTTGTTTGTGTAATGTTCAGGCTTTCTTTGTCTAAATTTCTAATCATCTCGATTTATTGCAACTTGATTTGTTTCAGTGAGAATGATAGAGGCTTAACCTAAAACAATGATTAGAATCAGTAAGACTGATTTTAGAAGCTTTTTTTGTTAGGGTTGTTTAAATTTCTAATCATCTCGATTTTTTTTTTTTGCTGACAGATTGATCTTGATTTCTATGATGCTTCTGGATCATCCACTGCTGCATCAGTTTCTTGTTCGGATCCGATATGTAATTCCATCAATCAGATAGCATCTTCTACATGCTCATCTCAGACTAATCAGTGCAGTTACTCATTTCAATATGGCGATGGAAGTGGTACGTCAGGGTTTTATGTTTCTGATATGATGAATTTTGACATGGTCCTGGGAGATGCTAATGTTGCTAACTCTTCATCTTCCGTTATTTTCGGGTAAGATTAATTGGTTCCCGAGTTTTTTTTCTTCTGTGGACTCAATTTTAGTTATGAAGTCTGCCTTATTATGCAACGATGAGTAGGATTTACTAGCACTTTTAGGTATGGTTGGAGAGGAAGCTGCATAAAGATTTTAATGGAGTTTTATTTTATTGACAATGATACACCTTATGATTTGTAGCTATTATATCTTTTTTCACTTGAAATTCATTTAATGGGTGAACTTCATTGTTTTTTCATGAGGTCAGGTGCAGCACGTACCAGTCTGGAGACTTGACTAACTCAGAAAGAGCAATCGATGGAATTTTTGGTTTTGGCCAGCAAAGTCTATCTGTCATTTCACAATTATCATCCCGAGGAATAACACCAAAAGTTTTCTCCCATTGTCTGAAAGGAGATAACAATGGTGGAGGAATCCTGGTTCTGGGTGAGATTTTGGATCAGAATATCGTCTATAGTCCGCTTGTTCCATCACAGTATGTATTTGATCAAAACTCTTTAGTCATCTGTTTTCACTGTTCTATTGCTGTTTTAAATTTGAGATCTCAACTTTTGGCCATTGCACCTAATTTATTTTTTAGTTCTCCACATGACTCCTGATTTATGCCTGATGATCAACCAACAAACCTTAATTTTTCTCTCACACTGTATAAACCTTCTCTCACTGTTTTAAATGGACTCATTCCAAAACTTAACTGGCAAGTACTTCTGCTTATGGCTGCACTAATAAATTACAATCTTCCTTTTGTAGTTATTTTGATCCCTATAAAGCTCTTAAAGAGCATACTGTGTAGATAAGGTTGTAAGTGAAAGATGGAATGCTTTGTTTATACTGTACAGATCTAACTTTACCCATCCAAAAAGACATACGAAAGCAGAGAAAGATAATCAGAATCAGTACTGGGATTTTGAATTTTAATAGCTTCAAAGAGTTACTGCCTCCCATTACTTCTTATGTAAAGATACTTCCATGTGGTTTGACTATTTCTAATCTTCAATAATTTCAGGCCTCATTATAATCTTGATTTGCAAAGCATTGCAGTCAATGGGCATTTGTTGTCAATTGATCCAGCAGTGTTTGCAACGTCTAGCTCCCAAGGGACAATCATTGACTCTGGAACAACGTTGGCATATTTGGTTGAAGATGCATATGATCCTTTCGTTACTGCTGTAAGCTACCCTTCGGTACTTTATTTAATAGTAATAATGTACTTTTAGAGAATAAGACTAATTTTCATGTGTCTTTTTTATCTTACGTACTCAGGTAACTAACACAGTTTTACAAAATGTGAAACCTGTCGTTTCAAAAGGGAACCAATGTTACCTCGTCTCTATGAGGTTGGCCTACAATTGCACATCCAGTTTCTGATTACATTGATTTGGTCACATAATAACTTGAAAATCTCTTGCAGCATAAGTGAAATATTTCCTACAGTGAGTTTGAACTTTGCTGCCAGTGCATCCATGATCTTGAATCCACAAGACTACCTTGTACACATGGGCTTCGTTGTAAGTTCTAGAAATTCTCTGCAAACATATTAATTGTTACATTCTCTCACTATAACTACTCAATTTTAACATCACAGGATGGTGCTCCAATGTGGTGCATGGGGTTTCAGAAAGTCCGGGGTAAAGGAGTCACTGTTCTAGGAGGTTAGAATTCATTAATGGTTTTATTTTACTGGCTGAAAGTTTTTTTTACCCAATCCCAAGCATGGTTGTATTGCAGATCTTGTTCTCAAGGATAAAATATTTGTCTATGATCTTGCTCATCAGAGAATCGGGTGGGCAAACTATGACTGTAAGTTTCCATGAAACTATACCTACAATTTATAGACTGACCATTATATTATCATCATTTACACTAATACTATCAAAATTTGAATTACCCAGGTTCGTCATCAGTCAACGTCTCCATAAAATTTGGCCGGGACGATTATGTGGACGCGGGTCAGCTTAGTGTCTCTTCTCCAAGAAACTCAAACTTTGGACTGATTCATGTTGCTGGAGTCTTGCAGGCTATTGTTACTGCACAGATTTTGCTGTATTTGTGTATTAGCTTCATGCCTTAGTTTTATAATATTCTTGTAGTTGTGTCGGTCGACGAGGTGTGCAGTGCGCTTGTTTAGCTGAGAATGTGATGGGAGGCATTTTAGAGATTGGCTTGGAATGGAGTCTTCAGTTGTCTTCTAATTTGCTAGAACTGTAATTATATGTAATGTAGACATTTTGATGCCAGGAAGCCATTGTTTACCAAAGCAATGATAAGTTGTCCATAATATTAATTGTTCTTCTTTCTTTTCTTTCCTTTGCTTATGTCTTCTTTCTTTTCTTCCTTGTTACTTGAAAGCTGCAAAGCAATATCAAGATTTTGAGAGATTTTGAGATTCTTTTGCACATTTAAACCATACAAAATTGCATTGCAAGATGCAGTATCTGCCGCTTGTTGTCATGGCTGCTGCATTGTTACTAACAATAATGTTGGAAGCTAACTGCCAATGACATTGAATGATAGTCGAAAAGCGAACTGAAAATGCACGGGCCCGTCTGGTATTGACATCTAAGATATGAGATATTGGGTACGAGTATCATTATGGATATCAAGAAGTCAATGAAGAGATATTAAAAAGATCCCTATCTCATACTAAACAACAATGTAGTCAGCAAAGAGTGGGCAGATATGTGTAGGAGTTTGTATGTATACTAAAATATAAAGATGATTTGAATTAGGGGTGTCTGTGTATGGAACAATAGAACTGCAGTTTTGTTGTTAAATATGTGTACCTGTTTTAGTGCAATTTTGATAAAGAATCGTGAATTGATCCCAGGAAAGAGATCCCTATAAGAATGATTATTAAATACTCTCTTCGTCCCCATATTTTCTTCCTCTTCGACAAAATGCACAAAGATTAAGAAAAGGAGAAAGAAGAGGAGAGCGGAGAAGAAAAAGAGGAAAGAAAGTGTATTGGGATGAGAAAATAAGGAGAGAGAAATTAAAGGGTTAAGATGTGGGTATAATAATGATGAGAGAGATAAACGTGAAAAAGTAATTTGGATTGTTGTGGGTTTTGTAGTAGATTGAAAAGTTTTTATGAGGGTAATATGGTAAATATTTATAATCAAAAATTGAAAGTTTTGATAAGAGAAAGGAAATAAGAAGGCAACTTAAAAGAAAAGAAGAAGGAAAAAAGAGACGGAGAGAGTATAGGCTTAAAAGCCTAATTCCCATCTACTTAGTTATATATACATGCACATTAGAGAATTAATTCGGTGCCACACGTATGAAAAATTATGCGCTTATGCAAATACTCGTAGGTGATATGTAAATGTGAATTAATGGTCGTAGATTAATAATTCAATTCATTTGCACTTGATATTTATCCTTAATACTCCCTCCGTCCCATAATGATCGTTCTGTTTCTTTTGGGCACATATGTCGATACACGTTTTATATCGTTAATATCTCTAATTATAAATAAGTAAAAATTATAAAATTTTGATATTATTAAAATACTCGATAAGACGGATCAAACAAAACCACACATGACTATGTTTTTATTTATATATTGGCCGAAATTACGAAGATTTCCTTGAATAGTAAATAGTGTCAGAAGAGAGAAACGAGAAGATAATTATGGGACGGAAGGAGTAATATCATAACTTTTTTATCTTTCTATCGAAACTAATACTCCGTATCTGTCAATATTCATTGGCCCTTGCTAAATACGGCCCGAGCGTTTTCTAAATAACGCTCGGGCCCTCGTGTTACGCGAGGGAGCGTCTCCTCGCAGAACGCGAGGGTGCGTCACCTCGCAGAACGCGAGGGTGTTTTTCCCCTATAAAGGGGGAAAAACCCTACTCGGCCCATTTTTTACATCACACACAATTTTCTACCGCCGCTCTCGCGTTTTCTCTCGGTTCAAACTTCTTCTTCTTCCTCTTTTCACTTCAAATCTCCATATAAGGTATGTTTCTTATACTCTTATGCTTTATAATGTTGTTTCTAGATGAATATATGTTGTTAGTATAGGAAATTGCATATTATATGATGTTTTGATATTGAATGTTGTTTTAGAAATGGTTGTATAATGGATGAAAGATGATGATTTTGAATTATGGTTGATGAGTGGATGTTGATTTTGAATTATGGTTCATGAATGGTTGTATATTGAATGTTGTTGATTTTAGAAATGGTTTTTGATTAGGGTTGTTGATGTTTATTTGGTAATTTTCTTAAATTGATAGATATTTTAGCTAAAATATTGAATTTTCGCCGGAAACTGTTGCCGGAAACTCATGGTAGTGCAAATTCACGCAGAACGCTACACCCCTCGCAGAACGCGAGAGTCATCACACTCGCAGAACGCGAGTGTCATGCTCTCGCAGAACGCGAGTGTCATGCTTTCCTCATCTGCAGATACATATTTATATACTGATTTTACTTTATATTTTTTTTACTTTATATACTGTTATATTTATATACTGATTTTACTTTATATTTTTTTAGGTAATGGATCGTCCCGGACGTTCAACCCGTCGAAGAAATTGGAACGTTGTGAGAGAAAATCCACCGGTTGAAAATGCAAAAGGGAAAAGGAAAGCAAAGAATACAACACCGGTAGAGCTCTTCCCCGAGGGGCTCCCCGACGTTGATTATCGCCCCATAGAGCGGTACAGTGGTGTCCATAGTTATGCCGGGGAAGACTGTTCTGTGCCTAGTGGGATAGAACGAGCAGATACATATCAAGGGTATCGAAATGATGATTGGGACCTTTATTCTCAAGAGTCAGTTTCATGTGCACAACCGTCAACTCAATGTGCACCACAATCAACTCCATATGAACAATCGGGTAGCACTATTGGTGGCTGGGACAATTTCATTCCTCAGTATGCTGTAGTGGAATTTGGACAAGAGTGGGGTGGACAAAGTTGGGTCGGTGGACAATGTTGGGGAGGTGGATTTGGTGAGGGAAGTGTTCCTGAAGACATGGGTCAAGGAAGTACACAAGCTTGTTCTTCTTCTTACAATCCTGAACCAGAACCGATGGAACAAGAGAACCAGGATGAAGTTGTTGGGGAAGAACACGAAGAAGAAGGTGATGATGATGATGAAGAAGAAGAAGAAGTGGTCCAGAAACAAAAAAGAAAGAGGAAGTCCAAGAAGGAAGAGCGAAAGTATGATCATGAGCTCACTCATGACACACCTGGAGGTCCAGAAGATCCCGAGTTGCTTAAGGGATTTGAAGCCCATGTTGCGTTCCACATCCAGAAAGGGGAGGTAATTTAATTATTTATTTATTTTCTGCATTTTCAATCCATTGCACAAATTCTGCAGAAACCAAATTTCTTGAAAAAATTTGGTATGCAGCGTCTAATTTTTGTATTTTTCTGCAGTTCAAAGGTCCGATGAAGCCATAACAACGGACAAAGCAGAGCAGTGATTGGCCATTGGACAACAATGACTGGTCAGAGATTCCCGGTGCAGTTGGACTGTCAGATCTACCTGACATGATGTACGAAGAAATCGACTTTCCTTTGATTGAAGCGTTCATCGAACGATGGCAACCGGAGACAAATTCATTCCACCTCCCTTGTGGTGAGATCACTATTGGCCTTCTTGATGTACATATGATTTTAGGCCTACCTATAGAAGGGAAAACAATGACGACATGTAAGAAACTGGGTGCCAAGTTTAGTCATGATGAGATTCTAAAATACTATGGTAGGAAGGGGGCGGAAATTTTTGGAATAGATCCTCATACTTTAGATTCTGGGAGGGTGAAAGCTGAATGGTTTAAAAGGCATTGTGAAAACCTAGGTCCAGAGCGAAAGGGTTTAGGTTGGGTGTTGTATACTGCTTCCTCGCTCTTATTTCCGGACAAGTCACAGAACTTGATTCGGCTTAGATATGGGCCTTTTTTGGAAACCTATGCCCATGCTACGAGCATATCGTGAGGTTCAGCTGCTTTGGCCCATCTGTATAGGCAGTTGGGGATATGCACACGACAGGTTTGTGCCCAGATGTCTTTCTGTTACACCTTGTTGCAGGTATTATACTTTCTAAGCGTTTAATTTACATACTTATATATATTTTCATATTTAACGTACTTTGTATTTCTTAGGCATGGATCTACAACTACTTCCCACACTTTCGACCTACTGAACGTCCTCGGTGGAGAGCGGAGCAACCATGGGCATACCGGTGGATGCCTAAGAATGTAAAGCTGAAGAAGGGGCAAGTCGGAAGGGACTATAGGGGAGCGCTCGATATTCTTATGTCGGAGATGGTAAGTTTCTGCATTGTCAACAGTTTCTGCATTTTCTGGCCTTTCTGCATTTTTGAGTACGCAGCAGTCATTTTTCTCCTTATGCATTTTCTCGTACTGTAAGTTTTTGCTGTCATTTTTTTAGGTATGTTGGAACCCGTATGGATCACAAGACTTCACCGATCCTGAGCTTGCTCCCACTCTATTTCACGGGGTGCTATCCTGCTGTGACATCACCGAACCACACATGCCTGATAGGTGTCCGAGACAATTTGGGAGAGTGCAGCGTATTCCTAGGCCAGTCATCGAACCGCTCAAAGCTCATAGGTTGAAAAACATTAGGTGTTATAGTGTTTTTTATGACGCCAACCAATGGCTTTGGGAGTCAAGAGATGTTCACTCTTTGTCTCTCGATGATATGGGGCCAATTGCCTTTGCACCACATGAATGCTCCCATGATTACATGGATTGGTACATCAAAAGGACCCATAGGTATATCCGTCCTGCAATCCCTGGGATGATTACTGAGAGACAGGTAATATTAATTGTTTTGGTTTATCTTGCGTTTCTAGTCTTTGTTTGTCTCTAATATTAACATAGAATGAATGTTTACTTGCGTATAGGTGATTGGCCGGGTGTACAATGACATGGACCGGTATCGGTTTGCCACTCCAGAGGAATTTTCTTCATATCACGCCCAAATGCTACTATGTATGTCAAATCTCGCTCCCTTCCGACCACGAGAAGACGAGTAGCCTTGGATAATTTTGTGTTTTGGATAATTTTGTGTTTTGGATAATTTTGTTGGATTATGTTTAGGGATATGTTGGTTCTGCTCCAATTCTGTTCGGTTTTTGCATAACCTCGCAGAACGCGAGGTGTACACCACTCGCAGAACGCGAGGAGTACACAACTCGCAAAACGCGAGGTGTGACCTATAGGAAACATGGTGCTCCCAGTTCAGATGCACGGTGTGTGGCACGGTTGGTGTCACTCGCGTTCCGCGAGTGACACAAACCTCTAGCATCCATGCGCACAGGGTGCGCATTGACGCGGGTATGTGAGACTTGTACTTGCCAATCACCTTAATCTTTGGTTTCTTGAATGTTTCAGAATTAGAAGCATTTCTTTGCTTCTTTGGGGGTGTTTCTTCCAAATCTCTAGCATCCATCTCAACATTAGTGTGCTCCCATGCAGACGGTCTTCTTTGCGTTGACCTAGGTTGTTTGTTAGGAGCTCCGACTGGACGACCTCCGGTGTGCTTTGAAATAGCCGGCTCTTTTAGAGGAGTATTTACTTTCCCAATGTCTAAAACAGTTTGTGCACACTTTTCTTGATCATGGGGGCACAATTTCGGAAACGTTTCCTCATAGAAAGTCTGAAAAAGACGTTTTGCCACCTTACTCTTAACTTCCAGTATGTCGGGAACATCAACTTCTTCCAAACTCAAAGTACTCCAGAAAGGGTGCAACTCTGATACTCTTAGTGGTCTTTGCTCCTTCCAATGTCTTACAATCTGATGAACACACATCAACCCATCTCTAATCTTGATCCCGCAGCTACAAAACATATTAAAGTGCGCACCTAATCTCTCCCCCTTCGTGTATTCCTTAAGCAAAAATTCTATGCATTTGTAAGAGACTTTGAACTTCAAGACTTTAAACAAGTCGGTCCCTTCAACAACTGTGAAGCTCTTATTCAAACTCTCGGTGAAAGACACAGTAATCTCCTTAAGTTGGTTCTCCGCCATTGTTTTGTATTCTTTGAACATTGTGTCTAGCCTAGCATTTCCACTTGACAAGTATGACTTAAGACATGAATGTGCTCCTTCAACTCTAAAATGTTCGAAAAACAATAATATGCATATACAAATCAGAACATGTGGATCCTTCTGTAATGTGCAAAACCTCGCGTTCTGTGTGGTGTGTACACCTCGCGTTCTGCGAGGTCATACATTGTTCCAGGATCTTTGCATTCGAAAATGCATCAACACTGAATCAAGGACATTACTCGCGTTCTGCGAGGAGTGTACACCTCGCGTTCTGCGAGGAGTGTACACCTCGCGTTCTGCGAGGAGTGTACACCTCGCGTTCTGCGAGGAGTGCATTACAGAAGCTCTTTTTATCATATGTAGAAGGTAGACATAAATTACAGAACATACGTGTTTGTCGTGTTATTCCCGAGAGTGAAGACATTATCCGTCCATGCTGAAACAAGTCTTTCTTTGTAACGGTTTAGCCAATTCATTCTCACGTACTTCAATACGGTTGGATAAGCTCGCCATTCGTCCTCAAGTTTCTTCAAAGTACTCTTGTAATCTTCTTCAGTGGTTTATTCGAACACGTTATAATAATCATTTGAAATATGAACCCCCAATGCTTGTGTGCCCATAGCTATCTTCGCTCTCGCCTCTATGTTCTTCCTTACATGTCGCCTACATAAGAGAAACTTTGCATTTGGCCATAACTTGTTTGTTGCATTCATAAGAGCCATCTCACGGTCAGTGACGAAGCAAGTAGGCGATGCTCCTATTCTCAAATACATCGTCTGCAGCTGCTGCAACGCCCATAAATAACTATCCTCGCTCTCAGCCTCTAACCATACCCCGCACACAACAAAATTCTTCCATGTAGAAGTCAAACCGACTATCTCCAGGAAGGGAACATTGTACCTTAAACCAAAATACAGTAAGATAAATACAACATAAAAACAGAATGATAAATACTTACCTGTTCGTGCTATAAGTCGAGTCCATCAAAAGGACATATGGAAACGCCTTTAAGAGTTTCATTGATTCGGGGCTAGCAAAGAACAAGTCGCCTATTATCGAAGGATTCGTTGCACTTGGCCTATACTCCATGAAGTAGTTGCTCTCTTTGCATTGGTGAAAGAATTCTTGAACCACGCTTCTACCTTCCATTTCCTCTTCCCTTATATGTCTTACCAAATTGTACACTTGGTTCTTCTTTGTGCAACTTCCGGGATCCTTGTTTATCTCAGTGTAAATCTGATTTGGAGAACAATGTGAAAGTACCATCTCACGAACCTTTTTCTTTTGATCCGGGGTTGGCCTCCCGGCAAATGCATTCCCGACCAAACTATCTCCAATAGGATGGTTGTGCAAACCACAAACAACCACTAATCTCCAATTCTCTTCAACCCGGTTCTCCATGAGCTTCAACTGAAATTTACACCCCGTTTTCTTGCTCTTTGTGTTTGATCTAACACCGACACCTTTAGGCCTATGGCTTCCCCCTTTCTCACAAATGATTTGAATCTTACCACTTTGCCCCGGTTTAGATGGTACACTCCTTCCAATAGAGATCATGAACTTGTGTTGCTTTGCAACATTCAAAGCCCACAAATGACCAATCTCCTTAGAGGCAAACACTTGCTCCGTAGTGAAATATTCCGAATAATCCCTAGAAACAACCTCTTCCTCACATACGGGACTATCAAACTTTGGTGCAATGCGTAAAGAGGGAAGAAAACACATCTCCTCTCCTACGTTTGTTGGTGGGTTAGCAAATTGTGAATCAAACGCATCATAGCTTGATGGCACCTCATATGTACATGGCAATTCATAAGTAGATGGCACGGGCAACTCATAAGTAGATGGCACGGGCAACTCATAAGTAGATGGCACAGGCAATTCATATGTAGATGGCACATGTTGTTCATATAAAGATGGTTGATGATAATATCCAAAGTGGTCAATCCCTAAATCAAATGACGGTGGCGAACATGGCCTTGTATTCCGGGAGGGGTAGTTGTAGTCATTCAACTGGATTGCATTCAATCCAGTGAACAAAGAAAAATTCACCTATACACAATGCTTCTGTTAATACTCTGTAATGTGCAACTTCTCGCGTTCTGCGAGGGGGGCACATCTCGCGTGACGCGAGTGGCTTCCTCTCGCAGAACGCGAGAAGTTGCTATTTCCTGAATCTAGTCATTCAACGGGATAATTTAACATAACATGAGTTTCTACATTAAAAACCCTAAAAACATGAACACATCTAAGTTTTTGACATTATATGCAAAAGTCATCTCTTCAACACTTACTACTACTACATTTAACATGAAATACAACATAATAACTTCATTTTAGCTCTTAATGGTGCAAAACAAATTAAAATTCAAAAATTAAGTAAGAACATTACCTCATTTGCATGGTAACTTGATGAACCACCATCTTCATTCCCTCCTTTGTTGAATTTCTCTTCATCTTCCATTATTTTAGGTGTTTTTAGAGTGTTTTGAAGTTTGAAGGTTTTGAAAATGGGTTTTAATGGAGGGTGAAAGATGATAAAAAGAGGTGTTAGGGTAGGGTTAATAGGTGTTACGGATTACTCAAAATAAGGGGGTAGTTATTATAGTTAGGTGGGGACAAGACAAGTAGTAATGACGCACAACAACGTCCATCTGACATGCTAATCTCGCGTTCTGCGAGGGACGTGACACTCGCGTTCTGCGAGGACACGTACACTCGCGGAACGCGAGATTAGCATGCATGGAATTAACCTAATTTTTTGTTAACCTCGCGTAACGCGAGTGTATGTGTCCTCGCAGAACGCGAGTGACCCGGCGTTGTTTGAATAAAGCACCGGGCTGTATATAAGAAACGTGTATTCATTCAAGTGATGTCAAATTTTTATTTGGGGTCAAAAACTGACGTCTTTTCAATGTTTATTTCATGAATCATTCTATTTTTGATGGGGTTAGAAAGAAAGTGATGTATTGAAAATGTTTAGTTCATGGGTCATTATATCAAGTCAAATTATCATTTATTCATTTGCTTTTTATGTAGGCTTTTATGTTTAGTTTTGATGATGATGTACACATCCAATAACTCATGCATATGCGTATACATAAGTGATGTTAATATTTGTGTGCATGAGTTATAAAAACCCAATTATTGTTGAAGCTTTAAACGTGAAATTTCCCTTCTCTTTCTTTCGCTCTAGTCCTCCACTGTTACTGAAACCCCAGTAGTGACAAAAAGACACCAACCACTTCCCATATAAAAACCCAAAACTTGCGCCGATGCCTCCATTTTTGACCTCTCAATTCGCGCCGCTCTAATGGAAGCTCTCTCAGCAACTGCGCCGCCGCCTCTTCTCCGCTCCAATCGCCATCGCACCTCCATCGTCTCCGAAACCTCACGCCGTCGCATCACAGGCAGAGCGTCTCTGTCCAAATTCAGACTCGAGATCTCTTGCTCCGCCGTAGTCTTGAAGAACGATCATCAGAAGAGGCATGAGGAGCCGCCGTTTGCTGTCGCTACGACTCCGTCTAAGATCGTCGCTGCGGAATCGCTGCAGTATGAGAGTGGATTCCTTGGCGCTGTGCCGGAAAGGACTGGAGAAGCTGTGTCGGATAGGTATTTGACGGAGATTTTGTCGTCGAAGGTGTATGATGTTGCGATTGAGTCGCCATTGCAGTTGGCGCCTAAGATCTCGGAGAGGTGGGGAGTTAACGTCTGGTTGAAGAGAGATGATCTGCAGCCTGTGAGTTTTCTTCTTCTTCTTCTTCTGTGTTGGTTTATTTGCTTGTCGTGTTTTGTTTAGTTGTATGAGCTTAGGCGATAATTATGACACACTTATCTTGCCTATGGTTAGGGAAATCGACTGTCATTGTGTTGTAAGCTGCTAGGTTGTTGGAATTAGGATGTGCTAAGGACAAAATTAACTTGCCAATGGTCAGAGAATTGACTCTCATTGTGTTGTAAGCTGTTAGGTTGTTGAAATTACAGAGAAAAAGAATGATTCTCATTGTGTTGTAAGCTGCTAGCTTGTTGAAATTAGGATTTGCTGACAAAATTATCTTGCCAATGGTAAGAGAAATTGACTCTCATGGTGTGTTGTAAGCTGCTGGTTTGTTGAAATTACAGGGGAAAAAAAGAATGATTTCGTTGAAAAGGACGGGGTTTCTTCATCTTCTGTGTTAGTTTATTTGCTTGTTGTGTTTTGTTTAGTTGTTATGAGCTTCGTTGTTTGGATTTGTGGTTAGTTATGATGTGATTAGGATGTGCTAAGGACAAAATTAGCTTGTCAATGGTCAGAGAAATTGACTCTCATTGAGTTGTAAGCTGCTAGTTTGTTGAAATTAGGATGTGCTAAGGACAAAATTAGCTTGCTAATGGTCAGAGAAATTGACTCTTGTTGTGTTGTAAGCTGCTAGTTTAATGAAATTACAGAGAAAAAGAATGATTCTCATTATGTTGTAAGCTGCTAGTTTGTTGAAATTAGGATATGCTAAGGATAAAATTATCTTCTCAATGGTCAGAGATATTGACTCTCATTGTGCTGTAAGCTGCTAGTTTGTTGAAATTAGGATATGCAAGGACAAAATTATCTTGCTAGTGGTCAGAGAATTTGACTCTTGTTGTGTTGTAACCTGCTAGTTTGTTGAAACTACAGAGAAAAGAATGATTTGGTTGAAAAGGACGGGGTATCTTTTGCTCGTCATTGTTGTGGAGCTCTTAGATTTTAATAAATTGACGTGTTTATGGTGGAATGTTATTTAACAAGGAGTTTTCGATGAACTTTGCTGTAGGTCTTTTCCTTCAAGCTTCGGGGAGCTTACAATATGATGAAAAAACTTGACCTGGAGAATAAACTAGAGAATGGGGTGATCTGCTCATCAGCTGGCAACCATGCTCAAGGTGTGGCATTATCTGCGAAAAGACTTGGTTGCAGTGCTGTGATTGTAATGCCAGTTACCACACCTGAAATCAAGGTGGGTTTGCTTAGTGATATTGCACATTTTAATGTCACTTCATATGCTTTTGTAGATCTTTTCTGTGGGTTTATTACATTTCATGTTGTAGTTGCTTTGAGAAATATATTTGTGCTACTTGATTCAGTGGAAAGCAGTTCAGAGTTTGGGTGGTACTGTTGTCCTCCATGGGGATTCATATGATGCAGCACAGTCCTATGCTTTGATGCTGGCCAAAAAGGATGGGCGGAAATTTATTCCTCCATTTGATCATCCACACATCATTGCGGGTCAAGGTACAGTTGGGATGGAAATCCACCGCCAAATTAGAGGTCCTATACATGCGATCTTTGTCCCCATTGGTGGTGGTGGACTCATTGCTGGTGTTGCTGCTTATATGAAGAAAGTTTCACCTGAGGTGTGTTTTTTTAACATTGATGATATTATATTGCCTCGGTTTAACTTTCCATTGGATGGCATCTCTTGGAAATTGGTAGTTCATCTATGATAAAAAAAATTCACCATATTTATCATGCAGTTGGATTTGAATTTTAAAAATGAAAATAAATCTTTAAGGAGTCATCATATTAAAGCTACTATGCATATGAGGCGAGCTTGTAATGTTTCTTGTCTTTCAGCATTGAGAGGGGAGTATGAGATTATTTTTCCTCACATATCGGTTGTTATTGCCGCTTCACAATCAAGGTCGTGATTTTGTATTCCTTTATGCTGACAGGTTAAAATTATTGGTGTGGAACCTTTTGATGCCAATGCAATGGCTCTATCTTTGCATCATGGTGAGAGAGTAATGTTGAAACAAGTGGGAGGTTTTGCAGATGGTGTTGCTGTCAAAACAGTCGGAGAAGAGACTTTTCACATGTGTAGGGAATTGATAGATGGGGTTGTTCTTGTCAGTCGTGATGCTATTTGTGCATCAATAAAGGTGAACCTAATCTATTGTGTTGCTTGGCTCTTGGTCATGTGTGTTCAATTGCCTGCTTCCAGGAATGATATTTTTTGTCTGCACGGTTCTGTATTTTTTTTTTCTTTTTTTGTGCGTGAATGGGTAAGGGTCTGGAATGGTGGATGGGGGATGACAATAGTTATTAGAGTATCTCCAAACTCCTTGCATAATGTGCTTGAGAAGGACTGATTTTTCAAGAAGCTTTTATAATCCCAAAACATTTCATCTTATTTACTCTTTAGTCTTCCATTTCGTTGTGGTAAAAAAGCTTTTAATCTGAACATAATATCAAGGACTAGAGATTTTTTTGCGTAGTATACCTCTTCCTTTTGAAGAGTACTGGAGTATTAGAAGGTCATTCAGTTTTGGATTTTTTTTGTTAATTTGAATAAATTTTTCTTGATTTTTATTTGGTGAGACGAACTAATTTGGTCCGTTTTCAGCTTGCACTTCCCCTAATCAATGTGCATCATATAATGTTGTTTGCGTATATGTGGTAATGATGAACCCAGCAGAAAGTAGTTTTACCTTATGGATGGATGATCTGCTTGTTACTTTATTTTTCACGTTTCTTGTTGTATTTTCACCACTGTACCTTGAACAATTTATTGTCTTAATCACGATGCTTAGTATTCACAGATTCATATCTTAAGTCATTATTTTTCAACTCATGTTAATTCAAGTGGATTGCATGTTAAAGCTAATAATCTTCATTCATTAGGACATGTACGAGGAGAAAAGGAACATACTGGAACCAGCTGGTGCTCTTGCACTTGCTGGTGCTGAAGCCTACTGTAGGTACTATGGCTTAAAGGATGAAACTGTTGTTGTAGTAACCAGTGGGGCAAACATGAACTTTGATAGACTGAGATTGGTAACTGAACTCGCTAATGTCGGTCGTCAGCAGGAAGCCGTTCTTGCCACTTTTATGCCAGAAAAGCCTGGGAGCTTCAAGGAATACTGTCAAATGGTAGATATTTATTCTTGTTTGACCTTTTCTGCTTTATTAGTGGTTTTAGTTTATAATCCTTTGGTTTTCTAGGTGGGGCCTATGAATATTACAGAGTTTAAGTACAGATATAACTCTGTTAAATCTGACGCTTTAGTTCTTTACAGGTAAAGAATCTGTTCTTGCAATTCTGATGGTAAATGGCTATTCGTCTAAGCAAATACTCATATTGTCTTTTTTTTGTATGTGTGCAGTGTCGGCCTTCACACTGCTTCTGAACTTGCAGCAATGAAGCTGAGAATGGAACAAGCTCAACTTAAAACTCGTGATCTCACGAAGAATGATTTAGTTAAAGATCATCTGCGGCATTTGGTAAACATAATTCCCTATGAACCTTGCATTCTAAAATATGACAACCAGAGCCACATCATTAATGACTTCGTATCATTTTAGATCAGACAATCTTCCATTTCCTATTATCTAGAGCTAATTTTTTTTCTTATTTCCATGACTCCACTCCTCATATCTATCCTCGCTTTTTATAATCTGATTGAAGATGGGGAGTCGATCAAATGTTGAAAACGAGCTTCTGTGTCGTTTTACCTTCCCGGAAAGACAAGGTGCTTTGATGGGATTTTTGGATACATTCAGTCCACGGTGGAATATTAGTTTGTTTCATTACCGTGCACAAGTAAGCAAATACCAAACCATATACATATCTGAGTTCTTGTTTATGTACTTCTCTTCTAAACCCCAATTCTGCTTCAGGGAGAAGCGGGTGCAAATGTATTGGTCGGTATCCAAGTCCCGGCATCTGAGATGGATGAGTTCAGCAATAAAGCTAACAAACTTGGTTACGAATACGTCATTGAGTCAACTGATGAGGTCTACCAGATGCTAATGCAGTAATCCGCTGATTGAGGTTATACTCTTCTTCTGTTATTGTTCTTGTTATTTTTATAGCTAATTTTTATTGCCTGTAACCACACGGAATCATTTGGGAGATTTTGGTCTTAAAAATGCCCCGAAATCTATAGAGATCGGTTTTATTGAAGTATTTTTCAAGGCTATGGTAGATGAAAGACGGGTGTTATGGGAGATTGCTGTAATCTTAGTTTAAGATTGTAGTTCAGTTTTTACTCTTTAGTAAGTGGTATTTTATGATTCTGATGTGGTTTATCCTGTGAAATACTGTGCTTAGTGTTTGTCATTCAACTCAGGATCTGGGCATTTAAGTTTCACATTTAAAAGGTGTTTGACTGTAACTCTTGAATTCTTGAATTCTTGAATTTTTTATTTTATAGGTTATAGGTTAGGCTTGTTTGGTATCGATATCAAAGATTGGAGATATAGGGTAATGGGTATATTGGTATCAGTTTGGGTATACCTATGAATGATACCCTGATATCTATATTTGATACCAAATAAATACAGTAGTTGCTATCAGTTTGATACGGGTACCCCTACCTTATTTCTTGATATCAATACCAAACGAGTCATAATGTCTTTAATTATATAAGGCTGTCTTTGGAATGAATGTGTCTGTCTTTGGAGGGTTTTAGTATACAGTATAGAATATTTTTCTGAAATGGGCTTTTTTTTATAAAAAAATCCCGATACAGGCTCGTTTTGAAACTTATTTCCAACATAGGCGTTTTTTTCCGGAAAAAATACACGTTGGAGAGACGCTGGTCTTTCATAACGTCTCCCAACCGAACCATAATTTTAAACACTTAGCGTCTCTTACACATGAATTTTTTTAAATTCTCTCGTACAAGAGACGCTGGCAAAAATTACAAATTCAAAAAAAAAATATTAGGCATAAGAGCCGCTGTGCTCGTTGGCTCATCACTTCACTTTTTTCCGACTTCTTAATCTATATATATTAGGACTTACGCGGCTTTGTATGGGCTCGTTCGGAATCGAGCGAGATCAGTTTCTTTGGGTTCGTATCGATCTCAGCTTTCACCGGATATGTCGCTCGCTCGGTAACGATTCTGAATGAGCCCAAACAGGCAATCCGAACGCGCGTAAGTCTTATGCGGGCACGCACGAGCGTTCGGGTTGCCCGTTTGGGATCGTTCGGAATCGAGCGAGAGAAATATCTGGTTAAAGTTGAGATCGATATGAAGCCAGAAAAACTGATCTCGCTCGATTCTGATTCCGAACGCGCCCATATGAGCCATCCAAAGCCGCGTAATTTGCCAGCGTCTCTTATAAGAGGGAATTTAAAAAAGTTCATGTATACATAAGTGCTTACAATTAGGCAAAAGCTATACGCACTACATTTTACAACTTTCCACACTACATTGTCGTACGCCCAAAATGGGCGTACGCTGGTTTTGGGCGGACAGTGCAAAATTCCAACATCGATTGTGAGGCAAAATACAAAATACGGTATTATGTATACGCCCAAAATGGGCGTACGCCCAAAACTGGCGTACAGTATAAATTTTAATAATATAGCCGTTTGAAAATAGCCGTTGGGGAAATACAATTTTTTACTCGTACGCCCATTATGGGCGTACGCCGAGTAAAAAATTTGGTGTAACGGCTATTTGTCCAAATTCAGAAGTGACCGTTGGGGTATATTTTGCTTGTACGCCCATAATGGGCGTACAATTGTTTTTATCCCAACGGCTATTTTTTCAGAATATGACCGTTTGGGATGTAGTATGTGTATAAATGTAGGAACTTCGGATGGATGTTGAAGTCAAAAATGTCAAATAGGAGAGTTACAAATTTGAGTGATGGTGAGGAGTTTGAATATGTGACGGAGATTGAGTATGGGAGCGGTGAAGAGAACGAGTATGTTGAAGAGAACGAGCATGGGAGTGACGAAGACGATGCGATCGTGGATGAGAAAGAGTATTTTAGTGAACCCGACGACGGGATGTGGGACAACGATACCGACGAAGAAGAAGGAGACTTCGACGCCGGAGATTTTTCGGTTAGTAATTAATTAGAATCGTTTCGTATTTATTTACGTTATTTAGCTGCAAATAATTTGTAGAAGTGATAGTTTAGATTGATGTGGACTCGTAGTTTTAAGTTTTAGTTGTGATAAATATGGTAGTTTTTATTAATTATAGGGTATGGATTACTATGATTCGTTTGATACCGAAGAAACGTTTCCTACTAAGGAACACTTGAGGCGTTGGGTTCAGAGTATTGGTAGACAACTTATGATGGTATTAGTGACTCGCCATAGCAATGAGCGTCAAATGAATATAATGTGCTCGCATGCTGGAGTGTATAGATCAGGGAAAAAGAAAAGAGAGGATGGCGAAACAGAGGAGGTTGTTAATACAGAGCGGGATAGTAGGGATAAGAAGTCGGATTGCAAGTTTGAGATCCGAGGATATAGGTTCAGGGCGAGGGATGCGAGAGATGGATGGTATGTGAAGGTAAAATACGGACAACACAATCATAAGCTTTCCACTAGCTTCATTGGCCATCCGTACATGGGTCGAATGACGCCGAACGAGGTGAAATTTGTGACGGTATGTGCGAACAGCTTGACTACGCCGTCTGTTATTGTTACTCAGTTGAGTGCGGCCTTTCCAGGGAATACAACATCCACAAAACAAATCGCCAACTTTATTCAGAAGATGCATTTTGAGGATCGTGGAGATTTGACTGTTACACAATGGACCTTGAAGTTTTTGAAGGAGCGCAGCTATGTAGTGCATCCCCTCTGCAAGAAGAAATCAAACGAGGTGGAAATCTTGTTTTTTGCCCATCAAGACTCGTTGCACTTGTTGAAGATGTTTCCGTACGTCGTGGTTATTGACACCACATACAAGACGAATAGGTACATAATAGTTGTATATCAAATTTTTTTTGTTTAAATATATTGCATATGCCTCTTCCTTCATTATTTAAATATATTATGCAGGTATAAAATGCCTCTTGTGGAGATTGTCGGTTTCACTTGCACGCATAAGACATTCAACATTGCATATGCATTCACGGGTAAGGAGGAAACAATGCACTACTTGTGGATAATTCAGAGGCTTAGAAAGTTGTTTGAGGATGCCGGAGTAATGCCGACTGCAATAATGACCGATCGAGAACTAGCTCTCATCACTGCAATCAAATATGTGTTCAAAGATCTTCCGGTTCAACACCTATTGTGTTGGGTTCATATCAAGCACAACATCGAGGTAAACGCTACAAGAATTTTGAAAAATAAGGAATCGGTGAAAAGGTTGTGCTCGCAAGTATGGAGACTTTTTCTATCAAGAACGGAGGAACAATACGAGGAAAGACTGCTAGGATTGAGAACATCTTGGAGAAGCGGCGTCGTCGGATACATTGAAAAGGTGTGGCTTATCCCTTACAAGACAAACATTGTTTGCGCATGGACGGAACACAATCTTCACTTCTTCATGAGGACCTCAAACAGGTAATTTTTTTTTAACTTACTTAAACGTTTCCGATTTATTTATTAGTTTGATTATGTAACAGTTGTTTTACTTAAACGCGACATTGAATGAATAAAACATAGGGTTGAGGGAATGCATAAGGTGTTGAAGAAAATAATCGGTTCAAGTATAGGCGGTTTTAATATATCGAATGGTTGTGAGGATCCATGCAGCCATCGAGGGCCAGATTGTGAAGGTGAGGGCCACCATGGAAGAGGATCGGATCAAGACACCCGGGGTTTTCAGACGAATGAATCCACAAGTGAAATTGATATTTCGGCATCTATTCCATAATGTGTCTGATAGAGCGTTGCATAAGTTGTGGGATATATGGGAGGATATAAAGGCGAAGAATTATGAGGAACATTGCGAAGATTACTGGATGCGAGAATGTCAAGGCCTACCGTGCATCCACGAGATGGTGCAACATATTATTCAGAAGAAGCCATTCAAGCTCAATCAGATTCACAGATTCTGGAGGCAGCTACAATGGGATAGGATTGAACTTGATAACGGGGAGGTAGAGATTGGTGTACCTCAGACCATGCGGGAGTTGAGATTCATTGAGCTCAACGATAGATGGCAAAAGGGGGAACTTCCTGAAAGTCAGTGGTCTCAGATAGCGGACTTGTACACAATGTTGGAGTATCCACATCAAAGTCTTGCGTTGGAGCCGACGGGAATCAAGGATCCTGGCAGACCAAGAGGAGCGGTAGGAAAGAAGTGGGGAACCGAGAGAGAGATGAGCGCGTTTGAGTACGCAAGGGAAGAATTAGAGAAAAATGATGCTGCGAAGGTGAAGAATAAGACGGTTAGAGGAAAGGGAAAGGGAAAAGCAACGGCGGCACAACCTACTTTCAACGAGCCTACTATAATGAGGGAGTTTGAAGTTGTTGGGTGCACTGCGGCAGAGGCGTTTGGTCATTCAAGTGGCACTGGTGGAGAGGGGTTCGGATTATCAGGTTGCACTCTTACAGATGAGTTCCCTCAGCCAGCAATGACGAAATGTGGGGTAGACTTCGGGGTTGACAATGTTGATCTCTTCATGTTTCCATACATTGTAGATGCACAAGACGTAAGGGCGGATGGACACTGTGGATATCGGTCACTAGCCATGTTGTTGGGGCATCACCAACAAGAATATCCTCGCATTCGCATGGAACTGACTACGGAGCTGTTAGAGAACAGTGATATCTACAGACGAGTCATGACCAGACTACGCCCGGATTTGGCAAACAACTTCGACGCTCTTGTTCAAGAGGTCAACTATAGCAGATCACCATGTCCTGAAAGATATTGGATGAGTATGTCCATGATTGGATTAGCATTTGCCACTAAGTTTCAGGTTGGTTTGATATACTTATCCAAAGTCCGATCATATTTGTGCTTACCGATGAAGGTGTATCAACAATGCTCCAGTCATGGTTTGAAAATTTATGCAATGGCTCGTGTGGGCTTAGCAAACCACTACATACCGGTATGATTTTCACTAAAGTATTTGTGATTTTCACTCAATTTTCTTAATGCTTAACATGGTATTTATGTTTTGTAATTTAGGTGTGCCTTAGAGAAGACTGTCCGGTACCATCTGTACCTGGAGTTTGGCGCATGTTCAAGGATCCTAGTGCGAATGAATGATCGCGGGTTCGCGCTGAGGATGCAGCAATGGAAGGACTATCGCATTAATTATGGTAGTATAGATGTTGATCTGTAGTGAATTCGGATGTGTTGAATGTTTCACCTTTTGAAATTCTAGTTGATGACTTCTGTTGTATGTCTGTTATGCTTTTAATATCTTGACTCCTTTTTTATAGTATTGTCTTGTCTGTTATTTTTTAATGTTTTAGATGGGTTAAATGAAACAAGTTCTGAATTCACTACAAGGGATTACTTGTTAAATTAAAACAGACACTCCAGAAACTACAACAGACTTAGCAAAGACGTAACAACTTTCAAGACACATAACAACATTACATCCTAATCGGAATCAGGGGAAGGAGGACCACGACCATATTGGGAAACAGAACTCCAAGGTGGAATAAGGCTGATTCTTTGTCCCACCTGTGAAAAATACGAAGTTTGAGCTCCATGTCAGCGTGTTCCTTCAACAGTTTGGCCATGACTCGGAGATGATGAGGGTCGTATTCTGGCTCCAGATACACGATCCTCCAGTTACAATCACATGTAACAAACCTTCGTCCATACGTATGGGGATTGTCCTTGTTATTAGCAGATAACACGGTGAGTGTCTTTGAGCACCTTCTACTAGGGCACTGGATCTGAGTGCCTTCAGCTGGAACTGGGGAGGATGAAGATGATGCCATGCTTGTTTGAATCTGTAATACAAAGTAAGAAAACATTTTAGAAACAATGAAGATATCTATCCAAATCAGTAAAAAATGAGACTTACAGAGTAAGAACTTGAAACAATTAAGATTTTACGGCGGAGTGAGAATGTGATGAAAGGGTTCACTGAGGCAGTGAATTTATAGCCGAAGTTTTACTAGGGTTAGGGAAAAATTGGGTCGGTGTAGACAAAAGGCCCACAACAACAAAGGCCCAATAACTTAAAATTATGTCATCCAGCTGTGACTTACAGCTGTGTAGTAGCTGTAACACATTCATTTTCATATAAGTGACATCCAGCTGTATGCTAGATGTAGAATTCATCCCAACAATTCAAACCATCAGCCGAACAATTCAGCTCAGCCAAGCCCAATAATTCAACCCAGCCAAGCCCAATAATTCAGCTCAGCCAAGCCCAAATAATTCAGCCCAGCCAAGCCCAAATAATTCAGCCCAGCCAAGCCCAATAATTCAGCCCAGTCAAGCCCAAATAATTCAGCCCAGCCAAGCCCAAATAATTCAGCCCAACCAAACCCAAATAATTCAGCCCAGGCAAGCCCAAATAATTCAGCCCAGGCAAGCCCAATAAATCGAGTAAAACAGGATTAAAAATAAAAAACGGCGCGAAAATCGAGTAAAACGGGATTAAAACGAAAAACGGCGCGAAAATCGAGTAAAACGGGATTAAAACAAAAAACGGCGCGAAAATCGAGTAAAACGGGATTAAAACGAAAAACGGCGCGAAAATCGAGTTTATGAAGGGACGTACAACGAAAAATGACAAGAAAAGGGTATTTAGCAAAAAGAAATAGTTTTCATAATGCAAGGGGTATTTAGCCAAAAAAACTTGAAAAATTTGAAAAGGAAGGGGTATATAGTAAAAACTTTGGATAGTTGTGTTTGAAATGGATAGTTTGGGCCCGGTTCGTTTAAACGCCTTATAACGCTGAAACTCAAAATTTCAAAATTGTAACATGATAGAAAATGAAGTCTTTAGTCGTTATCAATTCTCGGAATCGAAAAAAAATCAACGAAAACGTCAACGGGCCTAATAAGGCCGAATTGAGATTTGGTGAGGCCCATTACCTAAAACGGGTTAATAAGACCTTAAACATTGAAAAACTTGAAATGTAAAAGTTGTATTTGAGCATTACCAATATGACGGTTTCGTTTTTATAATAAAATAACAAAATGAACACTTCGAAATATCTAAACAGTCACTTTCACCTAGTAACGAGTTAATCTCAAGTATATAAGTCGTATAGTTTTACTCATATGTGTGTGATATCAATTCGTTACTCAAATAAACTTTACATAAAACTCTCATTAAATGTTATGAAACACTCAAATACTCCAAAATAACGACATTTCACATCTTCGTATTGTCCATATTGCTTGATTAATCATAATTTTATGCGTATTTCATTAAAACTTTCATTAAATATCGAGTAATCAAACAATATGGACAATACGAAGATGTGAAATGTCGTTATTTTGGAGTATTTGAGTGTTTCATAACATTTAATGAAAGTTTTATGTAAAGTTTATTTGAGTAACGAATTGATATCACACACATATGAGTAAAACTATACGACTTATATACTTGAGATTAACTCGTTACAAGGTGAAAGTGACTGTTTAGATATTTTGAAGTGTTCATTTTGTTATTTTATTATAAAAACGAAACCGTCATATTGGTAATGCTCAAATACAACTTTTACATTTCAAGTTTTTCAATGTTTAAGGTCTTATTAACCCGTTTTATGTCGTTTTTAGGTAATGGGCCTCACCAAATCTCAATTCGGCCTTATTAGGCCCGTTGACGTTTTCGTTTATTTTTTTTCGATTCCGAGAATTGATAACGACTAAAGACTTCATTTTCTATCATGTTACAATTTTGAAATTTTGAGTTTCAGCGTTATAAGGCGTTTAAACGAACCGGGCCCAAACTATCCATTTCAAACACAACTATCCAAAGTTTTTATACACTATCCACATTCACTATTCACTCTCCAAACCCTATACCCTAAACCCTATACCCTAGCTAGGTTTTCCTCGGTTTCCGCGTCATTTCTCGTCTTAGCCCGTTTTAAGTCGTTTTTTCTCGCTTTTCGCACAAATTCTCGTCTTAGCCCATTTTAAGTCGTTTTTCACCGTTTTTTGCACAATTTCTCGTCTTAGCCCGTTTTAAGTTGGTTTTCATCGGTTTTCGCACAAATTCTCGTCTTAGCCCGTTTTAAGTCGTTTTTTCTCGGTTTTCGCACAAGTTCTCGTCTTAGCCCATTTTAAGTCGTTTTTCATCGTTTTTTGCACAAATTCTCGTCTTAGCCCGTTTTAAGTTGGTTTTCATCGGTTTTCGCACAAATTCTCGTCTTAGCCCGTTTTAAGTCGTTTTTCATCGTTTTTTGCACAAATTCTCGTCTTAGCCCGTTTTAAGTTGGTTTTCATCGGTTTTCGCACCAATTCTCGTCTTAGCCCGTTTTAAGTCGTTTTTCATCGTTTTTTGCACAAATTCTCGTCTTAGCCCGTTTTAAGTCGTTTTTTCTCGGTTTTCGCACAAGTTCTCGTCTTAGCCCATTTTAAGTCGTTTTTCATCGTTTTTTGCACAAATTCTCGTCGATCCTGCTCGTCTAAGGTGATCAATCGATCCGACAGGGTCTCTGGGGCCCAAGTGCAGTCCTCATCCCCGAATGTGACAGTGTACCCCGATGCAGAATCATTTCTGATCGCAGTAGGTGGTGTAATCGGGGGTTCGGGTATGCCTTGCACATACCCGAACTGTCGCAAACATCGGTCAGGATGGTGCTACTCCCTGACCTCAAAGGACTCTAGAGGCCCCCGAAATAGACCTAACCTATACTGGGGGTCGTTGAGATCCAACTTGCCCCAGGGGTTCCACTGAACCTATGTTTTTTTAAAATGACAAACGTATTTTTAAAAATAATAATTGCATAACATATGATGAAATTACTAATTAAATAGTACTTACCTCTGCATATGTGATCTGGTCAAGGACCAGTCTAAGGGAAACTAGTCGAGCAGGATCCTTATGGTATTTGACTTTGCTGTTTTCCCGGATAGCCGCCGCTGAGGCATTCATGGATGTCAAGTCCTGCGTAGCATGACCCCGAAGACCATGGAAATACGCCCATATCCAAGCCTACAAATACCAGAATTTCATAATGTTTTATACATAAGCAAAATATACACGAAAAAAAAAACAAACATTAAATGAAAACTACCTTCAGCAGGAGCGGACAGCCAGCAAACCCCTTCGATTGAGCACGGGAGGCCTGACCCAACTGTCTGTACAGTTCAGCCAAGACGGCTGTCCCCCAAGCATAGGACCCTGTCTCATTGTGATCTACGAGGATGCTAAGGTATTTGTGCTTCACCTTCATCCGAGACTTGTCGACAAATGTCGTACTGCCTAACAGAGACAACAAGTAGAGCGAAGCAATATCACTCTCTTGCTGAGGAGTCCTGCAATTAATAACAACAAATGAATTAGTAACGTTAATCGAGAAATTATGAGAAATTCTTATAATATACGATAATTTACCTGTCCCGTATATCAAACATCTGTAATAGTCGGGTGTGGATCGTGGTGATGCCTATCTTGCCGTGGATGTTCAAACCCCCATCTGATAATTTATCACGGATTATAAATATTTAATTGAATCAACTAAAAAATGGAATCAAATATAAATAATAAAATAGACTCTACGTACGTAAGCATAGCGCAACAACCTCCTCGATCGTAGCAAACCCGAACATCCGTTGCACATGAGGATGCACAAACCCATCTATGTCTGCCTCAGCAGATCTGACAGCTCGTCCATGGATCGGAAGCTCCAGAATCTTCAGCACGTCTAACAAGGTAGGAGCAATCTCACCAAATGCAAAGTGAAACGTGTTGGTTTCTGGATACCAACGCTCCACAAATGCAGAAATCAGAATCGGATCGATGCTGTTGTACTCGAGCCGGGGATCTGCAAGGACATGTAAGTGGCTCCGCTCAACGAGCTGCCACCATGACCCAGGCACATTACATTTATGCCTATCATACTCCCTGAAGAAGTCCTTGCGGGTGTATATATCCAACACCCTCTTCAGCTGATGTACGAAAGAGAAATTAATGAATTAGAAAAGCGTGTGGATCGTTTTACCTCACAAATTCATTTAGAAAACAACGCATACCTTCGATGAGGGCGGTATCACATAAGCCGGGTCATGCTCAATACGCTCTGCAAGAGACGACATCTCAGTCCATATCACCGGAGCAATGTGGGTGCTGTAATCCACCAAAAGCCGTGAACTGAGAGGACCTCCAGGATGCCCCACATAATCTGCATCCCCTAGAACCGGTACAGCTAAGCCCGGATCAATGTGCTGAACAGGCTCCTGAACAGGCTCCTGAACAGGATCCTGAATGGGCTCCTGGAGGTCTGGCTGATCCTGAATCTCCTGCTGATGATCCTCTGCAGAAGGAGACAATGATCCAACTGGAGATGGCTCACGCAGAGGTGATCCCTCATAGTAATCATCATGCATCTGCGCCTCCAAATCTCCTAGATCTGCAACCTCTGGCTGATCTGCAACCTCGGTTGCCTCCGCCACCTCCTCTGAAAACTCCTCCGCCTCACTAACATCCAAATCATCCATCAAAGCTTTCCCTGTATCTCCAATATGCACTCCTGGAATGTCTGCAGGAGATCCACGACGTCGGGAAGCTGTGATCCCGCGTGCGCTAGGGTGACGAGGGCCCTTCTTCTTCTTTCTAACAGAACCACCCGTCGGAGTAATAGCCCTCTCTAAAGCCTATTTTCATATTTACGAATTATAATTTTATATTATTTGACGTTTTTCTTTTAAATATTTAATAATGTATTAATTACTAATTTTTTCTTAGGTACGACTTATTAATAATTTATTAAGACGCTATTTAATAATGTATTAATTACAAATTAATTCATTTCTTAGTAAATAACAACTAATTAATATTATATTAATAAATATTATTTAATATTAAATCTTTTTCTTTTACAAGTTATTTATCGAATAACGTGAAACGATAAATAACGACCAATTAATAATATATTAATAAATATTATTTATTAATATAATATTATTTTCTTTTAGCTAAACGATAAATAACGACTAACTAATATTATATTAATAAATATTATTTACTAATTAATCTTATTCTTTAAATCGTTATTTATCGATTAACGTGAAACGTTAAACGATAAATAACGACCAATTAATAATATATTAATAAATATTATTTATTAATATAATATTATTTTCTTTTAGCTAAACGATAAATAACGACTAACTAATATTATATTAATAAATATTATTTACTAATTAATCTTATTCTTTAAATCGTTAATTATCGATTAACGTGAAACGTTAAACGATAAATAACGACCAAATAATATTATATTAATAAATATTATTTATTAATATAATATTATTTTCTTTTAGCTAAACGATAAATAACGACTAACTAATATTATATTAATAAATATTATTTACTAATTAATCTTATTCTTTAAATCGTTATTTATCGATTAACGTGAAACGTTAAACGATAAATAACGATCAATTAATAATATATTAATAAATATTATTTATTAATATTATATTAATAAATTTAACTAAACGATAAATAACGACTAACTAATATTATATTAATAAATATTATTTACTAATTAATCTTATTCTTTAAATCGTTATTTATCGATTAACGTGAAACGTTAAACGATAAATAACGATCAATTAATAATATATTAATAAATATTATATTAATAATTCATTAATAAATCTTTTTTTAATCGTTATTTAAACGTTAAACGATAAATAACGACTAATTAATAATTTATTAATAAATAACAAATAATATTAACGTACCTCGTGGATCGGGAGCGTCTTCTCCGGCGATATGGAACGGGCCCGTTTTTCCGCACCGCCCCGATCACGACCACCCCGACCACCCCGAGCTCCACCCCGACCACCACCCCGACCACCACCTGCTCCACCAGCTTCACCTCCAGCCACCTCGACGGCGCCAGCGCCACCGACCACCGCAGCTCCACCACCCCCCCTTTTCTTTTTCGCCGGATTCCTCTTCCGCCCTACTCCTCCACCTCGCACCCTTGCGCCACCAGCACAAATACGGACGGGAGGGAGAACAGACGAAGCCGCAACCTCCACCGTCGCCTCCACCACCGCCGCAGCCTCCACCGTCGCCGGATTCGAAGTTTTCCCCATTTCTTCGGATTGCATGATTCCGAGTGAAATTGAAGAAATTGATTGAGGGATTTGGATTGTATGAGAAAAACGAGTCGAATGGGATAGATTTGGGGAAGAAAACGAGTGAAATAGGAGAAGAATGGACGGCGGCGATTTTTTAGGTTACGACTTCAACAGTAACACTTCAGACGAGAGGAGGAAGAAGAAGCTCGCTGGAGTTTTATATCCTGGGCGTACGCCCAAAATGGGCGTACATACCATTTTTCAGTTTTCCACCGTATACGTATACGTATACGTATGTTCGAGAAAATTGCACGGTACGCCCAAAATGGGCGTACGCCCATTTTGGGCGTACGAGAATGTAGTTTAAAAAGTTTCAAAATGTAGTGCGTATAGTCTCTTCGTACAATTATGGTTCGGTTGTGAGACGTTGTCAAAACCAGCGTCTCCAACGTGTATTTTTTCCGAACCACAAAAAAGTGCCTATGTTAGGAATAAGTTTCAAAATAAGCCTACATCGGAAAAAAATGTGTTTGCAGTTATATAGTAATGTTTTTTTATTTGATTTCAGTAATGTGATTAGAGGCGGTGGAGGTGATTGTAAGTATAAGTAAATCACAATTAATGTGGAGATGACACAGACGACCCAAGTCATGGAGAACATTTTCCATCACCATGTGTTGTTGCAGATTTCATCAGATTCCTCAAATTGGTCCCTTCTACTTCTTTTTTGGTTAAAAAACAAATCTCTCCTCTTTTATTCTCTAGCCAATCGAGCATTCGTATTTTGCCACAAGTTGTGTATGATTTTGTTGTTCTTGTAATGTTTCCTAAAACATGCAACTCGTTTTATTTTTTTTATTTTTTTTTTGCTAGTAGGCAAGAGTCGGGGTGTCATCCCATCGTCAGCGATGATCCGAAAAAACGGCTGATATAAAGGATACATAGGGGAAGTCAGCAAGTGTGGCCTAATAGCGTTGAGGTACTCACCAGAGTTGAATCAGGATTGCAGTTTAAAATTGCTTTAATGAAATGAGGATTTTTGTCAGGACAAGTCAGGAAATCTGCTGTCCTATTGGCCTCTCGAAAACAATGTAGAATTTTACAGTTGTCGAGAGACTTTAAGTTTTGTTGCGCATCCCAAAGGATGTTTTGGATATCCCACGGGACCTTCCAAATCTTGTTTGCACCATTAACCACAGTAAGATTATCACCTTCGAAGATGACATTTTTGTATTTTAGTTTTAATGCTAATTTTGTTGCCATTAACATTGCTTGCGCCTCTGTCTGTAACACTGAAAAAGATTGAGTATGTTTACTATGAATATCAAGAATTTGTCCTCTATTGTTTCTAGCTATACAAGCTATCATCGATTGGTTGTTTTGTTTAAAAGATCCATCGAAGTTAATCTTTATCCAGTTAGCGGATGGAGGAATCCATTGTCTGTTGTGTAATTTGTTTCTGTTTCTTCTTGTTTTGGCTTTGGGCCCTTTGGCAGTTTTTATTGCGTTTTTCCATTGTCTATATTGTGAGTAGGCTTTTTGAGCGATATTTTCTTTTGAGACATTGTCATTTCTGAAGATGATTGCATTTCTGTGTAGCCATACCTGATACCATAAGAAAATGAGGCATTCTATTTTGTGATTAGTATTGTTGTAGTCATGGATAACATGCGTTAGTGTTGTTTCAAACTTATTTGTAACATCAATTTCGAACTTGGTTGCAGTTGATAATTCTAGTTTCTGTATTTGCGCTTTGATGTAGCTGCATTCGAAGAAAAAGTGGTCTCTTGTTTCATTTGGAAAATTACATAAGGAGCAATAAGGTGGAACTCGGTTATAATACCTGTTTAATCTTTTTGTGGTTGGAAGGTTATCAGACACTACTTTCCAAAGGAAATTCTGTATTCTGGGTGGTATTTCTAATTTCCAGATCCAGTTGAAAAGATCTGCATTATCAGATGGTACAGTCGTAGTATATAATTTCCTAGCTGATGTTGTACTAAATTTGCCGTCAGCAGTTTGATTCCAGATTATTTTATCATCTAAATCATGGTGTGGGATATAAATTTTAGTAATTTGAGAGACTCTATGCTGGGGCAAAATTTTATTTAGTCTTGATATATTCCATTCCTTAGTTGAGGTTATATATTCAGATACAGTTTCCGAGTCGTGACATTTTGTGCTATCAAAATATTGTCTGATATCAGTATTATGTATCCACCTATCCTTCCAAAATTTAATAGTTTTTCCATTACCTAAATTCCAATCTATACTTTTAATGAAATCATCCCGTAAGTGTAAGAGTTTGGAGAACTGCCAAGATTGTTTGGGTTTCTTTTTATAATCAAATATAGAGCTTTCTTTGAGATATTTTTGGCTAATGAGAGTGGCCCAAATATTACTCTTTTCTGTTGCCAGTTTCCAAAGCAGTTTTTGTTGTAGCGCTTTATTGAGATTTTCTGTGGTATGGATTCCTAATCCACCTAAATCCTTGGGTTTACAAATATTATTCCAATTTGTGATTGGCCTGAATCCTGGATTAGAATTATTCCAGAAGAATTTCTTATTAACATTATCCATTTCCTTACAAATACCCTTTGGAAGGTAGAAACATTGCATTAAGTGATTTTCTTTAGATTGTATGTTAGACTGAATCAGAATTGTTCGACCAGCTTGGGAGATAGTGTTAGCTTTCCATGATGAAAGTTGGTTTTGCATACTTTGTATTGCATATTGAAAAGTATCATTGCGTACTCTACCCCGAACAATAGGGATTCCTAAATATATTTCCATCGAGTTTGTAGGTTGTAGGTTCATAATAGAGGCTAATTGTTGTCTTTGAAGGTTAGAGATATTGGTTGACGTTTGGAAAGAGCTTTTGTTATAGTTGATAGTCAATCCCGACAAGTCTGTAAATTTTTGTAACATGTTTTTTATGTATAACATATTTTTCATATTAGCATTTGCTAAAATAATGGTATCATCCGCAAAGCAGAGAAATGGGATACACATGCCATTCTTATTTAGTTGAATGCCAACTCTGTGATTTGTGGTTTCAGTCTCTTTTTGCAATGTTCTTGCAAGATGTTCCATAGCTAAGATAAATATAAATGGGGCAATTGGATCACCCTGTCTGAGACCACATTTAGGTTTAAATATAGGACCAGGTTCGTTATTAACTAGAACTGAAAATGAAGCTGATTTGATACATGTCATAATTAGAGCAATCCATTTATTATCAAAGCCAAATGATTGTAGTACCTTTATGATAAAAGGCCATTGAATTTTATCGTATGCCTTTTCCATGTCCAATTTTAGTGTCATCCATCCCCTTTTTCCTTTTTTTTCTGTTATGGAAAGAATGGAAAACTTCATGTTCAATCAAGATGTTATCAAATATAGATCTATTTTGCACAAATGCTCCTTGACAAGGGTGAATTAATTTGGGCAAGAGGCTCTGTAGTCTGTTGGCCAGAATTTTAGTTACTATCTTGTACAAGGTTGTACATAAACTTATAGGTCTATAATGGTTAACTGTTGTTGGATTGTCCACCTTTGGAATAAGCGCAATAAACGATTGTGCACAATCTGATAACATTACTCTGGAGTGGAAAAATGATTTGATTGAGCTGATAACTGATGGGCCAACAATTGACCAAAAGGATTGGTAAAATTCTGCATTGTAACCGTCCGGGCCCGGTGTTTTATTATGTGGGAGTTGGAATACCACATTTCTTATTTCAGTAGTCGTGGGAGGTAAACAAAGTTGTACATTATCTGCTTCTGTTATTAGTTTAGGTAGAATTTTGAAGTCTCTATCTCGTAGGTCAATCGTATGAAGAGGTTGATATCGTAGTTGTAAATCTTTAGTTAAGTTTGTCATAATCTCGTCTTGTTTAGAATATTTTACTCCATCTAAGGATTCATAGCTAAAAAAAATTTGTTTGAATGTTCTGATTTTGGCCGATGTCTGAAAATATTTTGTGTTCTTGTCGTTGTCATTATAATGTTTAATTTTTGCTCTCTGTTTCCAATACGAATGTTGGAAATCTAAAAGTTTATTATATTTTGTTAACATTCTGGTGTAATGTTCTGTTATTATAGTGTTACGGTTTTGAAAGCATTCGTGTTCTATTTTCTTTAGTTTCGCTGCAGTTGTTTTTAATTGTCGAAAAATATTGTTGTCATTAGTCTGTGTCCATTTTTTAACTGTTTTTGTTTCATAAATAATTTAAATGTATGAGATCCATTGAAATGATAAGACCAAATTTTTTGTACTAAAAGTTTGTATGTTTCGTTTTTAGCCCAGTTATTGTCAAATCTAAAAGGGTAATTTTTTGTATGTATTTTTTGTCCAAGTTGAAGTAAAATGCAGCAATGGTCAGAAGTTGTAAAAGGGAGATGTTGTAATGTAGTTGCACTGAAATAATTAATTAAGTTCAGCTGAAACAATGTTCTATCCAATCTTTCAAAGGTACTTTTGTTAGTGTTACTATTATATCTTTTCCATGTATATGGGAAACCTGTTGTATTATGGTCAAGTAAACCATATGTGTTAACAAAAGAATTTAATCGTGTTAATCTAGAAGCAGTGACAGATGCTCCACCTAATTTGTCGTTCGGTGTGAGAATATCGTTGAAATCCCCCATTATTAAAACCGGTTCTATGTGTGAATTTATAATTTGCGGTATAAAATTCCAGTAGTCCTTCTAAAACCATGGTTCAGTAGGTCTAACTTGGTATTGCTGGTAAGATTAGTGTAGAGCTTCTAAAATAGGCCATGTACTTATGTGAAGCTAAGAGTACCATTTTTAGAAGGGTGATTAAGAAATTATAAGTGATGTTATATTGTTAATCCAGCCAAATGAGAGTGGGATCGAGAGAGGGACATATATATATCGATCTACTTGTACAAAAATAGAAGAGAGTGGAGTGAAGAGAGTTCCAAAGAGACGTATACATAGTTACATACACGCATCTTACTCGTATTATCTTCATCTTTAATCCAAAGTTTCCTTGCCACTTGGTTTATATATAAGCTTATAATACTTATCTATCTTATATATTAAAGTTAAACTTTTAAAACTCAAAGTGATTTTGGGCTTAGTTTGTTACACAATTATTTTATTTTTTAATTTTAATTATTAATAGATTGGATAATTATATTAACAAATAAATCTTAAAAAAATTTCATTCATTTCAACAACAAATATACAAGCTATGTTTTTGAGAATAAATATTATGTCGAAGGTTAATATATATTCTTACAAAAAATTAGGATTATTTTCGATGATAAAAATTAAGTCAAGCTACGTACATAACCTTCATGAAATAAAATATATTTTTATAAACAATCTTTACAAGAAAAAAGTTAATCTTAATTTTTTGGCGAACTCGATTAAAAGGATATACAATTTTCATACGAATAATATGGAATTTCCTGTGCCATGCACGGGTCACTACACTAGTTGTCTTCTACCTATAAAATATTCTCATTCATCCACGTCAGTTTATATTAAATTTGAATTATCTTATTTTCTTCTGATTGTATAAATTGCAATTTCCTATCTAGCAGATCTGTCAAAAGCTGACGCAATCTGGGAAAACTCGACCCGATCCGACCCGAAAATTCATAAAACCCGTTTGGTTCAAATCTGGATCAACTGAAACTTCTCGAAACTCGTCGAGGGACTCACTTTTCACATATTTTATTTCATTTAAATTTAAAAATTACAATATATTTTATTAAATAATATAAAATTATTATTACTTTATTGTAAAAATATTGTTTAAATTTTATTTTCTTTATTAGAACGAAAAAGATCGAACATTTGAAACTTGTTGGATCGACCCGTACCCGTATCCGATCAACCCGGAAATTTATTGACACGTTTGACTTAAACTCGTTTTCAACTCGAACCCGATTGATCTAAACTGAACCCAATCCGTTTAACCCGTTTATGAGGTTTACGTAGTACCTTACATATCCCCTACTAACTTAAATAAGAAGCTTGTACGAAACATATTCCACAAGTCCTCGATATAGTGCCATGCCATGCATACTCCGTTGTTTATTACATGCACGCATTATTTCAACTGAAAATATAAAATAGGGCAATTTAAATTTGCAAGAGCATTCTCGTGAACCAAGCTAGCTTTGTCATCTTACACCTTGGAAATTGCTGATGCTAATTGGTGAATGTAACTGGATTTTTGCGGTTGGTAAAACACTGTTCACATGCTTTTATACTATAAATTATATCTTGGAAATTTATCATTTTCAAACCTCATCCCACATGAATATATTAAAAATGTTCATTTAATATACACTATTTAGTAGTAATATCACATAATCATATATAAGTATATAGAAAAGATTCATGTGAAAGTAATTTTTATCCTACGAACTACGAATACATGTATATATGCACATTCGTATATGTCTTTGATAATATATGAAAAATGCATCCACATGTAACATGAATATAAAGAAATGTGCATGTAAATATAGAAGGATGTACATGTATTCGTATATTCGTACTATAAGACTATTCTCAGCGGATCCATATTTGAAGTACATGTACATTTATATATATAACTAGTGTAGGTCCCGTGAATATCACGAGATTATAAATCTACATTAATATGTATAAAATGCTTATAATTTTCATACAAATATTGTTAAAATAATAAATAAGTTATAGTTATATTTGTGAAAGATAAATAAAAAAAATGCTAATACATTTTTTCATTGTAAAATATATGTATGTAAAAACAGAGTGGAAAAAAACTAAATGATCAATATAAAGTATACACCAACATATCGCATAAATGACCAAGCTACAAACAAAATAATACTATAAACATATCGTTCTACATCATACTCTCTAAAGTTTGAACTTTGAGTTCAATGATCGGTTTTTCTAACCTAGGGCATAGGATAAAGCATATTTAAATAAGAAACTATCCCTGCAAATAAATGATAAACTCATTACAAAAAAATCACTAAAATGACAACACCTAATAACTAAAGTTGTAACACTTAATCATAAATTTCTTAAATTAACCTCTTATTTAGAGAGGTTAATTTTTAGAAATGGTCAAAGCTTATTGTATGTTCATTATTGTATAAACATGGTTTATAAATGACCAAAGCTTTTGAATTTGTGACTTGATTGACATATTTGTAAGAGATCATGGAGTAGAGGGAAGATTATGGAAAAATGGATTTTTTATTTAAAAATTTAATTAATTAATTATTTGTTTTTTTTTAATGGTGACTTGGCGATTAGATGTCGCAATATATTACGAAGACTTGATTTCTCCCTTATAGTAGATAGATAACAATGCAAAATTGGATAGTATTTAAAACGTCATCGTATATTCGATATTTTTGGGGGGTCTTTCACCTAGTTCGATTAACCGACTATATGTTCAAATCAGAGTATTGTTGGCTCACGAAGTGTTAACCCTCCTAATATCTGTGTTTCTATACACGCATCCAACAAGAATGAAGAGTTCGGATCCTCTATTGTTGGCTCACGAAGTTTTAAATAGAAAATAATTTGAGTTATAGACATGTTGTGCCATTTCTTTTAGCAATAGTAGCACCAATTTGATATTCAAATGCCAATGTAATAAAGTTTTTCAAATTCTCTTCATAAGTTTAGTAAGGTTTTCATTTGTAACAATGTATTTGGATATTCCTCATATAAACTGATAAAGTCCGGTGGGTCGATAAATACGGAGTCGTGTATATTAGCGCATATGCGCATTGAGCCCACAATATAAGCCCATGAGGTTCCATCCTAAAACCAATTGGCAATAGGAGAAGTAATCCATGGTATTATATAGTGGGCTATTCTTATCTCAACTTCCGATGTGAGAAACCTATTCTCACACGTCCCCTCAAGTGGTAACTGACCTGGCCCAGTAGCCACTTGACAAACGAGTCAGCCCATATCGCTCCATCATGGCGGGCTAAACCCAAACTATGTCTTCAGGCCGACAAGTCAAAGGAGCCGCCCATTAGAGGCCATCATGGCGGGCTAAGCTCAGATAAACCAGGAAACGAACCCAGACCCGGAACCCGCTCTGATCCCATGATAAAGTCCGGTGGGCCGATAAACACGAGGGTCGTGTATATTAGCGCATATGCGCATTGGGCCCACAATACAAGCCCATGGGATCCATCCTAAAACCAATTGACAATAGGAGAAGTAATCCATGGTATTATATAGTGGGCTTTTCTTATCTGAAGTTCCGATATGGTCAACATCTGCCTATTCAAATCGACTGAATTGGTATCTTAATTTGTAACGTATGGTCAACATCAGATCCACCTCCCTTCCACATACTCCGTATTACATTAATCAAAATCATTTAAGTAGGGAAAATAAAATTCAAAATATATAAGTACATCTGTAATTCATGCAATATTTCACAAAATCGTATTTATTATGGATCTATAATATCTTCAATAATTTCAAACTCCATCACATCACATGCATACAAATAATATTTAAAAAATACAATAATTTAAGCATTGTTAACAGAAGAAGAAAAAATACGAACTCAAGTGCGTAGACAATAAGTATCATTTTTTTTGCTTTTATTATTTCCACATTTGGAGTGTCGATGTCCAGTTAGTTGCGAATCCAAATCCTATATACCAAAATTATGTATCCAATTAATGTATATTTATAAAAAAGAAGAAAATGAACTATATATTTTACTTTTAACCTTTTTAATAGGAATTATAAATCACAATCTTCCTTTTTTTTTTTTGTAAAATACACAATTTGGGTACATCTAACTATCTAAATAATTTTTTAATCGATGAGATTTTTATAGTTTCTACCATTAATCTTTGTATGAAAATTTATCCATTTTATATTTTAATTGATTTTAACGCATTTAATCTATTTATTTTTCAAAAAAAAGAGAAAAGGATAAAATAAAACGGATGGTGCATCAAGCCCGCCTTTGTCATCATATATAAACTCGCCATTCACAGCGTAACTCTCTTCTTCTCTCACACCCACCACAGAGATCAAAGCAGCAGTTTCGAATTTTGGTACATCAATGGCGACAAAAGGCTTCCTCCTCTATCTCATCTCCGGCTTCTCCGCAGCTCTTCTACTCGCTCACTTCGTCAACAACAGCCATCGATCTTCCTCTCTAGCCTCCAATTTCGATGTCTCTTCCTCCTTCTCCAGCGAGAAAATTTGGCCTGTAAGGCTCCTATTCTCTATCTCGATTCAATTGCATGTTATGGATTGAAGTTCTGATTGTTTAGGTTTTGACGATGTTTTCTGATTTCGTGAGTAGAAGTTGGAGTTTAGTTGGAGAATCGTTCTTGCGACGATAATCGGATTTTTAGGTTCGGCTTTTGGAACCGTTGGCGGAGTTGGAGGCGGTGGGATCTTCGTTCCGATGCTTACTCTGATTGTTGGATTCGATACCAAATCTGCTGCTGCTCTATCCAAATGTAATGAATTTTTTTTAAAATTGATATTATTTGGGGAGGGAGGGAGTATAACCTAAGATGTGTTGTCATTGATGTTGTTTAGGTATGATAATGGCGGCTTCTGCGGCGTCAGTTTGGTACAATCTGAGAGTGCTGCATCCGACGAAGGATTCGCCTATTTTGGACTACGATTTGGCGCTTCTGTTCCAGCCTATGCTACTCCTTGGAATCACCATTGGAGTGTCTCTTAGTGTTGTGTTTCCTTACTGGCTCATCACCATTCTCATCATAATTCTCTTCATAGGTTTGTCTCTCAGATTTCAATTTTGGATGAATTGTAGGAGAATTGAAAAGAGATGATTTAGTGTGGTTTTAGCATTTCAAGATTGGTTTGTTTTCCTCATTGGGTTGGTATACTGTTCTTGTTTTCTAGCCCTTTTTGTTAGGGTGTTGTTTGATAAATAATTGACTGCTGTCAGTTGTGGAGAGTTTTTGTTTTCAGAGTCGTTGTCTATGGTTTGATGATTGATGGTTGTATTATGTTGTTTCTAGGTACTTCATCAAGGTCATTTTGTAAAGGTATTGCAATGTGGAAAGAGGAGAGTATTTTGAAGGTTGGTATAAAGTTATAATTACTGTATTTTGAACAGTAGTTTGTGCTTGAAATATGTTGTTTGACTTGTCTCACAATTTGGAAATCCTGTGCTCCATTAGAGGGAGATGACTACTCGGCGGGAAACTATGGTCAATTCTCGTGGTGAACGTAAGTGATAATCGGATACTCGGAACTCTGAATTTCTTCACTCATGTAAGGTGGGCGGGGTATTGATGACTTTGTTCACTTTTTCAGTTCTAATAGACACGGAATACGAGCCCTTGAATCCAAGAGAAGAAAGAACAGCCATGGTTAGTAGGATCTTCGCCTCATTACAATCCCTTTTGTTGAACTATATGTATACCTCTTGCTGAGTTTCAATGAATCTGTGCTGTGGTTCAGCAAATTATGCGTACAAATCTCAAATGGAAACGAATGCTGGCTCTTATTGCTGTTTGGGTGTGCTTCCTTTTCCTCCAATTTGTCAAGGCAAGTAGCTCTAAGATCTAAACCATATACCGTCCCTCGTGAGCTCTTATATTCTATTTTCTAACATAAATATTTCTGAAAACTTTAATATTACAGAATGACATAACTGTATGTGGAGTATGGTATTGGGTACTGAATGTCCTCCAGGTACAGAAAAACTTCCAATTTCCCTCTTTAAATTCCTAGTTACATTCTCATTCTTGACATAAATATTTTTATATTTTCTAGTTCCCTGTAGCTTTTGGGGTGTTTGGATTCGAGGCGATCAAGCTTTACAAAGAATGCAAGAAAAGGAAGGCTGCAGGCAATCCCGAGACTGTTTGTGAGGCCTCGATAGAATGGACTCCGGTTCACCTCGGTCTCTGTGCGCTTTGTGGCATGCTCGGTGGTACAGTTGGTGGTCTATTGGGTTCAGGCGGTGGTTTCATTCTTGGTCCATTGCTGTTGGAAATTGGTGTCATTCCCCAGGTTTGAACAAGTCCTTAGTTTATTGTGCACTCCTGTTCCACCTACATTATCATATTAACCTATGTTAAATCATGTGTTAAAATTAATTAAAGAGAACATGGGATTATCCTGAGATCTAGCTAGATTAAAATAATAATTATGGTTTCTTAGTTGTAGATTTCGCTCTGATCCCATCTCGTGCTAGTGATTACACTCTTACAGTACTATATAGTCACTTACGGCGCACACAAAGATCAAAATGCATGTGTACCTACCCTATTCATATGTTATTTGATTTAGCTCTCAAGTCTTCTCCTTGTCATCGTGCCTTGAACTGCAATCAAACTTATTAGATATATGGCATTTGACTTTTCGGTATATGTAGGTTGCCAGCGCGACTGCAACATTTGTGATGCTATTCTCGTCCTCATTATCAGTAGTGGAATTCTACTTCCTCAAAAGATTCCCAATCCCATATGGTAAATTTCAATCCCTTAACTCCAAATCTGCATACCCTCACATAATCAGATAACTTACTATGATTTCTGTTCAACACATTCCTTGCAGCATTATACCTCATGTCAGTGTCAATCCTAGCCGGATTCTGGGGACAGTTTTTCGTACGAAAACTAGTCGCTTTCTTGAAACGAGCGTCAATCATCGTCTTCATCCTTTCCGCTGTGATCTTTGCTAGCGCCATTACTATGGGTAATTTACCATTCAAGCAATTCTGCAATTTTAATGTAACCACCATGTCAACTTTTTCACTGAAATTTTGGTGCTTGTAGGGATTGTCGGGACCGAGAAGAGCATTAAGATGATCGAGGATCACGAGTTCATGGGGTTCTTGGATTTCTGCTCGAATCAGTAACGACTTTTCGACTCCGTTTTATATAGCTTAGCCAGGGCAAGAAACAAATATACACAAAGCTTGTTGGTCAACGCGTTGTTGACTCACTATCAGTCTTCACCAATTCGCACATTATTAGCATTCTTCGTAGATTGGGTTGGGTTGTATTTTTTGCACTTATATTTTTCAAGATTCAAAATAATAATGTGATGCTTCAAGAAGGTCATATGTTGTGGTTAAGATGTGTAATTAGTATTATATTGCGCGATTAGTCAAAAGATTATGATGTTGTCGAACTGTGATATTCTTGCCAGTTGAGTTACTCCAATTATTGGTCTAAATATATGATTCTCACATTGTTGGATTCTAATTTGTTTCGCAAATCTAGCTGACTATTTCCCGAGTATTATTTTTTTAGCTGTATTAACGCATACTAAGTTGTCACAAGCCAATTGCATGCTAAAGTTGCTACGAAATAAAATAGTCAGTAGTTCTCGGCTTTGTTGTCCGAAAATGCGGAGACGTTTTAGAAACGGAGAAACAATAATCACGGAGACGTTTCGGAATGGAAAAACAATAATCACCATGAGATATAATGCGGGTACGTATCCGGAAAATGGAAATCATCGAAAGATATATGTAAGCAATTATATTCTGATTATCAGATCACTTGTAAGTTATAACAAGAATATGATTAACAGATAATATATGCAAATCGAGAAAAGTTCGGGTGTGAATTGGCATTAAAAAACGAAGTGAGAAGTTTTTTGCGTTTACATATAACAAATTAATATTCATAGTCTGGGCGGTAATGTTCATAATCTGACGATCATGTCCGCGTCCCTCACTGAAATATTTATAAACACTTGAGCCACACAACATAAAACCAAAAGGAGGCTGTCCAATTAAGTTTACATTTCAAAAAACAAAAAAGGAGGCTGTCCAATTTTGTCATGTTTTTTATTTCTCTCTTGATGAATAGATCCAAGTGTTTATATGAGAAGGAAACTTCTATGAACCTACTTGAGATGTACATCAATGTCAAGATTGAAGAAGGCAAATAGGTTTTTTGTGAATGTAAGAATGTTGATGAGGGCTCACATGCATTGTGGCATTTGTGGGCTACACATGCCATTTTGCAATGACATGATTGATGTCTTCTTGGCATCCTAATCACTAAAATTATTATTGGTTTTTGTCATTCATGTATAAATACTTTGTATTTCCCTTGTGAATTATTTTGTATCCACATATATAATGTACCTCTTCCAAAATAACACTTGACATAATAACAACAACAAACACCCTGGATTTAAAACTTCTTTTTTGAGCATGTGGTTTTAAACTTCAAATTGATAGATAAATCCATTTTAAAGGTGGTTATAATATAATGCATGGAGCCATGGAGGTGAGTGTTTGTCAATCACCAAGGCTCAGGAATAGAAGATTATGATAATTGAGAGGTGGATATTGCATTGGATATGTGGTTTTATAAGGTTGGATAGGATTAGAAGTTGGATATGTGGTTTTATAAGGTTGGATAGGATTAGAAATGAGGTTATACGAGACAAAGTAGGAGTGACTAGTATTCAATTGTTCAGATTTGCTTCAACTGCCAGGCTATTTGTTGAAGACAGATGTTCATCAAAGTATTACCTTAAAACGGGTTAGCATTTGTTGAATCCTTGTAATGACTCAATGACCATAAGATTAAGATCACTGAGAAAACATTAGGCAAGATGTGAAAAGAAAAATAGAGTAATTCAAGGTGCTACTAAATCACTCAAGCAAGAACTAAAACTTGATAGTTAATTTATCCTCTCTCCAATCTCAACAAAAATTATAGGGTCTCAATTTTAACCCAATCAGTAAATAATGAAAAACAGAAGTTTTAAAGTATTACAGTTATTCGAAAAACAACTCATGGATAAGCCTCATTCATAATGAACATCCAAGTTAAGACTTAAGAGCAGCCATTTCATAATAATTACAGTAAATATTAAAGAAGCAAGTACATTACCATAAACAGGCAAATAGAATGGTTTATTCAATCCCATATTTTCTCATAATTCATGGAATGTAATGCAATAAATCGACATCTACACAACCAAGCCACTGTGTGCAAGACAGATATAGCAGTTGATAAGACCAAACAAATTAGTATGATTTATATCCTACAAAAATAAATGACCTGTAAACACATATTTACCCATCTGACAAAAACCAATCAACATCAAATGGTTACAGCAAAGCAATACTGGGTGATGAACAAATCCAGTTAATGATATCTAATTACTTACAGGAATTACAGCAACCAACTCCATGTACAGCTACTTTGAGACATACCTTTGCTTTTGCTTGCATAAATCACTGGGAATAATGGATACAGAATCCAGACAGAGGCCGCCTTTAGAATGAGTACAATCTATTTGCTTCATCGAGAATCTGACTTCAGTTACAGGTTCATCATTGCAAACAATGAATTCTCCAACCTTATAATCTTTCCAAATGCTGTGTTTGTGGTGGGCATTCATATCATCTTTTTCAGGTTCATCCAAAAAGAAATCTATAGACGCTTGTTGACCATCTGAAGTGGTGAGCTCGAATCGAACTGGCTTTATATCCCAACCATGTGTATGCTCTAAGTTACAAACACGCCGCCCTAGTTTTTTGGTAAACCTTCCGAGGTGTAGCCTGAAGGAGACTGTATAGATGCCAGGTGGCAGTGGAAACTTCACGGTTCCAGAAACTTCAAACCACCATATTTGTTGCAAGTAGGCAACAACCTGGAATCTGCAGAGCCAAGTAAAAAGATATGATATGTTTCAACTTCTGACGACAATAAATTAGGCCCAAGCATAAGATGGAACAACACTTATCATGGATAACACTTTCTGCAGAGATTTATAAGTATTTGCATTGATAAATTATGTGCAGCCAATGTATATTTAGTCAAACTAGATATAGAATAGAGAGGAACTACCATGATGTTTGCAGTATATCCAGTAAAAAAAAGCTATAATATGCTATCTAATACTAAGATAGCAAGTGAAAAACCTATAGTAGGAGTCATGAACACCCTAAATCACCAGCCCCCTCTTTTAGAAATCTTAATCAAAGCATAACCTTCGCTCCAACATCAAATAAACTATCTTGCTAATAGTCACCCAATCCCACACAGGACAAAAATCTAAGAAAGTTCCACAATTTTAAGCAAAGTGTTGATAAAGGCATGCATTGTGCATGTGACACATAATGTGACTGAACAAGCATGCTGTGACTTTATATCAAAACTTATTAGTGAATTTTTTTCCTCCCAAGATTCCAAGAAACAGTGCGCCAACCAACCATCCATGCAAATTATATTCAACACATTAGTCTACACCTGAAGCATAGCTTCCAGTTCATAGCAAACTATGCCAGCAAAGGTTTTAAAAAAGAATTCAGAAGCCAAGAAAGAAGCATTTGCTATCAGAAACACCTTGTCTCGTACAGAATAACATCCTACTATTGAGAAATTATGCCCTGATGGACTGAGCTATATCCAAAGTATGTAATAAATGTGACAAACTCGAAATATACAATAAGGCAATCTTATTAGCCTCATAAAGTCGTAAGGATGTACTACGTAGTGTTTAGTAAAGAAGCAACTCAGAATCAAAATACAAGACTAAAATGTGACCAGTAAATAGACCAACAAAAAATATGATATATGGCAACTTAGATACAGAAAACATACATTGCATGAAACATGTTCATACAAAAAAGATAAAACCCTCTCAGATATGAGTGACTAATGGTATAGAACAAGAATCTTCTCTACTTTGACCAAACAAAGCATCAACGATTTCCCTTCTTCATACTTCATACTCCACCTCTAATCAAGAAACACTCAGGCTGGTTTAACAAGTGACAGAATAAGCGTGTAATTTAAAAGGAAACTGTTGATGAATCTAACCTTACTCACTAACAAAAAGAAAACTCAATAATCAGGTAATCTTTCATGAATAAAAAACCAGTGTAGGCTTATTTTTGTTTCTTGAAGACTTATGGTGATTTCCTGTGAAGACAACAGTAAGCTCAATCATAAACACTGATCAAAGATGGACTATACCTGGATTCTTCAGCAGGAATCAAATTCCAGTACCTCCGATCATCAATCCCCGTTATTGTCAAGGCCCTTGCTGAGATCGACATACACACTTTACTCGTTACTTTATCCACCCAAACAAGCTGCAAACACCAAAACAACAATCTACATCAGATATACGATTATCGATATACACTTTATCCATATCCGTTTTGCATCCTTAATATCTACTATTACATGTGAATAGTGTACCTTATTTCCATCGTCGAACGGAACAGGACAACACAGAAGCGCAAACACATCCTTCTTGGACAAATTCCGGTAACTCTCAGGCGGCATTAAGTCGAGCAAATCCTGATAGTTCGAAGGCAGCTTCGACTCCCAAACAGCGTCAGAAGACGATGCGCCACGGAAGGCGCGATTAAGCCTAGCGAGATTACAAATCTCAGGCGGAGAAAGGTAAAGGAAGACGCAGGTGACGCAGTCTTGCGGTATGTCGCCTAATCCCGGTCCGGCGTCGCCATTCTCAGGCAATCCCGAGAGCGCCGCCCCCATGCGATTGACCTAGAATTGGATAGAAACTTAGGCAGTGATGATCTGTAGGTGGAAGATGAGTGGAATTTCTCGAAATCGCGTCTAGGGTTTGTTGTTGTGTGTGTAGAAACTGGAAATGGATGGGATTGAAGAAGTCAAAAAGAGAGGGTGGGGAGCAAGAAACGAAAAAGGATGATGTGACACGTGTCAGGGTGTGATTGGGTTGGGTAGACGGCGGTGACTGTGACGCTTAACGGAGCTGTCGACGCGGTTAGAGCCGGTAACTGTTTTCGTTATATGATGGGTAAGGGTGGGACCCATCTGAGACTTTTTCAGTATACCAAATGTTATTTTTCCTTGCCAAATTAACGATACATTAATGGTCTTGACCAAAAATAAAAATACATTAATCCTAATGAAATTATAAAGATGGTTATCCGTTAGAAAAGTTTAAGCTAATTGTCGACCATAATAAATTTGAGTATTATAAATTGTATTAGGTGGTGCAATAATAGCATAATAAGGTATAATCCGTAGGGGTTTGTTTATCCGAATAAGCGAATATATGTAAATCCTTTTATATTTACATGTATATCTTGTCATATTTACATGCACATGAAGACATGTGTATGAATTTTTTCAATACATACGTGTATATATTTATGTATGTGCATGTCAATTTGAAGAGATGTGCATGTCAATTTGAAGAGATGTATATTCATATAATAAAAATCATTTTTACGTTAATCTTTCCCTAGTCCGTATACACAATCGAACATTTAAGGTGCGTTTGGATAAGCCTCATAATGTTATTATGATATCAAATTTGAGATTATTGTCAAATTTTTGAGATTATAATAACACTAGGAAACGTAATATGTAGTAGCTTGAAGGGTTTTTTTGGTGAGAAATTATGAACTATCAATGCGCTAATGTGTACAAATTTAAATGTGTACACATACAATGCTCAAACATGATGTGTATGTATACTACTCGTGTGTTGGGTGTACATGTACTACTGAATTGGTGATGAGAAAATCACGCAAAATATACCCAAAGTTAAATCTAGATCATAGTTTATTATTATAGCGAAAAACTTGAGTTTTCAATTCATTTATTTTATGTTACAGCTACACCCTTTTTAATATCCAATGACGTGGAAAAATTGGGTCATCATCATGTGTCATCAATCAGCCATGAGCACTATAATATAGCCTAAACAATGTGGAAAACCAATGAAGAGTCAAAATACTCTTTTAAACCAGTTTGCCAATTAGTTTTGCAAACCTGGAAACAATTCACCAAGAGTGTGCTTGATTTGTGACTATTCTTGGAGCTCGATGATCTTGATTATGGATGAATCCCCAACCTTCTGGCAAACGACGACACGTGATTCTAACTTGAGTATACCAGCTTTCTTGCCGTAGTCAAGGGCGACTTTCAAGACCGACTCGTTTGTTGAGTGATTAGGATCGGCCTAATTGTCAAAGAGAATAGAAAGCATAGAGTAAATACAAGGAACTGTATAATGCACATTCTGAATTTTTATAGTTTATTTGGAACTTACAGGATGTCGAGGATCAGCAAGCATGGGGAAGAGTCCTCTGACAATCAACGATTGCCTTGCCTGAATTAATTGTGAAGTTACAGGTTAAGAAAATGGGGAGATCAATTTAGATCAAATTATTATGTTTTAAGATTCATAATCAAAATAGCATACCTCAAAGGCTCCAGTAAAGCGCCATTTGAGTTGATTTGTCTTGAGCTGAGGTACAACTACGGACAGAACAGGCACTGTTGGCCTATACTTTGCAATCAATCTGCACACAATAATTTAAATTATTAAGTTACTTCTTCAGAATATGCAGCTGGTCAATTTATGAATTTTGAAGGACATTAATATTTAAGCTCTAATCCAGCAAAAGGTCCACAGGAGCAGGCCAGTAAAGAACAAGCCCAGTAAACATATTCATGCATAGTTTGCTATATGAACGGTGTCGGTGGCTGATGGTGTAACCCAATTGTTCAAAATATTTGACAATCCAGTTCAACTTTAAGGTATTCTACATATAAAGAAGAATTTTCAAAGACAATTTTGAAATGGGTTAGTGTTCTTATCCCTTTATTTTATCTTTGTCAGAAAAGGATAGTATATTAGTATGGAATATGGTATAGGTCAATTTTCATATACTTTTTTATTGTACGCAATCAAAATTATGATTCGAATGAGATAAGTAATTTTCTCTCAACAAACATCGGATTGTTTTTTAAATAACAAAGTAGAGAGCACAGATGAGCTTTTAGAAACAAGAAGAAACCGCGATTAAAAGACAATATACACTTCTGATTCACTTATGGTTTCCAGGTCTTCGTATTATTCTAGATTTATGTTCTTTAACAATAATCTAAAAGCAAATATACCTTGCAGCCCTCCCGGAGGTAGTGAAACATATTATAAGAGACGCCTTGACTGTTATAGCAGTACTGACCTAGGCAGTAAAAGAGTTGATGTTTAGTATAGTATCCAACGTAGATCAAAAGATTCCAACATATTGATAAAAAAAATAGATTGCAGAAAGATCTAGGATAGCCTTACTGCAGAAGATGCAATAGATTCTAGATCACTCATTGGATCTTCAGCATGTTTCAAAACTTTCCTAAAGTACACATCTTGATGGAACACTTTTTCAGCCTACATTGCAAATAAACAAAAAGAGTTAAAAAGATATGCATAGCATTAGATAGTCATTCTGCAAGAATTTAGTATAATCTACTACAGAATAATAAAGAATTACTACTTACATCCAACGAAGAAACAAGAAAACTTTTGAATTCTGGATAAAGTTTAGAAGTTGAAAGAATTTACCTCTGCACAAATTTTACGAACAATAGAGACCGTTTCCACAGGGTACAAACCTCTGAAGGTTTCAGCACCGAGAAGAATTGCATCACTACCTGAAAATCCATTTACAAAATATAAATATGGAGAACTCGTGAGGGTACAAATCTATATCATGTAAGAAAAAGGATGACAGAAATTGACATCATACGCGAAACAAACAATTATTTTCATTAGAAAGTCAAGTAAATAAGTACAAAAGGCTACTGACCATCCAATATGGCATTTGCAACATCAGTGGCCTCAGCACGAGTAGGCCTCAGATTATTAGTCATGCTGTCCACAACACGTGTGACAATGGCTGGCTTTCCAGCTATATTACACTTGTGTAGAGCAGATTTTTGGAAGAGAAACACCTATAAATAAAAGGCATACAGTGTTAGCAGAAAACAGCCGGCATGAGCATGAAGTTGAATATGATACAGATAAACAAGTAGACCATGTGAAGCTTATTTTTATTGGCCAAACAAACCTTCTCTGGAGGAAGATCTATCCCCAAGTTTCCACGAGAAAGAATGATCCCATCTGCTGCCTCCAGAATCTCATCAAAATGAATTAGACCCTGTAAGAAGGAAAACATGTTCTCAAATAATATACAAAAGAATCTACATCGGGTCTCCTGCCATGACTCCAAATAAAAAATCATGTAAAGCAAATAATGTACTTGCCTCTTTATTCTCAATTTTTGCCAGAATATGAGTTTGACCAAGATCACCTAGTGTAGACAGAAATTCACGAGCCTACAAAAATAGAAATATAGAGGTATTGCTATAATGTATAAGAATAGGATTACAATGGATCAGAGGGAAAAGAATAAATGAATTTAAGAAGTCAAATGAAGCAGCAATTTCCCCTACTTGGCGGACATCTTCTGCATGCCGAGTATATGAGAGTGAAAGAAAGTCAATTTTGTTCTTCACACCCCATGATTCAATGGCCTGTGGAGAATGCAGCATAAAAAGGGATTATACAACTTAACACTTATCAGCACAACATGCATATCCCCACAATGGTACGGAATAAGCATAAGCAAATTCTCATAAAAAAAAATCATGTTCATCAAACAAAGAATGCAGAAGAAATGGAATCATTGTAATCAATGGTGCAATGGAAACTCAAAGAGAGAGTTGCTCGAATGATAAGAAGTAAGAACATAATGTTTCATACAGTTAAAAACATTGATCTGCATAGACCAAGTAAAGTTCGGAAAATGCTGGAACAATGTAGAAATTTCTTCACGAGCATCAAAGTTCCTTAATAATTTGGAGACACTCTAAATGAGCAAGACATCCAATATAAGATTTGCAGCTAGAACATTAAAGAATTAACTAAATATTACCTTTTTATCTTTATCTGAGAGAGTGGGTAGATCGATGTGAACTTGAGAAGCATGCAAAGTGAACAATTCACCATCAAGGGTTGCAGAATTCTTAATTAGACAAATCACATCATCTCCTTTTACATCAGTAACCTGCACACAAAAATTGAGGCATCAGTTACATCCAAGCAAAGATGTTCAAGCAGCCACCTAAATTCAACAACTCTACATTGGAGCAAAATGGGTATGCACTACTATTATGTAGTACGTCACATGGAATCATCTATCTCTTACCTCCAACCAAACAGAAGTTGTTTCACTTCCTGTGAATAGATATTTACCCATGAAGATTGTGTCCCCATTCTTAACAACCTGAAAAGGTGCACATTTAACATTAAACATCACAAAAGTGCACTTTTAGCAAAGTGAAAAAAAATGATCTCCACTGGAACAGATTTCTCAGCACAAATCCATTTCTAAGTGACACCTTCACTTTCAAAAGGTAAATTCAGCCATGTACAGAAGAATGCTTTAAGTGCATAGTTAGGGGAAGAAACCTTTTGCATTTGCTTTTAAGCACTCCAGATAAGCAAACAAATTGATTTCATTTGAGAAAGAAAACCCCAAATTATTTTAATTAAGATGGAACATAGGTGATTTAACTACAACAATGCTTATAAGTTTTCATGGTAAATTAAGACACAGCTGGGAGTGTGTTTTTTCACTGGGGGAGCTTGACCATGTAAGAATTCAGACCTTTGAAAGCCCGTCGTAATTGATAGGAAGTGATTTTGAAGAAGCTTCTATTCCCTGGTCTGGTGTGAGACTGACAAACTCATCTTCCTTAAGTGTGATGGCTTGTTTGCTTTTGTTTACCACTTGCAACTCAGGACCAGCAGTATCAAACATGACCTGACAGTTGAGAATAAAGTTAAGCTACACACTGATGCACCAATATTGTTTTTTTTCAACTATGCAATATTTATTAGCTCCAGAGTCACAGGAAGACAACCATTCACTTTCTCATTGGTGAACAGTGCCATTCTAGCTAGTACATCAACTTTTCACTTCATAGTTGAAAATATTAAATAACTAAATGTCATGCTAATTAGTACAAACAGCGTACTTAATGTTACTTCACTGTGAACTTCCCCATCTGTTTGGACTATACAGTCTTACTTAGTAAAGTAACTACTCAAAGGATAATAAATGAGATAATAACCTACAATACATTTACAACAATAGTGTTGTTATCAAATTTATATTTCTATGTGAACATTGTTCCTTAATTCATTAGCTAATCAGTTATCACAAGAAATTCAATAATCCATGCCAACTTATCAGATAAGATGTGAACATTAGAGCATTAAACACCAGGAAATATCCTCAAAAATATATATACATACAGCACATAGCTTCGTTGTGCTCTTAATGGCTAACTTCAAGTTCTCCAGAGTCTGCTGGTGTGTTTCATCATCACCACAAGAAAAGTCAAACCTAGCCACTGCAGAATTCGCAAAAATTAACAAATATAAGCTACTACCAGATCAAGATCAAAAGCCAAGCCACACATTAAAAGCAAACCAATAAAAACTGCTTGATCGAATTACTGCAAAGAGAATAACCTATAGTCACATATAAACAAACTACTAGTTACTAACAAGTAACAACACAAAACAATCACCTGACATCCCGGATTTGAGCAAACTAGATAATACTTCAACAGACTGGGACTGAGGCCCCAGGGTTCCGACGATCTTCGACATGGCGGAGAAGAAATTCTGCAAGTAAAACCGCGAATCTCTTAAGATCAACAAAACGTTTTCGAAATCAATATGCCTCGAATCAAAGATCGTAATCAAAATCAGGATTTCACGATTAACAGAAGACTATAGATGCGATCAGGAAAGCACATATTGTAAGAACTTACGGCTTTTGATGGCTCCAGAATCGAAGCCATCCGAATTGGCTCTTCGAGAAGCAGGTGATGTGAATGCATCTTCGCAGAAGAGGCGGCGCTAGGTTGAATCGAAATCAAACAGGAACAGAGAAATTGCAGATGATGAAGAATGAAGAATCGAAGGCTTATGAAAAGTCCGCACGGATACTCAAATGATAGTACATAATATTCATTTTGATTGGTTGAAATAAGTGTTTTTCTTTTATATTTTCAAAACTAAATAGCTGTATAGAATTATTTTATATTAGCTAGATCCAGAAACTCGCGCTTTGTGCGGGTATAATACGCGTTTCTTTGTATGTTATAATTTTTTTCTTCCCATTACATCTTGTTGTGCATTTGGTTGAATATTTTTCTATGTAAGGGGTTTTTATTGTTTAAACATTTTTATCAGCTTAGGCGAAAAAATCATATACTAGAATCACTTAAGAAATAGTTAATTCACTTTTCAACATATGAACTATAAATTGTTAGTTCGACAATAACTTAAAACCTAATAAAAAATCATATATTGAAGAGAATCACTTAAGAAGTTCAACTACGTAGAATCTTGAATACACATTATCATATTAGGTGAAAAAGTCATTGCAAACCATTTTTTGTTAACAACACATTCCTCCGATTTTCTGTTATATACAACTTTGGCTCAGCCTCACACGTTAGCAGAAATGTCAAGTATGGAAAATAGTCACTTATTTATAAAGGTTTTGGAAAAATAGGAGCAACTTAAGCTACACCCAGAAGGCCAGAACTAACTGCGAAAAAAATGCAAGATGAACAGGGGAAGAAGAGCTTCCACAAAACGCATTAACACATTTTTATTCTGGAATTAGTGAAGGTGTTCTCTTCTCTCTTCCTAGACTTGTGATTCTGTAACCTACACATGTACATCAGGATGAAAAGAATATCAGCTTCTACTACTTAGATTTTCTCTTTTATTATGAAAAAGAGATATTTACACGGGACTAACAAATGATCTTGTTTTTGTCTTCAGAACCCAATCTGGAAAAATAAAAAATAAAAATTATCATACCCATTATATATATTACCCAAATCATGGAATCATATCATGAACAAAGAACACCACTGCAAAGCATAAAAATAAGATTAAAATTAAAAACCAATCAATCTCCGTACCACAAAAACAGAAAAAAAAAAAATTAAGGGCAAATAATCGATGGTAGCCTTGTCAGTGGGTGTAAAGTAGATTAGAGCAGTGAGGAGATAGTTAAATCAGTAATTTAAGTTTAGCGTAAGACTAAACTTATATTACTGAAACATATTGTCTTCTTGTTTAATGGAATAATGAAACATATTTCCATATCCAGAAGGTTATAGTCAGCTTTTCTGATGTTATGACCAGGAATCATTAACTTGGTATTATACTGAGAATTGTGTATAAACTGCTCGGTTCTCAAAATGCAAATTCAATGGCCAAATGTCTAAGCAATAGAAGCAAATCACAGAAATATAAAACACGTTAAAGAAGCTCGAGTATAGAATTAGTCAACTAATAAAGCATGCTCACAGGGGTTCTCAAAGTAATTCAATCCTCTCTCGAGCCGAATAAAGTTGGTTTTCTCATGACAAACTACACCAATTACTTTTCAAATTGTATTCATGTTGTTGCCTAGAGCTTGTAAAATTTTAAGCTTGATAATTTCAAAGCAATTCAAATCAATTTGTAGTCATGATTGCATATTTCAATGCAGCAGTAGGACTCCAATAAGGATAAAGGCTTGTAAGAAAGAAAACAATTCCAAAAATGTGGGGGCAAGACATCGAAGTTCCTGACATAATGTTGAATTTAACTATACGCTTGTAAAATAATTAATTCATTGGTCCTTGGTACTTTGTATATGTCTATGATATTAACTCATGGAGCTATAATGCCAGGCCAAATAAGTTTACACCATTGAAATTGTCACCATAATCGCCACAAATTGATTGTAATAGGTGATAGATCAAATTAAAATAAATTGTTAACAAAACCTTTAGAATTTCAGGGATAATAACAATAGGTCCTCTTCGCGCGGGTCTACTACGTTTTACTATCGTTGACCTATGTATGCATCCCTTTGGAGATAATTAGAGCCTCCTTTCCTAAACCATGCATGGCTCTTATGCTTTTACTCTCAATTGGAGGACAAACTGAACATGCAACACATCACTCACGGCCATGGAAAATCAACGATAATTTATTTAGGCCCTTACTATTCACCGCCCACTCAAATTGCTATTTACCGCTCAGTCTTCGTGCGTCACACATGGATTAAAACCATACGTCGTGTATGACTTGTTTTTTTCAAAAAAATCCATACGTCACGCATGGATTAAAACCATACGTCACGTATGAATTTTTTTTATTTGTTTGCTTGTTTTTTTTTCATAATCTTGTAGATAATTTCAATACGATCGCGTGCATATAAAATTCGTTCAAAACGGACATCGTTTGCCCCTTCAAAAGGCCAAAATACAAATTTATCACACATAATTTTTTGTATCAACAAGTCCGTTAAAACTCAACACACCATTTTTCAATTTTTTTTATAATATGGTAGATAACTTAACAAATATTTTATTTAGTGATGGTAATACTTAAATATAATCCATAACTACAATTTATAAGTACGGAGTAGTAGATTTGTTACACTTAATCATAATTACTCCACTATTCTTTGTTTTTTTGACTTTTTGAAGGGGCAAACGATGTCCGTTTTGGACGAATTTTATATGCACGCGATCGTATTGAAATTATCTACAAGATTATAGAAAAAAACAAACAAAAAATTAAAAATATTCATATGTGACGTATGGTTTTAATCCATGCATAACGCACGAAAACTAGGCGGTAAATAGCAATTTGAGTGGGCGGTAAATAGAAATTTTGTTTATTTATACACATAAAAATGTTGCACATAATGTGACTGAAGAATTGACAATAAGTACGGAACACAACTTCATATGATTCTGATTCAATAATTTAGTACTACATATTTTCTTATCAATAGTGTTGGATGTCTACACTCTACTACTCCCTCCGTCCCACTATATAAGCCCCATTTGACCTCGGTGCGGATGCCGATGCACGTTTTGTTTCGTTAATATCTCTAATTGTTTATTAGTAAAAAATATAAAAATTTGATATTGTTAAAGTAATCACTGAGACGAATCAAACAAGACCCCATATGACCATATTTTTCGTTATATATTGGAAGAAATCGAGAAGATTCTCTTGATTTGTGAATAGTGCTGAAAAAGCAAATGAGGCTTATAAAAGGGGACAGAGGGAGTACAATATATGGAACTACTCCAAACTCTAGTTCTAACTGCAGGCTTAGTTTTCTTGCCTACAAAATAAATCGTGACAAATTATTTTAGCTCGTAATCAGAATTGCACATCAACTAAGTTTAGCTAAATTCGTGTTTTTCATACAAAAAGAAAACAAAACAAAACATGTCAAAACCAAGAAACAGGCCCTTTCCTTCATAGGCTTCATTGTATTGTTGGCGCATATGGACATCTTGAGTCATACTCCCTCCGTTAATTAATACTTGTCCCTTGAGCAATTTTAGGTTGGTCAAAATTTTAGACAAGTATACCCTTATTTAAGTAAGTAATGACATAGAGAATAAAAGAAAAAATAGTGAGGGAATAAAGGAAAGAATCAATAACAATAGGGTAAATTTGGAAAAAAGGGTGTAAAATTATGTTAAAAGACAATTAACTTTTAAGAAATGATTTGGATTCCAGGGACAAGTAATTATTAACGGAGGGAGTATGAGAAATCATTTCGAAGGACTGAGTAATTCACAGATTGTTTCACATGAGAAATCATTAAAACGTGGACATCAGCAAGCCGCTTACCTTTCTCATTTCTCCATCAGGAAATCGACTGCATTGACTTCCCCAACTTCTTATTCGAAGGTGGTTGTGGTGGTGTAATGGTCTCTTATTCACTGTAGTGCACTTCCTCTCTTAATCTGTTTTTGTCTCCTTCCTTTTCGGATTCCTCCGCCTTCATTTGGTGGTCTTGGTGGCTCCTTTTTTGGATCTTCCATAGAAGATTATTTTCCAGCTGGCAGAAGATAATGGATTTCGCTCGGAGTCCGACATTCATATTAGCCTTATCGAACTCGACGACCACCACATTGAATAGCTGAAGAAGTCGTCGACTGGATGATTTAAACTGAAAGAAACTTGAAGGTCAACAAAACCAACTCTCAGTGAAAAAAGAAATCAAAAGCTTAGAGCGAGCCGCTAGTTCTTGCAGGTAATCCGCCATAAATTTCTGAGGTCCATTGAATTCCTTTGATTTCCTTTCAGTGAAAACAACTCTCCTTAATAGATCCTATAGGAAAAATGAGAATAACTATTCCTGCTAAAAATATAGTAAACCGTGAAACAAAAAAATCCATTACAGTGTCGTGATCATATCATATTTTCTACACTAAGCTTCACTATTCCATGAACACAATTTAATCTAATTCAAATGTTGATATATAAGTATATACCTGTATCTGTTCCAGAACAAATCGAAGACCTTTCACCACGACAATCACACGCAACGAGTCAACTTCATCATTCACTTTTAATTCAAGTGTGAGCTCTTGCATTGATTTCACTGTCAAACAGATTAAGAAATGGAAACCATGAGATTAGATTGTTGAAATATTCTCAACTCAAGAATATTTGTTTACATATTTGATTCTTCTCACCTCCTCATGTCGTCGAACTTCAACTTAAGAGAGACTTTGTTCTGCATTTGACAAATCCATTAAAAACAGAGCACTAAAAGAGATAGCATTTGTATTTTGCAAAGTAACAAAAGCCTCAAATATTACCAAATGAAGTATATGCAACAATCATCTATGTGTGAGAAACTGAGAATAAAACCTGAAATCGACTTAGAGTACAACTTTGATATCGATATATCTAGAAAACCGTTGTGAGAAAACCTCATAGTGTTGCTTAGCAATGACAATAGCTGGGGGAAGAACCAAAACTTACTTTGCAGATGAAATAACACAAAATATACAGATTCTCATCCACATACACTCAGAAGATAAAAATCATATAATGGCCTTCTGTTAGATAAACATTCTACTGCATTTAGAAAGCAATGGGACGAACTTCACAATTTTGCTTAGCCAATAGCCATCAGGCACCATTTAGCTAAAATGTCATAATTGCCACTAAATGTGAAGAAATAAAGCTAAGTACCTTTCTGTTGCTAAGGAACACTATCCATGCCGAGGCCCCATAAACAGAATGCAGATGATACAAATAGGTTAACTGGGTACAACGACAAATTTCATATCCAACATATGCAGTAATGACACAGAGAAATAAAGAAAAGAGGGGAAAGAGTGTTCAGTATTAGTACAAACACTAACATGGTTGCTGGGGAAAAAACGTCCATACTATGACTAATGGCTATGACCTGTAACATGCTTCAAGGCCATCATTGAAGAGAAGATCAAAATCATGTTTGAGCAAAAAAACTGAAAAACATCAGTTGACATTGTATCACCATTATCTCAGTAATGCAAGGATTGTAATGCATAAGCTAAATCATCCTTCTTAGGCATCAAACAGTCAAACACGGGAACTCATACAAGGACTACAATGCAATATATGTTAATTAGAGATTAGAGATCAGTTCCAACTGTATGAAGGAGACACATTGAACTTTTCATTATATTATCACATAAAAAATACAACAGAAGTCCTCAGCACAACGACACTTAAAAAACGGAAAGAAAAACATTGCCCTCTCCTAGCTACTCAATTGGTCTTATACCTACAATCCTGGAGAAGTAAAACAGCTATTGATTCTTCTTACTTGATTCCCCAGTTTCAATTCGATTGTCAGATCCTTGATAAGGAACATCAATCATAGGCTTTGGTACTTGACGAACCTCAAGGTCCTCTGGGAAACATTCAAAATCAGGTCGAAAGTTGAACTTAACCGTACAATTAGGTTGATTCGGAAGTGTATACATTGGTGCAGCTGTAAATACTTGGTCATTCTCATGAATTGCACAATATTTCAAACAATCATGACTTCACTTCCCCAAGCTTATGTGTCAATTTCTCATGACTGCACACTATTTTTAATTCTAAAATTTAGAACACTATATATGATTAGATTTCCATCTTCTCATTTCATATAAAATGTTAAACCTAACAGTGTATCAATCAAAATTATAACATACAAAGAAACACTCTCTCATTCACTTTAGCCCCACCAAGCTTATGTGTCAATTTCTCCTTATTTCTTTCTTAAATTTTCTAAATAAAATTATAAATGAAAAAAAAAAAAGAATTATTAACAATTGATACTTTTTTTCTCCAACAAATCCAATCCACTACGTCAAGGCTCTTGTAGCCATGCTCCCCTTATATTGGGGAGTGGGGCTAGCCCCGATGAAAGGGGCCGTTCCTAGCTTGTTCAAAAAAAAAAAAACCAATCCACTACCAAATTACCAACATGTTGTAAAAAATCGAATCCATTAAGTTATATTGTTAGTTCCGTGAATTATAGCAATTTAAGTCTAATACCAAAATTTTGTTGTTATATTTTTAATTCTAAAATTTAGAACACTATATATGATTAGATTTTCATCTTCTCATTTCATATAAAATTTTATACACCAATATTCAGCAAAAAGAACTCCGAGAATAGAAACTAAGGACAGTTGATCTCAGTTGCAAAAAGTCAAACCTAACATTTGTATATTCGCCTCTTGTGAGACTGTTGATGAATCATGATTGTAAAGTCTTTTTAATTTAAGAATAGAATACCAAACACAAATCCTTTAATTCTTTCATAATTGTTAGTCAATCTATCTGAGTGGAAGAAAAAAACATATGTAGGGACATATATATAGACATGACAAAGGTATTAAGGTGGAAGAATCTGACAATATACTGTTGAAAGTTGTTCTTTACATATTCCTATGATTTGAAACTTGTCAGGAACTGAAGATATATTAACTTTGACTGGTAATTTTCTCCATTTACGCACATATATATACTTGGCATTTTAACCAATTCATACATCTCCAAAATTCTCAAACACAAAGACAAACAAACAAACCAACCTGCAAACGTCCTTTTGAACAAAAACTGAAATCAGAGAAGACCAAGAAATCTGACCTCATAATCTTCCTAACATGCTTAGTTTGCATATCCTCCTGAATTTCTACAAAACAGATTTTCCCCTTATCGTCATACCGCTTGGAATTGAACTGCTACATGGATTAGTTTGTGACTAAAAAAAGAAAAGAAAATATTACTCCGTGATGTAGAAGATGACACATTAACAGGAGAAAAAATGATATATTTATCATACATGATATAATATCAGTATTCTGAGTAGTTAAATAGCAAGAATTATAATAAATACTCTATATTTCATGATTCGGTGGCCCCATAAGTAAAAAATAAATGGAGAGAAAAATACAAAGCTAAGAAATTGAGAAATATATTACCTACATTAAACCATATGCTTCACATCATCCTCTACAGTCTCCTTTTTGGGCTCAATAAGTGTTGTACAAACAGATTTCGGACCTGCAAAAGAAAGATAAGAAGTTTCTCATAACATATTTGCGAAAGACAACATAGAAAACAATTGAGAAGTTGCTCTTTGACAGAGACAAAAGAAATACAATTGAGAACGGACACAAAATTCATACAATTGAACACAGAGAAAACCTCTACATCTCTGAGCGACAATTCAATGTAACACAAACCAAAAACGACATGCAAATCACCCAGCGGAAAAATGTGAGAGAAGGTCAGGGGAAAAACGGGAGGAAGAAACCGGTCATACCTGCTTGTGAAACACGGGAGAATCTTCGAGGTCGATAAATGTTGTCACGAAAATCCCTTCAGAAAGTGTATCAAAGTCAGGGTAAGATCTGTCTCCTCTTCTGAAACCGCTTGGACTCGATGGTTTGCCTGGTTTGTTCGATCCAGAGATTTTCAGTGCCATGTCCTTGATCTGCACGTAATTTTCATGTTACTATTGGTGAAACACTGTTTTTTTAATTACCTATCACAATTTTGTGTACACCATATAACAATATAGAGATCAGTGAAATGATCAAACAAATTGAGGATAATAATATCAGCGCAAGTGCCAACTATTTTAAAAGGTAACATAATAAGAATCATCATGCTGCAAAAAATGCTAAAGTTATTAAACATACATATGATCGGGGATTCTGGGGTCCAAATCTACAGTCATCACTATAATTGAGATTCTAGCATGAGCACTAAGTAGTCATTATTTTAGAAAGGTAGGCTGCCAGATGATTCCACTTGAGAGTGAGTGGCAAGGTATCAAATATAGAGAACTTTGACAGTTTTCCATGTCTAAACATCAATTCCTATTCTTTCTCTATATTCACCCCTCATGATTTTAATTTTAACCCTTTTACCATCAAAGTGCAAATAAACCAAATATCATTGTAAACTTCATACATCAATGTGGCAAGCAAAATGCATAACGAATTAGATATAGCCAAAGTTATGGATGATGGGCATATTAAAGTATACAGGATACTGCCGCAACTTGAGAGATCCCTATTTATAGTAACTTAAAGAACAGGTCGATCACCTAATTACTGCACAACACACTCATTAATTAAAAAATCTACAAACCAAAAACGGACACAAATTTCATACAATTGAACACAGAGAAAACCTCTACATCTCAGAGCGACAATTCAATGTAACACAAACCAAAAACGACATGCAAATCAGCCAGCGGAAAAATGTGAGAGAAGGTCAGGGAAAAAACGGGAGGAGGAAACCGGTCATACCTGCTTGTGAAACATGGGAGAATCTTCGAGGTCGATAAAGGTTGTCATTGTTTCCTAGCAGAATTTGAGCTCCACCATAATATCAAATCGAACCACGATCTCTCTGTTTTCTTTTTGCCCACTCTCTGTTTTCTTTTTGTCCAAACCCGAAGAAGATTGCAGTTGGAGGGATTTGCAATTCGGATTGTTCTTGTGATTGATTTGCTGCCTGTCGGTACCTCCTATGTGACTTCCTTCTCCATCTATTCTTTCTATTTCCCAATAACCTCCTTCAGTTCACCCTTAATTTGCATTCTTCTCCGGATCACCCATCGGTACCAAACGAAAAATCAGTACTAACAATGAAAATTAGTAACACTTCCTCTTAAAAAAAATTGATTGAATAATTATTTAATCACGTACCTCGATTGACAGCAATAACCTCCTTGTTACTAAGCAACTCGAAGGTCGTTCTATCTATTGATCTTACGTCGCACCCGATCAACAATGGTGCCTATATGCATTGCACACAAAAGACAAATTTATTTTTATATTGACTCTAGCTTGCACGTTATTTTTAATTTAAATGTCAACAATGTATACAACTTCTGATAACTAAATTTACAGTGCAGTTTGAGAATAATAGCTACTTACTGCATCTTTACTCTTCTACTTCACGCCCAATTTTTAACCTCTTCAACTTTCCACAAACCTAGAACTTGCACTGTTCTAAGGAAACAAACTGTCACCTTTTCAATCCAGAACCATGTTTGCAGCTTTTTTGCATCCAAGACAGGAGGAACAATCACAGTTGTTTAGATGATCAAAGTACAATCAATGAAAAATATTAGCAATAAGAGCGCCAAACCAAACACCTAATCCACCATAACCGCACCACACCAAGATAGACAAAACTAACTATTATATTAAGCCCATTTAGGTATTCGTATCTCTCCCTAGGCTTTTAACCAAACCCGATTGCAATAGGGCAAAAATTCGATTAAATTAGATAGAAAAGTAACAATAGTCAATCAGACGAATACAACCCAAATTACATATCAATTCAACACCCAATTGAGGATCAGGTAAAGGGTAGTCACAAAAATACGGAAGTCGGACAGAAATTAGTCAGAAAAAAGCAGTTACCTGATAAAGAATGGTGTTTGGGAGTTGTAACGGTAGGAGAAGGAAGATCTCAGAATAGCCAATTAGTGAGGACGAAGATAAGTGGAGTTGGGCTGTAGGGATGAATTGTTATTCCTCACGAATCTTCCAGAAGAGACTCCGCATATTCGGGGTTGTAACGCCTATATACTCGCAGACAAAGATGATTGTTGTTTGCCACCGTGTTTTTATGGGGAGATGAAGAAAAGGGGCAAACCTAAAATTGATAGATCCCTAAAATCAACCACCCTAGTTCAAATTACATTTGTGACTATTGATTCTATGAAGATGACGACGAAGAAGTTCCCCTCCAAATATGTGGCACCCCACTGCCTACAGATGAGAACACGGGCCTCGGCATCAACACCGACGACGAATTGGGACACCACAACGAACTCTGGGACGACGGACGCAAAATCAATTTCCTCCGACCGTCAGTGATATGTACTCTGAGACGGCGACGCAGGGAGGAGGTGGTGATGGTGGTCGTGGAGAATCATGAGGGAAGAGGAGGAAGGAGAGAACAATCGTTGAAGATGATGTACACAAATATTTAGATGAAGATGATAAATTGAAAGAACTACGGATCAGAGTAATACATTATTTTTAGGGTTTGGTTTCGGCGACGATGATTGTTTAGATGAAGATGATGTACACAAATATTATAACTCATTGGCGGAGCAACACTTGATGGTCGGGCGGGCCTTCTCCAGGACGCGCTCGGTGTCGGACAGGATGCAGGCGGTGAGGCGCTTGTACAACTCCGAAGACGAACGAGCAGCTTGCCGGAGGAAGTCCGTCCGCTTAGAGTTGCGGGAGTTCTGGTCTGAGCACTCCTGTTTGAAAGACGAGGCTCCGTCGGCCGCTTTCATCACTTGGTCTGCAAGCTTGATGGACTTCACCAGAATCTGCTTTACTTTCTTAGCCATCGAACAAAATTTGTTGAAGATATTGATTTGAATTTGGATTTGTCAGAAGTTAGTGTGAGAGAAGTGAAGATTTGGGTTGGAGTTGTTGAAATGGCTCAGGAATATTTGACTGTGAACGAGAAACTGAATTTTGGGAAGAACCCTAATTCCCAAATCTTAAAGATGACTTGGTATTTTTGTAATTAGTTTAAAAATGAAAGGGTAAAATGGTAATTTTAATGTTTTGACGGAATAGGTAACAGAAGTTAGTCGGGGTGAGATTTTGTAAGAAAAAGTGAAATAATGGGTGGTTTTAAATCAATATCGATACAAGGGGTGATTCCACGCAAATGAGCCTAAATAAGAGGTGGTTCTATGCAAAAACCTCTATAATGTATATCAAAACACCTAATGCATGGCTTAGTGTATGTTTTATTTATGTATGGAGCTGTCAAGTGAGCTTTTTATTTGTGGTCATCGTTGTCAAGTGAACTTAAATTACGTGTAAAATCACGTAAATTGAGTTGAGTATTTTATAGTAGAGTGTATGACGATGCTAAAATATATGTATAGAGTGGTTAATGGCGATCAACCTAACTCTCCCACTCAAAGAACTACGGATCGGAGTAATACATTATTTTAGGTGTTATTTTTAGGGTTTGGTTTCGGCGACGATGATTGTTTAGATGAAGATGATGTACACAAATATTATAACTCACGGTCTCTGATTTATATTACCAAATACTACGTGCATGAGTTATAACGTGTGTGCATGAATTACAGCTTTATTGTGTATCATCATCGGTCCCCGTCTATCGATTCATGCTCACAAGAATATTTTACTAGACAGAGTAGTGTTTTTTATGTTCATGTAAAATAGATGACGTGAGGATTGAAGCTTAGATGGAGACTAGTACTATACACGTATACTTTACACACAAATATATATCAATACACATGATCAAAGAAAGGGAGTCGAGTTTGTATAGGAGAAAGTTTAGACGAGAATTAAATACGACACAATCATATATTGTGACTCGTGTATATAGATGTCGTAGATGATGCACAAGTGTGTACGTGTGTTACAATCGTCTAATGTATGTGTATGAGTTACAATGTTTGTAAAAGTGTCGTCGAATGAGAATCTATCTAATCCAATCTAATCTACTGTACAATTTGCGCTTTTTTACAAATGAATGCTTAACATTGAAATCCAAAGTGATTTGATTGGTTTCATAATAAATTTTACTTTCCTTTCATTTTAAGCAATTAAAGGCCGCATTAAATATTTTTGCATTCTTATTGGTTAATGACACTCCTCAATTTACTACTACTATAATATAAAAATCGTGGAGAGAGAAAATTAAAGACCAAACATTAAATTCTCCACATTTTGATTGGTTAATTAACACTTCTCAATTTAATGTTGCTATCTTATAAGGGAAAGTGTCCGGTGAGAATAACTTTTAAAATATGAACGTGAGAATGATGCACATTAGTTGTAAATTGGTGCACATTTAGTACTAATTTGGTGCACATTCGCTGACAAACTTAAAAACATCCAAAATTTGAAGAACATTCATTTTTAAAGAACATTTAAAAAATTAAAGAACATGTAGACAAAAATTGTATATGTGTATCACTTTTTTAAAAGATGTGCATCAAAAATTTTGATGCACATTTAAGTATATTTTGATGCACATTTAAGTATATTTTGGTGCACATTAGTCATTCTCACGTTCTCATTTTAAAAACTATTCTCACTGGAACCGCACCCATCTTATAATTGGTGGTTTTTATACATTATAGATAGACTAAATATGTGTTTCGCGCTCCGCGCGAGAAAATTGCAGATTTTCATCTTTAATTAATGTTGTTAAGTATTATTTTTTAATATATTTTTTATTGTTATCAAATTTGTTAATATTATAATTATAAGTATTTTATTAGCTTTTATGTATATAAGATGAGATGAGATTTTACTTAATCTCAAGACCTCTTGATTATTTTCATCAACAAAAGTGACCTAATAACATAAGTTGTTATTAAGAGAATATAATTTGTCACGAGAATATTTTAAAACAGATTTAAAAATGATGATGCTAATCGCACTCGTTTTTTTATTTAAAAAAAAGGTGAACTTACATGCAGTTTTCACAGCCTTATGAGAAAAAAAATCACGTTATTTACATCAAATTATGAGATCACCTATTTTTAATTGGATGTGGATTCTAAAATATGCTCCAACTTTACTCTGACAAAGAGCTACCGAGAAGAGCGATTTGTTAGAATTTAGAATTGAAATCAAAGCCCATTAATATGGCCCAAACGAAGACATAAACAAAGCTCATTAATAGATTTCTTTCATTATAAACCATTTATTGTTAGGAAGTGGGTCATATCAAGTACATTAATTATGCGTCAATCATTATTCGGTACCAATTTCATTCAATTCGGGCAATGGTCAACCATCTTTTATATAGATAAGATGGATCAAGATCCATAAAACTTCACTATATGAAGATTTTATTTAAAACTTACAATATGCAAGATAATTATTATCTTTTTCATAAAAATAAAGGAGAACTTTTAACCTAACCCATTCGAACTTCAGTTTAATTATATAAACGATGTTAAAATCATATAACTTCAACATTATATATATGTCGCTTTTCAAATAAGATGTAATTGTTTATAAATTAGACAATCAATTCTTTTGTAAATTCTACTAAGAAGAGTTAATCCAAAATCATAAATAGTTGAAAATATAAATAATGTAATATATAAACAAGATATTCATAGCTTCACACATTTGAAATAAATATTCACCTCTATTACCTATAAATGCAAAATTTAAAAAACAATTATACACTTTGATACATAGTCTTAATATTAGTTTTAAAAATAAAAAAGCATATCTTTTCTCGCACGTAGCAAAAATATTTCTACCTAAATAAAACAAAACGAAGCTAATGGAAACATGAATACACATCAAAAAAATAAGACCCGCGCAGAGCGCGAGAACCTTCTCGCTAGTAAACTTTAAAATGGTGAACATTTATTGAAAAACTGGAGAATATTAAAGCCAAAATCGTATACATGTGGATCAAAATTTTGATGAACATTTAAAAATATTTAAATAAACATTTATGTATATTTTGATGAACATCAAACATTTATACATTTTCATCATTAAAATTGCTTTCACTTGAATACTCAAATAAGTATCATGCTCATGAAATCAGAGCCTCGTTCGTAATATTTCGTAAGTAATTACATTATATGTAATAATATACGACCTTAAAAGTAATATGTTCGACCTTCTCTTAAGTTTTCCTCTACTCACGACTTTGACTCGTATTTCAACTTTCAAATCTTCTCTTAAAAAAATATACTCATATCTCATCCATTTGACTATTTGAAAACAAAACCTTAACACCAAAACCAACACAAACTGATTCAACTGGTAAAGACCATTAATCATCTCCTCCTTAGCCCAGTGGGGCGGGACTTGTCCTTCTATCGCATAGGTCTCGGATTCGAGTATTGATACCGTTTTTCTTGTGGGTGTTGGGATTATCCTGGTTGTAGGGATCCTTTTCTTTGGTTGTAAAAAAAATATAAAAAAATGATAAAGACCATTAAGATGTCAAACGTTGTTTGGTCTAAGGCCGTCGATTTGAACCCCGATGTTGTCCACTAGAGACTTACCCGATCGTTAACTTCAGGACATGTGAGAATAGTCGGTCCCGAATACCCATGTTAATAAAAAAAAAACTTTAACATGTTTTATTTTGATTTTGAGTAACAACTTAAAACACAACTTGTTTTAAGTTGATGTAAAAAAGAAATGTAACGGAAGGCAAGGAGGAAGGAGATGGACCCCACCAGCTCATTTCCCATTGACAGAAATCATCCATTAACCATTTTACCATTTAACGGAGCCGTAATAAGCCGTGACGGTGGTTTCCATTTTCAACAGAGCCTTTGTTTCGTCCCAAACGATCCTCCCTCTCCCTCTAACGTCCGTCTCTTCCCCGTCTCCTAACCCTAACGCCCATATCTCCATCCATCCATCCATGGCTTCTTGCGACGACGACTTCTCTCTCCTCAACGACGACGACGACCACCACCACAACCACCTCTCCACCTTCCCTCACCACACCTACCTCCAGAAATCCCCTCAGCCAGTCACATCAGCCAGATCCAGTCCCGATCCGACTCCATTTCCGAACGAGAAGCGGAAGGATCAGGACGAGTACAGCGATTCCAGCAGCTACAAGAAGTCGAAGCTGATCGTGTCCGGATCCGGAAGCGGCGCGGATTACAGGAAGGATAGGGAGGAGTGGAGCGATTCGGCGATCGAGTGCTTGCTGGAAGCTTATACGGAGAAGTATACGCAGCTGAATAGGGGGAATCTGAGGGGGAGAGATTGGGAGGAAGTGGCGGCGATTGTTAGTGAGAGGTGTGAGAATCAGACGAAGACGGTGGAGCAATGTAAGAATAAGGTGGATAATTTGAAGAAGAGGTATAAGTTGGAGAGGCATAGGATGAGTAGCGGAGGGATTTCGAGTAGTCATTGGCCGTGGTTTAAGAGGATGGAGAGTATTGTTGGGAATAATGTTGGGAAGGTGAGTTCTGAGGAGGATAAGCCGTTGGTGGTGGCTGGGAATGGAGGAAGACAGCAGAAAAGGTAGAGATGATATGCTTTCTTCGTTCTGAAACTGATTGTTTTTTTAGTATAATCAGAGAAAAATGTCTTGGCTTGATGTGATGCTAGTATTGGTTTTGATTATATGTCAAATCCATTAGTCCTTAGTTCAATACAGCTGTTTTGTCTGTTTGTAGTTTCCATTCATATGATATCTTCTCCTTGATCCTTTGTTCCATTGAATTTCTGAATTCTTCTGCTAAGGAATTACCTGATGCATATTTAAGGCAGTCACTTCTTCTGCATTGTATATCATGTCAAATCCATTAGTCCTTAGTTCAATACAGCTGTTTTGTCTGTTTGTAGCTTCAGTATTCATGTACGGAGTATCTGATGCAGTGCATGATTGTCTTGAATTTAGAGCATCTAGATGAGTTTTTTCGTACATTTTCTCCTTGATCCTTTGTGCCATTGAATTTTGAATTCTTTTACTAAGAAGATACGAGGTGAGCCTGTCAGTGCTTGCTTTAGTGATTGCTTTAGTATGCCAGTGCTTGCTTTAGTGGATCATGTCATTGGTCCATAATACACAGTTGTTTGTAATTTCGACATTCATATACGATATACCTGATGCAGTGCATGATTGTCTTGAAATTAAAGTATTTTGTGCCATTGTATTTCTGAATTCTTTTGCCGAGGAATTATGAGGTGAGAATGTCATTGTGACGTTGAACTGAAAGTTTTGAAATGCATTTGAGCAGATATATACCGACACCTGCTTCACTTGTTCAGATCAATAGCATGAAGCCCAGGTCCTTGGCTAATCCCAGGTGGCAGAGGGTTGTTTTTAAGATCAGTGGTGCTGCCTTAGCTTCAGCCAGTCCTGACAATATCGACCCAAAGGTTATTTTTCATCTTAGAACTCTTATTTTTCATTTTAGGACTCTTAGAGTTGTGTCTTGAGCTTTGTCGGTCCACATCCTCCCGACGAGTTGTCACGGAATGGATTGTCCACATCTCGCCCTAGACCCTGCTTCGGTGGGAACAAACTGGGTCGATTGTTGTTGTTGTTGTTGTAATTCTTGTTTGTGTGTTTTGGGATTAATTAAGTATAATGTATTGTTGGTGATTCTTGTAGCCGTGGTAATTGTTCGTTTCTCCAGGGCTACCTACTTAATTTGTCCTCCCCTTGGTGATTTTGGATTTCACAAACTGATTATCAGTACGTCAGAGTACCGAAACACCAAGGCGTGCAACTTAAAATGCCTAATGTAGCTAACAATTACCAACTACAAGAAGCGCATTGTACCGGCGTCTCTATTTTCTCATTCCCGTCTTTTACTTTATTTTGATCGTAGTCTTTAGTCTTTACATGGAAACACAAAATGACTTGAATGTTCTACATCTTGGACCTTTTTGGATACTTGTAATTTATTTGGAGAGAATTGGAGAGACAAGTAGATGAGGGAGGATTGGAGGAACAAGAAGTTGAAAGTTCATTTTTTAGCTCTTTTGGTTCAGAAACAGACAGCTATGGATTTTTTATTAGTTTAAACGGGTTCTGATTTTCTAAATGTCTGGTTCAGTTTGAATATATATTTCTACATAGTACATTCTATAAATAATTAAGATTATTGTCGGTGGTTCAATTTCTTCTTTCATAACTCACATACTAGTCATTGCTGCTGTTCTCTTTGGCATATTATTAAATTCTCTCTTTGTTACTGTTGTCAGATGGCTATGCTTATTGCTAGAGAGGTTTCTGTGGCTTCCCGCCTTGGGGTACAGGTATTCATTTTACAGTGATACTATTTTATTTGCTTGTATTTGTTTGACACAGTCATAAGGACCTGTTAAGGAAATTTACAGCACAAATAATTATTATTTATTTTGTGTTGAAAAAGTACTTTTGAAGTCCTTTTTTCTTTAAAAAACGGATTTTAATTTATCAGCATGTCCTTTACCCCTTAAGGTGGCAATTGTCGTTGGTGGTCGAAACTTTTTCTGTGGGAACACATGGGTCAATGCAACTGGGGCGGACAGAGCCACAACATACCAAATTGGGTAATGGAGCAGCTGACTAAATACTCTGATATTGTCTTTCCTTCCTCCTGTAATGTTTTGTGATATGTGGTCATAAATTATTAAGTATGTTTTATAATGATACAGATAGCAAATAAAACAGGACCTTAGTTTGAATGATGTGTATTTCGATCATACTTCTCATATAGTGATCACCACATTGATTCTTCATACAGTACTTTAAGGTAGACGGAGTTTTAATGATACAGAGAGCAAATAAAACAGGACCATATCAATTATGATTCTCTCTGTGTATCCATGAGTGGATGGATGGATACCCTTTTCAGAAACTATTAGTTTGTTCGATTTGAAAGTTAGAATGACTGTTGTTATTGGCAATGTATGTTTTCTTAAGACCTTGTACTTATCCATGTCTTAATTTGTTTTCTTTGACCAAATTTACCAGCATGATGGCAACCTTGATGAATTCCATACTCATCCAGTCAGCACTGGAGAAGATGAGTGTTCAAACACGCATCCAAACTGCATTTGCTCTCCCTGAAATTGGCGAAGTGTACAATCGTCAACGAGCCATCCGTCATCTTGAAAAGGGAAGAGTTGTTATATTTGGTGGAGTTGGTGCTGGTGCAGGCAATCCTCTGTTTTCTACCGACACTGCAGCAGCTCTTAGAGCTACTGAAAGTATGATTCTACAAAACTCAATTGCAGATTGGATGGTATTTCTGTGGTTTTCAATTGCAGATTTTTGAGTAGTTCTGAATTTCCTATAATCTGTAAGATTTTGCCTTCGGTTTAATTAGGTTTCTTGTTTTGATTCTAACACGAGTATTACATGTCTTCCAGTTCATGCCAATGCAGTTCTCAAAGGAACGAATGTTGATGGTGTATATGACTGTAACTCAAGTGATGGTAACATCACATTTGAACACATCTCCTTCAGAGACTTGGGTTCGAGAGGTGCAACCTCCATGGACATGATGGCATTAACATTCTGTGAAGAAAACAACATTCCTGGTTAGCTCTCTTGACTATTACTATAACAGTTTGTCTATCTTATGCCCTTAGAACCCGAATATGGAAACTAAACCCTACTTTGGAATCATAAACACATGACAAACCCTAACGGTAGACGTCAACACATGTGCAGTTGTGGTTTTCAATCTCCTTGAGCCGGGAAACATATCACGGGCTTTATGTGGAGAGCAAGTGGGCACATTGATTGATCAAACTGGGATGGTAAATTGACATTGTCATTCTCATTGTCATTTATTTACACTGAACATAGCTACTACTGGTGCTGCATCGGTCAAATTAAGCCCGGGTGTCTCGTCAGCAGAAGCATAGTATGATCACTCTGCCTTTTTCTAATTTAACAGTGTAACGCGGTCTCGTATCATGCCTTAAAAGCCAGTAACTTATATACAAAAGAACAGCTGATAGTTCAGGAAGCAAGATCTGCTTGCTAACCCTTTTACTGTAAATTCATGTTTGTATTCGTATATTTATAGTTAGTTACTGGAGCCAGATTGTAATGATCATATACCATTAACTTCTCCTTCGGCTCTGTATAACTTAGTAATGTATAACAGAGAGGCAGCTTAATGCCATATTAGTTTTCATATCAGTTATTTTTCCTGATCTGATTGGCTTCAATGGTGGTAATTGTACTCATGTACATGCTCTCTATGTTGTTGGATACCCTATATGCTTCTGGGTTCGTATGGATATTATAACAATAATCCCAGCCGTCAAGTCAGGTATGTGTACTCATCCATATTTATGTTTGGTATTAACATATGAGTTATAAAATTTAGATTCATATTATCAAATGACGTTCCCTTAAAGTGATGTATCAATGCATGAATGTGATTATTTTAGTCAAATATTGATTCTTGTAAAGATCAGTTGTCCCTTCAAATTTCAGGTATGCTTAATGACAAATCAATGCACTATGGAATCACAGACAAAGTAGCTTCTGGCTTGTTATGGTATAGCCATATAGGTCTGAGTAGAGGTTGAAATTGTGTGTTTTTGCTCAAGACTAGCAAGTTTTAAATAGGCTGATCCTTCATGTCATGTTAGGTCAAATCAGTTAAATTGGGTTCATGTTTCTTTCTGGACATATCAGGGTTCTTCATTACACTTTTGCATGTGAAGTCCATAAATTTGAGTATTTTGTTGGTTCAGTAGATTATCAAATGGGTAAGTTTTGTCACTCAAAACTGTATGAACATTTTTAGGTTTTGTCATTCAAACGATATAAAATTTAAACTTCATGTTCCTTAAGCATCATACTTGATACATGGAGTGTTTTAAAACACGGTATGTACATCCGTCCAGACGTTGAACACCACCTAACCGTCTGAACGACGATGAACCTCAATTGTATGGATATAAAATTTGAACTTCATGTTGCTTAAACATCATACTTGTATCAAGCAGTGTTTTAAAAAACGGTATGTGCGTTTGTCTAGACGTTGACCGCCACAACTGTCTGAACAAAGATTAATCCGTCCGTCTAGACATTGAACGCCACCAAAACGTCTCAGCGACGATGTCTAGACGTTGAGCGCCACCAAAACCGTCTGAACGACGATTAATCGAACTGTACGGCGATTAATCGAACTGTACGGCGATTAATCGGGTGGACTGATGTTCAATTATACTACTGATAACAGGCAAGAAATCTTGAACCATAGAAAGTTCTACTACCTCCATCCCCTATTGATCTCCCCATTTCAAATGGGCACATTTGCCGATGCACGTTTTGTTTCGCTAATATCTCTAAATATACGATGATAAAAAATATAATTTTTTTATATTGTCAAAGTACTCATTGAGGCGAATCAAATGAGATCTCGCATGCCTATATTTATTTCTATATGTTGGAAGAAAACGAGAAGATTCTCTCGGTTTGTGAATAATGTCGAAAAAGTAAATGGGCCTTATCGGAGGGAGTAGTCCGTATATATTATTGGACCAAATCACTACGTAAACAGAGAATCTAGCAGTATGTTTCATTTCTTCTACATTTGTCCTTGTGTACTACAATCTCACCATAGAGGCAGAACTTTTTTGTATTCTTTTTAGATCAAGTGTCAGTGTAGTGCCACTGCAAACAAACAGCATGCAACAAAACCACAGTTCACAAATATTTGTAGGCCTGAGCCTCAACTGATCAAATAAAGAAAATTTCTTTAGCAACATGGCAAGCAAAAACATAGATAATCACATATTAACCTCTTTTGCAGTGAGCTAAATGCAAACTAAGGCCAAGAAACAAACCAAACACAACAACAAACACATCAATAAACGCCAACAACGGCGTCTTCGGTGGTAGCAAGCGAAGGTGAAAGAGAATTCCTCGACTCGTCGTAATCCTCACCCAACGGAGACTGCTCGACACGAATCTCCTCGATCATTTTCGTCACCTCCACCATACTCGGTCTCTTCTCAGGCTGCGCCACAACACAAGCCATACCAACATGAAGCATAGCAACCAACTCCTCCTCAATATTCTTATACCTCAACAACTCCTGATCGAAAACCTCAGCCGTCCACTCGTCTCGGACCACAGACCGGACCCACTTCGGTAGATCAGAGGACTGCTCCTCCTCCTCCTCCACGATACGAGGGTAAGGTGGAGGAGACGGGAACTGAGACGGGCATTTTCCCGTGAGTATTTCAAGCAAGAGGACTCCGAAGCTGAAGACGTCGGATTCTTGGGAGAGACGCTTGGTTTCGGATTGCTCGGGGGACTTGTAGCCGCCTAAACGAGTGATGGCGTGGACGGGGTTTAGGAGGAGAGCTAGGCCGAAATCGGAGATGCAAGCGACGCCGTTTTTGTCGAGGAGGATGTTGGAGGATTTGACATTGCCGTGTGGGATTTTGGAGGAGTTGTATTCTGTGTGGATTCGAGCTAGTCCTCGGGCGGCGCCTAACACTAGGCTGATTCGGGTTGTCCAGTCTAGTGGGATTCTTCCTGGTCCTCTGTTTCCTGTAGAAGATCGAAGGAGGTTGAATTAGTGTTCTAAAAGACGTTAGATGGGAGACACGAGATGAAGGAATGTCGTAATCTCTTATATTTCAAACATATGTGATTTAGTAAGTATAATCTACAAAATTATAGTCTACAACATCAACTTAATTCGAAGTTTATGTCACAATAATTATCAAATAAAATAAAAACTTCAATTAGTCTTCATCTATTGTCTTGACAACTAAGAGGTCATCTATTGTCTTGACAACTAAGAGGTCATCTATTTTCTAGACAACTAAGCTAAGCAACCGTTTAGACGGTGGAAGACGACTCATTGAAGTTTAACTTTTCACTAGAATTATCCGATTAGTCGGCCTCTAGTGTCTAGACAGTTAGATGGTCGTCTAGACGATTAGAAACGACTATAAGTTTAACTTTCAAGTTAAATTATATGAATAATCATCTTCTAGCGTCTAGACGAGTGCGTCTAGACACGGTGAAAATTGACTAACTGGAGTTTAACTTTCGAGTAAAATTATTCGATTAGTCCGCTTCTAACTTCTAGATGGTAAGGCGGTCGTCTAGACGGCAGAAGACGACTAATTGAATTTAACTTTCCAGTTAAATCGGCCTCTAGACGGCGAAGGACAACTAATAAGAGTTAAATTTTCCAATTAAATCATCCAATTAGTAGACTTCTAGCGTCTAGACGACCGTCCACGAATCTCCCTATAGCTTCTGGAAATCCTAATGCCTAAAAAAACGGGACGGTGGTGCATAGTTTTAAACACTGGTTTTAATGCGATTTCGTGTAATTAACAAGAATTAGAGTGAGAAGCACTAACCATGGAGGAGAGCATACAAGCTGCCATTAGGAAGATAATCATAAACCAGAAGCTTCTCCTCTCTGGCATAATAGTAAGCTCTAAGCCTGACAATATTCGGATGCTTCAGCCTCCCAATCACATCCATATACTGCTCAAACTCCTTCCTCCCACACGGATTCGCATCCTTCAACCTCTTCACAGCCACAGTAGCTCCATCATCAAGCACCGCTCTGTAAACCGTCCCTAAACTCCCCTTTCCAAGCATCTCCGCCGAAGCTTTCAGCAGATCTTCGAGCTCAAACTGCTTCTTCCTGTCGAAGAACACGAGCTTGCTCTTATCCGTTGCGTTTGTGCTGTCGCTCTCGCCTCCTGTTGTTGCGAACACCTTGTTTTTCTCGCTGTTGTAGCTGCTTCCGCTTCGCCTCTTCTCGCTTCCTTCGACATAGCTTCCGTGGCCGTTTTCGCCTGCGCACCTCTTACAGCAGCAAACAGCGACGAAAATCAGAACAATCGCGGCCAGGACGGAATTCGTGACAATCAGCGCAGCGAGAATTCCATGTCCGCCTCGTCTCGGATTAATCTGCGCTGCGGAAGAGGAATTTCCAGGGAGCAAGCTAGGGTTTGAGGAAACCGTCTCAGCAGCAGCGGAAGGGGGAAATCCAGTACTCGAACATTCCTTCAAAGGCGAATCACCGCATAGACCTTCGTTTCCATCAAAACTCCCAGATCCGAACCGATTGATGAGCGATTTCGGCACCGGACCGTACAATTCGTTGTTGGAGAGGTCAAACTCGGCCAAACTCTCCGGAAGCGAGGAGGATAAGGAATCCGAGATCTGACCTGAGAAAGCATTGTTGTTGAGCCTTAAAGTGAGCAGCCGCGGCAGATTCGACAGATTCGAAGGCAACGGACCGTCGAAGTTGTTATCCGCCAAATCAAGCCTCAGAAGCCGATGCGAGATGACTTTAGCTAGGTCACCTGAGAAGTCATTGTGCGAAAGGTACACAAGCTTGAGATTAGGGATTACCGATAAAACCTTCGAAACGGTGCCGTTTAGGCGATTTGAGGACAAATCGAGAAACCGAAGCTGGTCGAGGGAGGAGAGTGAATCGATAGGGCCACGGAGCGAGAGTGAAGGGAGAGATAAGGAGGAGACGCGGTTGTTGAGGCAAGTGATTCCGAGCCAGGAGGCGGAGCAGGCGGAGGAGGAGGGGGAAGGGAGAGTCCAGTTGGAGAGGAGGCGGCCATGGAGGTCGGTTTGGGAGCGGAAGAGGAGGAGTGAAGCGGTGTCGTTTTGGGAGGAGAGGGAGATTGAGAGGAAGAGGAGGAGGAAGAAGAGAGACGCCATTGATGAGGGAGTGGAAGTTGGGAGAAAAGCAGGCGGGAAGGAGATGGTTTAAAGGAGGGAGATGATCATCATTGCACGCCGTTGCTGAGTAACTGCTGCTTTTTTTATTCTTTTTTCTTTTTTAATGAGGACAGTGAAATTGTGAAATTATTGGGGTTTTTTACTTTTTACCCCCATAAAAATACGTGGAAAGAGAAAAGGTTACAATTTTAAAAAAAGGTTACAGTACAAAATATATCTTATATATTAAAACAAGGGATTCTATGTTAGGTTGTTAAGCTATTTTTTATTTTTTATTTTAATTAAAAATATATTAAATAATTAATTCAACAAATAAATCTTATAAAACAATCACTTCATTTAACATAAAAACAATACAACTTATCCTATTACGAATAAATTTTAAATTTAATTATGATATATATATAATGAGATATTTATATACTCCGTATGTAATGAAATATTTATATATATATAATTAAATTATATATCATTCATGAATGAATATGTATTAATTAATATTCACAAACAAAAAGTTAAATTTATTTCGATTATTTTGTGAGAGTTAAATTTATTTTTTAGACAAAGTTCGCTTAAATCGTATAAACTTTTACGACGAATAATCTGGAATACACGTGCATGGCACGGGTCACTACATTAGTAACACATTAATGTTCACGATCTGAACGGTAATTTGTTAGGTCGACGATCATGTGTCTAGGCTAGAAAAGAGTACATAAATTATCGCAATCGCGTAAAATTACTTAAATTTTCAACTATTCACCGTCCTTTATTTCGAATCCAATGGTTATGATTTAATTTCTTTTCTACCCCTAAGAGTTGTTCATGAGAACATAAACTAAACTTCGATGATGTAACTTCACAATTTACACTTTTATATACGACAATACGGTTAAGATAGGTTCATCCAATTTTCACGCTTAGGCGGTGGCTGGATGGTTAAGATGGGCCTATTCAGTTTTCGAAGAAGTCGACCGGACCTATCACGACACGACTCAAGTTAAGAGGAATATCAAGAAAGAAATGCAAAAAAAAGTCAACAAGAAGTACAGTGAACACACATGAAGCAGCGAGAGGAGAGAGCAATCAAAAGGAACAAAAATTGAGACTATATTGTAGATGCGCTGAACTTTTCCCTCCACAAAGTTTGATTATGAGTCATAAATAAGGCAGTCATTTCTGATGACATCTCTCCAACTCTTCTTATGACGTTTCCTGCCACGATAGAAGAAGATAACTTCTCACACCAACATGCTAGGAGGCATCATTTGCAATATCAGAATCATTGGAGTATCGATTCCCGCAATTTATCCGGATATTAGCCACCCGACTTAAATAAGTAGAGTTTGAAAATAAATTTTCTTTAAGTGCTTTTATGAATTATGGTATACATGCATGTTGATAAAGTGAGGTTTTCAATTTGAGGAGAATCTTGTTTAGATGAAAACCTGAGGGGGTTTACAAAATATTAGTAATTCATTTATACAAATATTTTGATTCATGCACAAAATATTTACATATATCACACAATCTATACATGAGATAATTTCTTTTAATTTTAATAAAGTGATGAGTTAATTTTGACATAGTGACAATCAAGGAGTACTTATTTGAATGCAGATGATTGTTTAACTTAATCCATGTACATTTATGCCTGCAAATTTCAAAAGACATGAATGTAGATAAGTGTACGTTTGAAAATGTAAGCCAAGTTTCTCATGTTCTATTTTATGTAAGGCAACATTATCAATACTTTACTTTTGCAAAGATACAAATTCAAATGGAAAAGAGAAAGAAGGATGGCGACCTATGATCTCATTCCAATTAACTTGTCTCTTTAGTTTGAATGTGCATTTAAAAACAAAAGTTGAGAGTTTTAAGCCCTAACATAAGTACAAAAGCGTATTAAAATCCTAGATACTAAACAGTTTTATGTAACTCCTTGGATTCTATTCAATTGTAATGGACCACCTTAATAATTTGAAGACTAGAATCATAGCTTTTGAACTTTGTTTACTACTCACTCCGTCCCATAATATTCTTTCCATTTTTTCATGACACATTTGCCGATGTACGTTTTGTATCCTTAATATCTCTAATTTTATGTTAATACAAATAATTAAAATTTGATATTATTAAAGTACGCATTAATACGAATCAAACAAGACCCCACATGACTATATATTTTCTTATATATCAAGGCAAAACGAGAAGATTCTCTTCAACCGTGAATATTGTTCACTATTTAAAACGAGAAGAACAATATGGAACGGAGGGAGTAATACTATATGAAATCCTTCGTGATCATTAGCATTGTGATCATAGAAATTATTGTTGGTTGGAGACTTTAATTTTGAGTACAAAGAGAATCAAGAATCAATTACGATCTTAAATAAAGTGCTATTTTGTCTATATCTAGGACTAGTTTGTAGTTCATCTCTGACACATGCATACCACAAGTTAATACTCGTCCGTCCTAAATGTTCTTTCCATTGTTATTTTTTATACTATTTACTTTACAAGAGAATCTTCGATATATCGTCTAATATATAAAAAAAAATATAGTAATATGAGTTCTTGTTTGATTCGTCTCATCGAGAACTTTAACAATATCAAAATTTTATAATTTTTATTAACGTATATTTGGAGATATTAACGTTACAAAACGTGTCTCGACAAATGTGTCAAAAGTAAATGAGAATAACATTAAGGGACGGAGGGAGTAGTAAAACTAAGTACTCCCTCCGTCCCATAATATAATTTCTCTTTCACTTTTCACATTTGACGAGACACGTTTTGTATCGTTAATATCTCTAACTGTATGTTAATAAAAAATTCTAAAATTTTGATATGTTAAAGTACTCATCAAGACGAATCAAACAAGACCCCATATAACTATGTTTGTTCTTACATATTAAAAGTTATACGACAAAATGTATTAAAAGGTGAATAGTGTCAAAAATGAAACATGAATTATATACCGGGACGGAGGGAGTAATTCTCAAAAGAAAATTAATAATAATTCTAAATATGAATGACGAGCATAAGAATGTTTTAAGCGTAAAATAAAACGATACATACACTCTAATCTTCTCTATCAGAATCATCTAAACAAATTTCTCCCAATCAATTACGAAAGCGTGAACAACAAATACCATGTCAATCTTCTCAGCTCCCACACAATTCTTAATAACATTTAAGCTGGTTGATCTCCTCCCACCTAAAAAGAAACTATCACCAAACTTTATTTCAACATACTCAGAAAGAGAAAGGAGAAACCATAACCCTAATAGAAACGAAAACCAAATTCCATTTATTAACCAATTACCCGCTCGAACCCATGCTTCTGTCGACGGCACTTGTCTTGGCAGTGGCGGATCTCGGTGCGAGGATCTTTAGGGTTGATGAGCCGTATAAAAGTTAGTTGTTAAACTAAAAAGTATAACAAGCATAAGAATGTTTACGTGTAAAGAGCCGTATTTTACCTGAGACGCTAAATCTATTTAATTTTTAGACTATTTTCACTCGGGTATCTCACAGGCGTTTTGTGAGACCCCCTGGGAGGTATTTCAATTTCGACCTCGGGACCTAAGTTCGCCAATGACCTTAGCTGATCAACGCTACGAGCTTCTGAAGATCGGCGATCCAGATCCGTAAAATAGTCTTGTACACGCATTGCGAGACCGTGAAATAATAAACTGACATTCAAAACGAAAAACGAACTTTTGTCCCCGATGCGCGACAAGCTTTTGTCCCAGATGCGCCAATGACCTCAAGCCATTCTTCATGGTCTTACTCTTGCAAAATCTCTGCACATCCCGCATTTGGAAGTCGAGTCTGACTCGCTGATCGCCTGCACTCTCATTCTGGGTGAATGCTCTGCCTCCCATCCCAACATTTTCCAGATTGAAGGCTGCAGGAAGTTGGTCCGTGATCATGGTTGGATTTGTCACCTCTGTTGAGAATAGTATCTCACATCGAAAGTTGGGAGTAAAGAAGCCAAGTATATAAGCCTATGAATTACTCCCCCTATTGCCAATTGGTTTTAGGGTGGAACCCCATTGGGCTTATCTATTGGGCCTAATGCGCATATGCGCTCGTGTGTGCACGCCCCCCAGTCTATCTAACCGGTCCACGTTGCTCTCTAGCCCGTGGACCCTCAGATTGTCACATGGTATCAGAGTCAGGTTCTGTGCTGGACCCTTAGTTGGGAGTAAAGAAGCCTAATATATAAGCCTATGGATTACTCCCCTTATTGCCAATTGGTTTTAGGGTGGAACCCCATTGGGCTTATCTATTGGGCCTAATGCGCATATGCGCTCGTGTGTGCACGCCCCCAGTCTATCTAACCGGTCCACGTTGCTCTCTAGCCCGTGGACCCCCAGATTGTCACATGGTATCAGAGTCAGGTTCTGTCCTGGACCCTTGGGTTGTGGGGTTTGACTATAAAAAGACTGAGAAGGCCCACCCACAATCGTGTGTTCAAGTGTCAACTGGGCTTCCGCCCGTTGCACTTGCGGGGGTGTGTTGAGAATAGTATCCCACATCGAAAGTTGGGAGTAAAGAAGCCTAGTATATAAGCCTATGGATTACTCCCCTTATTGCCAATTGGTTTTAGGGTGGAACCCCATTGGGCTTATCTATTGGGCCTAATGCGCATATGCGCTCGTGTGTGCACGCCCCCCAGTCTATCTAACCGGTCCACGTTGCTCTCTAGCCCGTGGACCCTCAGATTGTCACATGGTATCAGAGTCAGGTTCTGTGCTGGACCCTTAGTTGGGAGTAAAGAAGCCTAATATATAAGCCTATGGATTACTCCCCTTATTGCCAATTGGTTTTAGGGTGGAACCCCATTGGGCTTATCTATTGGGCCTAATGCGCATATGCGCTCGTGTGTGCACGCCCCCAGTCTATCTAACTGGTCCACGTTGCTCTCTAGCCCGTGGACCCCCAGATTGTCACATGGTATCAGAGTCAGGTTCTGTCCTGGACCCTTGGGTTGTGGGGTTTGACTATAAAAAGACTGAGAAGGCCCACCCACAACCGTGTGTTCAAGTGTCAACTGGGCTTCCGCCCGTTGCACTTGCGGGGGTGTGTTGAGAATAGTATCCCACATCGAAAGTTGGGAGTAAAGAAGCCTAGTATATAAGCCTATGGATTACTCCCCTTATTGCCAATTGGTTTTAGGGTGGAACCCCATTGGGCTTATCTATTGGGCCTAATGCGCATATGCGCTCGTGTGTGCACGCCCCCCAGTCTATCTAACCGGTCCACGTTGCTCTCTAGCCCGTGGACCCCCAGATTGTCACACCTTCGCCATGTCAGGCGTGCTGCTAATATGGTGGTTGATGCTATAGCCAATCATTCCCTTATTCTTTATGATATTCCCGAGTGTATTGTTATCACTCTCGCAAATGACTCTGTTATTTTTAACTCTGCTTAATAATATGCCCGTAAGGGCCTAGCCCTCTTTCATGACAAAAAAGAATCACACTTAATTCTGATTGTAATTTAATACTCCGTAAATTGATCTTTAATTTGGAGGGAATAGACTCTGATCTCAAAATTCATCGCTCATTTGTGATACGATTGATCTCGAATCTCAGTAATTTCTCCGATCTCGAGTCGAATCTGATAGAAATTCCGCGTCTGCTGTCAAGTACGTTTTGATCAATTTCTCAGGATTTTTGTTTTTCGTCTTGTTCAATTGATTATTCTGTCTTCCGGATGCTGATTGAGTTGCTCAAATAGTTCGACCTAGGTCTAGATTCAAAATCAGAAATTCAGATAAATGGAAACCAACAAGAACAGAGTTCGAAGATTGGAGATAACTGACAAAAACAAAGGCTTCATTAATCTTCTCCAGCAGCTAACAACTTGCGATTCGATCTCCGATAAAGATTTCGATGTCCGTTTTCAAGAACTTTCCTCCTACGGAGATGATCATATAATCTGTGTGATTGAAGACGAAGAATCCTCCGAGATCATAGCAACTGGCTGCTTGTTCATCGAGAGGAAGTTCATCAGAAATTGCGGAAAAGTAGGGCATATTGAAGATGTTGTTGTTGATCGAAACTCAAGAGGGTTGGATTTGGGGAAGAAGGTAATTGAATTCTTGATTGAACATGCTGAGTTTAAGGGATGCTATAAGGTGATTCTTGATTGTAGTGTTGAGAATAAAGGGTTTTATGAGAAGTTTGGGTTTAGGCAAAAGGAAGTTCAAATGGTTAGGTACTTTGTTTGATCAATTCTGTTTCAAGAACTTGTTTTGTCTTAATGATTGGAACTTCTGATTATCGATCTCGACCTCGATTGAAATATCGTGTTGTCTTCTACAAGAAGTCCCAAACGCGCAAGTTTGCGCGTTGTTAGAACGGATGTAGGAAAAGACAAACAGAAGACGTAAAATACAGAGAAAGAACGCAAATTTAACGTGGCTAGCTACACCCATGTACACAAGAAGTCTCAAGCGCTTGCGCGTTGTTAGAACATATGTAGGGAAATGCAAACAGAGGACGTAAAATACAGAGAAAGAACACACACTTAACATGGCTAGCTACACTCATGTGTACAAGTATATGATATTGGAACTTTTGATTGTCGATCTCTACCTCGATTGAAATATCGTGTTCTCTTCCACCAGAAGATCCAAACTCTTGCAATCTCTTAGAACGGACGTAAGAATAGATAAACGACATAGGGTTGGAAATACACAGAAAGAACACAGATTTAACGTAGTTATCTATATAAACGTACATATCTATGAGCATACATAGACTAGATGTGTTGATTTCTTATGCATTCCCATAAAATGGACACTACAAAAGCATGGCAATCTGTCAAATGACAATCTCTGTTACAAAAAGGATCATTTTTGTTATGTAAAAGGATCATTTTTGCTTGGTGTTTATAATATATAGTTTGGTGACCATATGAAGATATATAGTCTATATCTCATTCTTCGCGTGTGCTCAACAACATTATTATATTCCTCGGTGTATTGCATTTGCTTGCCATCATCATTCACCTCAAAAGCTTTATTTCCTTTTCACCTCTACCATCATGTGAAGGTCAGAAAAAAGAAGGAACTAGTGCTTGATCGATAATCATGATTGTAAGGCTAACGGATTGTAACTAGGAAGAAGGTCAGAAAAAAGAAGGAACTAGTTTAGGGTTTCTAATAGTAAGCATGATTGTAACTTTGACTATTTTGCTTCATATATACTCCTATATAAGAATGAAGTTGTTATATCTAGTGCATGCACACAAATTTAAACTTGTTATCGATTTTATATAACCGTTAGCCTTATTGTTTCCTTGCAGTAATTTGTGCATCATTCGCAATATTTGTATGCATGTTTCAGTATGTATAATGCGTGAAAAGTTCGGTGAAAACAAAACTTAACGTAGGAAAGTCTTCTGTGTTCACAGATAACAAGTTAATGTTCATAATATGGGCGGTAAAATTTTCCGAGGTCATTTTGGAAAAAAATAAAATAAAATTCGTATTCATTAGAAGTATGTCACCGCGTTCCTCACTGAAAACGTTAAAAAAAAATCCATGGTCCAGATTACGAACATTACTATTCAGAATGTGAACATTGATGTGTAATCTGTGAACGCAGACTCTTCATTTCTTACTTTAAGACTTGTCTGCACCAGAACTTTTCCTCTATAATGCATACATATAAACATTTAAACTTGTCGTGTACATAAAATGCATTATAACAGATCGAAAAAAGCCAAAATACACTAGAAAGTTTTAGCAAATGTCTTCTAAGTAGGTCCTAATTATAAGGGTGGTATGGTAGGTTATCTTCCATATTTATCGTTGAATTTCGACATATAGGACATGCTCTTATTGGTAGGGCCCCGAGTGTTAATTTGAACCGTACGTCTAACAATTTTAATATTTTGTGAAGAGTTACTTTGAAAAATCTAATTAAAGTGGAGGATAAAATAGAATAACCTAACGTAGTAAAAATAAATAGTTTACGTTCACATATAACACGTCAATGTTTATATTTTGGATGGTAATGTTTATAATTTGGGCCATTAATTTTTTGAACGTTTTCAACTGCGAACTTCCCCCCCTCAAAATGACCTCAAAGAAATTCATCACACAAATTATGAACATTACTTTCAAAATTATGAACTTTAGTTTGTTATTTGTGAATGCGAAAAAATTCGTTTTTCCTACGTTTACTCTTGTTCTCAAGGCATTTCCAATAGCTTGCTATAAATGGAGATAGCAAATTTATAGCAAAAATCAAATATCAATAGTAAGCTAAAATAGACAATAGTAAGAATATTCTTGTAGAGATGCTTTGAATTGCCAAATCAATTGCTAAATTTAGCAATCAAAATAGAAATCCTTATAGCAAAATTGATGACGTGTCAAAAGAGTATTGAATTTTTATTTTAACAAATAAATTGATATAGTGAAATTATGCTAGGAATTGAAATAGCAAAATTTTAACATTTGTTATTGGGGTTGTTTGACTTGAAAAAAATTACAATTGCTAAAAGGTATAATTTTCATTTGTTATAATTCTAAATGATATGTCAATTTTAGCTATTCATTAGAGGTGCACTCACCCAACTTTTCCCGGTAATTTCTTGTTAAATAGATTATTCTCGTTTCGTGTAAGTATATCCAATTTATTGACACGACCACCTAATTTTCTGCACTTGTTATTGCATATTCATTCATTTATCATTCAAAAGCATGTTAAAATTCACACAAATTCACAGCACAACCGATCAATTATGTAGCCTATTTTCTTTATTTTTTCAAATTTATTGGAGACTGCTGTAAAGATAAAATGGACAAGAATGAAAAAAGTGATAAGAAGAATGGTGGGGCAAAAAAGAAAATACAGTCACCTATATAACTTTACTTTTATCCTGCCCCATCTTTCATTTTCTTTTTAATTATTTTGTTGTTTATTTTGTTTTTATAAACTTTGGAGAAAAGTTCGAGCGAGAATAAAACTTAACATAGAAAAAAAATAAAGTTTTTCGCGTTTACATAGAACGAGCTAATGTTTATAATTTGAGCGGTAATGTTCATAAGCAGAGATGAAAAATTTTGAAGTCATTTTGAGAGAAAAATTAAAGTTTACAGTAATTACAAGTATGTTCATAAGTAGAGCGATGAATTTTTTTGAGGTCATTTTGAGGGGGGGAAAAATTATCACAGTAATTACAAGTATGTCACCGCTTCCCTCACTGAAAACGTTCACAAAATTTAATGGCCTAGATTATAAACATTACTATCTAGAATATGAACATTGAAGTATAATTTGTGAACATGAATTATTCATTTTTCCTAGTTGTTCGCACCGAAAATTTCCAGAAAACATAATATGTGAAAATGAGTGTTTAAGTACGAATCTGTTATCTGTGATTACGAAGATAAAAACAAACATGTATCTTATGCATTTTCAATATATATGTTAACAAGATGTAAGTTTTGGGATAAATATGTTCATGATGAGTGTCACTAAAGTATTTGTACATGCACCTATGAAAAAGTTTCGGTGATTACAAGACTTAACGTAGGAAAAACGAAGTTTTTTTGCGTGAACAGATAACAAGTTAATTAATGTTCATAACTTGAGCGGTAATGTCCATAATCTGAGCGATAAAATTTTTTGAGAAAAAAACAAACAAACAAAGTTCACAAGTATGTCATCGCGTCTCTCACTAAAAACGTTCAAAAAAAATTATGGCCTAAATTATGAACATTATCATTCAGAACATAACATTGACGTGCAATCTCTGAACGTGATCCGTCCCTTTTTCCTAAGTTAACGATTATTTATACCGAAACTTTCATTTGCATCCTATTACTAAAGTCATGCATGCACGTACAAAACTTGTGACATCTAACATATTCATACGTTTTACCTAAGCACTTATTTTCACTCGAAACTTTTGTCTACCAAACTTTTTAATGCAAAGAAAATAATAAAGTGAACCAATAATAATGTAGAGGATTTACCTAAAGGGAAAAAGTGATTGAAATCTGTTGCAGTACAGTTTGGTGTGCAGATTGTAGGCGAGATTGACGTTGGTTTTGATCAACTTCATAATACAACACTACCGACACCACTTTCTCACATTTCACCAAACTTTTTAACGTAAAGATAGGGATGGTGCTAAGTCAATTCCTTGCATATTTTTCAAGTCAATTCCTTGCATATTTTTCAAGTCAATTCCTTACATATTTTTCAAGTCAATTCTCGAATCTATGTTGAACATAGAATAATGATTTTGAACCTAGATAAAAGAAATAAACTTGCTACGCAGAGATATTTGTATAGATTCAATCTATGTTGAATGTACGAGGCCAGTGAAAAGTGAACCTAGGTAATGTTTGTTGTATATGGTGGGTGTCGTTGATCAATCTTCGTGCTTGGATATGCAAATAAATCGTGTTAAACGCATGATACGCTATACTTTGTATGGCGTAATTAGGGGTTATTACATTAGTTTAGGAGTGTTATAACAAGTATTTGGAGCTATTGTTATGTTCTGAGTTGTTTATGAAGAAGTGGAGAAATGAAGACCAGAACCGAAGAAGAAGAGGATCAAAGATTGAAGACATGAAGACTTGAAGACATTCTGTGGAGCAGCGGCGATCGCCACCATCACTATGGCGATCGCCATTCTACAACAGAAGCGTTACATGAGTTCGAGAGATCATGACGATCGCCATGACTCTACGGCGATCGCCATGGGGTGACAGAGACCACGACAGAGCTTTACATGAGGACCGCGATCGCCAGGCATCTATGGCGATCGCCACAACAAGGCCGAAGACATTCCGGACTTTCCTTATTTTCCTTTGTTTGTTTTATTTCTTTTTCCTTATTTTATTATTTCGTTTAGGATATTTCTTTTACCATATTTTTTAGGGTAAGACTCTTTATATACCCTAGCAGCCTTGTTTGGCTATCATCATCTTTATCATCATCTTTCCATCAGACAATTTAGTTTTGCAACCATGAGCAGGAACTAATCTCCATTGTTTTGCTTAGCGGTTGAAACCTTCAGTTATTAAGTTGTGAGATTTCTAAACTCTTGTTCTTTTCCTATGGGTTTGTATTAATTCTCTTGTTCTTCATCTATTGATTTCTATTAGTTTTGCTAGCTTGCTCACCTAGTTTGATTGATAGTTTTCTATTGCTAGACTAGGAATATACGGTGGAATTCCTTGTCATTGTAGCATTCATATCTGCATGATCTGGTAGTTGATTGCTTTTATGAAAGAGAATTGATTGCATGTTAATACTTGACGGTTGTAAGTTATTGCATGCATCCTTATGATTCTTGTGCTCTTTGCTGCTATTTCATCTAATCTTTAGAGGTTTCCCTGATTGCTGAATAGTAAGTATTATCAGGACCGGTTGGCATGCTGATATATTAAAGATTGGAATAGGAATATTCCCTAGGATTGAATAGAACTTGAGATAAATCTATGATCAACTTGATTGACTGTTGTGTGGATACTTGCTAGGTGAAACCCCTTCGCATAATATTTTCACCCAAACTTCCTCTGCTTGTTACTGGTTACTTGTGTGTTCTTGCAATCAAACCCCCCTTTGGTTACTTGTTACTAGTTGATATTTCACTTGACTGCATTGATTTGGTGTTTTGATTCCCTTGGGTTCGACCTCTACTTACTTGCTATACTCTAGTTAGTGTTTAGGGTTTACTTTGATTTGGCACTACGACTTTAGCCTCATCAACGCACTTTCCGAAACCAATATTTCGACCCTATACAATGCATTTGGGTTACACCAAATTTGGAGTGGGACAAGACGCTGCAAACTCTAGAAGATCAAGGCAATCTACTAGAAACACTTGAAGTTTTTCGGTTGTTGGAAGATGTAGAGAAATCACTTTTGTTCTTCATGAACTTGTCCCAAAACTTGATGAAACATCACTCTTATATAGGCCTAGGGTGGTTATACAGTTACTAGAACGTTATCCAATGGATTAGGACGTCAAAAATCGGTTGAAAACACACAAACCGTCCAAAACTGCATTCGGCACGGTTTGTGACAATTTGGCACGGTTTGTGACAAACCATGCCAAATTATCACAAATCGTGCCAAACCTCAAAATGTCTCATTTTTCGTCTTTTGGCTCCCAGATTCGAACCATACGAACCCGACATGTACTTATGTACATCCCGACATATCCTTGTAACACCGAGTTCGATTTCACGTACCCGAGCCGTGCACTCCGCACTCTCAAGACTCATCGAGCGTAAACCGAGCTCCTCAAGCTTTGAGCGAATCCCGATCACACTAAAACGACCGATGACACTAAAATCACCAACATTCCTCCCCCATTTTAGTGTAATCCCTGATTCACGTAAACAATACACATCAACCACAAACTCATGCATAAATGAAAATGTCCTTAGGATTGAATTTCCACATTAGTGTCATACACATTCCAAATACTCGAGAATCGGGGTGTCCTATGGATTGAACCCTTCAACCCATTTTGAATACTTGAAGATACAACACACACAAGTTTCTACACTACTTCAAATGTAAACTTGACACTATTTTAGGCCATGTGTCCTAATCCATTCTTGAGCGCATACAAAGCCAAGCTCGGGCTTATTGAAGCGGCACCACTTCACACTCGTATAGGAGGATTCTTTTAATCATGCACCTGCACATGCACTTTTTCAAAAGATCCATTAAGAAGAGAATCTTCAACCTAACTTTTCTTGCAGGTCCGAGTACATACCTTGGGATGAAGAACGCTTATGTACTCCAATCTCTAAGTGTAGGCTTTCCACATTGAATTCAGCCTCTAACGTCGTATTAGAGGGGAATTGGGTATCCCACCATTAGAGATTTCAAAGGGGCTTCAAACCCATCCCTATAGCCGACTTGGTCACCAAGTCCCTAGTCAAACCTTTTGTCAAATGATCCGCTAGATTTCGTTGAGACCAAACATACTCAATGGTTATCACCCCATGAGTGATCAACTCACGTACCGCGCTATGTCTAACGCCTATGTGTCGCGACTTACCATTATACACTTGGCTATAAGCCTTAGCCAAAGTAGCTTGACTATCACAATGGATAGAAATGGGTGACACCGATTTCGGCCACAATGGAATCTCATAGACTAAATTCCTTAGCCATTCCGCCTCTCTTCCGGCAGCCGCTAATGCTATGAATTCCGACTCCATAGTCGAACTTGTAATGCAAGTTTGCTTCTTGGAAGCCCATGAAATGGCACCTCCCTCAAGCAAGAACACCCAACCACTTGTAGAGGTATGATCCTCCTTGTTTGGGATCCAACTCGCATCCGAATATCCTTCTAAAATCGAAGGAAACCCAACATATGATAAACCAAAATTCATGGTCCCTTTCAAGTACTTGAGCACCCGCTTTATTGCTTGCCAATGGTGAGTACTAGGATTACTAGTATATCTACTCAACTTCCCTACCGCAAAAGCGATATCCGGCCTTGTGCTCGTCATGGCATACATTAAGCAACCAATCACTTGTGAGTACTCGAGTTGTGATACCGCTTGTCCCTTATTAGGCTTAAGCTTCACACTCGGATCCATGGGAGTGGTCATTGGAGAACAATTCTCACAATTAAACTTCTTGAGCACTTTCTCAATGTAGTGAGATTGTGTCAAGGATAAACCTTTGCCTTCACGTTTGATTCTAATTCCAAGAATCACATCCGCCTCCCCCATGTCTTTCATGGAAAATTTAGATGACAAAAATGCTTTAGTAAGCTCTACTTGTCTAAGGTTAGTGCCAAAGATCAACATGTCATCAACATACAAGCAAATGATTACTCCATTATCGGACTCATCAAATTTGCTATATAAACACTTGTCGGATTGATTTAACTTAAACTCGCTCGACAAGACAACCTCATCAAATTTTTGATGCCATTGCTTCGGTGCTTGCTTTAGCCCATACAATGACTTTACCAACCTACACACCTTATGCTCATTACCGGGCATTACAAACCCTTCGGGTTGCCTCATATATACCTCCTCCTACAAATCACCATTCAAGAGCGTTGTCTTGACATCCATTTGGTGAATCACAAGATCATTAATAGCCGCTAAGGCAATCAACAACCTTATAGAAGAGATCCTAGCAACCGGAGCATAGGTATCGAAATAATCAATACCTTCCCTTTGTCTAAAGCCTTGGATAACCAATCGAGCCTTAAACTTGTCAATTGATCCATCAACTTTCATCTTCCTTTTGAAGATCCACTTGCAGTCCAAAGGCTTGCAACCCGGTGGGAGATCCGTTAAGACCCAAGTATTATTTCCCATGATGGAGTCCATCTCATCATTTATTGCTTCCTTTCAAAAGGCAACGTCTTGAGACTTCATAGCCTCACCAAAAGTTCTAGGGTCATCATCAATATGATAGCAATATGAGTATTGAAAATCAACCTCATTTCTTGACCCTTCAACTAAATAAAGTTGAAAATCAGGACCGAATGATTTTTCGATCCTCCCTCGTTTGCTCTTACGGAGCTTAGGTGACTCATTAGGACGCACGGCTGAACCGTTTCCTTCCTTAGTTCCACTTGAGCTAGGAACCAAATCCTTTGGTCTAGGTATTGAAGAAAAACGATCCTCATCAAATATTGCATCTCTTGATTCAATCACGGTGTGAACCGATATAGAATCATTAGGTTCAATGACATAAAACCTATAAGCCTTGGAATGCTCGACATATCCAATAAAGATACAATCAACACCTCTTTCCCCCAATGTTTTAATTTTGGGTTGGGGTAGTCTAACGACCGCCCTACATCCCCAAACTCGAAGATAATTCAAGTTTGGTTTCTTTTTGTACCAAAGTTCATAAGGGGTGACCTTGTTCCTTTTGTTAGGAACCCTGTTTAGCAAATAGCAAGCCGTCAACATGGCCTCACCCCAAAATCCGTCACTCAATCCCGAGTAGGATAACATGGAATTAACCATTTCCTTTAGGACTCTGTTTTTCCTCTCCGACACACCATTTTGTTGTGGTTTATACGGAGCCGTAGTCTCATGTATAATTCCTACGGGTTGGAAATATTCAGGATCATAATACTCTCCACCTCTATCGGTGCGCAATTTCTTAATCAAGTCATTTTGTTGCAATTCAACCTCGGTTTTATAAACCACCCATTTTCTTTATTTAGCACACCCGTAGATTCGTCACGAAGGTATTACAGCTGATCTTCGTCACGAAGGTATTACATAATAGATTCGTCACGAAGGTAAACAGGAGTTCCGTCACGAAGGTAAACAAGAGATTCGTGACGAAGGTAAACAAGAGATTCGTCACGAAGGTAAACAAGAGATTCGTGACGAAGGTAAAATATTTTTTAAATTTTTTTTTCAGATTCTTGTAGAGAATTTCAATACGAGTCCGTGCATATAAAATACGTCCAAAACGGACATCGTTTGCCCTTCCAAAAGCATCCAAAACAAAATAGTCGCATGCGTTAAGTTCGTAAAACAAAAACTTATATAAATTTATTAATTGTATAATATAATTATTTATTATAGTTAAAAATCATGCAATTAAAATTATATACTATCATTTTATATCACTAATTTATTACTTACAAAGTATAATTATGCATTATGTTTAAATATTACGAACTTAACGGAAACGACTGTTTTGTTTTTAGGGCTTTTGGAAGGGCAAACGATGTCCGTTTTGAACGTATTTTATATGCACGGACTCGTATTGAAATTCTCTACAAGAATCTGAAAAAAAAATTTAAAAAATATTTTACCTTCGTCACGAATCTCTTGTTTACCTTCGTGACGAATCTCTTGTTTACCTTCGTCACGAATCTCTTGTTTACCTTCGTGACGGAACTCCGGTTTACCTTCGTGACGAATCTATTATGTAATACCTTCGTGACGAAGATCAGCTGTAATACCTTCGTGACGAATCTCCGGGTGTGCTAAATAAAGAAAATGGATGTGCCAAATAAAGGCTTTGTAAATTTATCTAGGGCCTCATCTTTAGCATGCAATAAATATACATAACAAAAACGAGAATAATCATCAATGAACGTGATGAAATATTTCTTGTTCCCTAAAGACGGTGTAGCATGCAAATCACATAAATCACTATGTATAAGTCCAAGCACCGTAGAATTTCTTTCAATTCCTTTAAAAGGTTGTCTAATTATTTTTGTCAACATGCAAGTTCTACACTTCTCTATATTCATGTCAAATGCAGGAATTAAACCTTCTTTAGACATATCAATCATACGTTTATAATGCACATGACCTAATCTCGCATGTCATAGAGAAGTATCATCTTTGCTAGAACATGCCATATAAATAGAATCAACAAATTTATTGATATTCAACATAAACATGCCATTACAAAAGTATCCAAATCCAACAAACACACCACACTTCGATAAGATATACTTATCGGATTCATAAACTTGTTTAAAACCACACTTATTTAAAACACTACCGAAGACTAAGTTCTTCCTAATTTCGGGTACATGAAGTACATCCCTAAGTTCAAGGGTCTTCCCGGAACTAAATTCTAACACTATTTTTCCACGGCCTAGGATAGGGGCGGTTGACTCATTTCCCATATGAAGAACGGAACCATCTTGAACCGGCTCATAAGTCTTGAACCAGCCACGGTCCTTGCAAACATGTTTGGTTGCACCCGAGTCAATCCACCAAGCCACTTCATCATCCTGCACATAAAATGCCTCAGAAATTTTTGGGACATAATTCACAATTGAATATGAATTAAAATAAGAAATTTGACCTTGATGAGTGGATGGGCCTTGGTCCTTAGACCCTTGCCCCGAACGGTTTTGTCCCGCTTTGTTCTTATCCTTTGCAGCCCGACAATCACGTTTAAAGTGACCCGACTTGTTACATATCCAAAAAACGCCCTTAGGCTTCTTGTTAGATCCACCGTTAGTGTTGTTGTTGTAGGGACGTTTCTTTCCCTTATTCTTCTTAGAACTCCCACCTTCCTCCATCATATTGACGGAAGAAGATCCAGCCTCCTTATCCTTAGGCTTCCCGCCCTCTTGCGCCCTTAGAGACTCCTCTATGCGCAAGTGACTACCGAGTTGCACAAGAGACAACTCTTCCTTCTTGTGTTTCAACATGTGCTTGAAATCCTTCCACGAAGGTGGTAACTTGTCGATAATACTCGACACCGAGATAGACTCATCCATCTTCATGTTGTGTTGAGCAAATTTCCCTAAGATATGGAGCACTTCATTGAATTGCTCCATCACCGGCCTTGAATCCAACATCTTGTAATTGTTAAAATTACTAACAAGGAACTTCTTACTAGAAGCATCCTCCGCCATGTACTTGGATTCCAAGGCATCCCACAACTCCTTTGCAGATTCAACATTTTGATAGACATCGAAGACAGGATCCGACATACCGTTAAGAATGTGACCACGACATATTTAGTCATCGTTCTCCCACTTGTTGCGCTTCCTTATGTCCTCCAAGGGCTCATTCTCCGGATTTTCGGGCACCGGGGGCATGGGCATGCTCAAAACGTGCACCACCTTGAGCGTCGTGAGAAGGAAGTGCATCTTCTTTTGCCACCTTCGAAAGTCCACGCCTTCGAACTTCTCCAACTTTCCAAACTTTGAAGTCATCTCACGAACCGATGCGGACGCCATTGATCAACAAGAAATTATTGGTTTTGAATGTTGTAAATGGTGGGTGTCGTTGATCAATCTTCGTGCTTGGATACACAAACGAATCGTGCTAAACGCACTTTCCGAAACCAATATTTTGACCCTATACAATGCCTTTGGGTTACACGAAATTTGGAGTGGGATAAGAGGCTACAAACTCTGGAAGATCAAGGCAATCTACTAGAAACACTTGAAGTTTTTCGGTTGTTGAAAGATGTAGAGAAATCACTTTTGTTCTTCATGAACTTGTCCCAAAACTTGATGAAACATCACCCTTATATAGGCCTAGGGTGGTTATACAGTTACTAGAACGTTATCCAATGGATAAGGACGTCAAAAATCGGTTGAAAACACACAAACTGTCCAAAACTGTCATTTGGCACGGTTTGTGACAATTTGGCACGGTTTGTCACAAACTGTGCCGTTTTACAGAACCAAAATTTTGAGCCTCTGAGCGTCCGCACGGTTTGTGACAAACCATGCCAAATTGTCACAAACCGTTCCAAACCTCAAAATGTCTCATTTTTCGTCTTTTGGCTCCCGGATTCGAACCATACGAACCCGACATGTACTTATGTACATCCCGACATATCCTTGTAACACCGAGTTCGATTTCACGTACCCGAGCCGTGCACTCCGCACTCCCAAGACTCATCGAACGTAAACCGAGCTCCTCAAGCTTTGAGCGAATTCCGATCACACTAAAACGACCAATGACACTAAAATCACCAACAATGTTTTCTTCCATAGTAATCTATGAAAGAAACCGATTGGTGTGAATAAATATGATGACAAATTGACAACTTTATAGTGTTAGTGTTATCTAATGAATTCCGAATTTACGAGGCCAATGAAAAGTGATTTTTAATGGGGATAAACTTTTGAGCCGAAAAAATTGATTTTTGCACCGGTTTTAAACGCCACGGAGTGGAGTTTAAAAATTGACTTTATATCACAGTTCTGTGAAATCTGGGTTATAAGGTATATACAAATTATATACAAATTTTCCAGATAAGCAAAAGGTATATACAAATTTTGATTGAGCCAAGATAAGAGTAACATCTTTTTGTTACTCATTCTTACACAAATCACTTCACCTATCCAATCATTTATCAACATGTGACCAATAGTAAAATTATATTACTTAGGTATTGGTAAATGTCTTATAACATTCACAATTCATAAAATTCTATTGTAATTATTTTTCAAATATTTTTAATTTATTTTTATCTACGACATTTATATTGACTATATAATATATTATTTAAATTTATAATGAAAATAAAGATAAAATGCATGTTATTTGGTATGAATAACATGATTGTAGATGCAAAACTCATAAATATTAAAATAATAGACTTTGTTACTCAATATGAGTAATACCACTAAAGATGCTCTAAGAAAAATGGACTTGAAGGAGAAATTGCACAAGAATCAATGTAAGTTTCTCTTAGGTCATCCACAATGGAGAAACCTTGAGTCAATTTGCTTATCTAATTTAAAAAAATAGAAAATAAAATAAATTTAAGAATTGTGTAAGAGAAACTTTCTTTGATTCTTGGGCCTCATTTCTCTTACAAAAAAATCAGTTTTTTACATTTCAAAAATAATTAAAATATTAAATAAGACTTGAAAATGAACTTATCAACCAATTAAAATAAATTGATGATATAAGCATGACAAGTAAAGAGACTTTAAATACATTTCTCCATTGTGGGAAAAATGAGATAGAGTTTCTTATAATGACATAAAAGAAATTAAAAATCATAAAAATATCATTAGAAACTCAAATAGGGTATTTCCATTGTGGATGCTCTTACAATTTTATGACAACTTATATATACTTTTACTTTAAATTTAGAGTTTAAACTCAAAGTTTTTTCCTTGTGAATGACCTTAGAGTTCGAGCTTAAAAATACAATTTTATTAAATCTTGAGAATGAAAACTTTTTCACCGATGTGGTCCTACCATTTGGAGTAACTAGATACGGGCCTCGCGCTCCGCGCGAGAAAATTACGGATTTTCGTATGTGATTTAATATAGTTATACATTATTTGTTAATATGTTGTTGTTGTTATCAAATTTATTAATATTTGTAAATATAAGTATTTTTTATTTCCTTATACTTATGTTTGAAGTAGTTTTAAAACATAATATTAGAATAAGTTTGCATTGTCATAAGAGAAGTTCACACATTAATTTAATTTGTGACTTAATCAAGTAGACTATAAATAAATATAACATAGGGATATAAGAAAGATATTTAAATACATGCTCAAAAGTCCAATAGGAGGTGATTAAGAAATGAGTAATGCATTAAATTGGAATCAATTTCATTCAATTTTGACAATGGACAGCCAACTTTTATATAGATAAGATAAGATTTACCATTTTTTCAAAAAATAAATAAAGAGGAACACTCTAATTAACTTGTCTTGAGCATAAAAGGCCGGTCCAATGGGCCGAATGACGTTTTAAGCCCAATCTTGTATATTCCTTTCACGGGCTGATTGCCAATGCCTAGCCCATTAGAATTTTTTGTTGTTATTAATTTCTTTCGCCCGTGACGAATGTGACTTTCGGCATGAATTAATGATGAAAATTTCCGAGGCAATGAATTGAATGCGACATGATCGATGTGGTACATCTTTAACTTTTGGCCTGAATAATTTGTACCAGATTTGCTAGCTATAGAATCCAGTTTAAAAGTAGAACACAGATTGATTCACGTTCACACATTGGTGTTTTGGGGTCGGAAAATCCACCGCCGTCAAACTCGCCTTTGATCGACGAACTCGTCTTCGACTGTTAAACGTCGCCTTTGATCAATTCCTGAACACCACAGACGAACTAGGTTTTTTCCTTTATTTAAACGGCTATTTGATCTTTGAGATCTCCAACGTCTATATGAATTATTTTAGCCATAAGAAACCTGACTTTGATTTATTTAGAGTCCAAACCAACGTTCGTCTGAGGTTGTTCTGAAGATCACGGCGTATAACGTCTGATCTTCTTTAAAGTCTAGGATTAACTTACTTATTATAAATAACGATCATTAACACTTTGTAAATCATGTCACCATGAGTGCATTGCTCACCATTGAGATTTCACTTGTACTCACATTATCAAAACTTTCAATATATATTTTACATAGTCTGACGTTCTTCAGACCGACTAACCATCCTTCTTCTTCCTTCCTTCCTTGTATCACAAATACAACTATTTGTAATTACTCACTTTCATCAATCAAAGTAGATTTATCACTAGCTTAGTTCCCCGCAGGTTTATATAATTCGTTATTGTTAATAAATAATACGGAGTATTATGTAATATATAATTTTATATGAAAATAAATTGATCTCCTCAAATGATATTGATATATAATTAAGTTTTAAAATTTTAAATATAATAAATAACGAATATAAATGAATTTTTATACCAAAAATCTTATTTGATCATATGATCATGTCAATGATGACAAGTGGATGGCCTGATATGCCACGTGACATAGCTAAAATTGGAGAAAAGTATTTTGCTTTAGTAATTATATAGAGATTCTAATAATCGTATCTCAAAATTTAGCGATCCAACAAAGTATCTGAAAATTGAAGTACCATATAATTATTAGGTGCACAAATGTGTTTGCACTCTACCATCCTCTCTCCTATTTTCTTACCTATTCTTTTGATGTGTTCTCTCATGCATTCATGATTTTCTCATACCACATATTGTAGTATATAATATTGGACCTAAGTACAAAAGTGTAATTGTAGCGATTCGAGAGATAATATGATTAAATGTGATTTTCTAATAGATTATGCAGTCCAAATTACATGCTAAGCAAACATGCATATATCACATGGATTTTCTTTTTAGGAGTGGTATATAATCCCATTATATTGCTTTATTAATCTTATGAATGTACAAAAATCTGCATAGATTGTTCATACATGTCGACATCTATTAATCCATATTATTATATTAAAAAATGTCGATTCCCTTCTTGTGTTGTGTGATACCTACCGTTACATTTGTTGCACCAATAACCTTCCCAATTTTAGTGTGTATGCATGAATATGATAGCATCTGACGTAAATAAACAGTATGTCAATATTAATTAAACTTATACAACTAGTTTTGGTGAAACTACGAGTCTTTGCTACTCTCAAATATACTTAGATTATTACTTCTTCTAATGTAATGAAGAAGTAATTCCATAAACAAAATAAAATGTTAGTATTCCATATTACTCCCATAATATAATTCATGTTTGTCACGGACTCAACTATTGATGTGCGTTTTATACAATATGTTTTATTGCGTATTAGTAAAAAATATAAAATTTTGATTTTGTTAGATCATTCATCGAGACGAATCAAACAACACCTCACATAATTATGTTTTTTTGTATATCGATCAAAATCTAATTAGAAGATTCTCTTAAATTGTGAATAGTGTCAAAAACAAAAACATGAATTATATTATGGGACGAAGGGGTAGTAATTACTAAGAGTAATAACTAAGGAATATATTTATGGGATAATAATTTTTATCCTACGAATTGCGTATACATGCATACCCTTCTATATTCGAATGTACATTCCTTTATATTTAAATGCGCATTCGCAGGTGTGTCCATATCTTTCAAAATATATACTCCCTCCGTCCCCTAATGTTCTTCTCATCTCTAACTTTTACACTATTCACAATTCAATACAATTCGCTAGATTATTCTCAATCTATAAGAACAAACATGGTCATGCGGGATCTTGTTTTGTTCGTCTCATTGAGTACTTTAACAATATCAAAATTTTATAATTTTTAGAAATATATAATAAGAGATATTAACGATGTAAAACGTGTCTCGACAAATATGCCAAATTAAAATGGGAAGAACATTAAGGGGGGGAGGGAGTAAAAAAAATACATGCAGGCAACTTACGAATCAATACTAAGTCCGAAGTGTCTTGGATTGGTTCCATTTTTTTAAAGATTTTCATGAGGGTTTATGGAGGCCCACATGACAGAGGATTATTTTAGGGTTAATTTCATGCAATTTATAATTAAAGATGTCTTGATTTTCACTCTAGCTTGCAGCTTTCTTCACGCTTGCCCTTTTATATTCTTGCTTAACAAATTAAAGTATGCATGATATTGATAGGGATAGAGTCAAAGATATAATTGTGGGCCTAATAAATTGAAACCTAAGTACTACATTAAAATATGATTATATATCTAATATACAAATCAATACATATTTACTTATGCGTATATATATTAGAGATTTTTATTTACATAAATGTGTATGATTCTTAATCTAAATACACATATTAAATGACATCAAAATTAAGGTAAAAATATTTTTGAGGCAGATATCGACTTTTGAAGCGTGCCCTAGCTAGTTTCATGCTATACTCCTTTAATTCCCTTTAGTAATAGAAAAGGAAATAGAAAAAACGATTTACAAAGAATATAAACAAGATGAAATTTTAAAAAATCACCCCTTAAAAAATACTATATTCACGACAATCCTTTAAATTAGTAATTACATAGAACTACCTTTTATATAAACTTGGTTATTTTCCCGCGCTTCGCGCGGGCCAAAGACGTTTTATTTTTGTATATTTGTATACTTAAGATATTATTTTCATATATGTATTTTTGGAGTAATTTTTAATAAAAAATAATATCTCTTATATATGTACCAAATCACACAGTCGTTGACGATGATTGAATTGTTCTTCATCGTCATACGGATTGGAGGCGAAGAGCGAAAAAAAGATGAAAATGGTAGAAATATCAACCAATTAAGCACATAGTTATGATTTTATTAGACATTTAAAGAGTCTCAATTGTCATTATTTTGGACAATACCTACCAATTTATATATAGAGAGAGATTTAAAAAAATTTAATTATATTTACTTATTATTGAATATTGATAAAGAAGGTGGGCCGATAAACACGGGGGTCATGTATATTAGCGCATATGCGCATTGGGCCCACAATACAAGCCCATGGGGTTCCATCCTAAAACCAATTGGCAATAGGAGGAGTAATTCATGATATTATATAGTGGGCTATTATTATTTCAACTTCCGATGTGGGAAGCCTAACCTAACACGCCCCCTCAAGTGGTAACTGACCTGGCCCACTTGACAAACGAGTCAGCCCATATCACGCCACTATGGCGGGCTAGACCCAAACTATGTCTTCAGGCCGACAAGCCAAAGAAGCCGCCCATAATAAGCCATCATGGCGGGCTAAGCTCAGATAAACAAGGAAACGAACCCAGACCCGGAACCCGCTCTGATACCATGATAAAGTACGGTGGGCCGATAAACACGGGGATCGTGTATATTAGCGCATACGCGCATTGGGCCCACAATACAAGCCCATGGAGTTCCATCCTAAAACCAATTGACAATAGGAGGGGTAATCCATGGTATTATATAGTGAGCTATTATTATTTCAACTTCCGATGTGGGAAGCCTAATCTAACAAATATTAACAATTTTTTAGTATTAAGAATTATTAATTTAATGCATTCATTAGCTAAATTTGATATTATTGAGTTGAAGAATATAAAGACTTGTAAATATTAATTTTATAGCTTGAAACTAAGAGAAGATGTAGTTTTGGATTAAATATTTATGATGAGAGGAGATATGTTTTGTTCATGCATTAAATAGATACAGATTTCATGTACTTTCGGCCAAGACCAACCAACTTTTATATATATATATAGATTTTGGGGCTTGTCTTGATCTAGTCGTTCTTTGGTAGAGAGGAGAGGATGGAGTCGAAGATCTGAATGGGGAAGAGTCCAAAGTTTTCATTGAGCCTGATGACTTCAAATTTTTTTGAAGGGCGTTTTTGCCTATAGGATCGGATCGTAACCACCCCGCGGCGCGTGTGTTTTGGGTGGATTTGACGGGTATAGAGTATATAGTCAAAACCGGTTTAGAATTAAATAAAATCAAATCCAATTTAATTAGCATAAACAAATCAAAACCGGATAAAGTGAAGAGGGATCGTTGATTGCTAACATAATTTATTCAAAGAGTTATTGTATGTAATTACAGATTTAAAAAATGGTTGAGGATAAAGTGCTCTATTTAACGAGTGCTTTTATAAAATTTTCTCCATAAATAAAGATTTGAAAAGTATGTACTAACGATATTCTAGTTTATACTCCTCCCTTCATTTTTTATTTTCAAGGGCATTTAAATGATATGTTGGACCAAATCACTAGAAGGTGTGTTTAAACTTAACTGTGATGGCTCTAAAAGAGCCAATAATAGTTGTTTTTTAGGTTTTATTATTCGTAATTCTGTAGGTAACATTTCTTATGTGGAGCGAGCAAGTATTCCCTGCTCGTCGGTCTTAGTTTCTGAGGCAACGACGGTTCTGGAAGGAATTCGAGCTGCAATTCGCCTCCATGTTAATCTCTTTCATCACGCACCGCGGGCTTGTCTTGATCTAGTCGTTCTTTGGTAGAGAGGAGAGGATGGAGTCGAAGATCCGAATGGGGAATAGTCCAAAGTTGTCGTTGAGCCTGATGACTTCAAATTTTTCTGAAAGGCGTTTTTGCCTATAGGATCGGATCGTAACCACCCCGCGACGCGTGTGTTTTGGGTGGATTTGACGGGTATAGAGTATATAGTCAAAACCGGTTTAGAATTAAATAAAATCAAATCCAATTTAATTAGCATAAACAGATCAAAATCGGATAAAGTGAAGAGAGATCGTTGATTGCTAACATAATTTATTCAAAGAGTTATTGTATGTAATTACAGATTTAAAAAATGGTTGAGGATAAAGTGCTCTATTTAACGAGTGCTTTTATAAAAATTTCTCCATAAATAAAGATTTGAAAAGTATGTACTCACGATATTCTAGTTTATACTCCTCCCTTCATTTTTTATTTTCAACGGCATTTAGATGATATGTTGGACCAAATCACTAGAAGGTGTGTTTAAACTTCACTGTGATGGCTCTAAAAGAGCCAATAATAGTTGTTTTTTAGGTTTTATTATTCGTAATTCTGCAGGTAACATTTCTTATGTGGAGCGAGCAAGTATTCCCTGCTCGTCGGTCTTAGTTTCTGAGGCAACGACGGTTCTGGAAAGAATTCGAGCTGCAATTCGCCTCCATATTAATCGCATTATTATCGAGAGTAATAGTGCATCCGTCATCAATTGTTTGAAGTCTACCAACTCCCCCCGGGAAATAAGGACTCTACTGTTGGACATCAAATCTCTTTCATCCTACTTTGATGAAATTTCTTTCCATCATATTAGCAGAAAGGACAATAGAGCTGCAGACTTCTTTGCCTCAAAGAACTTCGACATTGAAGAGCTTAGGGAAGGCATCACCTATTGGAATTTCCATCTATCTCAAGAAGGTCTTATGGCTCTGCGCAACTTCTTCTCAGCGTCTGCTACTGAAAGACCTTGTTTAAAAGAGTTCCCGAAGATCATCCGCAAAGATGATTTAGACTTGTATTACGTGTAGTAATAGAGCCTTTTATTTGCTTATTAAAAAAACGGCATTTAAATGATTCATTAGATAAAATATAAGATTTGGAGGAGAACACTAGAAATAGTGTCTTTTATAAGTATAGAGGTAGGTGGAATCATATCTTAGAACTCATGTATTGCGCTTTTATCAAGGTTTGTATTGTTTATGGGGAAGTCTCAAATTTTTTAGTCACGTAAAAGAAATGCTTTTTTATGCAAAAAAGATTTAAAATGCATAAATTTGTATATAAAAATTTGCAGTCTTGAAATGCTTGAAAACTCACATGGCTAATGAATATCTCTTTGACTCTTTCCTAGACACCTTTTCTTTTGCATTTCACTCCACAATACGTAAACTTCAAATTTGATTTATACTTTTTATTGTATGGCGCCTTTTTTCTCATAATACGATTCTTATTTCATATCTGATGTATATTTTATATTGTTAATATATCTAATTATATATTAGTAAATTTTTTTTTTTTTGATATTGTTAAAGTACTCATTGAGACAAATTAAACAAGACCCTACATGACTATTTTTTCTTATATATTCGAAAAAATCTACACAATTCTCTCGGTTTGTGAATAGTGTCAAAAACCAAATAAAACTTAGATTATAGGACGTAGAGAATAATGTTTTTTTTCTATCTTTTCTCTTTATTCTTTCCTTTATTTTTCAAAAATAACCTCTGCCGCCAAAAAAAACAAATAAATAAATGGTGGTTGACATAGACAACAATAAAATGTGAAATTAAAGGTTAGGTTCCTAAAACTCATTTCTTAGAAATAGAAGCATATAAACTCCAACATGAATTTGAGAAAAATATGAAGCAATATTAGCCATTTTACTCTAATATATATATATAATTAAAAATTGGTCTCTTTGATAAAGTAATGTCAATGGACTAATCTATGTTGAAATTTACTCTTTCTTTTAACTTTCTACATTTAATTAGGCTTTTACAGTATGCCCTCGTTTGGTTTATAGTCTACTTCTCAAGAAGTAGAACTAACTCATGAAGTAGATTTTCTTCTTGTGTTTAGTTCAATAAAAAAAAACACAGGAACTTACTTCCTAAGAAGTTGTAATTTCTCTAATCATAAGAACTGTTCCTACCTTGTTCAAGTAGATAAGTTCAACTTCCTATGTTTGTAACTAATAATTTTTAAATTTCTATATTAGTAAAAATTGCATCAATTTAAACCAAACATGATTTCTCATATTGTGGTAATTTACAATTCTGTGGAAGTAGGTAAGTTTCCGGGACCTTAAGTTCCCACATTGAATCAAACGAGGGCAAGTAGTCTCACGTCTTTTCGTTTCTGTCAATTGCTTTTCATGTCATTTAGTCTCCTAATTTGGATCATTTGATAATGTTTTGAGTGTATGTTCGTATGTTCGTTTCTGTATCGCATTTTCTCATCGATTTTTACATGTTTCGGACCTATGTCTTTTTAGATTCCCCTTGAAAATGTTGATTGTCTTTTGAGATTCTCATTCAGCAGGTTGTTATTATGTAAATAATAATTTTAAAATATCATTAATTAGTAATTATATTATTCAGATTACGTTACTAATCAATAGGTTAAAATTTATATAAGAACATCTATTTTTTTTTTATTAAAAACTACTACATAAATACATATGTGAAAATAATATCAAAATATATAAATATTAAGAAAAAAGTAAACGCTTTAAGCTCGCGCTTTGGGAGACAATGACCTAGTATTTCATAAAAATGTTTAATCTTAAGGCGTGATCAAATTGAATGGTAAGTTCAATGAAAGTTTTAATTCTAGTACTTCGATACTTTAACAATGATAACCTACGACTACTTAATTGTTAAGGGATCTTAAGGCATGGTAAAATTGAATGGTGATCGAGTTCAATTGAAAGTTTCAATACTAATATTAGCCATCTTACTTCAACAATGATACCTACGATTCTTTAATTGTTAAGGGTTACTAATTCCATAATTTGTCTAGAGATCGTTTAACAACTTAATTGTAAATGTGCCCTAAGTTTAAAAGCATAAATTCTTCACATAAAAATATACAATTTCCGTAGGAAACAAGTTTCGTTTAAGAGGTAAGATGTCTTTGGTATTATAAAAGCGATCAAAGTTCCGGTGAGAACAAAGCTTAACGTAGGAAAAACAAAGTTTTCGCGTTCACAGATAACAAGTTAATGTTCATAATTTGAGCGGTAACGTTCATAATCTAGGCGATAAATTTTTTTGAGGTCATTTTGAGAAAAAAAAAAAAATCAAAGTTCGCAGTAATTACAAATATGTCACCGCGTGTCTCACTTAAAACGTTCAAAAAATTTTGTGGCCTATATTATGAACACCACCATCCAGAATATGAACATTGACGGGTAATCTGTGAACACGATCTGTTCGTTTTTCCTACGTTAAGAGTTATTTGCACCCGAACTTTCCTCTATAAAAGCACAGAAAAGTGTCGATAGGAAATAAATTATGGTACAAAGTGTGAAGCGCTCGCCTTCACAAACTAAATGTCCATATTTATATTCTAGATGATAATGTTTATAATCTGAGCGGTGAAATTTTTGAACTTTATAAATGAGTCACACAGTGAAAATTTTGTAATATATGTGAATTTTAATTTTTTTTATAACCTGAACGAACATGGTCATCATATTATGATCACGGTAATTTTTTTGTAATTTATGCGAGCTCTTTACACTTCGTACAAAAAAGTTGTTTTCAGTGAAACATTTATCTATACAGCAACAACAATAACAACAACATTACCCCAATACCTTAAAACTGTTAAAAGACTCCCGCTAATAGCAGAGTGAGGAAGGGTCGGATGTACGTAACCAAACTCTATGTTAAAAGAACGTAAAAGTTGTTTTCGATGAATTAAAATTAAGATTACGTTAAAAGTTGCATAATCTGACTATTATTTCAAAAAACAAAAAACATATAAATGAATATTTTACTTTATTTCATCTAATTGTGAAGCCAAAAGATATGAACTAACAATATTTCTCCAACGAAATTATAGATACTTCGGTGATTGATTATTACTCCGACAGTAATAATTTATTTCATTTCTAACTAAACACACAAATATTTTGGGTTTATTAAAGAGAATAGTAGAAGAGGGGGGGATCATAAATATATTACCACTGGCAATGGAGCTTTTACAGCTAATCACTCTAAAACTCGAGGGTTTGACTGGTCTTTTGGCGCTTCCGTTTTCAATTTTTACAGGCCGAATTCATTACACTTAAAAAGATCACATTTTGATTTGACCATTATACCCTAATGTTTTCCGTTATTTGTAGGCGCGGTTTGGTAATCTCTATTTCTCCACTAATTTAGGGAAGAAAGTTTTGAATTAATTAGTCGGATAAAGTGATAGTCTATATTAAACAATAAATAAATTGTGTTGGTTTTCCCTTCTCAAATTGTGATTTAGTCTAATTATTTATATAATCTATTAAAGCTGATTTTTTTTCAAATTTTCTCATTGATTCTAACCCTACCACGTTCATGTGACAAATTTTTATTAATTCTCTTTTTTTTTTTGGAAAGAAAATAAAAAATTTAAATTTCAAAGGGTTACATAAAGTTGGATGGAAGTCGATAAACAAGTTGCGCTCCCACACATTTCTGAATACAAAAACTCAATCTGTGAAAAAAATAATGAACCATTCCTAGCATTATTAGAGTGACTAATAGAAATGGTCTTGATACGTGAAAGTGTTTTCAATGCCTCTTTGTCCAACTCTCCAAAGGTGGAGAAAACAAATGGGATGAACTTCTACCTATTCTCTTTTAATTGTTTTTATATTTCTATTTGATTTAAAATAAAACATTATTGTCTTATCACTTTTGTAGGTTAATATATATACAAATAACTCATAATAAATATGACTTCAAACTATACTGTTAAAATAAAATATTACTTAACATTCGTACATTAAGTGTCATGTCTTATAATATAGACAATTTTTCACCCTTTTTTAGTCCTCACCAATTTTAGCCTTCTTTATAAAGATCAGATCCAATAACTATATGAGAATCACTTATAAAAATTTTTGTAACTACTTGCTAGGCTAATATTTCTTTAGAAATAAGTTTTTGAAGTTGCATTAGAATTTATTATCTATTAGTATTTAATTTATATAGCTATGAGCTTTGTTTTTTCTTTAGCTACGTTTCATATCATTAAATGTCTCTAATGTTTGTAAAAATTATAAAATATTGATATTATTAAAGTGCTCAAGAAGACGAATCAAACAAAACATCACATAACAATGTTTTAATTTATACTAGCATGTATTAATTCTTAGGGTTGTATATATTATATTTTTTATAATATAATAATAATATTTTCCTTATTTTATCTATTTTTCAAACAAAAGATCAAATCAAAATTATCAACTATATTGAAATATAGATAAAAAATACATATAAATATGATTTATCAAGTGTATTAATTGTATCAGGATAGTATCAACTTAAGATAAAAAAATTACGTAAAAAATAATCAATTAGTTAAATTAATATGAATAGAAAAAATCTCAAGTATATTATATTATATTTGGATAGTGTGTACTACAAACTACATATAAATTTTAGGGCAAGATAATCAATTAAATAATTAAGATTTTATTTCAAATTTCATAAACATGTGACATTTTTTGAGTTTTTTATTACATTTTTTAAGTCATGATGATCTGACATATGACGTACAAAATAAATTGGCATAGTCTAGAAGCCGACACATAAACCAATTGAATTTGAGGGCGTTTATGGCAAAACATCTCCGTTTGTATGTATAATGTATATGTATATGATAGATATTGAGGATTATTTAACAATTTGTATTGGAATGTAAATGGTTTTAAACACCGAGGAAACACTATTACTAGACTATGGGACGAAGGGAGTATCATATAAGATCAAATCACTTATTTATTTAAGTATCCCAAGAATGAATAAATTCTTATATAAATATATTGAATTTTATATAAGTAATTTGAATTTGTATACAAACATTAGAATAGTTTTATAGTATGTGCCCTTATAGGAAAATGTCCACGTGGTTTAAACTATAAAACGTGTGCATAACACATTATGAAGTACATAATGCATGCACATTAATTAATTTAATTGTCCATATTATTGGCATTCTGCGCATAATTTGTATTTTTAAAGATTCTTTCATATACATGAACTCTAAAAATACATTGATTTTACCTATATAAGCATAGAAATTCTGTATGTGCATATACAAATACCGTAAATATTTAATGAGTATTAGAAATACTGTTTACATTTTGTTCTGTTAGGAAAGTTGTTATAATTATTTTCATTCTTATAAGCAAGTAAAGATCTACATATATTAAAAATATACGAGATTTCAATATTTAGAAGATATCAAATCACCACTGATTTCTTTGAAAAATATATGTAGATATCATTATCAGTATTCAGTATATTCACTCAGTATCCATTTATCATAAAAAATATTTGAATTCCTTTCATATCTCGAAATAAATGATACGTTGTTTTCTCTTAGCAATCAACATACATATACTTTCTTTATAATAAAAAATTTCAACAATAAAAGTATCTTGATGAATGTTAGGGTAAGTTATTTTCTAATGCATAATTTAAATAAAGTTTCTTGGAATAAACATCAATTATGTGCTTATGAGAATTGTGAGAGCTATGATTGACAAGTAAATATATGATATCTTTATCGAAGTAAAATAATAAATTTATTATAGCAAAACATTATTATAGTTACCAATCTACGGAGTATAATGTACACAAAATCTTGACTGATTACATTGTGATTATCTATATATATTCAAAATTAATCATTCACAAAATATTAACCTCCGGTCAAATTCTTTTCGGTAAATAAAAAGCTCATGAACAAACTCACCTTGAATTCGTGACACCAAGGTCAAACCACTCAGCTTTCATTCATTGACTCGTATTTCAAAATGAATAAATTTAAAAATAAGCATAAAATAAAGGAGAATTTTCAAAATATTAATTCATATTAGCAACTAATTGCACTTCAACATCTTGTTCAAAGCAAAGCCTAATCTCCGAAATTTAAAAGACAGAATATTAACATTGGTTGCATGACTCCGAACAATATATATCGTCTTAAATAGATGTAGACTTATGACTCGGATCGAAAATTCCGGGTTCTTCTCCCGTCCAAGATAAGAAATACGAATAAATTTTTTATTTATTGAAAAAAGTAGTAGTATTTTTTTTATTTTTATATACAGAGAATGACAAGCCGAAAATGTCTTGATTAAATCCGTTTCGTAAGTTTAGAGAATTCCGATAATAGGTATAGAAAATTCCGATCCATCGGTCATAGGTGGAGAAAATTTCAATCCTATAGTTCGAACCGAATATGCGCATGTGAATATAAAAAAATCTGCGTACAGTATATCATAAGAAAAATTCATAACATATCTTTTTCTTAAAATATAAAATAAAAATAAAATTTGAGGAGGGTAATTTCGGAATAATGAAAGAAACTCCGACTGTGTAGTAGTTTCCAACTTCTATAAACAGTTTGTCACTTTCTTCCTCTCCAAATTAACATCAAACAGTGCAATTTCTCCCTTATTTTACAAACTTCAACCCCCCAAAAAGCGAGCAAAACAAATTCACAATCCAAAACCCTCGAATTTCTCTACCGCCATAACCACAGACCTCAATTTCTCCCTCAGAAATTCAAATTTTCAAAAATGGAGCAAGGAGAAACGGCGGCAGTTCACAATCCACCGCCACCAGAAAACACTTACAACGGCCAACACCAGCAAGTCGCCGGCCTTATGCCTCCGCCTCACCTCAGATTTCCTCCATGCGGCAACGATGGCGCGATTCCAGGCGTAGGGTTTTCTTTTGGGGAAAGGCCGAAGAAGAAGATGGGAAGGCCGAGAAAGTATGACGTTGTTGACAGAAATGCCCTCGCTACAGTAACGCCTCCGCCTGGTTTTAGTCTCACGCCGTCTTCTGGTTCGTCTGATATCTCAAAACGACGTCGTGGAAGGCCGCCTGGGTCCAGAAATAGAGAGAAACCCTCGCCTCCTGGTACGTACATGATTTTGCATTTATTTTGATCTTTTTCACTTTTCTGGTGAGCAATTAATTGTGTTTTTGACCAGAAGAACAGACAATTTCTTTTTCATATTTTAAATTTTTTTGAGAGAAAGTTTGTGTCTGTGAAATTTCACAATCTCAAACCTACCCCCATCTTTTTTGGTTGGTGAGTAAGTTCACCCTAATCCGATTAAGGGCTCGTTTGGTTTGAGTATCAAGATATGAGCATGGTTGTTTAATGTTGCTTTCTGACCCAATTCAAATCTGAAATCACTGTGCATTAACCTGTGTAAATTTGGTGTGGTTGATGATGTAGTTGGGCTGGTATCTGGAGCAGCAGGAGTGAGCTTCACTCCATATGTGACAACTGTGCAAACTGGAGAGGTAAAATCAAGATTGAAGAAAAGTCAATGTGGAGTTGATTTTGTGGTTAAGAAGATATGGTAGTTTGGAAATTAGGGTTTATTCTTGATTTGGTTGTTGCAGGATGTGTTGGCTAGGATCTTGTCCTTTTCATTAAGTGGTCCTCGAGGAGTATGTGTTCTCTCTGCAACAGGGACTGTATCTAATGTTGCCATCAGGCAACCGGGTTCTCCGAGCGGTGCAACTTTCAGTTACGAGGTAATGCGGTGATGTCAGCGTTTGAATGGTAGTTATGTGCTTCAGCTTTTGTAATTGTGTTTGCAGTAATGATGGTAAAAACTCCATTTGAGGTGTAATTGTGGTTTTTGGTTGGAATTTCTTTGCTGGTGTTTGGACAATAATAGAATGCTGACTTCGAGCTCTTTTTTAGCGGATTATCGGTTTGTTTCATGTCTGATTTTGTCAAAACATATCACTTGTATGCAGTTTTTAAAGACCTAGGCTGTATATATAGCAAAGTGAGCATGTGATATGTTGTGTCATTAGAGCATTGGCATTGTTTTCTAGCATGGTGTGATATGTGCATACCTTACTCCCGTAATTTACTATCTTATAAAAACTCGGCTAGTAGAAACTGCATTACGAAGTCGTGTTATTTCTGTAGAGCTTAAACATAATGGTTCATCTTCTGTTCAAGTTTTTCTGCATTGCTGCATTGCTGCAGGCTATGTGGAACGTAATTCGACATTTGATAGCATTGTAGATTATAGATGAAGAAATAACATTTATATTTAGGGAAGTATCAGAATTTCCCTGTTTCTGCAAAACCATTAACATATATGTCTGTTGGCACTGTTAAGCATATTTTTCATGGTTAATTGTGTTTTCTAAATTTACTTTAAGATTGCTTACTTACTTTACTCTTAGTCTATCCCTATTATTTCTATGCATAAACTTTTCCAATGATTTTCTGATGTAGGGCCGTTTTGAGATTCTGAGTCTAATGGGCTCGTATGTAGCCAACGACTCTGGTGGTAGAAGCACAACAGGAGGTCTAAGCGTCTCTTTAGCTGGATCTGACGGTCGTGTCATTGGTGGTGCTGTTGCTGGTGTCCTTCGAGCTGCTACTCCAATACAAGTAAATTTTCATACAATTCTCACATATTGCATTTTAATGCATTATCTATTTATCTTGTATTAAATTGCGATAAATCATCAATTTTAAGCAAGATAATGAACCCTTTTCCTCTTCGTGGGTCGTTCAAGGAAACATTTGCCCTGCTTTTTTTGGGAAAAGATGCATACATTTTGACTGTTTTTCTCTATTCAAGTTTATATGCATTCATAAACTCCAGTATTTATTAAACTTCCTGTGTTTGAAAATATAGATGGTAGTTGGAAGCTTCATAACAGGCGCATTCAAAGTGAAGAGAAAGTACCAACGTCGGGCACACAACCCATACATAACCTCTCAAACCATGCAACAAGACGGTTCATTTGTCCCGCCTTCATCTGCTCCTCCGCTTACATCAGCTCCCGCCCCCATGACATCATCACCTGTCATACAATCCCAATCACAGTCACAATCTCAATCCCAATCCCAATCTCATTCCCATTCTCAATCTCAAGACGACACAAGCGACGACTCTAGAAGCATGCAAAACCTCAACATGGAGCCGACTTATATGGTCGGTCCAGAACGGAGCGGGATGAGGATGGGACACGGGCACGGCTTCGTTCAGAACACGTCCCCCGATATCAACGTGTTTCCGCCCGGTGAACACTAGTGAAGGTTTTATTAGGCTATTAACCCCCTCCTCTCTCCTTTTTAGTGCTATTATTAGTCTTCTACTGCTATGACCTTTGTTTTGCTTGTTTTTAGGGCTTATTATGCAGTTTCATTTTGCAAAAGGAGTTTCTTTTTTACAATGTTGGGTTAGTTTTTTGTGTTGGTTAATTTCTATGTAGGTACTGCTACTTGTGGACAGTTAATCTTATTTATCCTTATTAACTACTCTTGCATAGCTCATTTTGATTCAAATTCAAATTCGTGAAATAAGTGTACTTTAGGTGCCTTAATGAGACGAGCCCAAGACCTAAAGAACTAGACACCCAACGATTCATGTGTGGACATTGATGACATCTCTTATCTCTATGATAATAGAGTACAAACTGTCCTTATTTTGAGCCGACGCCCAACGGTCAAATTATAAATGACACATTTAAATAGTCAAGTCTTCCTTAGGTTGCAAACATGACACATTAAAATAATCAAGTCTTCCCATGGCCCCAAACCTTGATATTTGTCATAATAAGGTTACGAGTTTGAATTCAAAACAGATACTAGTTGAACTCGGTTTGACAGATTGACCAGTCGAATGACTAACGAGATTTTTTTGGCGAACCTAACCTTCGCGTGGATCTGGCAAGTTTATAACCCGAAAGATAAAATCGGTGTAGTTCAATCCGGTTTATGTTACCGGATTATAAACTCGTCGACTTTATATAACCCGCCAGACTTTTTTTAAAAGCGCTCTTCAACTTCGCACAATCTCAAAATCCGCGCGGAGATGAGTTTGCACAGATTTTACTTGGTCTCATACTGTCTTTGACACCAGTGCAAAAAGACTTCACTTTTTGTATCGTAGAGATTAATGTCAATTCTGTCATTTAAGCTTACCTGTACCCTCACAAATTCACAATCACATCACTTGGGCAGTTGGGCTTGGACCGATCACTACAAATAAGGTTGGTTTCCGTAACATTTGGACTTAACTAACTTGACCAACATTAACATTATTTAGACTAACAAATTTTAACTAATGTGTGTCCTTTGGCACACATTAAAAAAAAAAAGTATTATATTGAAAATGTAATATCTTTAGAAAAGAAGAAGTAGGCTACTCATATTGCTCATATCCATTCATCTTTCAAATATTGGATTGCTCATAAGCATGTGTTGTAATACCTCGGATATGAATTAGTGACACCTTAACTTACAAAATGGCCTAGGCACCCTTAGATAGTACAACGAAGGTCTTCTAATCCCAACTCTCTCAAACAATTATTTCTAACCAGATTAATAATCATCATTGAACTGTCTGTAACTAATATGTCTCGGTTGGAAAACAATAAGATTTCTACTCAAGGCATGCCTCAAATCAATCTATATCACTCATTGTAACAAACATAGGGCACTACACCATGCCTCATGATCAAATCCATATGTATTTTTTCAAAATGAGATTATAATGTCAAATAATGTCTATCTATGACCACCATTCAAACCCTATTTTTCAAAAGTGAGATTATAATGTAAAATAATGCCACATCCAATCGAATCGCCCAAATGTTGACTCTAACCCTATATCACAAAGAATGTTGATTCTTAATTTCTCATGTCCCAATTGCCCTATATCACAAAGAATGTTGATTCTTAATTTCTCATGTCCCAATTGCAAGAATGTTGATTCCTATGTCATTTTAACGTTGCCTTCACACTCACATTTGCAGATCAGTTGGGCTTGGACCCTTGGACCGATGACAACAAAATGATGTTGAATTTCGTACCATTCGGACTTGCCTAACTTGACCAACATTCTAACATCACTTAGACTTGACCGGTTATCACAAATGATGTAGATTTTCCATGTCATTCAGGCTTTGCCTCACAATTAAATTGACATCAGACTTGAGTCCTACATATCAATTTAATAGATACCAACATTTAGTTGGTCTAGTTGTTTGACGTGTTCTATCTAAAGGTCTCGAGAGTCGACGCTTAAGTGTTCTACTAGATATCTCGAGAGTCGACACTTTAGTGTTCTACTAGATATCTTGAGAGGTCTTCTATCTAAATGTCTTGACTTCAACTCTTAAGTGATCTACTACATATCTCAAGAGTCCACGCTTAAGTGTTCTACTTAGATATGTTGTAACAGAATCGAAACGAGAACAATAAACGCAAGAAAAACACAGATTTACGTGGTTCACCAAATTGGCTACGTCCACGGAAAGAGGGAGATCAGATTATATTGTATTGTGGGCCCAATGCGCATATGCGCTAATATACACGACCCCCGTGTTTATCGGCCCACCGGACTTTATCATGGTATCAGAGCGGGTTCCGGATCTGGGTTCGTTTCCTGGCTTATCTGAGCTTATCCCGCCATGATGGCCTTTTATGGACGGCTCATTTGGCTTGTCGATCTGAAGACATAGTTTGGGTTTAGCTCGCCATGATGGCGCGATAATAATAGCCCACTATATAATACCATGGATTACTCCTCCTATTGCCAATTGGTTTTAGGATGGAACCCCATGGGCTTGTATTGTGGGCCCAATGCGCATATGCGCTAATATACACGACCCCGTGTTTATCGGCCCACCGGACTTTATCATATTGGAGGCATATAACAGCGAGACCCTAGTGTTACCTGTCGCAGTGTGTGATTCAGATTCAACGCAGGTTCTACTAGATATCTCGAGTTTGATTTCTGGTGGAGACATGTTTGGAGAGAGATTGTTCTACTGAGTTCGGGAAATTGATTTCTACTGAAGGCATGTTCAGAAACCTCTTGTAAACTCTTCATTAAACATCTGAAATTCATACCATCACACACAGCAAACAAACAAAAACAGAAGCTGAATTAAACCGCAATTATTCCATGATCATCATGAGTTCATCAATCCTCAACCCTAGCAGCACCACCTCTCCCCTCAACAAGCCTGTCATCTTCAACCTCAGGCTTTAGCTCTTCCTGCGCATCAACGAAATTAGGATCTCCTTGATCGAGAGCAAGAGGCGCGTCCATCTCATTCGCAACCAAATCACGAGGCCCTTCCCAAGTAAACTTCCCTCCATGTCCCGACTTCGGAGGCGGCTTATGCACAGGTCCTTTTCCATCCACGGGATGCCGCTCTTGTCGAAGAACCCCCTTATCGATCAGCTTCTTCTCCGTGTGCTTCTTGCCTTGTTCGTCGTGGCTTGTTGCTCGGACTGTCACGCTCTCCTTCTTTGTGTCCGCCATTTTCGCCATCTTTATGTTATTGATTTCGGAATTGGAGGTTGTTGTATTTATACAGAATGGGAATGGGAAGAAGCTGCTGGAAGTGGACGAAACGGGAAGGTTCTGGCGTGTCTTGCGTTGAGTTTGGACGACGTCGTTTTGGTGTTTGCCGACTCCTAGCTTGTTTGACGAGGCATGTACTGTTCATAATTATCCGATCCATCGATCCGTCGATCCGATCCGTAAATATCCGTATCCAATGGATTATGTATCCGTATTCGATCTGATCCGGATAAATTTTCGGATCAATGGATCGGATACGGATCGGAGTTAGATATCCTGCGGATATCCGGGGTATGTCACTTATATTACTATAATAATAAATTACATATAAAAATAATATAAATACATTATATCTAATAAAAAATGTCAAAAAAAATACGTAAGTGGTCGTCAATACTCAAGTATTGTTTGGACTTAGCCCTCTGCATTTATTTGGACAAAGCCCATTAGTGATATAATGATATTGGACTAATTACTAATGGAATCACCAACATTTAATGACCACTAGTGACCCACCAATGACTTGTATTGATATTTCAGATATCCGCCTCGGATATCCAATCCAATCCGATCCGATAATTTCGGATCGGACATCCGGACGTTTCGGATACGGATACGGATCGCAATATTGAGAATTTTTTTTGCTGATACCCGATCCGAAACGCCGGATCGGATCGGATATCCGATAATGAACAACCCTATCATAATTATCTTCTTGTTTCTCTCTCCTGATACTATTCACTATTCAAAGGCATCTTCGTAATTTCTGCCAATATATAAATAAAAACATAGTCATGTGTGGTCTTGTTTGATTCGTCTTATCGAGTACTTTAATAATATTAAAATTTTATAATTAGAGATATTAACAATACAAAACGCGCATCGACAAATGTGCCCAAAAGAAACAAGAAGCTCATTATGGGACGGACAGAGTAGCAAATATGGTACTCCCTCTGTGCATGAATTTTTTTCTGAAATGAGCATTTTACCATAAAAAATTCCCGACGTAGGCTCTTTTCAAAACAATTTCCCAAAATAGGCACTTATTTCAAGTTCGGAATTTTTTTATGTGTGAGAGACGCTGGCTGGGCCAGCGTCTCTCCTCCGAACCTGAAACTATTTTTTTTTGATTTTTTTATGTATAAGAGACGCTGGCCCAGCCAGCGTCTCTTATACATGTTAGTTTTTTAACATTATTTCCAATCTTTTTTTGTACTTTTTAATTTTTTTTTTAAGGCAATGTATAAGAGACGCTGGTTCGACCAACGCCTCTTATACGGTCAAACATAAAAAAAAAATGTATATGAGACGCTGGTTCGACCAGCGTCTCATATACAGATATTTTTTTTTTATTTGCACATGTATAAGAGACGCTGGTTGAACCAGCGTCTCTTATACAATATTTAATTTAAAAAAAAAAGTGATGTATAAGAGACGCTGGTTCAACCAGCGTCTCTTATACAATTTTTAATTTAAAAAAAAAAGTGATGTATAAGAGACGCTGGTTGAACCAGCGTCTCTTATACAATATTTAATTAAAAAAAAAAAGTGATGTATAAGAGACGCTGGTTCAACCAGCGTCTCTTATACAATTTTTAATTAAAAAAAAAAAGTGATGTATAAGAGACGCTGGTTGGACCAACGTCTCTTACACGTAAAATATTTTTTTAAAAAAAATTATTTGTATAAGACGCTGGGAGAACCAGCGCCTTATACAAGGAGAGTTGAATTTTTTTCTTGCAAGAGGAAAGTACCCAACGTCTCTTGCAAGAAAAATGGGGGTACTTTCCTCTTGCAAGGAAAGTACCCAACGTCTCTTGCAAGAAAAATGGGGGTACTTTCCTCTTGCAAGGAAAGTACCCAACGTCTCTTGCAGGAAAGTACCCCCATTTTTGAAAATGTTGGGTACTTTCCTCTTGCAAGAAAAATGGGGGTACTTTCCTCTTGCAAGAAAAAAATTCATGTAGGCTCTTAACATTTTCAAAATAAAATTCAACTCTCCTTGTATAAGGCGCTGGTTCTCCCAGCGTCTTATACAAATAATTTTTTTTTTAAAATATTTTACGTGTAAGAGACGCTGGTTTGACCAGCGTCTCTTACACGTGGGAATTAAAAAATACAAATCTGTATAAGAGACGCTGGTCCAACCAGCGTCTCTTATACATCACTTTTTTTTAATTAAAAATTGTATAAGAGACGCTAGTTGAACCAGCGTCTCTTATACATCACTTTTTTTTTTTAATTAAATATTGTATAAGAGACGCTGGTTCAACCAGCGTCTCTTATACATCACTTTTTTTTTTAATTAAAAATTGTATAAGAGACGCTGGTTGAACCAACGTCTCTTATACATCACTTTTTTTTTAAAATTAAATATTGTATAAGAGACGCTGGTTCAACCAGCGTCTCTTATACATGTGCAAATAAAAAAAAAATATATGTATATGAGACGTTGGTCGAACCAGCGTCTCATATACATTTTTTTTTATGTTTGACCGTATAAGAGACGTTGGTCGAACCAGCGTCTCTTATACATTGCCTTAAAAAAATAAATTAAAAACTACAAAAAAAGATTGGAAATAATGTTAAAAAACTAACATGTTGGCTGGGCCAGCGTCTCTTATACATAAAAAAAAAAAAAAAAAATAGTTTCAGGTTCGGAGGAGAGACGCTGGCCCAGCCAGCGTCTCTCACAGATAAAAAAATTCCGAACCTGAAATAAGTGCCTATTTTGGGAAATTGTTTTGAAAAGAGCCTACGTCGGGAATTTTTTATGGTAAAATGCTCATTTCAGAAAAAAATTCCCCTCTGTCCCATAATATAAGAAACATTTGCTTTTGACACATTTGCCGAGACGCGTTTTGTAACGTTAATATCTCTAGATATACGATGACAAAAATTATAATTTTTATATATTGTTAAAGTACTCGTTGAGACGAATCAAATAAGATCTCACATGCCTATATTTGTTCCTACACATTAGAAGAAAACGAGAAGATTCTCTTAACTAGTGAATAGTGTCAAAAAACCAAATGTCCCTTATATTTTGGGATGGAGGGAGTCCCAAAATAATTTTTTAAACAACTTTTACTATTGAACGAGAAAATTATCTTCTCGTTTTTGATACACTCAATGGCCAGCTCAGAAAACGAGAATTTTCTCTTAACTAGTGAACAGTTCAAAAATTATCTTCCTACACATTGAAATTGGTTTGTTATTTTTACATCGGCTCTATTTGATACACTCTAAAGTTGCTACGGTTTGAATTGTGACACTATTTTACAGCAGAAGATAATTTTTTAAACAACTTTTACTATATAAGAATAAAATAATCATGTATGGTCTTTTTGATTATTTAATTAGTATTTTAAGAATAACAAAAAATTATAATTTTTAATAAAATGTAATTACTCCCTCCGTCCCATAATATAATTCCTCTTTCACTTTTCACATTTGCCGAGACACGTTTTGTATCGTTAATATCTCTAACTATATGTTAATAAAAAATTCTAAAATTTTGATATGTTAAAGTAGTAAAGTACTCATCAAGACGAATCAAACAAGACCCCATATAACTATGTTTGTTCTTACATATTAAAAGTTATACGACAAAATGTATTAAAAGGTGAATAGTGTCAAAAATGAAACTAAAATTATATACCGGGACGGAGGGAGTAGTTGCTATGGGAAGTTTAGTAGAGGGTTCCACGTGTGTTGAGTTTGGACGACGTCGTTTTGTGATGGATGTCGGCATGTAGGTTGTTTGATGTAGCGAAGATGGTGTTTGGTTTGTTGTTTTTATCCTTATCCGTTTGTATCGGGTTAACATGAGGGTTACACATGTACGTAACACTCCATAAACAAGTCACCACTTAGATTTTAGTGTCATTGATAATATAAAAAATTGCTGGAGACTTACCTATCTTATGTATTCTCTTGATGGGGTTACTTCCTAATTCCTATCCTTGATTTGGACACAATCATAAGTAAATAGATGTAACTTTAGTTTTTTTCATGAATAAACGAATATAACCCTTCTTTTACACCAAAAAAAGGAGCTTGAGCATGAGTTTATGACATGTAAAATGTACATTTATATACATTGTTTTGAGCTCCGAGTTAAGGATATCTCTTTTCGTACATGTTAGGTCAGATGGAGTATTAAGGATTGGACATAAGTATATTTCATACCTAAATAAAATGCACGAAAGTACATGGACCGTTCACATATTTCTGTAAGGCCATTACATTGCACAGACATTACACATGTTTATGTAATATAAAGCGCTCGTTCACCTATTAATAACTTGTAAAATTACCCAGGCCAATATAAAGGCTTGGTAGACCATGTTTTGACCTACTTCTTGTGGAATACAAGATATATATTCACAATCGCTCAAAAACCTGAAGACTCAAATTGTTCGCTTTTGATATATTAGCCTAGGAACAAGATCTATTTGAATCTCTTTGAAGAAGAGGCACTAGGGTTGAAAAATGATACTCCCTCTGTCCCTCTTTGATTGTCCACAAGGACACATTTACACAGTTTTTAAGACATTGAAAAAATTGCAGAAGTACATTAAATGCAGAGAGAGAATGTGATTTATAGAAATGATTATTTATTAACAACCAATAAGAAGAGAGGAGGAAAATAACTACAACCAATTACAACCCAGAAGTACAAGTCACATGGATTGCTAAATTTTACAAGGATTTTGTGCCCAAAATGCCCTTACTTACACTGGCAGTTCAACTACAAATACAAGAGACTTAAATGCTAAGAATATTCAGAGCACAATCCTTACAAACACTAAACACAAAAGAGAGATTTAGATTTCTGCAGAAAATTAAAAGCATCATTGCCTGGAGGATGTCTTCAGCATTTAACTTCAACTTAAATGAAGAACCAGAAGTGGATGATGAAGACTGGGACCATGAAGAGATTGAAGAAACTTCGTCCCAAATTAGTGGGCCACCAGGGGACATGGAAGGTCATACCTTTGATCTCAATACAGAACCACCTCACCATCCACAACCAGACATTCCATTCCAAGAGGCAACTCCACTACATCCTCAGACATCCAAGAACAGGCTCAGCGTAGAGGAGAAGATGCAAATCTTGGCTTATCTCCTCACACGGACCTCGTAAGGAAGCTTCCACATGGTGCAATGGTAGAAGCTGCAACACATTTCAACATATCAGCCAGAACCATTAGCAGACTATGGAAAACAGCCAAGAACCAAGCAACAAACTTGCAACCATACAATTTAGGTACAAGGTTTCATAACTGTGGCAGAAAGAGAATTGAAATAGACCAAAAAGTTGTCAAAGCTCTCAGTATGGGGGCCAGAACATGCATTAGAGACTTGGCAAGCAGTCTCAACATCAACAAATCAACATGCCATAGATTAATCAAACAAGGAGAGATGAGGCCTCATTCAAATGCCCTTCACCCTGGGTTGTCTGAATGGCATAAGAAGTCAAGGCTAGAATGGGTACTTAGGCTACTCAAAGGGGAAACAACAGACAACAAAACAGAATACTATCCTATGTATGACTTTGTCCACATAGATGAGAAATGGTTCTACCAAACAAGGAAGACACAAAAAGTCTATCTAGCCAAAGGAGAAAAAGGTATATACAGATATGCAAGCTCATCAAAGTTCATTCAAAAAGTCATGTTTACAGCAGCAGTGGCAAGACCAAGGTTCAACAGAGATGGACAATGCATTTTTGATGGAAAGATAGGAATCTTTCCATTTACATTTCAGGAACCAGCAAAGAGGCACTCAAAAAACAGAGATAAGGGAGCAATGATCACAAAACTAGTGCAATCAGTCAACAAAGATGTCATTAGGAACATGATGATCACTTAAATCATTCCAGCAATCAAAGATAAGTGGCCACAAGATGGAAATCATAGAACCATATTTATTCAACAAGATAATGTAAGGCCTCATATAACTCAGAATGATCCAGAGTGGCAACAAGTATATCAACAAGAAGCATTTACTTTCATTTTAATACAACAACCAACAAATAGTCCAGATTTAAACATATTGGATCTAGGATTCTTTAGGAGTATCCAATCTCTAATGCATAAAAAGATGCCAAAGTCAATAGATGAGATGCTAACTAAAGTGAATGATGCATTCTATGAGTTGGAGGCCTTAACCCTAAGTGATGTATGGCATACACTACAATTTGTAATGAATGAAATTCTAAAAGCCTAGGGTGGTAATGGATATGATATCCCACATTATAACAAGAAGAAGATGAGGGCTCAGGGAAATTTACCTAGGGAAATCAAGGCCCCTGTTTGGGCTGTCAAACAAGCATGGCAAATAGTTCATGGAGGTCCAATAGATGAGACAAGCAATGTTCCAGAAGAATGAAGAATGGTATTAGAATGGTAGTTTGATAAATCAAGATATTTTGTATATTAGGATTTCAAACAAGAATGATATTTTGTATTTAAGCATGTTGTTTGCCATATGTAATTTTGGGGTGAACTTTAATGAATGCAAATGAAAGAAGTGTATCTATGGAAGTGAAGCTTAGATCATTGACACATGCATATGACCTTAACTACTAGACTAAATGCCATACAATTATCAGAACCACAAGAATACTCAGAACACTGTCGTAATCACAAGAGTCCCAAAATCACAAACAATCTCATAATCAACTCAGTAAACAATCTCAAAATCGCAATATCAGAATCACAAGAGTCCTAAAATCACAAACAATCTCATAATCAACTCAGAACATTGTCAAAATCACAAGAGTCCCAAAATCACAAACAATCTCATAATCAACACAGTAAATAATATAAGAATCACAATATCAGAATCACAAGAGTCCCAAAATCACAAACAACCTCAAAGGCAACTCAGACAACAAAATCAAAGCATGCAAAAAAAAATGAGAACATAGAAAGGGACTTAGAAACTTAGCGATTTCAAGGGGAAACACAAGAAGATCCTCAAAATAAAACGAATCGGGGACAACAGGGATCTCCACTTCGTCGTCTTCATCGCCATTAAGGGAATCGGGGATCTCCACCTCGTCGTCTTCATCACCATCAAGGGAATCGAGGATCTTCACCTCCATCTACGACGAATCTGGAGTCTCGATCTCCATCTCCACTCATACTTTGTAGTTCTTGAGTGATTGATTCCACTCATACTCTGTAGTTCTTGAGTGAGAAGATTGGGGCAAAGAAGATTGAGGAGATCGAGTGGGAAGAGTGAGTGGAAGAGCGATAGAGAAATTTAGGGTTCTTGAGTGGCGGTGAGTTGGACAAGTTTAGGGTTCTTGGGTGTTTTAGGTTTAGAGCTGCAGTTTGTGAGGAGTGAGGGAAACAAGTGAGTAAAAGAGAGTATATATGGGGTAGGGTTAATAGAAATTGGGCTATAGCAGCTTAATGGGTAATTGGGTTTGGGTTAAGAGATTTGGGTAGATTAGTGGGTTTAGGAAATATTGGGCTAATAGTTTAGGCTATTTTGTTTTGGGTTTATGGGTAACATCGGTGATTTATGTGGCAACATGTTGATACAAAATTATTTTAGGTGGTTTATGTGTTGGATTAAGAGAGTTTAGCAGGTGAAAAAAAGTAGGAGATTGAATTCATGTTGATGAGAAAGTAGAAATAAAATTGAGGTATATTGGTAGATAATTGAATTATGTAAGAGTAAAGATTGAAATAAAATATTGATATAAATGGTAAAAAGTACGAAAGTAGACAAACATTAGAAGACACTTGAAAAAGAAAGTGGACAAATATACAGGGACGGATGAGTATTTGATTTTACTCCCTATTCAATCCAATAATGAAGTCACTGATTTGATTAATATTCTCATGCTCGTGATATTGTTTATGCAATCCATTTGATACTTCATACTCGAATAAAATGCACGAAAATGTATGTAAGGCTATTCCGTGCAATATAAATGCACAGATAATGCACATGTTTGTGTAAGATTACATAAAGTGCACGAAAATGTACTATGTTTATGTTGTTTACAGAAAGTAGTGCACAATCCATGCGGTAGAGCGGTTATTAAGTTTTGACTCTAGTTCGATCGTGATTAAAAAGTGTAGCACGAAATGGTTTTACAGTCTTGTCCTAGTATCGATTTTAGATCTCCTTGAAAGAGAGATATGAAAGTGAAAATACGATATTTGAAAAGCTAAGCTTTATGCGATTTAATCAAATGTCAAAGCAATTGATTTAATCACTATGTTATGCTCGTAATATTGTTTCAACAAATCCATTTACCTTCCAACAACTTACATGTTATAATATACTTTCAAGTACTATTCAAGAATCTAATCTATTTTTTTATCGTTGTTCAAATAATTTACATTTGATGTCGGTTAAGAAAAACGAATGTTAAATCTCATATTTATCCGTTAGCCGAAGCAACACGCGTGTCCACAGTAACATCACCACACCAAATCATTTCCAAATTCAATATTCAGTTTAGCTCTTCACTTCACACAAACGCCAGACCACAACCGCCTCTCTACCAAATCTCATCTTCCCTTCCGCCATTGAAATTGTCGCCTCAAGCTTCAACCAACTCCATCAATGGCTTCCGCTACCTCCATCGCCATCTCCAGACTCCTCCCTCTCTCTTCCACCACAACCTCCTCTCTCTTCCCCGTCAAATCGCTCAAATCCAGAAATCTCTCATTCTCCTCCTTCACCTCCTCCTTCATCCGCCCTCTCAAATCCAAGCCAATCCGCATCAATTCATCTTCCTACTCCTCCTCCGCAATCTCCGCCTCACTCGCCGTCGGATCCAAGCTCCCCGACGCCACTCTCTCATACCTCGATTCCGCTAACGAGGTTCAGACTATCACCGTCTCTGACCTAACGAAATCGAAGAAGGCGATTCTATTCGCTGTTCCCGGCGCATTCACACCGACTTGCTCGCAGAAGCATGTCCCTGGATTCGTTGAAAAGGCTGGTGAGCTGAAAGCGAAGGGCGTTGATGTTATCGCTTGCGTTTCTGTCAACGATGTCTTCGTCATGAAGGCGTGGAAGGAGAGCTTGAATATTGGAGATGAGGTTTTGCTTCTCAGCGATGGGAATTTGGAGCTCACGAAGGCGATTGGAACGGAGCTGGATCTTAGCGATAAGCCTGTGGGGCTTGGGGTGAGGTCGAGGAGGTACTCAATGCTCGTTGATGATGGAGTTGTGAAGGTGCTGAATCTGGAGGAGGGAGGTGCTTTTACGTCCAGTGGTGCGGAGGATATTCTCAAGGTGCTTTGAGTGCCTTCAAGGTGTTCGATGAAATGCCAATGTGAGTGGCTTTTGTTGTAGTCTTTTTTTTTTCTGCATACAGTTAGTTGGAATAAGTTGTGTTTTGGAGGAATTTGAGGATGAACTCTTGCAGCGTGGTGTCTGAATAATTGTATTTCTTGATCTTTTAATGGAATTCAGTTGCTTCTAGCTATTTTCCTGGTGCTATTTCATTCATTGATGTGTTTCTGATGGCAAATTGGTAAGCATTGTACACTATGGTGTTCTCAAAGTACTGTGCCTTCAAGGTGTTTGATGAAATGCCAATTTGAGTGGCTTTCGTTTTAGCTTTTTACCTGCATGCAGTTACTTGGAATAAATTGTGTTTTTGAGGATGAACTCTTGCAGCGTGGTGTCTGAATAATGGTATTTCTTCATCTTTTAGTAGAATTCAATCACTTCTGGTTCATTTTCAGGGTGCTATTTCATTCATGATATGCTTTCTGATGGCAAATTGGCAATGTTTGTGCACTATTATACCACTGATTTAGTGTCTTGTGGTTTAGATTGTCGATGTCTTAGTTTTATTCTGAACTCTTAGCTCAAATAAATTATGTTTCTGAGGTTGAACTCCTGCAGTGTATTGTCTGAATAATGGTATTTCTTCATCTTCTAGTGGAATTCAATCACTTCTAGCTCTTTTTCTTGGTGCTATTTCATTCATGATATGCTTTCTGATGGCAAATTGACAATGGTTGTGCACTATGATATCATTGATGTAGTAGTGTCTTTTGGTTTAGGTTGTTGATGGGTTTTAATCTCTATGACCATGGGTACTCAAATGATTCATGCCTTCATGGTCTGATTTTAGGTTCAACATTGTAGAAGTAAAATTCTTGTAGTGTGGCCCATTTGCACCATTATCATTTTTATAGGTATCATTGTCATGGGTCAGCTTTGCATTTCTTAGACAAGGCTTACTGCTCCAATCCTAGCCGCAGAGGATATGGCCGTGTCGCTTTGACAATGATACCAAATTAGATGCATTATTTTCGCAGGGCGGCTTTTTATGCACTTAAAAAGAGATGCATTAGTTAAGGGTAACTATACTGGTAAAGAATGTCAGTTATTAGACTAAGAGAGAATATATTAAAGTAAAACGCGTTTTTGTATCGAATTTGTCACGTGGCGTTATCATATTCTATTTTCCACGTGTCATTTACTCATTTTCTCTCATTCATAAATTATATAGTATATAGAAGACTATCCTAATTCCTAAACCTATACTTATCCTTTCCTTATTCGAAAGCAAATTAGTTATGGCAAACCATTTATAAATCTTACATTTTTTTTATCAATTTAAAAATTATTTAATTATATACACTAAATATAATGTCGTTATACAAAGCATTTCAAAATTATTTAATTATAAGCACATAATTAAGGTAGTAGAATAGAAAGATAAGGATTTGAGAGGTAGACTTTTAATCCGTTCGACATATTGAGTTTAAATACTAGTCGAAGCTCAACAAGTAGCTAATTAACAAGTTATCTAAAAAGCTATTTAGATGTTTGGTACTTTCAATTGAATTAAGAATCTTTTATTGATAAAGGGCATTAGTGAGTTACAAATTAAATTATGCTTGCTAAGCTCCATTAATCTACAACACATTACAAAGTGAAATTATTTTAATTTATATTAAGTTTGTTGAGCCAGATTAATATTTTTATCGACACTCAACAACTAGGCGGGGAAAGTCCCTTTGGGTAAATAACTTTTTTATATATGAATTTGTGTTTTCTAACCTTTAAGAAATTATGGTGTGTTAACTATCCTGTTAACACATGATGACATCTCATAAAGTACTTGACATCGGTTTACCGATGATAATTACTGTCATTTAATTAATGATATAATATTGTCATCGAATAATGGTAAAAAGTTATCGTCAAACGATGATAAAAAAACTGTCATTATCAATGCTAAATAAATGGTCAGAAAACAAAAGCTCTATAAACTAGAGTTAAAAAACTATAAAATTTGTTTTAAAAGGGTTATTGGGCTAGTAATTTCGAACGTGAAGAAGAGGAAGAAGTTAGTTTTGTTATTGGACACATACAACACAATATGACCCATCCTTATACAGAAACATGACCAATTGACAGACCTTGTACAGGGAACATTACCAATTGACAGACCTTATACATGGAACATTACCAATTGACAGATATATACTATAAGGTCTCTAATCTGTACATTGAACGAAATCATGTATTTACCAATTACATTTCTGTACATCTAATGAAATCATGAATTTACCAACTGCATAGAGCGTTTATAAAGTCTATGGTCAATGCACAAAAATGTCATTAAAAGATTTGTGCACTGAATGAAATAATGAATTCACTGATTGTATTTAATGGCCAATACTCTTGTAAGTATATATATCCTCAACACATAGATCGATGAACCAACATTGTTGTTGTATTTCCTTAAAAAACTCACGGCAAACCAAAAAGAACATATCCATGCCTTCCTCATCCTCGTTTTCTCGGCGTTTCTCATCATGAACGTATCCTACGGTTGGTCGGCTTTCACGACCATCAAGTATCATCTGTGCATGATCAACGATCTACCGAATAATACGTTGTACTTGTTCTGCGACCAAGGTATAGGCCCACAAACGAGCACGAGCAACCGGGACCCGCTTGTGGTCCCGCCTCATGACAACTTCAACTGGACTTTTCATCCGGTGACATGGGCCCACTTAGGCCCACGAAGCTACCAATGTGTCGCGTCGTACAATGATCCGAGCCTCAAACAAGGCAGCAAGTATTACGCTGCGTTTCGTGCTTTCTTGACAAGCCGTGGTTTGTGGATGAGCAATGTGAAGGGAGGCACTGCATTTGGAAGTATAATGCGACTGTGATTTACTTGTTTCATATTCATAGATATGTGTATGAGTTTATGTTCCCTTGGACAATAAAGACTGATGTGGAACCGCCCGATTTAGACTAGATGGAGCATTACTCAAGAACCGCCCGATTTCAACATCTGAACTACTCCGAATCGCAAAAATGACAGCTGGACATGGAAATGCATCCTGAGACTAGTGGTGAGCAAAAATATCCGATCCGGCCGATCCAATCCGATAATCCGCAGATTTGATCCTTAAAAATCCGCATTTGAAAATATGCGAAGTTTTATACGAATCCGGTTCGATCCGGGTGAATTTTCCGGATATTCGGATCAGATACGGATCGAGATAATTAGCTTACGGATATCCGAAAATATCCAGTACTATTATTATAATATATAAATTTTTATAGAACTAAAATATACTTTTATAAGTGTAGATGATTCAATAATTATTTTTATACATTTTTAATCAATATGATATATTATCTCAACACAAAAATTCTCTTGTATAAAACATAACTTTGATTGTTGTTCTTAAAATTTTAAATTTTAATTGCTTATTTAAATTGTTGATTCGCTAAATGAATTAAATATATTAATTTTCACATCTTAATTCCTCTATTTAATATATATTATATATTTAACATTTAATTTATATTTTTTGAATTTTAAATTTAATAGAAATAAAAAGTTTAATTTAATTTTCATATACCTTCTAGAAATCGAATAATTTGGATATCCGGGTCAAATATCCGATCCGATCCGGACAATATTTACCGGATATTTGCTCTAAAACGGATCGGATACGGATCAGATTTTTGTGGAAATTTTTCTACCGGATCGGATCGGATATATCCGTTTGCTCAACCCTACTGAAGACGCGTGATCTGCTCCTCCGCTTTGCTGCACCATCTCAAATTGTTGTACCTTCAAAAAAAAGAATTGTTGTCTTCACTGCCTTCATTTGGACTACAAGAAACGAAGCCATCTTTCACGAACTCCAGCTTAACTTCAATGTCTGCACAAAAGGATCATTACCCATGTTAATTGCAAGTCAACCACTCTATGACATTGTCTAGTTCCCTGTCTCTCCGCCTTTTGACTAATGCAACTTGTTGTACTTTGTTGTAACTTGTTGCTTCCCTTCTCCCCATCTTTGTGTAATGACTCTTTTTAAATTAATGCAATTTATCGAAAAGCTTATCTTTTTTTTTTATTGAAGGTCCGAACGTGAGAATGACTGACGTTCATCAAAATATACATAAACGTTCATCAATTTTTTTGATGCACATGTTTCTATGCGTGGCGCATGGAATTGCAAAAAAACTGTGTAATATTTTTTACCTCTGTTGTAAAATTACTGTTTGAGTAATACAAGACGTTGATATCGTTTTTAGGTTAATTGGAACCTGTATGGTGAAATCGACTTCAATGATCCTGCCTATGCTCCTGCTCTTTTTTTCGGGGTGTTGAGCTGCATGGACATAACCGAGCCCCACCATCCCGATAGGTCGCCTAGGCAGTTTGGTAGGGTGCAGATGATTCCCAGGCCTCCAATTTCACCCCTTAAAGCCCATAGGCTCATCAGCCCTAGGTCATATGTGGTGAATTATGATAGAATGACGTGGAGTTGAGAGGGGATGGATATCCACAGGGCGACCCTTGAGCAGATGGGACCACATGCGGAGACAGGTTTTGAAGAAGCTCTGGAGTATCTTGTGTGGTACATCCCCCGCACTCATCGATTTCTGATACCCGGCAGACACGCTAGCTTGGAAGCACAACAGGTAATACATTTATCTCATGTAACTTGAGATCTTGATTTTTCTTTAAGTTTGATTAAGGTAAACATTATGCAAATATCTGATTTCAATATTTTATTTTATTTGTAGGTTTTTGACAGGGTCTACGATCACTTGTCACCATATGCAACCTTGCCTGATCCCTATGGCCGTCATCATCTCCGTGTTATGACGAAATTGTTGGAGGAAAACCGGACACAAGCCATGAAACTGAAAATCTTTAATGAAGAGAAAGATTTGGAAACGGCTAAATGGTGGGTCAAGGAGCTCTATGAGGATTTTGAAGAGAAACCAGCTGATTCTGACGATGCGTAGTGGTCTTAGTATTTCGTTCCTTTTAAGATGTAATGTGAAGTGTCTTGGTGTTTTGCCTTTGTTATGTTTGTTTTAATTTACGTTTCAAGAATGAGTCTTTTTTATGCTGTAATGAATCTGTTTTATTTTGTAATGTATCGGTTTTTTGTTGTAACGTATCTGTTTTATGTTGTAATGTATCTGTTTTATGTTGTAATTCCGATGTCTCCTTTTGATAAGACAACTCATATGTCTTCTTTTGATAAGACTACTCATGTGTCTCCTTTTGACAAGACAACTCATATGTCTCCTTTTGACAAGAAAACTCATATGTCTCCTTTTGACAAGACAACTCATATGTCTCTTTTTGACAAGACAATTCGGAAGTGTTGCTTTTGACAAGTAAATCTGAAATGGAATTTCTGCAATCTGTAGAAAAAATGCAATTCCATGCGTCACGTGTGGAACAAATCCGTGCATGACGCACGGACGAAATCCACGCGTGACGCATGAAATTGCATTTTTCCTTCAGAATGCAGAAATTCCAATGGTTGATGCAAAGAACCTGTTTCACGTTAAATTTAACCCAGAAATACCACATAAAGACTGAAAAGTGCATCAAAAGATACAACCTTACAACATTAGAAGGTCATTTGAAACTCGAAATAAAATACACATTACAACATTGTCAGGACTGACAATAACTCTTGAACTAGTAATCGTTTTCATCATCGTCTGGAATTGTGATGCTTTGTTTGGACGATTGGTGTCCTCCTCTTTTCGGGGGGGTGTAAGCCCCACATCTTTGCCACACTTCGTCATACAAGTCCGCAGCAGATTCTTCACAATTACGCTCCCAAAGGTTATAAACAGGTGGTAGTGGACATCCATCCTTCAGGCGAATCTGAGATAGATTTTATGGAATTGCATAACTAAATTTACATGTAATGCACTAGGTAAATAGCAATTGAAAAAAACATACCGGGATGAAATGTTCCTTCTGTGTAAGTAGTAATAGGCAAACAACTTGCATCTTGGCTCCAGGTTGACCATTTCAAATATCATAAATCAACATAAATTCACAAATCAACATGTTTAGTCATACAACTCATACCGTGAGCATGTAAAATCCATAAAACCTAACCAAGTCAAACCCCTAAAACAAGTCAACACCTTAAAAAGTAATATTATAATACATTTCAAATATCACAAATCAACATAAATTCACAAATCAACATGTTTAGTCATACAACTCATACCGTGAGCATCTAAAATCCATAAAACCTAACCAAGTCAAACCCCTAAAACAAGTCAACACCTTAAAAAGTAATATTATAATACATTTCAAATATCATAAATCAACATAAATTCACAAATCAACATGTTTAGTGATACAACTAATACCTTGAACATGTAAAATCCATTAAACCTAACTAATACAAACCCTAAAACAAGTCAACACCTTAAAAAATATTATTATGAACAAGAAATGTTACCTTATTAAGGTTGTAGCTTGAAAATGGAGCTTCTCCACCTCTTTCATTGGTGCATTCCTCTTCATTCTCCATATAGAAAGAAAGGAAGATAGTTAAAAATGGTGTTTTGCTCTAAAAAATGTTCAACAATGGTGTTAAAAGGGTTTTGACATTTGAAATATGGAAAGAAAGGAAGATAATAGAGATTAATGTAGGTGTTACGGAAATAGTTAAAATATTAATGGAGTTATTACAGTAGGTGAGACAAGACGTACGTGCTGGTATGAGTTCTGAAAAGAAATTCCGTGCGTCACGCACGGAAGATGTCCACGCGTCACACATGGATATAATCCACGCGTGACGCACGGTGCTCTTCAATGTGTGACACACAAAATGACACATGATCCCTTTGATTCTTAGTAACACTGATGTGTGCATGATTTCCAATCAAAATAAAATTACATATTGTCAAAGGTTGGACATTTAGGCCACGTAAGAAGTCCAAACAAAGGATATGCTACTTTATAAGTTAATAGGTGTTATTGGGAGTTACCCACATGGTTAAATATCCCTAATAGGCATTGAAAACAAGTTTCATTACATTCGGACATCGTTTGAGTGTCGTTTCGCCAAAAACCGCCTTAAGTCCATTTAAGGCGTTTTTAGTGGTTTTAGCGTTTACGTGCCTCATTTCGTGTGAGCGAGACCTTGTTTCTACTGAATATCCCTAATAAGAGTAAGTTGTATAGTATTTTCAACAATAATCACCGTCGATGTTGTAGAATATACATATTGCGACAAGTTAGAGAGTTACGACTAGTATGTTTTTTACAAAGGATGCGGTACTTTAAAAGTTAGAAGTTGTGATTGGGAGTTACCCACATGGTTAAATATCCATAATAGCCATTGAAAACAAGTTTCATTACATTCGGACATCGTTCGAGTGTCGTTTCGCCAAAAACCGCCTTAAGTCCATTTAAGGCGTTTTTAGTGGTTTTAGCGTTTTGGCATAGTTTCGAATCCCGTTTTGTATGTGTGAGACATTATTGGGACTTTATATGCCTTATAACACATTTGTGTATAAATTTTTCAAACATACGTGAACATCAATGTTGCGACCATATATATTGCAACAAGTTAAGCTTATGGTGAGTAGTTTGATGTTTTACAAAGAGCGTGTTACTCTAAAAGAAAAAGGTTTTGATGTAAAGTTACCGACATGGTTAAATATCTCTAATAGGCGTTGTAAACAAGTTTCATTCCATTCCGATGATGTTTCGACGACGTTATGGCGAATTGTGGTTTTAAAGCCTTTAAAAACAACACGGACCATGAATTATTTTGCGTGACATAAGTACAAATACATTGAATACATTGACATGGACCACATAAGCAACAAAAAAATACATTGAAATCCATGCGTCACGTATGGTGTAAGACTATGCGTGATGTGTGGATGCATTCCACCCGTGACGCATGGTTTTATGTTGCAAAATCTTATTGTTATATTTAGAATGCTTATATTGTTGTTATGTTGACGAATGTTCAACCTTATTATATTTCAAATTGTATATGGTGCGCCATACATATTGCGACCTCGTTCGGTTTTCAAACTATGTTTCACTTACATAGGTATAAATTTGAATTTCAAGTTACACACATAATCAAATAGACATTATAAGGATTGAAACAAAGTTTCATTCCATTTCGATAAAGTTTTGATGACGTTTTTGTCGAATTGGGCTTTATCACCTTAAAAAAGACACTACAAATGTGTTTCTTTGCACACTTAACTAGAAATACATTCAATACATTGAATAACCCTAGGTTCATATATGCAAATCCATGCCTGACGCATGGATACAATCCGTGCGTCATGCATGGATGCTAACCGTGCGTGACGCATGGATTTAATCTGTGCGTGACGCATGGATACAATCCGTGCGTTTTCTGGAATGTGCAATCCGTGCGTCACACACGGATTAAATCCATGCGTCACGCACGGATGACCTGGGCGACAAATAGCAAAAATGGTGGGCGTTAAATAGAAAGTATGTATATAAAGGCTAGCCGATTGTTGAACGAAATAATAACCGATACCTAATGAATTCTAAATTCATTAATTTTTGTATTTTTATTAACTAATTATCATTAATTCTAAATCTATTAAAGTATACTTTTAATTAATTATCTCCGTACTTAATTAATTATATATATATATATATTTATTTTCTTTTTATTAGTTAATTATCTTATTCTAATTCTAATCTAATATCTATTATATTAAAAAAATAATGCAATCGTTTGCACGACAAATAACTGAAAGTTGTGAGTTTTAAGTCATTTTTATGAAATTAGATAAACACTATATTTTTTTATTATATTATATTGACAATTTATATATGAGCCAATATTATATTTTAAAATTATTTCAAATGCAAATATGAGGAAATTAAAATAATTATAATTATAAATATTAATAAATTCAATAACTATAACAAAAGTATTAAAAAATAATATATAATAACATTAAATCACGTATGAAAATCTGTAATTTTCGAGCGCAAAGCACATGACCCATATCCATGGTCCATATCCAGTGTGTAAAATGAGAATCTTTGAAGAACGGAGGTAGTAAGTAGTTAATCTGGCTATATAGATATAATCGCATTAATTTCATTGCCTCACATTCAACAAGTGCAGGGCTTCAAAATTCTATGATCAATGTACAAAAGTGCCATTAAATGATTAGTACATTGAATGAAATCTCGAATTTACCAATTGCATTTAATGGCCAATACTCTTGTAAGTATATATCCTCAACATATAGATCGATGAACCAACATTATACCAAAACTCATGGCAAACCACAAAGAACATATCCATGCCTTCCTCATCCTCATTTTCTCAGCGTTCCTCATCATGAACGTATCTAACGGTTGGTCACCTTTCACCCTCATCAAGTATCATCTGTGCATGATTAATGATCTACCAGATAATACGTTGAGTATGTTCTGCGACCAAGATGTACGCTCACAAACGAGCAACCGGGACCCACTTGTGATCCCGCCTCATGACAGCTTCAACTGGTCATTTCATCCGGCTGCATGGACGTTCGGCCCTCGAAGCTACTATTGTGTGACATCTTACAATGATTCGAGCCTCAAACAAGGCAAGTATTATGCTGCATTTCAAGCTTTCTTAGACAAGCGGTGGTTTGTGGATGGGCAATGTGAAGGGAGGCACTGCATTTGGAAGTATAATGCGACTGGGATTTACTTGTTTCATATTCATAGATATGTGTATGAGTTTAAGTTCCCTTGGACAATAAAGACTGATGTGGAAACTGATCATGGATTGAGCTAATATCTAGAGTTGAGATCTCAATCGTTAAAATAAAATTAAATGGTTAGAATTAGAACCTCTCTATATTTTTTTATGTTTTTTTTTTAATAATTCTGTGACGAATTATTATTTTGTTGAAACATTTTTCGTTGATCAAGAGCCCCAAAGCAAGCATCTTCAAAATGGATTATGGCCCAAAGCACAAACAAGAGGGCCCATAGGAGAAGGAGTATGGTGGCCCAATACCAAGCCTAGTAGAAAAATCTAGAGAGATCAAGTTAGAGCTAGATTAGGAGAATTCTAGAATTAGTTAGTATAATCTAGAATTAATAAACCTAGAGACTTCTAGAAATTGCTTGAGCAATCTCAAGCAATCCCCCACTTGTATAAATAGAGGGATGCTCCCTCATTTGTAATCATCCCACAAAGTCCATTCTACTAATTAAGTGTTTCCTTTGTATTTGTTTCTTTTACTTCTTGTGCTATTACACCAAAATCTCCATGATAAGGGGTATTTTACATAGCGCTACTATAGGTTATTAGCTCATTTTGTATAGGATTATGCTAGATGTTATGATGTATTCTGTAATCATGGAGTTCTGGAGAGTTGAGGCACATATAAGATTACAGAGGATGATGCGGAGCATTGAAGCATAAGAAGAGGAGTCGAAGCTGATGAAGACCACATGATGAAGACGAAGACGAAGCATTGGGAGCAGCTGAAGACGAAGCCACAGAAGAAATTCCGCGACCGCGGGTCCTAAACCGCGATCGCGGAAATTCCACCTGAAGAAGCCAGATCACAGAAGAAAATCCGCGATCGCGGGTCCCAAACCGCGATCGCGGAAATCCGCCAGAGAAACATTCTTCATTTGCCCGATTTAGTATGTTGTGTTAATTTCTGTAACGTTTTCACACGTTTGTAGCTTTAATTTGGCAGTTTAATTCTGCAGAAGACTTATATGTTTAAGGTGTTGATTATCTTCTATCATCATCTACATTCCATTTCCAAGTTTTGAGAGTTTTCCTCAAGAACTTCATGAGTTGCTAAGTTTCCATTGTTTTGCTTGACATTTGAAGCTTTCAGATTAATTAAGTTGTGAGATTCCTTTCCTTTGTTCTATTCATATTGATTGTCTCTATTCTCTTGTGTATATTGTTATTGAATTAGATTTGCTCATTTAGATTGACCATCTAAGTAGTTTCATCTCATTCATATTGCTATTGTTTGGTTATTTCTAGTTGAAATATCATACTTGTTTGCAGCACACACAATTTGCATGAACTAGTTGTGAATGTCAATTGTGAATAGAATTGAGTACATGTCGAGTATCTGACTAGTTGTCTATGGTATTGCATGTATCTATCCATTCCTGAACTTAAATCTGCTTTATTATTGAATCTTGATAGTTTCAAGGTTATAGTTGAGTAAGGGTTATTAGGACTAGTTGGACTAATAACTACATTAGAACAGGGATTAGAACGATCATATGAGTAATTCGACATAGGATTAAAAGGAGTTTATGATCAACTTGTTAATCTGTTAGTGGATAATTGTCGAGTGAAACACCTTCCATTGATATTTTTACAACCCAAATCAACCTTCGTTACTTTGTTCTTAAAACATACCAAAAAAAACCCTTTGGTTACTTACACTCGTTAATCATAATTGTTACTTTAAGAATCGATAACCTGATTCCCTTGGGATTCGACCCTTGCTTGCCTACTATACTTGTTAGTGAGCTTGTTAGGATTACTTGACTTGGCATACGACAAATTTGCCTCGTCAAATTTGGCGCCGTTGCCGGGGAATCAAATTTTCTTTTCTTTAAAGTTCTTGTTTTGATTAACCTTAGTGTTGACTAGTGAATGGTCAACACCCGTTCTACTAATCAGTCTCTTTTTATTCTTGATCCGGAAATCGAGAGGACTTTCCATCGAAATTAGAGAGAGAACAGAGTTGAGACTGATACAGGTGCAATGGAAGACGACCAACTGTTGACTCCCGAGCAAAGAGCTCTTGCTGACACCCAACGTCAATTGGCTGAAATTTAGTTAGTTGTGAATGCCCAACGGGAATTGCTTGAGGCAAGGCAAGATGCAAATGCTCTAAGAGACGGCGGTGTCGTCCGCACATTGTGGGAGCGTACTACTCCCAATCTGACACAACAACCTCAAGTTGTGGTTCTTCCACCCCTTGCTCATGGGGTGACTTTTGAGCTCAAGTCAGGGGTGATCAATCTGCTTCCCACATTCCATAGTTTGCCTGTTGAGGATCCAATCATGCATTTGAATCAATTCCATGACACTTGCATGACAACCAAACCACCAAATGTCACTGAGGAGCAGATCAAGATGAGAGCCTTCGGGTTCACTTTGAAAGATGGTGCTAGGTCCTGGTACTATCATTTGCCTACCGGTTCGGTAGATAGCTGGGAGAAGTTGCACAAGGTGTTCTTGGGCAAGTATTTTCCAGTTAAAAAGGCAAATGTTCTGAAGAAGGAAATTGCCCATGTAGAGCAAGGTGAAGATGAGACTCTCTATGATTACCTTGAGCGTTTCAAGGGGTTGTGTGCTAGTTGCCCTTTTCATGGGTATGATACCGAGGACCTGGTCCTACATGTTTGCAATGGTCTCCTTAATCATGAAAGAAGAATGGTAGACGCTGCTTGTGGTGGGAGTATTCTCAACATGACACCAGAAGATGCCATGGAAAAGTTGCAAGACATGGCTGAGAGTACTAGGAGTTTTGGTAGGACATACACTAGGAAAGGAGTGAATGCCACAAGCTCAGGAGACCTCGCTCTTATGACCGAGCTCGTTGAGCTAAAGAAGATGATCTCTCAGCTGCACAAAGGACAACAACAGGTAAAAGCATGTGGTATTTGTTCTGACCCTTCTCATTTTACAGACAAATGCCCTGAGCTTCAAGATGATGATGTTGCTGAAGTCAATGCTGCTGGTGGATATGGACCTCCACGACCTCGAAATGATCAGCAGAACAACTACAACCCGAGGTATAGAGATCATCCAAATTTCAGATGGCGTGATCAGAATGAACCCCAACCTCAAGCTCAAGCCCCACGACCCAATTTTGGACCTTCAACTGCAGATATGTTGAGATCATTGACTCAGCATTTCACAACCCATGTCACAAACTACTGAGTCTAGTATCAAAAACATGGAGAAACAGATAGGGCAGTTGGCTGAAGCTGTGACCACTCTTGCACAACAAAAATCCAATTCTCTACCATCTCAGACGGTAGTGAATCCGACCAGAAATGTTAGTGTTGTGACAACAAGGAGTGGAAAAGTGTTGGAAAATGCTGCTGTTGAAAAGGCAGATTCTGAAACAGGTGCAAATCCGCGACCGCGGGATGGGAACCGCGATCGCGGAACGAGTTCTGGAGAAACAGCGTCGGATCCGCGACCGCGGGATGAAATCCACGATCGCGGAATTCTGACTGAGGAAACAGGTGCAAATCCGCGACCACGGACTTACAACCGCGATCGCGGAAATGCTCCTGGTGAGTCCGAGGTTGAGGAGTTTTCAAAAGATGCAGATGAGGTCGAGGATTGGGCGACTTCCGATTGAGACAAGACAACTATGTCTGCCCTGACTTCCCACCTCCCAACTCAACCAAACCTCCCGCTCCTTTTCCCGATGCTTTGAAGGACACGAGGAGGCCGGAAAATGATAAGGAGCTATTCGAAACCTTCAGCAAATGTGAGGTAAATATCCCTTTACTCAAACTCATTAAAATTATTCCTAGATATGCTAAGTTCTTGAAGGAACTCTGCACCATCAAGAGGAATCAAAAATTGAAGGGACAACAAAAGGTGACGGTAAGCGAGCGTGTCTCCGCTGTATTCCAAAGGCGAATGCCTAAGAAGTGCAGCGATCCGGGCATGGTAAGCATTCCTTGTCGTATAGGTGATACTCACTTTGAGAGAGCTATGCTTGATCTTGGTGCGTCTATAAATGTTTTGCCTTACTCGTTGTATAAGATGCTTGGTTTAGGTCCTCTTCATGAAACCAGAATAATTATTCAACTAGCTGATAGGTCTACTGTTTATCCTAAAGGTGTAGTTGAGAATGTTTTGGTAATGGTTGATAATTTGTTCTTTCCTACTGACTTCTTTGTGTTAGACATGGAACATGATGGTCAGGCTGCTCCTATTTTGTTAGGAAGGCCTTTTATGAGAACCGCTAACACAAAGATTGATCTAGCTAGTGGGTCTCTTACTTTAGAGTTCGATGGGGGAAGTTGTACAATTCAATATTTTTGATGCTATGAAGCACCCCATTGAAGATGCTGCTTCTATTTGTTCTATTGATGTGATTGATCCTATAGTTCAAGATACTTTTAATATCTTTGGCTTGGATGAATTGCAACCTGTTTTAGAGAATGTCTTAGGAGACCCACAAGTAGATATCGTTTTGTCTACTAACATGAAGGAGTTCCAGGCTAAGCCAGAGCCTGAAGGTAAGCTTTCTCCACATCCTTTGGGCAGTCGCCCCACATTACTGACCTCGCCAGGCGAGATACCATTGATGTCTAGTGTGCAGGCACTTGACATTGAGCTGAAACAGCCACCTGATACGATCAAGGAGGAGAAAGTGAATGAAACCACCTTCATTGCTAAAGACAAGGTGGTCAAGGTAAAAGGGACAAGGTTTAAGGCGTTCCATGAGTGGTTCAGAAGAGAATTCAGAAAAGAGACAGTTTTCACAAAGCCGAATGGCGTTAGTTAAAATCTCTTAAGTTTCATGTTGAGCCACGACATAAAATAAGGCGCTGCTCGGGAGGCAACCCGAGGTTTGAGATTGTTTTTATGTGTTTTGTTCGGTTTAATTTTCTTTTTAGCTTTTCTATGGACAGGAGGAAAGCACCGAAGCTTAGGGTCAGCTACAGTCCGTAGCCAATTCCGCTGTAAGTCTTCTCTCCCGTCTAAAAAAAAAAATCCGAAAATCATTCCGAGAAAAAAAATAAAATAAATCGGATTTAAAAAAAAAATAGAGTGTAGAAAAAAAAATATATGAGAGAAAAGAAAGTAAGGAGTTGTATTTCATCAAGTTTGGTTTCATCGTTTCATCATTCCTACCATCTATGGATCTACATTTGTTGGAGCTTAGCTTGTTGGTGACCATGTTCTTTGCAAGGAGTTGATTTTGGGTCACCATCTATATTGGAGGTATTCTTTCTTTTGTTTTAGATGAGTTGTGCTTTGTTGGATTACATTTGGTGCTCATCTAGTTTCTCATTCTACCACACCTTGTGTTTCGTTGGAGGAAGGTCATCCGACCTTGTATGTGAGTCTTCTGTCTCCTTTCCTGGGTTCGTTATTATGTCTTCCATTTCATTGAGGACAATGCAATGTTTAAGTATGGGGGAGGAGAATGTATTCACATGCCTTTATTTGGTGTTGGTTGTATCTGCATGAATTTATTGAATATATTGTTTGAAAAAGCCACAAAAATTGAAAAAAGGCATACAAAATCCTTGGATAGCAAGTTCTATGCAATAAGAAGGTGGCTTGGCCGGCACTAGGCTGCGGCAACAATAAGTCTTGAGAGATGTGAGCCATTTGTGAGTTATCTAGCAAAATGAAATGAGTGGCTAGGTGAAAACCTTTCGGGGAGCCTAGGCAGAATGAATGAAATGAGTGTCTTAGGACCATTTGTTGCTGCTGGCGAGGTGTCATAAGAAGTGGTGATATAAGGAGGAAAGGGTAGGCCACTATGGAGGAATAAGGTGCTAGATAGGAGCTAGGATTAGATTTATCTTTTGTACTCACTATGGTGTTTGGAGGCGAAGTGTGTTTGTAATTTGTAGTTCATTCTTTCTCTATACTTCCTGAGATCTATGTGTGCTGATTGTAAGGGTAAGTTTCATTTAGGTTACTCGGGGACGAGCAAGGTCTAAGTATGGGAGAGTTTGATAAGCGGTATTTTACATAGCGCTACTATAGGTTATTAGCTCATTTTGTATAGGATTATGCTAGATGTTATGATGTATTATGTAATCATGGAGTTTTGGAGAGTTGAGTTACACATGAGATTACAGAAGATGATGCGGAGCATTGAAGCATAAGAAGAGGAGTCGAAGATGAAGAAGACCACAGGTAGCATTGGAAGCAGCTGAAGACGAAGCCAAGGAAGCCACAAAAGCCAAATCCGCGACCGCGGGTCCCAAACCGCGATCGCGGAAAACCTACTGACCAGCAAGGATCACAGAACACAATCCACGATCGCGGGTCCCAAACCGCGATCGCGGAATCCGCCAACGATGACTTTTCTTCATTTGCCCGATTTAGTATGTTGTGTTAAGTTTTGTAACGTTTTTATAACGTTTTTACCTTCAATTGGGCAGTTAGATTCTGCAGAGACTTATAGGTTTTTAGGTGTGGATGATCTTCTATCATCTTACACATTCCATTTCCATGTTTTAGAGTTTTTCTCCCAAGAACCTCATGAGTTGCTGAAGTTTCCATTGTTTTGCTTGACATTTGAAGCTTTCGGATTGATTAAGTTGTAAGATTCCTTTCCTTTGTTCTATTCATATTGATTGTCTCTATTCTCTTGTGTGTATTGTTATTGAATTAGATTTGCTCATTTAGATTGGCCATCTAAGTAGTTTCATCTCATTCATATTGCTATTGTTTGGTTATTTCTAGTTGAAATATCATACTTGTTTGGAGCACACACAATTTGCATGAACTAGTTGTGAATGTCAATTGTGAAGAGAATTGAGTACATTTCGAGTATCTGCCTAGTTGTCTATGGTATTGCATGTATCTATCCATTCCTGAACTTAAAACTGCTTTATTATTGAATCTTGATAGTTTCAAGGTTATAGTTGAGTAATGGTTATTAGGACTAGTTGGATTAATAACTACATTAGAACATGGATTAGAACGATCATATGAGTAATTCGACATAGGATTAAAAAGAGTTTATGATCAACTTGTTAATCTGTTAGTGGATGATTGTCGAGTGAAACACCTTCCATTGATATATTTACAAACCAAATCAACCTTCGTTACTTTGTTCTTAAAACATACCAAAAAAAACCCTTTGGTTACTTACACTCGTTAATCATAATTGTTACTTTAAGAATCGATAACCTGATTCCCTTGGGATTCGATCCTTGCTTGCCTACTATACTTGTTAGTGAGCTTGTTAGGATTACTTGACTTGGCATACGACAATTCACCTCGTCACTAAGGAACCGAGCTCTAGCTCCAAATCCAGACATGTTCTGCGTAAGTACCACCTGATCAGACACTATGTTGATAGAGGTGATGTGAGGATGTGCAAAGTGCACACAGACGACAACATTGCAGATTCTTTGACCAAGCCTATGTCTAGGCCCAAGCATGATAGTCATACTCGGGCCAAAGGGCTCAAACACATTGGAGAATTGTTTTGAACTATTTTGTTTTATGATAAAACTTGTTTATTGTTGTTACAAACATTTATGCTTGATTCATATATATGATTATCATATTATTATTTAATCATTGCTTGGGATTAGATAAAGTATCCAAACAATTTAATAGTTAACAAATGGGTTCATCAAAACTGTTTTGGTGAATGGAACCCCATTAAGTGAACTGAAATTATAAAATTGTTAGAAGTCCATTGTCTGAGTCATTAAATTGGATACAAATGACTTTATTAAAGACCATATTGTGAGATTGATTGATAACACCGGGTTTCATGTGTTATAGGGACATAGTGATGTCTAATCAATTACATAGGTGTGTATAGCGATACATATCGGACAGACCGGTCTTTGGATTCTTCAAGACTTTCCTGCAGAGTTCTAAGAATATTCATGATTAGTGAGTTCCTTAGACATGAGTATGATATAGTTATCATTTGGCTGCTGGTATGTCTTTGACGCTGTTAAACGCTGACCGTAACAGGAAGTTATAAAGGCAGTGATTGGGATTGCCAAAAGTTGAGTGGGAGCTATAGTCTTACAAGATTGAATATGTCCTCCTATTCCATGTATACCACGATACATTTGGAAATGAATGGTGTCTCGGCCACTTGAAGAGTGAGAACTGTGAAAACGCATGACCATGCTCAGATGGATTATTAGTAATCACATGTAATGACAGTTCGATCTCAAGAATTCAAGAAACATATTTGGCGGAAAAGATGATTTTCATCGTATAGTCAAGTAAGATACTAAGTGACAAAGGAATTTTAATATTGCACACTTGTTTTAAGGACAAGTGGGAGATTGAAGGAATTGTGTCCTTTAATCGGATGTGCAATTACTTATTATGCAATAGGACTATTGATAGAGATTCGTAATCCAGTTATTTTAGGTAGTCATAGTGCTTTGCTAGAAGCCAACTATGATTTATGAACTTTATATTATAAAGTTTATTGCTATTATAATTGGATCCTATGAGGTCACACCCTAAGAGTGTATGGACTGAATATATTGGGAGAATAATTATATAAAGTATATAATATATTGTTATATAAGATATAGTTTTGAGATAGGGTTTAATAATAATAAAGTGTTATTATTAATTAAAGGATAAAAGGAAAAATGTTAATTAATGAGTTAATTATAAATATGGGTTTTGGAAACCCTAATGAGCACTCTCTTCATTTTTCCTCTTCTAAGAATTCTCTTTCTCTCCCAACACCCTTTCATCTTCAACCTAACAGTTGAGTTCGAGGGATCCAGATCTTTGCTCGGGTGGACTAAGTAGAGGAGTTTCAAGTGAGGATCTCTCCATTCGAGTGATTGAACACGCATCAAGAGGTAATCGTTTCTTCTACTTCTTAATCCAATTGGTTTATGCAATAGATCCTTGTTTAGATGTTAGAAAATCGTTTCCTGCAATTCCGCTTATAGCATCTAAAACCCTACAAAATGTACTGATTGCATTCACGAGACACAAGCTTTGCACAACTATAATATCTATGTGAAGATAAACTTGAAGAAAGTTCCGGTGCAAATAACTCTTACCGTAGAAAAAAACGAACAGATTATATTCACAAATTACACGTCAATGTTTATATTCTAGATGATTATGTTCATAATTTGAGCCATAATTTTTTTTGAATGTTTTTAGTGAGGGACACAGTGACATATTTGTAATTACTGTGAGCTTTGGTTTTTATTTTATTTTTTTCTCGAAATGACCTAAATTTCTTTTATTGCCCAAATTATGAACATTAGTTTGTTATCTCGAAACGCGAAATACTCCGTTTTTCCTACGTTATGCCTTGTTCTCACCAGAACTTTTCTCAATAAACTTTGGCTTCTTGATATACAATGTTTGTGTGTATACAAAATTTTCGTACGCCACAATTCACAATTCTTGATCTGGATGTTACATACAAAAAGAGATTAAAAGATATAATGAAGTGCATTGTGAAACATGAAAGTATGGAATGGTGTATGTTGTGACATGGAAAACATCTAACGAGCATAAAGATCTTGTTCCATATACCATCCATCAGCAGTGTTTCCATTTTTAGTCACTTCGTTGGAACTATTTCCACCTTGGGAGTCAGCTCCCACAGATGGCATGCTGACGCTGTTGGAGAAGAGTGATGGTGGAAATGGAGATGGGAGTTCAACAGAGTTGCTGCTTAGCATGATAAGCAATGCTTGTGTTGTAGGCCTATTTGCTTCATCCTCTTGGACACACAACAACCCTATTCGGATGCATCTTTCGACTTCACTTGGCGGGTAGTTATTTTGTAAAACTGGATCCATAAGGTTCTCAAATGTTCCTTCTGACCAAACCCTCCACGCCTATATATTAACACATGATCAATAAAAGGATGTAATGTGTTTCAAATACTAAAATGATCGACTGATCGACTTACATAACGTAGTAGGCCTTCTCCGTGAGACGTCTGATAAAACTTGCTACAACCTTTTCCACTTAAAATCTCTAGAATTATAACTCCGAAGCTATAGATGTCTGACTTGGGAGTACATCGTCCTGCTAGTGCATATTCCGGTGCAATATATCCACTGTTTCGAATTCATAGAATGAGTTAGATAATTACAAGGCAGTTGATTAGCATATATAGGACTTACAATGTTCCAACAACTTTTGTTGTATTTGCTTGAGTCTGGTTCACTAGCATAAGCCTGGCCATACCAAAATCAGCTATTTTGGGGTCCAAGTTGTCGTCTAGCAAGATATTGCTTGATTTGAGATCTCGGTGCACAATCTTGATTCGTGAGTCTTCATGGAGGTAGTGTAGTCCGCGGGCGATTCCTACTATGATCTTATACCTTATTGCCCATGTCAAAGATGTTGCCCTTACCGAACCTACACGTTAATTTTTACATAGAGTAATCGTTAGACAGAGTCTCACATCAAAAAATGTTTTGGCAGATGGAAAACACATAGTGTGGCAAGTGAGAGAAACTCTAGAGAGAGGTGCTCTACGTACAATTGTTTTCTGCCTGCTTTTCGTCCGCTTCGCTCATGCCCCCTCCCCCTGTAGGGGTGGGGACGGAGCCCGCACCAGAACGGAGATGGAGACACACGACCCTATGGAGCAAGAGGAACATCCGGAGTCCACTTTGGAGAAGAAGGAGGAGGCTGCTCCGGTGGAGCATGATTCCTAGAAAGACAAGGTCATTCAGGGAGGTCTAGGGCATCAACAAACCCTCCTGAATGATGAGTTTCTTAAGGGGCGTATACATGTGTCATTTCCCCTTGGAGAAGAAGACGACCTTGAAGTGGACATTGACGAGGAGGTCTTGGACGCCCTGACCTCAGTTTGGAAGAATTCGGTGGTGGCGAAACTGCTAGGGAACTCCCTCCCATTCCACCTGATGACTAGGAAACTCCGAGACCTCTGGTGTTTCAGCAACAAAATGCAAATCTTGGACCTCGAGAATGGCTGCTTCCTGGTACGTTTTGACTCCAAGGATGAACAGATTGCTGCGCTTACCAGGGGTCCGTGGACCATGTTCAGAAGATGCCTCGCTGTTAGAAGCTGGACGCAGAACTTCACACCAGCACAACCCATCAAGACCACTTCCGCCTGGGTCCGCATTCTCGACCTCCTGCTGACCCTCTACGAAGAAAAAGGTGCTTATGCACATCGCCTCCGGCCTAGGAAAGCCAATCAAAATTGATGAGCAAACACTGTACGTTAACAGAGGAAGATACGCGAGAGTATGTGTTGAGGTTGACCTTGTTAAACCCTTGAAATGGACGATCTCCATCAATGGCGATAAATTCCTGGTTGAGTACGAGGGTATCCCTACCATCTGTTTCGACTGCAGGAGATATGGCCATGTCAAAACAAGTTGTCCCTACCGGCCTTCTACGTCGGTGGAGAAAGGTATCGCTATAGACCCAGGCGAGACGGGCGCTGCAGGAGCTGCGTCTGAGGAAGGGGGACATGGGAACAAAGAGAAAGAACCACCGGAGAAGGCCACCAGTAGCGGGTCAGGAGGTTCATCGCAGGCGGAACGCGATGGGACCCATGGAAGCTGGATGATGGCTAAGCATCGGGGGAAACCGCGCGCAAAAGACAAACCCCAGAGACCTGCTCAACAGGTTACCGTTGCTGAAACTGGGCAATAGAGAGCTGCTCCCAACAACGCTCAAAGAGGCAAAGAGAGAAAGGGTACAGGCGCTAGTATGGAAGCAAGGCAGTCGAACCGTTTTGCCATTTTTGGACAGGTTGACAGCACCCCTAGTTCTGTACCTTCAGGAGGGGTGGGAGCAGCTGCCTCTGCGTCTGGAAACATAGCCAAAAATGGAGGAACCCAGGGAAACAATAGAGGGAAAACCCTAGTATACCGTCCCAAAATTCCAGATAGCGCCAAGAATCAAAAAGGGGCGGGTGTTGAGGTTTCCCACGTTAAAGAGGGGCCTATATTTGGTACAAGGACAACTAAATTATCTAATGGGCCTTTCACTATGGGCCAAACGCTGATGAAGCCCACTGCCCCAATGGAATTCACAGCTATTAAGAAAAAAGGCAGTGGGCCTCATAAGGATAAAGGAGAAGATGAGGCGGAGGAGGACGATCCGTGGCTAGAAGGGTCCAATAAGAGACGCATGCCTGAAAAAGGTTCTGGGCTTGACAGGGATTCTCAAAATCAAAGGCCTGATAGTTTTAATCCAGCCCACGTCACTGTTTCTTCTAACCCGCAAGATGAGTCGGTCGCTCAGCCTTCCCAGGATCAATCGGATTAGAAAGGGGAAGACGTGACTATGGATTCTGAACAGGAGGCTCCTGACCCGAAAGACTCGATGGAGTCATCAACTACCCACCCCCTGGCAATCCTTCAGTAGGGGGTGTGGAGAATGGCGAGCACGTAGGCCTGCAGAGCCAATAAGGGAGTCCTCTCCCTTCTTCTTTCGTTTTCTGTTTTCTCGTTTATTTCCTTGTTAATCATGATTTGGATTTTTTGGAACTGTCGTGGGGCGAATAAAGCCGCTTGCCGTAGGGCGATCAGACTGCTAATTACTCGTTTCAACCCTGATGTTTTAGGGCTCTTTGAAACTCATGCCTCGGGGGTGAATGCCGAGAGAATCTGTGCTAACATGGGCTTTCCACACAATGCTCGCGTTGATGCACAAGGTCAAAGTGGGGGAGTGTGGTTACTTTGGAAGGAAGATAGGATCAAAACTACCATCACTACACTCCATCAACAATTCATTCAAGCAGAAGTGCTCATGGGACCTAAAGTCCTTACACTTTTTGAAGTCTATGCTTGCCCTACTGTGGCTCGCCGTAGGTGTCTTTGGCCGGAACTCCGCAACGCTATCCAGCCTATCCAAGGGTCGATGTTCATCGGCGGAGATTTTAACACCATTATGCATACCGATGAGATAATGGGTGGTTCAGGTTTACTTTCCTTAGACTCTCTTGATTTCATTGATTGGGCTAATTCCCTTTCTCTGTTTGATATGGGGTTCACAGGTCATAGGTACACTTGGGCCAGAGGCTCGAATGATAGCACACGGATTGCGAAGAGATTGGATCGCTTCTTCGTCAACACTGTGGGTCGCTTCTGCTGGCCTGAGGCTTCTGTCACCCATCTGGAAGCTATTTCTTCTGATCACTCACCCCTCCTTCTCCGCCTAGAACCAAGCCTTGCCCTCAACTCTGATCGCCGCCCGTTCAGGTTTTTGGCTCCCTGGCTGAAGGACCCGAGTTTCAGAGACTTGGTTAATACTCACTGGGATAACTCAGCTCCCACTCTTGAGGCCCTTAAAAAGCTGAAGGAGAGGCTGCTCGACTGGAATCAGAAGGTCTTTGGCAATATACATCTCCGGAAGAAACAACTACTGAAACGCCTTAGGGGAGTTGCCAAAGCCCTGGACCGTAGGACAACTACTAGACTCCTTAAAATCCAAACTGACCTACACGCACTCATGGAAAAAACTCTCGAGGAGGAAGAACTCCTTTGGTTTCAAAAGGCTCGGGATAAATGGGTTTGCTATGGGGATAGAAATACCCGGTATTTTCACGCATCAACTATTGTGAGAAGGAAACAAAACTGGATCGAAGGTCTAGTGGATGGTGATGGCTGCCTTATCTCGGATCCGGGAATCCTGGAATCTATGACTCTCTCCTTCTACAAGGAGTTGTACACTTCGGAAGAGACCCCCTTTCGTTGGGATCCTCTTCCTGGGGCTTGCTTCCCGGTCATCCCGGATGCAGATCTCACCTGTATACAGAGTATGGTTACAGGGGAGGAGATTGCTCGCTCCATTCATGCTATGGGCCCTCTTAAGGCTCCCGGTTTGGAAGGGTTTCACGCCATTTTTTATCAGAAATGTTGGGATACAGTGGGTGCCTCAGTGGTTAGACTTGTTCAGAATTTCTTCACTAATGTTGAGCTCCCTCCTGAGATCAATGAGACCCTCCTTGTGCTGATTGGTAAGGTCCCTAACCCTGAGAAACTCATTCAATTTTGCCCGATAAGCCTTTGCAATGTACTCCTCAAAACGATCACTAAGACCCTTGCTTTGCGTCTCAAGAACATTATGCCTCTACTTGTTGGTCCGACTCAAGGTGCATTTGTAGGTGGCCGGTTGATCTCCAACAATGTTATTATTGTCCAAGAAGCTATCCACACTATGAAGAAGAAGCAAGGGAAGAAGGGCCTTATGATCCTTAAGCTTGACCTTGAAAAGGCGTATGATAGACTAAGCTGGTCCTTCCTGGAGGACACGTTAAGGGAAGCCGGCTTCCCGGGGGTATGGATTCAATGGATCATGAAATGTGTTACTACTTCGTTTATGAGGGTCCTTTGGAACGGTGAAGTCACTGAGGCTTTCCATCCTTCTCGGGGCCTTAGACAAGGGGACCCCTTTTCACCGTACCTCTTCATCCTTTGCATGGAACGCCTCAACCACTTGATCGAAAGAGGTGTGAACCGAGGGGAGTGGAATGCAGTTAAACTCAGCCGGAATGGCCCTCTTATCTCTCACTTGTTTTTTGCGGACGACATCCTTTTGTTTGCGGAAGCTTCCATTGAACAGGTCCAGGTTATCAGGGGTTGTCTCACGGATTTTTGTCAGGCCTCAGGCCAAAAGGTGAGCCTCGAGAAATCTAGGATCTTCATGTCGAAGAATGTGTGGATTCACCTCGCAGAAGCCATCGGCAGCGAATGTGGGATTGCTCTCACGACTAATCTAGGCAAGTATCTCGGTGTTCCTCTGTTTCATAAACGCCTCTCCAAGGCGACATTCAGTGAACTCATGGATCATGTTCACGGCCGCCTGAATGGGTGGAAAGGTAGGATGCTCACCATGGCTGGAAGGACAACCCTCACGAAGTCAGTGCTGAAAGCCATTCCGAATCACCTGATAAGCACTGTACTTCTCCCGAGAGCAACTTGCAAGAAGCTTGACCAGGTATGCAGGACGTTCTTATGGGGCAGTCACGAGGGAAATAAGAAAATGCACCTGGTTAATTGGAAGACGGTCTGCAAGCCCAAAGCAGAAGGGGGCCTCGGCATCCGACAGGCCCGCCAGGCTAATTTGGCTCTCGTGGGTAAGCTAGGTTGGAGAATCCTCACAAAACCTGACCCTCTTTGGGCCCAAATTCTGATATCAAAGTATAAATTGGGCCTCGGGAATGTTAGAGATTTCGTCCTCGCCAAGAAGGCCTGCTCTCCGGTTTGGCGTAGTATCTTGACTGGGCTTAAGGAGGTGGTTATTCCTGGAATTAGCTGGAACGTCTATTCGGGGCAGGAAGCCAGGTTTTGGGACGACGTTTGGGTTGAAGACCAGCCTCTACGGGACATTGTCAGCGGTAATTTAGATGGCGTTACTAGTGACTGCAGAGTCCGGGATTTCTGGTGTCCGGAGGCCGGGTGGAAGTGGGAACTCTTCGCTGCTATGATCCCCACAACCACGGTCCTTAAGATTGCGGCCACACCCCTTTGTCCTGAGGAAGGAGTTGGGGACGTGGTGAGATGGAGGCATACCAGTACGGGCAACTACTCCGCTGCATCTGGGTTCACCTCCATCACACATCACCAACCGGTGGAGGAAGAACTTCAGTACATATACAGAACCGCCTGGAAACTGCCACTCCCGGAGAAGATCAGGAATTTCTTATGGCTCGTAACCACGGGGAAAATTATGACGAATGCCGAGCGGGTTAGACGACACATGGCTGAGGACCCTGTTTGCGTCCTGTGTAAAGAGGCGCCCGAATCTCTCTCCCATGTCCTTAGGGACTGCGCTACTATTCGACAGGTTTGGCTCTTTTTTACCCTTCTCTGATTTTTCCTGATTTCTTTGACCTTGATTGCAGAATTTGGATTGCAAAGAACCTGAGCTCCAAGGTGCGGGGAGGTGGACTTCTTAGATGGCCAGCTACCTTCGCTACAACGGTTTGGTGGGCATGGAAATGGCGGAACAACATCGTCTTCCAGAACCCGCAACCCCAGCTGCATCGAGCGAGCCTGATTGAAGAACAAATCAAGGACTTCTATGAAGCTAGAATTCGTCTTATGGACTTTCAAGGAAGAAGCCAGCGCACTGAAAGGCTCCTGCAATGGGAGAAACCGGAGGTGGGTTGGCTGAAGATGAACACGGATGGGGCGTCCAAAGGAAACCTGGGTGTGGCTGGATGCGGAGGCGTGATTAGGGACGGTGAAGGTGGATGGATCACTGGATTTGCAGCTAACATTGGCTTTTGTTCTGCACCCATGGCAGAGATGTGGGGTGTTGCATTTGGCCTTCACATCGCATGGGAAGGAGGATACAGAAACTTGGTGCTTGAGGTGGACTCTCAGCTTGCTCTCAATCTGATTAATTCGGGAGTACCAGCTACACACCACCTAGTGCCCCTGGTGCAGAGATGCCATGGCTTTCTACAGAAGCACTGGAATGTCCGATTGAAGCACGCCTTCCGAGAATCCAACAGGGTGGCCGACGGGCTCGCGAATCTGGCCCTTGAGCTCGACATGGGATTACATACTTTTAACAACCCTCCGGGGAGCCTATGTAATCTTGTTTTGGATGATCAGAGAGGCACCTGCTTCCCTAGACTTGTTCCCTCGACGTAATCATTAATAAAACCTTGAGAGCTCGCTCTCTTCTTGACCCAAAAAAAAAGTCTCACATCAAAAATTGGAAGATAGGTTGTCTACTATATAAATACATGGATTATTTCTCTTATTGCTAATTGGTTTTAGAATGAAACTCAATTGAGCTTATCTGTTGGGCCTAATGCGCATATGCGGTCGTGTGTGCACAACCCCCAGTCTATCTAACTGTCCACGTTGCACTCTTTTCCGTGGACCCTCAGACTGTCACATGGTAGCAGAGCCACCCACACTCCTAGCTTGTCTACTACATAGGTCCCACTTAACTGAACTTAACCCCAGATAGTCTAATCAATCCACAAGCTATGGGGGTATATAACTAGTTTAGTTGTGTAGAAAGATTGATGCATACCGAATAGGAAGTTATCAAGACTTAAGTTGGGCATGAACTCATAGACGAGCAACCGCTCCGCTCCCTCCAAGCTATATCCTACAAGTCGAACTAAATTCTTGTGCTGAAGTTGTGCGACAACTTCGACCTCAGTCTTGAATTCTTTAGTTCCTTGTCCGGAAATTGTGGAAAGTCGCTTCACGGCTACTTGTTGTCCATTATGAAGTACACCCTGTATATTGAACATCATTAATTAAATCTCCCTTTCATAATATACAAAACAAATGGAGCGATCTAGAAGTTTACCCGGTAAACAATACCGAATCCACCTTGGCCCAATTTGTTTGCCTGTGAAAACTTATTGGTTGCCACTTCAAGTGTCTTGAAATCCAATTGCACGCATTGATCGGTAGTATGCACCATACCTCCTCCTGCGAGAAATACATACAAATTAATTAATTAAATGTAATATAAAAAGGCAGCAATAAAGTGGATATATATATTTGAATTTTTTCTCTAAAATGAGCATTTTTTGGAACACGTAATCGTAGTTTGAGACAAATTCGTGATATAAGCACTTTTATTAGGTTCGAAGCTTTGTAACAAAGGAGAGGCGCTCGAACCAAGTTTATTTTTTAAAATATAAGCCTTCGAACGGCGCCTTAAACTTTAGCTATAAAGACAACTGGTTTGTTTTTTTTAACATTCGACATACTTACGCGGGTTCGGGTAACTGGCTCGTTCAGAATCGTAATCGAGTGAGAGACATATATGGTGAAAGTTGAGATCGATACGTACCCAACGCAAATTGGTCTCACTCGATTCCGATTCTGAACGATCACAAACGAGCCACTCAAACCCGTGTAAGTATGCCAAATCTTTTACTACTTAAATTGCAAGCTTGCCTTATAGTGAATAGTAACTATTGTATAAAATTACATTTTTGCCCTTAAATGAATATACTACTAAATGGGTGTGGTTCCGGTGAGAACGTGTGAATGACTAATGTGCATCAAAATATACTTAAATGTGCACCAAAATACACTTAAATGTGCATCAAAAATTTTGATGCACATACAATTTTTACATTAATGTTCTTCAGTTTCTCAATAAATATTCTTTTAAAAAAATGTTTTTCAAATTTTGGATGGTTTTAAATTTGTCAACGAATGTGCATCAAATTAGTACTAAATGTTCACCAACTTATTACTAATGTGCACCATTCTCACGTTCGTATTTTAAAAGTTATTCTCACACGACACTTTCCCTAAATTAAAACCCTTTCTTTGTTTCAATTTTTCCCTCTTGCTCCAAATCCTGTTAATGAATATTACAATACTACACTTTGAAATACTTCTTAGGATCTCTTGATCCAAATCCCGTTAATGAATATTACAATACTACACTTTGAAATACTTATCAGGATGCAAGAATGAAGAACGTCATGAGCTGGACCTTAGAAATCCATATTCTGATTCAATTTCGGGAATAAAATAAATCTTTATGTCCAAAGCATAATCGCCCACCGCCCCCTTCAACAAGATCCATATATTTTCGTCATTGTAGAACGAGGAAAAACTTGTCGTAAACGAACAACGAAGAGTGGAGGGCGACGACTACATCTCTCCCAAGATAACCAACGAGGAAGACAAATGCGATGAATAAAGGATGAAGAGGAATGAACACTTTACTCGTGGGTGCATCGAGCAAGACAAAGAGGACGAAGATCTGGTTTCGTCAATAAGATAGGACGAACGAGGGCTCGGTTTATCAAACTAGAAAGAGAAATTGGAGTTTGCAGTCTCGAATATGCAAGGAAACCAGAAAATAAAGGTGGGATGACGAAGGAAGAATGAAGATGCAGGAAATGAACAACAAGGGAAGCCCTGTTGGTTTGAAGAAGAAAAATAGAAATTAAGGTGTCTTCTTTTATATTTCAATCGGAAAATAAATCTAAATCTGAACCAACTCTTAGAAGGATAGAGATTTAATTTGAATGTTGGAGATTGAAAATTTTAGTTAGTTACAAATTAAATTTGAGGACATTTGATTTTGAGATTTAAGGCTAGAACGTGTTTTCAAGGGAGAGGATATATATGATTGGATTGGGTGTTAATCCATTTTCAAGTAATTACAACCCAAATGTTTAGATTTATGGCAAAAACTCCCTTATTCAATTTTAAGAAATTGCAAAAATTACCCAAATCATATAAATGACTTATAATAATTATTTTAACATCAAAATTTAGTTACGAAGGTGTAACTTAGGTTAAGATTATTTCATCAATATTTTCTTATTGATTTAATCATATTTAAATCATAACACTAATTTGTTAATTTGATTTAGATATTCTACATTTAATAATCATAAGTTTCATTCATGTGTGACATTACATACTTGTACAGCTTTATCTAACAAGTTTTTATTCCACCGCATAATTAATAACATAATTATGAAAAATATTCTTTTATTAGAAATAATTTGACGAATTACCAAAATACCCTTATTTAAAATAAGGGTTATTACAGCGGTTTCCTCCATTTGGAAATTGTCTATGGAAAGAAAGCTAAAGGAGATGCGGAGATTCAACAATATGATGGTGATCTTAGCATGCATATTAAGGAAGTGGGTGACTGAACATACCATATGGATTATGGAGTATTCAAATGGATCCAGTAGCAACCCACGTGTCAGGGTTATTACAACGGTTTCCTCCATTTGGAAATGGTCCATGGAAAGAAAGTTGAAGGAGATGCGGAGATTCAACAATATGATGGTGATCTTAGCATGCATATTAAGGAAGTGGGTGACTAAACTTACCATATGGATTATGGAGTATTTAAATGGATCCAGTAGCAACCCATGGACACGTGGGTGACTGAACATGCCATATGAATTATGGAGGAATCAAATGGATTCAGTAGCATGCATATTCATCATTGTTGCTATGGAGAAGTTTTCTCTTCTTCTTTTTTTAATCAAAAAGTTTTCCCCTTTAAAATGACAAAGTAAAGAAAAGTTGTATAAAAAGAAAATTTGTGAGATATGATATAAATAAGGAAGTGTAACGATGTATGAGTCTTAATTGTACAACTTATTATATTGGTCTATCTAGTATAACATATATGGTTGTTTGACGTCTTAGCTTCTCCAGATTCAAGACGAATCTATAGAGACCAGTTAAACTTTCAACGTTCGCGTACGCGCGCAACCCAACTAGTGTTTAAAAAACGCAAAAAACAAACAAAACAAAGCCGTCTTTATAGCTAATTTTTTTGGCTTTCGTATACGAAGGCTTATTTATTTTAAAATAAACTTGGTTCGGAGAGAGTTCGTTATATATTTCTGAACCCGATAGAAATGTCTATATTGAAAATTTCAAACTATGCCTATAAAGAAATTATTTTATATATAAATATATGGTAAATTAATAATCAGAAAAAAAAACATGATAAAGTTTACCTCCGGTAAACCCTTGCTCTTCTGCTGGTTGACTTCTAGGCAGCAAGGCTGTGTGTTTCCTACCCCGTCGTCTCATGATCAAGCAGATGGAAACTCCAATGAGAAGTAATAAGGCAAGGAGAGCTGGTATACCGACTCTTAAAACATAGAAGGTAATTCCTGGAAGGACATGCATAAATTAGTTTGATTAGTTGAGGTACAGTCCAGATTGTTGTTGCGACAGTGGTGAGAAAGACGAAACAGAAAACAGATATAAACGAGAAGATAACAAAACACACACAGATTTACGTGGTTCAGTAACGTTGTGATGATACCTTTGGTTGTTGTGGTTATAGGAGAATGAGCAGAGGTTCCAGGTGGTGGCGGGGGCGAGGAGACGACGTTGAAAAAGGGAGCGAGATCGTACCTAATCTGACAACTAGGCGCGAGAACCATGGCCCAAATCATACCCTTCCACGGCAAGTACGGGACAGTTGACCTCAAACAGCGATCACAAGACGAGGCATCGATATCCGGAGTGCACATCACCAGCAGGTAGAGCGTATCAGTTAACGAGATCTGATTCACCTCTGTCTTGAAATACTTCGTAGGAGAAGATGCTGCTGATGTATTATAAGCGGCCTGTTTTATGAGCCCGTCGAGGGCAACAGAGAATTTGTCATAAAACTGAACGGGAGTCATGGAAGTGATGTTGACGTTGCTGTAGTACATGGAAGAAGGAGCCTCCTCTTTGAGAGAAAAGATGTCTCTGTTCGCGTAGCGGAGAGTGCACTGCTCGTACCACGCGATTCCTTCCCTCTCTTTCGTGCAGTTGGCGGTTAAAAATTTGACTGCCGCCTTCACGCACGAATCGCAGTCGGCGGAAGGGAGGTCGTATCGACAAAAGAAGAGGCCGTACGCGGTGTCAGGGGTCGTCCCCACGCTCGAATTGGAGAAAAACATGGTCGTCGATTGCTCGGAGAGGTCTGACAGGAGAGTGTTCATGTTTTTCTGGAAGAAGCTGTTTTGTGTGAAGTTTCCGCTTGGTTTTGACAAGCAGTTGTTGTACACGAAAAAGGGTTGGTCGCCCTTGATCAACGACGGGGAGATGATGGAAGTTACCAGGAGGAGGGTGCACCAGGTTTTGGAAACCAGGTTCTTCATCATTTTCTCGATCGCTTAATTAACATGAGTTTGTTTGTATGTGGATATATGTTTATGAAATCAAACATCGATAATAGTACGTACGTCTGCAACTGAAAGTCAATGCTGCGCCGGCCCGTTCAAAGTGTGGAATTGGTACGCTCCATCGAATTACAACAAGTAATTTGTGACTATGTAGTGGTCTAATATTACTACACCAACGACTGAATTGCAGGCAAGTTAATGGCACGCATATTCATCACAGACGTGGAAAGCAGTAGGATCACCAGCTAAAGATGTGATGGAACTTGACTATGCTAACGGCTAAGGCAGAAATTTTACGATCGACACTTGGTTTCTGACTTTCGGTGTCGAGTTCATGCTTTTGAAGTGAGAATTAGTGTTTTCTGAGGTGTTTGATGTTAAGAGTTGTGCGAGTTTGTAAGGCTCGTTAATGATTTTGTGACCGACCTTCTAACTCTACTTCTATAGCTTGTTTTCTCCCTTTTGTGTTAATTTGCACCTTCCGATTCCCCTTTTATTGCTATCGTCAACACACACTTGCAAGTGCAACGGGCGAATCATGATCAAGCCTAGTTGACATTTGAACACACGGTTGTGAATGGACCTTCGCGGTCTCTTTATAGCCAAATCCCACTATCCAAGGGTCTAAGACAAAACTTAGTACAACGTGGACCGATTAGATAGACTTTGAGTTGTGCATGTACACACGAGCGCAAATGCGCATTAGACCAAATAGATAAGCCCAATGAGGTTTTACCCTAAAATCAATTGGCGATAGAAGAGTAATCCAAATGCGTATATACGAGGCTTGTTTAGTCCCAACTTTCGATGTTGGATGCTATTCTCAACAGACTTTATAACTGGGATATCAATTGTCAGTGGTGTGAAGTGAATTTTATAATCTGAATTCTTCGCAATAGGGATATAAAATCTCGGATTTTGCAGAGCGGTGATATAATGTCTATTATACACGCGATTTTACATTATCTAGTGTAAAAATTAATTTTTTGCCTCACAAATCTAATCCTTTACTAAAACATTATTTCTAAGCAAATAAATAATATATAGTCAAACGTAGTATTTTTAACCAAAAAACATGTTCCTTGTACAACTGGTTGAATGATTGCACTATATTTTATCGGTCAATCCATACAAGTCAACTACCTATCAAACTCAAAAATCAAAACCCAGCTAGCCAAATTCCAATCACATATATATACATAGTTTCTATTCACCGCCCACTCAAATTGCTATTTACCGCCCAGTTTTTGTGCGTCACGTATGGATTTTTTTATTTTTTTGCTTGTTTTTTCCATAATCTTGTAGATAATTTCAATACGATCGCGTGCATATAAAATTCGTCCAAAACGGACATCGTTTGCCCCTTCAAAGAGTCAAAAAACAAAGAACAGTGGAGTAATTATGATTAAGTGTAACAAATCTACTACTTCGTACTTATAAATTGTAGTTGTGGATTTTCTCCAAACCAAAGAAGGAGTTCAGGCACTTTCGTCAGATACGAGATTGAAAGATATGGCTTTGTCCCGGCCGTTAGAGTGTTAAGCCACTCATTCTCTTAGGCCGTCTCAAAGCGCTTAGTCGAATTTTGGTCTCCGAGCTTAGCCGCTAGGCGAAGGGTAGACGGAAGAAGGTCTCCGGAAGCCCTATTTTCGTGAGACCCTTTCGGTCCACACTGGAGAACTCGTCTCTCGGGCGTTGCTCTATTGGGCGGAGGTTCCTCGATCAAGTAACTTACTTAAAGAAGAAAGCACTTTTTTTTTCAATCTTTAAACACTGAACACCACATCTCGACAAAGAAATTAAGTATTACCATCACTAAATAAAATCTTTTCTAAGTTATCTACCATATTATAAAAAAATTGAAAAATGGTGTGTTGAGTTTTAACGGATTTGTTGATACAAGAAATTATGTGTGATAAATTTGTATTTTGGCCTTTTGAAGGGGCAAACGATTTCCGTTTTGGACGAATTTTATATGCACGCGATCGTATTGAAATTATCTACAAGATTATGGGAAAAAAAAAGCAAAAATTAAAAAAAATCCATACGTGACGTACGGTTTTAATCCATGCGTGACACATGGAGTTTTTTGGAAAAAAAATTCGTGCGAGACGTGTGGTTTTAATCCATGCGTGACGCAAAAAAACTGGGCGGTAAATAGCAATTTGAGTGAGCGGTGAATAGTAAGGGCCTATATATAGTACCGTTTAATTATTATTTTGTCTCTGCCGACCACCTTGTATAATAAAATCTCCTTCCGAATACTCCCTCCGTCCCCAAATGTTCTTCTCATTGGTATTTTTGACACTATTCACATTGCAAGAGAATCTTCGATATATCGTCTAATATATAAGAAAAAATATAGTAATATGAAATCTTGTTTGATTCGTTTCAGCGAAAACTTTAACAATATCAAAAATTTATAATTTTTATTAACGTATATTTGGAGATATTTACGTTACAAAACGTATATCGACAAATGTGTCAAAGGTGAATGGGAAGAACATTAAGGGACGGAGGGAGTAAGTTCGAAGTTTGTATGCATAAGTCGAGATACTCGACTTATGTTTGCAACTTATGTATACATGCATCATAATAGTGATAACGATGTATGCATTACAAAAAAAAAATTTACTCTCATAATATTTCAATTTGCAAATCCTGAAAATAAAAACGCCTAGGACATGAATGGGGATCTTCTATATCCAATTGTAAAGCTAAATATGTGCCAAAGTATATGAGATGTTTAAATTTTAATTTTTTAAGGTTAAGGGTTTATAATTTAGGATGAAGGGTTTACAATTTATGGTTTAGGGTTTATAATTTGTGGTTTAAGATTTAGAATTTCAGATTTCAAAATTACTAAAAAATAATTTTGTGCTTTGGCACACAAATGGCTATCCCATTAGTTTTAGAGGATCCAAACCGCTAGGACATAGGCAGGAAAACACTCTTTTCTTGTCTTTCTCTCCGTTGCTCAATCGTGGAAGTTAGGGTTTTCTCGCCGGCAAAATGCGAGGTTCACCGATTCTGACATGGTTTCTACAGAAACGAGATAAAGTTTTGAGTGTAGCCTTGGGTTCGATGGAGAAATGGAAGAATCTGCATCTGGCTGAAGAGGAATGTTCTACGGGCTCGTCAAAAGGATCTTCTAAGATAGGGTCGCTAACTTGGAACTCTGATGTCATTCCGCTCATTCAATGCATTTTCTCTGAAATTGAAATCAGATAAGCGGAAGAAGTTCTAAAACGCCATTGAAGGCCAGAGAACAATCTCTGAAAGGAGACAAAGCACACAGAGGAAAATGATGCTCTGAATAATTCTAACAGAATGCAGTTACACTCCTTATAAGGAGACAAAACCAGGCACGTGCACAACACGTGACACAATATGTAAACAATACTTAAGAGAGCAAATATAATAGAGTAAACATGTGACATAATGTGTATGATATGCTAACACCCCCCTTCAAGATGGAGGTGATCCTGGAAGCCCATCTTGGGAAGGACATGTTGGATTTGCGATCCTGGAAGGGACTTAGTGAGGAAGTCCGCAAGCTGATGTTGTGCTGGGATATGGGAGAGGGAGATCAATCCTTCCAAGAGCTTTTCCCTAGCAAAATGACAGTCCAACTCTATGTGTTTTGTGCGTTCATGGAACACTGGATTACGAGCAATATAGACAGCAACTTGGTTGTCACATTTAACAGGAATGGGAGTGATTCCCGTAATGCCAAAATCATATAGTAGCCTGCTGAGCCAAGCTAATTCTGCACAGACTCGGCGAAGAGACCTGTACTCTGCTTCTACAGAAGAGAGGGACACACTCTGCTGCTTTTTGGATTTCCAAGATATCAATGTGCCACCAAAGAAGATCACAAAGCCACTTACAGAGCGACGTGTTTGGGGGCAGGTGGCCCAATCTGCATCGCAGTAAGCTTGCAGGGAGAAAGTAGGAGTATTGGAGATGAGAAGTGCTTTGTACTGTGTACCTCTTACATAGGAGAGGACTCGTAAGGCAGCCTGATAATGAACATCAGTAGGAGCTTGATTGAATTGACTCAACAGTTGGATGGAAAAGGCTATGTCAGGTCGAGTATGCACCAGATAGTTGAGTTTACCAACAAGCCGCCTATAAGGCAGGGCATCCTTCAACAAGACACCATCAGTGGGACGAAGGGAAGTGTTGGGATCAATGGGATTGACAGCAGAGTGGTCAGATGGCAAAGGGAAATCACGCAACATTTCTGTGATAAATCTGTTTTGACTCATGAGCAAGCCCTGTGCAGTAGGAATAAACTCAATTCCTAAAAAGAAATGGAGCTGGCCTAGATCCTTGATCCTGAAGGTGTCATTGAGAAAACCTTTGAGAGCAACTAACTCAGACAAGCAATCCCCTGTAAGCAGTATATCGTCGACATAGACAGCCACACAAGTCAAGGAAGAGGAGGTGTGTTTGAGGAACAAAGAAGGATCATTACCAGATTGTTTGAATCCTTTACTCTTGAGGGCTGTAGAAAGCTTAGCATACCACTGTCTCGACGCTTGTTTCAATCCATAAAGAGATTTGCGTAGCAAACACACTTGGTTCTCAGCTAGAGCCAATCCTTGTGGAGCCTTCATGAAAACTTCCTCATCCAAATCGCCATGTAAGAAGGCGTTGTTCACATCAAGTTGAAAGATGTGCCAACCCTTCTTTAAGGCTACAGAAATGAGAACTCTCACTGTGGTAAGCTTGACAACTGGCGAAAATGTTTCAGTGTAATCAATTCCATATTTCTGAGTAAAACCTCGAACCACCAACCTTGCTTTATACCTTTCTATAATGCCATCAGACTTCCTTTTGACCTTGTATACCCACTTACAACTTATTGCCTCTTTCCCTTTAGGTAGAGTCACAATGTCCCATGTCTTGTTGAGAGCTAGGGCCTCAAATTCTGCTGTCATTGCAGCCCTCCATACCTCATGTTCACAAGCTTCAGTGTAGTGAAATGGTTCTGTTTCTGGCAAGGAGGAGGAAGCTGGAATCTGCTCTGGGAATTTGAGTGTGGAGGTGAGAGTGTGGCCACAGAAATGTGCATCAGCAAGAACATGGGAACAAACATATTCAGACAGGTATCCTGGCATGTTGTGTGTTCTCTGACTGCGTCTGAGTGGTGAAGTAGGCAACACTGATTCAGTGGGTGTAATGTCTGGAGGTGTGACAATCTCTTCATCCAAGGACTCATCAAGTTCCAGCTCAGTGGGATGAGTTCTGGTGCTTTTTGGTAGATAAGAAACTGGATCATGATATGGAAAAATGGATTCATGGAAAACCACATCCCTAGAGACTATCACTTGCTTAGTCTCAAAGTTGTAGAGTTTATAGGCTTTCTTACCCAATGGATACCCAATGAACACACACATTTGGGATCTGGCTTGGAACTTATCTCTGCCTTGTTTAAGGGTTGAAGCAAAGCTGAGGCAACCAAAGGCCTTGAGGTGATCATAAGAAGGTTGCTTCCCATATAGCTTGGCATAAGGTGTGGCATTCTGAATACTTTTGGAAGGAATTCTGTTGATGATATGAGCAGCTGTCAACACAGCCTCCCCCCAGAACTGAATTGGCAGCTTAGAGTGAAGCATTAAGGCTCGTGAAACTTCCAAGATATGTCTATGTTTGCGCTCCACGATCCCATTTTGTTGTGGAGTAGCAACACAAGAGGTCTGGTGTAAAATGCCTTGTGATGAAAGATAAGCTGAAGTCTCCCTGCTACTTCCCAACTCAAGGGCATTATCAGAACGTATTATCTGCACCCTTTTTTGAAATTGCCTTTCTATCATAGCTAGAAAACTCTTCAGGATGTCGAAGGCATTTCCCTTAGAGGCTAGCAAATGTATCCATAGAGATCTGCTGAAGTCATCAACTATGGTGAGAAAGTATTTGTAGCCATTATATGTAGCTTGCTTGTAAGGCCCCCATACATCTATGTGTATCATTTCAAAAGGTACCTTGGTGGTGATAGAGGTGCGTGGAAAACTCAAACGGGTTTGTCTAGACTGTGAGCAAACATTGCAAGGAGAAAACTCACTGTTATTCTGAATTGAAGCAAAATTCATAATAGAAAGCTTGTAAAGAGGTAAGTGGCCCAGCCTGACATGCCATATGCTTGCATCAACATGTAGAGAAGTACCACTCCCAATTGGCATCTTATTCTGAGCTGTGTCCTGTTGATGACGCCTACCAACAGGATCACAGAAATAAAGGTCTCTGTCAGCTTCACCAATCACCAGCCTCCCCTTCATAGTGGGAGCCTGCAAGAAGCACTCAGTAGGTGTAAATGTAATGTTACAATTCAGATCTCTAACCAGCTTCCCCACTGAAATCAAATTACATTTGAAAGATGGAACAAACAACACATCCTTAAGTTGCAGGTTAGGTAGAAGTTGAGCTGAACCAACTATAGTCACTGGCACAACATGTGAATTTGGCAAAGAAATCTCAAATGGTCTAGCTAGGTTTCTGATGTGCTTAAGCAAAGTCAAATCTGAACTCATATGGCAACTTGCACCACTGTCAATAATCCAATGATTCCCATCAAACAACTTAGAGATGAGAGTTGTACCTGCGAAACCAGCGAAATCGTCATGTTGTATGTCCTTGCCTTTGCTTCCTGAGGTAGCATCAAGCAGACCTATGAGCTTTGTAATCTGATCAGGAGTGAGAGCCAACTGAGACTGAGCAGCTGCAGTGAACTTCTCATTCTGTCCTGTCTTCTGTGTCTTGTTGTTCTGATAATTTGGTGGAAAGCCAATAAGGAAATAACACCGATCTGCAGTGTGATTGTTCTTCTTGCAATTTGTGCAAAAGAGATTCCTCCTATCTCCCTTGCTTGCATCACCACGTGCTTTCTGTGAAAATGACTGACCAGGTTTACCATTAGCAAACATGGAAGCAGATTCTGTGCTGATTTGGGAAGGGATTTGTATATCTCTCTGCTTCTCCTCCTGTAAGATGAGAGAGTAAGCTTGGTTAATGTCCGGTGGCGGCACCATCATGAGCAGTGAACCCCTTGTGGACTTGTAAGACTCGTTGAGCCCCATCAGAAATTGAAGAAGTTTGTCTTCTTCTTCATTCTTCTTATGATCCTTCATCCCCTCAGTACAGCTGCATCTGGGAAATTGCTTGAGGTTTCCGATCTCATCCCACAAGCATTTCATCTGTGTAAAATAGGTTGTTGTTGAATTGGATCCCTGTGTAAGAGAGTTTAATTCCTTCTTCACAGAGAAGAGTTGCGCTCCACTTCGCTGCCCAAATCTAACACTTAGGTCATCCCAAATGTCTTTTGCAAGTTCAGTATAAATCACACTACGCCTGATTTCAGCATTCAAGCTATTAATCAACCAGGATTTAACCATGTTATTACAACGGATCCAGCGTCCGAAGAGCACATCATCCATCTTAGGTCGTGGGAGACCTCCATTGATGAACTCGAGCTTGTTCTTCGCAGATAGAGAGGTGATGATGGAAATCCTCCACTCGCCAAAGTTTTGGCCATCAAACACCTCAGGCACCAGCGAAACTCCAGGATGGTCACTAGAGTGAAGATAGTATGGGTCGTTGGCATTTATGCCAGAATTCGCATTCGAATCTGACTGCTCTTTATCCACCATGACGACAGAAGAAAAAGAGCTTTGGATTTAGGGAATAAAATGACAAGTAAAAGGAAGAATCAGAACCTGTGCTCTGATACCATGAAATCAGATAAGCGGAAGAAGTTCTAAAACGCCATTGAAGGCCAGAGAACAATCTCTGAAAGGAGACAAAGCACACAGAGGAAAATGATGCTCTGAATAATTCTAACAGAATGCAGTTACACTCCTTATAAGGAGACAAAACCAGGCACGTGCACAACACGTGACACAATATGTAAACAATACTTAAGAGAGCAAATATAATAGAGTAAACATGTGACATAATGTGTATGATATGCTAACAGAAATCCACCATAAAAGCGGCCAGGGGATGCAAAAAAGGCTTTAATTTTTGTGAAATCCGATGCAATCTTTTTATGTCTCAGTTTGCTGATGAAGGAGACAAAAACCATGTTCGAAAAGGTGGTCCCTAGTCTTTCGACAGATCTCTGTTGGTTCTGAAGGAACCGGGAGATGAACAACCATTTCAAATTGTCTTCGATCGATCAGACTTCTGGGTCAGAATTTACGATCTTCCTTTCAAGACAATGACAAAAGAGGTGGCAATTACCATTGGTAAATGTCTTGAAAATACAGTTGAAGTTGATGAAATTGAGTTACAGTTGGGAGGATGCTTTCTTCGTGTCAGAATCTCCATGGACATAAGAAAACCGCCACGGCGTGGGGTCATGGTAGCCATCGGGAACACACAAATTTGGGTAGAAATTAAGTATGAGCTGTTACCAAATTTATACTATTGTTGTGGAAGACTAGGTCATGTGGAGATTGATTTTGAAGACAACCAAGCACAATCTTTTGCACAATATTTTGCCAATGAATATGGTGACTGACTGCGAGCCTCCCCGTTGAAGCCTAGTGACGAGAGAATTGAAATGGAAAGAGCCAGAGAAGTTTCCAAATACAAAGCTAACAGGGGTAAGTTGACTCAAACAAACTCAGATAGGGGAACCAACTCGAGAGGAACTAGCTAGACGTTCTCTTTTGGAAGTTTTGGAGCAATAAAATTAAACTGAGGAAGAGGAGAGGGAGGCTCAGACCATTAGCCCATAACAGGAACATACTTTGCTACAACTGGCTCAAGTCAAGCTGACAAAAAACCCAGGAGAATCGTAATCAGAACCTAACTACGGTGAATGGTGCTTTGGAGAAACTATTTCCAACTAACGAGATAAACAAGAACAAGTCTGATGTGAACGAAGATTCCGAAACAGAGTGTGATTCGAGTGCACCCCTTGGTAAAGATGTTGAAGTCACTGCTCAATGTAGTGTGCAAAGACATATCCAAAATTGAGCCCAAACGGATAAATCGTTCGCCCAAACGAACTGTAGAAATTTCAAACCTTGTTGAAGTCATAACTCAATCATCGGTTGTTTGTTGGGCTTATACTTTGGAAAACACATGGTTTGGTCCTGGATCCCAAACATATCCAGAAATAGCCCAATTGGATTATCCAATTGTGAACGTCACTCTCCCCTAGTTCCAGCCCGTTTTTGACAGACTCTCCTCTTGTCTTGATCTTGGCCATGAGCTCGGTGACCGGATCGCATCAACCTAAGTACATCAAGGAACTCCAACTGTTATAGATATTTGAAGCATGATTCTCCAGGCAATACCCACCACTATCCTTAGGCAATGACAAGCACAATCCTAAAACTGCTAAATGCATAGGCTTGGGCAATGACAACCACAATTTTCAAACAACGCATCTTGATGCAAAGCTATTTTTCAAAAAAAAATCACATGAGGAGCTTCTCAAATACATTTTATTTTTTCAATATTTTTTTCCACAAGAAACATTTTTTCAATCAACGTTTATTGTATATTTTTCTTTTCTTTAAAAAAAATAAGTAGCTTCGGATGAGAGGCGTTGTTATAAACAAAGTTTCTCCGTCGATCTATTTTTCCGAAGCTGCAGAGAGTGCCTATTCTCATAATTATGTTCACTTACCTTGAAAACATGGTTTCTACTCGTGTTCTATTTGAGTTAAAAGAAATTATCCTTTTTCAAACCCTAGTTTCTGTCGTAGGTGACTTTTCCATTCATTCAATATTTCTCATGAAATAAATTCATGGGATATAAATTCTCTCTCTTTAACCAAACAAGCATTATATTGAAAAGACGACAATATTAACAGTAGTGATAATAAAAATGTTATAAATGCAAAGTGTTATCATCCCAAATAGTATCAACCAAGTTTTCAAACTGTTATCACTAGAAAGTGTCATCAACTAAAACCGTTATTAGTATAATCCATCATCAATTGAAACTATTATCTACATAAATTGTTGTCAACACAAACAATCATCATCAATATAAAAATTAGTTAATACACTTTATATAAATTTTACAGGGGCAAGTAAATTTGCAACCTGCGGAGAGTAGAACTAACCCAGATAGTAGATTTTTTTTCCTGTGTTTGGTTTAATAAAAACGACACAGGAACTTACTTCCAGAAAGTTGTAATTCGTCTAAATCATGGAATTGCTCTTACTTCAAGTAGTTAAATTTAACTTCCTATATTTTTAACTAATAGAATTCAATATTATCACATTAAACGCCTATATACACGCGACTTTTTCACTATATGCACGCCAATATGTGCGCAGTTCTTATGCGCATAGTTGTTAAGCGCACGGGGGTATTTTGGGAATAAAATGAAATTGCTGGCGTCGTCTGACAAATTAATGCGCTGATGACACGCGTTTAAAAAGAACATGTGCGCAAAACATCTGCGCACAGCGTTTCGAATTCTAAAACCTTTTGCGCAGACGTTTTGCGCATAAGATCTGTGCGCAACGTATCTGCGCACAGGTTCTTTTTAACCTAACCTGGCGACTTCTCGTTCTTCTTTCTCCTTCTTCTTCTCCGTTTTCCACTCCCGACGGCGGCCTTCGTTTTTTCTCTCTTTCCGATCGATTCTCTCACCTAAACAAAATTTCATCAATGGATTCGCAACCTCCATTATGTTTTGCTTGTTTGAATATTCAAAACAACTCTGAACAATAATGCAAATACAAATCTGAACAACAAGACGTGAAAAACTATATTGACTTGAAAACGAAATACAAATTTCAACAACAACACTACACAAAGAGATGGTGAGGAAGACCAACCTATCAAGATCCCCAAACCGATGATTGGTTTCGATGTTCGGAGTCAGCAATATGTACCAACTAATAACCAGTTTCCAAACTCTTATTAGTTCGTACATTTTGCTAAATCCGAACATCGAAACCAATATCGGTTGGGGATCTTTATAGGTTGTCCCTCCTCACCTTCTCTTTGTCTAGTGCTATGCTTGTTTACTAACGATTACAACAACGACTTAACTAACGATTACAACAACCACTTAACTAACGATTACAACAACGACAAGACTAACGATTAATATTTTAACGATCATATTCCAACGATCATATTTTAACGGTCTTCAATCGTGCGCTTAACACCTGCGCACAAGAAGTTGTGCGTACTCGAAATGCGGATAGAAATGTGTGCGCAGACCCAATGCGCATATAAGGCCTCCAAGGCGTTTTTGTGTTTTCGCGTATTTTCGATCAACTTTTTGTGAAGGGGAGACCTTATACACACTTTATATGCCTAATAACACATAATTGTATAAGTTTTTGAAACATAATCAACATCGATGTACTAGACCCTTCATATATCAACTACTTCAACTATTTCGAAGAATGAAAGACTAGTGAAGGTTTACAAAGGAGGTGTTACTCGAAGAGTTCGAGTTTTCGACTCGAAGTTACCGACAAGGTTAAATAGCTATAATATGCATTGAAAAAAAGTTTCATTGCATTCCGACGTCGTTTGGGCATCGAACCGCCTATTCTCGACCTTAATAGGCCATTAGGACCGATAAGGCGTTTTTGTGTTTTCGCGTATTTTCGATCAACTTTTTGTGAAGGGGAGACCTTATACACACTTTATATGCCTAATAACACATAATTGTATAAGTTTTTGAAACATAATCAACATCGATGTACTAGACCCTTCATATCTCAACTACTTCAACTATTTCGAAGAATGAAACACTAGTGAAGGTTTACAAAGGAGGTGTTACTCGAAGAGTTCGAGTTTTCGACTCGAAGTTACCGACAAGGTTAAATAGCTATAATATGCATTGAAAACAAGTTTCATTGCATTCCGACGTCGTTTGGGCATCGAACCGCCTATTCTCGACCTTAACAGGCCATTAGGACCGATAAGGCGTTTTTGTGTTTTCGCGTATTTTCGATCAACTTTTTGTGAAGGGGAGACCTTATACAGACTTTATATGCCTAATAACACATAATTGTATAAGTTTTTGAAACATAATCAACATCGATGTACTAGACCCTTCATATCTCAACTACTTCAACTATTTCGAAGAATGAAAGACTAGTGAAGGTTTACAAAGGAGGTGTTACTCGAAGAGTTCGAGTTTTTGACTCGAAGTTACCGACAAGGTTAAATAGCTATAATATGCATTGAAAACAAGTTTCATTACACTACTACCAAAATAACAAGGCAAAATACGAATCTTTACTTTAAACTAATTAGGCTATCATATGAAACTAATTAGGCTATCATATGAAACTAATTAGGCGAGCATATGAAACTAATTAGGCCATCATATGAAACTAATTAGGCTAGCATAAGAAACTAATTAGGCTAGCATAAGAAACTAATTAGGCTAGCATATGAAACTAATTTGAAACTAATTACGCTACCATATAAAACTAATTATAACATATTATACTAACCACAAATTCACCACTCGGATCTCAGTCGTCGAACTCTTCGTCTTCTAAGAAACCATCCAACCATTCGTCGTCGTTCGGGTCGTCTTCCTCTTCTTGTGATCCGCTATCCCAATCGTGTTCTTCATCACTATCTTCACAACTTTGATTAATCAACTCTAACATACAAGATTTTTGATTACGACGAGACATTTTGAATGAATTTGTTGGAAAACGAAGAGGTTTTGAATGAATTTGTTGGAAACGAAGAGATTATGACTTTATATAGGCACATTTATGACCGTTGTGGTCCAAATGGATGGATCCTAAACTGTAAAGACCCGTGCGCTAACCATCCGCGCACAAACCCAAACCCTAAAGCACTCGTGCGCTTAGGTTCTGCGCACAGTTTTACATTTAACGGCTACTTTTTTCAAAAATTTCAACGGCTACTATGTTTGAACAGTGCGCAGAAACACGGCGCACAAGTTGTTACTGACTCTGAAAATTTACGAAAAGTACCCGTAATACCCCGTAAAACACGTATGCGCATAAGACTTGCGCACAGATGCGTGCGCATAAGTTGCGCGCACAGAATCGCGTGCATATATGCCTCGTTTCGCGTGCATATAGCCATTGCCTACAATTATATCAGTTGAAACCAAACATAATTTCTCATATTAGGTTAATTTACAATTGTAGGTAACTTCCAAAAAACTTAAATTCACACATTATACCTGGGCTAAGAGGGGCCGGTTGTTTTTAAAACTAAGGCTCACGTACTTCCTTGCTAATCCATCATATAAACTATATATAAAAATCTTATCTACTCCCTCCGTCCCTTTTTTATGTTCCTATTTTCCATTTTTGGTGTCCCAATTTGATATTGTCATTTCCATTTTTAATCACAAATCTTTACCAATATACCCTCATCAAAACGCATTAATTTCCCCCAAAACCATAACAATCCAAAATATACTTTAATTTTTCTCTCTCCCATTATTTTCTCACTCAATCTTAACCCTTTAATTTCTCATCTCTCACCATTCTCTCATCCCAATACACTATCTCCTCTCATTTCTCCTCTCCTTAATTCCCGTGTAAAGAAGGAAAATGAAAACATAATTAAGGGACGGAGAGAGTAAATGATACTTCACATGAAATAAAAAAACCTGAACACTCAAAAACGGGCACACAATTTACAAGGGATGGGAAAGGCGTACGTTGTGGTGATGATGTTGGTGTCAGTATCAAGCCTGGTGGAAGTCAAAGCTCAAGCACCGACAGAGCCGTTGTACTACAACTATATGTGTGTTAGCACCCAGGGAAACTACAGCAAGAACAGGCTCAGGCCTTAACACAGTCTACGGGCAGTACTTCTGCAGAGGCGATGTTAACGCAACCCTCTGCGGCTCATGCATTGAGTCGGCTGTATCGAGGCTCAACTCCAACTGCAGCTTGATCAGAGGCGGAATCATGTGGTGCTGTGAGAATAAGCTTCTCACATCAGAAGTTGAGATAATAATAGTCCACTATATAATACGATGGATTACTTCTCCTATTGTCAATTGGTTTTAGGATGGAATCTCATGTGCTTGTATTGTGGGCCCAATGCGCATATGCGCTAATATACACGACCCATGTGTTAATCGGCTCACCGGACTTTATCAGGTACCAACAATGCACACTCCGTTACGGAGTTCCCGGCAGCCTGGTATAACGCTACTGTCAACGTTGCGGATCCCGAGGCCCTGGCTTCGGTCCTCGATACCACAATCAAGAAGATGATAGTGGAGGCTACAGAGGGGAGCACGCCGAGTCTGTTTGCGACGGAGGAAGGGGCGGTATCGGCGTTCGAGACGGTGTATTGTCATATGCAGTGTAGTCCGGACCTTAATGCTACACAGTGTGAGGCTTGTTTGCGCTCCGCTTATGACTTAATTCCTACTTGTTGTGTAGGGATGGCCAAGCAGGTGGCTGTCTTTTATTCTAGTTGTCAGCTTCGTTATACCACCTACGGGGCTTTCTATTCCGAGGCGGCCACTACTTCTCCTCCTCCTCCTCCTCCTCGGCTACCTGGATCTGGCTCCATCACTGTATCTCCACCCTCGCCTACTAACGGTAACTTAATTAACGGAACACCTATATGCACGCGTTTTTCCCCTAAATGCACACGAATCTGTGCGCACAACATACGAGCACAAATTTGTGCGGTGTACAAACTTATGCGTACAGATTCGCGTGCATATAATTCATAAAACGTGTGCATATAGTCATTGCCTTAATTAATTAGCTACTACGTAACATTAATCAAGTTAATTTGTTTATGTTTAAATCGTAATTAGTCTTGTTATGCACGAGCATCCGTAGGGTTGACTCTCGGCAGCGGGATCATGCTTACAATATTGCTCATGGTCATTGCCATGACGTAGCGCTCTACGTTTCCACGCCTCCCATATGTCTTAATTTAATACATAACTAGCGTGTGTTTTCGTATCATGTACGGGGTCATATGTTATAAATATTTTAATAATATATTTATATTTTATATTATTAATTAGTTATAGATTGTAGTTTATAGATTATAGTTTATAATTTATAGTTTACGATTTATGTTTTATCGTTTAAGTTCATCAATAACTCAATTTAATTAGATTGATCACATAATAATAGATAAAGATATATATATATATATACAGTATAAGATAAGATATAATATGATAAAATATAAAAATTTATATTTCTTTTTGTAATATAGCTTCTTAGATATCTTTTTGATTTTTTTACTTATTTAATTCAAAGATATATGTTAAAATATAAAGTCAAATGATGTGGAGGATGACACGATGGATGATGTAGCATAGCTTAGAGGTCGACACATAGGCGAATTGAATATAAAGGCGACATGTGACAAAATAACGTTTTGTTTTAGGAAAGATTTGTGCCCAATGCCCTATTGGGCACTATATTCTCAACAAATGCACCACTAAACTAAGTCTTTAATTTCTACCCCTACCCTCACCACCCCAATTTCACGCGCTCCACTTTCCCGATTATTTTTCAAATCACGCGCACTTTCATTCTCTCCTTCCTCTCCCCCTTATTTTCACTCCCAAAATCAAAAACTGAAACCGTTCAACTTTCTCCTCCTTCCTCTTCTGCTGCCTTCGATTCCTCACTCGATTCCTTCTTCGTTTTCGTCATCGCTCAAGATTCGCGCTGCTCAAGTTCCTCACTCGATTCCTTCTTCATTTTCCAGATTTTGCGTCTCTTCGTCATATAAAATCAGGTATTTAGCGCTCTTGTGTTTCCTATTTGTTGTTTCGGTTGTTTATTTTGGAAGATTTCTGTGATTGCGTCTTTGTTCCTTTGTTTCAAGTCAAAATCGAGTTCGTGTTTGTTCGAACCTAGATTTTGAAGGTTGTTTTTATTTGCATGCGTCTTTATCTGTTTGATTTTTAGGTTTTTAAGTTTTCTGACAGATTCAGAGCATCTGGACTGTTCAAATGTGTGTTGAACATGTCATGTTGTGTTTTATTATGATTTTTTCACTTTATTTGTTGATTCTTCACTGTATTTTAGCTTCTGTTGTTGATTTTTTCATGGTTGACAACTTGTTGTGTCTGTATATGTAATTGGTTGAGTGCTTGTTTATGTCTATGTTTTTGAATATGGGATGCTGACAGGTTTTTCTGGCTGGAGATTCTATTTTTTTGGCATTTTCCATGTTTATGTTGTTAATATGTCATGCTGACAGCTGATTTTGTCTTGAGATCATATTTGTTGTCAGCTTGTTAATGTTGACATCTTCAATATGGCGTGCTGACAACTTTATGTGTCTCTAGAGCTTATTGTTGACAACTTGTTCATATTTACATCTTTTGAATATGGATGCTGACAGCTTTTGGTCTTTGACATCTTATTCTTTGTTGTCAACTTGTTCATGTTTACAACTTTTTCATATATTACATTTTTGAATATGGATGATGACAGCTTTTTGTGTTTGACATCTTATTCTTTTGTTGACATCTTATTCATGTTGACATCTTATTTTTTGTTGACAGGTGTCATGGATGTTTCTAAGCTTCAGTTTTTGGCTTCCCAAGATTTATTTGTAGCTCCTAAGGTTACAACATACCACAGATTTGCTGTGATGGATCAGATCGAGGGTCAGTTAGATGAAGTCAGTAATTTTTTGTTTGCTACTGGTATATTCAAAACTATTTTAAGCATGACATCGCAGCTCAACTACTCGCACGTCATAGTTCACTACGCTTTAATGCGTGCAGTTAAGACACAGAAGAAGTATGAAATGTGGTTTAACATGCAAGGCAATGTGCTGTCCTTTTCACTTCAAGACTTTGCTGCGATCACGGGTTTGAAGTGCACTGATTTTGAAGGTCATGTCATCCCAGATCAAGTCTTTGAGTGTACTCTGGGAACCAAAAACAAGATCACTCTTGACGACATAATTGCAGAGTTTGCTATCTCGTCAGGGGAGCGGAAGATGGTTCTAGCACACCTTATTATTGTTGAAGGTGTGCTGATGCCTCAGAGGAAAGGCTCTGCTGTTAGATTAAAATTTCTAAAGCTTGCTAGCAATTATCAAGCTTTTTTGAACTATCCCTGGGGTAGGGAAGTATACTTAGAGACTCTCCGGGCTTTTCAAGATGCTCCAGCCCATGCAAAACGCACAGGAGGTGGTTCTTCTAATGATAGAGTTTGGTATACTCTCCATGGCTATCCTCTTGCTTTTCAGGTATTTAGTTTTTCATTTCTCTTTTTCAGTTAGTTGCTCAAATACATTTTCATATTCTCCTTTTTTAATCGTTAATTTTTTTGTGTAGGTTTGGGTGCTTGAACATTTTCATCAGTTTCGCGAGTTTGTTGGAGCTGCTACTGCCTCTCTTAAGACCATTCCATATGGCGAACGCTGGTTCTCATTGGATAATAACAAACTCGCTTGGTATCATTCTGTGTCAGATCATTTCGATGCTCATCCTTTGGTATTATTCTTTATCTTATTATACATTTATATTTTTCTTGTCTGTTTTATTTTTGTATTTAACTCTTTTTGTTGACAGCACATTGTTATAACTCTTTTGCTGTTTTTTCATTATTTTAGTTGTGCAGACCATCTCCATATGAGGAACACTCTACATTTTGTCACCTTAATTTTCTCGACGAGGTTGAAGATCCTTTGTTTGATGCATTCGCTGAACAAGTTATTGTCACTGCTCGTCAGAATTCAGAGCAAGCTGTTTCTAACACTGTTATATCTGAGCGACCGGCTAAGACTGCCAAGAAGGTTGCCACGAAGCCAGTGAAACCTGCTCCCAAAAGGAATGCCAGAAAGCCAGTTCAGAAAGTTTCAATTGTTGTCAAGAAAGTAAAGGAACCTGTTCAGAAAGTGGCGAAGGTTGTCACCAAAGAAAAGAAACCAGTTCAGAAAGTTGCTAAGGTTGTCAAGGTTTTCAACAAAGAAAAGGAAGATGTCAACAAGGATAAGGAACCTGTTAACGAAGAGAAGGAAGTTGTAAGCACTTCAGTTCAAAATGCTGCAGAGATGGGCAAAGGTGATTGCAAAGACAAGCAAGCTGTCAGCAATTTAATTTCTAATGTGTCAAAGGTTGCAAAAGCTGTTTCTAAGAGAAATCAACCTGTCAGCACTCCAGGTATGATATGTTTTGCATTTTTATACACTGTTGACAACTTCTTCTTTTTTCCTATTTTCGCCATGGGTTTTGTTGTTGACATTTGTTTTTTGTGTTTTTGACAGTTCTCTATACTTTGTTTTCAGATTCCCCTCTAGATGTCAGAACTTATAAACGTAGGCTCTCCTTACAAGATCGGAAAGTCGTTTTTGAACAATCTCCAAGGAAATCATCAAGACTAAACAAATCAGAGAGCAATCAGCACGGCAAGCCCGAGGTTTCTGTTGGTGCTTGTTCTGCCCCTGCATATAATTCTCGTAAAAGACCATCAAAGTCTCCAGAGAAGGTTGGAGATGTAAAAGATTCTGCTGGTGTTTCTGATTCCCCTCTAGATGTCAGAACTTATAAACGTAGGCTCTCCTTACAAGATCAGAAAGTCGTTTTTGAACAATCTCCAAGGAAATCACCAAGACTAAACAAATCAGAGAGCAATCAGCACGGCAAGCCCGAGGTTTCTGTTGGTGCTTGTTCTGCCCCTGCATATAATTCTCGTAAAAGACCATCAAAGTCTCCAGAGAAGGTTGGAGATGTAAAAGATTCTGCTGGTGTTTCTGTTGTCGCTTCAAAAAAATATCCCAGTAGAGCAACAAGATCAGCTTATAAGGTTGAAGATGATCAACATGCTGCTAATCTCGACGTTGTAAATAAGAAGAGGAAGTCTCCTCCTTCCCCCTGTCCCAAAGTGATATTTAAACTTAGTGGTTCTGAGCCAGAACTTAAGAAGGCAAAGCAGGAGTCTGTGCGGGATGTTGTTGTGTACGAATCTGTCCAAGTTCATGTTGACAACATTCTCAGAAAGCTATGGTCTGACATCCCAGAGCTAGCCGCCCAAGATGCTGCACCTATTGTTCAGTTCCCTTCCTCATCTGAGAGTGGTAAACAATCTTCAGTTAAGCAACAATCTTCTTCCATTCATGTCCCCATGGAAACAAATGCAGCTGGTCCTGCATTTGATTCTGCTGACAGTGAGAGGACAGCGTCTGTTCGTCCCTCAGTTGACATAGTAGGAAATGTTGCTGCAGCTGGGGGTGGACAGTTTGATGTGTTGAGCCGAAAAATTGAATTTTTGTGCAATGCCATGTCTGAAGTTCAATCTTCCACCAAAGAACATGGCCTGTCGTTAGTTGATGTCGCAAAGAAGCTGCACGATCTATCTAGTTTGATTCAGAGAAACGTCAAGGCCTCGTTCCAAGATAAGAGCACACAATATGAATCTGAAGATTTTGTAGATGTCAGCACACATGAAAATGTTGACAGCGTTGTGACTTCTTCAGAAATTGATGGAACTAAATGTTCTGAGAAGGTAGCAAAAACTCCAGAAAGGGAAGGGGACCTGGGTGAAGCTGAAGTTGATGAAATTCCATCAATAGCTGATGCTGGTGGAAGTGGTGTAGAGGGCAGAGAAGACATTGCTGACACTCCTCCAAATGCCAAGGATGTTGACAACATTCAAGTTGACAACATCAAAGTTGACAACATCCAAGAAGACATTGTTGACATTCCTCCAAAAGGCAAGGATGTTGACAGCAGAGCATTTGGTCAACATGTTGACAGCAAAGCATTTGCTCCAGGTGTTGACGGCGAAGTCTTGGGTCCAGATGTTGACAGCTTGACAGTGGGTAAAGATTATGACAGCCTGAAAGTTGTTCAAGATGCTGACAAAATTACACTTGTGCCAGAAGTTGACAGCTTCCAAGATCCACAAGGTATTGACAATGCTGATGTTGGTGGTTCCAGTCAATTTCTCGATGACAGCGGGTGTATTGATCAATATCTCTGCAGCAACCCAGATTTTTTAGAGAAGGACTGTGTTCTCATATCTTCTGGAATCAGTCTCACTCAAGATAGCTTGGATACTCTTCCTGCTTCACGGAACCTCATTGACTCAGAGGAGCAAGTGAATAAGTATCCTAAGAAAGCTCTTGATGTTGGAACACAAGTGAGGAAGTCTTCCAGGCTCCCAACTCCAAGTGCTCTTGTTCAAAGCCCTTTCACCGAGGAGAAGAAGAAGAAGATTTCAATGCCTAGTTGTCCACCATACTCATTCTATGGAGATGATGATCGCAGAAAGTTCTTCGAATGGTTTTATTTGACGTATGTTTTATATTTATAATTTAAATTATTTTCTTTTATTTCTGAATATATGTGTTTATTAATTTTGTGTTTTTGTTGCAGTGGTAAGAAAGAGGTTATTAAGCGCAAGGAACATGATTTTGATTTCACCAAGGACTTTTTTAACAAATTATTGTTGAAAAGCACAAAATCTATTGGGCAAGCCAAGTGGTTAAATGATTGTGTAAGTTAATTACTTTTTACATGTCCTGACAACATTTTTAAAAGTTTTTGATATTTTGCTGTCTTTGTCAACACATGCTTCATATTTGTGTTGTCAGTGAGGCTTTTATTATTTTCTTCTACTGTCAGTTTGAATTTTTTTATTTATATTGTGTTGTTATTGTTCAGTTTTATTTTATTTTTTATTTCTCTTTTAACCTTACTCTTTTTTCTCTTGTTTTGTAGCATATCTCTGAGGCTTTATTTTACTTCCGGAAGCATATCAATGAAAACAGTGAGAAATTCAAGGAAGTTGCAATCATGGATTGGATCTGGTACTGTCATTTCAATGCGGATAAGAGAGCTCTTATTGCGAAAGATGATGAAGCAGAGCTTCTGTTTTTCCAGAAGTACTTTATAGGAATGTACCCAAAACATGAGGGCAGGTGCTGGTCCGAATCTGTGACTAGGGTGTATACTCCTTTCAACTTTCAAAATGAGCATTGGGTTGCCCTGGAAATTGACTTAGCAAACTGGCATGTCACTGTGTATGATTCTAGCATTCAAATCAGCAGCGATGCTTATTGTTGGAGTAAAATTAGTACTTTATGTTGTATGCTTCCTGTTGTTATGAAGAAGTCCCACTTGTTTGGCCATATTAATTCTTTGGACAAGGATTTCTCATGGTCAAGGCGCAAAGATGTTCCTCAGGATGGGATGATGTAAGTATCTTGTCAACATTAGATTTTTTCTTTCTTTATATTCCTCTGTTTTCCTGATTTCTCTCTTTTTGTTCTGGGGTGATTTACAGTGGCAATTGTGGTTTATACTGCATTAAGTTCATTGAGCATTTGGCCATTGGCACCAGCTGGGATGATCTGGATGACGAACACATGAGGGCTCATCGGGAGAAGATGATTATTGACCTGTTTAACGAGAAATGGGAGTTCAAGGCATTGCCACTTGAGAAGGACAGACCTAAAGCTTGAATTTCAATGTTAATGTTCGGATGTAATGTGTGTGGTTTGGATTGTTGCTATGTCTGCTTGACAGTGTTTTTAGTTCAGACTTTAATGGCTTTTGCTGTCAACCTTTGTAGCTTTTCGATTTTCAGCTTTGTAAAACAGTTTATATTCCACTTTTTAGTAAGGCAGGTTTTGTTTACCCCAACAGTTTTTGCTTAAGTCAGTTATTGATTATGGTTATTTTATTTTTTTTATATGTCAACAGTTTTACTCAGGTACAACAAAGCACTCAGCGCGTAGCGCGTGTAAGTTTATTATTCTTACGAGGCGCGAGTAGCGCGCTTCGTTAACACACCTTACTGCTAAATAACCTGTCAGCATTCTAAATCTTTGATATATAACTTGTCAACTTTTTTTGTCGTCACATTATGTCAACATTTTTCACCTTTTTGTAATAAACTTTTCATTTTCACAATCGAATCTGTTAATATTTTTCACCTGTTCCTATTTTTTGTGTGCATGTCAACACATTTCATATCTTTACAATATGGCAAGCTGTCATCAAATCTCGAAACACAATGTTGTCAACACTATTTATCAGAATATCTCAATGTTGTCAACATTTATTTATCAGAATATCTCAATGTTGTCAACATTTATTTATCACAGTAGAAGAATATCTATAAACACAATATGGCAAGCTGTCATCAAATTTGCAAACACAATATGGCAAGTTGTCATCAATGTTGACAGGATATAAAACTATTATCCCTTTTTCAATTAAAGATAAAAATTGAAAATTAAAATCCTAAAATGTTGTCCACACTGATAACTCTGTCCCAATCTTGTCAGCAAAGTTTTTTTGGCAAGAAGTCTTGTTGTGTCCCATATTACCACAGAGGCTGCATCTTCCTGGCTTTCTTGTTCCTTTTCTCTTCTTGCTTCTGTTTGGGAACTCACCTTCAGATGGGTATCTTTTCTTCTTTCTCCTCCCTTTATCTGTCTGCACAATTGGTGGCATGCAGATTGTATCTGTTACATCTTTCGGTACACTCTTCTCCGTTTCTCTTGGCACCGGGTAGATCGTTTCTCTATATGCAACTGTCCAAGCTTCAGTTTTGTAGTAGTCGCTCACAAAATCTGTCACAGTTGCTTTTGCTTTCTGTATTGCAGCTATAGCATGCACACACGGGATGTGGTCCACATCAAATACTTTGCAAGTGCATTTCCTTTCTAACAAATTGACCACCCCATAGAAATCTCCACCAAGAATATGATATTGTGCTTGATTTAGCTTTCTCACCTCATACGCCTTTGACATTTGGTACCTAGACTCCAATATTTTCCCTATATTTGGTGTCACCTTACTATTATTTTTTTCAGCCTCTAAGCGCCTATCATTAAACCACCTTGACAGCACATCTCTCAGAAACTCTAGTAGAGCGACAACTTGGAAAGACCTGTCAACATCAAAATTTTCAACTGTGTCAACAACTTTAATATATCTTTGACTATTCATAGACAGTAGAATTGGGTCCAGCATAACTGATTTTTCAACAGTGTCAACATCATTTTTCAACAATGTCAAATCTATAATATTTATCATACCTTGCTTCCAGTATTACTGAATTTATTGTCTCTGAGTTGTTTGTTGTCATTATGTTGTATCTATTGCCTTTGGAATGTGCTCTTGCCCATTTTTTAAATCCTACTGCTTCCAATTATTCTCCCATCTCCTTATTTATCTCACAAATTTTCCCATAATTCTCTTGGAATTCCTTTAGCGTGTATGCATCAGCAGCCAAAGAGAATAGTTTGTGCACCCCTTTATCTTTGTATCTTGTCTTCAGATTTTGCTTCAAATGTCTCCTACACACAACATGGTTTGCTGTTGTGTACACTCTTTGAATGGCGTTGGCAATGCTGAGATGTCTATCTAACACTATTACCAAATCGTCTGTACATGGTATGACTTTCAGAAGCTGTGTAAAAAAGAATGTCCACGATATGTCGTTTTCACTATCCACTACTGCATATGCAAGTGGATAGATCTGCTGGTTTGCATCCTGAGCTGTAGCAATGAGCATATGCCCTTTGTGCTTTATATGCAAGTGAGTCCCATCTACCATTATCACCTGTCAACACAAAACGAATGTATTATTACTCATGTCAACACTGTATAATGTAAGTTGTTAACAACAATCAAAATGTCAAAATCAGACATTATGTTTTTACATTTTCTATACTGTTATCATATGTTTAAATTTATTTTGTCAACAATAAATCATTCTATTAAACAATATATCATTTAATTCCTATTTTACTCACTGCCATACCTTTCTCATTACTTGGAATCCTCTTGTGCATGCTCCAATAGATATAAACACGAATCTGAAGTTGTCATGCTCACGAACTTCTAGGCATGTGTAAGATCCTTCATTTACTTCTTTTAGCATATGGCAGTACATGGGCAAGAGTGCATAGTTTTCTTCTGGTGTGCCTCGTATTAAATCTTGTGCATGTTCCCTTGCTTTCCATGCCTTCCAATAGCTAACATCCATGTAGTGTTCCTTTCTCATATCATTGCAAATGCTCTTTGGTATTGGTCCATTTTTAACATCTTCAAACCTGCATGTATATCACATTACTATTAGTTATCTGGTAATCTTCAAGCAATTAATATTTTTTATGATATTTATGATTTCAGAAACCTGTAAACACAATACCTGGTTTTTATTTGCTCCCCAATCATTCTGTATGTTGGTTTGCACTTATGTTGACATCTAAAGTCAAAGGAACATGTATGTTCTCTTTGAAACTTTCTCACCTCAAAGAATGGAGTGTTTTGTAATGCAATAGCCCTCAATCTCCATTTGCAGCTTGTGTCTGTGCACATTACTGTTAGAAGCTTTGGATCTGATTTCTTAACTTTGTAAGCAAAGTTCTCAGTCATTGCCAATTTTTTCAAAGCTTCGATCAGCTTCTTTTTTGTGTCAAATAGCTTCCCCACATGGACAAAGTCTGCATCTGTTCCACTGTGACTCATTTCATCCTCCCCTGTTTTTTTTTCTGTCATTATCTTGCTTGCAGATTCACAATCCATAATTTCACTATTCCCTTGTGTTGGCACTTCATATTCCATAGGTAGAAACATGTCTTCATTCATGTTGACAACAACTATACTACTACATCTATTCTCTCTTGCTATCTTCGGTTCATAATTCATGTATTCCCTTGATACATATAGTGGACAAGTCCATTCCACCTCTGCTGTGCCATTGATTTCCATGAATGATGCAAGATCATCATTTGTCTCCACAGAATACTTGACTTTGATCTTCTGGAATGGATTAAGATGGCATAGGTGGAGATGCATTCCCTCTGTTTCAAGTTTGAACCGTTGTGTAATCAACGATTTCATTGCTTGCAGAGTTATGTTCATATCAACTAAAAATGCTTTTGATATGATTTCCCCATCAGACACCATAACACCATCTCTTATTTTTATTTCTTTGCCATAGGAGACTGTCAGAATGTGCTTTTTTATCTGCATATATATTCAATAAATTTTGTTAGATAAGTATTTCTAATCTATCTGTCAACATTTTCCCTAATGAACATAAACATTTATGTTTTACCTATCAACAATATTCTATTAGGTACAAATTTAATATTTGTATTTTTTAACGAAGCGCTCTCAACGTGCTTCGTAAGTTTATTATTCTTACGAGGCGCGCGTAGCGCGCTTCGTTCACTTACGTGTTAATAAAATCTAATCTATAAACATATTCCTGTCAACAACTTATATAATGTCAACATCCTGAATATTTCAACAATATAAAAAATATCTTGTCAACAACCAATAAAAACCAGGTGGTGTCATTCACAGATTCACAGTAATATCCTGTCAACATTCTACATTGTCTAAACTTGTCAAAGTCTAATCAATAAACATATTCCTGTCAACAACTTATATATGTCAACAAACTGAATATTTCAACAACATAAATAATATCTTGTCAACAACCAATAAAAACCAGGTGGTGTCGTTCACAGATTCACAGTAATATCCTGTCAACATTCTACATTGTCTAAACTTGTCAACCAAAGATGTTTTTCATAATCTATCAATCAAATAAGTTCAATATCATAATTTATCATGATTTACCTCTTGTTCGATGGATTTGCTGGTGTCTGTTTCAGATTCTGTGCTTATCATTGTATTTGCAGTTGATTCGCTGGTTTTGTTTTGCGCTTCCTCTTTTTTTGATCTATGTTCAATCTCTTATTCTGTTTTTAATCTATCTTCAATCTTCTCCTCGCTCGTTTTTGTTGTACAATTTCATTGTTCTCCGGTTTGTTTGACAATTCGATGTAGAAGAAGATTCTGAATGTTGCATGCGAGAGCGTTATCCCCAAAATTCTTGCGATCCAGCAGCGATCAACGCCGGTGAGCAGATTGGAGGCACTCGGCGAGTACTCTAGGCGGCGCCGGCGGAGGAAGAAAGAAGTCGGTCGGCGGAGGAAGAAGGAAGGCGGAGGAAGAATGTCGGCAGAGGAGAAAAGTTTCGGGAGAGGTGAGGTATGAGATTGTATTTATTTATTTTTTTCTTAATTGCTTATATAGTAGGGTATTTAGTAAAGACTTAATAATGTGATGCAGAAACTAAAAAATCATGTGTGTTTTGGGGTACTTACCCAAAAACTGGTTTGTTTTAGTATATGTATAGATAGATGAATTATTAATTACTTTTTTTAATTTGGTCAAGAATTATTAAGTAAGTACTCCGTACTTGAATAAATCGGGTTGGTTTTGTTTTTGGTCTACCTCCTGTGAATTAATTTTCGACTTCTCATGTTCCAATTAAACGTATGACTGTGAAATTCATTGAGTTTTTTGGATTTATGTGTATGAAATATAAATAGCGAATTCTTATTTTGGATTTAAGAACGATGAGATGATAAGCTTAGCTAGACGGATGGAACTAAGAACTAAACGTAATGAATAGATATCGATCAATCAAGACTCCTTTGCTTAGTACTATCTCTGAAAGATTACAGAAAGGCATTGAAATCTCGAATGATTACAGGTTGCGTTAATTACAATGTGTACATAATCTCAGTATAAACCCTAGAATCTCTTCAGAACCTAACCGTTGAATCAGTTCGTGAAATCTCAGAGTTTGTTGATGTCCACCTCGCTTGACCGGTTCAGTTTTTCAACGTTCTTCTTTTCTTCCTCAAGTAACATTCGCTCCGGGGCTTTGGGCATGTTGATATTTTATATGCCAGTTTTTGGGTATTTAATGTTTTTTAAGTTTTTGCATCACTTTTTAAAGTTATATGGAAATATCATTTGCTGACGTGACAATTATAGCAGAGTTGTCAACAATTTTTTTAACAGAGCTGTCAACAAGAATAATAAGTTGTCAACACCAATAATAAGATAATAACCCTTTGCTGATGTGAAAATTATAACAGAGCTGTCAACAAATTTTTTAACAGAGTTGTCAACAATTTTTTTTACACAGCTATCAACAAGAATAATAAGTTGTCAACCCAACTAAATAAATTGTTTACACGACTAATAAACGGTCAACAACATACAACACGAGTAATATTACAAAATTGTCAACATTGTCAACACTTTACAAAACTTGTCAACACCGCTAAATTACATTTTCAAAAAAATAACAGTCAACAAATTAAATTTTTTTACACACTAAAACAAACTGCATTGTCCGTGCATAATCCTTGTCAACACTGTCAAATTTTACACACATTAACTTGTCAACACTGCCAATTTGTTTTGTCAACAGTCCCTGCATTATAATTAAATCATTGTTTTTAACCAAAGACACGGAAATCAAAACTCTACTAGAGCCTAATTCATTGAATTAGTACTGCACGAACACAAACATAAGATAAATTAACTTGTCAACACTGTCAAATTTTTTGTCAACTGTCAAATTTGCTTTTCAACACACTAAAAATGCAGGATCCAAGAACATGGTGTTTGTGGATATTATAGGTCCAACCGAGTCTGTCACGGTTGCGGAGAGGATGAGACAACGAAATCTTCCAAAAATGACCTCTACGTTTCAGCCAAAACAACGGAATCTTCCATCAAAACCTGCAAGTAAGCGACAAGAAGCACCCAAATACAAATAATTAGTTGTTCTGACAAATTCATAAAGCATAACCATGATTTATGTTCTGTAATCACTCTCAAGTCTCAACCAAGTTTTCATAAACTACATTCAATAAAGTCAGCAAAGTAAGTATTACTTGTCCAGTGTCCACGCATCATGCACCAAAACAAAAAAAGTGTATAACACATACCTCCACCTGAGAGATCGCTGACAAAAACCAAGAAGGATGCTCAAACTTTATTTTTCTCGGTCTCATGCTCGAACTTTATTTTTTCATACCACTTAAATTGCACAGTAATCATCCGATTTTGGAGTTGAGAAGGCAAACAAGGAAAGATGTCGTTGCATTTCAAGGAGGAAGTTGAGGAGAGCCTCTTCGGAGAGGAGGACAAAGCCGAACCGAGAGTATTCCGGCGAAGAAAGCTTGGGAGGTACGTGGACGGAGGAGACGTTGGCGGAGACGTGGTCGGTGCGGGTGAATCCGAATTTCTCCGCGGGATCTATGTGAACAAAAAGCCACATCAACCTTCGCCTACATCATTCTCCGGCTGCACTATTCTCTGCAAATCCGAATTTCTCTGCGGGATCTTTGTCTTCTTTCTGCGTTCCTCCAATTAATATCTCAAATCAAAACAAGCTTCATCCCTAATTTCTCTAGCCCTAACGAAATGTCGGATCTCGAATCAGAGCGACACAGATCTGCAATCATCGCTAAATGATCGAAGGCGGAGGAGATGGAAGCGCGCGTACAAGTCAGTTTTAGGGTTGGGGTATTGACTAAATATTTAATAAGAGAGGTGTATAAGTTTACAGTAAAATAGAAGAAGGTGTATTGGGTACAAATAGTGCGAATTTAGGCCCAAGGCAAAACAAACAAAAAATAAATTTTTGTTAAGCTACTCAAGTGTCGCGATTTAATTCATTGCAATTTATGCGATCCTTACCGCGAAACATCCTCATGTAGAGCGTGTTACTTCTTAAACATCGTCGATGATCACACACGAGCGGTGTGGATCTATTTGCTCGTCGATAAGAAAGAAGTGAAGAAGACAATGTTGAACTAATTTGTCTTTATTGCTCGACAATTTGGCTCCAAAATCATAACCTTTTGTTATCGCTCTTTACTAAACTATGACCGGCCATCATATGAGCAAATAAATGTATTCCTGAGCTTAATGCGCGAAAACAATGAGGGATTAGCTCATGGAGTACTAAAAAGGGTGCTAATGGAAGGAGTACACGATTAGGAGACCTCATCACTAAACCAATCCCGCATGAATCTTTGGTAGCATTCGCTACCTGCACTCCCCAGTAAAAGGGCTGGGACGCTTTAGCAGGGGCTAAAGACAGGTACAGACAGTTTGATGCCTTTAGTCGGGCTTATTTCACGCCTAGGAGAGGCCTCATTTCATTTAGGAGCGTTGTTTTCATCCATTCTTGTTCTAATCAACTATACCTTCTAGTCTGTTTGGAAAGGTACGAAATTTACATATTTAAGAGAATGTTTCGAAAAACATGACATTCAATTTCAAACATCATTAGTTGTTATCCCACAATAAAAATGCAAAAGTACAGCGAAAACACTTGACACATATTAAAATGTGGGAAGGGATTTACGATTTCAAGGACAACTTTGAATTGAATTTTGGGGCGAATGCACGATGGCAACGGTCTATTTCATAAATCGTTTGCTTAGTACGACTATTGCAAGGTAAGGGTGAATTTGAATTATTAGATGTCATTCGACCTATTTATGTTCATATGCAAGTACTAGGATGTATGAGTTATGCCTATAGTATGGCTTCACTCAAGATCCCCAAGTCTGTGTGCGATAAGTTGGATCTCTTAACTAGGGATTTTGTGTGGGGTGACAAGGATGGGAAGCGGAAAATCAAGTTGGTACCTAAAGCTCAAGGTGGCCTCGGATTGCGCTGCTCGCGGGAGAATTAATATTGCTTTGTTGGGGAAGCTCGGTTGGAACCTCCTTACTCATTCTGTTGGCTTATGGGTGATCTGGTTCGGGCAAAGTATGGCCTGGTTGTTGCAGGTTCGTCTCTTGTTCAAACCACGTCTGTGAAAGAATCCTACACATCCGAAGGTGTTTCCAAAGGTGCGAAAAGGTCGATTGGCGATGGCTCGGCTTGTCGCTTTTGGGAGGATAATTGGATTGGTGACTCGGCCCTGAAGCATATTTCCTTCCTGTCTCTCTCGGAATCCCATAAGTCGATGAAGGTCAGTGACTACTGGATCCCGGGTCTTGGCCTGAAGTGGGGGGAAATTCAGGATCTTCTCCCCTCCTCTTTCTTGCTTACCATGGCTTCTACAGGGATTAAACCTGACAGTGGGGATGTTGACGCTATTTTCTTGGTGCCCAATTCGTCTGGGAAATACACAACGACCTCGGCCTATCATATGCTCAGAGATGTTTCGGTTACGCCCATCACTGCTCCTCTCTAGACTCTCTTCAAGCTCATTTGGAAGATCCCCGTCCCGGAAAAAATTAAATCCTTTATGTGGCTTGTTGTGAAGGGCAAGCTGTTAACTAACGAGGAACGGGTTCTTCGTCATCTCTCTGCGTCCAACCTCTGTCCCTGCTGCAACGAGGTGACACACACAATCTTCAAGCTTATTTACCCCAAACCAAAAGAGATAAACACTTTGATGAATTTCGTGAGTCCAATGTCTTAAAGTCAGCTTGAAACCATATATGGATTTCTTTAGTTTATGAACATCATAGATTTTTAATCTATAAACCATATAGACAAATACTTCCAATAAGGAGCATTGTCTTTAGATCCATATCATGTAGCTCTAAATCAACATGAGTTACAAGTGTTATTCATATTCTTAAAGTTTCTCTATGAAACTACAATAACTAACCTCCTTAATCTCAATGCCTCTTTCCGAATAAATCATGTGAACAACCTTAATATCTATCAATGTTGCCTTAAATCTTTACTTACTTAACTGGATGACAACTCGAATAGATTCCGAATGTTATCGACTTCTTTGGATTTCATCTTATTTTAATGGCATTGACCCAATTTTCCAAAACTAGAATCTTGAACAACCTCATGAAGATTTATTCTTTGTTATTCCTCCAGGATCTTGTTCTTCCGTATGTTATGTGAATAAATAATCTAGAATCACACATACAAGATCTTCTGGTTTTAGAAGATATAAACAGTGATAATCTGGATCTGTATATCTTCTTTTCTTTATTGGATCTCTGTGGTTAGACTTCTTAAGGTTGTTGAGTTTGCTATATGGGAGGAACTTTAATGTTGTCCCATTCTATAGCGATAATAAAGACAACTTAGACAAAATTATCAAGCCAGAACTAACTCCATCCATCGACCGTAGAAGAGGCCGTAGGCTGTGTCGGGGGTGGTGCCTGATGTCGAGTTTTGGAATGAAACGGAGGTCGATTGGGTGGAGAGATCTGACAGCATCGAGTTGAGGTTTTTCTGGAAGAAACTGTTTTCTGTGAAGTTTCCGCTCGGTTCTGACAAGCATAAGTTGTTCTGGAACGTGGGCTGATCGCCCTCGATTAGTAACTAAGGGCAGCAACAGGAGGAGGATGGTGCAGTAGATCATGGAGATCATCTCTGCATTTTCTCAACAGCCGACTTTAGGAATGGGTCAATGCTGCCCCGTTCAAACTGATCAAAGGAATGTCTCAACGCTCCATCCAATTAAAAAACAGCATCAACTTCATTTTCTCAACATGTCTTGCATGTATAATTAACCAACTAGGAGAATTTAAAACAAGTTGAAGGCATTTTCACCGGACAGACGTGGATGACATTGACAGTACAGACTGTGTAAACACATTGCATTCACCACGTAAATATATGTTGGAACTTGAATGTTATGCCATATATACAAATTAATGTGTCTTAACTGGGATGGGAGAAAAGTTAGGGAGAACATCAGTTCGCCTTCAGAGATAACACGTCAATGTCATATTCGTAATGTTTATGATTTGGGCGATGAAATTTTTTGAACGTTTTCAGTGAGTGACGCGCTGACATACTTGTAATTACCGCGAATTTTGATTCCCCCCTCAAAATGACCTAAACGGATATGATCATCAGATTATGAACATTACCTCCCAAAATATGAACATTAGCTTGTTATCTGTGATTGCGAAAAACTCCGCACTTCGTTTTATAAGGGGTGTTTTCACCCAAACTTTTCTCACTAGGATGATACAACGAATTGAATGACCGAAGTATTCAAATTATTTTTCCGCGTACCCCTTTTTATTTGAAAAATTGAATAAAAATAATCCAAATATTTCATAAAAAATAGTTTCAATTTTATATCAATAAAAAATAATCTCAACTTTCAATTATCAACAAAAAAAGATATAAATAATTTCCCTCGTTAAAATTCATGGTAATTTTATAACAACACGACTTCTTATAAAAAAAAAAGATTTCACACATAAAAAGCAATTATTGAAAAAAGATCCTATGAGGACCTTAGGCTAAGTTAAGAATGAAGATGCACGATCTCACTTTCCACGTTATTATATCAACCATCGAGCTTGGCACTTGACCTCACACGTGTCTCCTTGTTTTCGCTCTCACTCTCGTTGTCGCTTACATTGATTTCATTGTGTTTTTGTTTCACAGATTTCTTACTTTGATTTTAATGGAATTTCTTGCATTGCTTACATTGATTTCATTGTGTGTCTTGCGTGTGTTATAGTTTGTTGTTGGAGATTGTTGCTTGAAACATATCTGTCTGAGTATAATGCTTTAAAAACAATATTGTTATGGATCAAGGTAATTGTTTCCAGGCACGAACACATATGCTTTGACAAATGAACATATGATTTCTTTTGATCGTTTTTTTCTGTGGAATTATTTTTGCGATGAGTGAAATGATTTTCTCAATTTTGTTTTGTTTTGCTAGGTAATCTTTGAGACTAAAAAACAATTTTTACACCAATATTAGAACGCTATTACATTGTATTTAAAATTTTGATATTTTAAAACGGGACTTTATATCCCTGTCTCTTCAAATTCGGTTATAAAGTATTTAAACATTATTTCGTAATGTTTAAAATCCGACTTTGTGTCAATATGATGGCCACGAGTAGCAGTGCAACGTGAACCTATTAGATAGACCAGGGGTTGTACTCACACGAGCGCAAATGCACATTAGGCCCAACATAGAAGCCCAATGGAGTTCCACCTTAAAACTATTGACAATAGTGGAGTAATCTAAAGACTTATATATTAGGTTTGTTTAGTCTCAACTTTCGATGAATGATGTTATCCTCAACAAACCCCTGCAAGTGCAACGGACGAAACATGATCAAGCCCAGTTGACACTTGAACACATGGTTGTGGGTGAGTCTTCTGACTCTTTTTATAGCCAAATCTCACAACCCAATGGTCTAAAACAGAACTTGACTTTGATACTATGTGACAATCTGAGGGCCCACGGACAACTGTGCAACGTGGTTGTGCGCACACCAGCGCAAATGCGCATTAGACCAACAAATAAGCCCATTGAGGTTCCACCTTAAAACCAGTTGACAATAAATGAGTAATATAAATGCTTATATACTAGACTTGTTTAGTCTCAACTTTCGATGTTGGATAATATCTCAACGGACTTTGCGGAACTATGATATAATGTCTGTTACAAGAGTTTACACTAGTGTGAAAATTATTTTTTTTGGCTCACAAATCTAATCCTTTACTAATTTTTTTTTTCTAAACATATAAATAATATATAATCAAGAATGTCAAACGTAATACTCCGTATTTTTAACCAAAAAACATGTTCCTTGTACAACTGGTTGAATGATTGCACTCTATTTAATTGATCCTATCAATACCAGTCGTTCTTAATCTATACAAGTCAACTACCTATCAAACTCAAAAATCAAAACCCAGCTAGCCAAATTCCAAATTTCCAATCGCATCATGTAGTAATAGTAGACCTGTAGTAATAATAGACCTGTCAAAGACCCAACCAGTTTGGGTTGACTCGACCCGATCCGAAAAACACTCGATCAAACCCGACCCGAAAATTTATGAAACTCGTTAGGTTTAAACCCGAGCCGACCCGAGATCCATGAGTCAAACCCAGACCAACCCGAACTTCTCAAAACTCGTCGAGGGACCCATTTTTCACATATTTTATTCCATTTAAATTAAAAAATAACAATGTATTTTCTAAATAATAATATAATTGTTGTGGATAAAAATGAAGGTGAATAGTTCACCATTTTACTGTAACTTGGCCTATACGACCCTTTCCTTTACAACCCTTACAGCCTTCAAGAAACAAATGATAAGGGTTGGCAAATTTTGGTCTTATAAAGCTGAAATCTTGCTATAAATTACATGCATCAGATTGTACAAAATCATTCAAGCAATCAAGAACAAATTTTCTCCAGTTTGTTTAAATCTCACAACACGTTATCAGCACGAGAGCTTCAGAAACCATCTGAGTTGGGCAAAATCTCAAGGCCAAAGGTAATAATATACTTAGCTAAATTAACATAATTAATATATGTGTTAACTTTTGTAGTTATCAAATGGCAAATATTACAAAACGAGAGTTTGATATTCTCGACTTGTCGGGCCAAAGGTATCTGGAATGGAGAGTTGACGCACTGGCGCACCTCCAAGCAAATGGCATGCAAGAGACGATACGAAATGTTGAAAATACTTCCCCGCAAGATAAGGCTAGGGCGATTATATTTCTTCGCCATCATGTTCATGAAAGCCTTAAGTCTGAATATTTGTTGGTGGAAGATCCTAAAGAATTGTCGGAGAGTCTTGGACAAAGATATGGCCATCAACAAGAGGTCTTGCTCCCGAAAGACACATATGACTGGGTGAACTTAAGGTTCAAGACTTTAAATCTGTCAGTGATTATAATTCTGCCTTATTCCGCATAACATCTCAACTGCGTCTGTGTGGGCAGATAGTCACTGAGCAGGACATGCTTAATAAAAAAAAATTCAACTATGCATGCCTCTAATTTGTTGTTGCAACAACAGTACAGAGAAAGAGAGTTCAAAAAGTATTCTGATTTAATATCAGTATTACTTGTGGCTGAGCAGAACGATGAGCTCCTCATAAAAAACCACAATATGAGGCCAACATGTACTATGCCGTACCATGAGACAAACGCCACACATGGAGTATTTCCAGGTCCTTATGCCTCCCAAAGTAATGGTAGCAGGCATCAAGCGGATCGCGGACACGATGGTGGTCGTGGTCGAGGCCGAGGCCGTGGCAGAGGTCGTGGTCAAGGACATGGGTGTAGAAAGGGTCCTGGAAATTACCCAAGGCAACATGCTCCTGAAGCATCCTCTTCTAGGGGGAATGATAAGCAAGCGGTCCAGAATGGTCCTACAAGACCTCACCAAAAATCCAAATTTGTATGCTACAGATGTGGAATGACAGGTCATTGGGCAAAGATGTGTCGCACAACCAAACACTTGGGAAGTAAAGAATATTTCATGGTGAATGAATACTTTACACAGTTGAGAAGTAAAGAATACTTTACACAGTTGACATTACTTGAAGCGAATGTCAACACAATCTCGGGTGTGACAAAACTTATTGAAGGTTCTGGAAGAGCTTGTATTTTACTTCCTAAAGGAACAAAATTAGTTATAAATGACGCATTATATTCGAGTAAATCTCGAAGGAACTTATTGAGTTTCAAAGATCTGCGTCAGAATGATTTTCACATAGAGACTGTGAATGAAAATGAGAAAGAATATTTGTGCATCACAAAACAAATATATGGCAAGAAACATGTCCTAGAGAAATTGCCAGCCCATTCCACTAGACTCTATTATACATTAATAAGTCCAATAGTAGTCAATGCAACATCTGATATAAAATCAAATGATAGAAAGATGTTTACACTATGGCATGACTGTTTGGATCATCCAGGTCATGGGATGATGCATAAAATAAGTGAGAGCTCAATTGGACATCCACTGAAGAGTGTGAAAGTCCTCAAAACAAGTGATTTTAGTTGTAGAGGTTGCTCACTTGGTAAGTTAATCATCAGACCTTCCAAGAGTAAGGTTAAAAGTGAGAATCCAACGTTCTTAGAACGAATACAAGGAGATATATGTGGACCAATAGTTTCACCATGTGGGCCATTTCGATATTTCATGGTGTTGATCGATGCATCGATACGATGGTCACATGTGAGCCTCTTATCAACGAGAAATGTAGCCTTCGCTAAACTCCTGGCACAAATTATCAAGTTAAGAGCCCAATTTCTGGATTATACAATCAAAAGAATCCGACTTGATAATGCGGGAGAATTTACATCCCAAGCATTTAATGATTATTGTATGTCAATTGGGATTATAGTTGAACATCCAGTGACCCATGTTCACACACAAAATGGTCTTGCAGAATCCCTCATTAAACGATTACAGTTAATAGCCAGACCATTGTTAAGGAAGTCTAAACTGCCATCATCTGTCTGGGGACATACAATATTACATGCAACAACTTTGGTTCGATTAAGGCCAACTGCATATCACAAATATTCCCCATTACAATTAGTGACTGGTAAAGAACCAGACATATCACACTTAGGAATATTTGGATGCGCAGTTTATGTTCCTATTGCTCCACCACAACGGACAAAAATGGGTCCACAAAGAAGATTGGGGGTTTATGTTGGTTTTGAATCTCGGTCGATTATTAAGTATCTTGAACCAACAACAGGTGATCTATTCACTGCAAGATTTGATGATTGTCATTTTAATGAGAATGAATTTCCCAACCTTGGTGGAGAAAAGAATAAAGAAATTACGTGGAATGCTCCATTATTATCTCATCTAGATCCACGAACAAAAACGTGTGAACAAGAAGTGCAGAAACAAATACACTTGCAGAGTATAGCAAATCAATTGCCTGATTCATTTACAGACACGAAGAAAGTGACAAAATCACACGTGTCTGCTGTAAATGTCCCTGAAAGAATAGAAATCCCCACAGGGCAGTTAAGCAAGATTTCTGCAAATGAGCCTACAGTACGCCGAAAACGTGGCAGACCACTTGGCTCCAAAGACATAAAGCCAAGAAAGAGTAGGCGACAAGATAACATAATAAATATTACACCAATTTCCGATTCAGGGGGAGATCAGGACAAAAATGAACATGGCATAGATAACTCTGAGAATCTGGAAGATATATCTGAAAAGGAAACTATTCCAGATGAGGATAGAAATGTTGATAATTATGAAATTTCTATCAATTATGCTTTCACTGGAAAACAGTGGAATAGAAAAGAGATTATCCTTGACGAGATATTTGCATACTCCGTCGCTACTAAAATAGTAGCAGACGATGATGATATAGAGCCACAAACTATTGACGAGTGTCGTCAAAGACACGACTGGCCAAAATGGAAAGAGGCAATCCAGACTGAATTGAAATCGCTTGAAAAGCGTGAAGTGTTTGGTCCTATAATACCCATCCCAATGGGTACAAAACCAGTAGGCTATAAATGGGTATTTGTACGAAAAAGAGATGAGAAAAACGAAATTGTAAGGTACAAGGCAAGACTTGTAGCCCAAGGATTTTCTCAAATACCCGGGAGAGACTATGAACAAACATATTCTCCAGTAGTTGATGCAACTACATTAAGATTTTTAATAAGCCTATCTGTTTCAGAGGAACTACAAATGCGACTTATGGATGTCGTAACTGCATATTTATATGGATCACTTGATAGTGATATCTATATGAAAGTTCCTGAAGGACTAAAACTTCCAGAAATATATAAAGCAAAACCTCGGGAAATGCTTTCTATAAAATTACAAAGATCATTATATGGTCTAAAGCAGTCTGGAAGAATGTGGTACAATCGCTTAAGTGAGTACCTCATTAGAGAGGGATACAAAAATGACACAATTTGTCCATGTGTTTTTATCAAGCAATCCAAATCCGGATTTGCCATCGTTGCAGTATATGTTGATGATTTGAACATTATCGGTACAACCGATGAACTTGAGAATACTGCAAAATACTTAATGAAAGAATTTGAAATGAAAGATTTAGGGAGAACCAAATTCTGTCTCGGACTACAAATTGAGCATTTAAATGATGGGAGTTTCATCCATCAAACCAATTACACCGAGAAAGTTTTGAAAAGGTTCTACATGGACAAAGCACACCCATTAAGCTCACCTATGATAGTTCGTTCCCTTAGCGTGCAGGATGACCAATTTCGACCTCGTGAAGAAGATGAAGAAGTACTTGGTCCTGAAGTCCCGTATTTAAGCGCGATTGGTGCATTGATGTACCTCGCAAACAATACAAGACCAAATATTGCCTTTGCTGTAAGCTTGTTGTCAAGATACAGTTCACAACATACAAGACGACATTGGAACGGAATAAAGCATGTATTCCGTTACTTACGAGGTACTGTTGACCTTGGATTATACTATCATTAAAATGCAAATGAAAAACCTTAATAAACTATATATAAAAATCTTATCTAAATGATATATAATCACATGAAATAGAAACTGCGAGCAACTAAGGACATTAACTTGCAAAAGAATAGATCATAGTTCAAATCAGCGGGGCTGAAAACTAAAAAACGGGCACACAATTTACAAGGGATGGGAAAGGCGTACGTTGTGGTGATGATGTTGGTGTCAATAACAAGCGTGGTGCTAAACGGAGGGCAGGTCAAGGCTCAAGTAGCCACAGAGCCGTTTTACTTCTACCATATCTGTGTTAGCACCCAAGGAAACTACAGCGGGAACAGCACGTACGAGAGCAACCTGAAGACGGTCCTGTCCGATCTCAAAACCCACGCATCTTCGGAGATCTTCTACAATAGCAGCGCAGGTATGGCCGAGCATGGGTTGGTTAAAACCGAAAAGTCAAACCAACCCTAACAAAAAAACTGAACCAAATCGAATCCGATCTTTAATGTTATGGTTTTTCGTTTGGTTTGGTCTTGTTTCGGTTTGGATTTGGCTTGATAAAAAACTATATTTTGGGGCTTGGATTATTGTTCTTCTTTCTAATCATATAATATGTCAACCAACTTAAAAACTTATCTCTCACGCCCTCACACGACATAGGAAAAAATTACCAACTTTTAACCCTAGAATTGCTCATTCGCTCCTCCTTTTTTTGTGCATCTCGCCGGTCACCTCTGCAATCACACTGTATTATGTTTAATAAACTAACGTTTCAAAATTTGTTTCCAAATTGTCACCGTATTATGAGCATTAAATTATATGTTTTGAAATTTGTTATTTGAAGAAAAAAACAAACGTGAAAATGATTTTAATTAGTTAATCTATATTATTTTGGTATTACAACAAGGGAAAGTGTCGGGTGAGAATAACTTTTAAAACACGAACATGAGAATGATGCACATTAGTAGTAAATTGGTGAACATTTAGTACTAATTTGGTGCACATTCGTTGACAAATTTAAAAACATTCAAAATTTGATTTTTTTAAAAGAATATTTATTGATAAATTGAAGAACATTAAGGTAAAATTTGTATGTACATCACTTTTTCAAAAGATATGCATCGAAAATTTTGATGCACATTTAAGTATATTTTAATGCACATTAGTCATTCGCACGTTCTCATTTTAAAAACTGTTCTCACCGGAACCACACCTTTACAACAATACTATATCATATACTCCGTGTTATGTTTAATAATCTATAAACATAAAATTTCAGAAAAGTAACATATCTTTAAAGAAGTTGGTTATTTCGGTTTTTGTACAAACCAAACCGAATCATACATAAACCAAACCGAACCAAACCAAATTATTTCGCATTTTTTAGGATTTTTTATTTTGGTTCGACTTGGTTTGGTTTCTTGACCACGCTCACCCTAAGTGCAGGATCAGAGTCGAACACAGTATATGGGCAGTACTTCTGCAGAGGTGATGTGAACGCAACCCTTTGCGGCGCCTGTATTGAGTCGGCTGTGGCGAGCCTCTTCTCCAACTGCAGCTTGATCAAAGGCGGCATCATGTGGTACGAGCAGTGCACTCTCCGTTACTCCAATATCTCGATGGTGGGGATTGAGGCGGTGTACCCGAGATCCTGGATTAACGCTACCGTCAACGTTGCGGATCCGGAGGCCTTGGCTTCTGTCCTTGATACCACCATCAATAAGATGATAGAGGAGGCTACCGAGGGGAACACGCCAAGTCTATTTGCTACGGAGGAAGGGGTGGTCTCGGCGTTTGAGACGGTCTACTGTCTTATGCAGTGCAGTCCGGACCTCAATGCTACACAATGTGATACTTGTTTGCGCTCCACTTACGCCTTCATCCCTACATGCTGTGTAGGGATGTCCAAGCAGGTCGCCATCTTCTATGCCAGTTGTCAGCTTCGTTACACCACCTACGGGGCTTTCTATTCTGGGGCCACTTCTACTACAACGCCACCCACCAGTGCTACTCCTCCTCCTCCTCCTCGGCTACCTGGATCTGGCTCCACCACTGTATCTCCACCCCCGCCTACTAATACCACCTTTACTAACGGTACCTTACGCAATCAAGTTAATCTAGTCTTTGTTTGGCTCATAGGTTATAAACTAGTTTATAATTTATAAACACTTTTTTTCCAAAATCCATTTTTACGATTTCGAAAAACTTGTAAAAAAGTTAACTTAACTTTGTTCTTATACTCACACATTTTAAACAAAATGCACTAATACCAATAAAATCCATCTTTTTACTAAACATATTTATAAACTACAAACCAATTATAAACCATAAACTAATTTATAATCTATTTCACCTAACAAACCTTAATTTGTTTTGTTTTAAAACCGAATGAATCTTGTTATGCAGGCGCATCCAAAGGGTTGACTTGCGGGATCATGCGTACCGCCACACTTGCAATATTGCTCATGGTCATTGCCAGGACGTAGCGCTCTACGTTTCCACGCCGCCCATATGTCTTAATCTAATACTCTCTCTGTCCCTATTTGTTTGTCCACTTTGTACTTTTTACGTTTGCCGAGATGAGTTTTGCGTCGTTAATATCTCTAACTACGTATTACTAAAAATTGTAAAATCTTGATGTTGTTAAAGGATTCATTGATACGAATCAAACAAAATCACATATGACTATGTTTCTTCTCATAGATTAGGAATAATCGAGCAAATTATATCGACATGTGAATAGTGTAGGGTTTTCAAAGTGGACAAACAAATAGGGACATAGGGAGAGTAGATAATGAATTATTAATTACTTTTTTTTGTCAAGAAGTATTAAGTACTCGAATTGAATAAACCGAGTTTGTTTTGTTGTTGAATTGGTCCACCTCGTGTGAAATGAGTTTCGACTTCTCATGTCCCAATTAAAGGGAGAAACTTCATACACTCCCAATTCTACTACATACACCTCCACTAGGACCATAATGTCCCTAATAGATGTCAAATTTACATATCATTATCATCCTCTCTAAAGCCTCTACCATGGATGGAGATTAATTGGGCCACTAACATGAGGGTGGTGTGAAGAGATGGGAACATTGAGACATTAGGCTGATGTCATTAGAGGCAGAGTTCGATTTCCTCCATCTCGCATCCTCTCCGTTTTTATTCCTTCATAAGTGGCGGGAAAGCGACGGCGGTGAACCTCGATTTTAGTTCTTCGATAGGCAAAGGTGGTGGTTATACTTCATCAATGGGCGAAAGCATTGATTGTACTACAGTAATTTGCAGAAACAAAAGTTATTGTTTGTTGTTGGGTATTTTAGGGTTAGGTTTAATTTTCAATACAACTCTCTGAGATAGAAGGATTTGGATACAAGGTGGTGAATAAATCCGCCTCTCATTTTGTTGAAATATATTGTTGTGCATTTATCCGAATTTGAAGTTGTAGTGCTTCAAGAAACAAACCAGGTCAAGTTTGTAGAAGAAATGGCACAGTGATCTCGTAAATTTGTTGGAAATTGAAATTAAGGGTATATTCGTCTATTTTTGAGATTTGGAGGTGCGCTTGGCCATTGTTGGAGTGCGCCCTCAATTAAATGTACGTGTGCGGAATTCATTGAGATTTTCGGATTATGTGTATGAAATATAAATAGCGAATTCTTATGTTGGATTTAAGAACGATGAGATGATAAGATTAGCTAGACGGTGGAATGAAGAACTGAACGTAATGAATAGATATCGATCAATCAAGACTCCTTGCGCAGTACTATCTCTGAAAGATTACAGAATGGGATCAAATGACGCATCAAATGAGCCTAGATTGCTCAATATTGTTCTTAGAAATTGGTATGTTGCGTTAATTACAATGTGTATATAATCTGAGTCAGGGTCGTTTCGAGGATTTTAGAGGCCCCGTGTAAAAAAAAATGAGGAGAAAAATATTTTTGATAAATTCACTTTTATAAAATTTTCATATAAATATAGATGGTTGCATAACAAAATTCTTTTTTTTCTTTTATTAAATATAATGATAAAACTATTTTTCAGTTATGATATTGAATTTTTGATCAATTCGCTTTTACAAAATTTTCATATATATATATAAATATTTTTATAGATGGTTGCATAACAAAATTCTATTTTTTCTTATTAAATATAATGATAAAACTCTTTTTCAATTATAATATTGATTTTTTACAAACGTTTTATAATTTGTAATTTTAAACTTGTAAATCTCAATATAAATTGCCTTGTAAAAGTTTGGAAAAAAATAACTGGAATTCGAACAAATGACACCCTCCACATCTGGTGAGCATCTTACCAATAGAGCAACGATATCTTTTTGTTTGCATACTTTAACTTTAATATATAGAAGCTTTCGAAATTTATGACCCTTAGTTGACGTCCATCTCGCTCGGTCGGTTCAGCTTTTCAACATTCTTCTAATTATTTTCCTCAGATTACATTCGCTCCTGGGCTTTGGGCTTGTTGACATTTTTATGGGCCGAATTTAGACCCAACATTCATATTCTAATGCAGTATGTAATGTATGCTACAAGGCAAAACAAACAACAAATAAATTTTCGTTAAGCTGTGTCGCGATTTAATTCATTGCGATTTATGGAGTCCTTATCGCGAAGCATCCTCATGTAGAGCGTGTTACTTCCAAGACATCGTCGATGATTACACCCGAGTGGTGTGGATCTATTTGCTCTTGTCGATAAGAAAGAAGTGAAAAAGACGATGTTGGAATAATTCGTCTTGATTGTTCGACAATTTGGCTCCAAAATCACAACCTTTCGGAGCGATAACGGTACGGAATTTACATGTTTAAGAGAATGTTTCAAAAAACATGACATTCAATTTCACGTAAAATCCATTCTCTTAAGAAAGGGATGGATTTTGTTTCACGTAAAACCCACTCACTCCCTTATCCTCCCATCAGTTGAACTAGTTTGTTCTATAGCTTTCGGTTGACTTCGCGTTATGTGTTTACAAGTCAAAGGAACATGTACAGCACATACAATATATGTTAATTTTGTAGGGTCAAATGTGCAATATATAGTGGTCGGGTGTAAGGGACCCCAACCACCCAACATGAAGTCTCGAGTTCGAGACTTGGTGAAGGTTAAAAATTGTTTGTTGGGAGAGCTACCACGCAGCTCGAACTCTAGATGTAAGGGTAGTAGGGGAATCCCCTAACCGCTGAACTAGAGTGGGAAACCAAAAAAAATAAAAAATGTGCAATATATGTGTACGCTATAACAGTTGTAATCAAACAAATTAAGGGCGGCCGTAGTTTAATTTGACGACCGAGTTTTCAAGATTGGAGGAAAAGGGGCGCGGCTCGGTCGTCTTAACTAGTGTGTAGACCTGTGATACGGGTTGTGCGGGTCGGGTTCGGGTTTGGTCCCTCTTGGATCAGACTGATTTGGATCGGATTGTCTCTGAGTCACTATTTACGGGTTGAATTCGGGTCGTTGCAGGAATGATATGAGTTCGGTCGACCCACCGGATCGAGAGTGCCTAGTCAAATTTACCCGAGATAATGATTAAATAATAAATAAATATAGTTTTTTATAATATTTTAATCATAAAATATACTCAATTTGTCCCCATTTAATTGTCTCAGTTGATTTTCAGACATTATTCATAAACAGAGAATCTTGTGGATTTCTTCCAATGTATAAGAAAAAACGTAGTTATATAGGATTTTGTTTAATTCGTCTCAATGAGTACTTTTACAATATTAATATATATGCAAGATTTGGGACATAGGAAGTATTATTTACTCAATATATATTATAAAACACAAAAGCAAGATTGTTAAGTCGAAATAACCTATTTGTGGGTCGTGTCGAATCGTGTCCGGTTTTGACCCGAAAATGAATGACCTACTCATTCGGGTGGAATTAAAATATTTTGCGGATCTTGACCCACAAAAATACGAAAAAGGGTCGGATTGGGTTTGCAGAGATCGGGTCAACTTTTGAGTGGTCTACTAATGTTCATAAATACAATACGAACTGTGCATTCGATCAAAAATCATAAGAGAGAGGTGACCGATCGAGAGCGTAGGAAGCAATAAACCAAACATGTGTAAAGCTAGAATGTTAATCCTTGTGATCTTCGTTGCAACCCTGTTCGCAAACCAGGTGTGTGGGCAACCCATTCTACCAACCTTTCGCTACGCTCTCTGCAAAAACACACAATTCGGAAACTACACGAGCAACAGCACATACGAGGCGAACCTAAAAACCGTGCTGACGAACCTAGTCGAAAAGTCATCTACAGAGTCATTCTACAACAGCAGCGCTGGTGAGGACGGAAACGCATCGACAGTGTACGGACAGTACAACTGCCGAGGCGATGTCACCCCCCAGTTTTGCAGCGACTGCATCTCGGCTGCAGCCCTCCTGGCCGCCTTCAACTGCTCCAATGCGCACAGATTCGCGTGCATTTAGGCAAAAATCCGCGTGCATATGGACGTACGACTACAAGAGAAATCTAATATACCCACATTTATAATTGTAAAGGTTAACTACATCCTACTTAGTGTGGTTAAAAGCAATACTTAAAAATATAGAGGACCATCTTGGGATTTGTCCAATAAGCCTATATATGCTATGCATCAATCAATCAACAATCATTTTCACCATTATGTCTTGGTTCTTCTGGCAGGCGTCATCTGGTTCAGCGAGTGCACGCTGCGATACAAAAACGAGTCCATGTACGGAGTGAGCGAGTTCTCTCCTAGCCTTTCTTCATACAGCACGAACAACTTGACTGACCCAACCGGGTTCTTCGAGGTGTTGAACCATACCGTGACTAAACTGAGACGAGAAGTTGTCAAGGAGTCGTACTTTGCAACGGATGTTGTGGTTGTTAATGCGACGCTTGAGAATGTCTACTTTACTTTCTTGTGCAGTGTAGCCCTGACTTGAGCCCGGCACAGTGTGATTCGTGTCTTGGGGTGGCGTATAATAGGACAAGGACGTGTTGCGGTCATTGGCCTTTGTATATATACTCGTTTCCGCAGAGTTGCCAGGTCATGTACGACACGCGCGGTCGTTTCTTTGTTGATCCTAACGCTCCCTCCTCCGCGGCCTCTCCACCTCTTCCTATCTCAGTAACCTCTCAACCCACGCCACCTAGTACATCAGCATCCAAGACCAAGGATACTGGTAAGTATTCTAACATGAACTTAATCCAAATTAATTTTATTTCAGATTATATAATAATTAAGTGTTTGTATATGTGCATATATAATTTAAGGTGGATCAGCGACGATAAGAAGCAGCCATAGCTTCAAGTTTGCAAGTATGGCCCTTGTGTTTCTGATGTTATATGTTGCAGCCTAGCTCATCAACACATTGTTTTCGATCTTCTTACTAACCTTCGCATGTATGCTATCTTGAATAGAGACGAGTTTGCAAGTGAGTTGAAATTAACGTATTCTTGCGCGTTTTAAGCATATGATTTCTTATAAAGGGTAATTAATTCTGTCGATGAGTATTGGAGTCAGTTATCGGAACTCACCCCAAACGACTATTTACCTCAAATCACCTTTCTATTTTGCGCCAATCTCGATTATACAAACTTGTCTGCAAATTAAGTTCTCAATAACAGAGCAAAACAATATTTTCTCCTATGTAGGCACTTTTTGAAAAATAATTCCCGACCAACTCTCGTGTTTAACTTAACTAGTGGAGGCCCGCGTGCCGAAGGGTGACACGATTTGGTATTGTATAATCGAAATCCAAATAGTACTTAATTATGTTTTTAAGTACATAATTACAGCTTAGATCATACTCCGTATGTATTAATGGATTTGAGAAGCGTAGTCAGCCATCTTAATTAAAGAAGTGTAGATATTAGAAATATTCTTCATTAAATTTGGAAAGCGTAGTCAGCCCTCTCTTTTTGATTTGGTGTTTTCGTTTATTCTTTTGTCCTTCCCTTCTTCTAGTGCATTATTATATAAAATTCATTATAGGGTTGCCATTTGTCCCTCGATCACAGTCTATTTTTCTTTTCTTTTTTTTTCTCCTTCTTCAATTGGATGTCCACTTCACCACTTGCTCATTATATTATATCACTTTATTCTGGTGTCGCCATGTGGCCGCTCACTATATTTTTCTTTTCATTTTTTCTTTTTTAGTCGGACGTCCACTTGCTTCGGGACTTTTTTGAAATTGTTTTTCTTTTTCTAATTGTCGACAGCTGAATTATCGTCCACGTGTAAATAGCAAGAGTTGCTTTAGTATGTAGGCTTATCTAGACATGATAACTATTGATTATAGATAGAAAAGGGTCAAGCACATACTGGAACAACGTGGAGGTCCACTTGCGGATTATATTATATCACTTTATTCCAGTGTCGTCATGTATCGGTCGCAATGTGTTGCGTATCGTTTTTGTTTTTTAGTTCGACATCCACTTGCGTCGGGTTATTTTCGAAATTGTTTTTATGTTCCTAATTGCTAGAGGGCTGATTTATTTCATGTGTAAATGAAAGAGATTGCTTGTGGTTCCACGTGAGAGTTAGGACCGTGTTTTCGTGGGCTCCAAGGACTACGATCCTCTGTTTTGAATACATTTAATTTGTTCTTCTACTATGAACTCCTATGCATCCCTCTGAATTTCTGCTTTTTCAGAACGGTGACGATTGTATTTTTGTAGGCTCCAAGGCAAATGAACGCTTGCGATCAGCTTGCACAACTGGTTCTAATGCTCTACTTGTGTTTGTTTTCCACCAGTATTTGCGTATTCTACAAGCCTTAACGCTCCGTAAAAGGACCGTTAGTTTGCTCCTATATATTGTGTATTTCCCACTGACTGCGTTTTCCTGCTTCGTTATTTCTTCGGATCGACTCACCGATGGTTGTTATTGGTGCATTGTATGTTGTGTTGTCCGCAAAGCACGATTAGTTTTTTGTGTTTCTTTTTCTATGATGTTTAGATTTGGGTATCTTTGTTGTGTATTTCCTATTGTTTGCTCTTGTTGTGTATTTTCCATTGGCTGGTTTTTTCCCTTCTTCAGATCGGCTCACTACTGGGTATTATCGTTGTCGTGCGTTAGTTTTGTTGGACTAAATTTCCGATTTATCTTTTGCATTGTTTTCGTTGTGTTGTTTTGATTTGGGTGTGTGTTTAGCCTGTGATGGCTGTATTTTCGACATTATCTTTTGATGGGTAAATGTGACCATGTTGTGTCGGGTTTCTGACCGTCATTTATGGGTTTTCGATATTAATTTTTCCATTGGTAAGTTTTTGGCCATGTTGTGCCATGATGATCGGTAGATTTGGATAGTAGAGGATCTTTTTTTTTGCATGAGTATGATGGATGTCCAATGTTTGTGCTTTCTTTGGATATGTGTTGTTTTGTTTTTAGTTTCGGTCGTAGGGGTTTGATTGACGCGGATCTAATTTATCTGTTGGTTTAAGTATTGTTGCATTTATTTTCTAGCGCTTATTGTGTCCTTGCGCGCCGTGTGATGTTCTGTTTGATTGATGAGGATCTAATTCACACGTCTCATATATATGTGTGTATACATACATATCACGTGTAGAAGTTGTGTCCATGCAAATTTAAGGTAAAATCTACTATGTATCTATTAAAACAATCTTCCCTTCTTGTCAAATGTCATTCTCCCCTTTCATTGGCCACATGTCATCAAATTGTTTAATTTTGTCATATGTCAATCTTATGTTTAATAGTTTATTTTCCTTTTTCAATTTTTAAAACTTTTAAAATAATTATAAAATTTGATCATTTCCTTTCTTATAGTTACAATAATAAATTAAAGTAATATTATTAAAGTAACCTAATTAAGAAGAGCTTGCCATTATAAATATTCTCTTTGTTTGGTCAAAATCTTCAAAAGAGAATATTATCAATATCATCATATATTTTATAATTATTTTCATTGTTCTTTGATAATAATATATTTAAACTTTTTCATTTTTCAAATACTTTTTATTTTTCTAATAATAATACAAAATTGAAAACTTGTTTCACAATGATAATTTTATCTTTCTGATTTAGAAATATGTATTAAATTTTAAGTAATAAGTTAGATTATTTTTCAAGATTTTTTAGATCTTTCATATATTATAAATGTTATTTAAAATGCGCGCGTTGCGCGAGAACTAAGCTAGTTCATATATTTTAAGAAAAACAAAGGTAAATAATTATTTCAAAAATAACAAAATGGTAGAATATATATTTATAAGAAATGGAAATCAAAATGAAAAAATGATAATGCCTTAGAAGTAATTTTTGTAGTGGAAGATGAAAAAAATGATCTATTCCGTAGAAGTAATTTTTGTAGTGGATTGGAAACTGGGCAATTTGGCCGTAATGGAAATTTGATAATTTGGCCTTATTGGCCTGGAGTAACAAATAATAAATTTCTAAAGATCATGTCCAATAATTAAATACATATTAAAATATACTGTAGGTAATAAGACAAAGTCTAGTGTAGATAGATAGATTTGTTGAGGTGGCATATACTCCGTAGTAAGGCTGTCAAAATTAGACCTGACCGAAACCCGAAAAAAATGAAAAGGTTTATGTCCGGGACGATTCCGACCCGATCGAAAAATGTCCGAAACCCGAAAACTGTCCGACCCGAAAAATGTCCGAAATCCGATATTGTCCTATTCAAATCTCGTCTGATCCGAAATTGTCCGATCCGAACCTCGTCCGAAACCCGAAATTGTCCGACCCGAAATTGTCCGAAACCCGAGATTGTCCGAAACCCGAGATCGTCCGAAACTTTTGATTTTCCGAAACCCAAGATTATTCGATCAATTCCTACTTAATTATAGACAATTAGCAATTCATTCACATATTAATTAGTTTAAACTATCATTTTTAAAATTTAATCTTCTCTTTTTCAAAATTGACCCGATCCAAAACCGCCCAGACCCGAAATCGACCCGACCCGAAACACGTCCGGACCCGAAAATTGTCCGACCCGAAACACGTCCGGACCCGAAAATTGTCCGACCCGAAACACGTCCGGACCCGAAAACGACCCAACCGGAAACACGTCCAGACCCGAAAACGACCCGACCGGAAACACGTCCGGACCCGAAAATTGTCCGACCCGAAAACCGTCCGACCTGAAAATCGTCGGACCGAAACTAGTCCGAAAACCCGGTTTTGGCCGATAAATAATTGTCCGGTCCGAACCCGACCCGAGCCGACTCGTTCCGACTTGTTATAAATTCCGAATAATGTCCGACCCGAATTTGTCCGAAGCCCGAAATTGTCCGACCGAAACCCGACCCGACCGTCCGATTTGACACCCCTACTCCGTAGCAAGGAGGAGGTTTGGTAGTAGGGTTTGATCAGACGTGGAGAAAGACAGCTCAGTGAATTACAAAGCTAACAGAGTTAAGTAACAGAGTGATCTTAGTGTAGATAAGAGTCCTCCCATTTTTATAGTAGTATAGATAGATTTCCTGAATATTAAAAAGGGCGTTGTTTATCCGAACCCGACATATTTAAAAAAAATAGAAAATATAAGAGACGTTTTTTGAAACAGCTTCTCGTGTGCATTGAATTTCTAATAAAAAATAAAATTTGTTAGAGCCGCAGTTCGTAACATTGTGTCTAATAATAATAATAAATAATTATGTAAAAGGGCGTTGTTTCAAACAACACCTCTTTAAACTACATAGGTTTGAGAAGTAAGTTTTCATGTAATCCGTAAAACTCAGACGAATGAACGAATACACGATCGTAGATCGAGAGTGCAAACGTTACGATCGTGTGTTCGTTGGGGTCGAGAGAGTGGAAGACGATGGACGGTAGAAACTGGTTTGAGAGAGAGGAAGTGAGTTTTCATGTAAAGGGAATATTTTTTTTATCGAAAATCACTCTTATAATAGATGATATTGTCATAAACCACCTATTTAACTCGATATTACCGAAAATCAGCCTTATACTATCCTCTGTTAGTCAAACGTCACTCATACTGGTTGTCCTCGAAATTAATGAAATTACAAGGATATGCTTGAAATTAATGAAACAGGTAACAATCATAAGGTTAGGTTTGCCTCAAAATCAAGACAATAACCTTAAAAATGTAAGAAAACTAGTGGGAAGTTTCGGTGAGAACAAAGCTTAACGTAGTAAAAACGAAATTTTCGCGTTCACAGATAACAAGTTAATGTTCATAATTTGAGCGGTAACGTTCATAATCTAGCCGATAAATGTTTTTAGGTCATTTTTTTAGGTCATATTGTCATAAACCACCTATATATTTACAACCTTTTTCAGGGCATAATTTTATCTAATTCAGGCCAAAGCAAATCTAACCTGCAGATCAAGACATTAACACAAAAATAAACGAACAATATAAGTGATAAAAATAGCAAATTGATTGCTTCAATTACAAATTGACAATAACCATGAGTAACGGTGAAATACAATATGCAGAACAGTAACGGCGAAATACAATATGCAGAAGAGTAACGACGACTTGATGGGAGAAATCAATACGAAATCCCAGTCGGAGAAGTCGGAAGATCAAAAGTTGAAATTAGAAGAGGAATTCAAGAGGCCACATATTTATGGCGACTTAATGACAACTTTCTAGGTCATTACCCGCGCTTTGCGCGAGCCAAACACATTTTATTTTTGTCTATATTCATATACTTAATATATTTTTTGTGAAGGGAATTAGTTGAACAAGAAAGACTCCATGAGAGGAGCTTGAGTGGGAGAAGAACCAGAGAGAATTTTGTTATTACAGAGAACGTAAGTTGTTACAATGGTTCAAGTTTGCTTAAATAGAAGAGTGAACTCGGTTTATATGATACCGGTTCATGATACAAACTAATTTAACTAACTACACTTCTATATCCCCCTCAAGCTGGATTTGGTGAAATTTCAACTAATCCTAGCTTGAAAGAGAGTGTATTGTGTTGATCTTCACCAAGAGGCTTGGTAAGTATGTCAGCTAATTGATTCTGGGAGCTGACATGTGTAGTAGCAATGAAACCATCATCAACTTTCTCTCTAACATAATGACAATCTATTGTCAAATGTTTTGTTCTTTCGTGGAATACTGGGTTAGCAGCTATATGCTCTGCAGCCTTGTTATCACAAAACATAGTAATAGGTAGAGGAACTGAGAGGCCTAGATCATTAAGCACGTCATTTAACCAGACAACTTCACTAGCACAAGCAGACATACTTCTATACTCAGATTCTGCACTGGATTTAGCCACTGTGAACATCTAGCTGCAAAACTGACTCAGATGTTGCACAACATAAGATACATCTGGTCTAGTAATATTCAAGTAGAGTAGGCGTCCAACTAACCTCCTATATGTCTCTGGATCTTTCAGTATCACTCCTTCATCAGTGGACAAATTCAATCCTCTTTGTAAAGGAAAAATAGCAGGCTTACAATCTGTCATGTTTGTATCTTTTAGTATATCTAAAAAATACTTTCTTTGGCTCAGAATAGTACCTTTAGCAAATCTAGCAACTTCAATTCCCAGATAAAATCTCACTGGACCTAGATCTTTTATTGTGAATTTCTTATGCAAGCCCTCTTTAGGTTGCATGATCACCTTTTCATCATTTCCTGTCAATAGCAAATCATCCATATATACTAATGCTATAGCCATGAGACCATCTTTGTTTCTTATAAACAAAGAATAATCATGCATTGATCTCATGTATCCCAAGCTGAGCAAATAAGTAGTTAGTTCCTTGTTCCACTGCCTGGATGCTTGTTTAAGTCCATATAAGGACCTTTGTAGCTTGCAAACTTCACATGTTCTGGCTTTACTGTATCCTTGAGGAGGCTGCATATAAATCTCTTCATCCAAAAAACCATGCAAGAATGCATTATTCACGTCTAGTTGATGAAAATTCCATCTCTTCACTGTTGACAAAGCCAGGAGAATTCTGACTGTTGCAAGCTTGGCAACTGGTGAGAAAGTATAAGTGTAGTCTTTCCCTTCAACCTGTGTATATCCCTTTGCTACCAACCGAGCCTTATGTCTCTCTACTGATCCATCTTGCCTGTACTTTACCTTGAACACCCACTTAGATCCAATGACAGCTTTTCCTGGTGGCAAAGAGGTTAAAATCCAGGTCTGATTAGCTTCTAATGCATCTAACTCTGCTTTCATGGCTTTTTCCCAACATTCTATACCCTGTGTTGCTTATAAGTGGCTGGCTCTATCATTTTGCAAACATTGTAAAATGATGCAATATATTCAGAGGAGTAATTAGACAAGTCTAGAAGACTTTCTGCTGTGCAACTATATCCTTGCAGCCTGGTAGAAGGAATTCTTATCTTGCTAGACCTTCTAGGATTAACATCTTCTGAAGTGGCTGGTGGTTGCTCAGAATATACAACTATGTCTTGCTGGGGATTTTGGCTCACTGTGCTATTATCAGATACTGGATCACTTCTCAAATCACCGTCCACTGGTGCTGCTGGGTTGACTAAAGGTAAGCTATCATTTTTTACAATAGCTTTTCCTTTTTCTTGGACAGATTCAATGAATGGAAATGCTTGTTCTTTAAAACAAACATCTCTGGATACAAAAACTTTGTGATTCTCCAAATCATATAGTTTGTACCCTTTTTGAGTCATTGAATAGCCTATGAAAACATCTTCTAGACTGAGCACCAAACTTATCCTTTTGAGGAATATAAGGTTTGCCATAGCATAGACACCCTAGTACCCTCAACTCATCATAATCTGTTGGCTTACCAAACAAAAGCTCATAAGGCACCTTCCACTGTAACACTGCACTTGGAAGCAAATTAATCACTCTGACTGCTGCTAACACACATTCTCCCCAGAACTTTATAGGAAGATTGGCATGTAATCTCATTGCTCGAGCTGTCTCAATAATGTGCTTGTGCTTTCTTTCCACTCTACCATTCTGTTGATGATTTCCTGGTACACTAGTCTGATGGAGAATTCCCAATGAGGCAAATTAACTCTGACATTTAGTCTGTATGAATTCAGCTCCATTATCACTTCTAATCTTCTTGACTACTCTCCCAAATTGAGCTTTGGCATAAGCCAGAAAAGAAGGAATGACTGTAACTACCTCACTTTTGTGCTTAAGTAGGTATATCCATGTAAATCTTGAACTGTCATATAAAATTGTCAAGAAGTAGGATGCTCCATTCATAGTTGGAACTTTATAGGGACCCCAGATGTCTAAATGTATTAAGTCAAAAGCAGATTCAGCTAAAGAAAGACTTTTAGGAAAAGGATCTTTAGATTGCTTAGACAAAATAAAACTCTCACAATTCAAGTCAGCCTGTGCATACATCTTTGACCAAGGTAACTGCCTCATTTTACCTAAAGAACAATGACCTAATCTAGCATGAATTGTAGCACTAAATTCAGCTAAATTTTCTTTATTACAAGCATTAGAAACATTCCTATCTACACTGTAAAGATCATCTTGAGCCTGCCTTGGAGATTGCATGACATATAGCCCTCCATCTCTCAATCCAACAGCCACTGTCCTTTTAGTGGTAGGGTCTTGAAAGAAACATCTATCAGGTTTCAAGAATGCTTGTAATCCATTTTCATCTAACAACTTTGTGACAGATAACAAATTCTTCGTGAATCTAGTTATTAACAAGACATTATCCACTCTTAAGTCTTTATTAACATGCACAGACCCAACTATATCCACATTCAAAATACTATCATCTGGCAATGCAACTCTGATAGGCTTAAGCAGCTTCCTTTTATCAATCAAAATACTGTCATCATACACCATATGATCTGTTGCTCCTGTATCTACTATCCAAGTAGTATAATCTGAGCTAGAAACTGATAAGGCATGAGAATAAGTGGGATTACCTGAGAAGTCTACACCAGAACCAGATGTGGAAGCCAAGTTGGAGCCATCTTTTGCTCTTGAAGCCTCAACCCGAGTCACTGCATTAGAAGCACTTGAAAAATCCATCCCTTTGAATGCTCTCATAACTTCCCTGCACACTGCATCAACCATGGCAGCATCTGGCTTGTCTGTTCCTCCAAGAGGACTCTCTTCCTCTATATTAATCTCAACATTAGCAGTTGTTCTGCCTCTCCAGTTTGAATTCTTATTTTTCTCAGGAAACCCAACCAATTGATAACAAGTTTCCCTAATATGACCTTTCTTTCCACAGTGATCACATTTCCTTTCAACCCTGCCTTTTCTTGGATCATAATGCTAACCATCTTGATTCTTATTTCTCTGATCATAAGATGGCATACTGATGAGGCTAAAGTCGTAGTGCCAAATCAAAGAAATAAACTCTAAACACTAACTAGAGTATAGCAAGTAAGTAGAGGTCGAACCCAAGGGAATCAAAACACCAAATCAATGCAGTCAAGTGAATTACCAACTAACAAACAAGTAACAAGTAACCAAGAGGGGGTTTTGATTGTATGGAATACAAAAGTAACAAGTATCAAGCAAAGAAGGTTTGGTTGTGAATATGATGAGAAGGGGTTTCACCTAGCAAGTATCCACACAACAGTCAATCAAGTTGATCATAGATTTATCTCAAGTTCTATTCAATCCTAGGGAATGTTCCTATTCCAATCTTTAATATATTAGCAGGCCAACCGGTCCTGATAATACTTACTATTCAACAATCAGGGAAACCTCTCAAGATTAGATGAAGTAGCAGCAAAGAGCACAAGAATCATAAGGATGCGTGCAATAACTTACAACCGTCAAGTATTAACATGCAATCAATTCTCTTTCATAAAAGCAATCAACTACCAGATCATGCAGATATGAATGCTACAATGACAAGGAATTCCACCGTATATTCCTAGTCTAGCAATAGAAAACTATCAATCAAACTAGGTGATCAAGCTAGCAAAACCAATAGAAATCAATAGATGAAGAACAAGAGAATTAATACAAACCCATAGGAAAAGAACAAGAGTTTAGAAATCTCACAACTTAATAACTGAAGGTTTCAATCGCTAGGTAAAACAACGGAGATTAGTTCCTGCTCATGGTTGCAGAACTAAATTGTCTGATGGAAAAGATCATTGAAAGAACTAGGGTTCTTAAATAGAGACTAACCCTAAAAATATATGGTAAAAGAAATATCCTAAAACTAATAAGGAAAATAAGAAAATAATAAAAGAAAAGAAATAAAACAAAATAAGGAAAAGAAATAAATCTAAAGCAAGGCAGCAAGCACGAAGTGCTCGGCTAACATATTCAATATGTGCTGCTTGCTTCCTCTAATTCAATATGTGGACCCCATCTGCTTCAGGCTCAATCCAACAAAGCAAGCAGCTGCTTGATTCTTCGTGTGCTCCTCCTATATAATATATGGGCCAGCTCTTCTTCTCCTCACGTGGGCTGCTTGCTAATATAATGGGTGGCCCACTTGCAATTCACCGCATGGCTAGATATACATCAGTGCAATACCCGCGATCGCCGCTAACCCATGGCGATCGCCGTCGGTGATTTCTTCAAGTCTTCAATCTTCTTCGGTTCTGATCTCAGTTTCTTCACTTCTTAATAAATATCTCAGAACATAACAATGACTCGAAACACATATAATAATACTCCTAAATCAATGTAATAATCCCTAGTTACGCTATACAAAGTGCAGCGTATCACATACATAGAAATAGAATTGCTTTCACCAGAAGTTTGCAATTATCCTGAAACAATCTTTTGTCTCTCCACCTGCTGAACAAGGTAAAAAGCCCTGTTTACTATAGGCAGCTTCTCTTGAGATAAGAGATTACTCCTTACACCATCAAAATTAGGATTCAAGCCCATCAAGAACTGCAACAGCTTACTCCTAGATTCCTTTTCAAGAATCTTTTCAATCAGATTACAACTACACGCACTTTGTACTCCCCCACACTCACACACTGGAGTACCATCAAGATTCTGAATGTCATCCCAGAGTTCTTTGATCTTGCCATAATATTCCCCAACTGTGGAATTCCCTTGTTCAATTGGACACAATCTTCTCTGTAATTGATACAACAATGGTCCATTGGTTTGAGCAAACCTTTCACTTAGTTCATCCCATAAGTGTTTCGCAGATTCCACATACATGAAACTAGTATTAGAGATATTCTTTTCCATTGAATTAATCAACCAACACCTTACCATGTAATCTGTGCGAATCCATCTCTCACAATCTTGCGTTCCAATTGCAGGTTTCTTGCAGGTTCCATCAATGAACCCTAGCTTCAACTTAGCGCCAAGCGCCAAACAAACACCCTTACTCCAGGTGAATAAATTGAGCCCATCCAGACGAAATTGAGTCAATTGCGCACCTAGATGATCAGAGTTGGACAACGCCATCGGATCACAGCCGATCAAACTCTCCATTCTTGCTTCAGGTACACCACCATTCCCTGAACCATTCTCCATTGCAGCAGCGAAAGAAAAATTGCGGAAGAAAACAAATGACGATCGAAACAGTCAATCAAGATCAAACGTCGTGCGCTCTGATACCATGTGAAGGGAATTAGTTGAACAAGAAAGACTCCATGAGAGGAGCTTGAGTGGGAGAAGAACAAGAGAGAATTCTGTTATTACAGAGAACGTAAGTTGTTACAATGGTTCAAGTTTGCTTAAATAGAAGAGTGAACCCGGTTTATATGATACCGGTTCATGATACAAACTAATTTAACTAACTACACTTTTATATTTTTTCATATATCTATTTTTTAGTAAATTATTATAAAATGAATTGAATATCTCTTATATATGTACCAAAATTACATAGTCGTTTACATTGCTCGGATTGCTCTTCATCGTCATACGGATTGAAGGTGAAGAGTGAAGAAAAAAAAAGATGAAAATGGTGGACTAACCAATTAAGCACATAATTTTGGTTTTATTAGACATTTAATAAGTCTCAATTATCATTGGATAATGAGAGATAGAAAGAAAAAGAAAAAAAATTAGATTTAAACATTAATGAGTCTCATTTAACATTACTTTCTCAAACCCATGAATTTATATATATATATATATATATATATGTATATATATATATATTTAAGTTATCTATGCACTAATCGCATTCTCATATGCTTGTGCCTCTATTCAATCTTTTACGCTATTTATTCATGTTTATTTAGTTGAATATCTACCCTATATTGATGTAGGTAAATTAAGTTGAATATCAAGCTTAGCAAACCTGAATACCATTGAGGGTGAATACTCGTTACACCGTTACACCGTTACACCGTAAGAGTTGTTACACTAGTTGTCTATGCAATACCATAGACAACTAGTCAGATACTCGACATGTACTCAATTCTCTTCACAGTTGACATTCACAACTAGTTCCTGCAAATTGTGTGTGCTACAAACAAGTATGATATTTCAACTAGAAATAACCAAACAATAGCAATATGAATGAGATGAAACTACTTAGATGGCCAATCTAAATGAGCAAATCTAATTCAATAACAATACACACAAGAGAATAGAGACAATCAATATGAATAGAACAAAGGAAAGGAATCTCACAACTTAATCAATCCGAAAGCTTCAAATGTCAAGCAAAACAATGGAAACTTAGCAACTCATGAAGTTCTTGAGGAAAACTCTCAAAACTTGGAAATGGAATGTAGATGATGATAGAAGATAATCAACACCTTAAACATATAAGTCTTCTGCAGAATTAAACTGCCAAATTAAAGCTAAAAACGTGTGAAAACGTTACAGAAATTAACACAACATACTAAATCGGGCAAATGAAGAATGTTTCTCCGCGATCGCGGATTTTCTTCTGTGATCTGGCTTCTTCAGGTGGCATTTCCGCGATCGCGATTTGGGACCCGCGGTCGCGGAATTTCTTCTGTGGCTTCGTCTTCAGCTGCTCCCAATGCTTCGTCTTCGTCTTCATCCTGTGGTCTTCATCAGCTTCGACTCCTCTTCTTATGCTTCAATGCTCCGCATCATCCTCTGTAATCTCATATGTGCCTCAACTCTCCAGAACTCCATGATTACAGAATACATCATAACATCTAGCATAATCCTATACAAAATGAGCTAATAACCTATAGTAGCGCTATGTAAAATACCACTTATCACTCCACCTAGAATTAATCTTGCCAATACCACAAAGCCCTCCATTCCTCAACATTTGGTATCAGAGTCGGGTCGTGTTGCGGGCTCTGCGGTTAGTCGGGGTTCAGCGAAATTTTACGGTCTGGGATCGTGGTTGTTGCTCGGGGAGTAACGAGGTTTTCGTCGGTGTTTAGAAATCTCAAATTGCGTCGTTGTGCTGCCGGATTAATTGCTCGGAGCAATGGCAGATATATCGGGTACGACAAGTGGGATTGAGAAGCTAAACAACAACAATTATACATATTGGAGATCGTGCATGGAGTCATATCTCCAAGGGCAAGATTTATGGGAGACGGTAGCGGGTGCAAGCACAACTCCTCCAGAGAGTACTCCATCAAATGCAGAGGCCTTACGGAAATGGAAGGTACGTGCCGCTAAAGCCTTATATGTTATTAAGGTTACTATTGAGACGCATTTAATTGAGCATATTAGAGATGCAAAGACTCCGAAAGAAGCATGGGACACATTTGCATCTCTATTTTCACGTGCGAATGATGCACGATTGCAAATGCTAGAAAACGAGATAGGGACAATTGCACAAGGTCAAATGTCCATATCTCAATACTTTATGCGCGTGAAGAATATATGTCATGAAATATCCCAGTTAGATAAGGAGTCAACTATTAGTGAGGCACGTATGAGGCGTATTATTATACGTGGGTTAAGGCCGGAGTATAATGCATTTATCACGGCGATACGGGGATGGCCCACGCAGCCATCGTTGTTGGAGTTGGAGAATCTCTTGGTAAACCAAGAGACACTGGCAAAGCAGATGGCCGGTCTTTCTGTCAAAGACCATGAGGAGGCCCTTTATTCAAATAAAGGGAAGAATCAAAGGCCGTATTACAGGAGGAAGCCAGATGAGTTTAAGGGGGGACCGAGCATTGATAAACAAGAGAGGCAAGGAAGCATGGGTCCTACGCAGGAGAAGGTAGGCCCAAAGAGAAACTCTGGGAGATGTTTCAGGTGTGGCAAGTTGGGTCACTTTGCTCGGGATTACAGAGTGAAGATTGTCGAAGGAAACTCGATTGAGGAAAAATCGAGGACTCGTGAAGAGGATAGTGAAGACGAGTGGGACGTTACTGCTTCATATGCAGTAATAGAAGAAGAGGAGGAAGAATGTGCTCTGACTACTACGGCAGTAGATATTCTAGAGGAAGAATATATGGAGCCGCAGGTTGAACCATCGGTGATCAGTGACTCAGAACCAGAGATTTAGAGTCCAAGGTCTCAGAGTGCTTTAAGCCCTTGGAAGTCAGGTGTAAGGAAATCACCTGAAAGGGAGACCACACCAAAGGGGTTGTGGGACAAGCTCGAGAGCATTTACGTGTCGAAGTCGTTGACGAACCGATTGTGTTTGAAGATGGAGTTGTACTCACTGAAGATGCAGGAAGGAGGTAATCTTCACAACCACATTAATTCGTTTAATCAACTAGTATGTCAGCTGATGAATGCAGGAGATAGTATAAGAGATGAGGAGCAGGCACTGTTGTTGCTAGCGTCATTGCCAATGTCCTACAAGTCTCTAGCACAGACGTTGTTTGTAGGAAGGTCGAGTCTCACTCTGAATGAGGTGATGACCGCTTTGCGGGAGAGTGAGCGGATGATGAAGGATGACGCAACTAACACCAAGGAGAATCGCATACTAGTTGCAGGGGATCGTTGGCAAGGGAGGAACCACGTAAGGAGGCATGGTGATCCGAGAGAGAGAGTAGTCCCACGTCAGAGTCGAGATTTGAGTGACGTGGAGTGTTACTACTGCAGGAAGAAGGGTGACGAGGCGAATTTGTCGTGTGCCAAGTCAAGTAATCCTAACATGCAAACTAAGTAATTTAGTGCGCAAGTAAGGGTCGAATCCCAAGAGAATCAGTTTATCAAATTCTTAAGTTATCACAATGACTAACCAATAAACGTAACCAAAGGGGGGGGGGTTTGTGGTTTTGATACGAAGTATCGAATGTCAACTTGGTTATAACAAGATTAAGCGAAGTGTTCCACTTGGCGATTATCCACAATTAGATTAACAAGTTGATCTTAGAATCCTTTTTATCCCTATGTCAAGTTCTCAAGTGATCGTTCTAATTCCTGTTCTTGAATAGTTATTAGTCCAACTAGTCCTAATAACCCTTACTCGATTATAACCTTGAAACTATCAAAGTTCAATAACAAAGTAGCAATGCATTCAGGAATAGATAGATACATGCAATATCATGGACAACTAGTCGGATACTCGACATGTACTCAACTCTCTTCTCTAATAACAATCACAACTAGTTCATGCAAATAGATTGTGCTACACAACAAGTATGATAATTCAACTAGAAGTATCAAACTCTAGCAATATGAACAAGACACAACTAACTTAGGTGATCAATCTAAAGTAGTAAATCTAGTTCATGGACAATACAAACAAGAGAGTTGAGACAATCAAAGAGTTAGACAAAGGGAAAGGATAAACTCACAACTTGTTGAATCCAAAAGCTTCAAACGCCAAGTGAAACAAAGACCTTTAGCAACTCATAAGTTTGTGAAAACTCTTCCAAAACTTAAGCACAAACAAAGGTTCCTCCTTTCAAGGATGATCATCTACAACTTATATAGTATTCAGCTATTGTAACAGCTGAATTAAGACACTAAAAACGTATGGAAAGTTACAGAATTAAACACAAATTACTTCAAATGGCAAATACTTCAATTTGATTCTTCTGTCGAGGAACCGCACCCGCGGGTTGAGAGCCGCGGGCGCGGTTTGGGATTCTTCAGATTCTCAGGATGGCAGAGGGCCGCGAGCGCGGTTTGGGACCCGCGGGCGCGGCTTGAGCTTTCTCGAAAACCTTGGCTGAAGGTGAAACCCGCGGGTGCGGCTTGAGACCCGCGGGTGCGGCTATGTTGTCTGAGGTAGCAGCTACTGATTTTCTTCAATTCTTCGTCTTCGTCTTCATCTTCGTCTTCAGCAGCTTCTTCCTTATGCTTCAATGCTTCCAATGCTTCGTATCATCTCTTGGAATCTTGTATGTAAATCTTCTCTCGAACAGCTCCATGATACAGATTACATAGAAACAAATAACATAATCCTATACAAAACTAGCTAATAATCCATAGTTGCGGTATGTAAAACACCGCTTATCAAAGGGTCACATGCAAAAGAGATGTCCTCAGTTGAGGGAGGACTTGAAGAAGTTGCGAGAGAGAGGTCGTCGCAGTCGTGTAGTGGTGACTCTGGTACGAATGAGGTCAGTGACGTAAGTGATGAGGATGTATACTTGGCAACGAGTGAAAAATTTGTCAAGTCTAAGTGGTTGATGGACACTGTTGCCTCGGCGCACGTGTGTGGAGATCGAGCATTATTCGACACCTTGAAGAAAGACGGAGAGTTTTGTCACATCAACTCAACAGGTGGAGTGAAGTTGAAGGTCGAGGGTACCAGAAGCGTGACGATGAGGCTTCAGAACGGTACAAGCCACACTCTTCATAATGTGAGGTATGTGCCTTCAAGCAGAGTGAACATTATCTTGTTGGGTGCGATGATGTCAGAAAGGTGTAGGCTTGTTGGTACGTACAAGTGGTGCAAGGTGAGTAGGGGAGGACGTTTGATCATGCGAGGCCGCAAGAACGAGAAGAATTTGTTTCTGGCAGATGTACGAGTTGCGCAGAGAAGATTTGATGCGGTGGCGAGTACTATGAAGAAGGTACGTTTTAAGGTTGATGCAAAGACATTTGGACATACGAATTAAGGGAGGATGTTGGAGTTTAATTCATATGTCCAAAATGGATTATGGCCCAAAGCACAAACAAGAGGGCCCATTGGAGAAGGAGTATGGTGGCCCAATACCAAGCCTAGTAGAAAAATCTAGAGAGATCAAGTTAGAGCTAGATTAGGAGAATTCTAGAATTAGTTAGTATAATCTAGAATTAATAAACCTAGAGACTTCTAGAAATTGCTTGAGCAATCTCAAGCAATCCCCCACTTGTATAAATAGAGGGATGCTCCCTCATTTGTAATCATCCCACAAAGTCCATTCTACTAATTAAGTGTTTCCTTTGTATTTGTTTCTTTTACTTCTTGTGCTATTACACCAAAATCTCCACCTAGATTAAATCTTGCCAACACCACAAAGCCCTCCATTCCTCACACAGTCATGGGTTGCTCGTACACTATCTTATGCCGGAAGACTTCAGTTGATTCAGTCGGTCCTTTACGGTATTCAATCCTTCTGGAGTAGCATCTTTCCTTTTCCCGTTGAGGTGATTGAGAAGATTACCTCTGTGCTACGAAGCTACCTTTGGTCTGGCCACACTCATGGTGGTCGGGCTCTTGTTTCTTGGAATGACATTTGTAGAGCTAAAAGCGAAGGTGGGCTCGGTTTCAAGGAGTTGCTTTCGTGGAACAAAGCAAGCATCGCAATCACTATTTTTGAGATCGCCACAAACAAAGACAGTATTTGGACTCGTTGGCTCAAGGAATATATATTGAAGGGCTCTTCTATTTGGTACTATCTTCCTAAACGCAGCGACAACTTTCTCTTGAAAAATATTACCAAAGTTCGGGACCTTCTTCTCAGCAACCGAACCCCCTTGGATGTCCTCGACATCATGACTAGTGCTCAGGGTAAGTACTCTTCTTCGAATGTCTATCTTGCTCTTCGTCCTCCAACCATTTGGTGTCGTGGCATCTGAGGAAAACTCAACATTCCTAGATGCAGTTTCACCACTTGGCTCATGGGTATGAAACGTCTTCAAACAAGGTCACGACTTCACGATTGGGGTATCTCTTCGTCGCCCAATTGTACGTTCTGCTTTGCTGCGCCAGAAACTGAGGATCACTTGTTTCATGATTGCCCCTTCACCAACGCTGTTCATCTTGGCATCATGAAGTGGCTCTGTCTCAACCACAAGTTTAGTCACCCCAACCAATGGCTCACATGGCTCGGTAAACCTGCACACATCAAGACGTTCATAGGCCAACTGAGGTGTGCCACTTATTCTTGCTTTATTTACAATATCTGGAAAGCAAGGAATTTTTGTATCTTCAAAGATCTGAAACCGGACGTTGATCGATGCACTTCGGAAATCATCCAGTCCATAAAGATTTTTGCTGCTAGTAAATGGAAGAAGCAGAGCACACAAGAAACAACTACATGGGCTTCTCTCCTTGGAATACATTTTGACAACATTAGTACTTGACATAGTGTAGAAGAGTAGGATTTCATGCCTATCTAACTTGATTTTTTGAGGTATAGGAACTGTGGGTTGTTTGATGCATTGTGCCTTTGTGGACAACTGCAACTTTGTAATCTTTCCTCATGATATATGACGTAAATTTTTCAAAAAAAAAAAAAAAAAAAAGAACCCCAAAGGGAAAAAAAAATGGAGAATATACAACCAAAATATAGAAATTTCAAAAATACACGACCAAATTATGTGACCGATTTTCCCTTTTTCTTATAGGGTTTATAGACTTTATCGGAACAAGCCCGATAAACCTTTTAGGAATTTCAAAAATTATTTGGCGATTGACTGCATCTGAATAATAAAAGAAAATTTTTGCTGAAAGTTCCAGCTCCAACTCTAATCTAATTCTAGGCGGAAGGGTGATCCATATGACCCAAACTTTAGAGGCGTTTCAACTTAATTCTCATTATAGACACCTTTTTTAGCTTCAAAAAAGGAGACTAAGGAGGAGAGGCGCCTCTCACCGAAACTGTAAACACAAGTAACGTTGTTTAAAACAGCGTCGTTGGTACATGGTTATTTACAAAAAAAATCAAATGTAAAAAATGCACAAGATACAAGGTCTCTTGTGTGGGGCCTGCTTTTTCGAATATCAACTGATTACATTTTACTGTTTTTTTTAAATTATCGGTATTTTGGGGATTAAGTCGTTGTTCGAAACAACTGCGTAGTACCTTTATTTTAAAAAATACACAACGACTGTTTTTATGCAAAATTTGGTTCGGGAAGAGACGCATCTCCATCTCATATAGCTATGATTAGATTTTAAACAACAACGCCTCTCAATCTTTTTTTTTTTTTCCGAAGCTACATAGAATGCCAATAACGAAAATTAAGTTTGATACGAGCGTACTTCGTAAATTATTCCCGAAAAAATGCTTAGTTAAGACAAAATTATAATGTTTTCAGATAAAATAGGCCAAGCACTTTAGTGTTAAAGATGCAAGCTTCTAAAGTATATACAATGAAGTGCCTTTTGAGATGCATCTATTAAATAAACTAAGTGGTGACAATTTACAAAGTTGAAGGAGGAGGTTAGTATTGTATAGTATTGATGGCAGATGAACCTGTAAGATCGGATACAATAGGCCGAAAACGTTCATTTGAGTACAATGGAGTTGGAAGTCAATGTAGAGAGGGATTCGTGAAGTCGTTGCGGAAAACGATCGAACGAATGGGATAACCAAACAACGACAATCTAGGAGTCCCTTCATATGACGCAACTTATCTTCTAGGGTCATAAGCACATAAATAGCACAAGGATGACTTAGTTGTGAGAAAACTTCCCTTCAGCGGAAATTTATCCTTACGTCTCTCAGCCTAAGGTAGAAATGAACAAACGCATATGAGTAGATTTCGAACACTAAGAACAAGAAAATCAGAACGTTTTATCTTGATTAGCTCCGATACCAAATAATGACAGATGAATATGCAAGATCGAATACAGGAGGCTGAAAACGTTCATTTGAGTACAATGGAGATGAAAGTCGATGTAGAGAGGGATTCATGAGGTCGTAGAAGATAATCAAACGAATTGGATAAGCAAATAACGACGATTTATGAGTCCACATAGATTTTGTCTTGTTTGACTTGAATTAACCCTAGGAGGCCACCTAGGGTTCTTTCAAGATTTGAATCCTCAAAAACGATGGAATCCACTAAAGCTGAATTCGATTCGAGCCACTGAATTAAGAAATCCACCAAAACTCAAATACTCTCAATTGAATTAAACCAAGAAGTCACCCGATTCAATCCAATCAAACTACAACTAATGAACGTGAAAGCTAAACAGCTAAAACAAGAAAACTTAGAAATATTCTCAATTTGTCAAATATGCCCTAGTTTCAGCCCATCTTCGACAACATCGCCTCTTGTCGTCTTCTCAGCCTTCAGTTTGGCGACGAAACCGCATCATTGATAAATCTAAGAGACGCTCCAGCGAATGTACATCTCGTCAAATAACTCACCCAAAATAAGTAAATAGCTCAGATTACAAATAACTCAAGATGTAGAATCCCTTTTCTGCATAATAGTGCTTTCTCCAACGCAAGTCGCTGACCTCTAAGTTCTTCAACCTATAGATTATTTTTCGTAGAGATGATTGCCGATTAATAACCATCCATTTGATCAATCTTGCATCCACTCCTTCACACCTATCCAAGTTAATCTCCTTTAACTTGATGCACTTCTTAATCACCTTTATAACTGAGCTTGCTTCTAAACTTTCACAATAGCTCAAATCCAAAAACATAAGATCCGAACAGTAGTTGCATATATCATCAAGACCCGAACAACTCAAACCCGACCTAGACGCCACCAATGACTCGAGTTTATAAGTCTTCTTGGATTCCAAGCCAAGTCTCCTGATCCTTGAGCAACCATCAATATCTAGATGCCTCAAATTGAGACATTTCGACATAATGACATCGATACCTTCTTCGATTTTGCAGCGACTCAGTTTAAGCGACTCCAAATTCGGACAAGCGGAGGCAATCTTCCGAAAAAACAATGTGCTCAAGTTGAAACTGTTTGATGATAAATTTAGGGTTTTGATCCGGTAGTTAACAACATCATTCGCTATTAACTCTTCAATTTTGTTCCGCAAACAAACATCCTCCATCTCAATTCTTTCTAGCAATGGACATTCATTGATCAAGTTGAACAAAGTCGAATAGGAAAGATTGTTACACCGATTCAGTTTCACATGCCTCAACTTTTTGAAGCACTTTAAAAGAGAGGCAATCGAATCATCTACTAACAAATGAACCTCTTCAAGAGAAAGGTAATCAAGATCATTGTATGTGTCAAAGAATGGAATCATACCATCAAAAGTGAAGCCCTTGCAACGGTCCAAAGTGACCTTCTTCAATGGGAGATTTGCCTTGGCCATACTAGTAAGCAAATCATTAGAAACTTCCATGCTCGAAAACTCGATAACCGACAAACTCCGAACCAACCCAATGGAATTCACGGACCCAAGAATCCCTTTCAATCGAATCGTCTTCAGTTTCGCGCACCCGTGTAAAACAGAGCTAATCCCAAGTTGGGTCAAGCTGCAATCTTTTATCACAAACTCCTCCAAATTAGGGCAAGTCTTGCACAAAGAAATTACAATGTCATCGGTTACCCAATCATGATCGCTCAAATATACACTCTTCAATTCCCCATTATTTTTGCATGGGCGGATATACCTTAATGTCATCCAACGGTCGGATTTCTTCTGCTTGGTCAAGAATAGATCTTCCAAACTTGGAAAGAACTTCACAAACCTACTAAGATCATAAACATGATCATAACACATCTTGAACGACTTGATACCGGATAGGACCGATGCCGGAAGCTCGTTGAATTTCTCCTCCAAGAAGCCGCCATAGTGAATCCCTAAAACTAGGGTTTCAAGATGAGGGATGAATTCAGCTACTTGGCGAAGAATTGAAAGTGGGTCAAGGAAATATTCCGAGAAAGAGAGGTGTTTTATGTTTTTGAATCGGCGAAAGAAAGAGGAGAGAAAGAGGGCGGTTCGAGTGGTGATTTTTAGGGTTTGTCTATGGAGATTTGTAAGAGAGAGGAATGATTTGGAGACAAGAGATAAGGATTCGAGGCTGCGTTCATCATCGACGTGTGAGATGATTTCATCCCAAATTTCTAATGGTAATTGATCTAGATTTGCTCTTTTGATCCTAGACGCCATTGTTGATGAGCAACTAAACTCTTATACCCTAATAAGCATATTTTTTCGAAGGCTGTATATATACATCTAGTTTGGCAGAGCCGGTATGCAAATACGAACCCTAGATTCTAGAAATTTTCAAGAAAAAGGAAAGAAATAATACTTCTATCAGTATATGGTAGTAAATTTGCACCAAAAAATATGGTTAATTCACTTAATTGGTTATAAATTGCAAAACTACCTTGCAGTTCTCTATGCATATATGGTAGACAAACTAACATATATGGTAATAAAAAAACTTGCAATTATCTATGATATGCATGTTTATCGTAATCAATTTGGTGCACTTGTCAATAATTTTAGAACACCTCTAGATTTTTAGTAATTGTCTGTACGTAGCAAGGCTCGATATTCCGTACACCCGTCGATCCAACGAAGGACATCGATGGAGCTGCAGAACGCTCATCGATTTAGAGCGTGTTTGGCAAGAACAAAAAACTAGTTTATAGTAGCCTTTAAAGTTTCAAATGACCCCTGATTGTTTAGAGAGAAAGATACTAATATACCATTTTCAATTAGAGTTTTCAAAACTAGACCCTATGAGAATAATAGGAAGAGGTCTACAATTAATAAAGCACTTAATACACAATTTGACAAAAAAAACCCTTCATCTTCTCCACTTGCTATATAACCTATCTCAAGAGAATGTTTTTATAGTTTTTCTTCTCCTCCTTCTCTTCAACCAATTTGCCTCCAATCTTTCATTTCTCTTCTTCATAGCACTATCGCGTCACCGCTCCACCGGGCACCAACGACCCTGCCACACCGAATCCGTTCTCAAATCGTGTTGCTGCATCGACCTTGTTGATCGACGGAAGCGTTGCTCCACCATCGGCGCCGTCCACATTACTACACGGTTGGCCACGCTTCACCGCCGTTGTTCATCGTCGATCTGTAAGCCTCTTACGCATCTATTTTTCAACAATTAGCCTAATTAAATTACACAAGTAGATACAAAAAAACCTTAATTAGATTACACAATAAGAAATATGATTATAGTTTACACGATTAGGTTAGTGCATTACATAAAATCAACCTTACACAAATAGAATTAGTTTACATAATTTGCGCTTACACAAATAGATTTAGTTTACATAGTCTTGGCTTCCGATCGAAAACTTACATGATTAGGTTACGTTAATGCTACATAATTAGATTACACGACTACTAGAAAAATGTCTTTTAGTGATGGTTAAATCCATCACACACGGCGACGTAATTTTGAATTTCGTCGGAAAGATTGATAGTGTCTCAAACGTCGGAATAATCGGTGTGGTTGATAACGACAGATATGGATATCAAAATCACCGACAATTGTATTTGTTGGTAAAAACTTCCCGACGGATTTGATTGTCACATCTATAATACCGACGTATATAATTGTAGAAATATAACCGACAATTTTATTTGTTGGTAGAAATTCCGACGATTATATTTGTCAATTGTAGTGACAACCATAGATGTAGGTAAGTGATGTCCGACAAATATAATTATCGTTTGTATTAAAAACTACACTGACGTTTCTGTTCGTCAATAACTAATTCCGACATCTATAATTGTTGATATCATAGACGGTTGTGTTTATCGACTAGCTATTAATGTGGGTTTTATTTTTATATATATGAGTTTTATTTTTATGTCCAACCACTATGGTTCATTCAAGAAAAATTTGTATTACAAATATTGAGCACATATACAGTATAGAAAGTTAGGCAAGTGATGTATCGTCGTGCCCGATATACCACTCCAAAACACAACCACGTAAACTTGTAAACTCCAAATCGATCATGGATCCCCCAAAAAAACGATGAAAATGGATGGCTATCCTCTGAAAACGCCCCTCCTCGTCCGACATCATATGCAGCACTCTCAAGAGCGGCACCACATGGCTTAAAGCTCTAATTAACCTACGACATTGCTACAAGATCTCAATCCGCTTCTCGTTTGAAGACCATCCTCCACTCCACAATCCCACATGAAGTTGAAGAGATATATATTGGCGAATCATACATACCTAATGCTTTTCATCTCCATCCCGAATCCGCTCCGTGCCGATAATCAAACGTAATTCATAAATTTGGTTTCTTAAAGAGAGAAAGGAGGGCAAAAGGCAGTTCAGGAAAAGCCATTTCTCTAGTATATGTTACATAATCTACTTACACAAAGACATAGTTACACAATATGTACGCCTCTTTCACGATTACGTTACACTAACAACTTACACAGTTAGGTTACACGAGTTAGGTAACTTAATTACATTCATGTTTAATGCTACACGTGAAATGTTACATAATCAGCTTACACAAATACATAGTTAACACTAATATTACACAATTACACAATAGTGCTACACAAATTAAATTACACGAAATACCTAATGCTACGCAAAAAAAGTGAGATACACAAAAAAGCTTGTTATATATGTTACACATATATAAATTAATAAAGAAAAGGGTCTTTCTCCGACGAATCCTTGCCGACGAGTAACAGTGTCGGAAGTACCGACAAATATATTTGTCGTAATGGCCGTCAGATTATATGTCCAACACTTATAATCGTCGGATCAAGTTCCCGACAAAAGTTAACCGACATTAAAAATCATCGATAAAACACCGACAATTAAAAATATAAGTAGAATCGACGAAATTAAGTTGTGATGGTTATAAATGTCGGGAGGAGCTATTGGGTGAAATAAAATTGAGTGATTTTTGTAAAAGTTTTCAAATTTGGGTAAAAGTTTTCCAATTTCTTAATTTTTCTGTAAAAAAACATGTAAGTGACATGTATATATAGCCTTAGACGTGTCTAGAGCAGTTCCATTACAATATTTCTCATTCTTCACTTCCTCCTCTTTCAGTTGGTTACTAAATTTCTCCTCCATCTTCTTCTCCAAGGTTTTCTCCAAGGTCTTGTATTATTTCTCCTTCTCCGGTGCATGTATTCCTACTCCCTCTCTTCCAACAGTTCACGATGCAGTCTCAATAGTCAATAGTCAGGACACTTAAATGAGAGTGGAGGAGATGATCAATATTCCTAGGAGATTATGACAGAAAGCATGTTGTTCTAAATAACTCTTAGTTTGGTTGATTTTAGTAGTTGTGAACTACTGTTGGTTTGGTTTCTTTGATTTTTGTAAGCATGTATGCACTTGGTTTCTTTGATTTTTGTACTTGATTTCTTTTATTTTAGTAAGCAGGCATGTAATGTTGGTTTGAATGTTTATTATCTTGTACGGAGTAATAACTTATTAATATTATATATTATATTTGGATTGTGCGATTAATTTAGGGGTTTTTGCAGGAAACCACCCGCTATTTGTCGGAATTTGCAGGTAACCACCCGCTATTGACGTATTTATTTTTAACCACCCAAATTCTATACTTTTCTTACAATTCACCACCCGTAAACAGTTTCCGTTAGATATTCCGTTAAAACATGCGAAATTACACTTTTACCCCTCCATTTTTACAGAAAATAAAAACTTTGAAAGTTATGGGGCAATTTTTGAAATTTTCTAAAAACGGATTGAAACCCTAGATCAAATTGTTCTTCCCCAATTCACTTTCTTGAATGACTCAACCGCCACGCCATCGGTGGCCACTCCGAATCAGGCATACCTTACCGAACCTCTACAATGCACACTTCTCATCCTCAATTTCTAGACACCAAAAATCTCCTTCCTCTGTTCTCTAAAGTCCTTCGCCGGAGTTCATCACGTCACCGTCGTCCGAGTCTATTTTGGCAAGCCTCCACTTCCGCTATAATTCGTCTTGGAAACTCCATGAGTTCAATCGAGGGATTACCAATTTAAAATTCGCAGTCATCTCCAGTTTCCTCCTTTCTTCATTGCAAGCCGATTATTCTCATCGGTGAACTCCACATCTTCCTCTATTTACTTTCTCTTCACCATGTTCGAGTACTCGCAAGTTTACTTTTCTACAGCAAGTCTTTGAACTATTTTTTATGACTTTTCAACTAATTAACAAATCCGCACCCAAATCTATTGATTTAAGCTGGATCCGAATGATTTCTCCGACCTTTTGACCGGATTGAGAACCCTAAACGAAGAACTCGAAGATATTCGCTAATTCCGACAATTTCAGTCTGAATTCGTTGATTCAAGAAAGTGAATTGGGGAAGAACAATTTGATCTAGGGTTTCAATCCGTTTTTAGGAAATTGCAAAAATTGCCCCATAACTTTCAAAGTTTTTATTTTCTGTAAAAATGGAGGGGTAAAAGTGTAATTTTGCATGTTTTAACGGAATATCTAACGGGAACTGTTTACGGGTGGTGAATTGTAAGAAAAGTATAGAATTTGGGTGGTTAAAAATAAATACGTCAATAGCGGGTGGTTACCTGCAAATTCCGACAAATAGCGGGTGGTTTCCTGCAAAAACCCCATTAATTTATATGAAACAAGCTATACATTATTATCATATATTAATTTATATTTAGAATTTTTTATTATTTAAAAATTAGTATAATTGTGTGTATCCAACAAATATAGTCGCTTTTATATATGACAAATAAAATCATTAGAAGATTGATTCCGATTAACTCAATCATCAATGATATTAACAATTATAGATGTCGGAATTAGTTACCGACGAACGAAAACATCGGTGTTGTCTTTTACATAATCGACAATAAAATTTGTCGGGGATTATTACCAACAACTATGGACGTCGCTCTAATTTTTTTTGGCGACTAACATTGGCGTCTTTATTTTCAACAATTATATTCGTCGGTATTATAGACGTGACGGCCAAATCCATCAGAAAATTACTGCTGACAAACAAAATTGTCGGTAAAGTCAATATACATATCCGTCGGTATCAACCACACCGATTATTCCGACGGTTGGTACATTATCAATGTTTCCGACAAAATCCAAAATTATATCGGCATTCCTGACTAACTCAACCATCACTAAAATGCATTTCTCTAGTAGAACCTAAATAACAATATTGCTACACAAATTGACATTAGCTTTCTTAATTAGGTTACAGAAAATTAAATTTTTACTATACTCCTTAATTAACATTAAACTTGTGTAACCTAATAAAGACTATCTGCTTCCTCCCTCCTCCTTGCATATGCGTATGAAAGCCAAACCTTAAGAAGCCATATCATAAGGAACCGTATACTCCATGATTAATTAAACTAACAGTACAATGTACCGGCCTCCTCCAACGAAACGGAGTGCAACTGCTTGCTTTTTAGGCTAACATGGATTAAATAAATAGTAGGTTTAGTTAGACTACTTACCCAAAATAGTCGGATCGAGGACAAAGAGAAAACTCGACGATGAAGAACTTGACAATGGAGGAGAAACTGACGAGAAGGAGAAATTAACTAGGAAGAACCATGGTGCCTTATACAAATTAAGTCTGAAAGAGTTAATTAGGTTAAAGAGTAATTTTGGAATGAAAATTTATAAAAGCTTGAAAGAAAAAAAGAAAAAAAAAGGGGGTCTAGTTTTGGAAAAAATTAGTGAGAATAGGCTTATTAGGGTATTTTTCTCGATTGTTTATTTACTGTTGTTAGGTCAATTTAAACTGGATAATTTGTGCAAAGATGTTAATAAGATAAACAAGCAAATTACCCAGCTGAAAATTGTAAGTATCTTACTATGAGATCATGTATTCCACTTCTTTTTTGTCAAAGTCTGGAGGAGATGCAAGGGGATCTGTCTTATATATTAAAGCTGAGCCTTTTAGAGCTCTTAAAATGATTTTAGGCTTGGTTTGTTACACAATTATTTTTGTTATTAATTTCAATTATTAATAGATTAGATAATTATATTAACAAATAAATCTTAAAAAATTATCATTCATTTCAACAACAAATATACAAGCTATTTTATTGAGAATAAATATTATGCTGAAGGTTAGTATATATTCTTAAGATAAAATTAGGATTATTTTCGATAATAAAAATTACGTCAAGCTACGTACATAACCTTCATGAAATAAAATTTATTTTTATAAATAATCTTTATAAGAAAAAAGTTAAATCTTAATTTTTTGACGAACTCGGTTATTAGGATATACAATTTTCATACGAACAATATGAAATTTCCCGTGCATGGCACGAGTCAGTACACTAGCTGATAACTAAAAAGGAAGAGGACAACAAGAGGTCAATTGTTCAGAAAGAAGTTCTGCTTAGCTAGGTAGACTGAAGTACTAAATTGTGTATGATATAAGTGAGATGTTTATTCTTCCTCCTCTTTGTGTATGTCAATGGAAATAGTAGTAGTGTTATGTATTTTTTGTAACAACCATTGGCTCAGCTTGACGAGGAACTTTATAAGGTACCAATTTCAGACCATTTTTACGATTTTGCTACCAAACTGTTTGTGAATATAATATAGGGTTTGAGAAGGATGGCATAACTAATTATTTTGAATATGAGTGAATTCAGAGTGTAACTTTATTCATGAAGAAGATATTGGAGACATGAATCTTTGACATGTAGTGATTGCCTATCTAGATCAGATTGTTTATTCCTATGATTTCTATATATCATGAGCATGGAATTCAGAGTGAAACTTTGCCTTGTTGGAATGGTCGTGGGAGCTAAAATCTCTTTCAACATTATGAGAAGCTTTGTTGCAACTAGATGGTGTGAAATCAGATCACCCAAAATCATTTTAAATGAATTCAGGCGTTTTTTTCCTTGCTTAAGAATCCCATGAAATCAGATCACTTGTCCTCAGAAGGTGGAATGAAAGTGTTAAACTTGACCCATCTTGCTTTGAATCTACTCAGGTATAGGACAATTTACCAGAACTTGATGTAAGCTAAATCTCTGTCCTACGCAGGAAGACTTCAACTGATCTCCTCTGTTATCTCCAACCTTATACTGGTGCAACATATTTTCTCTTCCGGTCTCGGTCATTGACAGGATTGTTGCTGTCACTAGAAATTGTCTGCAGAAAGAAAGACGAAGGAGGGTTAGGAATCAATCATGTGTTGCTCGTTCGATATTTGAGATTTCCTCGGGACATGTTAGTATTTGGAGAAACTGGATCTTGGCATACAAGCTGCGTGATTCAACTATTTGGGAAGCCTCTTCTTCTCAAAATGACAGCTGCAACTGGAAATCTTTGATCAAGCTCAAAGACCGACTTTTCACCATGAAAACCCAGGCTGAACTCATCGATCTCATGACCCTCCCGAATGGTAAATACTCCTCTGCAAATATTAACGGAATTCTTAAGCAAACTGAAGTCCAGCTGCCCTGGTGCAAGTCTATATGGGCATCTTGCCCGTCACAGCTTCATCACATGGATTGCGATTCAAAACCGACTGCCTTCTCTGTCTACACCTCAATCATCTCTGACCCTACTTGCAACCTCTGTTCTGCAGCCCCAGAAACTGAAAATCATTTGTGGCTGGAATGCAATTTCGTGCATAATGTATTTCATATTGCATTGTTAGCTGAAAATCATTTAATTTCTTATAGCAATGATATCATCTGGTGACACTTTTGCTACCTATATGAAGGTGCAAAGAATAGGTCAGTGGAGTTAAGAAAGAAACAAAGAAATGAAACAGAAAATGCATCCAAATAAAACAAATATAATCACTAAACGGTAGGAAGATCATTTCAGCATTAGAAACCTATATGCAGTTCGCTGCACAATAATGCTGACCAATTTACGATCACCAATGGTACATATTTCTGTCATAAAACATGTACAAAGTAAAACTAGGAATCAAAACAAACAAGATAAGTTTTGACAAACTGTTTCTGATGCGGGGATAAGCCGCAGTTGCCGACCTAGACACCAAACTCGAATAGGAACTCGAACAGAGAAGATAGGCGGAATTAGAATGAGATGAAAGAAGGATAAGTCGAATGATAGGCCAATTGGAACCAAATCAAACAACGATAAAACCCTTGAACTTAAGAACAAGAACCTTACCGAATGATGAAGAAACCCCAACGGATGATTACAACCAAACACAATGACTTTGGTGGGTCAAGGCACCTGGAGGTTGCTCTATGGAGTCCCGATAGCACCAACCTTATGGAGGAGATTGACACACACAAGCACAACTAGGGCCAACTGAACGACAATGCACACGGGGCACTCTTCTCACAAAAGCTCTCTTTTGGAAGGAAAAACGATAAACGTTGTATTCAATATCAAAGTCTGGGGGCGTAAAACAATAACTAAGGCAGCCTTATATAGGGTTCATAAGGATGCCGACTAAAGAAATAAACAATAAAAGTAAATCCTAAAATAATAATCCGAAAACAAATAAAATCCGAAAATAATGTTTCTGAGACACTTCGCCGAGGTCCTGGCCGCGGGTGCGGTTATAGAGCCGCGGGCGCGGTTCTTGCCTCCTGGCCGCGGGTGCGGTTATGGAGCCGCGGGCGCGGTTCTTGCCTCCTGGCCGCAGACGCTGTTATGGAGCCGCGGGCGCAGTTTCCAGCCGCGGTCGCGGTTCTTCGCTGTCGTCCTCTGCTCGTTCTCGAACCTCGATCATTAGAACAGTCTTCAATGGTGGGTCTTCGTCTGTATTCAACTCCTTGGAACTGAAGAACGCTACTAACTTGTCTAGCTCTTGTTGGACTTCCTTAGCTCTCGAGCGCGTCAATGCACCTTTAAATTCAGGGACCGGAGGTGTCGGTTGTTGTCCAGATGATCCTTCATCATCCTCCCCTTCTTGAAAAGGATTCGACCTCGAATCATCCAGCTCCTCTTCTTCTTCACCCTCGAATAAAGTGAGATCTTGCACATTGAAGGTAGCACTCACTTGATAGTCGCCGGGAAGCTCTAAGACATAAGCATTATCTCCAATCCTCCTAAGTACCTTGAATGGTCCATCGCCTCTTGGGGACAGCTTTGAGTGGCGTTTGCTGGGGAAACGCTCTCTCCTAAAGTGGACCCACACGAGGTCTCCCTCCTTGAAGATGACCTTCTTCCTACTCCTGTTTGCCTTGCTAGCATTTGTAGCAGCTACTTCTAGCAATTTAGCTCTTGTCGAGGTTGAGGAATGGATGGCCCTATTGTAGGCAAACTCAACATGGGGTAAGGCTTCTTCCCAAGCTTTCAAATTCTTCTTAAGAATGGCTCTCAAAAGGGTTCCTAAGGTCTTATTGGTTACTTCAGTTTGACCATCAGTTTGAGGATGACTAGATGTAGAGAATAGAAGTTTAGTCCCTAGTTTTCCCCAAAGAGTTTTCCAAAAGTAACTTAGAAACTTCACATCCCTATCACTCACAATAGTCTTTGGTACTCCATGTAACCTAACAACTCCGGTAAAGAACAAGTCAGCCACATGATGAGCATCATCAGTCTTGTTGCAAGCAATAAAATGAGCCATTTTAGAAAATCTATCAACAACCACAAAAATAGAATCTCTCCCCTTCTTAGTCCTAGGCAACCCTACAATAAAATCCATACTAATGTCTACCCAGGGGGTCGTAGGAATAGGCAGAGGAGTATACAATCCATGTGGTTTAACTCTAGACTTAGCCTTAAGACACTCCAAACATCTTTTCAAACAATGCTCAACATCCCTAAGCATATGAGGCCAATAAAAATGAGTATGCAACATATGATATGTCTTGTCTCTACCAAAGTGTCCCATTAATCCACCCTTATGGGCTTCTTCAACAAGCAATAATCTCAAAGAACACTTAGGTATGCACACTTTACTAGCCTTAAACAAGAAACCATCAAACAAGTAAAACTTATCCAAAGTCCCTTTATCTAAACATTGCTTATAAATAGCACCAAAATCAGCATCATTACGATATAACTCCTTGATGTAAACAAAGCCTAACACCTTAGAGTCAAGTTGAACAATTAAAGCATGCCTCCTAGATAGTGCATCAGCAACAACATTGTCCTTTCCCTTCTTGTATTTGATAATATAAGGGAAAGTCTCAATATATTCCATCCACCTACCATGCCTCCTATCAAGTTTGTCTTGGCTCCTAAAATGTTTCAACGATTCATGATCGGTATGCAAGACAAACTCTCTAGGCCATAGGTAGTGTTGCCAAGTCTTAAGTACTCTATATAACGCATACAGTTCCTTATCATAAGTAGAGTAATTTAGACTTGCACCTTTCAACTTTTCAGAAAAGAAGGCAATAGGCTTACCTTCTTGCATGAGGACTCCTCCAATGCCAACTCCGGAAGCATCGCATTCCACTTCAAACGGTCTAGTGAAGTTGGGAAGCACAAGCAAAGGTGCCTCGGTCAATCTGCGTTTTAGCTCCTCAAACGCCCTTTCTTGAGCCTCCTTCCAAACAAACGCTGAATGCTTCTTAGTTACCTCAGTCAGCGGTGCAGCAATGGTGCTGAAATCCTTCACAAAGCGCCGATAGAAGCTTGCTAACCCGTGAAAACTGCGTACCTGGCTGCTGGTCATGGGTGTCGGCCACTCCTGAATGGCTTTGATCTTCTCCTCGTCCACCTGTAATCCCTGGGAACTCACTACAAAACCGAGAAATATAACTCTATCAGTGCAAAAATCACACTTCTTCAAATTAGCATATAGTCGTTGTAGACTAAGAGTAACGAGTACTTCCCTGAGATGTTGCTCATGCTCCTCTAGGGACCTGCTGTAAACCAGAATGTCATCGAAATAAACTACAACAAACTTCCCTATAAACTTCCTCAAGACATGGTTCATAAGCCTCATAAAGGTAGAGGGGGCATTAGTAAGTCCAAATGGCATAACAAGCCACTCGTAGAGGCCAAATTTGGTCTTGAAGGCGGTCTTCCACTCATCGCCTTCTCTCATTCGGATTTGATGGTAGCCACTTCTCAGATCAATCTTGGTGAAGTTTGTGGCACCGTGAAGCTCATCCAACATGTCATCCAGCCTGGGTATAGGATGACGATACTTGACAGTTATGTTGTTGATAGCTCGGCAATCAACACACATCCGCCAAGAATTGTCTTTCTTAGGCACCAGTAAGACCGGGACTGCACAAGGACTAAGACTCTCTCGAACATACCCTTTATCTACAAGCTCCTGCACCTGCTTCTGAATCTCTTGACACTCCTGAGGGTTCATTCTGTAAGCTGGCCGGTTAGGTAACGACGCTCCTGGAATAAGATCAATTTGATGCTCAATGCCCCTAAAGGGCGGTAAGCCCGGTGGAATCTCATCCGGAAACACCTCAGCAAACTCATCAAGAATAGCTTGAATGCTAAGGGGTAGATCAAGTCGAGAATCGGTACCTGTCAACACAAATCTCTTGCAAAGCATCATTAAAGTAGTATCGAAGGGTAGATACTCACCTTCCAGCTCGGCTTTGGACGACAATAGGGCTCGATTCGTCACTGCAGGAACCAGTGCGCCAGAAGGATGACCCGCGGGCGCGGCTGAATTACCGCGGGCGCGGTTTGGCGAATGAACCGCGGGTGCGGCCTCTGGGCCGCGGGTGCGGCTCTCGTGCCGCTCCTTCTGTCGCAATCCTTCGTGAGCCGCGGGTGCGGCATCTGAACCGCGGGTGCGGTTTTTGGTCGCTGCTGTTGTTCCTTCGTTTCTGTCAGAAACCTTTTCCTTGCCTTTGCTCCTTTCGTAAGCTTCTGCTATCTGTGCTGGAGTCATGGGTTTAAGAGTAATAGGCTTACCATTAAAGATGAATGTATGACGGTTAGTATGACCATCATGAGTAACCCTTCGATCGTATTGCCATGGTCTTCCTAACAATATATGACAAGCTTGCATAGGAACTACATCACATAAAACCGTATCCGTATATTTTCCTAAGGTGAATGTTACTTCAGCTTGTTTTAGAACTTTTAATTCTCCACATTCATTCATCCAATGCAATTTATAAGGTCTAGGGTGGAAAATAGTAGTAAACTGCAATTTAGTGATCAATTCAGTGCTAACAATATTGCAACAACTTCCACCATCGATAATCATATTACAGACCTTTCCTTGAACTAAACACCTAGTGTGAAATAAATTTTCTCTTTGATTATCTTCACAAGGGGCGGGTTGTACATGTAAATTTCTTTTACAAATCAAAGAATCACCATGCTCATAACCAATTTCATCACTAAGATCATCCTCATCATGCATATCACTTAGGTTCTCTTCTTTTTCACTTTCACTTTCAAGTTCTCCTAGTTGATTAACAATTAATACTCTAGAATTAGGACAATCTTTCATCATATGACCCTTTCCTCTACATTTAAAACATTCAATATCCCTAGCTCTAGAAGTAGGGTTAGAAGTACTCCCTCGGGGTGGATTAGAAGGGCCAAGTGTTGCCTTGGAGGGCACTTGAGTAGTGGCGGGCGGATTCCTTCGAGAGCCACTGTCTTCCTTGTTAGGGGCATCTCGGGCTGAAGGATAGGAGTTCCTTCCTTGCTGATTTTTCCAGCCACCTGCGTTTTTGCTCCCTTGGCTCCTAATTTTGGTCTTTCTTTCCACCTTGATAGCCAAATGTAGCAACTCAGTCATTGAGTTGTAAGGGAACATCTCAATCTCACTAGACACATATGGGTGAAGGATACGAAGATATCTAGCCATGGTTGTCTCCTCATCCTCCACCAAATTAGCTCGAACCATCGCTATTTGCATAGCATTGTAAGTCTCTTCGACTCCCATTGATCCTTGCCTCAAATTCTCGAGCCGCTGAATAAGTTCCCTAGTGTAATGTCGGGGAATAAATCGAGCTCTCATCATCCTCTTCATAAGTTCCCAAGTAGTGACAGGATAATCTCCATTGGCAACTCTTCCTCTGATCAAGCTATCCCACCAAACTAACGCGTAGCCACTAAACTCCAAAGATGCCAGCTGCACCTTTTTGGCTTCAGGAAAGTTGTGACAATTCCAGACTTGTTCAATCTTGGTCTCCCACTCCATATATACGTCTGGGTCACACTTTCCCTCAAAACTCGGGATCTTAACCTTTATCTTTCCCACTCCATCTTGCTCAGGCTCTCTTCGCCTTCCTTGGTAACCTCCTTGGGGACGGTGTGGTCGCCATCCCGCCTCATCTTCTTCTTCAGGCTCCTCTTCGTTATCATTATCACCTAGGTCCTGAAATGCATCATCAAAACGGTTAGCAGCATTGTATCTATTAAAGTGAGGTATAGGAGAGTTACGAAAGCGTCCTCTCCGGTCTTGTGGCAAATCGTCCCGGGGCGTAGGCCTGCGTCTGGGTTCCCGACCCATGCGGGCAGCCTCATAGGCTTCTTGCTGAGGAGGCAGGGGCCTCCGATTGTCGACTGGAGCATCATAGGAGGTCCCGATGTGCTCTCGAACCCTTGGGGACGGGGTGGATCGCTGCTGCCGCTCTATGGCGGTGGTAATGGCCGACGTCATCTCCCGAAACATGTTGGTCATAAATTCCGGGGTAAGGGCGCGGGTCTCCGGGGCTTCTTGCCTCCCTTGGGGAGAAACTGACCTGCTCATCACTAAAGAAAAGACTAACACAGAACAATATTAAGGTAAGTGTAAATGAAAAACAACTCGCTAGTGTTTACTCTCGTATGTTTTCCTCTGCACTCTCTCTCAATTGTCGTTGCAATCAGCTTTTCTTTGATGAATTGACTTGTATGGATCAATAACCCACTAAGTTAAAACTACCGAGCTCCTAGCAATATATGAATGATGGTAGAGATGGAGATGGCTAGCGTAGTGCGGGGTTTCGACTGTAAGGTTCTGACTCAAACAAGAGACTGACTCAATGAAAGAAAGAAAATAAGACTCGAAGGTGTTTTGCAAGAATCAGAATGCAAAAACAGTGATATGATTAAGCTTCGAATTTCAAGAAAAGCCAATAGGAAGCGTACCTTAACTTGTTCCGACTGATGTCGATTGAAGGATCGAAGACGGAGTCGGGAGGGTTAGGTAACAATTGAGGCTCGTATCTGAAGATTTTTTTCGAACTGTGGCTTTTGAGGCTAAGCCGCGGGTGCGGCTTGAATTCCGCGGGTGCGGTTTTTTTGAGGCTAAGCCGCGGGTGCGGCTAAGGTACCGCGGGCGCGGTTTCTGAGGCTAAGCCGCGGGTGCGGCTAAGGTACCGCGGGCGCGGTTTCTGGCGCGTCCTGTGGTTTCTCACTTCCGTTCGGGCTTGTTCAACCCGATTTCCTTTGAGTTCTTGAGATCCGATTTAAACAATATCAATGAAACTAGACTTGACTCAACAAAACGTAAAACAAACTACTAACTTTGAGACTTTTCGATTCTTTTTTTTTTTTTGTATTATATTTTTTTTTTGTATTTTTTTTTTTTTGTATTCTTTTTTTTTTTTGATTTTTTTTTGTCTCAACTAAACAAAACGAAATTACAGACTTGATGTGAGATATTAATCTCAGCAAAATTGAAAATAAATAAAAACAACAACTAACTTGATTTCCCTTGTAGAAAGATAAGATTCCCTTGTAGAAAGATAAGATTTCCTTCTTTGAAGATCTTGTTTGGGCTTCAAGGAAAGAAATTCCAGCAATTCTTTTGGGTTTCTGATGGCTGCGTTCTGGTAGGGATGGATAGATTTTGTGATGGATGAAGGGTTGAATGGATTTTGGGAACAAGGGTGCTCCAAACTCCAATCTTTCGATCTCCACCAACACTAATCGATCCAAGCTTCTTGCACACAACCTGTAATGACTCAACAAGAAATATCAAAGCAATGGAAGACTCAAAATCAATTTCTGAAAGAAACTGACAAACAAGAAAATAAAAGCTGACTCTTTTTGTGATTTTCTGGATAGGGGGTCTCTTGATGTTCTTGTGAAGACGAATGGTGTCAACACAGCTCTGATACCAATTTGATGCGGGGATAAGCCGCAGTTGCCGACCTAGACACCAAACTCGAATAGGAACTCGAACAGAGAAGATAGGCGGAATTAGAATGAGATGAAAGAAGGATAAGTCGAATGATAGGCCAATTGGAACCAAATCAAACAACGATAAAACCCTTGAACTTAAGAACAAGAACCTTACCGAATGATGAAGAAACCCCAACGGATGATTACAACCAAACACAATGACTTTGGTGGGTCAAGGCACCTGGAGGTTGCTCTATGGAGTCCCGATAGCACCAACCTTATGGAGGAGATTGACACACACAAGCACAACTAGGGCCAACTGAACGACAATGCACACGGGGCACTCTTCTCACAAAAGCTCTCTTTTGGAAGGAAAAACGATAAACGTTGTATTCAATATCAAAGTCTGGGGGCGTAAAACAATAACTAAGGCAGCCTTATATAGGATTCATAAGGATGCCGACTAAAGAAATAAACAATAAAAGTAAATCCTAAAATAATAATCCGAAAACAAATAAAATCCGAAAATAATGTTTCTGAGACACTTCGCCGAGGTCCTGGCCGCGGGTGCGGTTATAGAGCCGCGGGCGCGGTTCTTGCCTCCTGGCCGCGGGTGCGGTTATGGAGCCGCGGGCGCGGTTCTTGCCTCCTGGCCGCGGACGCTGTTATGGAGCCGCGGGCGCGGTTTCCAGCCGCGGTCGCGGTTCTTCGCTGTCGTCCTCTGCTCGTTCTCGAACCTCGATCATTAGAACAGTCTTCAATGGTGGTTCTTCGTCTGTATTCAACTCCTTGGAACTGAAGAACGCTACTAACTTGTCTAGCTCTTGTTGGACTTCCTTAGCTCTCGAGCGCGTCAATGCACCTTTAAATTCAGGGACCGGAGGTGTCGGTTGTTGTCCAGATGATCCTTCATCAGTTTCTAAAGCACAAGCAGAGAAAATCAGACACGCTTGAACAGGAAAAGGCCACAGCACAATCTATTATCATGAGGTGTTCTCTGAAACAAAAAACACTAAAATTCGATATATTGACAACCAAATCCTAAAATTATGATTCCTGCTCTTCAAGGATCACTACTCATGGCAGATGTTTACATACTGAAATTCAATATTATGAGGACACTACAAAGATACAAAAATTCAGTGGCGCATGTAAGCCGTTACCTGCATAATCTGCATTAGTTTTGATCCCTTTTCACCCTCAAATTTCTCAGGATAAGCAGCAGCGTCAATCATCAGCAAGCCCAACTTATTTTCTCGAGATATATCCTACACAACCATAAATGTTGTATGCATCACATATTGAATGCAGTATAAATAATTAATTACACACATAAGGCCCACGGCCGACCTCTTTTGTCCTCAAGAAGTTAATAATTTCCTTTGCTCCAGCATCACCAAAAACAATATCCTGTTCCAGTTGACCCAGATCTTTCAGTCCACTCTACAATTTTGTTAATTTTCCCTGCAACCTGCACTATTATATACATTAAAGCTAGATAAATTTAATATCCAGGCTTTACATGATTCAAAGCTAGTTTTGCCATCTCATTCCACAACTCAATTTAAACCATACTTACAAATTTAATCATGAAGTAAGTTTACCTTTTACTCAATCTAGTAAAACTGTAGCACCTGGACAAATTATAGATAAATACCTATTAAATTTTGGATTTTAGCATTTGAAGTCCAACAAGAATCTGCATACACATTAGAACAACCTTGGTCCCTAGCTTTCATAGCATAAAGTGAATATACAGAACTACTGAGTTGCAGAAACTGAATCGGATAAAGAATATACCTAAATGAATTGTTAGAGTGAAGGGAAGTTTTGACGCTCATCAGCGTATAAACGCCAAAGTCACCATCATCTTGCCGCCTGTTATACTCCGTCGGAATGCACTCGACGGTGCCAATCAAGCTCACAGAGTTCCGTAAGTGAAAACGTTGCAGGCATAGCTTGATTGTAGCCGGACGGGAGTATTTCACAGCGTGATTGGCGTGTATACGCATGATAAAAATGCTCAAAATTGATATCGTCGACGCTAATCGAAGATTGAAGAAAGACGAGGAATATGATTGAGACTTACAGGATCAGAAGTATTGTCCTTATCCATCAGAATCGCAAAAAGGTATCCGAAATTACATAGAAAATAGAATTAGGGGAAAATATACCAGCGACTTGTTAAGCTTCCTTTAAGCTGCTCGTGTTTGTGAAGAGAAAATATTTGAAGAGATGGGTAGTGTTTTGTGTAAACCTATCTATATAGAGTCACAACTCACAACTACTCAGAAGAGGCTTTCCTTTGCGTGCAGTTAAGGTGAATTTGCATCTCTTATATTTTCACCGGAAACCTAGGTACATACATTTTTTTAGTTAATATGGTGTATACACAATATTTCAAATATGAGCAACCGAACCAAACTAGATTGAATAAGATAGCAATTCCATACATGAAAAACGGATCATTACAAGAGGCTGAACGTGGCCATGCTAGACAAGCTTAAAACACTTCAAACTTGCACTTATCTACGAGAAGATGGCCATGATGAGACATAGCATCCATGTCTCCAAAACAAACTAGCGTCGGAACTCCCACAATCATACGGCGGGATAACTTTTCTTAGAGATGGCCTCGTAGCAATCATCCAAGACACCAATATTTGACTCCTCATATTCATACACTCCCCTAAATCAATCTCCTTCAATTTGGTGCAATTGCTAACCACTTCTGTAACCCCTTTCGACGTTACAACCGTGCATTTGCTCAGATCGAGGTACACGAGATTCAAACACTTTTTGGCTATATTAAATAGGCCTCTATCATCAAGACCCGATGAAGATGCTCCCAACCACTCGAGCTTCCGAGTTTTCGAGTCTAGGTTAAGGTTTCTGACCTTCAAGCAACCATGGATTTCGAAATGCTTTAGATAGCTACAATTCCTCGTTATTTCCCCTACACCCTTGCTAGATATTGCAACACAATTGTTGAGTTTTAGTGACTCCAAATTGGGACAAGACGCGGCAATCTTCTTCAGAGACTTGTCACACAAGTTAGGGTTATTCGACAGATTTAGGGTTTTGATTTGATGGTTGGGCACTATATCATTCTCCACAAAGCTAACATCTCCATCCTCCGACGCCATATCAACGGTTTCTAACAAGGGGCAGCTCTTGAGCAAGATAAGCAACTTGGAAACAGAAAACCCTCCACATTGACTCAATTTCATATGCCTAAGCTTTTTAAAGCATTTCGAAAGGGATCGAATGGACGATTGTCGATCTAGGAAACTAATACCAACGAGAGCCAAGTAATCAAGATCATTGTATTTATCAAAGAATTGCATCATACCTGTTGGAGCCCAGATATTCGCGATCTCGCAATCAACACCTCGCGAGATCTGGCCTTCTAGAAATCTTTAAGTGCTGGAGACCTTCCTTACGCCAACTGGAGCAACAACTTGTAATACACTGTCATCTGGATCAAAATATGCTATTCCCTTCTGTTCTTTATGTTCTTCAATTCCTGTTGCACCTGCACAACCAAACCAGAAGGTTGAACCCCCAGATTTGGCTCTCCGACGCTCAAGTCAGTAATAGCAACAGACAAACGGACACAATGCCTTAATAACAATAGCAGAATGAAGCAACACAAAGAGAAGATAGCGTTCAAAACAACGACTAAAACAATGAAACCTCGTGAGCCAACTCAATGAAACAGTAAACGATGAAACTCAACCAATCGTGACGAATCAACCCTCAAAAGCACGATGACGATACCGAGAGTCAGGATCCAGGTACCGATCATCCGACTTCCTACGAAAAGAGGTAAATCGGGAGTGAAGAGACGAGCTCGGAAACGAGTAATCGCCCTCTGTGTTTTCTCTCTCTCTCTCAAGTGGGAAGAAGATGCTCTCAGTCGACCGTCCCACTCTCTCTCTTTGCCGTTAGGATTTATAATCACGCCATGGGTCCCACACAATCCGTTATTGCTCTCTTAACCTATTGGGCTCCTTAATGGGCTTCCCGTTCTCGATCCATTTTCTGGCCTTATGGGCTCGCGGCCTGTTGCTCGCTCGCGGACCGGGTTTGCGTCATTAGAGTCGCGAGAACCGGGTCCACATTAATGATCGCGAGAACCGGGTCCAACAGCCAGCCCCCCAAGTCTTTGTATTCACGAAGGCAAAGCTTGGGTAAGAATTGAAGCCGGGTTCTCGGAGAGCCTTATGGAGATTATTCGCTCGCGACTCCTCCTCGTTTCATCGCGCTTGTTTTTGAATTTTGAATTTTAAATTCGAAACGTTTTGCATTCCCACGTTCTGACACCTTTCAACACGTGGCTTCCTTTTGGGACTTTTATTTTCTTATAAAAGGCTGCCAGACCTTTCAACACATTCTTCTCTTCCTCTTCTTTTCTCCAACTGCTCATATTCCTCTGTAAAACCCATCCTTAATAAGACTTCGAGAAATCTTCGCCCGTTCAGACGATCGCCGATTTACCAATGGCTCGTAAGTTCTATCTTGAATTCGTTTTTCGTTTGTTTACTTCTATTGCTTCTATATATGATTTCGATATTTCTGTATCTCCGCTATTTACTGTGTTCTTTCGAAGCTTCTTTACTGGTTTTCATGGTGGTCGGGCGATTTCTTATCATACCTCTATCGGTCATTTACTGGGCAGTGTCTCCTCTTCTTTCTTCTATTCGATGGGCATTTCCTTTTTCCTCAAAGGTCGTTTTAGACTATTGAAAACCCTCACTGTTCGTCAAAACCCATTCTTTTTTACCGCTCCTGGCTTCTGAGCTATTCATTTCACCATTTCTTAGGGTTTCCACCAGTAGTCTGTTTAACTTCCCCTTAGATCTTATATTTTTTTGTTTTCCAGGGTTTTCTTTGTTTGTTATTCCCATGGCTCGCGAAGCTTCCTTCTAGCCTTCGCGTTTCGTGTTCTTTCCCTGGAAAACTAATTCTTGATCCTTTTCTTCTTGATCGTCCACAGGAGACTCTATTAGTCATAATGACAACGAAGTTCCGTCTACCTCGCGACCAGATGCAGATTGTGGCAATAAAAGTCCTCCTCGGGATTCTGAGGAAGTAATATTCGGTCGCGAGGACTACGAGAATTTTTACTCCTGGCGAGATGATCTTCCTCGCGTGGAAATTGAAGACATATTCAATAACCCGGCGGGTCGTGTACAGATCTTGACTCGCCGCGTCCATCATAAAAAGGTCAAGAATCTCGGGAACCCATTTACGGCCCTCCCTTCTGATCTTACCCTTCGCGACCTTGAAACCATCGCGGATGCCTATCCTTTTCCAGAGGGTACAATTTTTGCCCTTCCATCTCTGGATGGGACTTCTCTTGACGAATATGGCAGTTTCTTTCCATTGAGTATGTCGTCTCTTAAATTAGGATTTAGGCTCCCCTTCTCCAACTTTACTAAAAATCTCTTGAAAGAGCTGACCTACAGCCCAGCTCAGATGCATCCTAACTTTTGGAGGGCCTTGGTTATTTACGTGATGAGGTGTCAGGATATCGGGGTAAAACCCAATCCTTGTCATTTTTTTCTTATGTTCTCTACGCGAAGGGCTCCTGAAGAAATGGGGATGTTCACCGCCGCAAAAAATGGCAGATCGGAGTGGGATGGTCCTCCCCGTATACCGAAGTGGAAGGTTGATTGGTTTTTGGTTCGACCACCACCGGGTTCTGGGATCTCGACCAAAATATCGATGCTCGCGACTCAGCCCAAATCTGGTAACTGGACCCAGGCTAAGAAAGATGGTCTTTACCGTAATTTCCATAATTTCCCTGATCTTGTTTCGACGCGCATATTCCTGAAGTGTATTACCCACGAGGTGCTAGCCCAGCGTGGACTTAGTCTTAAGCACCATTATGGTATTTCTTGTTTATTGTTACTTATCCTTCTTTCATTGTTACGTACTCGCGATGTCATATGCTTATGGACTTTTATTATATCCTTATTTATTTTACTATATATATATATTTTTTTTTTTATATCTGCAGAGACAAAATACTTTTCGCGTCTCGCGATTATGGAAGGTTCTGATGACTCTTTTGACGAGGAACCTATTGATGAGCAAATCCCCGCCTCACAGAAAAGCAAGCGCCGAAAGCAGCCGGTGAACAAGAGCAAAACTTCCTCAAAAAAGAGAAAAATCTCTGCTGGCGGTATTAATATCCGCGAATCCGTGCCTCAATCTGGGGAGACCGAAACACGCACGCCCGAGCCCCTGGATGATCAATCCCCAATTGGCTCGACAATCCCCTTAGGGGCCGGCGGGTCTCCTTCTTCGCAACGAGCAACCCCTGCCGGGAGGGCCTCAGAAATTGCCAAGGGTAAGCAGCCCATGACCTTTGAAGGTGGTCAAAATACCTCTTCTCAGGATCTGGCTGAGCTCTTTCCCGAGGAGGAGGTAGTGAGGACGTTCTTTGATCGCGATCGACCTGGTTTCCCAGACATGCCTGGATTTTTAGAGGGCATTGTTCGGGGTAAAGCAGGGCTCGCGAGACTCAGTCTGGCGGTGGGTTTCCTTTATTTTCTTCCTGAATGGTTTTCTTCCTTCTTGTTGGTAGGTGTTTTTAACTAACATATTTTGCTTATTGTAGTCGCTTCTTATTACCGAGGCATTTGGGCAATATTCCATCGCCCTTGAAGATGGCTATAAAAAGATGGAGGGGGAATATGATGAGATGGTCGATTATGCTGGTAAAGCACGGGATGTTAAGGAGGCCGCGAAGAAAAAACTAAAGGAGGAGCAAGAGAGGAATGCTGAGCTGCAAGAGAGGAATGCTGAGCTGATGGCGAAGATAAGCGACTTGGAGCTTTCGGCCAGGACTATGAAGCGCAATCATAATACAGAGTTAGGTTTGCTTCGCCAAGAGAAAGACCAGGCTTTTGACAAGGGTCGTCGCGAAGGTGCCAAGCAGTATGCTTCTAGCTATCGCGAGAAATGTCGTATTGATTTTATCAGTCTGGCTCGCGACACCCTGGTGATTACTGCACTCAAGCGTCAGCTTAGGAAGAACAAAGTGGCTAACTTCTCTTTCGATCCTACGGATCTTTGTGGTCTTCCTGCCGAGATCCCTGCGTACACCTCTCCTCCTCTTGGAACCTTTGTTGACGACGATGCGAGCCTTCTTGAAGGTTGGGACGTCGAACCCTTCTTGCCTGAAGATGAGGGAGTCGTCAAAGGGATGGAGTGTCATATTCCTTTAGTCCCAGTCCCCAAGGTACCTAAGAAGGTAATTTACTCGGAGGACAGGATGAAAAAAGCAGCGGACTCCTCGACTCGCTCTTGTGCTAAATCGTCTGATGCAGGTGATTGGAACGATGTTGTGAATGTTGACAGCGAAAAAGCTGCTGCTGAAGAAAACATCGCGACGACAAAGGACGCTGGTAGCGCGGGAGGGGTTCGTGATCCAGTGCTGGCTGAAACTGACGAGTATCTGAATCTGGATCCTCTTTGACGAAGTTTAACTTCTTTTTATTTGTCGTTTGCAAACTCTTGGGTTGGTGTTGCATACAATTGTTACTTGGTTCTGTGGCTCGTGGATCGGAATGTGATCGCGAGCCTAAATATTGTTTCTTTTTGGGGTCTCGTGAGGAGATCGTACAATTATTCCCCTGTGTGTTTTTACATTTATTGCTCTTGTTCTCCCAACTACTTTTCTGCTTTTTTAGTCTTTTAACGCATTAAATGTGGGTTAGGCGACTTTTCTTTTATAAATGGCGTTTCCTGCCTTCTTCTTCCATTCCTTCTTTTTTCAACGAATTCTGATATGGCCAGGACACGACGAACTCGAGAGGGGTCTCTGCATGAGTCCTTTACCATTGTTATGGATTCTTCTGCTATTACTGGCAGAAGTTTGGTAATCATCTTTTACTTTGTCTTTCTCTGCTTAATTGTTTCTTAGACCCCTCTTTTCCACGTATAGCGTTTTCCAAAGGAACATTGCGATCAATACCTTAGTCATTTTGGTGGTAAGGGTCTCATCCTTTGCGCTAATTCTGAGTCTTGGGATGTGATTCTGGACAAGGTTGGGAGCTCCTACTTTCTGGGTGAAGGCTGGAGTGAGTTTGCGTATGAGAAAGATCTTTGTGAGGGAGATGAGGTGACTTTTACAAGGTGGTGTGCTTCTCCACCTGAAGTTCCCGTTCGGACTGTGGTGTATCAAGTGAAGGTCGTCGTTCCTCTCCGGGCTTAGTGTTATGCCTTTTTATTCTGCGTTTGTATGGTGATTTCTCCTCCTCTTCCCCTCCCCCCATAGTGTTCGTGAGGATGTTTACATTCTCGCGAGCCCTATGTGTTAAGAAAGGAGGGAGAATGAACGAGTTTTTATGAATAAATTAGACTGAGATTTATCAGAAAAAACTTTGGAACTCAAAATGTAACGTGCATCTTTGTGCCATCGCGATTACAAGTATGTGTCTCATTAATGGAAAAAATGTTTTTCAAAATGAGAATACTTAATATTATAAATAGGTCACTCCCCAACATCTTTTGTCCGGAAAAATTCTTCTTTTGGTCCTATGAAAAACCCTGCGAGGAAATTGATCGCGTAAGTATAGATTATTCATATGTCATGACCTGTGATGCCATAAAGAGTGTTTTTCGTGCAGTAGTAGGGTTTTTCGTATGTCTCACCTGACTACTGCATGCGTACGAGCCAGTAGTAGGGTTTTTCGTGCACCTGTGAGCGTCTTTGTGTTTGAGAATGCGATTTCCTATAATGAGTTTGGAATCAGATTCTTTGTTCTTGTGGCAAAACAAAGTAGCTCGCGTGTTTTTCTCATCATACCTTAGCTAATGTATTCTTGATGCCTTGGGAAATCCATGCTCACGGATAATTGGGGCTTTAGCGCTTGTTTCCTCATAAACTGCCATTTTCTGTTTCGTTCGCGATCATGCCTTGCGATTGTTTGCTTCTCTAGTGCTGTAGTGTCTGTGAAAACAGATGGGGATTCATTAGTGTTTTGTATTGCATACTTCCATGCTAAGTATATAGTTTCATGATTGACTTTTTTCAGGAGTGTCCCTCGCTGAGTTCCATGCCTTAGTGGGTTGTTATCCCATCAAGGTCAGGATTTCGTGGTCGAGGTGAGGAGAACGGATGTCGTTACTCACTCTCGGACGGTCACGGCTTCGCGACCTGGGTGGATGCTCATGGCCCCAGCCCAGTGTCACGGCTTCGCGACCTGGGTGGATGCTTATAGCCCCAGCCCAGTGTCACGGCTTCGCGACCTGGGTGGATGCTTATAGCCCCAGCCCAGTGTCACGGCTTCGCGACCTGGGTGGATGCTTATAGCCCCAGCCCAGTGTCACGGCTTCGCGACCTGGGTGGATGCTTATAGCCCCAGCCCAGTGTCACGGCTTCGCGACCTGGGTGGATGCTTAAAGCCCCAGCCCAGTGTCACGGCTTCGCGACCTGGGTGGATGCTTATAGCCCCAGCCCAGTGTCACGGCTTCGCGACCTGGGTGGATGCTTATAGCCCCAGCCCAGTGTCACGGCTTCGCGACCTGGGTGGATGCTTATAGCCCCAGCCCAGTGTCACGGCTTCGCGACCTGGGTGGATGCTTATAGCCCCAGCCCAGTGTCACGGCTTCGCGACCTGGGTGGATGCTTATAGCCCCAGCCCAGTGTCACGGCTTCGCGACCTGGGTGGATGCTTATAGCCCCAGCCCAGTGTCACGGCTTCGCGACCTGGGTGGATGCTTATAGCCCCAGCCCAGTGTCACGGCTTCGCGACCTGGGTGGATGCTTATAGCCCCAGCCCAGTGTCACGGCTTTTATGCAACATTCTGAATTTCCCGAAATGTGCGCGTACCTTTTATTTTGAGATTACGTCTCCCTTTGCGGCGAAAGTATTTATTTCTCTGGTAACCCGACGATAGATTCTTGCTAATGTTTAGTATCAATCGGTTCTTTCGCCTGCATACAGCTTGTTAGAACGTCTTACACCGCGATTGAATCGCTTTTATGAGATATTTATTTTAAGGTACGCAAACATGTTACAAAAACGTGGGAATTTATACCTGTGTGGGGGAGTAGGCTAGGCGTAATAGCGGCGCAGTCGCATCACGTTCCAGGAATTTGCAACGTGATTGCCAGAGCTATCCTTCAGTCGATAGGCCCCTGGGGCGACCTCGCGATCCACTATGTACGGCCCCTCCCAGTTCGGGTCGAGTTTTCCCCCCTCTGTCTTTCTTAGGACCAGATCTCCTTTCACGAAACCTCTCTCCTTGACATGCTTGTTATAATACTTCGCGACGCCCGCTTTGTAAGCGGCCGCCCGAATAACCGCCATTTCTTGGGTTTCCTCGCGAAGTTGGAGTTCCATCCTCATCTTCTCATCATTGGTTTCCGAGTCATAGTGAAGGAGTCTTTCGTTTGGGAACAAAATTTCTACCGGAACTACGGCCTCTACTCCATACGCAAGGGCGAAAGGACTCTCTCCTGTTGCTTTTTTCACTGTGGTTCGATTGGCCCAGAGAGTAAGTGGCAGGACTTCCGCCCATCTGCCCTTGGCGTTATCTAGCCTTTTCTTCAGATCTGTGACAATGCTTTTATTGACGGCTTCTACCTGCCCATTGCAGTGTGGATGTGCAACCGAAGCAATTTTCAGCCTAATTCCCAGATCGCTGCACCATGCCATTAGCTGGGGCGAGTTGAATTGAGGGCCTCGGTCGGTTACGATCTCGCGTGGCAACCCATAGCGGCAGATAATATTTTTCCAAAGGAATTTTTTCACTACAGGTACTGTTGTCGACGCGAGTGCCTCCGCTTCAATCCATTTTGTGAAGTAGTCGACCGCGACAATGATATACTCGAGTTGACCTGGGGCCTTTGGTTTAAAAGGGCCAAGAAGATCCAATCCCCACATCGCGAAAGGGATGGGGCTTCCCATGATCTGAAGCTGGACTCCTGGTTGGTGGGAGGCAGGGGCGAAATACTGGCACGCCTGACAAGCTCGCGTCATCGCTTGAGCATCTTGTTTCATTGTGGGCCAAAAATGCCCTTGGCGCAAAGCCTTGTACACCAGGGGTCTCCATCCTGCGTGTGTCCCACACAGCCCAGCATGTAGCTCTTCGAGATAGGCTTTTGTTTCGTAGTGACCCATGCACTTCAGCTCGCAAGGGTCACCTCTTCTCTTGTAGAGCTCGCCTCTGCTGATATAGAAACGTCCAGCCTTCCTTTTTAATTGTATGAGTTCCTTTGGGTCAGATGGACCGCGACCATATCTGAGATAATCAATGAATGGGCGGCGCCAATCTTCAGACGAAGTGTTGATCGCCATCATTTCAATCTCGCGACTGATGGCGCTTTCTTCTTTCACAAAAAACAGATATTTCGGGGGCCCCCCTTTTGATACCATGAACCCTGACCTTCGCTCGCGTTCTTCTTTGGGACCTTCCCATCCGGCTCCCAGCTTCGCGAGTTCATCTGCTTTCTTATTCAGTTCTCTTGGGATTGCCTTTATTTCGAAATGCATGAAAAGCGAGGTCAACGTCGCGACTCGTGCATGGTACTGTGGGAGGTTCCCTGTTCGTGCTTCATAAAGCCCTTGTACCTGCTTTACCACAACTTCTGAATCACAACAGCATGAAAGCACAGAGATTGAAAGGCCGATGGCTAACTCTAATCCTGCGATTAAGGCCTCATACTCAGCTTCATTGTTCGTGGGTTTGAACTTTAGTGCAATGGCGTGGCTTATCTCGTCTCCCGTAGGCGACGTGAGAATCACACCTGCGCCGCACCCCTCATCGTTTACAGCCCCGTCAGTGTGCATTATCCACATCATCTGTTCACCATACGGATTCACCACTTCCCCTTCCCTGAAACTTGTTTCGACGATGAAGTCGGCGAGTGCTTGTGCTTTGATAGCTGGCCTGGGTCGATATACTACATCGAATTCAGACATTTCGATGACCCATTTCGTGAGCCTCCCTGCAACGGTTGGTTTTGTCATGAAGCTATTCAGTGGCAAGTCTGTTAGGGTTTCAATCGGGTGTGCATGGAAATAGGGTCTTAGTTTGCGAGCAGCTGTTATCAGTGCAAGTACAGATTTCTCAACTGGGGAATACCGTGTCTCCGCGGGTAATAAAGCTCGGCTAACAAAATAGACTGGTTTTTCTGACTCGCGAACCAGGACTGCACTCACCGCTCTTGAGCTGGCCGCGAGATACAACTGGAGAGTTTCTCCCGGAACCGGGGAAGATAGGATCGGGAGCTTTGTCAGATGTTCTTTGAGGCTCGCGAATGCTTGACCACATTCTTCAGTCCACTCAAAGTTCTTTGGTTTTCTCAGAATTTCGAAGAAGGGGAGGTTTCGTTCGGCCAGCTTGGCACAGAATCTCCCCAAATAATTTACTCGGCCTACAAAACGCTGGACTTCATGGGTAGACCGCGGCGGTTCAAGATCGAGAACGGCTTTGACTTTATCGGGATTTACTTCGACACCGCGAGCACTAATCATGAAGCCCAAAAACTTTCCTTCTGTGACCCCGAACACGCATTTGTCTGGGTTTAGACTCATCCCATACTTTCTGAGAGTCGCGAATACTTCCGCCAGGTCGCGAGCGTGATTACTCTGTTCCTTGCTTTTCACCACAATGTCGTCAACGTAGGCCTCGACTGTATCTCCTATCTGATCACTGAAAATACGGTCTACCAGTCTCTGGAAAGTGGCCCCCGCGTTCTTAAGGCCGAAAGGCATCACCTTATAGCAGAAGGTTCCCTTGTCTGTTATGAAAGAGGTATGCTCTGAGTCAAGGGGGTTCATCATGACTTGGTTGTATCCTGAGTAAGCATCTAAAAAACTGAGTGCTTCATGTCCTGCAGTGGAGTCTACAAGCTGATCGATAGAAGGTAGCGGGTAGCTGTCCTTCGGGCAGGCTTTGTTTAAATCTGTGAAATCTACACACATCCTCCATTTACCGGTTCCCTTCTTTGCGACCATGACGACATTAGCCAACCATGCTGGGTATTGCACCGGTCTAACAAACCCAGCCTTTAGGAGCTTCGCGAGCTCTGCGGCCGCGGCCTCGTTCTTCGGACCTGCTTGTTTTCTCTTTCGCTGCCTTTTGGGAAGCATTTCGAAAGGGATCGAATGGATCGAATGGACTCAATTTCATATGCCTAAGCTTTTTAAAGCATTTCGAAAGGGATCGAATGGACGATTGTCGATCTAGGAAACTAATACCAACGAGAGCCAAGTAATCAAGATCATTGTATTTATCAAAGAATTGCATCATACCATCAAAAGTGAACCTCCAACAAAAAGCCAAAGTTACCTTCTTCAATGGGAGATTAGCCTCAGCCATAGACTCAAGTAATCCATCAGAAACCTTTATTTTCGTGAAATCAATCTCCGACAATCTCGAAGGCCATTGCAACTTTCGGTGATCAATTCTATACTCTATGGCATAATGACTCCCCTCTAATCTGATCATCTTCAGATTCTTGGACTCGCCCAATGCCGAGGTAATCCCAATATGGGTCACATACTTGCACTCTTTCACTTCAATCTCCTCCAAATTTGGACAATTCTTGGATATCGATGTAAGAACATCATCACCTACCCAATCATTCTCTCTAAAATGGATCCTCCGAAGATTCTTGAGCGAACCCAACGCGAGAAATGGCTTATAACTTGACCTATAAGATCCACGATAACGACCCGACGGATAAGTAAAATTTGTAGAACCATCCATTTGTTGACCTAATCCCAACTCTTGCAAATTTGGGAATAGTTTCACAATCATCTCCACATAATATCGATGCACGTAGTAGTCAATATGTATCTTGAATGACTTTAGACTGGCGGAAATCGAGGGTGGTAACTTTTCTAAGGGGAAGGATTCGTGATTCGATAGATCTAGGGTTTCGATACGGAAGTTTAGATCGGCGAGTTGGGTTATGATTGGAACGGCGTCGTCTTGGAATTTGGAGAAGTCGAAGTGTTTGAGGTTTGGGAAACGATGGAGAAGAGATGGGAGGAGACGAGAGGTTTGGTCTGTGATTTTTAGGGTTTGTTTATGGCGATTTGTGATTGAGAGGAAGGTTTTGGAGACAAGTGAGAGAGGTTCGAGGTGGCTTTCATGGCCGAGGAAGGAGATGATTTTGTCCCATAAGTCTACGGGTAACTCCATAGCCATTGATGAGGCAAGATTGAATTAGGGTTTAGTTTTTCTTTTTGAGCAGAAATTAGGGTTTAGTTTAGGTTGCCCAGTACGATTTCTATTTTTCAACATATATAGTGGATGCAAATATGATAAATTTCATACGGAGTATTTTTATTTTTTGAATGAAAACGGTAAATTTCATTCATGGGCACTAAATTTTATCTTATTTCTTTGTAAACACCAATCTACTACATATGTATTAAAACAAACACTATGGAACGATTAAGAAATTTTCTCTCGCTCACTACACATAATGTTATCATAACAAACGCCGATGAATTAATCTCCTTGATAGTGCTCTGAGAGAAAGGAATTGAAGAAGATTCAATAGCCTTGGAGGAAGAAGGATTCGAGGTCGGAGAAGGCGGACGAGGAATTTGCAGCAACGAACAACGAAACTAAAATCACAAAGAAACTAATCAAATCACCCTTAATTACCTCTTTCTCCTACAATGAACTTCGCGGGCGGAGACGGAGTGGCAACGATTTAGCTTCGAGGAAAGCATCTCGATGCAACAACGAGGAAATCTCTAGCGTTAATTGTGCGCAAGGATCAGGGTGCAGGTTTGAGAGAGAGGAGCAATTAGCTAGGGATTCAGACTTTTAGAAAGCATTGTCATATGGCTATTTTATAAAACCGATCTAACAATACACTTGTTTTACGAAACGCCTATATGCACGCGACTTTTTCTCTATATGCAGGCGATTTGGTGCGCAGATGTTATGCGCATAGGTTGGTGCGCAGTTTTCTTGCGCACAAGGGTATTTTCGGGATAAATGTGAAAATTCTGACGATGTCTGTCAAATGTGTGCGCAGGAACAAAGCGCACAGAAGATATAATGCGCAAAAGTTCAGCGCACGACGTTTCGGATTCCCGAATGTGTGCGCTGAACTTGTGCGCACATATTAGTGCGCAGAAGAACTGCGCACAGGGTCTATTAAACCCTGCGCCGCAGCTTCTTCTTCTTCCTCCATTCGCTTCTTTTCTGCGCACAGTAACTCGACGGCGCCGACCCCTTTTTTTCCATTTCCGAGCGTTTCCCTCGTCTAAACACAATTCCGTCAATGGATTCTGAACCCCCTCATTCTTCCGGTCCCGACCACACCACTTTCGTCCCAATCCCAACACCTCCGGCGACTTCCGTCCCAACGGAGCCACCTCCGGCGACCTTGTCCGACGATGAAGCGTTGGTGGATGGAGGTGGCCGGCGGTATGCGACTCGAGCGGCGTTGGCAGCGGCAAATGCTCCTCCGACGACTATTCCGGCGACTATTCCGGCGACTCGGGTTCCAGCGACGACGACTACGGATCCGGAGACACTGCACGATCTTTATTCGGTATAAAATTTCTAAACCCGCTTTTTTCAAATATTTATCGTATTTAATTTTGGAAATTTATTCGTAATTTTTTTTTGTAATAATTACGATTAAATTTAAGTTTTTTATGAATTAAATATTAGAATTCGTATCTTAATTGTAATTTAATCGTAATTTTTCATAATTACGTTTAAATTTCAGTTTTTTATGAATTAAATATTAGAATTCGTATTAATTGTAATTTAATCGTAATTTTTCATAATTACGATTAAATTTCAGTTTTTTATGAATTAAATATTAGAATTCTTATTAATCGTAATTTTTTATAATTACGATTAAGTTTCAGATTATTATGCATTAATCGAATGCCTAATCGAATTATTATGAATTCGTATTAAATGTAATTTTTTAGTTATAGTAGTTATTATTATTTCGTATTAGTTGAGATGTTTATTTTTTAGTAATTATGAATTAAATATTAGAAACTTAACAGTCATAACTAGTTATGACTTAATTGTTAAATTTCTAACAATTTCTATTAAAAAATTTAGTTTTTGTAGATATAAAGACTCGAATTTGATTACGAAGTTGCAAATTATTTCCGAATATTTTAGTATGAATTAGTCATACTAAAAATGTAAAAACATGTAGACTATACAAGCCGTCATGGATCAGACGGGCAACACGATGCCCGCACCAGTAGCGGAACGGCTTCCACGTCGACATGATGTGGCAGCCGATGTGCGATTATCGTTCGAGGCCCTCGAACGATTTTTTGGCACCGGATCACCTAAGCGTCGTGAGCCAGGGAATGAGTACGAGGAGGCACAACTGCAGCAGCAGGAGATAGATGGTTCGCATATGGAGATGGATGGACAGACAGGAGATTTCCATGACGACGTAGATTATCCTGGTCGATATGTTACTGCGTTCGACCCTATCGAGCCCACACCAGTACAGGCGCAGGTGACCACGGATGACTATGATATCCAGGACGCACCTCTGTTTCAGGATGCTTTACCTCGCAGTTCAGAGCATACAGAGCAGGATTTACCTGCAGTGACAGATGCAGAAACGTCGACATCTTCTCCTCCTACGGTCGCATCTGCAGAGCCAGTCGCATCTTCAGAGCCAGTGTCGGGAGATTTAGACGACGATGACCATGCCGTAGCGACCTATTTTCCTTGGCTCGGGAACTCGATGCAGGACATTTGTCGTCCACGTGCGCCTCACCTATTGTGTTCTTATGAGACGCATATAGCGAGATGGATATGGTCGCGTGGTCCTCTTCCAGGGCCCGCTCCCGATGTACCATTGGTGCCCCGGTGCAGGTTAGGAAGCGTGCCCGTGCGGGGGAAGCTGTAGGCCGAGGCAGAGGCCGAGGTGGTGGTGAGGGTGCTGTAGGCAGAGGCCGAGGTGGTGGGAGAGGGAGAGGGAGAGGTAGAGGGAGAGGGAGAGGGAGAGGGAGAGGTAGAGGGAGAGGGAGAGGGAGAGGTCAGGAGGGTGCTGAGGGTGTTGCTGCTGAGGGAGTCGCTGAGGGGGCTGCAGTTGAGGAGGTTGTTGGTGAGGAGGTTGCGGCTCCAGTTAGAGGTGGTCGTCGTCCCAGGCAAAGATACGAGTAGGAGATATTCAGCCAGAGGATGAGCCAGAGGATGGGGACGGGGATGAGGCCGAGGATGAGGCGGCTCCGTTAGATCCGGTATGTTCAATAACATTGATCTGAATGCTTATAATAAGTTATACGTTTCATATTTACTAACCGGACACAGATTTTTTTCTGTACTTATTTAGGCTAGGAAGCTCCTGAGGGTGATGTACAGATCTGCACAGGTTCATGATTATGAGCATCATATTTCAGCTGAGGAGGGTACATGGTTCAGGCTTGCTGAGCGTTCTGGGCTGACAGAGCTGCGCCGAGTGGGCATAGCGTCTCAGATCGATGCTGCATTGATTTCTGCTTTTGTGGAGAAGTGGCATCCAGAGACCAACACTTTCCACATGCCATTTGCTGAGATGACCATCTGCCTACATGACGTGATGCAGATCCTCAGAGTCCGTATACATGGTCGTAGCTGCAATTCACCTATGACAGATGACCAGATCTATGCGGCGCTTGCGGACGCTATGGGTCAGGAGGCTGATGACATGAAGGCATGTTATAGCTCAGGTGGCATTCATTTTGGTGCCCTCAATGCTCGGTTGGAAGTTTTGTTTGATGCGCCAGTCAGGAATGAGAGTCACATTGCCACTCTGTATCTCCTTTTGCTTTTGGGCTCGACTGTCTTGGTGGACAGGTCGACAAAGGGTGTCAAGGTCCAGTACGCGGCGCTTGTTCTCAACCATGATCGTACAGGGGACATTGCATGGGGAACCGGCATACTTGCGTTAGTGTATCGCAATTTAGGGTCTGCATCTAGAGTCGAGACGGCAACCATTAGTTCATGTGGGATTCTTCTGAGGGTAAGATCTTGTCTTTAACGTCTTGGTGAATAACTCTTAACTATTCACGTAGTTTTACTAATAATCTGTAATTGTTTATATGTAGTGCTGGATCTGGGCATACTTTCCTCATTTTCGTGATCACTTTGTCACGAACCCTGCATTCGCCCATGGAGATGCTGCTGTAGGATTGTATACACCACTTAGCTCGGATACTGGGCGTTTGGTTGCCATCCGTCGCATGCTCGACAACATGAGATATGAGCAGGTTTGGATTTAATTTCTTATATATTTTATTTCATTACCGCAATACGTGTCTAATTTGGCTTGTTATTTGTTTCAGGTTAACTGGCAGCCATGGAGAGATTTGGAACTCACCAGAGGTTTCTCCTTCGAGATTTGAGGGCGTATTGAGCATATGGAAATTTCATGAGGCCTACAACCCTAGGAGAGTCCTGCGGCAGTTTGGGCGGGCTCAGCCCGTTCCCGACCCACCCATTCAGCCGTTGTCATTTAATCGGCCCATGGGTTGCACGAGGTATGACATCGTTTATGCACCTCAGCTTCTTCTTGCATGGGACGCAGAGCCGAGGCCTCTGATCGATCTGGATGGGCCGGTTGCAGAGCCAGCATGGAAGATGTCTGATGATTATATGGATTGGCTGGACGAGTTCTCACATCCCGTCGTCGATCCATCCTCTGAGAGACATGATCGCCCGCCTCGCTATGGATATACCCCGGTGCCTATCGATGCATTAGCGGTATGTAAAATTTTATAAAGTTTGTACAAAACATAGCTTTATACCTTAACTAACGATTAAATTTACGTTTTGTTTGCAGCGTTGTCAGATCCTTCAAGCCATGATGCACTCTTTTCTAGACACCCCTATCTCGGATCGACCTTGGGCCACTGAAGATGTGATTCGTGGTTGGCTTGCAATCTTAGAGGCACCTCAGGCACCTTTGGCACCATCTCCCCCACGTGCATCGCGGATGGCACCACCACCTCCTGTTTTCAGAGATTCTGTTAATGAGAGAGGCCAGGGGAGTGGATGTGGCACTCAGGATGATACGACTCAGGAGGATGCGCACCAGGATGATATGACTCAGGGTGATGTGCCTCGGGAGGATGCTCCGCCTTATACTCAGGAGACTCAGGACTAGACGCTCGACTTCTGTTTTTGTTTGATGGATGTTTTATGTACGATTGATGTTTATGTATGCCTTTTTTTGTGTGATGGTTTGAACTTTTATGTTTTGCTTGTTTGAATATTCAAAATGACTCCGAACAATAATGCAAATACAAATCTGAACAACAAGACGTGAAAAACTATATTGACTTGAAAACGAAATACAAATTTCAACAACAACACTACACAAAGAGATGGTGAGGAAGACCAACCTATGAAGATCCCCAAACCGATGATTGGTTTCGATGTTCGGAGTCGGCAATATGTACCAACTAATAACCAGTTTCCAAACTCTTATTAGTTCGTACATTTTGCTAAATCCGAACATCGAAACCAATATCGGTTGGGGATCTTTATAGGTTGTCCCTCCTCAACTTCTCTTTGTCTAGTGCTATGCTTGTTTACTAACGATTACAACAATGACTTAACTAACGATTACAACAACCACTTAACTAACGATTGGAAGCCAGGGTCGCCTTAAGATCGGCGTTTTCCTCCTCCAACGTACGTATCTTCGAGAATAGATCTCTTATTGCAGCTAAGGAGTAACAAGGGTGTGGTGGATCGATCCACTCGCGGAATTCACAAATGTAACCACCAGTACCAGCGCATGTCCAGAACCTTCGAGCGAGGTTTCTTCGAGATTCTGAACTCCTCATTACCGTTGGTCGATCACATTTACAATAAAAAAGGGCAGCGTTGCTTGATGATGAACTGTGCGACATAGCGAGTGTTAAGAGACAAATGGTGAGATTGGTGAGGTTAAGAGAGAAATGGTGAGATTGGTGAATTGAGGTGAGTGCAACCCCCCTTTTATAGCTTTGTTTTTTGCTGTTGAAATATGACCGTTTCGTGCGCAGATGTTATGCGCACGCAACGGTCATATTTCAACCGCCATATTTTAACGGTCTTCAACCGTGCGCTTAACACTTGCGCAAAGAATCATGTGCGCAGATCTAATGCGCATATAAGGCCTCCAAGGCGTTTTCGCGTATTTTCGATCAACTTTTTGTGACGGGGAGACCGTATACACACTTTATATGCCTAATAACACTATTTTGTATAAGTTTTTCAAACATAATCCACATCGATGTGCTAGACCCTTCATATCGCAACTATTTCGAAGAATGAAAGACTAGTGAAGGTTTACAAAGGAGGTGTTACTCGAAGAGCTCGAGTTTTTGACTCGAAGTTACCGACAAGGTTAAATAGCTATAATATGCATTGAAAACAAGTTTCATTGCATTCCGACGTCGTTTGGGCATCGAACCGCCTATTCTCGACCTTAACAGGCCATCAGGACCGATAAGGGTTTTTTTGCGTTTTCGCGTATTTTCGATCAACTTTTTGTGACGGGGAGACCGTATACACACTTTATATGCCTAATAACACTATTTTGTATAAGTTTTTCAAACATAATCCACATCGATGTGCTAGACCCTTCATATCGCAACTATTTCGAAGAATGAAGAGTATAGTGCGCAGTAGTAGAACGCACAGAAATTTCAGCCATGCGCTAAGGTAAAGCGCACCTATTCTGTAACTTTTTGAATCTGTAACTTTTGGTGCGCAGGTGTAACGCGCACAGAAAATTACCGTTAAAAATTTGTGCGCAGCTACATAGCGCACTTTTAGTTACCGTTATTTTGAATCGGTAACTCCTTGTGCGCAGAATCAACGCGCACCATATACATAAATTCCTATAAAACCAACGGTTTGAAGGTGGTGATTTCTTCATCCATCTCAACTAGTTCATCCATCTCAACTAGAGCAAAAATCGAAGTTTCCCTACTTAATCGGTAAATTTTTCTTTTGTTCATTTTTGTGCGCAGTAGTTAGGCGCATAAGAACTGCGCACAGATGCGTGCGCATAAGTTGCGCGCACAGAATCGCGTGCATATACGCCTCGATTCGCGTGCATATAGCCATTGCCTTGTTTTATCAGGAGAAAATGAGTTATATATCGGTTTTGTGTAAAAACCGGTGTCTGTTTCTATATTTTTACCAGTTTTTCATCGGACATGTGGTGAGATGTTCCACCTCCGCCATGGTGTACTATCCGTGGAAGACTAGAAACAACACCATCTTCAATGATTTGTGGAAAAGAGGCAGCCAACAAGGCTTTAAGCAAAGCTAAAGCCATACACAAAAAAGAAGTGACTAAGTAAGGTGCCATGATATTCCTCCAAGGGTTAATTAGTACCATTACTAGTTTGATTAACATTGATATTGACGGAGTTCTTCATATCGTCAATGATCCAGTTAGCACACTCAGCTGGGAAGTAGTAGTGGCTTGATGGAGCTTGAGGTTCCTACTTTTCCAAGTGTGGTAGACGAAAAAAGTGAGGGATCAATGATTTGTGGAGTTTGTCATTGGGACGACGACCTTTATTGCTGATGCTGAGCCATGTAGTCCAGTTGGCAAGAGTATCGAACCAGACGCTAATGCTAATACAGAGCAAGTATTATAGTCAAAGTAACATCAGAGACACATTCAGAAATGGATATCAGAGAAGAGCATGGATCCCTAATCCTAAAGGCTACACTGTCTCAAGACAAATTTCAGTGGCATAGGTGGGTGTGGTATCACATGGCTAAAAGCTTCCTACATGGCTAAAAGTTCATCAACCTCAGAACTTTCTGGTATCACATCTAAATCAAACCAAAGAAAAAACTACTCAAATATCTAAAACTACTTCATCACAAACACAAGAAAAAACTTGAAACCCTTCCGTTTTTTCAAACAATTCAAGATTTGGATGCCTTTGCTCGAGTCTTTGAGGTCAATCCGGACAAAGACAGCAATTCAAGATTTGGACTACATTAGGATTAGTGACCTAGGCGTATCAATATGAAATTAGAGGAAGATTTTCCATGGCATCAAGCAAAGATAAAACTCAAGGAGCAAAAATATCCAGGTGATATTCTACTGTAATGTGCATCTATAGCCATAACTAGAAAGTTTAGTTGATTCAAATCAGGGATGTCTCAAGTCTCCATTCATATAGCTAAAAAAGCGAGTTTCACTATTGCAGCAAGTGAAGTGACTAAAGTTGAATTAAAAAAAGGTACGAAATCATTATCGCATATATCAGCAGAAATTTATGTGACTCTAACACATAAATAAGGCGCCTAGCATGTGATTTACTAGCGTCTATAGACATATAATTAAGCAGACACTCACAGCAAACCCAGCATCCAAAACAAATTCCAACATCACCAATACGAGCATATCGATGATTGCTAGACTGTTATCACCAATCAAACTCTCCAACTTCTAAAATCAAACAGAGCAACAGGCTTCTAAAATCACAAGGAAATCGGCACCATTCGACATCAATTAGTCCTAAAATAAGTTTAAAATCTCAAGTGAACAAATTACACAGTATAGATGACAAATCACATAGTTTATCAGAATTATAACTCAGAAATTAAATGAAAGAATTTAATGATTTCTAGACATGAAATCAACCCCAAATGGATCTAGACTTAATATGATTCAACCCTATAATTATCAAGGAGGGATATAGAAATAACTAACCTTGATCCATGTTCAATTAGTCTTCACAATAATCAATCAAGACGATGACTTGTTCTCCTCCCTTAATCCTTTCCTTTAATTGATCTTTTGATGGATAAAGATCAAACTCTCAAACTTTCATTGTTTTGCACAGAATACAGTTATTTTGCTTTGCACACAAAAGGACTCAGCAAAAAACTGTTTTGGTAACCTCCCTCCTTTTGTATATAAATGCACGTACTTGGCAGTTACCAAAGTAACTGCTGCTATATATATAAAGGAGACTAAACATAATTAGGCAAGGGACGAGGGATAATCAATACCCCGAATTCTAACTACTTTAACCGAGACCGATCCATCACGATATCGACTATAATGTTAAAACTCCGATATATAATATGAACTTAATCTTTATAATTAAACCGAAAGACACATAGGCCACATGAACGTATATTAAATATTCTTACATTCTCCCACTTGGCCTTTGTGTCGACTTCATGGCTTAATAACATTTAATGTGCACTTCTATATTAAGTTCAAATATTCTTAATCGAATCAGAACTGATTGGATCATGGCGGTCACACGTCATTATAAGCGCGACATGATCCCTTCCATGTATCACAAACCAATCCAAACCCAATATTACTTTTCATTTGAGAAACACTATAATTCTCAAACAACCACATGTCATCTAACAACCATAAGTGTATACACATACTATAATGATAACATGTCAATAAAGCAGAAACGTAACCATAAGTGAATTCAAAGTGTCACAAACATAATGAGCTAACCATAATTATAATAGCAAGGCTTTATCTATAATACCCATACGCTCTACATGGCCAATGAACGCCTTGGGTGGTAATCCCTTAGTCAACGGATCCGCTACCATCATATCCGACCTTATATGCTCAAAGAACACTCTACGTTTCTTCACCTCCTCTTTGACTGACAAGTACTTCAACTCCATGTGTTTAGCACCATTAGAGTACTTGTCATTCTTCGAGAAGAAAACGGCTGCGGAATTATCACAATAAATTCTCAGCGGCTTGGCTATACTATCGACAATCCCAAGTCCCGAGATAAAGTTCCGCATCCATAATGCATGAATAGTGGCCTCAAAGCATGCCACAAATTCGGCCTCCATAGTAGAACTAGCAATGATGGACTGCTTTCTACTCTTCCATGACACTACTCCTTCAGCTAAGAAGAAAAGATAGCCAAATGTAGACTTTCTGCTATCCTTACATCCAGCATGATCTGAATCTGTATATCCAATGACCTCTAGATTATCGGATCTCCTATATGTAAGCATGAACTCCTTGGTGCCTTGCAAGTACCTGAGAACCTTCTTTGCAGCCTTCCAGTGGTACATTCCAGGGTTACTTTGATATCGACCCAACATTCCTACAGCAAAGCTGATATCTGGTCGAGTACATGTCTGAACATAGTTCAAACTCCCTACCACTGATGCATATGGGATTCCTTGCATTTCTTTTCGTTCCAAATCATTTCTGGGACATTGCTTTTTATCAAACTTGTCCCCTTTCTGTATAGGAACTATTCCTGCGGAGCATTTATCCATTCTGTATCTCTCTAAGACCTTATTGATATAACCTTTTTGAGACAATCCTAACCATCCTTGTGATCTATTTCGTATTATTTCTATTCCAATCACATAGGATGCCTCACCCATGTCTTTCATTTCAAAGTTCTTAGAGAGATACTTCTTTATATCATGTAGCATGCCCATGTCATTTGCAGCAAGCAAAATATCATCAACATATAAGACTAATATCACAAACTTGCTCCCACTAACCTTAATGTAGATACATCGATCAACGACCATTTCTACAAAACCATATGACGTGATGGTATCATTGAACTTTAAGTACCATTGTCTGGAAGCTTGTTTCAGTCCATATATTGACTTCCTCAGCTTACACACCTTATTTTCATTTCCTGTGACCAAGAATCCTTCAGGTTGGTCCATATATACTTCTTCCTCAAGCTCACCATTTAGGAAGGCGGTTTTAACATCCATTTGGTGAAGCTCTAGATCATAATGAGCCACCAAAGCCAAAACAATTCTTAGAGAATCCTTCTTAGATACCGGAGCGAAGGTCTCTTTATAGTCAATGCCATCCTTCTGGGTGAAACCTTTAGCAACAAGTCTGGCTTTATATCTTTCAATGTTGCCTTTTGAGTCACGTTTGGTCTTAAAGACCCATTTCGACCCAACAGTCTTAGAACCCTTAGGCAACTCTTCTAAGTCCCAGACTTTATTATCACCCATAGACTTAATTTCTTCTTTCATGGATCAAGGTTAGTTATTTCTATATCCCTCCTTGATAATTATAGGGTTGAATCATATTAAGTCTAGATCCATTTGGGGTTGATTTCATGTCTAGAAATCATTAAATTCTTTCAATCCTTTCCTTTAATTGATCTTTTGATGGATAAAGATCAAACTCTCAAACTTTCATTGTTTTGCACAGAATACAGTTATTTTGCTTTGCACACAAAAGGACTCAGCAAAAAACTGTTTTGGTAACCTCCCTCCTTTTGTATATAAATGCACGTACTTGGCAGTTACCAAAGTAACTGCTGCTATATATATAAAGGAGACTAAACATAATTAGGCAAGGGACGAGGGATAATCAATACCCCGAATTCTAACTACTTTAACCGAGACCGATCCATCACGATATCGACTATAATGTTAAAACTCCGATATATAATATGAACTTAATCTTTATAATTAAACCGAAAGACACATAGGCCACATGAACGTATATTAAATATTCTTACATTAAAAACCAAGATAAACGTAACACAAGAGCCAAACCCCTAATATCTCCATCCAATCACTCAAAAAACAAATGGAATTTCTACTATGTTGACTGCAAGTGAGGCGTAAAGGTTGAGTTCAAATAAGCCAAAAAACCAGAATCATTCAGATCAGCCTAAAGAATGAATACACATACATATAGTGGGTGTCTTTCATAGATACTGCTCCATAACTACTCAATTACAACAAACTTAACCCAATTCCAGCAACATTCTTATTTTACAGCAATCAAATTAAGTGATCCCCATTTACCCTTACAGAATTTATATTAATCATCTACACTTTCTAACGAGCCAAAAATGCGCAGCCTCAAATTTCTTGATAAAGTAATAGCAACAAAACAGGTCTTAGTAGTCTTACAACTTGGAAGTTGTTTTTGATGTCTAAGTTGAGATCATGAAAAAGGCAGCAAACTGAGACATGTTTCTGTTTAGGAAACATTCACTATCAAAGCATTGATCAATATCAAAGCCTTCCATCCAAAACAGACGGCAATCAAAGACAGAGAGAATGTATATACGCTACAAAACATATAATCACATTCTGATTATCAATAACCAGACAATAGCACAATCAACCCTACATTAGCCGGTGATATTCACAAATCAAGAAGCTTAGCATACGAACATTTTTTTTTTTTTTTTGGCTTTCTAGTACATCTATTTGTGGAACAAAATGGCAGGCTAAGAACAACCAAACCATGATTAAGTGCTGGTTCTATCATCTAATGCAGGTATTTCAAGTCTGAACTAAGCAACCTATACATTTCGGGGGGGTAAACGTCAAGTACGTGATCAAGAAATGGCACGTGGTAGCTTATCTTTTTTATATTGGATTTCATAGTCGAGGTTGGAAAAGATTTGCGGAGTACTGCTCCTTTAAACTTGGATTGGTAGAGTCGATACTCTCTTGATGTGCATGATGAGGTCATCCAATATTGGATTTGAGATGATTTTTGTGGGTAATGTTATGTTTTAACTTTGTTTAATCATTTTGAGCTGAGGTTGTTTTTTGTAATTAAAGATATCCTTAGCTCCTAGTTTCTCAGCTGTCTATTATTGTAAAATTTTGTACTTCCTGGAGTTATTGCATTTGTTTTCTTATATTTATATATCTTAGAGCCATGCATTGAGTCACGACACCAAAATAAATGTCATGATAACTGTAAGGATTATATCCTGAAGATTTAGTTAAGGCTGACCACTCCCATCCATAGTCGTTCCCTGAGGTAAACTTCCGAGTTAACGCCAACAGTACTGTCGTCAAGCTCGAAATTATCCCCAATCAAGCACATAGATATAGACAAGAGCGAAACAGGCTGATCTCTTCTATCTACAAGCACGTAGTTCTCCACAAAATCAGGTACTATCTCGCCGTCCTCATTTGAGGATGACATAGTAGAAAACGCCTTTTGCTTTCCGAAGCAATATACTGCGCAAAACGTTATATGAGGTTTAAAATTACCTAATATATTTTCTTTTTTTGATAAATTATTATTTGTTTTGGGCTTCCTGCTGCAATCGACGCTTCTTCTCCAGCCTCCACTCCAACGTTTCAATCTTCAAGTGCAATAATGGGTACAACAATTACCAAAGCTTATTATTGTTTCAACTTTCAAGGATCAATTCTACGTATGTGGTATTGGTATGTTTTCTATAAATCTCTAATTGCTTCTTTATCCCTTTCAATCATCTCTTTCCCTTTAACCCTAAAAATTGGGTCTTTGATCTTTGTTGGCTTTTCTTTCGCTCAACAATTCACCAGGTCGGAATCGGGGCCTCTACAAGGCTCAATTGTGTCTAGGGCAAACTTCCTGCAAATTTATCAAGTCTTGGTTTCGTTTTTAGGGCAAACTTCAGTCGTCAACCTACAAGTACCTTCAATTTTGTAGAATCGTATTTCCTCTACAAGGCTCGGAATTTCAGCCGTCATCCTATTCCTACAAGTATGAAATTTCCTGCAAACTTCCTTACATGAAATTTCCTCTTCAATTTTGGTTTTGTTTTTTTGGTTTCTAGGCCAAACTTCTTTGTTTTTTGGTTTCTAGGCCAAACTTCTTGCAAATTTTGTTAATTGTTCGTTTAGGTATGAAATTTGCTTTTGATTCCACTTTTAATTAGTAGTAAGTTGTGTGATTTAGATTTATATATTTTTGGGCAATTTTATATCAAATTTCAGAAAATTAATTTTAAACAAGGGCCTAATCTAGACAATTAGAACAGGCTATGCATTTGAAATGGTTTATTGTGAAATTGTACAAACACCGCATGATGTTCTAATTATTATTATTGTATATCTTGTTTTAGTTTGATTCACTTTGCATATTATTAATTGTAGGAAATGAGGGCAGGCAATAGAGTTCCTACGCTTTGCCAATACTATGCTGAGTATGATCAAGACTTTCGAGATGTTATAAACGATATTATTGAATCCAACAGCAATGGTAGTTGCCTTCTTCGACTCTTGAAGGTGTGCGAGGGTATGAATAATAGGGACAATTATTCTATAATTAGTTTAATTAAAGAGGCAATGCGTAAGTATGTCGTGATAGATGAAATAACAAAGGCTTATGGGTTCGTTTTTGACGATAATGATGGGTCGTCGATCAGATTGAACCCCACCTTAGAAGACGTTCTCTTTCTGACCGGATTGCCTATAATTGGCAAACCGGTTCTCCCTGAGAATAGTCGGGATTTGGGTGCCTTTGCTCGAGTCTTTGAGGTCAATCCGGACAGAGAAGTACGTTTACCTATGCTGCAATCAATCGCGAAGGATGTCAGTTCTCCGACATTGAAAAGGATCACTGCTGTCCTTTTGTTGATCATTAATTGCATGATCATCCCTTCGCAAGATGGTCATAGGAGCTCGAGCAGATATGTCCAGTTTGTGGAAAAATTGGAGGATGTAAACTCTTATGCATGGGGAGCCGCGTTGTTGGGATTCCTCTACAAGGGCATGAAGGCTTTTGCAAAGAACGACAAGAAATCCATTGACGGCAACACTCCGTTTCTTGTGGTAATGCAAAAAAAAAAATTAATCTTTTTCGTTTCTCATTTATGTTGATATATTTTTGATGACTTGGATTCTAATTGATATTTTTTTAAATATTTTTTTCTAAGGCCTTTCTCATATACCGCATACCCAAAATCCAAGAGGCGTTGAAGATTAAAGTTGAGAGGGTGGAGCAACCGGCGCTTTTCTTGACTCCGGTTTTGCGTGCTCTTCGCCCAATTTGCCACAACACAAGGAGCTTAAATGTTGTCGTGAACCCCATTCTTAACAACATTACTGATGAGGTAAGATTACTACCAGCTTCTAGTCTGCTTTACTGCCTGGTATTCAAAGGATGAGTGTAGAGTGTAGATGATCTTGTTATTGGGGAAAAGATTACTTATTCTCCCATTATATTTTGTACTAATTGTTCATTTATTCCCTTGTTTAAACAGGATATTTGTTGGCGTCCTTATGCCTCAAACATGTTGCTGCCAGACCTTCATGAGCAGCTCGTGTATAGGACCCTCTTGGCCCCATTGTTTTGCTACAATTTTGTGGTGAATCATTCACCACATTTTGTAGCAAAACAATTTCATGAGTTTGATGGCCAAGACACAAGCATGATTGGGAATTTTCTTTTGCCTATCGATGAGTTGAGAAACAGTGGGGCCAATCCTCAGGATTTTAGAAAGCACTATTCAAAGGAGCTCAAGTTGTGGAATGAACGTTTGGTAGGAGGGACAAGGTGTCATGTCAGGCGGGATTGCCAACCCTCACCCGGAAACAACCGCTTACTCTTGCCACCTCCCCCAGTACAGCCATTGCAGCCACTGCAGCTACTACACCACAACCCGCCCCTCCAATCACCCTCACGAACCACCGAGGCCCCAAGCTCACAGCAGTCCTCTCATGAGAACCTGCAATTCTCCCACGAGAATTGCGGGTTCTCTCACGAGAACTGCTGCTCACAGCAGCTCACAAAAACTACACCGCAAAAACTACACCGCAGCTCACAGCAGTTCTCTCACGAGACCCTCCAATCACCCCCCGAGGCCTCCAGCAGCTCACTAGAGCCCATCATGCGCCTAGCTGCTATGAGAACTCCTGCAACCCTCGGAGGTAGAAAGAGAAACCGCCCTGCAAAGTTCACACATTCGGTTTAGTTTAGATTTGCCCTCTACGATTTCTATATTTCAATATATATTATGAACTTTCATGATAAATATGGTTTGGAGGACATTTTGTTGCTCTTCCCTAATTTGGAGGAATTGAATCTTATGAACTTTCATGGCTCTTGTTATCATGGCTCAAGAATTAGACATAAAAAGTCTGTTTTGGAATTCAAGAGTTTAAGAAGGATCAAGTTCATGGGATCTAATGAGTCTTTAACGTGTTGTCAAAGAATTGCCCTAATTTGGAAAAGATAGTATTGAGAAGATGCCATATTATGACGTTAGAAGGAGTTGCCTTTGCATTGCAGACTTGCAAGAATCTCAAGGCGATTGAATTAAGCGGTGGAAATCTGAGATCAAGGTACAATCATATTCTATGTTGGCCTCGAACCTTGACAGAGATTCAATTGTCGTACTTTTGGTATACTTTCGATTCTGTTCTTGATTCTTTAGTGGACAACGATCTCCCATTGAAGAGGTTCTCTTTGTGTCATTGTGAAGGATTCACTAATCTCCCAAGGATTCATTTCCGAAACAACGAGATTTTCAAGTTGATGTTTGCTTAAGAGAAGTATAAACTATTTTCATATATGAAAAACTAATTAATTATAGTTGAATGTGCCAACTTACAAAAAAAAACTGAAGGAGATATGCTACACACAATAAAGTTAAACTTCTGTTCCAATAATCCACATAGCATCCATATTTTCTCACAAACAGATTGTAGTCTGAACTCCCTAAATGATATTCTTGACCTTTAAACAACCATGGATTTCCAAATGCTTTAAATTGCAACAATTCCTCCTTATTTCTTCAACACCCTTGCTAGATACCGCAACACAGTTATTAAGTTTTAGTGACTCCAAATTGGGACAAGCGGATGCAATCTTCTTCAGAGACTTGTCGCCCAAGTTAGGGTTATTCGACAAATTTAGGGCTTTGATTTGACGGTTGATGACAATATCATCCACCTCGAAACTTTGATTTCCCAACTCAGTCTCCTCCATCTCATTCATCAAAGTGAGCAACGTGGAATACCATAGCTTAAAGCCCTTTGCAAGGGTTTGAATTAACGTGCCATTCAAGAAAGCAAAATTTGAGGGTTCTAATTTGCCGTCTAAATTAGTCTTCTACATCTCAATAGTTTCCAATAAGGGGAAACTCTTGATCAAATCGAACAGCGTCGAATCCGAAAGCTTCCGACATCGATTCAGATGTCGGAAGCCCATCTAGCATCATGATTGTGCAGTTTTTCACCCGCTAGTCTGATTGTCTGAGATTCTTCCATTCCATCATTGGAGAGAAAAGCCCATCTAGCATCATGATTGTGCAGTTTTTCATAACAACCTCCTCCAAATTATGACAATTCCTCGACAACACATAGAATATCATCGTCCAAAAAATAATGACCACTAAAATTGATCCTCCTCAGATTCTTTAGCTTGGAACCCGACAAGGAGAATCCCTCGTAATCATCGTCATCATCATTATAATCATCAACATAATAAACATAAGTCGTGTAGGAACGCCTGTTCCAACAATCATTCTCATCATCACTATCATGGCGATACGATCGATATTCCATCGTATGATTCGTATCCTTCGGTTTGGACAAATCCAACTCTTCCAAGTTGGGGAAGAATTTCGGAATCATATTCAATTCATAGTTACTGAAATGATAGCTTATATATACCTTCAATGATTTGATACCGATCAAAACCGAGGCCGGTAGCTTGCCGAATTCAATGATGGGGAAATTTATGTGAGTCGAAAGATCTAGGGTTTCGAGACTGAAGTCGAAATCGTCGAGTTGGCGTAAAACGGACAATGCGTTGTCGTGGAATTCAGAGAAGTTAAGGTGTTTGAGGTTTGGAAAACGGCGGAAAAGGGATATGGCGTTTTCGTTGGTGATTTTCAGGGTTTGTTTATGGCGGTTTGTGATTGAGAGGAAGGATTTGGAAACTAAAGAGAAGCTTTCGAGGTGGCTTTCATTAAGTTATGGATAATTTGTTCCCAAATTTCTTCGGGGAAGTAAACTGAGGGTTTGCTCATAGACTCCATTGTTGATCGTGGATGAAACTTTGAAGGTAGCACGTTGGTTTATAATATTAGGATTTGACAATTACTTGACTGTCAAGTTAGCATTCCATTCGGATAAAATCTATTTTCTTAAAGTTCATAAATCTATCTATTTTATTTATGCTAATTTATTTTCTATATGCAGCATATAGATAGATAGATAGATTTGTATGTCACCTAAGGAATTCCATCTACTTTTTGATGTATTATATCTTGTGTAACTATATAATCGGTCATCTATATATCAAGTATCAATATTTCATCGACTTCACAACCAAGTAAAGTCTAAACCAAAACCCCAACGTTCTAGTGTTCTACCTTCATCAATGGCCTCCAATACAGAATTCCCAGAAGAAATCTGGTACGAAATCCTTTCTAATCTCCTCCATGATCATCACCTCGAACCCCTATCCCTTGTCTCCAAATCCCTCCTCTCAATCACAAATAACCTCAAACAAACCCTAAAAATCACCTTTGAAAACGATGAATTCCTCCCATCTCTTTTCAACCGATTCTCAAATCTCAAACTCATCTCATTCATTAACTATCCAAGAAACCCAGCTCCAATCCTTCACCAAATCGCCAAAACCTCCCTCCCTCTAGAAACCCTAGATTTGTCGAATCACGGTTTCCCGGTCCAAGGACTCGATCGATTGCCTTTCTCGATGCGGACCGGTTTGAAGTCGTTCAAAGTGACTACGGATTCTGATTTTTGTGATTTGGAGGAAATCTTGTTACTCTTCCCTAACGTGGAAGAGTTGGATCTAATGAACTCTCCTTATGCTAAAAATCTTAGATATAGAAAGTCTGAGTTGGGATTCAAGAGTCTAAGGAGGATCAGTTTAATGGGATCTAATGAGTCTTTAATGTGGTTGTCAGAAAACTGCCCTAATTTGGAAGAGATAATGTTAAAGGATTGTGACAAAGTGACGATAGACGGAGTTGCCTTTGCATTGCAGACATGCAAGAATCTCAAGTCAATTGGATTAGAAACCACAATTCTGACAACAGATATCATCTACATCGAAAATGTTGGCCTATGTTGGCCTCGAACCTTGACGGAGATTGGCTTCTACAACTGTTCTGTAAACAGAAAGTTTCTTGATTCCATAGTTGAGGCTAACCTCCCATTGAAGAGCTTCACTTTGTCTCATTGTTGGGGATTCATTGATATCATCTCGTTCTTGAGAAAGTACACTTCTCTTGATTACTTGGCTGTGGAAGGGATTAATCTTTTCGACGACGACATTTGTAAGTTTGCGGAGTTTCTCGGGAAGGTGAAGAAGATAAAGCTTAATGGTTTTAACCCCTCCTCAGGGTAAGTAATCATTTTAGCACGTGTATTTGTATTTTGGATTGTGTTGATGAGAGTTTCAAGTTGATAACATATTGTGATTCAGATTTATAAACTCTTTCCATTGTCCAATTCAGGTTATTGGGCCCAGTAAGGTCCGGTTCTAACAGCCTTTCGGATTACGCGTTGTTCTATTTGATGGAGCATTGCCCTTTGTTGGAATCGGTCGAGATGGAGAAGACGAGACTCGGAAAAGGGATTTTTAGGGTTTATATTAATACTTATGTCTATCATCCTGCAATAAGAAGCCTTAAACTGTCTTTTAATGATGACTTGAGAAGTGGGTTGGTGAAGGAGATTGCTTTAGCTTGTCCCAATTTGGAGGTGATGGAACTGAACTATTGTGGTAAGATAATTGAGGTTGGGGAGATAATGAGGAATTGCCGTGATTTAAAGGAGTTGCAAATAAGTGGGTGTGAAAGAGTCGAAAGCCTCGGGTTAGATCGCGAGACGACTTATAAACTCGAGATCTTGATAGCATCTGATACAAAACTTAATGGGAGAGCTTTGTATGATATTGCTGATAAGTGTCCGGATCTTAGGGTTTTGGATTTGAGGAGATGCAAATGGTTATCTTACAATGGAGTTAAAGAAGTGGTTGACAAGTGCAGAAAGTTAGAGGTGATAGACTTGAGAGGGTGTGATCCTGCATTTTCAACTATCCATAGGCCGTTTTTGAGGAAGATTCAGTAGTAATTTGTTAACGTTTTTTTTTTATTATTTTGTATTAATCACCTTATTTTGAAAGAAACATTCTCCAAGCATATAATTACGCTATAAATTAGATATTTAAAATATTCTCGTTCATTAAATGGGTAAATATTTGACCCAGAAAAATTGAGTTTTACACCGATTTAAAACGCTGCGGCGGGGAGTTTAAAAATTGATTTTTTATCACGGTTCTGTCAAATCCGGGTTATAAGGTATACTTTTTACTCCGGTTCTGAAAAAGTCCAGGTTCTAAAGTAGCTGAATTGTTGAAATCCGGGTTATAAAGTTGATTTAAAAACGCCACCACATAGCGTTTTTGATACTTTATACCCCGGAAATTTCAGAACTGCGGTATAAAGTTAATTTTTTTTAAATCAAAAGTTAAACGCCACGTTGTAGCGTTTTTATTTCGGTGTAAAAACAAAAAATCTTGGTGCAAACAAGACGTCCGTAAATCTTTTAGGGTTTTGATACGGAAAACGAAATTGGAGATTATAATCAGAAAGACCAAGTTAGTTAAACAAAAAGTTTGTTTACGACTTTGCATCAACATAAAAAAAAATAATCACCAAATATTCTTAATTGGTAAGGCACTCGAGCCCATTCGTACTCATCCGAACACGTATAAGTCTCGTGCGTACCTTATATTATAAATGAAGATTTACAAATTCGTTATTCCATATTAGACAACAAAAGGCATATCTGGTGAAAGCTGGGATCAATAACGAAATTGGTCTTGATCGATTCTAATTCCAAATGAGTCCATACAAGTCATCCCAACTCGCATATACTACTAGAAAAATGAAGTTTGGCGACTCTTGTATTCGTCACAATTACCGACATTTAATTGGCACATCTGTAATACCGACAATTAAAGTTGTTGTATATGCAGACAACAATTTTCGTCGGAGAAAAAAACCTAACGAAAATATTTGTCAACTATATTGACACCCATTATTGTTGGCAAGTAATTTCCAACGGATAAATTTGTCGATTATATAGATAATTATGTTTATCGGTAAAAAAAATTGCGACAATTATATCTATCGGCTATATAGATGTTTGTGTTTGTCGGCAAGTAATACCGACAATTATAATTGTTAATTACATAAACGATGGTATTTATCAACTTCAAACTCACGACAATAACATTTATCAGATCTCTAGACAATTATATTTGTTGGTAATATAACCGACAAATATAATCATTACAAAACAATATATAAACTAATCTATATGTACAACTAATATATAGTAACAATAATAATAATTTATAATAATATGAAATTTAATATATAAACTAATATAAAATACAAAACAACTCATATCTGAAAAGTAAAGGAAATAAATTACTTAGAAATCACAAAGTTCCAAACCTAAACACAACCAAAAGATTGTCTCAAACCTAAACACACCAACAAATTGTACGTAGAAGGGAATTAGAAGGGAATTACAATAACAAAAACCAAATGTCATTGTGAAAGCTACTTCGCTACAGATCGCTGCTAATTGAACGATCAATATTTCCATATGCATCGTATGATGAAGAAGTACCCCCAGCAGCCTCGTCTCCGCCGGACACATTCGGTCCATGTCCATGTCCATGGGATGAATTACCTCTAGCAAAAAATTCAGCAGCCCTGTCTCCTCCGTACACACTCGGTCCATGGGAGTTCAAGAGTGACTTAAAGTACATGTTGGAAGGAGGGATAGGAGACCTACTTGTATCCATTCTTGGCATTCTCTCTTGGTATTGTGGCATCAGCAACTGTTGAATAAATTCACGTTGTTGTTGTAATTCCCTTCTAAGTTCAGCCACTTCGCTTGGGGCTGCAATTTCATGGCTCGATGGAGGAGTACCAAGAGTGCGTGCAACTTGAGAAGAATTACGAGTCACCGGAGAAGGAGCACGAGGTACTGCAGAAGAACTTGGAGGAGAAGACGGGGTCACAACTGCTGGATTTAGCACATCATCTTTCTTGTGGTACAACGATCCTTGTCCATAAACTCCTTTCTCAAAACCTCCGGATGCATTAAGCCATAGTTTGTTGATCTCTTCTTCAGAAATTTCCTCTGTTGGACGAGATTCTTTCCATTCACTACATAGTTGATTGAAACAATCCTACAAATAAACAGTAGACATCAGATAAAAAAGCTAAGGCATAAAACACTAAGAGACTTTCATGAACATCATAATAGAATTGCCAACCCTAAATCCTTCTTTAACAGAGGAAAATCAGCTTATGGAGTACAATTGGAACTTCAATTATTCAACAAACAACAACCATTTCATCAAACACCCAAGGGACAAAAGAGAGTTCCACCAACAAGCACTCCATATATGGAAATAAGGTACCAACATCATCTTAAATCACCAACAGATACACTAAGAGACTTTTAACTTCATGCACATCATAATAGAATTGCCAATTCAGGCCCTGCAAACACTAAGGCATAAAACAGAATTCCACCAACTAGCACCCCAATTATTGAAACAAGGTAGCTACATCACAATCCACTAGCAAAGTCATTTCAAGTATTATAATAACTTATCTTTAATTACCTACAAAAACACTAAGAGACTTTAAACATCATGCACATAGAATAGACTTGCCAACTCAGGCCCTACAAAACCCTAAATCCTTCTTTAACAGAGGAAAATCAGTTTATGAAGTAAAACTGGAACTTCAAATGTTCATCAAACAGCTAAGGGACGAAATAAATTCCCACCAACTATCACCCCAAATATGGAAACAACGTAACAACATCACAATCCACTAGCAAAGTAATTTCAAGTATTACGATATGTCATACAGCTAGAATGATGTAACGTAGATGCCTAATATATACATGTTTAGCTAGAATTTGAAGCCTACATGAACCGGCATGTCAAGTCACATTATTCTGCAGCTCATGTATATAAACATACATTTATAACCAGTTAGGCCTACCATGACAAGACTAAATGCAATCAATGCCAAAAGTATTACGATTCATGTGTGCATGTTGTTGCTTATAAACATATAGTAGTACGTACTGTATATGTATACATAGATATTGATAATATTAAAGGTAGTTGCAACATGAATCGACCAACCCAAAAATTAATACAATTATGGATTTGTGGTTGTACAAAGAGCATACTTACAATAGTCTTTTGAGGTCGGTCGCCTATGTATTTTCCTTTCTTTTTGCTATGATACATTGTCATTATAAGCTCCTCTTGTGTCATTCTTCTACCACTCTCTTTCTCCTACAGAGAACAGAACTTGAGTACTAAAAATAGCATTAACAGAATACATCATTAACATAAAGTAGATAATCTACTTACAATTTTTTTCACATGCTTAGCCACAGGTTTAGATCCTCCACAAAATAGAGAAGATCCGTCAGGTCCTTCTGACGCTCGGCTACGCTTATTAGTTTCACTCAAGCGTTTGAAGTCGTCACTTCGCTCCCAACCTTGTGACAATTCAGCCCAAAGTTCAGCACCAAGCCATGCTGGCTTTTTGTTAGCTTTCTGAGCATCACAAAATGCAGTCCTAATAGACTTACTACACTTTGATTTCCATAAGGCATTTATCCTTGTTGCATGACAATCTTTCCAAAAGAAGTGTTTCTACACACATAGTCATGTAAGCAAATCAATGTAATAAAATTCTGAAAAATTACAAGCATTTATGCAAACCCGAGAAGTAGAAAATTATTTTAGTGCATATAAGGGAATTAAGGGTTTAAAATTTAAACATAGAAAGGTGGCCACAGCTAGGATGAGCTAACAATCATATTTTTCTGTCCTCACACTAAAGATCCCTTAGTCAACATTTCTATAGTGAGAGGTTTGCAAATAAGATATGAAAGTATCCGTTCATATATCAGATGAGAATTTACTCTTGTGGTCAATTTTTTCCACCTGTCACAAGTTCGTATTACTTAATTTAATTGAATCTTATCGTTTGGAAGCATATAACCATTTGAGTTGTTTTATGCTAAAAATAAATTATCGATTTAAAGAAATGTAAAAGTTAGGAGGGTTAGCAAGGTGGCCAAATTTAGGAGGGTTAAGAAACATCCTGGTCACTTTCGCGCTCTCTAGGAGGAGTTATGAAGCGCGCTATAGAGTCACGCAAGCGCAAGCTAGGAAGAGGTCCACGTTGGAAGAAGCCCAACTTGCGGCTCAAGGGGGGCAAGCTTACTCATAAGGCACATACGAAGCTGCAATTAGGGGCACGGAAAGGGAAAGCTCGGGAAAGGCCCAACTAAGTCACACAAACCTCTTGATTTGTTGTTTATATTAGCTATGGTTTGATGATGAGAAACTAGAGAAGTATTATGATTAGAAGTTAGATTAAGAAAATGTTGATTTAATTCATCTAATCTCTAATCTTTTCAAGAAGTAATTGTAAGCACTAAGCAGGTTTTGAATGTTTTAGTAACACGGTTTAACACGGTTTCTGAAATTTAATTTCTCTGTGTAAGTAGTTGAGGGCCACCCTGAGGGCCCTTATGGGAGGATATGGGTAGCGGAATTGTCCCATTTCAAATGGGAGGGCTTGGCCCGACCCTGGTAAATGGGTAGAATTTGGAATTAGGCCCTGCCCTGACCCGGCCCAAGCCCTAGTTTGGCCAGGTCTACTACATCTCTGTCTCATCGGTACCTTCTTTTTCTCATCTCTTTCTCATATATATGTAATCCAAATTCTGTCTGTGCTCTAGATTGATTGGTTTTGGTGATTTCTGTTCTTCCAATCAGGTAAATTCTATTACTCTTTTCTGTTCTAGATCTTCACGTGTTTATATATATATGATATGGAGGAGTTAGTTTCTTTTTGTTCATTCTGGAAATCTGATTCTCAGACTTCTGTGCAATAGGTTTGAAAGGGGTATGTTCTGCAATTGTACCTCATCTATCATTTAACTAAGTTGTATCATTTGTAATAGGTTTGTTTAGAGCACGCACTATGTCAGACCAAAGTTGGATGTATAATAAAAATCTACCTGGGCGTCAAGGACTTACAGCTGAATTTCTTCAAGGTGTTAATGAATTTATGAAATTTGCATTGTCACATACTATAGCATCTGAGATACAATGTCCTTGTCGTAAATGTGATAACAAGAAGTATCACAACCCGTCAACAGTTTCAAGCCATCTCTATCAAAAAGGCTTCACACCTGATTACTTTAATTGGTACTGTCACGGGTAACCTTACGTCCATCCGTCTGTGACTGTGGGCTCTTCATCTCATTCCATCCCTTGTTTCCAGAAAAGTGGTGAATATGATCGTTTAAATCCAGAGCAAAGAATGATATTTGATACAGCTAGTCCGAATTTTATTCCATTTTGGGACAAGAGTGTTATTTCAGATTCAAATCAGGGGCAAACTGAAGATATTCCCTCAAGCACATCAAATATCGACAGACCTGATGCTCAAGCAGACATGAATACGGATGACAGCATAGGGTTATCAAAAAAAATTGGGATGTGTTGAAAGCTGCAGATGAACCACTTTGGGGTGGATGTGAAAATGAAACTCAATTGTCGGCGGTCAGTGAACTACTTCAAATCAAAACGAAGTTTAATCTGTCTGAAAGTTGTTTCAATAGGATTTCCCAATGGGCCGGAAGATGCATGCCTCGAGATCATACACTTCCTAGTGACTACTATGCTACAAAGAAGCTTGTGAAAGAACTGGGATTACCGGTGGTAAAGATTGATATTTGTCCAAACATTTGCATGTTGTACTGGAAGGTTGATGCTAATTTAGAACACTGTAAATTTTGCAAGCATGATAGGTATAAACACACTTCGGGAAAAAAGAAGGTTCCTCATAAGCAATTGCGTTATTTACCTTTGATTCCAAGGCTACAACGATTATTTGCATCATCTACTACTGCTGCAGAGATGAGATGGCATGCTACTCATAAGCCTGATGAAGAGGGGATAATGTGTCACCCTTCAGACAGTGAAGCGTGGAAACACTTTGATCAGACACATCCAGAGTTTGCAGCTGAGCCACGTAATGTTCGTTTGTCGTTGTGTGCAGATGGATTCACTCCATTTGGGCAATCTGGTAAAGCATATTCATGCTGGCCCATTATCGTGACTCCATATAATCTTCCTCCATCAATGTGTTTAAAAACTCCATACATATTTATGTCGATGGTTATCCCTGGTCCTAACAATCCGAAAAAGTTGATGGATGTGTGTTTGCAACCATTGATCGATGAGCTGAAGTTGCTTTGGACGAAAGGGGTGCCCACATTTGACATCTCACAGAAAGAAACTTTTTGTATGCGAGTTGCATTGTTATGGACAATTAATGATTTTCCTGCTTATGGGATGATGTCTGGTTAGAGCACAACTGGTTTAATGGCTTGTCCAATTTGCATGGAGGATACAAAGTCCTTTTATCTTGCTAAGAGCGTTAAACCATCATGGTTTGATTGCCACAGAATATTTTTAGAAGATGACCACCCTTTTCGACAAAATAAACAAGAATTTTTGAAAGACCGTGTCGAAGACACTCCTGCTCCTCGTCGCCTATCAAGCAATGAGATTTGGGATCGTGTGAAGAACTTGCCAACCGTGGTGGATGATCCTAAATACGAGGATGCTGATTATGGAGATCTTCACAAGTGGACCAAGCGCAGTATATTCTGGGATTTACCGTATTGGAAGACACACTTGATCCGCCACAATCTTGATGTCATGCATACCGAAAAAAATGTTTTCGATAACGTATTTAATACAGTGATGGGCGTCAAGAATAAGTCTAAGGACTCCATAAAAGCACGAAAAGATTTAATGCAATATTGCAATCGTCCAGAATTGGCAGTTGAAAGTGATCATTTTGGTTCAATACAAAAAGCTTGGTACACACTCACAAAAATTCAGCAAAGAGAAGTTTGCAACTGGATCAAAACTCTGAAGTTTCCGGATGGATATGCTTCAAATATAGGGCGATGTGTGCAATTAGATGGGTGCAAGCTGATTGGAATGAAGAGTCATGATTGTCACATCTTTATGGAGAGATTAATTCCAATTGCTTTTAAGGAATTTTTGTCTGATTATATTTGGGGACCTCTTGCTGAATTAAGTCAATTTTTTCACGCGTTGTGCTCACCTACATTATCAGTTGCACGCATGCAAGAACTCGATGATGCTATTCCATTGTTGTTGTGCAAATTAGAGAAAATATTCCCACCGTCATTTTTTTATTCAATGGAGCACCTGGTCGTTCATTTATCCTACGAAGCCAAAATTGCGGGGCCGGTACAATATCGCTAGATGTATCCATTAGTTTTCATATCTTTTTAATCATTTATTTATGATAAGTTTATTCAGGTTTTTGCTCCATTTGAAGAAAAAGATTAGCAATAAAGCACATGTTGAAGCTTCAATTTGCTCGTCCTATATTATTGAAAAAATATCAACACTAACCAGCCAATACTCGGAGCATCGGGTTGCATCTAAAAAAAGGAAATCCGAGAAAAATGATAAGCACCCTCTTGATGAAGAATTGGAGCATTTTTCCGTCTTTAATTATCCAGGACATGGATCTAGTAAATCAAGAACTAGATGGCTTACTGATAAAGACGAAAGACATGCGATTGAGACATGCATATTACTAAATTGTGATGACACTGAAGAATGTGCTAAGTATGCATTTATAAAACAATAGGGGACACCCGAAAAGGAAAGTAGACAAATAAATAGGGAAAGAGGGAGTACTAAAATTGTTCAAGAAAACTATTAGGAAATTTTCAAGAGAGATTGGTGAGGCCGAGGATAAAGATTTTGACACAAAATTCACTCCTTGGTTTAAATTACATGTAAGGTTTCTATAATATCTGAGTTTTTTTTATTTAAATGAAAAATATATAACTAATTCTCTTATGACAGGCCAAAGACAAGCATGTTGATGATGCATTATTGCAAAGTTTAGCAGCGGGTCCGAGTGCCTTAGTAAAATAGTTGGAGTCTTATGTCATAAATGGCTATACTTTCCACACTTTGCAAAAAAGTGATGGAAAATCTACAATGAACAACGGAGTATGCATTAATACCTTTAACACTGAAGGAAAAGAATCTAATTTCTATGGTCTTCTTGAAGAGATATTACAGCTAGAGTATACAGGACTTCCTACAAAGAAGATTGTTCTTTTTAAGTGTAGTTGGTTTCATCCAGAGGGGATGAATGTTGATGAAAAACGTGATCTCATAGAGGTTAATCATAAACGGTTTTATAAAAGCAATGATCCTTATATCTTGGCATCCCAAGCTGTTCAGGTATTTTATGCGCCGTATCCGTGTGCAAAAAAACAAAATTATTGGGCTTTGTGTAAAATAAAAGCTAGAAGTACAATTGATCAAAGATGGACCGAAAGTGAAGAAGTTTACCAGCCGGACGTTGCTGTTCCAATTCCAATAGTTATTCATGTAGCCATAGGAAGCTTGAGGGATCCAAGTGGAGAAGTACTTGTTGTAGAAGATGAGTCGGATGATGAAATTGGCATACCAGGACCTGATGAAGGAGCTGAATTTGATTCTGATTCTGAATATTTATTAGAGGAAGAAGAATCAGATGAAGAGGAAAATCAAGATTAATTTAGTTTGATGGTCAGTATTATATTTGTTTTGATAGATGTAGTATGATATTAACAATATAACTTGATGATCTATTTTGATGGTGTTCTGTTGCTTCACACATCAACTTTTAAATTGGATTTGGCACTATTCTACCGAACATATCAGTTTAACCTCAAATTGCTAGTGCAACTTTCTATCATATACTATATTTGATTTTTTTCTGCATTGGTTTTATGTTTCTCTGATGCAACTTTACTGATATTTTCTGTTGTCAGCTGTTTGTTGATGTTCTGGTTTGAACTGAATATAAGAGTTTATTGGCTATCTACTGTCCATTCCTGGAAATTTGGTTGTTTTAAAATGTATAATTTTCTCTATTTTGCAGATACTTGACTAAGAAGTACTTGAAGAAGCACAATGTCAGGGACTTGCCTCGAGTAATTCTGAGGAAGAGGATTAGGAATTTATAAGTCATTTTTGTTTCTTTGTTGGAACTTAAGAGGGTTTTTTTGTTCATGATTTTGCAGTCTCTCTTGAGACTTGGCCTATTCTGAGGAAGAGGATTATGATGCTGTTAAGTTAATTATGAACCATTATTTATACATGTTGAACTAGTTTTTTCTATGTATTATTATTTATAAAAATGGGAATTTAGTGTCGGTTTGCAGATAAAAATTGCTTGATGAAATGAACCACAATTTTCTCTGGGAGTTTTTTTAAGGACTTCGTTATCTCTGACAACAGGTGCACCTGGATATATAACATCTACTTTCTTAAATGGAATGTCGTTTGTCCAGGGATGGGAGCAGAATGTTTTTCATATCAAAATGGAGCATGCACCAGCTGGTACCAGCATGTTTTAATATCTTTAATTCTTTGAGTAGTCATTTACATTTCTATATGAGATATAACCTTTCAGAACAGACCAAAATAGGTTTGTATCTACAGACTTCTATTTTTTGCAGAAAAATGAGCTCCAAAGTGCTTTTAGCTTGCAGTAGGTAAGCACAGATATCTCACCTCTAGGCAATCATCAATAACTGCCAGTTGATGTTGTTCAGCAACTTCTGGACTTATCTTTATTAAGCGACCAAGGGCATCAATGCCCATGTATCTCAAATTGTGACTATAGCTCTGCATTGCAATAACATTTTTAAATGTTTACAAATGAAGGTTAGAGAAGGTAATACAAAAGTTACCAAAATAAATATAAAATAAAAGATGGCAGGTAGACCCTTCAGAAATCTAGATATTGCACCAGCTACTTGGTTGCGTTTGATCAATTCTCATTGCAAATAGAGTTGAGTATGCTCATCAGTTCAATGGTTAGTTATGTTATATTCAAATAACCAATCCATTTAATTTAAGTCTAAATTGGATACAATAGCCTATGTGGGATTCGATCCCACATCGATGTGTATAACATTGCTCTCCCATTTGAGCTAATAGGCTTTGGGTTCATGAATAACAAGTGAAGAGAAGTGTTGAATTGACAGACTAAAAACAAATAACTGATATCGACAGAATTCAAATCAGCTGAAATGTGAAAACCAAACAGCCATAACTAATACCACGCTGAGGAAAAATCAAACAAGCTACACAGTTTGTCATTTCAAGCAATTTTCCATTTCAACTAGCATAACAAGGTTGTGGATGCAATCATGCAAGGATTCTGACCAAAAACAACAGTAAGAAGCAGTTTACAGCATCAAACCATGAAGTATCTAATCTAAATAACTTTACCCAGTTGTGTGCACTCCTCTTTCTAGCTTGGCCCTTACTTTGTGGAGCAATGTCTGAATATTTCCATTGTGTCTAAATAAAATTAGAGAAAATTATAGAGAATATGTGAAAGATTAATAATATTATTATGAGAGATCAAGACTATATATAGGAAAGTCTGAGGTATCAAGCTTGATGTTCAGTAGGAAAGTCGAAACTTGCTAACAATGCCATCAATACATCAATACATCAAAAACGAGGGTGAGGTAGTAGTTTAGTAAGAATATCTGCTAGTTGATAAGTGGCTATAGATAGTAGACAGATAACAACGAAGGTCCAAGTAAACCAGAAAAGAGGTAGATGGCCAGACAAGCTCTAATACTAAACATTGATAATATTGAGATCAAATCTAAATATATGAGAGTTGGAAAATGGAGAGTAACTCGTTACACAAGTTCAATTATTGACTAACATAAACTAGTTTGAGAAGAGTATTCATGTATCAAGATTTTTCTAGTTTGCAATATAAATTTTATATCTTTTCCTAGGATCTCATTTTATTATTACTTTGATTTCATTAGGTTTATCAATTTATATCCATAAAATAAAACTTTTTAACACAACTAAAGATTTAAGGAAACAGCTAACCCTTAAAATTTTCCCTAGGGATAGTTTTTAGTTCTCTTAAGAGTTTCAGATTTTCGATGTCAGGTGTTGTTCTGATTGATCAGTTTTTTTTATATTTTTGAATCATGCATCAGTAATCCAACTAACTTATGGTTAGGCATGCTGCAACTCTGGCCTCTGTTTAGACCAAGTTGGAGTGCAAACCTCTTCAATAACTAAGCAAAGAAAATCAAATCGAGCACAGACTCAACACTTCAGCAAAACAAATCTGAACACTAAGCACGCAAAGCAAATCTGAACTCTTAAACAAGCAAAGCAAATCTGAAAGGCTTCAGCAAATTTTTTGGACGAAAAGAGAGTAGAACAAGAGGACCCGAGGAGGAGAAGAACAACAGGCGAAGAGAAATTACCTGTTGGACGGAGCGGAGGAGAGGCCGACTCGAGCGGTGGTGGCTTCTTGCGGGTCGTCTCGTCGTGGAGAAGCAATTGGTGGAAGTGATTCGCCGACACTAATATATATCGAGAACTAATTCCGTTAGCTATTCTAATAATTTTACCTATCGGTGTTTTGTCGACGATAAAATGTGTCGTTCAGCTAGCGTCGGGAAATAACTCTGTTAGCTATACTGACAATTTTATCTATCGGTACGTTGTCGACGTTAAAATGTGTCGTTTACGTATCGTCGCTAATTTGACCCGACAATCAAAAGTGTCGGGAAGTGTCTAAAGCTAAACCTGAGGGAAATAATGACAAAAATATTCGTCGATACACATCCTACACTATCATATGTCGGTAAGGATACGTTGGGAAAATGCATTTTTTTAGTAGTGATTAGTGTAATGCAATAATAATAATATATATAAAAAAACATTTGAAAAAAAAACATATGCATTGTAGAAGGCGCTGGTTTTTTCAAAGTCTAGAAGAAACACATATTCAAACTGAATCAAATATAATTAATTAACATAAATGAAAATTACAAAATCTTCAATGGTAGCTACCTGCACTCCTCCTTACAAAAGGTTTGTTCTCATCCATCCATTGATACACATACGGATTCACGCTATATTTAAACTGATCCGATTTAATCTCCTTCAATTTGGTACACTTGTGAACCACATCCAAAACCCCTTTAGAAGTTATTCTTACGCATCCTAACACCTCCAAAGACACCAAATTAGGGCACATTTCGCCTATATTATTCATCGCCCTATCATTAAGGCGTGTCGAACACGCTACCAGCCTCTCCAATCTCATTCCTTTGCTAACAAGGCCGAGACGCGTGACCCTCGAACACCCGTCGATTCGTAATTCTCGTAAACCGTGACAATTCCTCATTACTTCTCCAACACTCTTTCTTGAAATCCCTATGCAGTTCTTTAATCTCATAGTCTCCAAATTAGGGCAAGCTAAAACAACCTCCTTCATAGTCACATTCCCTAATCTGATATTGTCTGACAAATTAAGGGATCTGATTGCAGGATTACTCACCCGAAAACCGCCTTTCTCACCCATCCCGATCCCCATGTTCTTCATCGAAAGCGACTCTAGCAAGGAGCATTGCTCGATCAGAACGAACAACGTCGAATCAGAAAGCTTTTCGCAGCTGTTGAGCTTCAAACTTGTCACCTTTTTAAGGTACTTCACAAAAGAGAGGATTGAGTCGTCGGTTAAGAAACGTATGCCTTTAAGAGCTAAGTAATCAAGCGAACTATAGTATTCCAAGAATGACGTAATGCCGACGTCAGTCATACCGTGGCAATCTGACAAAGCAAAGCTCTTCAATTGTAGATCAATCTCAGCTATAGAACGAAGATTAGCATCAGAAACATATGTTTTCGAAACCCTAATGTCGACCAAGCTTCGAGCGAAACCGAGATTCGACATCATCCTGTCGGATCGAATCGACTTGAGATTCTTGCACTCTTGTAAAGAGGATAGTAATCCGTTTTGGGTCACTTCGTTGCACTCTTTCACCGCAATGGCCTCTAAATTAGGGCAATTCTTGCATAACAAAGCTAAAACCCTATCACATATACAATAAACATGTCTAAAACTTACTCTTTTTAGTCTCCTCATCTCCAACCCGGGATTTCCACGTCCAATATCGCTTCTTTGATCATTGGTATACCACATATAAGTTAGTCGATTCTTGGGATAGCTCAAATCCAACTCCTCCAAGTTGGGGAAAAGATAAGCAATTCTCTCGAGTATATAACTATCGAAATGGGTGCGTAAACTCATCTTGAATGACTTGACACCTTTAAGCATCGAGGAAGGCCATAAATTGAATCCTCTGATGGGGTGTTGTTTGTGATTGGATAGGTCTATGATTTCGATAGGGCAGTTGGAATCGGCGATTAGGTGAAGAATGAGAATCGGGTTGGAGTTGTATTGGGCGAAGGAGATGTGTTTGAGATTTGGGAATCGTTTGAAAAGTCTTGGGTAGATGATGAAGTAATCTTTGAAGAGTTTTAGGGTTTGTTTTTGATGGAATTTTAGGGTTTGTTTGTGGTTGTTTGTGATTGAGAGGAAGGTTTTGGATACGAGAGATAAGGGCTCGAGATGGCGATCATGGAGGAGATATGAATGTATGATTTGATCCCAGATTTCTTCGGGGAGATCTGTAATGGTGGACGACATTGATGGTCTAAGGTAAGGGAGGTGGCGCTATGAAGTAAGGACTTTGGGAAAGTTCTTATAAAATGCTTGACCTAGTTAGGGTTTGAGAGCTTACTTGGGGACCAAGCTTCTGAGAAGTAATTAAGTTTTGTTGACCGAGTAATTAACAAAGTTTAACCCTAATCTGCTACGTCCCAAAAAAGAAATTTTGGTATATATTAGGTTAAGAACTCTTGTTTGAAGATTAGATGGGATTTAGTATCCATAACACTACGCGAAATATTTAAATAATATATAAACATATAAAAATAACATATCATAAATAAAACCGCCGCCTTTCATGGAAGTTCGCCGGGGAAGACGAGTTTTTCGACGACCCCGAAATTACCCTCAAAACCCTAGAAAATCAGAGACAACTTCAGCAACTAGGTCAATTAGATTCAAAGACGACGAAATTAAGGACAAAGTCCACGAAATCATCGAAGTCGCCAGAAATTTGCCTAAGAATATAACACTTGGGGACAATTTGATGAATTTCTTGAACACAACATTAAATTTGGTGAAAAACCAACCTTTTGCAAGGAGTTGGAGGAAGAAGGTGGTAGTGGGCCCCTGGCAAATTGAAGGGATGGGTAAGACAATGAACAAAAGACCAACCTCTCTTGTATGTTTTTCTTTTTTTTAAAATAAAATTAGGTTCTAGAAGTCTCTCCATCATATATTTTTTCCAAAGCTAAAAAAGTGTCTATTTTCGGAATTACTTTTAAATCGAGCGTGAATCGAAATTTTTTTCTAAAAAAGTGCATAGGAAAAAATATTCACCCAAATTTCAAATTTCTTCTGGCAATTCCTTTTTCTTTTCTTTTTTTTGGAAATTTTCCAGTATAGAATATATAGAAGAGGAATTTACAAAGCAGAATTCACCCACAGGTGAAGAGCAGCCAAAGTTTCAGATCAGCTACAGAGCCCAAAAGACTAAACTGCTACAAAATTTTCCTAAACATAGGAACAACCATAAACGCATTCACATTCATTCACAATCATGTATTTTCTCTGTCTCCTTCATGAATTGCTTGATCATGCCAAAACATTCTTCCTTCGACGCCATTGAAGAGGAAGCAAGGTTTTAGTGTAGTATATACGAGTTGAAGAGTTTAGTTACAAAGATTTGCACTAAATATCTACGGGATCTTATCCGGTGACGATGACATCTTAACTCTTAAATGAGGGCCGAAGATGATGTACACCGACGTTGTGAGTATTATAACTCACGTACACATTCACAAATGCAAAATCACATCATTTTAGCTTCTTTTTTCAACTTACCAGGATCATTCTTCATCGATTTTTTTGATGGGACATATGTGAAAGAAAGAAATCTCAATATTTATTTCATGATTCCAAAAATACAAAATACAGATCTTCATTGAACTGAGATTAGAAATCCTAAAGTAGATCTACCAAAAAAAAAAAACTAAACTCGATATCTAAAATCCGACGAAGATGAGCGTCGGGATGATTCGTAGTCGGTGGTTGAAACGAGTAAAGGAGGAAACCGGAGTGGACCGCTGCCGGTTGAAACTGGCTCAGCAAGTTTTGCACAATAACTTCATCTCTAGGGGCCCCAACACCAGTGAACGATTCGATATGCTATTTGATGGCTCCAATAGGCTGATTCGGGAGGGCCAAATGCTTGAGTCAAGCCTCTTCAATGGTGCTTAACTTGGCTTCTTCAGAGAAGGAGAGCAAGAAGGAAGAACTGAGAGAGACCAAAAAGTAAGTTAAGTGTGTGAATAAGGATGTAATTGAGATCTTGAATGGACGGATGAGATTACAGTGAGTTGAGATATGGGTGTGAACCTCGGATGAACCTCGGATTTGGAATTCTCCCCTCCGATTTCAACCATAGACTACCCAAAAACCAAACCCAGAAACCGAGAAGCGAGCCGAGAAGCGAGCTGAAGCTCCCCGGAAGCTCTTCGCTGAGGTTCATCTCGGAGCAACGGTACGGGGAAAGTCATCCTCTTCCGCCTCACCCACGCCGTCGTCCGCCTCGCCGCCCACTTTGGCCCTCTCAGAAGTCCATTGTTGCTGCTCCAGTTGGAAAACATGAAAGAGATGAGAGGAGTGAAAGAGACGATTATTAAGTGGGGAAAGATTAGGGTTATTTTTGTCTGGATTACTGGATTAGATTGTTATAGTGGGCTGGGCTGGGAATTTTTTAAATAGTTTAGTTTAAGTGGGTTAAGAATAATAGGTTAAGTTAATTTGGGTTTGAAAATTAATTTAGATTATGTAGTGATACATGATGTTAATGAAGAATGGATTAGATAAAGTTAGAACAAATTTGATGGAGGTGAAGGTAGTTGGTAGAATAAATGGAGAAGATGACGTAGATGGTTGATTTGATTGATAAAGTGTTGTTGGGAGTATAAATGAATAAGATTATAAGAGAGTAAAATAATATGAATAAGGGTATTATGGAAAGAAATCTATGGCTAAAAATGGAAACGGGACAATCAAAAGGGAACGCCCGAAAAGGAAACGGGACTTTCTTTTTGGGACAGAGGGAGTACATTCAACTTAGATTTTAATTTAATTAGTTTAAATATATGGACATAATGAATATTTATATTTTATCATATATATCTGATTTAGCTAAACAAAATTTTAAATAATAAACTTGTGAAGTATTAAAATGTAATGATGATGTTTTATTATCAAAATAAACATTAAAAATCATTTTAGTATTTTGAATCAGTAATCATTTTTTTAGAGAAATTTAAACTTTGTTGAAATTATAGGAGTTTACGTCAACATATAAGTAATATATAATGCTTATATAGTTATATGTAATAATCATATAAGCATAGCGCGAATTATTTTATCTAATAAAATTGATTTTATAGACATAAGATATGACTAGACAACTTCTTAAGAAATATTCATCGTCAGTCCACGCATAGCTCGACTTATCAATTCTAGTATAATTAAACATTATATATGATGCGTTAACATTATATATGTTCAAGAAATAATTTTTTTCTGAAATGGGCTTTTTTTCAAAAAAAATTCCCGACGTAGGCTCTTTTCAAAAGAAATTCTCAATATAGACACTTATGCCAGCTTCGGATTATTTTTTTTGAATTTTTTTATGTATAAGAGACGTTGGCCCGACCAGCGTCTCTTATACGTTAAAACATAAAAAAAAGACCATTTATATGAGACGCTGGTTTATTTGAACATGTATAAGAAACGTTGGTCGAACCAGCTTCTCTTATACAGATTTGTATTTTTTAATTCCCCCGTGTAAGAGACGCTGGTCGAACCAGCGTCTCTTACACGTAAAATGTTTTTAAAAAAAAATTATTTGTATAAGGCGCTGGGCTTATACAAGCCATTTGTTTAAAAAAAAAATTCAAAGTTTATATATATATTATTATATACGACTTACTCGTGTTTGGATGACTCGTATGAGCTCGTTTAAAATCGGAATCGATCAAGACCGATTTCGTTGGGTCCGTATTGATCCCAGCTTTCACCAGATATGTCTCTCGCTCGATTCTGATTTCGAACGACCCCATACGAGCCACCCGAACACGCGTAAGTCTCGTGCGTACCTTCTACTGTAAATGGATGTTTACAAATCCGTTCCTCCATATCAGGCGATGAGAGACATATCTGGTGAAAGCTGAGATCAATACGGACCCAACGAAACTGGTCGTGATCAATTCCGATTCCGAACTGGTGAAAGAAGGTATGCACGAGATTTACGCTTGTTCGGATGGCTCGTATGGGCTTGTTCGGAATCGGAATTGACCACGACCAGTTTCGTTGGGTCCGTATTGATCCCAGCTTTCACCAGATATGTCTCTCATCGCGTGATATGGAGGAACGGATTTGTAAATATCCATTTACAGTAGAAGGTACGCACGAGACTTACGCGTGTTCGGGTGGCTCGTATGGGGTCGTTCGAAATCATAATCGAGCGAGAGACATATCTGGTGAAAGCTGGGATCAATACGGACCCAACGAAATCGGTCGTGATCGATTCCGATTTCAAACGAGCTCATACGAGTCATCCAAACACGAGTAAGTCATATATAATAATATATATATAAACTTTGAAAAAAAAAAATTAAACAAATGGCTTGTATATTTTTTTTTTAAAAACATTTTACGTGTAAGAGACGCTGGTTTACACGGGGGAATTAAAAAATACAAATCTGTATAAGAGACGTTGGCCTACATAAAAAATTCAAAAAAAAAATTACCAGCTTTGGACGAGAGACGCTAGTTCTACCAGCGTCTCTCACACATAAAAAAAATCTGAAGCTGGCATAAGTGCCTATATTGGGAATTTCTTTTGAAAAGAGCCTACGTCGGGAATTTTTTTTTTGAAAAAAAGCCCATTTCAGAAAAAAAATTCCAAGAAATAAGATATAAGTATATAAGGAGTGTAGTATATAATACAAGTATTAATCATAACATCGATGTTTAAGTATATAGTGACTATTATATCCCCGTGTTTAAGTATCTATTGTTAATAGTTAATTATCATTTTGATTTATCTCGATAATATTAGTAGTTACCTTTTATATAATATTTATAATATTCTAAAATTTAATTTATAACGAAAATAATACTAGTTCTAAATATATACGCTTTTTCCTATAACGTGAAAAGCGTCTAGGATCTGATTGGATACAAGAGTAGTAAGTATAATACATAAGTACTAACCACTATCCATAAATATATTTAAAGAAATAATACTTGTGCGTTGTATAAGTATTAACAATAATACATAATTATAGTATATAAAAGTATGAAGGTATTAACCATAGGAAAAGATTCACGTGCGAATGTGCGAATAAAAAAATTGTCATGTACATTTAAGCCATTGACATGCACATTTGACAGATTGTGCATGTCGTTGGTAATATGTGAAAAGTATATGCACACACCTACGTGTGCATGTGATTACTGAGAAATATGCATGTGAATGACTATATTAGTACATTCGTATGTTAAGTCATTCACACCTGATCCGATCCATAATCATATAGCCATATAGGTAATAGTCATAATATAAAAGTATAATGTACCAGTATTAACTATAATACATAATCATAGTATATAAGAGTAATAATCATAATATATAAATATAATTTAAGTATCTAAAGGTGGATATTGATATAAAAGACAACCATCTTTTAGGTTAGCAACTTTTCATGTTTATGATATTTATTTCCAAACGTTCATTGTTGTCTTGATAAAAAAAAATAACTCATTTTGATAAAAAATGTTCATGTTTTTTTAAGTATGTATTTTCATTTATTTTATTACATTGATGTAAATCGTATTTATTACATTTATTTTTTAAATATATTACAAATGCTATGTAGATGACAAGAAAAATATTTTTAAAAATCATGAGCACCAGAAATCATGGGTATAAACAATGATGTTCATAATTATTAGGTCGTTACTAAGATGTTGTTGCTATCAGAGCGTAACCCTCAAATAATATAGTTTAATCATACGAAAAAGAAAACTGAGTACAAATGTCGTTTTATCTTTGTTTTCTTAACCCATTCAATATATTTAATTCATATTTAACATTATATAGTCTCATTGATGAGAACCAAGAATATTAACATTTTTTAATATGTATACATTTGGTGCTTTTCAATTTATTTAATTTGATGCTTTTTATTTAAAAAGATATGGAAAATATAAAAGAACTGTTTTAATTTTTAAGCAACATTTATTGAAAGATAAGTGTAACTTCTTGGCTAAAATAGTAAGCTTTATTCACAAAAGTATAAACTTTTCTCTATTAAAAAATCAAAAAGTAAAATTGTTACTATTTTAATCATATTTAAAAATATAATAGTGATTGTTGACAAAAAAAGAAGTTAAATCAACTTAGCCACTACTTTGTCATGGCAAAGTTATCATAGCTAAAACAATATTTAATTACCCACTCTTTATACGTCCCTAAATACCATAGCTGAAAAATAGCCACGGATTAGTCGTGGCGAAAAACATCTCTATTTCTAGCCACTAAACAACCGTGGCTACCCTTCATCCCTATATTTTCCAGCCATGACAATTTTTTGTTCGTCCCCTTTCCCATGGCTAATTAGCCACGACTGTTATCCGTCACTAGAAATACATGCCTATACACAATTTTTCTAGTATTGTCTAGGAATGGTCGTATTTGGATTTTTTGGGGTCCTGTCTATGTCTCGCTGCTTGTTGAATCTGTGTCGCCGCAGCTGACTCATTGCTCCTTTTCTCTTCCTAACTGCTTGGATTTGTTGCATTCCACCTTTGTGTATGCGTTTAACGATCGTGCAGGTCGTAGTGCTCTTTGGGATGGTTTGTGTCCTATTAGTTCTGGGTTGAATTCTCCCTGGATTGTTCTTGGAGACTTCAATACCATTCTTCGTTCTGATGAGAAGACCTTGGAAGGAAGTTCTTCCCCTGCTCATGTCTCTACTGAGTTAGGCTGTTGTCTTGAGACCTCGGGTCTGTTTGTTATGAAATTTTGCTGGAATTTTTTCACCTGGAACAATAACCAGGGTAATGGTGCGAGAATTTGATGTAAATTGGATCGAGTCCTTATTAATGGTGCTTGGTTGGGGCGCTTTGATAGGTCTATTGCTTTCTTTGATACGAACAAGCTCTCCGATCATTCCCCGGCTATTGTTACTCTTGGGTCTGATGTGGACCAACCAAGAATTCCCTTTCGTTTTATTAATGCTTGGGCTAACCACCAGTTGTTTCGCCAAACCGTGTCCGATGTTTGGTCTGAGTGCATCCCTGGGTTCTCAATGTTTCAGCTTGTGACTAAGCTTAAGTTGCTTAAGTCTCACCTTGAAAGATTTGGTTCCTTACAGCTTGAGGTTCTGAATTCTGCTATCGCTGAGGAGCGGGCTGCTCTACATTCGTTGCAGGTTCAGTGCCGTTCTCAGGCTCTCAGCTCTTTGATGTTGCGCTTCAGGATGAGGAAAGGACTAGTCGGGCCAAGCTTAAGACCAACCTGAATTCTCTTGCTTTGTTGTCTAGGCAGCTTGCTAAAGTTAAATGGATCAAGTATGGTGATCACAACTCCTCTTATTTCTACAATCAGATTAAAGGCAGGCGTAGTAGGAATTTTATTTGGATGTTAATTGGTGCTGATGGCGTACCTATAACTGATCGTTCGGGTATTTCTGCTGAAATTACTGGGTTCTTTGAAGACCTTCTTGGCCAGTCTGTTCAACCTGTTGTTTTTTATGCTTCTCCTATTCTGAATGGCATGTGTCTTGATCTTAACCAATGTGCTTCTCTTACTCTCCCTGTCACTGACGCTGAGATTAGGCGGGCTTTCTTTCGCATGGGTAATAACAAAGCTCTTGGTCCCAATGTCTATAACCCTTTTTTTCTTCAAGAAGAGCTGGACTATTATTGGTAAAGATGTTATCAGGGATGTCAAGGACTTCTTTGTGAATGGTCAGCTTCTACGTCAGGTCAATCATACTTCGATTAGCTTGATTCCGAAGTGTCAGAATCCATCTTTTGCCGCTGATTTTCGCCCGATCTCTTGTTGTAGTACTATCTACCGTGATATTGCTAAGATCATTGCCAATCGTCTTAAGGAGATCCTCCCTTCTATCATTGATCCGAGTCAAGCTGCTTTTGTACTTGGACGTTCTCTGCATCACAATGTTTTGATCTGTGCTGACCTCCTTAAGCAGTATGCTTGGAAGAACTCGCCAGGGAGGTGTGCCATTAAAGTGGACTTTCATAAAGCCTTTGATACTATTGAGTGGTCTTTTATCATCAACTGTCTGATCAGCCTGGGGTTCCCTGCTAGATTTGTCCACTGGATTACTGCTTGTATTACCAGCCCTTCTTACTCAGTCAATATTAATGGTGGTTTGGAAGGGTTCTTTAAATGAAAAAGGGGTATTCGTCAGGGGGGTACTCTTTCGCCTTATCTCTTCACTATTATTGTTGAGTCTCTTGCCAGAATGTTGCGTTCTCTTGATACTAACACGCGGTTCAGATTTCACCCCAGATGTGAATCCACTCAACTTTCTCATCTCTCGTTTGCTGATGACCTGCTTTTGTTCTGTAAGGCTGATCCTAACTCTGTCTCTGAGCTGAACTTTGTCCTTAATCGTTTTGGCGACCTTTCTGGGCTGAAGATTAACTCCTCCAAATCGCATATCTATTTTGGTGGCAATTGTTCTAGTTCTCGCATTCCTATTCTGTAGGCTTGCAGTTTTTCGGAAGGCCTCCTGCCCATGACTTATCTAGGTGTCCCTGTGGGATCTAGAAAGCCCATAAATTGTGACTTTGCGCCTGTTATTGAAAAAATGACTAGTCGGGTTCGTTCTTGGTCTGCTAGACACCTTTCTTATGCGGGGCGTGTGGAGCTTGTCAGAGCTGTCCTCTATGGCATTCAAAACTTTTGGTGCAAGCTTTTGCCTTTCCCCGCCAAGACTCTGAAAAAGATTCGCTCCATTCTCGGTTCCTTTATTTGGTCGGGTGATGTGGGCTCTCCCAAAGCCCTTGTTGCTTGGACAACTCTGTGTACGCCTAAGTCTGAGGGTGGGCTCGGATTCAAAGAGCTCTTGTCATGGAATAAAGCATCCATGGCCAAGGTTATGCTTGAAGGGGCTGATTTCACTAACCTGAATATTTGGTCCACTTGGGTGCATAGCTGCCTTCCCTCTGGGATGACCATCTGGAATGTACAGGCGAATTCCTCTGACAGCTGGGTTTGGAGGGATATTCTTCTTATCCGGGATTGGCTGACTGAGCGTCATGACCATGCTTTTCTTCAAAGCAACTTGATATCAGCCACTGGAAAATTCAACTCGAGAATGGCTTATGATATTATGCGTACTACAGGTCAACATGTTTTATGGGCCAATGCGATTTGGAAGGGCATCCATTTGCCCAAATGCTCCTTTATTTCTTGGTTGGCTTTGCAGGGTCGTCTTTCCACCAAAGATCGGGTTGATAGATGGGCTAACTTGGATGACATTACTTGTTGCCTCTGTAATTCTGGAGATACCGAGACCAATGAGCATATATGGGATTCTTGTGTGTTTGTTAAAACTGTGTTGCGCAGGCTTCTTTTGTGGATTTTGTGGCGTTCTCCTAATAGCCTGAATGTTATGAATGCCCTTGACTGTCTCTCTCAGGTGGATTCCATTCCACAGCAGATCCGTTTTCAACGGAATACGAGACCAATGGCCTTGACTTCTTTTGTCTATCTGATTTGGATCTATCATATCGCAACAAAGTTATTTTTCAGGGTGAGCTTCCCTCTACTGATGAGTGCTTTGAAACCATTGAGCGTACTGTCACCACTCACCTTCTGCTTAGGCGTACTAGTCGTCTCAACACAGCCACTCGGCTTTGGTTGAGACAGTTGCATATCATGTAAAGGGATGTTGTTATCATTTTTTGATCCTTAGGTGGATGCTTAGCTTGGAGTTTAGGATTTGAGCTTTTGTGTCGGTTCAGCTTTGTGCTGCTACCATTTTGATCTACTTTGCGGAGTATGTAAATCCTTAGTCATATATATATTAAATTTTCCTTCTTCAAAAAAAAATAAAGATTTAAATAATTCATTGTATCCTTTTTCGTAATTTTACTATTATTATTACAAATTCAGCTAGAAGTACCAAACATTCGAATAACTTTTTAGACAACATTTTCATCTTCAGCTTTAGCTATTCATGCAGCTTCGGCTCCAGTTTCAGCTACTTATTCAGCCTCAGCTACTATTTCAGCTCAATATACCGAACGGAGCCTAAAACAACTTAAAAAGGAGCTTGTTGTTTTTGGAATTGGTTCCATGGCTAATGCGAGAGAGCCAATCTCTAAAGTTGTCAAAATGGTTAGAGAATCGAAATCAATTACGGAGCTCGTTGTAGGTAAATGGGTGAAAGAGCAGGCTCCATGTTTGATTCAATTAATCACATATATTCTAGAAGAAACACATATTCAAACTGAATCAAATATAATTAATTAACATAAATGAAAATTACAAAATCTTCAATGGTAGCTACCTGCACTCCTCCTTACAAAAGGTTTGTTCTCATCCATCCATTGATACACATACGGATTCACGCTATATTTAAACTGATCCGATTTAATCTCCTTCAATTTGGTACACTTGTGAACCACATCCAAAACCCCTTTAGAAGTTATTCTTACGCATCCTAACACCTCCAAAGACACCAAATTAGGGCACATTTCGCCTATATTATTCATCGCCCTATCATTAAGGCGTGTCGAACACGCTACCAGCCTCTCCAATCTCATTCCTTTGCTAACAAGGCCGAGACGCGTGACCCTCAAACACCCGTCGATTCGTAATTCTCGTAAACCGTGACAATTCCTCATTACTTCTCCAACACTCTTTCTTGAAATCCCTATGCAGTTCTTTAATCTCATAGTCTCCAAATTAGGGCAAGCTAAAACAACCTCCTTCATAGTCACATTCCCTAATCTGATATTGTCTGACAAATTAAGGGATCTGATTGCAGGATTACTCACCCGAAAACAACCTTTCTCACCCGTCCCGATCCTCGTGTTCTTCATCGAAAGCGACTCTAGCAAGGGGCAATTCTCGATCAGAACGAACAACGTCGAATCAGAAAGCTTTTCGCAGCGGTTGAGCTTCAAACTTGTCGCCTTTTTGAGGTACTTTACAAAAGAGAGGATTGAGTCGTCGGTCAAGAAGTTTATGCCTTTAAGAGCTAAGTAATCAAGGGAATCATAGTATTCTAAGAATGACGTGATGCCGACGTCAGTCATACCGTGGCAATCTGACAAAGCAAAGCTCTTCAATTGTAGATCAATCTCAACTATAGAACGAAGATTAGCATCAGAAACATAAGTTTTCGAAACCCTAATGTCGACCAAGCTTCGAGCGAAACCGAGATTCAACATCATCCTGTCGGATCGAATCGACTTGAGATTCTTGCACTCTTGTAAAGAGGATAGTAATCCGTTTGGGGTCACTTCGTTGCACTCTTTCACCGCAATGGCCTCTAAATTAGGGCAATTCTTGCATAACAAAGCTAAAACCCTATCACATATACAATAAATATGTCTAAAACTTACTCTTTTTAGTCTCCTCATCTCCAACCCGGGATTTCCACGTCCAATATCGCCTCTTTGATCATTGTTATACTGAATATAAGTTAGTCGATTGTTGGGATAGCTCAAATCCAACTCCTCCAAGTTGGGGAAAAGATAAGCAATTCTCTCTAGTATATAACCATCGAAATGGGTGCGTGAACTCATCTTGAATGACTTGACACCTTCAACCATCGAGGAAGGCCATAACTTGAATCCATTGATGGGGTATTCTTTGTGATTGGATAGGTCTATGGTTTCGATAGGGCAGTTAAAATCGGCGATTTGGTGAAGAATGGGAATTGGGTCGGAGTTGTATTGGGCGAAGGAGATGTGTTTGAGATTTGGGAATCGTTTGAAAAGTATTGAGTAGATGATGAAGTAATCTTTGAAGAGTTTTAGGGTTTCTTTTTGATGGAATTTTAGGGTTTGTTTGTGGTTGTTTGTGATTGAGAGGAAGGTTTTGGATACGAGAGATAAGGGCTCGAGATGGCGATCATGGAGGAGATATGAATGTATGATTTGATCCCAGATTTCTTCGGGGAGATCTGTAATGGTGGACGACATTTGGTCTAAGGTAAGGGAGGTGGCGCTATGAAGTAAGGACTTTGGGAAAGTTCTTATAAAATGCTTGACCAAGTTAGGGTTTGAGAGCTTACTTGGGGACCAAGCTTCTGAGAAGTAATTAAGTTTTGTTGACCGAGTAAAAAAAAAAGATTTATCTTTCTCTCTCATCATATCATCTCTGATTATATTAACAAAGTTTACAACATATCACCCTGCCCTAATCAGTTTACGACTAATCAGAATATGTTAGGTTAAGAACTCTTGATAGGATTTAATATTTATTCGTACCACTAAGATCGTATCGCGGTCGTAGACAAGTTGAGGAATAAACCGAAACAGGATCAGGAAGAACACGTTTATCAAAGAGGCAGCCTAGTATATTGTTTTCGTTTTATTGATTTTATCTTAGGATTGATGTATAGATGTATAGGATAAAAATATTAAATCCCATCAAGAGTTCTTAGAAATGCTTAGGATTGGTGTTGCATAACCGCTCCGCTCGCCTGGAATTCGCGCAACCGTGAGCCCACTCGGGAGCCAAGCCACTGTGCAACGGTTCACGAACGGTTCGTAACCGTTGACGAACCACCGCCCTAGATCCGGCCACTGCGTGACTCGCCCGAAACTGTTCCGGCCAGTGTCGGTGTCGCCGACGCCGTGGGTTTAGCCACCGTCCAGATCTGATTGCCCTTGGTTTGTAACGATTACAAATTTGTACAATCTCCGTATTAATTAACTTGATAAATTCCAAACATTATACTTATCTTTATATATACTTGAAACGGGCCTCCGCGCTACGCGCGGGAAAATTACAGTTTTAATATGATTTAACGTTGTTTAATAGGCGTCCCAAAATTAGATTGGGCTAATCATATTCACAACCCTTTATGATATAGAATCTAACCTCGACAAAGCAGTCTCTAATCTTTGTTCTATTAAAAAAAAAAAAAGTTTAATTAGTGATTATGTTTTCCTGAATGTTTTATTAATCATTTTAGCAATTGACACACAACTACCTACGAATTCATCTCTCCCTTTAAAATCATCACATTACCTAATTAGCTCGAGTGCTTTTTTTTTTGCCAAACAATTAGCTCGTGTATTGATGTTCCTATTTTATTAGGGTTTAAATCAACAGACTGAAACCCGCGTACGGGTCTTGCGTAATTATAATTTCTTAAATGTTTCATAATAGATATTGAAATGATATTATATCATATAATCAAATGAGTTTGATGATTTGTACCTCTTCTCTCAATTCGCCAAATTGTTATATCATTTTGTAATATTATTGTAATATACGGGACATAAGTTTTTAAAAATATGATTTTTAATATTCTTGTAATGTACAGGACATAAGTTTTTAAATATATGTTATTTGCGTATGCAATTTCTTCAATGCTCTATATGCTAAATTTTTGTTAAGTCTTGTTTGCAGTATTACTACCAACTCCACAGATTTTGGTATATAAAATAAGGTAATCTATTTTGATTTATTAATAGCCAAGTTGGTGAATATATGATCTATTTTTCTGTCTATAACTCATTACAATTGAATAAACTCGAGGACCAGTTATTAAATGTCATTTCCCCATTGTATACATTTAGATTCTTTGGTAAGTCGGTCTTCTAAACTCTGTAAACCTGCATATTATTTGTATATATATATATACTCCATCCGTCCCAAAATATGAGTCTCATTGTACAAAAATATCTTGGATTAAGGCAAATGCTTTAACGTACATAAGTGCATTGGAAATGATGAATGTAAAATATTAAAATAATTCATTAATCAATGGGAGAAGAGTTTACAAATGAAAAGTACATAAGTGCATTGGAAATGATGAATGTAAAATATTAAAATAATATGAGTAAGGGTATAATTGGAAGAAGTTTATGGACAAAAATAGAAATGAGACTAACATTTCGAGACGCCCAAAAAGGAAAATGGGACTCATATTTTGGGACGGAGAGAGTATAATTTACTAAAGCCTTCATGTGTACCTTTGAAAAAAGTTATTGATCTGGCTTTTTACTTTTTACTTTATTAATCTAATGATAAAGTCAATTACTGCAAAATCATATCATCCACTCTAAACCTCTGTCCACATGAGAGGTTTGTAAGGTCTGTTTTAGTAAACACATAACAGTAAAAGTCGTTGCAAGTATATTAATTTGTCACAATAAGATCATTAACTATTAAAAAAATTATTTTGAAAAGAATTAAGATTGTCAACAAGAACACTGGAACTTATAACGGGATCAAGAGAGTCATCTTCCTTGCACATTAACCATGGAACACCAATATCTAATCCAACAACAATGTTAGCAGCCCATCTCGTGCGATCACAACCTTCTTGTCCAAACATCTTTCTTTGCATTTTATATTTATATTCGATCTGAAAACACAAACTGATAGCACATAATTCAGTTTTTGAAATCAGAAACTCAAATTAATTTGACTAATCTTAATTACAAGAGGTCATGAATAAAAGAGTCAATGAAAACATACAACATTGAGTGATGTTAAGGCATTGAATTTCATGTGTACAAGAGTGATTGCCATGGAATTTCTTTTTATTATTGGCTTCAAAATGCTCAAAAATTCGATCTAGTTTTGGGCGCATTCTAGTTGCGCCCAAAACTGAACCGGGTTTTAAAAAAAAGGTTTGGGGTGCCAGTTAAAATTTTCCGAGTGCGGGATTTTTCCCCACAATCATACGATCAAGTATGTGTGCGAGGGGGAGAAAAGACAAGTAGACCTCATTCACTGTCATCTATGTAAGAAGAAAATTACCACAGTCAAAATTGAGGTTGATCAGTGAATTTGAAAGGGAGAGTAGGGATCGAGGAATTGGGGGTTATCAGCAGTGGCGGATCTAGAAAATTTCTACCGTGGGGGCTCGTATTAGAATTAAGATTATAAATTATGTTCTCTTTTTCTTGAGTATTATCAATTTGATTTAAACATATTCAATATAATATTAACCCACATTTAAATTTTAAATTAATTTAATTTATTTGTGGTAAAATCAATAATAAATATTCTTCTACTTTTTATTCTTGTATCAAATAAATATCTTGTACATAGAAATATCATATAAAAGTTATTCTTTTTCTCTAATATTACCGATATTTAGTGGGTTTGATAGATATTAAAAATATAAAAACTTTGTATGTAAAAATTACATTTAGTTTCCTTACATTTTTAATAATCATGTTTATCTGTTTAACACACCTCTTACTTTTCTTACCAAAATTCAAGAATAAAATAGAAAAAATCTCTATATAACTACTAAAGCAAATTACATTTCTTCAATTCTAGCTATGTCACGTGGCATACTCTTCATTTAGGTCATCCACCTGTCGTCTTTTCATTGGTCACGATTTTTTATAATTTATTGTAATTTTCTCAAAAAAAATTAATTAAATTTACAAAATCGTGTGCAAAAATATTACAAAAAGATTGCTTAAGATCTTTCAGATTACAAAAAGATTTTTATGTGTTAATTTTCTAGATTTTGACCTCCCAATATCCTATTATTTTATTTTACAAATATATATTTTATTTTTATGATATGACGTATCACAAAAAGATTGATTTCTTAATAAATAAGAGAAATAATTATATTTTTGTGTTATTATAGTGTTTTCAATTATATATTTTTATATATGTTGAAATCAATTTATTTAAATTTGTTAAGAATTGACCTATGATAATTTGATCAAATAAGATTTTTGGATTAAAAATTCATGTATATTCGTTGTTTATTATATTTAAAATGTAAAAACTTAATTATATATCAATATCATTTTAAGATATAAACTTATTTTCATATAAAATTTTATATTGCATAATACTCCTTACTACTAATTCACTATATCGAGTTATATAAACCCGCGCATGGCGCGAGACCTAGTCTAGTTTGTGTATAAAATTAAAAGGCTAAAATGACTTACGTTATATTACATGAAAAATAAAATCAAACCAACTTCATGTAATTCTATTAATTACTTATTAATTAATTACCGTTGTGTAAATTGAATTTTAAAAATATATATTAAAAAACTAACTACTTATATGATACTAAACCAGAGAAGTATAATCAGTATATCACATTTTTACTTAAAATTTAAAACAATTGAATCTCTAGTTTGGAAAATTTTAACCGTTGTACAGTTTTACCACGGATCTAATGAAAGAAAAAAAAAGGAGGGTGTTTAATTTTTTAGCAAAACGCTTCGTTTTGATCTTTTGGACATCTTTTTAAATTAGAAAAAATGGTTGTTGAAAATTTATTTAGTGAAATCCTAAATTTATCAATGGAGGGAGCAACATTTATGAGGTACCAATTTCATTCAATTTTGGCATTGGATAGCCAATCTTTATATAGATAAGATATATAAAAATTGTTGGGTTTGATGAAATAAATGTTAATATTTTAAATAAATTTTTATTCTAATTATCTATTATTTTAAATGTCAGTTTCATCACTAACTATTTAACTAAGAACACATCGTCTTCGTCTCCTTCCTCTACCATAACCTTCAAACTCATTTTCATCTAACCCCGTTCGCCAATCCATTCGTTTTATCCTGACGCTTCATCCTTCTTTGGTTAAAACTAATATGGGTTAATTAGATATTTTAATCTATCTAATATTATATATCTATAATGATGCAGCTAAGAACAATTGCAACCGCTGAGGTGACATCAAGATAACTACGAGAACTGCTAAAAAAAAAAAGATAACTACAAGAATGGGTAACGACCGCTTAATTTTTTATGGGGATATACTTCTCTAATAGGACAATTTTGAAATGCTAAAGGAATTGGTAAACTGAACTATTTTGTATTTTAACGCATTAGGTGAAAGAGGAACGAGTTTAACATCAAAAAGTTGTGTTTGCCTCACTTCAATATTTTTAATATCCTCAATTTACGGAGGCTAAAATTACTTCTTTTTATCCGCTGAAAGAAGTCATCATGTCTTCTGTCGTTATGTTGATTGAATTGATTCACGTTGTTTATAAATTTTACTTTGTTGGGATTACATTTCTTTAATTGAAGAGATTGTGAATATGATTAGTCCGATCAAACTGCGCGGGGTCCGGTTCTAGTTGAATCTAAAATAATCATGCATCAGATTAATAAAAATTAAATCTAATCCAATCAATTTATGCAAGAGGCAACTGATACCACTGTAAGATTTTAGATGCTTAAAGAGGAATTGGAGGAAACGATTTCCTAACATCTAAACAAAGGATCTATTGCATAAACTAATTTGATTGAGAACTAGAAGAAACGATTACCTCTTGATGTGTGTTCAATCACTCGAACGGAGAGAGCCTCACTTGAAACTCTTCTACTTGGTCCACCCGAGCAAAGATCTGGAGGATTCCTCGAACTCGAACTCAACTGCTAGGTTGAAGATGAGAGGTTTCTTTTTGGGAGAGTACTGTAACTCTTGATGTACGTGCTTTAGAAAAGTGGGAGATAAAGATTAGGGTTTCCAAAACAAACATCCTATTTATACCCACAAAATAAATTAATTCCTCAAGTAACTATTTTTCCTTTTATCCTTTAATTAATAATAACTCCTCATTATTATTAAATAATATTTCAAAGTTATATCTTATATAACTTTATATTATATACTTTATATAATAATTCTCCCAATATATTCAGTCCATACACTCTTAGGGTGTGATCTCATAGGACCCAATTATAATAGCAATAAACTTTATAACATAAATTTCATAAATCATAGTTGGCTTCTAGCAAAACACTATGACTACCTAAAATAACTGGATTATGAATCTCTATCAATAGTCTTATTTCATAATAAGTAATTGTACATCCGATTAAAGGACGCAATTCCTTCACAATCAACTCCAAATAAGTAGTAATAATCCGTAGTTACACCGTACAAAGTGCATCGTATCAAATTCCTCCATACTTAGACCTTACTCATCCCGAATAAACTTAAAGAAAAGCTACTGTCTCAGGAAGTACCAAGAAATTTGTCTAGTGATTACAACAAGTGAGCAATATCCTCCAAACAACAACAACGTCAAAAGTAATGTGATCCATAAAATCAACCCAATCTACACCTTATCCCTCCAAGTGGCCTACCCGACATCCTCCTATACACCTCTTCTTATGTGGCCAAACGCCAAAATGAGAATGAAATCCTAAAAATCTCTCTATTTATTTTGTCATTCATTTTGCCTAGGTGCCCTTTCGGATTTTCAGCTTAACCACTCAATAAATTTTCCAAAGATGGGAACCTAAACTCACATCACTCCAAGACATATTATTGCCTCAACCAAGTGTTGGCCAAGCCACATTCTTTTTGCCTACACCGTCCTTTTGGGTTTTTAACATAGCCAAGGATTTTGTATGCCTTTTTTCAATTTTTCAATTTTTTTAATATAAGAAATCCTAATCTCTCATACTTGCAGGAAACATTGTCCTCAATGTGATAACGGACCTAAAAAATGGTGAAGGAAGCAAATACTCACTATGGAGGCGGAAAGTGGGGGGCCAACACCCCTGAAGAAGTCCTCTTGTAAACCCCTCATATCAGCAACGTCCCTCTCAATGTTAATCACACGACCAACATTATCCTCCTGTAAAAGCATGGGACTCCCTCATACTCCTTCCAAAATCAGATAACTCAGAATGAAATGCATCATGCCTCAATGAGATCTTGACAATCTGAGCAAACATCTCATCATGCCAACCATCACCCTCATAAGGCGACTCGGCATATCCTCTAGATGGTCCTCCCCCCATCATGCCTAGGTCCATAGTAATCAAAATCCATGTCAGCAGCTGGCTCTTCAAGCACCTAAGCTGCATCATCAACAAGTAACATAAAAATCTCGTGCGGTATAACGAAAGGGCATCTCACGAGGCCGTCTCATCTTGTGCACTCCCCCTGAAGGGATAGCCATGTATAGCTTGTTCGAGCAGAACCCTCCAAGAGATGAGCGTGTTTCAACGCATCAATATCAAATACAAAAGATCCAGACATAGGCTAGGGAATACTGTCTGACGCCATACACGCTCTAGCAATACGCGTAATTATTCTTCCCATACTTATTGATGAACCAATACAAACAAGATCCGATTGATCTTTAGGTCTTAGATTTCGCAAATACTCAACTAAAGGAAATCTAAGAACACAAGAACACCAGAAAATGTTTACGCGGTTCGGTAATCCCTAATCCGCGGAATCTCAAGACGGGAGACTCACCCCAGTTGCACTATATGATCAAAGTTTATCAAAGCAAGCTACACAAGAGTTCAATCGGCAAAAGAACAACGCAAGAAGACAATCAACACAAAGAAACAACCATGGGAACTTGACAGAGCGAAATAAAGACGAAAGCAGTAAGGATTGGTCTTCGAGGAATCGCCAGAAACTTCAATGGAAGGTGACATGGAAGAACCAGGATCACGCCACTAAGAAGGTGGAAATGCGCTGAGGAAGAACTTCTCTTCTTCTTCTCCTTCTCTCTCTCTTTCTCTCTTTCTCTGTAAACCCTAGGTCGTAAGATGTGAAAAGCTTCTTACAAGCTTTGTCAGAAGGAGACGCTTATATAGCTCTCGCAACAAAGAAGCCAAGCCACAAAACCAAATGGGCCGAGTCCAACAGATAACAAGTACAGAAGTCCATATGTGTTCAGCCAAAGCCACCCAACTAAGATATAACAATATCTTAGGGTTGCTATTTAGGCATAACACATATAAACATAACTTGTAACATAATGTGCCTAAGTCTAATTACATTGACTTCTACCAGGATATAAACTCAAGTGTTAAGAACTTTGGTTTGGATTATACAAAAGGCATAACAAACACCCCCTTAATCCAGAGATAATGTTCTATCCTAACTATGATCATAACTAGTGCAAACCAGGGCTTATCACCTGTATTCATCATCGATTCAATCACCCCACATCTCAGTTTCCATCACAGATGTGCAGGGCATCCCTGCAAAAAGCAAATTTGCTAGTAGGAACTATTTTAGTACCAAAATCAGCACGATTCAACTCACCTTTAATCTTCTTAATCTCTATCTCATGATTTTCAACCTTATCTCTAATGAAATGCATCCTAACATCGATATGTTTGGTTCTTTCATGGTAAACATGATCTTTACACAAGTATAGAGCACTTTGGCTATCCATATGCAACACAGGTATATATTCTTTGCCCTCAATTTCAAACAAAATTCTTTTGAGCCAAGTAGCCTCTTTAGAAGCTTCTGTGACAACAATGAATTCTGCTTCAGTTGAGGATAAAGAAACTATAGGCTGCTGCTGGGATTTCCAGGAGATACAGTTCCCGGTCCAAGTGTAAAAGAAAGAGGTAGTGGACTTACGATTGTCTTTGTTACTGGCATAGTCAGAATCAACAAACCCTTGCAGTTCATTCCTAGAACTGTGCTCAGAATATACTAGACCAATATCTGAGGTGCCAGCCATATACCTTAACATGTACTTCATAGCTTGCCAGTGCTTCTCACCAGGATTAGACATGTACCTGCTCAAAACACTAATAGCAAATGCAAAGTCTGGTCTAGTACATAACATAGCATACATGACTGATCCTACAACAACATCATAAGGGACATTGCTCATAGTTTCCTTCTCAGAATTTGTAGTGGGGCAATCAGACATGGAAAAAACTAAGTGACCACCTAGAGGTATAGGAGCAATCTTAGAATCTTTCATAGCAAATCTATCTAGGACTTTAACCAAATAATCATGCTGAGACAACTTAATTCTTTTCTGAGATCTATCTCTAATTATGTCAACTCCTAGAATTTTTCTTGCAGGACCTAAATCCTTCATGTCAAAATGTTTCTTCAAGTCATTCTTAATACTAGCTATCACAACCTTAGAACTACTAATAAGCATAATATCATCCACATATAGTAAAACATATAAAGGAGTTTTAGTCTCAACAGACTTATAGTATAGACAGGTATCATACTGACTTCTATGGAACCCAAGAGATTTCATACAAGCATCTCAAATTTCTTATTTCATTGCCTAGGGGACTGTTTCAGTCCATATATGGATTTATTTAGGAGACATGCATAGTCAGGTTTGGATTTATCCACAAAACCCTTAGGTTGACTCATATAAATAGTCTCATCCAAATCACCATGTAAAAATGCAGTTTTTACATCCATTTGTTCTAACTCCCAATCATACACAACAGTCATAGCAAGAAGTAATCTCATAGTCTTATATTTTACAACAGGTGCAAAAATATCAGTGTAGTCTATCCCCTCTTTCTGAGTAAAGCCCTTGGCAACAAGCCTAGCTTTAAACCTGGGAGGTTCAAGTTTAGTTCCTTCTTTTATCTTAAAGATTCATTTACAATCAATAAGTCTAGACTTAGCAGGTTTAGGAGTAAGAGACCAAGTCTTATTAACATACATGGATTGTATTTCCTCATTCATGGCTTTAATCCATTCATTAGCATTGGCACATTTAATAGCTTGATCATAAGTCTCAGGTACATAGTTTTTGTTTTTAACCACATCAGCAACCACAAAAGAAAACTCAATAAATTTGTCATATTTTCCAACCATATTAGCCTCAAATCTCCTATTTGGAATTCTAACTCTAGGTTCCCTATCTCTGACTAATTGATAATCAACTAACTCATTGCTAGGCATGACTATATCATTATTAGGGACATGAGTAGTGTTAACAAGAGTATTTTCATTTGATTCAGAGAGGCTGGAAGGACTTACTACCCCCACCAATTTGGTGAGTTTGAGCATCTTGTTGGTTGCTTGAGCTTCCCACTTCATGCTGAGATGGGTGCTCTTCACTGGAACTTGAGAATTCTTGGCTAACTGATTGGCCAAGATCAAATTCCTCCTCTGCAGCTCCCGGCATGTCATTTTCCTGGAAAAACTGTCCAATGTGAATATTTGTTCCTCCTTCATCTTCAGGTGTACCTGTATTCTCATTAGAAAGCATTAGTCTTGCAAGAAAAGGAAATTCTTCCTCATTAAAGGTGACTGATCTAGATGTAATGACTTTGTATCCTTGATACGCTGCACTTTGTATAGCGTAACTAGGGATTATTACATTAGTTTAGGAGTAATATCATATGTGTTTCGAGTCATTATTATGTTCTGAGATATTTATTAAGAAGTGAAGAAATGAATATCAGAACCGAAGAAGATTGAAGACTTGAAGAATGAAGAAGCTTCTGCGACGCTAACCGTGATCGCCACTACCATCCATGCGATCGCCATCATTCAACAGAAGCCATTCGAGAAGAAATCAGCGACCGCGATCGCGGGTGATATGGTGGCGATTGCGGTGGATCAACAGAAGCCGCGGACGAAGATTTTCTGAAGACCGCGACCGCGGATTACAACCCGCGATCGCGGGTATTGCGCTGATGCCACTTTACATTGATTTGAAAGCCCACGTGGAAGAAGCAGGCAGCTGGACGTGAATTAATTCACGTGGTCTCACCGAGAGCAAAGCCTGCTCGTTTTGGCTTTTGTTCTATTTCCTTATTTCTTTATTTCTTTTTCCTTATTTTCCTTTTAATTAGTTTTAGGATTTATCTTTTAGGATTTTATTCTAGGGTAAAACTCTTTATATACCCTAGCATCCTTTTCATCTTTTATCATTATCTTTTCCATCAGACAATTTAGTTTTGCAACCATGAACAGAAACTAATCTCCATTGTTTTGCTTAGCGGTTGAAACCTTCAGTTATTAAGTTGTGAGATTTCTAAACTCTTGTTCTTTTCCTATGGGTTTGTATTAATTCTCTTGTTCTTCATCTATTGATTTCTATTAGTTTTGCTAGCTTGATCACCTAGTTTGATTAGTAGTCTTCTATTGCTAGACTAGGAATATACGGTGGAATTCCTTGTCATTGTAGCACTCATATCTGCATGATCTGGTAGTTGATTTCTTTTATGAAAGAGAATTGATTGCATGTTAATACTTGACGGTTGTAAGTTATTGCATGCATCCTTATAATTCATGTGCCCTTTGCTGCTATCTCATCTAATCTTGAGAGGTTTCCCTGATTGTTGAATAGTAAGTATTATCAGGACCGGTTGGCCTGCTGATATATTAAAAATTGGAATAGGAACATTCCCTAGGATTGAATAGAACTTGAGATAAATCTATGATCAACTTGATTGACTGTTGTGTGGATACTTGCTAGGTGAAACCCCTTCGCATAATATTCTCACCCAAACTTCCTCTGCTTGTTACTGGTTACTTGTGTGTTCTTGCAATCAACCCCCCCCCCCCCCCTTTGGTTACTTATTACTAGTTGATATTTCACTTGACTGCATTGATTTGGTGTTTTGATTTCCTTGGGTTCGACCTCTACTTACTTGCTATAGTCTAGTTAGTGTTTAGGGTTTTTAGCCTCATCAAATTTGGCGTCGTTGCCGGGGAATTGAAATTTTTCTGATTCTGTGTTAATTGTGAAATTATCAACTGTTTGATGTGAACCTTTATGGTTCAGACCCGTGCTACTGATTCATCTCTTGTTTCCCTTGATCCAGAGATTGAAAGGACGTTCCTTCGGAACCAAAGAGCAGCTCTGAACCAAGAGAACGAGATGGGTGATCGACATGGACCGCCATTGCCTACTATGAGGCAACTCACTGCCCAGACTTAAACCAACAACCTTTGGCAGTGAGGTTTCCTGAGATTGAAGAAGGTGTGAACTTTGAATTAAAAGATGGTTTAATTCATGAGCTACCACACTTCCATGGCCTAGCAGGAGAAGATCCCAACAAACACTTGGCTCAATTCCATGCCATATGTTCTAGTATGAAGCCAAGAGGTGTTACTGAGGAGCAGGTCATGCTGAGAGCTTTCAGATTTACTCTGAAAGACGTTGCGAATGATTGACTCTATTATCAAGCTCCAGGGAGTATTGATACATGGGCTAAGATGAAAAAGGTCTTTTTAGAGAAATATTTTCCAGCTACAAAACTGAGTAGCTTGAAGGAGATCACGAATCTTCAACAACACTCAACTGAGAGTCTCTATGAATATTATGAGAGATTCAAGAAGCTTTGCCCAAGCTGCCCATTCCATAGTTATATTGACCAAGATCTCCTTATGTACTTATTTAGTGGCCTGATTGATGAGGATCGTCGAATGGTAAACGCATCTTGTGGAGGTAATTTTATGAAACTAACTATACCTCAGGCCACTGAAATGTTTGAAGAGCTAGCTGAGAGTTCAAGGCAGTTTGGCAGTAGACAGGGATCCCACTCAGTCAAAGCAATTAATTCAGATCAATTACAGACTGACATGAATGAGTTGAAAGAGATGGTAAAGGCTTTGATGCTGAAAAGTGATTCCCTTCATGATCCCAATGCTGAGGTAAACGCTGTTGGTGGATGGCAACCAAGGTCAAGGTATGATTCTCATAATATTAATTATCAGCTACCTAAACCTCAGAATTCTATGACTGTTAAAGATATGATCAAGATCTTAGCTCAGACTGTGATGCAACAAAACGCTAAGACGGAATCAAGCATCCAAAATCTTGAAAATCAGTTGGGACAGATTGCTCAAGCTGTGAGTAAATTAGAGGCCAGGGAACCGGTAAGAAACCAGAGAGAGAACGTCAGTGCAGTGTTCTGGAGGAGCGGAAAAACTTATGACGACTGTTCTGTGCCAAAACCGCGATCGCCAGATCTGAGTGGCGATCGCCATGAGATTACAGAGAGCAAAACAGGGTATGCATCCCTACTTGTAAGGATGAATTACAACCAATTTTAGAGAATATCTTAGAGCCCCCAAAAGTAGATGTTGTTTTATTTACTAACATGCAGGAGTGTCAGGCTAAGCCAGAGCCTAAAGGTAAGCTCTCTTCACATCCTTTGGGCAATCTCCCTTCATTACTGACCTCGCCAGGCGAGATACCACTGATGTCTAGTGTGCAGGAACTTGACATTGAGCTTAAACAGCCGCCTGATACGGTCAAGGAGGAGAAAGTGAATGAAACCACCTTCATTGCTAAAGACAAGGTGGTCAAGGTAAGAGGGACGAGATTCAAGGCGTTCCATGAGTGGTTCAAGAGAGAATTCAGACAAGAGACGGTTTTCACAAAGCCAAATGGCGTTAGTTAAATCTCTTGAGTTTCATGTCGAGCCACGACATAAAATAAGGCGCTACTCGGGAGGCAACCCGAGGTTTGAGTTTGTTTTTATTTGTTTTTGTTCGGTTTAATTTTCTTTTTAGTTTTTCTATGGACAGGAGGAAATCACCGAAGGTTAGGGTCAGCTACAGTCAGTAGCCAATCTCGCTGTAAGTCTTCTCTCCCGTCAAAAAAAAAAAATAGAGTGCAGAAAAAAAATATGAGAGAAAAGAAAGTAAGGAGTTGTATTACATCAAGTTTGGTTTCATTAGTACTATCATTCTAGATCTACATTCGCTAAAGCTTAGCTTGTTGGTGACCATGTTCTTTGCAAGGAGTTGATTTGTTTTGGTCACCTTCTACATTGGAGGTATTCTTTCTTTTGCTTTAGATGAGCTATGCATTATTGGATTACATTTAGTGCTCATCTATTTTCTCATTCTACCACACTTTGAGTTTTATTGGAGGAAGGTCATCCGACCTTGTATGTGAGTCTTCTGTCTCTTTCCCTGGGTTCGTTTTTATGTCTTCCATTTCATTGAGGACAATGCAATGTTTAAGTATGGGGGAGGAGAATGTATTCACATGTAATTATTTGGGTGTTGGTTGTATCTGCATGAGCTTATTGAATATATATTGTATGAAAAAGCCACAAAAATTGAAAAAAGGCATACAAAATCCTTGGATAGCAAGTTCTATGCAATAAGAAGGTGGCTTGACCGGCATTAGGCTGGGGCAAAAATAATTCTTGAGTGATGTGAGTTTTGTGAGCCTGGAACAATTATTGAGTGGTTGGGATGAAAACCCGAAAGGGCGCCCAAGCAAGATGAGTGTTATAAAAAAAAATTGAGTGTTTTAGGATTTTTATCATCTTGGCGTATGGAGACATAAAAATGAGGCGTATAAAGGATTCGGGTAGGCCACTTTGAGGAATAAGGTGTAGTTCTGGGTATGTGCTTATTTTATCACATTGTTCTTGATTATTGATGTTGTGTTTTGTATGTTTGGAGGAGCTTATTGGTTATGTAATCACTAGGAGATATTCTTGTACTTCCTGAGACTTTGAGCATTTCATTGTATGGGTATCTTTTCTGTAAGTTACTCGGGACGAGTAAAAGTCTAAGTGTGGGGATATTTGATACGCTGCACTTTGTATAGCGTAACTAGGGATTATTACATTAGTTTAGGAGTATTATCATATGTGTTTCGAGTCATTATTATGTTCTGAGATATTTATTAAGAAGTGAAGAAATGAAGATCAGAACCGAAGAAGATTGAAGACTTGAAGAATGAAAAAGCTTCTGCGACGCTAACCGCGATCGCCACTACCATCCAGGCGATCGCCATCATTCAACAGAAGCCATTCGAGAAGAAATCAGCGACCGCGATAGCGGGTGATATGGTGGCGATTGCGGTGGATCAACAAAAGCCGCGGACGAAGATTTTCTGAAGACCGCGACCGCGGATTACAACCCGCGATCGCGGGTATTGCGTTGATGCCACTTTACATTGATTTGAAAGCCCACGTGGAAGAAGCAGGCAGCTGGACGTGAATTAATTCACGTGGTCTCACCGAGAGCAAAGCTTGCTCGTTTTGGCTTTTGTTCTATTTCCTTATTTCTTTATTTCTTTTTCCTTATTTTCCTTTTAATTAGTTTTAGGATTTATCTTTTAGGATTTTATTCTAGGGTAAAACTCTTTATATACCCTAGCAGCTTTTTCATCTTTTATCATTATCTTTTCCATCAGACAATTTAGTTTTGCAACCATGAGCAGGAACTAATCTCCATTGTTTTGCTTAGCGGTTGAAACCTTCAGTTATTAAGTTGTGAGATTTCTAAACTCTTGTTCTTTTCCTATGAGTTTGTATTAATTCTCTTGTTCTTCATCTATTGATTTCTATTAGTTTTGCTAGCTTGATCACCTAGTTTGATTAGTAGTCTTCTATTGCTAGACTAGGAATATACGGTGGAATTCCTTGTCATTGTAGCACTCATATCTGCATGATCTGGTAGTTGATTTCTTTTATGAAAGAGAATTGATTGCATGTTAATACTTGATGGTTGTAAGTTATTGCATGCATCCTTATAATTCTTGTGCCCTTTGCTGCTATTTCATCTAATCTTGAGAGGTTTCCCTGATTGCTGAATAGTAAGTATTATCAGGACCGGTTGGCCTGCTGATATATTAAAGATTGGAATAGGAACATTCCCTAGGATTGAATAGAACTTGAGATAAATCTATGATCAACTTGATTGACTGTTGTGTGGATACTTACTAGGTGAAACCCCTTCGCATAATATTCTCACCCAAACTTCATCTGCTTGTTACTGGTTACTTGTGTGTTCTTGCAATCAACCCCCCCCCCCCCCCTTTGGTTACTTATTACTAGTTGATATTTCACTTGACTGCATTGATTTAGTGTTTTGATTTCCTTGGGTTCGACCTCTACTTATTTGCTATACTCTAGTTAGTGTTTAGGGTTTTCTTTGATTTGGCACTACGACTTTAGCCTCATCAATCCTCCTGGTTGAATGACCAAGAGTTTATAGCCTTTAACACCTTCTAGATAGCCTAACATAGCACATTTTTGGGCTCTAGGATGTAGCTTACCCTGAGATATCTGGGTATATGCACTACACCCAAAAGTCCTTAAGTGTGTTAGATTAGGTTTCTTACCAGTCCACTTTTCTTGAGGTGTAAGAAAATCAATAGTAGAAGAGGGAGTCCTATTAACTAGATAAGTGGCTGTAATAACAGCCTCTCCCCACAGAGAACCCTTCATCCCAACACTTATGAGCATACACCTAGCTTTATCAAGTAAGGTTATGTTCATTCTCTCAGCAGTTCCATTCTGCTGAGGTGTGCCTGGGACAGTAAGGTGTCTCTTAATGCCATTCTCTTTACAATAATCATTGAAGATGCTATTGCAAAATTCTAGGCCATTATCAGTCTTAAGACACTTAACCTTATAGACAGTCTGACTTTCAACCAAAATTTTCCAATTTTTAAAATTCTCAAAAGCTTCATCTTTAGTTTTCAGCAAGTAGACTTAGGAAAGTTGTAAGCGGTTTTCTTACCAAAGATGCAAGTTTCACAGAATTTCAGATCACATGGTTTGTCAGGTATAATGCCATGTTTATGCAAATAGTGAAGGCCTTTATGACCAATGTGGCCAAGCCTAGAGTGCCAGAGTCTAGTATGATCTTGACTGTTATCAACAGATTTCAAAGTGGAGACATTAGTTTCAGGAGAAGCTTGAACATAGTAAAGTCCTCCCTTATTAATGCTCCTTATAAGAACTGTACCATTTTTTATAACATCTCTTATTCCTTTATGTGTGTTAATTTGACAGTCAAGATCATTAAACATAGACTCAGACAAGAGGTTCCTTCTTAAGTTTGGAATCCATCTCACATTTTGTAAGATTCTAATCTTGCCATCATGCATTCTCATAGGAACTCTACCAATACCCTTAATAGTTAAGGCAGTGGAATCACCCAACATGACTTCCCCATCACATTCAGTTATGGACTCAAAAAATCCTCTATGAGGAGTAGCATGCATTGTACATCCAGAATCAAGAATCCAAGTAAAAGAGTCATCATGAGGAGCACACATAAGCAGTTCAGCAGAGTATTGGGGGTTACATTAAACATTAGAGAAGCCAGAAGATCCAGATTTTTCTTTAGCTTTATCATCTCTAATTTTCTTATGACAGTCTTGAATCCAATGACCATCCTTGTTACAATAGTGACACTTAGAGTTTTTCTTAAGTTCACTAAGTTTGTCCGAGTTGTTACCTTTAGGTTGCTTCTTAAAAAAATTCTTACCTTTTCCCTTGGTCATCATCATGACCTCAGACTTAGCCTCAGTTTTAACACCATTTTTAGTCTTGAAAATCTTAAGACTCTCATTTTTCTGGATAATAGACTCAGTAATTTTAGAAATAGTGAGCTCATCCCTACCATATTGTATAACATCTTTAAGGGTGTCAAATTGAGAAGGTAAAGCATTCAAAAGAAGTACAGCCTGATGTTCCTCTTTAATTTTATCATCACATCTTTCTAAATCCTGGGTCATCTTCAGAAAGGTGTCAAAGTTGTCATTAACAGTTAAAGAAACATTCATTTTAAAGGTAAACAATTTGCACAAGAGGGATATACGACTAGGAAGAGACTTAGTAAGGTAAATAGCCTCTAAGGCTTCCCATAGAGCTTTAGGTTGAGTGTGACTTACAACCTGACGAGCCACGTCGTCAGCTAAACGGATCATGATCTCAGAGTGAGCTAGCTCCTGCATATCCTTCATATCCTGTGAGGTTGTTCCAATGGACCATTCTTCAGAGACTGCCTTGAAACACTTTTCCTTAATCAAGATAGCTTTCATCTTGATTTTCCACATGGCGAAGTCTGAATGTCCATCATAGGGTTTAAGTCTCATGTTATCTGTCATCTTCTTTCACACATGTGTAAACAAGAAGAGTAGTTAGACAGATCAAGACTTAGCAATATTCTGTAAGATTGAAAAATCAAGGACAGAATAAGGAATTGAGGATCCTGGCTCGAATGATAGACACTTCGAGTGACTCAGGGATCTCAGAGGGGCTTGGGCTGGTGGTTTTTGTGCTTGACAGTCTCTGGAGTCAAGAAACACAAAAGAAAAGCAACCAGTTAGTGTTTATTCTTGCTTGAATGATAAAAACAAGAAACAAGAATAAACCCTAGGTAATCAATGCAGTGAAAAAACAATGATCTATGTGCAACTAGGAGGCGAATTAGGATCACAGAGAGATAAGCAGTGGAAGAATGGATATTAAGAAACAAATCTGGCTCTGATACCACTTTGATGAACCAATACAAACAAGATCCGATTGATCTTTAGGTCTTAGATTTCACAAATACTCAACTAAAGGAAATCGAAGAACACAAGAACACCAGAAATTGTTTACGCGGTTCGGTAATCCCTAATCCGCGGAATCTCAAGACGGGAGACTCACTCCAGTTGCACTATATGATCAAAGTTTACCAAAGCAAGCTACACAAGAGTTCAATCGGCAAAAGAACAACGCAAGAAGACAATCAATACAAAGAAACAACCATGGGAACTTGACAGAGCGAAGTAAAGACGAAAGTAGTAAGGATTGGTCTTCGAGGAATCGCCAGAAACTTCAATGGAATCTGACAAGGAAGGACCAGGAACACGCCACTGAGAAGGTGGAAACGCGCAGAGGAAGAACTTCTCTTCTTCTTCTCCTTCTCTCTCTTTCTCTCTTTCTCTGTAAACCCTAGGTCGTAAGATGTGAAAAGCTTCTTACAAGCTTTGTCATAAGGAGACGCTTATAAAGCTCTCGCAACAAAGCAGCCAAGCCACAAAACCAAATGGGCCGAGTCCAACAGATAACAAGTACAGAAGCCCATATGTGTTCAGCCAAAGCCATCCAACTAAGATATAACAATATCCTAGGGTTGCTATTTAGGCATAACACATATAAACATAACTTGTAACATAATGTGCCTAAGTCTAATTACATTGACTTCTACCAGGATATAAACTCAAGTGTTAAGAACTTTGGGCAAAACTTTAGCTTGGATTATACAAAAGGCATAACACTTATCTTGCTTGTCCACTTCTTATGAAATTTAAGACAACTCAACACAATAAAATTTATCATTTATTCCTTGAGACCATCCATTGGTACATTATTTTGTAACATCAAAGATTACATTCAGAATATCAAAGCCATTCACAAATTCCTTCTCACGCGGATTAATCTAATAGATTTGGCATTGCCATCATAAGCAATATAGCACAAGAAACCAAATGTAATATCAGTAATAGTAGGTGCATTCCTAAACGCACCAAGTCCTCTATGACCTAGGGTTAGCCTTAAGGGTTTTATACTTAGGGTTTGTAATTTATTATTAATTTTTATTTAATAGTCCGGTTTAACTAAACCGAACCAAATACCGAAGTTTATAAAAATGGGAATCGAAAACCGAACCAAAATAACTTCGGTGCAGTTTCGGTTTTTTATTTCGGTTTAAAACCTGATAGTTTGAACAACCCTAAGCAGCTTGGTCATAGAACTATATGAAAACAAATCAATTTTATTGTCACTTCTTCATCCTCAATCACATTAGGCTTTGACCATAGCTATTTTCATAGTATTGCAGATCTCTTATGCACTCATGGATCATTGCCTCAAATTCTCAAGGCTTTGCCTAAAATCCCTTGTATGATGGTGGGGCACAAAGCGAGCTCTCGTCAATTACCTCATTTGATCCAGGTAGTAACGGAAGGGTCTCGATTTCTAATCCTTTCCTTCACCAACTTGATGCGGGAGCATCTGAGCTTTCATCGAGGACACTTCGTCCTAAATCTAGAGATGTGTTAACCACTGGAACAAGGGCTAAAGATCGCTATGAGCCATCATCATGGCCGGGCATTAGGGTGTTAAGAGCGGGTGACCGAACAGGGCCCTAAAAATTTCAGGGCCCCATATTTTAGTTTAAGAAAGTGTCGAGTGAGAATAACTTTTAAAATACGAACGTGAGAATGGTGCACATTAGTAGTAAATTGGTGAACATTTAGTATTAATTTGGTGCACATTCGTTGACAAACTTAAAACATCAAAAATTTGAAGAACATTCATTTTTTAAAGAACATTAATTTATTTAGAAACTGAAAAAAATTCAGGTAAAAATTGTATATGTGCATCACTTTTTCAAAGGATCTGCATCAAAAAATTTGATGCACATTTAAGTATATTTTGATGCACATTTAAATATATTTTGATGCACATTAGCCCCTTCGCACGTTCTCATTTTAAAAATTGTTCTCACCAGAACCGCACCCTTTTAGTTTTAGGTCTATTATATATTTTTTATTTATATCTCCAAAATTAATAGGTTTATTTTCTACCTTTTTTTGTCCAAATTCAATCCTTTTTTCTAGAAATCGGTCTCAATTCTTTCAATTATTGTTGATTCTCAATTCAAACGTATGCATTTAATATCATAAAAGCATAGTTTACAATGAATAATTTGTCAAGATTTTTGTTATAAATTTGGGTTTTTATATGTTCTTTCGTCAACGTTCAAAGATACGGATTTTGGCCTATGGGTTGTTGGTTCTCAATTTTTTTGGTTATTCTTACTTTTTCGAATTCTTTTCAATCGTTTTAATTTTCATGTGAGGCACTAACTTCCTTCTTTTTACTGACTAATATTATTGATATTAAATTCGATTATTAGAATGATAAACAATTAAGCATACTTAATAGGTAATGAAATACTGCTTATTTTTTAAAATTTGTATATTTTAAGAGTTGTAGCAGGGCCTTTAAAATGGTAGGAACGGCCCTGGCCATCATTGAAGTCATTGATAGTAGCCCGAGCTCGTATTGTAGCCATTCAAGCTCGTATAGATCCGGTTCGAGTCAAGATGAGAAGTCACGTACTGAAGATGAAATAAACTAGACTTCAAAACAAAACTCTGGGACTTGGAATCACTCAATTCCGATCTCGGACGAGAGAGAACGAGTCGTTTCAAAAACAGATATTGGCGACATGTTTGCAAAACGGCGACCGCCGCCTACCTTACGGCGAACGCCGCCAATTGATGTAAATGGAGTTTTGCTACGAAGCGGAAACGGCGATCGCCGCCTATGGCCGGCGACCGCTGCTTTGCCACCGGCAATCTTCACTTTTATGTTTTTCTTTGTCACTTACACTAGATCTACGATGATTATTGAGGTCGAGCGAATACCAAGCTATGTTTAATAAGTAAACTAACTATTCGATCTGTAATCAAATAATATCTATACTAAATATTCTATTTAATATCCAATACACGGTATAATGAATGATCATCTAGGATGATTAAATCCAAGCCTTGATGATTAAATCCAAGAGCTTCAGCTAGAGGTTGATTCACAGTCCGGATCACCTGGTACGATGGATGAGCCGAAAGGTGAGCCGTCAATGAAATTATTCCACGTGTACAGCATTTTTCACTCTGAAAAATAAATGCTAAAATATCTTAATAAAGGCAGTAATTATACCTATTTCCTTTCTTAATAGATCTCACTGTAATCTTTTGGTTAGCACATATCATCGACGACGTCCTGCGGCACCACCTGCAATTAGGTTTCCGATTGCACTCCGACGGATCGAGAAGCCCTTTGCAGCTCGGGATCTGGTTGTTGGCGCTGCTCCGGCGAGCGGATACTAACAGACTTCTTTTATACGAATCGGCGAATCGATTGTCGCAATGATGAAGATCTGGCATGAGGAGGAGGATGATGAAGAATAGAGAGTAAGAGGCGGGAGAAAATGTTGAGGTAACCATGGGAGCTCAAGTACTTATGGATGATATGCTTCAGAGAAATTCTTGTATTTTTTGGATTCTTTGTTGAGTTGGTGATAGAGCAATTCTTGTATTTTTTGGTTCAGAGCTCAATTCTTGTATTCTTGGCTTCAAAGCTCAAGTACTTAATAAGTTTGTAATGGTTACTGATGGGTCCTTAGATTCTAATGCTCAAAATAAAAATAATAGTGGCAAGCTTCTGCAGGTTGAAGATAAAAAAGTGATGAATGATCATCCTGCTTGCCATTAATTAGCTTCTCTCTTCTAGTCTCTGTATATTCTCATCAGAGCTCATTGTACAGGAATTTTCAACTCATTATATTTTACTACTAGATTGAAGTTGCAATTTGCTATAGCTTGAACACATTAGTGAGAAAGGATTGTATATGTTTTCGGATAATGTAATTCATCAGCAAGTTGCAAGTTGAAGTTGCAATTTGGGCGATAAATTCATCAGCATGTCAAAATGTATGTGTGAATGAGATTGAATTAGGTGGTGAAATTTTTGTTTGTTTCTTTCTTCAACAGTAGCAGCAAGATTAGTAAGTGTAGTGAAATGGTATCCATTGATGGGTTTGTAAGAAAAAATGAGAGTCAGCCGTTGGTTTTAAAATGTTGACAGCTTAGGCTATTGAATGCTACTGTTGAGTTGTTCGGTTTAACATTTATTTTACCATGACAGTACTTCTGCTGCTAGCAACTGGAGCTTTGGAAAAACTGTGGTCATATTTTTTGTTGTTCAAATCAACAGTTCTTTGTCAAGCATTGAACCATTATGAGCATAATCATATAAACAACACCAGTAACTTAAAACACCAGTAACTTAAATTAAGGCATGGGTTCACCAAAAATAAAACAACACCAGTATAACTCAACATTTAGTATTGCCTTCACTAACTTAAATTGACAGTAGAAATTTATGAATAGTAGCAGCCATAAGGAGATCACTATCTCTCAGCCAGTATCACAAACCAACATCAGACCCAGCCTCACAATAGCCATTTTCAGCAAGCACACTGAAATACAAGATAAACATAGAAAACTCATCAATAAATAAGTATTATGTCTAGTGATTTTCTTTTTGTAAAAGTTCACCAACCTGTTATATTCAAATGAATGCATAGAAAAGTTGCACTTAGAGCTCAAAGCATCATTTAGGAGGAACCTGTGAAAAACACTAATTTGTAGAAACAATTATTTAGAGAAGGAAAACTAATTATTTTAGCATAAAAAATGAACCAACCTACTACAGTTTGAAATATGAACTAATCTTTATAATGCTCACATGTGGCCCTCCAATGCTAGTTAATAAGGCCATATAACTAGGTTGTGATTGATGATTAGGTTGAACAAGTTGTGAACCAACATACATGTCTCCTTGTCCATACTCAAAAGGTGCAGAGTAAATGTATTTATGTGGATTCGATGAATGAGATGCACTTCCACTAGCTTGAACAAATTGATTCTCCTACGGTTAAAAAGTGTTAAAATGAAACTATATTAATAAATTACAGCATAGAATAAATATAAAATCATTATACCTTTGATTTATTCTTAGGGACTGCAGTTTGCTTAGATTTTTTGGATCTTTTCTTTGCTGCATCAAGGCCACTTATGGGTCGTTTACTTGATCGACTTCTAGGCTTTGGCTTCAGTTTTAATCCCCGAACGTTCTCTATAGTGTCATTAGCATTCATGAGAATATATTCTTCTGTTTGATCATTTCCTTCCATCTCATTGTCCTGTAAGGTACAATCCATCGGCTTTTCTACTGAGCTTGAATTAACTTCTTTCAATAAATTAAGAAGACGCTCTTTCACAAGGATGTATCTCTCTTCCTGTTCAACCGCCCTTGTGCCCAAACGAGTAAATAGACGATATAAGTCCTTATATCGCCTCCCCATTGCTGCTTTAGGATCCTTATCGACAATTGGACCATCCTCGGTAGCTTCGGTGCTTCCTCTTTTGGCATTTTTTGTCCATCTTTTCAGAACATACTTACTAGGAATTTTCTTGACATCTTTCAAGCAAAAAACCTTCAGTATATGACTACATAGCAAGCCAGCGAACTCAAACTTTCTACAAGTACAACATACACTTTCTTTGCTCTCATCGTAAGTGACAACATAACTCCAACGCTTTCTATCAGGTGTGACCTTGTATTTCAAAACTGCTCCCATCTCCCCACAAATTTCAAGATGGCAGTCATAAGCTTTACATAACTCTTCTTGAAACAAAGAAAATACCATGGGTGTATAGACACTTGCAACATGCTTTAGAATTGCAACAGGAAAAGACAAGACCACTTTTCTTGTGCTACCGTTAAAATCAGCAACCATCTCATCATAACGACGATCATTAAGTAGTCGTTGAAAATGTTCAAAAAATCGTCTCATATCATGTTTGTAGGTCACATGCTTCTTGATCAGACTATTCATGCTTTCACTTCGTTGCGTAGTGGTCATATCTGCACAAAAAGTATCTCTTCCATAGACTAATGCCCACTTTTCTTTGATATTGAACATTCTCTTTAACCAATCATTGTCTTCCAGTTCATACTTATCAAGCATTTTGCTCCAAGCATCCAAGAAATCCTCCTCGTGTTCATAGTCATAGATGCAGTTGCTAAAGTCTCGCGAGAAGTCCTTATAATCTTTAAAAACACCACTCAAGTGAATCGCTGCATTTTGAAATATGTGCCAGATACAAAGCCGGTGATACGTTTGTGGCCATTGAAATGCAAGTGCTTTTGCCATCGCAGCATCTTGATCTGTCAAAATTGTCTGAGGCAACTTTCCACCCATAGCCCTTGAAAATGTGTCAAACAACCAAATAAATGAGTCTGTTGTCTCATCATATAATAATGCAGCACCAAAGAGAGTAGACTGCTTATGGTGATTCACACCAACAAATAAAGCTATCGGTCGACCATCTTTATGCTTGCGGTAAGTAGTATCAAAGCAAACCACATCACCAAAATCCGCATAGTCTGTTGTCATTCTTGCATCAGCCCAAAATATATTAGTTATCAGATCATCTTCATCTACTTGTATAGCATAAAAGAAACTTGGATCGTCTTCTTTGGCACTTTGCAAGAATTCTAAAACACCGCCTGTATCACCTTCCGCCATTTCCAAGCTACGCTTGCTGCGCAAATAATTCTTGATATCAACCTTTGAAAATCCAAGTTTATCCCTCCCACCTGCTTTCCTTGCCATAAACTCATAAGTATTTCTTGGAGCAATACCCGAGCTATCAGCCATGTCTACTTCCAATGCTTGAGATGTTGTAATTTTACGGTGTGATCTAAACAAATGAGCCTTCCTCGGACTTGCCAACACGTGATTATGTTTAGCAATGAACTCATTAACTTGATATCTACTTGTATAACGACAACTAACTTTCAACAAAGCCAAACAACCAAATCGGGTCTCTGGTCGGTGAGCTTTGTAAACATCTTTCCTCTTATCCTTTTCCCGCTTACCTTGACAAGAACAAACAAATTTTCTATCCACCAATATCCCTTTCTCTACATGAGAAGAGCTTCTTCGAATCGAGAAATCGACGGCCAAAGCGTAAGCATTGTAAAATTTATAAGCGGCTTCTTCCGTTTCAAACTCCATACCAACTCTTGGAATAATATTCTCCGATACCTTAGAGTGGACTGCTTCTACAAATTCATTATCAACATCAGAATTAGTCAGATCTTCAACTTGCTCAAATTCCAAACGACGACGGGGCTGCACTTCTGGATGAGTAGTGTCCATGTCCTTCAAGCAAAAATCTGAAAGTGAATATCACATTTTGTAATTTTATAAAACAAAATGTGTATCTTGTACGTCAATGGAGATAAACAAATCAAAGAACTAGTTATATATTTCATTGAAGCAACCTACTAAATAGATTAAAGAGATAAGCAGAGTAAAGAGACAAATTATCATACCAAAAAACTTCAATAGTCAAATTGAATAATAATTTTGAACTTGATCATGGAGGATATGAGAATTGTGTAAAAGAAGATTACAGTGAGGTCGGAGGCAATGAAGAATTGTGTAAAAAAAAAATCAAAATTCAAAGCAAGGGAATATTTAGCCGATCGGGTAAATGCTAACCAAAAGATTACAGTGAGATCTATTAAGAAAGGAAATAGGTATAATTACTGCCTTTATTAAGATATTTTAGCATTTATTTTTCAGAGTGAAAAATGCTGTACACGTGGAATAATTTCATTGGCGGCTCACCTTTCGGCTCATCCATCGTACCAGGTGATCCGGACTGGTTAATTCATACTCCAAATTAAAATTATCATCTAGGACTCATGCATCCTTCTGTGTCAGATTTATGCAATAAGGCTTTCGTAGGTTCAATTTCTTCATGGCTTAGCTGGTACCTTGACATTTCACTTTCATATAATCCAAATCCCATTTGAACCATCAGCAGCCATACAAAAGAGAGAAATTCACCACCTTGCTTCAACTTGGCAGCATGTATACTCGGTTTGCAGCGAATGGCTGCATAATATAGCAGCTCCCCCCACACCTTTGCCATGAACTCCCATTTCCCGACCTTCTTCTCCTCCAATTCTCCTAAATCATTCAGTATTTGCTCTATTGGGAAGGAATGTGGCATTTGAGCACGAAGATTATTATATGTATACTTCTGACGTATGAGTCTGCAAGCCAGATAGCGTCGGGCCTTCTTCCTGCCCCAAATGAAGCAAGAAACCAGCTCATTCTCGAATGACATTGACAAAGACTTCCAATTGAATTGAATTCGTGATATATATAATATATATGAACTGAAATACTATGACGATGTACCTTTTATCCGGTTCCATCTTAATTGTCTCATATGCAAAATATTCTTTTAGTTCTTTCTGCAGCTCTTTGTATGTATGCTGGAGTCTCAGGTTAGTAACTGTTTCCATGCTAGAAGTTAGAATCTATATAAATATATAATCACCCCTTTTCATTTAGTTGCAGGAAATACTAGTACTAGCTAGCTATTGTGCAAATCAGTTCAGCGTGGAGAGAAATGATGCATTATGTACGTACTTGCAGGAAGAGGCAGCAATTCCTTCTGGTGGACAAGAAGATACATCATGTAATCTGAAATGATTTTGCAGATCTCCCGGTAATTTTCTTCCTCCTCCTCCAATTTTGTCTTCTTTTTCTCTGTAGTACTAGTATTGGGTTTGTGTTCTTTGATCAGTAGCTTGTTTACTAGGCGTTTTATGAAATTGTCTTCTGCATCTATAGAGTCGTCGACGGGGAAATGATCACCATAGTAGCAGAGCTCCGTGATGATGTACCAACGCATCAGAGTCATATCATACTCTCCACGAATGTCCAAAAGCTTGCAGACATCTGGGATAGTGATCATCTCCCTTTGGTAATTGGACATGAGGTAAATGCAGGCCCATCCGCCTTTGACTCTGCCTATATTCTCGGGACATCCTCTTATCTTCAACTTCTGCCTTAGATCGTCATAGATAAAGTCCCTCAGACGATCCGAGAACCACTTGTGTCTCACGTATTTGCCTCGCTCTAGCTCCTCTTTGACCCCAAATAACTCAAATATCTGTGGAACAAGATAGGATTATATCCAAATGTTGTGTATTATGACTTCGTCCGTGAGATGATACAAAACTCTATTTCTTTACAATATCTCTAAGATTTGTACCTTGTTGGACCGCTCGCCTAAACACAAGCTCAACAGGCTTAACTGCGGGATAGACTCTGACCATCTCCGGAAAAGCGCCCTCCTGAACCATTCCCACATCGGAGCATCCTCCTTCCTCGAATATCTCCCCCAAGTGCGTTTCCGAGCAGAGAGCATGTTGTGAAACGAAGCATTGGATGGCGTAGGGTCTCGTTTGTTAAATTGGGCAATGCTCCAGTCTGACCATAACTTGATCCTAAGGAATGCAAACACATCAACAGCAATTGCACCAAACAGCAGAGTATATGTTATTTGGATGTTGTAGTTCTTGAAACTATTCTTATCAGTAAAGAACAGCCACATTACTAGACACCCAACTTGCAACAATGTAACCACAAGGCGAAGAACCTTCCATAGCAATTTGGTGCAAATGAGAACCGTCTTAGTGTAGAAAACCTCATACGCCAAATTGAACTGAATCTCGAGCACTCTGAACGCCTCCTCGGGCGTTCTTTTGCACAAGTATCGACAACTAAACAGGCTATGCGAGTACGAAAACTGTTCACCCGCATAAATCCCTTTGTAGTCGTGGAAGAAGTAGAACGCATCCCTCACCATCTCAGCATCCGTCAACTCTTTCTTACTACTCTCAACATCATCTGGGTAATCTTCATGACAATCATCTGGCTCAAGCCAGTTTAGCTTCCGTCTTGCAGCACGATCAAGCTGATGATTGGAAAATTTGAGTAAGCGCCCATGAAACAGAGACGAGACTCGCTCAAGATACTTGATTATCCCTGCGATGAAGATCAGGAAGGTGGGGGCCCAGAGGCTGGTTTGGGCCTGGCCCACCGACTTCACAAGGATGCCTAAGCCGCCGTAGACCTGGACGCCTAAATGTAGGCCCGTCCGGAGCCATAGCTCGTTGTCTTCGAGGGCCAATGCTGTGATGGTGTCGGGTCCGCCGAGGTGGAGGAGCAGAAACTGGGCCCAAAACGCGTAGAGCTCGCTTTCGACATTTGATGTTGATGTGGTCGTTGACCCACAAGGGTTGGAGATGAGGCCTATGGATTGGATTGCTACCCAGTCGGCCAGTAAATAAGCAAGCCATACCGAGCCGATGATTAATTTGTTTGAGGTTTGTTTACGGAAGGGGACGAGGAGGATGAGGATTAGTTGGATGGAGAAGCTGGCTAGGACCATTGTTTGGATGTTCCATTGTCTCCACAATACCTTTAGATTCGGGAGCAACACTCTTAGGCTGCTTGGTGGGACTAACACCCTCATATTTGCTCGATCGATCGATCGATCGAGTTGAAGGGTTAGATCTAACTGGAATACTGGATGAACCCATTATGTATTTCATAATAATCGATCTCAATTTTATAAAATGACCGAGTGTGAACACGGATCAATTTAAACATTAAGTGCGCTCAAGAGACCGGAAGATGAGGCAGTAACATGTTGCTGTCGGATCACAGGAATGGAATCAACGTCTGCACGTAAATGCAATAAGTCAATAACATTACTTTATTCACGAAGGAGAGTAATTAGATTATTTTATTTTGTTCGATATTGTCAATTTTTAGATAAATACCCCGAATGAGTATAGAATTTTTAGTTTCTACACTAGAAAATTAAATGTAAGGTGAATGCCTCTCTCAGTAAACAATGTTGAGAATAGTATCCCACATCGGAAGTTGAGAGTAAAAGAAGCCTAGTATATAAGCCTATGGATTACTCCCCTATTGCCAATTGGTTTTAGGGTGGAACCCTATGGGCTTATCTGCTGGGCCTAATGCGCATAGGCGCTCGTGTGTGCACGCCCCCAGTCTATCAAACCGTCCACGCTGCTCTCTAGCCCGTGGACCCCAGATTGTCACAGCCACATATATCAATTAAATCGACGACCTCCACTAGTCCTTGTCATTCCGCTGGCCTCTCCGCCGGACCTCCGTCCGCTCCCCTAGCTCGCTCGCCGCCACCGCAGTCGTTATATTGACACTAAATAAATTTGCAATCAAAACACTAAATAAAATTGTCAATTAACCTAAAACATTGTCAAAACATAAAATAAAACTGTCAAAACATAAAATAAAACTGTCAAAACAGTAAATGAAATTATCAACACATTTAAAAACTTGTCAATGGATTATATTTAAATATTTAATGTTGTTTTGAGTCTATCCAATCTCATTTGTGTTACCACACAAGTTTCAAATACATTAAAGGTGATGTTTTCCGCAAATAAATGCTTGATTAATAGTGAGGCTTTTTAGAGACAAAGATTAGTGAGGTGATAAAAGTTTCATACATCAAAATGCCAGCAAAAGCAATCAAAATAACAGTATACTAGTGTAGTGACCCGGACCATGCACGGGTATTCCAGATTGTTCGTCGTAAAAATTCATACGGTTTAAGTCAAGTTTGTCTAAAAATTAAGTTTAACTCTCATCAAATAAGCGAAATAAATTTAACTTTTTGTTTGTGAATACTAATTATTACACATTCATTTCATAAATGATATATAATTATTTATATATATATAAATATCTCATTATATATATCATAACTAAATTTAAAATTTATTCTTAATAGGATAGGATAATTTGTATTGTTTTTATGTTGAATGAAGTGATTGTTTTATAAGATTTATTTGTTGAGTTCATTATTCAATATATTTTTAATTACAGTTAAAAATAAAAAATAAAATAGCTTAACAACCTAGTCTATAATTACTCTAGAGGCTCTAAAAGTCTTAGCTTTAATATATAAGATAGATTAAAAAAATCATCTTTGAATTTTTTTAATCATTCAATAGCTGTGCTAGTGGTGCATTGCACAACAGCTAGATAAAGTACGTCTAAATCTTAATCTTATCTTATCTTATCTATATAAAGTGACTGTTTGTTACAGAATTAAATAAAATTGGTACTGCCCTTTATTTCTAACCCTATATTTTCAATCCCATTCGTCGGTTCTCTGCCATTCTCCTCATCCCTTTCTCTTCCTCGCGCCGTTCTCTGCTCACGTCTTTGTCGTCTAAAATCACCATCGCCAGCGAATGGAAGCGAAATAATGCCTCCCTCCGTCTCCTTTAATTCCCTAGGTCAGCTGAATTCCTTTGCCATATATACTATTTGTTTGCTTCGTCTTTACCTCACGAAGCTGTGGCGGATAAATCAGGTGTTTCGGTGAGGAAATTGAGTTTTTCTGTTCGAATATGGATTGAATGTCGATTCTGTGTATTGAATTTTGCGTTAATGAATAATTCTCCAGTGACATGTTTGCAAGCATACCAGGATTTGGTTTTGTTCAGATTCTTCATTCCTGATGTTGAGTTTTTGAAGGATCCAGAGGGCTTCTTACATATCTTGCTCCCAAGGTTTGAAACGCGAGGCTGGGAGGCAAATTTGCTTGCTATTAAATTTTTGGTCAAGATATGCCCTAATATACAGTTCTATTCGCCCAATTCTATTGGCATTGTTTCCCTCTTCTTGTTGCTTATAAACTACAGACCGGAATACAGCCTTAAAACTAATAGTCAAACACTCACAGGCGAGATCATCTGGGTTGGTTGAAGACGAGTTGGATAAGGTGAGATCATCTAATTTGTTATCATCCTGGAGAAAGTTTATTCTTCATCAAATTGTTTTTCTTCATAGTTTCTGTTTTGATAGTAAATGTGAGAGCTTTTCTGTTTTTTTATCAGATGGGTAATAATTCTGGACATGGTAGAGACTCAAATCCAATTGAAGAGCCTCTGATTATTTCGCCCAGATTCAAACTGAATGATGGTCGGTTCCTGGCTTATAGAGAAACAGGAGTTCCTAAGGAAGAAGTCAAGTTCAGAATCATCATTGCTCATGGATTTGGCAGTTCCAAAGATATGAGTTTTATGGCTCCTAAAGTAAGGATGTTTAAAATTCCTTTTGTTTTCCTGTTGAGTTGATCATTTGGGTTCAAATTTTAATTTAATTGGAAGCTTAGACAAAAGGAAGTAGAAGGATAAGAGTTTCAAGTTGCATTTTCCATGGATATGGGTCCATTTTCCTTAAACGTGAAGAATTGAATTATGTTTTCATCTTAACTTTTGTGTTGAGTTATGGATTCTAATGCTGATGTGAGAGCTTGCTTTGAGATCCTATACAACTTGGATGTTGGAACTAAGTTATGATAATGATAAAACATTCAGCAGAGGAGGGCAGAATCCCTTAATTTTGCAGGCATATTCTATGATTTAGGTTAGATTAGAATTTATGGGACTTTGCATGATTTACAGAAATTTATGTTTCCATGAGCTAATTGAGAGCTTGAAGATACACATTCTACTATATGACTGAGTAGGCTATATTCTTCTAAAATTGCACGAATCATCATAGCAATATTTTGTGCGGTATGTGAATCATCAAAGACTCTAAATGCCAATAAACGTTTTTGCATTGTAAAATGATGATCTACAAAATGACATGTAACACCCATGTAAGAATGGGTTTGAGTATTATCACTCCATATATCACTACAAATAGAAACATTCATATCATTTTGCGAAAAATAAGAAACTAATTCGGCCTTGTGTCTTTTATAAGCTTTAATTACGTTTTTCTTAATCACTTTTCTAGATACGGATTTAAAAGCGGGTTGTGTATGCTCTTTAATATACTCATTAAATCCTACATTTTCACTAAATCGAAATGCTAAATGATCAACACAAATAGCTTCGGCTAATGCTACACTATTAGCTTCATGATCAAAACGAAATAAAGGGTTACCGCTAGTAGAAGATGCAAATCCGCCGGAAATTTGTGTTTGTCCCCCTAGCATTCCCATCTCGGCGACGTGTCTGTGCTCCATGTGTCGTTGAAGGGTTCCATATCCTCCACTTTTCTTCCATTGGAATGTCGCCTTGCAAAAGTTACAAGAAACAATAATTAGTCCGGGATCATAATCCTCGGCCTCGAGTTCCTCGATACCGGGTTCTAATTTAGTAAACCACTTTGTAAAAACAGGAGATGTTAGTTTCCGGGATTGGTTCCCGGAGGACCCGGTCCCGGTCCTCCCCCCCCCCCCCCCCCCCTACCCCTAGCCGGCCTCGAACCGCTAGCTTGCCCTTGAGGCCTAGCGGTCCTACCCCTACCGGAGGACCTAACTTGGGAGGTGGGAGTGGGAGTGGGAGAAGTGACATTATCACTCTCTTGGGTGTCAAAATGTTCCCATATGATTAAGAACAATTAAATAATATGATTAAAAGTAATTAAAACAATTAAAACAATATAACAATAAAACAATAAAACTTAGAACAATATAATAATGTGATTAAAAATGTAAAAGCAATAAAATATTGAAAGACAAAAGCTAATTAAAAGGAAGAGATTAAGAGAGATTGTTGATGGAATTTGAGAGATTATGAGATTGAGATTTGAGAAAGAGAAGAGAGATTGTTGTTGTTGGATGTGTGATTTGAAGATTGTATGGTATGGTATTTATAGGGGTTTGATATGGGTTTTTTAATATTAAAAAATGAATTTTTTATTTTTTTTTTAATTTCCTAACGGCTCGGCGGTTCAGTTTATTTTTTTTTAAAACCGCCGGTTCCGGTTAACCGGCGGTTTATTTTTTTATTTTTTTTAAAAAAAAAACCGCCGGTTAAAAAAAATTTAAAAAAAAAATAAAAAACCGGCGGTTAACCGCCGGTTCGGATTCGGGATTTTCGTGAACCTGAACCGGACCGTGACCAAACCGGTTCCTACCGGTTCCGGTTTTGACCCGGTTTGACCCGGTCCGGTTCCTACCGGTTCCGGTCGAGCCATCATCACTACTCTTGTTCATTGTTTAATAAAAAAAAGCCTTAGAAGAAACGCTGGTATAACCAGCGTCTTACCCATCCCTTCAATTTGCCAGGGGCCCACTACCACCTTCTTCCTCCAACTCCTTGCTAAAGTTGCAGAGTATACGGAAAATTTAATGTTGTGTTCAAGAAATTCAACAAATTGTCCCCAAGTGTTATATTCTTAGGCAAATTTCTGGCGACTTCGATGATTTCGTGGACTTTGTCCTTAATTTCGTCGTCTTTGATTCTAATTGACCTAGTTACTGAAGTTGTCTCTGATTTTCTAGGCCGCGAATCCAAGCTCACCCCTAAAAAAATGTGTACACAATTTATAGAGGAAATTCCCAAGTGAATTTCTCTAACTTAAAATACAAATTTAAAACTCAATAAATTATTACATCATCAACCTTGATCTCAAATTGCTCACCAGTGGCAAGAATTTTGACAGCAACCATACCTTTCTGCCATTCAGAGCTTCCTACTAGTATTAGCCTTCGAGCATTAATCCTTGATGCTCTTCTGAACACCCTACATTACCAAATTTATCAGATCAAACATTTTGGAATTGTTCATTGACAAGATTACTGCCTCTAAAGAATGCGTCTCTTTTGCTCGACTTATGGTTGAAATCTCTGCTCAGAACCCTCTGAAACGCGAAATTTTTCTGAAAGGAAAGGATGGATCCCTTGTGAATCAGAAAATTGAGTACGAATGGATTCCTTGGCAGCACCAGCAACGCTTTTACCATCAAAATTTTCAGCATAATTCCCAACACAATCGCCCTCTCTTTCACCATGCTTCTCGGTTCCAGCAACGTCCTTCTACTCGGCCTCCTCCTCCTCCTGGTCAGACCGGTCTTAGTTCTGTTGCTCAGCATATTGCAAAGCCTGGTTATTGATATGGATTTCAATCCCTTCTCTTCATTTGCTCTCCCTCCCTCTCCTAGTCTTATGATCAGTGAGCAAAGGTGCTCTACTGAATTTATCCCGCAGTTTTTATATGGATAAGTTACGATTTGGGTGTTGGAATGTGCGTGGCCTGAACTCGGCCTCGTATCAGTCAGACTTCCGTAGCTTTGTGTCGTCTGCGCGGCTCCATGTTATTGGGGTTCTTGAAACTCGTGTTGCTTGGTCGAATGATGAGGGAATCAGGAAAAAACTGTTGTCGGGGTGGAAGTCCACCTCTAATGGCTCCGTCTCTAGGAATGGTCGTATTTGGATTTTTTGGGGTCCTGTCTATGTCTCGCTGCTTGTTGAATCTGTGTCGCCGCAGCTGATTCATTGCTCCTTTTCTCTTCCTAACTGCTTGGATTTGTTGCATTCCACCTTTGTGTATGCGTTTAACGATCGTGCAGGTCTAGTGCTCTTTGGGATGGTTTGTGTCCTATTAGTTCTGGGTTGAATTTTCCCTGGATTGTTCTTGGAGACTTCAATACCATTCTTCGTTCTGATGAGAAGACCTTGGAAGGAAGTTCTTCCCCTGCTCATGTCTCTACTGAGTTAGGTTGTTGTCTTGAGACCTCGGGTCTGTTTGATATGAAATTTTGCGGGAATTTTTTCACCTGGAACAATAACCAGGGTAATGGTGCGATAATTTGGTGTAAATTGGATCGAGTCCTTATTAATGGTGCTTGGTTGGGGCGCTTTGATTGGTCTATTGCTTTCTTTGATACGAACAAGCTCTCTGATCATTCCCCGGCTATTGTTACTCTTGGGTCTGATGTGGACCAACCAAGGATTCCCTTTCGTTTTATTAATGTTTGGGCTAACCACCAGCTGTTTCGCCAAACCGTGTCCGATGTGTGGTCTGAGTGCATCCCTGGGTTCTCAATGTTTCAGCTTGTGACTAAGCTTAAGTTGCTTAAGTCTCGCCTTAAAAGATTTGGTTCCTTAAAGCTTGAGGTTCTGAATTCTGCTATCGCTGAGGAGCGGGCTGCTCTACATTCGTTGCAGGTTCAGTGCCGTTCTCAGGCTCTCAGCTCTTTGATGTTGCGCTTCAGGATGAGGAAAGGACTAGTCGGGCCAAGCTTAAGACCAACCTGAATTCTCTTGCTTCGTTGTCTAGGCAGCTTGCTAAAGTTAAATGGATCAAGTATGGTGATCACAACTCCTCTTATTTCTACAATCAGATTAAAGGCAGGCGTAGTAGGAATTTTATTGGGATGTTAATTGGTGCCGATGGCGTACCTATAACTGATCGTTCGGGTATTTCTGCTGAAATTACTGGGTTCTTTGAAGACCTTCTTGGCCAGTCTGTTCAACCTGCTGCTTTTTATGCTTCTCCTATTCTGAATGGCCCGTGTCTTGATCTTAACCAATGTGCTTCTCTTACTCTCCCTGTCACTGACGCTGAGATTAGGCGAGCTTTCTTTTGCATGGGTAATAACAAAGCTCCTGGTCCCGATGTCTATAACCCTTTTTTTCTTCAAGAAGAGCTGGACTATTATTGGTAAAGATGTTATCAGGGATGTCAAGGACTTCTTTGTGAATGGTCAGCTTCTCCGTCAGGTCAATCATACTTCGATTAGCTTGATTCCGAAGTGTCAGAATCCATCGATGGATTCTGTCGCTTATTTTCGCCCGATCTCTTGTTGTAGTACTATCTACCGTGATATTGCTAAGATCATTGCCAATCGTCTTAAGGAGGTCCTCCCTTCTATCATTGATCCGAGTCAAGCTGCTTTTGTACCTGGACGTTCTCTGCATCACAATGTTTTGATCTGTGCTGACCTCCTTAAGCAGTATGCTTGGAAGAACTCGCCAGGGAGGTGTGCCATTAAAGTGGACTTTCATAAAGCCTTTGATACTATTGAGTGGTCTTTTATCATTAACTGTCTGATCAGCCTGGGGTTCCCTGCTAGATTTGTCCACTGGATTACTGCTTGTATTACCAACCCTTCTTACTCAGTGAGTATTAATGGTGGTTTGGAAGGGTTCTTTAAATGAAAAAGGGGTATTCGTCAGGGGATACTCTTTCGCCTTATCTCTTCACTATTATTGTTGAGTTTCTTGCCAGAATGTTGCGTTCTCTTGATACTAACCCGCAGTTCATATTTCACCCCAGATGTGAATCCACTCAACTTTCTCATCTCTCGTTTGCTGATGACCTGCTTTTGTTCTGTAAGGCTGATCCTAACTCTGTCTCTAAGCTGAACTCTGTCCTTAATCGTTTTGGCGACCTTTCTGGGCTGAAGATTAACTCCTCCAAATGGCATATCTATTTTGGTGGCAATTGTTCTAGTTCTCGCATTCCTATTCTGCAGGCTTGCAGTTTTTCGGAAGGCCTCCTGCCCATGACTTATCTAGGTGTCCCTGTGGGATCTAGAAAGCCCATAAATTGTGACTTTGCGCATGTTATTGAAAAAATGACTAGTCGGGTTCGTTCTTGGACTGCTAGACACCTTTCTTATGCGGGGCGTGTGGAGCTTGTCAGAGCTGTCCTCTATGGCATTAAAAACTTTTGGTGCAAGCTTTTGCCTTTCCCCGCCAAGACTCTGAAAAAGATTCGCTCCATTCTCAGTTCCTTTATTTGGTCGGGTGATGTGGGCTCTCCCAAAGCCTTTGTTTCTTGGAAAACTCTGTGTACGCCTAAGTCTGAGGGTGGGCTCGGATTCAAAGAGCTCTTGTCATGGAATAAAGCATCCATGGCCAAGGTTGTGCTTGAAGGGGCTGATTTCACTAACCTGAATATTTGGTCCACTTGGGTGCATAGCTGCCTTCCCTCTGGGATGACCATCTGGAATGTACAGGCGAATTCCTCTGACAGCTGGGTTTGGAGGGATATTCTTCTTATCCGGGATTGGCTGATTGAGCGTCATGACCATGCTTTTCTTCAAAGCAACTTGATATCAGCCGCTGGAAAATTCAACTCGGGAATGGCTTATGATATTATGCGTACTGCAGGTCAACATGTTTTATGGGCCAATGCGATTTGGAAGGGCATCCATTTGCCCAAATGCTCCTTTATTTCTTGGTTGGCTTTGCAGGGTCGTCTTTTCACCAAAGATCGGGTTGATAGATGGGCTAACTTGGATGACATTACTTGTTGCCTCTGTAATTCTGGAGATACCGAGACCAATGAGCATATACGGGATTCTTGTGTGTTTGTTAAAACTGTGTTGCGCAGGCTTCTTTTGTGGATTTTGTGGCCTTCTCCTAATAGCTTGAATGTTATGAATGCCCTTGACTGTCTCTCTCAGGTGGATTCCATTCCACAGCAGATCCGTTTTCAACGAAATACGAGAGCAATGGCCTTGACTTCTTTTGTCTATCTGATTTGGATCTATCGCAACAAGGTTATTTTTCAGGGTGAGCTTCCCTCTACTGATGAGTGCTTTGAAACCATTGAGCGTACTGTCACCACTCACCTTCTGCTTAGGCGTACTAGTCTTCTCAACACAGTCACTCGGCTTAGGTGGATATTGATATAAAAGACAACCATCTTTTAGGTTAGCAACTTTTCATGTTTATGATATTTATTTCCAAACGTTCATTGTTGTCTTGATAAAAAAAAATAACTCATTTTGATAAAAATGTTCATGTTTTTTTAAGTATGTATTTTTATTTATTTTATTACATTGATGTAAATCGTATTTATTACATTTATTTTTTAAATATATTACAAATGCCATGTAGATGACAAGAAAAATATTTTTAAAAATCATGAGCACTAGAAATCATGGGTATAAACAACGATGTTCATAATTATTAGGTCGTTACTAAGATGTTGTTGCTATCAGAGCGTAACCCTCAAATAATATAGTTTAATCATACGAAAAAGAAAACTGAGTACAAATGTCGTTTTATCTTTGTTTTCTTAACCCATTCAATATATTTAATTCATATTTAACATTATATAGTCTCATTGATGAGAACCAAGAATATTAACATTTTTTAATATGTATACATTTGGTGCTTTTCAATTTATTTAATTTGATGCTTTTTATTTAAAAAGATATGGAAAATATAAAAGAACTGTTTTAATTTTTAAGCAACATTTATTGAAAGATAAGTGTAACTTCTTGGCTAAAATAGTAAGCTTTATTCACAAAAGTATAAACTTTTCTCTATTAAAAAATCAAAACGTAAAATTGTTACTATTTTAATCATATTTAAAAATATAATAGTGATTGTTGACAAAAAAAAAAAGTTAAATCAACTTAGCCACTACTTTGTCATGGCAAAGCTATCATAGCTAAAACAATATTTAATTACCCACTCTTTATACGTCCCTAAATACCATAGCTGAAAAATAGCCACGGATTAGTCGTGGCGAAAAACATCTCTATTTCTAGCCACTAAACAACCGTGGCTACCCTTCATCCCTATATTTTCCAGCCATGACAATTTTTTGTTCGTCCCCTTTCCCATGGCTAATTAGCCACGACTGTTATCCGTCACTAGAAATACATGCCTATACACAATTTTTCTAGTATTGTCTAGGAATGGTCGTATTTGGATTTTTTGGGGTCCTGTCTATGTCTCGTTGCTTGTTGAATCTGTGTCGCCGCAGCTGATTCATTGCTCCTTTTCTCTTCCTAACTGCTTGGATTTGTTGCATTCCACCTTTGTGTATGCGTTTAACGATCGTGCAGGTCGTAGTGCTCTTTGGGATGGTTTGTGTCCTATTAGTTCTGGGTTGAATTCTCCCTGGATTGTTCTTGGAGACTTCAATACCATTCTTCGTTCTGATGAGAAGACCTTGGAAGGAAGTTCTTCCCCTGCTCATGTCTCTACTGAGTTAGGCTGTTGTCTTGAGACCTCGGGTCTGTTTGTTATGAAATTTTGCTGGAATTTTTTCACCTGGAACAATAACCAGGGTAATGGTGCGAGAATTTGATGTAAATTGGATCGAGTCCTTATTAATGGTGCTTGGTTGGGGCACTTTGATAGGTCTATTGCTTTCTTTGATACGAACAAGCTCTCCGATCATTCCCCGGCTATTGTTACTCTTGGGTCTAATGTGGACCAACCAAGAATTCCCTTTCATTTTATTAATGCTTGGGCTAACCACCAGCTGTTTCGCCAAACCGTGTCCGATGTTTGGTCTGAGTGCATCCCTGGGTTCTCAATGTTTCAGCTTGTGACTAAGCTTAAGTTGCTTAAGTCTCGCCTTGAAAGATTTGGTTCCTTACAGCTTGAGGTTCTGAATTCTGCTATCGCTGAGGAGCGGGCTGCTCTACATTCGTTGCAGGTTCAGTGCCGTTCTCAGGCTCTCAGCTCTTTGATGTTGCGCTTCAGGATGAGGAAAGGACTAGTCGGGCCAAGCTTAAGACCAACCTGAATTCTCTTGCTTTGTTGTCTAGGCAGCTTGCTAAAGTTAAATGGATCAAGTATGGTGATCACAACTCCTCTTATTTCTACAATCAGATTAAAGGCAGGCGTAGTAGGAATTTTATTTGGATGTTAATTGGTGCTGATGGCGTACCTATAACTGATCGTTCGGGTATTTCTGCTGAAATTACTGGGTTCTTTGAAGACCTTCTTGGCCAGTCTGTTCAACCTGCTGTTTTTTATGCTTCTCCTATTCTGAATGGCATGTGTCTTGATCTTAACCAATGTGCTTCTCTTACTCTCCCTGTCACTGACGCTGAGATTAGGCGGGCTTTCTTTCGCATGGGTAATAACAAAGCTCCTGGTCCCGATGTCTATAACCCTTTTTTTCTTCAAGAAGAGCTGGACTATTATTGGTAAAGATGTTATCAGGGATGTCAAGGACTTCTTTGTGAATGGTCAGCTTCTCCGTCAGGTCAATCATACTTCGATTAGCTTGATTCCGAAGTGTCAGAATCCATCGATGGATTCTGTCGCTTATTTTCGCCCGATCTCTTGTTGTAGTACTATCTACCGTGATATTGCTAAGATCATTGCCAATCGTCTTAAGGAGGTCCTCCCTTCTATCATTGATCCGAGTCAAGCTGCTTTTGTACCTGGACGTTCTCTGCATCACAATGTTTTGATCTGTGCTGACCTCCTTAAGCAGTATGCTTGGAAGAACTCGCCAGGGAGGTGTGCCATTAAAGTGGACTTTCATAAAGCCTTTGATACTATTGAGTGGTCTTTTATCATTAACTGTCTGATCAGCCTGGGGTTCCCTGCTAGATTTGTCCACTGGATTACTGCTTGTATTACCAACCCTTCTTACTCAGTCAGTATTAATGGTGGTTTGGAAGGGTTCTCTAAATGAAAAAGGGGTATTCGTCAGGGGATACTCTTTCGCCTTATCTCTTCACTATTATTGTTGAGTTTCTTGCCAGAATGTTGCGTTCTCTTGATACTAACCCGCAGTTCATATTTCACCCCAGATGTGAATCCACTCAACTTTCTCATCTCTCGTTTGCTGATGACCTGCTTTTGTTCTGTAAGGCTGATCCTAACTCTGTCTCTAAGCTGAACTCTGTCCTTAATCGTTTTGGCGACCTTTCTGGGCTGAAGATTAACTCCTCCAAATGGCATATCTATTTTGGTGGCAATTGTTCTAGTTCTCGCATTCCTATTCTGCAGGCTTGCAGTTTTTCGGAAGGCCTCCTGCCCATGACTTATCTAGGTGTCCCTGTGGGATCTAGAAAGCCCATAAATTGTGACTTTGCGCATGTTATTGAAAAAATGACTAGTCGGGTTCGTTCTTGGACTGCTAGACACCTTTCTTATGCGGGGCGTGTGGAGCTTGTCAGAGCTGTCCTCTATGGCATTAAAAACTTTTGGTGCAAGCTTTTGCCTTTCCCCGCCAAGACTCTGAAAAAGATTCGCTCCATTCTCAGTTCCTTTATTTGGTCGGGTGATGTGGGCTCTCCCAAAGCCCTTGTTTCTTGGAAAACTCTGTGTACGCCTAAGTCTGAGGGTGGGGTCGGATTCAAAGAGCTCTTGTCATGGAATAAAGCATCCATGGCCAAGGTTGTGCTTGAAGGGGCTGATTTCACTAACCTGAATATTTGGTCCACTTGGGTGCATAGCTGCCTTCCCTCTGGGATGACCATCTGGAATGTACAGGCGAATTCCTCTGACAGCTGGGTTTGGAGGGATATTCTTCTTATCCGGGATTGGCTGATTGAGCGTCATGAACATGCTTTTCTTCAAAGCAACTTGATATCAGCCGCTGGAAAATTCAACTCGGGAATGGCTTATGATATTATGCGTACTGCAGGTCAACATGTTTTATGGGCCAATGCGATTTGGAAGGGCATCCATTTGCCCAAATGCTCCTTTATTTCTTGGTTGGCTTTGCAGGGTCGTCTTTTCACCAAAGATCGGGTTGATAGATGGGCTAACTTGGATGACATTACTTGTTGCCTCTGTAATTCTGGAGATACCGAGACCAATGAGCATATACGGGATTCTTGTGTGTTTGTTAAAACTGTGTTGCACAGGCTTCTTTTGTGGATTTTGTGGCCTTCTCCTAATAGCTTGAATGTTATGAATGCCCTTGACTGTCTCTCTCAGGTGGATTCCATTCCACAACAGATCCGTTTTCAACGGAATACGAGAGCAATGGCCTTGACTTCTTTTGTCTATCTGATTTGGATCTATCGCAACAAGGTTATTTTTCAGGGTGAGCTTCCCTCTACTGATGAGTGCTTTGAAACCATTGAGCGTACTGTCACCACTCACCTTCTGCTTAGGCGTACTAGTCTTCTCAACACAGTCACTCGGCTTTGGTTGAGACAGTTGCATATTATGTAAAGGGATGTCGTTATCATTTTTTGATCCTTAGGTGGATGCTTAGCTTGGAGTTTAGGATTTGAGCTTTTGGGTCGGTTCAGCTTTGTGCTGCTACCATTTTGATCTACTTTGCGGAGTATGTAAATCATTAGTCATATATATATTAAATTTTCCTTCTTCAAAAAAAAAATAAAGATTTAAATAATTCATTGTATCCCTTTTTCGTAATTTTACTATTATTATTACAAATTCAGCTAGAAGTACCAAACATTCGAATAACTTTTTAGACAACATTTTCATCTTCAGCTTTAGCTATTCATGCAGCTTCGGCTTCAGTTTCAGTTATTTATTCAGCCTCAGCTACTATTTCAGCTCAATATACCGAACGGAGCCTAAAACAACTTAAAAAGGAGCTTGTTGTTTTTGGAATTGGTTCCATGGCTAATGCGAGAGAGCCAATCTCTAAAGTTGTCAAAATGGTTAGAGAATCGAAATCAATTACGGAGCTCGTTGTAGGTAAAAGGGTGAAAGAGCAGGCTCCATATTTGATTCAATTAATCACATATATTCTAGAAGAAACACATATTCAAACTGAATCAAATATAATTAAGAAACATAAATGAAAATTACAAAATCTTCAATGGTAGCTACCTGCACTCCTCCTTACAAAAGGTTTGTTCTCATCCATCCATTGATACACATACAGATTCACGCCATATTTAAACTGATCCGATTTAATCTCCTTCAATTTGGTACACTTGTGAACCACATCCAAAACCCCTTTAGAAGTTATTCTTACGCATCCTAACACCTCCAAAGACACCAAATTAGGGCACATTTCGCCTATATCATTCATCGCCCTATCATTAAGGCGTGTCGAACACGCTACCAGCCTCTCCAATCTCATTCCTTTGCTAACAAGGCCGAGACTCGTGACACTCGAACACCTGTCGATTTGTAATTCTCGTAAACCGTGGCAATTCCTAATTACTTCTCCAACACTCTTTCTTGAAATCCCTATGCAGTTCTTTAATCTCATAGTCTCCAAATTAGGGCAAGCTAAAACAACCTCCTTCATAGTCACATACCTTAAAGTGATATTGTCTGACAAATTAAGGGATCTGATTGCAGGATTACTCACCCGAAAACAACCTTTCTCACCCGTCCCGATCCTCGTGTTCTTCATCGAAAGCGACTCTAGCAAGGGGCAATTCTCGATCAGAACGAACAACGTTGAATCAGAAAGCTTTTCACAGCGGTTGAGCTTCAAACTTGTCGCCTTTTTGAGGTACTTTACAAAAGAGAGGATTGAGTCGTCGGTCAAGAAGTTTATGCCTTTAAGAGCTAAGTAATCAAGGGAATCATAGTATTCTAAGAATGACGTGATGCCGACGTCAGTCATACCGTGGCAATCTGACAAAGCAAAGCTCTTCAATTGTAGATCAATCTCAACTATAGAACGAAGATTAGCATCAGAAACATAAGTTTTCGAAACCCTAATGTCGACCAAGCTTCGAGCGAAACCGAGATTCGACATCATCCTGTCGGATCGAATCGACTTGAGATTCTTGCACTCTTGTAAAGAGGATAGTAATCCGTTTGGGGTCACTTCGTTGCACTCTTTCACCGCAATGGCCTCTAAATTAGGGCAATTCTTGCATAACAAAGCTAAAACCCTATCACATATACAATAAATATGTCTAAAACTTACTCTTTTTAGTCTCCTCATCTCCAACCCGGGATTTCCACGTCCAATATCGCATCTTTGATCATTGTTATACTGAATATAAGTTAGTCGATTGTTGGGATAGCTCAAATCCAACTCCTCCAAGTTGGGGAAAAGATAAGCAATTCTCTCGAGTATATAACTATCGAAATGGGTGCGTGAACTCATCTTGAATGACTTGACACCTTTAAGCATCGAGGAAGGCCATAACTTGAATCCATTGATGGGGTATTCTTTGTGATTGGATAGGTCTATGGTTTCGATAGGGCAGTTAAAATCGGCGATTTGGTGAAGAATGGGAATTGGGTCGGAGTTGTATTGGGCGAAGGAGATGTGTTTGAGATTTGGGAATCGTTTGAAAAGTATTGGGTAGATGATGAAGTAATCTTTGAAGAGTTTTAGGGTTTGTTTGTGGTTGTTTGTGATTGAGAGGAAGGTTTTGGATACGAGAGATAAGGGCTCGAGATGGCGATCATGGAGGAGATATGAATGTATGATTTGATCCCAGATTTTTTCGGGGAGATCTGTAATGGTGGACGACATTGATGGTCTAAGGTAAGGGAGGTGGCGCTATGAAGGATTTTGGGTTAGTTCTTATAAAATGATTGACCTAGTTAGGGTTTGAGAGCTTACTTGGGGACCAAGCTTCTGAGAAGTAAATAAATTTTGACCGAGTAATTAACAAAGTTTAACCCTAATCTGCTACGTCCCAAAAAAGAAATTTTGGTATATATTAGGTTAAGAACTCTTGTTTGAAGATTAGATGGGATTTAGTATCCATAACACTACGCGAAATATTTAAATAATATATAAACATATAAAAATAACATATCATAAATAAAACCGCCGCCTTTCATGGAAGTTCGCCGGGGAAGACGAGTTTTTCGACGACCCCGAAATTACCCTCAAAACCCTAGAAAATCAGAGACAACTTCAGCAACTAGGTCAATTAGATTCAAAGACGACGAAATTAAGGACAAAGTCCACGAAATCATCGAAGTCGCCAGAAATTTGCCTAAGAATATAACACTTGGGGACAATTTGATGAATTTCTTGAACACAACATTAAATTTGGTGAAAAACCAACCTTTTGCAAGGAGTTGGAGGAAGAAGGTGGTAGTGGGCCCCTGGCAAATTGAAGGGATGGGTAAGACAATGAACAAAAGACCAACCTCTCTTGTATGTTTTTCTTTTTTTTAAAATAAAATTAGGTTCTAGAAGTCTCTCCATCATATATTTTTTCCAAAGCTAAAAAAGTGTCTATTTTCGGAATTACTTTTAAATCGAGCGTGAATCGAAAATTTTTTCTAAAAAAGTGCATAGGAAAAAATATTCACCCAAATTTCAAATTTCTTCTGGCAATTCCTTTTTCTTTTCTTTTTTTTGGAAATTTTCCAGTATAGAATATATAGAAGAGGAATTTACAAAGCAGAATTCACCCACAGGTGAAGAGCAGCCAAAGTTTCAGATCAGCTACAGAGCCCAAAAGACTAAACTGCTACAAAATTTTCCTAAACATAGGAACAACCATAAACGCATTCACATTCATTCACAATCATGTATTTTCTCTGTCTCCTTCATGAATTGCTTGATCATGCCAAAACATTCTTCCTTCGACGCCATTGAAGAGGAAGCAAGGTTTTAGTGTAGTATATACGAGTTGAAGAGTTTAGTTACAAAGATTTGCACTAAATATCTACGGGATCTTATCCGGTGACGATGACATCTTAACTCTTAAATGAGGGCCGAAGATGATGTACACCGACGTTGTGAGTATTATAACTCACGTACACATTCACAAATGCAAAATCACATCATTTTAGCTTCTTTTTTCAACTTACCAGGATCATTCTTCATCGATTTTTTTGATGGGACATATGTGAAAGAAAGAAATCTCAATATTTATTTCATGATTCCAAAAATACAAAATACAGATCTTCATTGAACTGAGATTAGAAATCCTAAAGTAGATCTACCAAAAAAAAAAAACTAAACTCGATATCTAAAATCCGACGAAGATGAGCGTCGGGATGATTCGTAGTCGGTGGTTGAAACGAGTAAAGGAGGAAACCGGAGTGGACCGCTGCCGGTTGAAACTGGCTCAGCAAGTTTTGCACAATAACTTCATCTCTAGGGGCCCCAACACCAGTGAACGATTCGATATGCTATTTGATGGCTCCAATAGGCTGATTCGGGAGGGCCAAATGCTTGAGTCAAGCCTCTTCAATGGTGCTTAACTTGGCTTCTTCAGAGAAGGAGAGCAAGAAGGAAGAACTGAGAGAGACCAAAAAGTAAGTTAAGTGTGTGAATAAGGATGTAATTGAGATCTTGAATGGACGGATGAGATTACAGTGAGTTGAGATATGGGTGTGAACCTCGGATGAACCTCGGATTTGGAATTCTCCCCTCCGATTTCAACCATAGACTACCCAAAAACCAAACCCAGAAACCGAGAAGCGAGCCGAGAAGCGAGCTGAAGCTCCCCGGAAGCTCTTCGCTGAGGTTCATCTCGGAGCAACGGTACGGGGAAAGTCATCCTCTTCCGCCTCACCCACGCCGTCGTCCGCCTCGCCGCCCACTTTGGCCCTCTCAGAAGTCCATTGTTGCTGCTCCAGTTGGAAAACATGAAAGAGATGAGAGGAGTGAAAGAGACGATTATTAAGTGGGGAAAGATTAGGGTTATTTTTGTCTGGATTACTGGATTAGATTGTTATAGTGGGCTGGGCTGGGAATTTTTTAAATAGTTTAGTTTAAGTGGGTTAAGAATAATAGGTTAAGTTAATTTGGGTTTGAAAATTAATTTAGATTATGTAGTGATACATGATGTTAATGAAGAATGGATTAGATAAAGTTAGAACAAATTTGATGGAGGTGAAGGTAGTTGGTAGAATAAATGGAGAAGATGACGTAGATGGTTGATTTGATTGATAAAGTGTTGTTGGGAGTATAAATGAATAAGATTATAAGAGAGTAAAATAATATGAATAAGGGTATTATGGAAAGAAATCTATGGCTAAAAATGGAAACGGGACAATCAAAAGGGAACGCCCGAAAAGGAAACGGGACTTTCTTTTTGGGACAGAGGGAGTACATTCAACTTAGATTTTAATTTAATTAGTTTAAATATATGGACATAATGAATATTTATATTTTATCATATATATCTGATTTAGCTAAACAAAATTTTAAATAATAAACTTGTGAAGTATTAAAATGTAATGATGATGTTTTATTATCAAAATAAACATTAAAAATCATTTTAGTATTTTGAATCAGTAATCATTTTTTTAGAGAAATTTAAACTTTGTTGAAATTATAGGAGTTTACGTCAACATATAAGTAATATATAATGCTTATATAGTTATATGTAATAATCATATAAGCATAGCGCGAATTATTTTATCTAATAAAATTGATTTTATAGACATAAGATATGACTAGACAACTTCTTAAGAAATATTCATCGTCAGTCCACGCATAGCTCGACTTATCAATTCTAGTATAATTAAACATTATATATGATGCGTTAACATTATATATGTTCAAGAAATAATTTTTTTCTGAAATGGGCTTTTTTTCAAAAAAAATTCCCAACGTAGGCTCTTTTCAAAAGAAATTCTCAATATAGACACTTATGCCAGCTTCGGATTATTTTTTTTGAATTTTTTTATGTATAAGAGACGTTGGCCCGACCAGCGTCTCTTATACGTTAAAACATAAAAAAAAGACCATTTATATGAGACGCTGGTTTATTTGAACATGTATAAGAAACGTTGGTCGAACCAGCTTCTCTTATACAGATTTGTATTTTTTAATTCCCCCGTGTAAGAGACGCTGGTCGAACCAGCGTCTCTTACACGTAAAATGTTTTTTAAAAAAAAATTATTTGTATAAGGCGCTGGGCTTATACAAGCCATTTGTTTAAAAAAAAAATTCAAAGTTTATATATATATTATTATATACGACTTACTCGTGTTTGGATGACTCGTATGAGCTCGTTTAAAATCGGAATCGATCAAGACCGATTTCGTTGGGTCCGTATTGATCCCAGCTTTCACCAGATATGTCTCTCGCTCGATTCTGATTTCGAACGACCCCATACGAGCCACCTGAACACGCGTAAGTCTCGTGCGTACCTTCTACTGTAAATGGATGTTTACAAATCCGTTCCTCCATATCAGGCGATGAGAGACATATCTGGTGAAAGCTGAGATCAATACGGACCCAACGAAACTGGTCGTGATCAATTCCGATTCCGAACTGGTGAAAGAAGGTATGCACGAGATTTACGCTTGTTCGGATGGCTCGTATGGGCTTGTTCGGAATCGGAATTGACCACGACCAGTTTCGTTGGGTCCGTATTGATCCCAGCTTTCACCAGATATGTCTCTCATCGCGTGATATGGAGGAACGGATTTGTAAATATCCATTTACAGTAGAAGGTACGCACGAGACTTACGCGTGTTCGGGTGGCTCGTATGGGGTCGTTCGAAATCATAATCGAGCGAGAGACATATCTGGTGAAAGCTGGGATCAATACGGACCCAACGAAATCGGTCGTGATCGATTCCGATTTCAAACGAGCTCATACGAGTCATCCAAACACGAGTAAGTCATATATAATAATATATATATAAACTTTGAAAAAAAAAAATTAAACAAATGGCTTGTATATTTTTTTTTAAAAAACATTTTACGTGTAAGAGACGCTGGTTCGACCAGCGTCTCTTACACGGGGGAATTAAAAAATACAAATCTGTATAAGAGACGTTGGCCTACATAAAAAATTCAAAAAAAAAATTACCAGCTTTGGACGAGAGACGCTAGTTCTACCAGCGTCTCTCACACATAAAAAAAATCTGAAGCTGGCATAAGTGCCTATATTGGGAATTTCTTTTGAAAAGAGCCTACGTCGGGAATTTTTTTTTTGAAAAAAAGCCCATTTCAGAAAAAAAATTCCAAGAAATAAGATATAAGTATATAAGGAGTGTAGTATATAATACAAGTATTAATCATAACATCGATGTTTAAGTATATAGTGACTATTATATCCCCGTGTTTAAGTATCTATTGTTAATAGTTAATTATCATTTTGATTTATCTCGATAATATTAGTAGTTACCTTTTATATAATATTTATAATATTCTAAAATTTAATTTATAACGAAAATAATACTAGTTCTAAATATATACGCTTTTTCCTATAACGTGAAAAGCGTCTAGGATCTGATTGGATACAAGAGTAGTAAGTATAATACATAAGTACTAACCACTATCCATAAATATATTTAAAGAAATAATACTTGTGCGTTGTATAAGTATTAACAATAATACATAATTATAGTATATAAAAGTATGAAGGTATTAACCATAGGAAAAGATTCACGTGCGAATGTGCGAATAAAAAAATTGTCATGTACATTTAAGCCATTGACATGCACATTTGACAGATTGTGCATGTCGTTGGTAATATGTGAAAAGTATATGCACACACCTACGTGTGCATGTGATTACTGAGAAATATGCATGTGAATGACTATATTAGTACATTCGTATGTTAAGTCATTCACACCTGATCCGATCCATAATCATATAGCCATATAGGTAATAGTCATAATATAAAAGTATAATGTACCAGTATTAACTATAATACATAATCATAGTATATAAGAGTAATAATCATAATATATAAATATAATTTAAGTATCTAAAGGTGGATATTGATATAAAAGACAACCATCTTTTAGGTTAGCAACTTTTCATGTTTATGATATTTATTTCCAAACGTTCATTGTTGTCTTGATAAAAAAAAATAACTCATTTTGATAAAAATGTTCATGTTTTTTTAAGTATGTATTTTCATTTATTTTATTACATTGATGTAAATCGTATTTATTACATTTATTTTTTAAATATATTACAAATGCTATGTAGAAAAATATTTTTAAAAATCATGAGCACTAGAAATCATGGGTATAAACAATGATGTTCATAATTATTAGGTCGTTACTAAGATGTTGTTGCTATCAGAGCGTAACCCTCAAATAATATAGTTTAATCATACGAAAAAGAAAACTGAGTACAAATGTCGTTTTATCTTTGTTTTCTTAACCCATTCAATATATTTAATTCATATTTAACATTATATAGTCTCATTGATGAGAACCAAGAATATTAACATTTTTTAATATGTATACATTTGGTGCTTTTCAATTTATTTAATTTGATGCTTTTTATTTAAAAAGATATGGAAAATATAAAAGAACTGTTTTAATTTTTAAGCAACATTTATTGAAAGATAAGTGTAACTTCTTGGCTAAAATAGTAAGCTTTATTCACAAAAGTATAAACTTTTCTCTATTAAAAAATCAAAAAGTAAAATTGTTACTATTTTAATCATATTTAAAAATATAATAGTGATTGTTGACAAAAAAAGAAGTTAAATCAACTTAGCCACTACTTTGTCATGGCAAAGTTATCATAGCTAAAACAATATTTAATTACCCACTCTTTATACGTCCCTAAATACCATAGCTGAAAAATAGCCACGGATTAGTCGTGGCGAAAAACATCTCTATTTCTAGCCACTAAACAACCGTGGCTATCCTTCATCCCTATATTTTCCAGCCATGACAATTTTTTGTTCGTCCCCTTTCCCATGGCTAATTAGCCACGACTGTTATCCGTCACTAGAAATACATGCCTATACACAATTTTTCTAGTATTGTCTAGGAATGGTCGTATTTGGATTTTTTGGGGTCCTGTCTATGTCTCGCTGCTTGTTGAATCTGTGTCGCCGCAGCTGACTCATTGCTCCTTTTCTCTTCCTAACTGCTTGGATTTGTTGCATTCCACCTTTGTGTATGCGTTTAACGATCGTGCAGGTCGTAGTGCTCTTTGGGATGGTTTGTGTCCTATTAGTTCTGGGTTGAATTCTCCCTGGATTGTTCTTGGAGACTTCAATACCATTCTTCGTTCTGATGAGAAGACCTTGGAAGGAAGTTCTTCCCCTGCTCATGTCTCTACTGAGTTAGGCTGTTGTCTTGAGACCTCGGGTCTGTTTGTTATGAAATTTTGCTGGAATTTTTTCACCTGGAACAATAACCAGGGTAATGGTGCGAGAATTTGATGTAAATTGGATCGAGTCCTTATTAATGGTGCTTGGTTGGGGCGCTTTGATAGGTCTATTGCTTTCTTTGATACGAACAAGCTCTCTGATCATTCCCCGGCTATTGTTACTCTTGGGTCTGATGTGGACCAACCAAGAATTCCCTTTCGTTTTATTAATGCTTGGGCTAACCACCAGCTGTTTCGCCAAACCGTGTCCGATGTTTGGTCTGAGTGCATCCCTGGGTTCTCAATGTTTCAGCTTGTGACTAAGCTTAAGTTGCTTAAGTCTCACCTTGAAAGATTTGGTTCCTTACAGCTTGAGGTTCTGAATTCTGCTATCGCTGAGGAGCGGGCTGCTCTACATTCGTTGCAGGTTCAGTGCCGTTCTCAGGCTCTCAGCTCTTTGATGTTGCGCTTCAGGATGAGGAAAGGACTAGTCGGGCCAAGCTTAAGACCAACCTGAATTCTCTTGCTTTGTTGTCTAGGCAGCTTGCTAAAGTTAAATGGATCAAGTATGGTGATCACAACTCCTCTTATTTCTACAATCAGATTAAAGGCAGGCGTAGTAGGAATTTTATTTGGATGTTAATTGGTGCTGATGGCGTACCTATAACTGATCGTTCGGGTATTTCTGCTGAAATTACTGGGTTCTTTGAAGACCTTCTTGGCCAGTCTGTTCAACCTGCTGTTTTTTATGCTTCTCCTATTCTGAATGGCATGTGTCTTGATCTTAACCAATGTGCTTCTCTTACTCTCCCTGTCACTGACGCTGAGATTAGGCGGGCTTTCTTTCGCATGGGTAATAACAAAGCTCTTGGTCCCAATGTCTATAACCCTTTTTTTCTTCAAGAAGAGCTGGACTATTATTGGTAAAGATGTTATCAGGGATGTCAAGGACTTCTTTGTGAATGGTCAGCTTCTACGTCAGGTCAATCATACTTCGATTAGCTTGATTCCGAAGTGTCAGAATCCATCTTTTGCCGCTGATTTTCGCCCGATCTCTTGTTGTAGTACTATCTACCGTGATATTGCTAAGATCATTGCCAATCGTCTTAAGGAGATCCTCCCTTCTATCATTGATCCGAGTCAAGCTGCTTTTGTACTTGGACGTTCTCTGCATCACAATGTTTTGATCTGTGCTGACCTCCTTAAGCAGTATGCTTGGAAGAACTCGCCAGGGAGGTGTGCCATTAAAGTGGACTTTCATAAAGCCTTTGATACTATTGAGTGGTCTTTTATCATCAACTGTCTGATCAGCCTGGGGTTCCCTGCTAGATTTGTCCACTGGATTACTGCTTGTATTACCAGCCCTTCTTACTCAGTCAATATTAATGGTGGTTTGGAAGGGTTCTTTAAATGAAAAAGGGGTATTCGTCAGGGGGGTACTCTTTCGCCTTATCTCTTCACTATTATTGTTGAGTCTCTTGCCAGAATGTTGCGTTCTCTTGATACTAACACGCGGTTCAGATTTCACCCCAGATGTGAATCCACTCAACTTTCTCATCTCTCGTTTGCTGATGACCTGCTTTTGTTCTGTAAGGCTGATCCTAACTCTGTCTCTGAGCTGAACTTTGTCCTTAATCGTTTTGGCGACCTTTCTGGGCTGAAGATTAACTCCTCCAAATCGCATATCTATTTTGGTGGCAATTGTTCTAGTTCTCGCATTCCTATTCTGTAGGCTTGCAGTTTTTCGGAAGGCCTCCTGCCCATGACTTATCTAGGTGTCCCTGTGGGATCTAGAAAGCCCATAAATTGTGACTTTGCGCCTGTTATTGAAAAAATGACTAGTCGGGTTCGTTCTTGGTCTGCTAGACACCTTTCTTATGCGGGGCGTGTGGAGCTTGTCAGAGCTGTCCTCTATGGCATTCAAAACTTTTGGTGCAAGCTTTTGCCTTTCCCCGCCAAGACTCTGAAAAAGATTCGCTCCATTCTCGGTTCCTTTATTTGGTCGGGTGATGTGGGCTCTCCCAAAGCCCTTGTTGCTTGGACAACTCTGTGTACGCCTAAGTCTGAGGGTGGGCTCGGATTCAAAGAGCTCTTGTCATGGAATAAAGCATCCATGGCCAAGGTTGTGCTTGAAGGGGCTGATTTCACTAACCTGAATATTTGGTCCACTTGGGTGCATAGCTGCCTTCCCTCTGGGATGACCATCTGGAATGTACAGGCGAATTCCTCTGACAGCTGGGTTTGGAGGGATATTCTTCTTATCCGGGATTGGCTGACTGAGCGTCATGACCATGCTTTTCTTCAAAGCAACTTGATATCAGCCACTGGAAAATTCAACTCGAGAATGGCTTATGATATTATGCGTACTACAGGTCAACATGTTTTATGGGCCAATGCGATTTGGAAGGACATCCATTTGCCCAAATGCTCCTTTATTTCTTGGTTGGCTTTGCAGGGTCGTCTTTCCACCAAAGATCGGGTTGATAGATGGGCTAACTTGGATGACATTACTTGTTGCCTCTGTAATTCTGGAGATACCGAGACCAATGAGCATATATGGGATTCTTCTGTGTTTGTTAAAACTGTGTTGCGCAGGCTTCTTTTGTGGATTTTGTGGCGTTCTCCTAATAGCCTGAATGTTATGAATGCCCTTGACTGTCTCTCTCAGGTGGATTCCATTCCACAGCAGATCCGTTTTCAACGGAATACGAGACCAATGGCCTTGACTTCTTTTGTCTATCTGATTTGGATCTATCATATCGCAACAAAGTTATTTTTCAGGGTGAGCTTCCCTCTACTGATGAGTGCTTTGAAACCATTGAGCGTACTGTCACCACTCACCTTCTGCTTAGGCGTACTAGTCGTCTCAACACAGCCACTCGGCTTTGGTTGAGACAGTTGCATATCATGTAAAGGGATGTTGTTATCATTTTTTGATCCTTAGGTGGATGCTTAGCTTGGAGTTTAGGCTTTGAGCTTTTGTGTCGGTTCAGCTTTGTGCTGCTACCATTTTGATCTACTTTGCGGAGTATGTAAATCCTTAGTCATATATATATTAAATTTTCCTTCTTCAAAAAAAAATAAAGATTTAAATAATTCATTGTATCCTTTTTCGTAATTTTACTATTATTATTACAAATTCAGCTAGAAGTACCAAACATTCGAATAACTTTTTAGACAACATTTTCATCTTCAGCTTTAGCTATTCATGCAGCTTCGGCTCCAGTTTCAGCTACTTATTCAGCCTCAGCTACTATTTCAGCTCAATATACCGAACGGAGCCTAAAACAACTTAAAAAGGAGCTTGTTGTTTTTGGAATTGGTTCCATGGCTAATGCGAGAGAGCCAATCTCTAAAGTTGTCAAAATGGTTAGAGAATCGAAATCAATTACGGAGCTCGTTGTAGGTAAATGGGTGAAAGAGCAGGCTCCATGTTTGATTCAATTAATCACATATATTCTAGAAGAAACACATATTCAAACTGAATCAAATATAATTAATTAACATAAATGAAAATTACAAAATCTTCAATGGTAGCTACCTGCACTCCTCCTTACAAAAGGTTTGTTCTCATCCATCCATTGATACACATACGGATTCACGCTATATTTAAACTGATCCGATTTAATCTCCTTCAATTTGGTACACTTGTGAACCACATCCAAAACCCCTTTAGAAGTTATTCTTACGCATCCTAACACCTCCAAAGACACCAAATTAGGGCACATTTCGCCTATATCATTCATCGCCCTATCATTAAGGCGTGTCGAACACGCTACCAGCCTCTCCAATCTCATTCCTTTGCTAACAAGGCCGAGACGCGTGACCCTCAAACACCCGTCGATTCGTAATTCTCGTAAACCGTGACAATTCCTCATTACTTCTCCAACACTCTTTCTTGAAATCCCTATGCAGTTCTTTAATCTCATAGTCTCCAAATTAGGGCAAGCTAAAACAACCTCCTTCATAGTCACATTCCCTAATCTGATATTGTCTGACAAATTAAGGGATCTGATTGCAGGATTACTCACCCGAAAACAACCTTTCTCACCCGTCCCGATCCTCGTGTTCTTCATCGAAAGCGACTCTAGCAAGGGGCAATTCTCGATCAGAACGAACAACGTCGAATCAGAAAGCTTTTCGCAGCGGTTGAGCTTCAAACTTGTCGCCTTTTTGAGGTACTTTACAAAAGAGAGGATTGAGTCGTCGGTCAAGAAGTTTATGCCTTTAAGAGCTAAGTAATCAAGGGAATCATAGTATTCTAAGAATGACGTGATGCCGACGTCAGTCATACCGTGGCAATCTGACAAAGCAAAGCTCTTCAATTGTAGATCAATCTCAACTATAGAACGAAGATTAGCATCAGAAACATAAGTTTTCGAAACCCTAATGTCGACCAAGCTTCGAGCGAAACCGAGATTCAACATCATCCTGTCGGATCGAATCGACTTGAGATTCTTGCACTCTTGTAAAGAGGATAGTAATCCGTTTGGGGTCACTTCGTTGCACTCTTTCACCGCAATGGCCTCTAAATTAGGGCAATTCTTGCATAACAAAGCTAAAGCCCAATCACATATACAATAAATATGTCTAAAACTTACTCTTTTTAGTCTCCTCATCTCCAACCCGGGATTTCCACGTCCAATATCGCCTCTTTGATCATTGTTATACTGAATATAAGTTAGTCGATTGTTGGGATAGCTCAAATCCAACTCCTCCAAGTTGGGGAAAAGATAAGCAATTCTCTCGAGTATATAACTATCGAAATGGGTGCGTGAACTCATCTTGAATGACTTGACACCTTTAAGCATCGAGGAAGGCCATAACTTGAATCCATTGATGGGGTATTCTTTGTGATTGGATAGGTCTATGGTTTCGATAGGGCAGTTAAAATCGGCGATTTGGTGAAGAATGGGAATTGGGTCGGAGTTGTATTGGGCGAAGGAGATGTGTTTGAGATTTGGGAATCGTTTGAAAAGTATTGGGTAGATGATGAAGTAATCTTTGATGGAATTTTAGGGTTTGTTTGTGGTTGTTTGTGATTGAGAGGAAGGTTTTGGATACGAGAGATAAGGGCTCGAGATGGCGATCATGGAGGAGATATGAATGTATGATTTGATCCCAGATTTTTTCGGGGAGATCTGTAATGGTGGACGACATTGATGGTCTAAGGTAAGGGAGGTGGCGCTATGAAGTAAGGACTTTGGGAAAGTTCTTATAAAATGCTTGACCTAGTTAGGGTTTGAGAGCTTACTTGGGGACCAAGCTTCTGAGAAGTAATTAAGTTTTGTTGACCGAGTAAAAAAAAAAGATTTATCTTTCTCTCTCATCATATCATCTCTGATTATATTAACAAAGTTTACAATTGAAAAATCGCCGATTAACTCATACATGTTTGTGTGTTATCCTCATTCTTCATACATGTTTGTGTGTTATCCTCATTCTTCATCAGCCACATTATACTCATACACATTTGTGTATTATCCTCAGTCATCAGCCAATACTTGCACACATTCACAAATGCAAAATCACATCATTTTAGCTTCTCTCTTCAATTGATTTCTATGTTTTTATATTTGAAAAATCATTTTTTTATTTTTCTATATAATAATCTATTTTATATATTAAAGTTGGGCATTTTAGAAGTATTAGAGTGATTTTAAGATTAGTTTGTTACAAAATTATTATTTTTTATCTTTAATTTCAATTATTAATAGATTTGATAATTATATTAACAAATAAATCTAAAAAAATTATCATTTCTTTCAACAATAAATATACAAACTATTTTATTGAGAATAAATATTGTGTTGAAGGTTAATATATACTCTTCCGATAAAATTAGGATTTTTGTCGATAATAAAAATTAAATCAAGCTACGTACATAAACTTCATGAAATAAAATATATTTTTATAAATAGTCTTTATAAGAAAAAAATTAATCTTAATTTTTTGACGAACTCGATTAAAAGAATATATAATTTTCATACGAATAATATGGAATTTTTCGTGCATGGTGTGACCCTAGTAATGTAAAAAATGTGTGCACAATTTATAGAGGAAATTCCCAACTGAATTTCTCTAACTTAAAATACAAATTTAAAGCTCAATAAATTATTACATCATTCAAGATCATCAACCTTGATCTCAAATTGCTCACCAGTTGCAAGAATTTTGACAGCAACCATACCTTTCTGCCATTCAGAGCTTCCTACTAGTATTAGCCTTCGAGCATTGATCCTTGCTGCTCTTTTGAACACCCTATATTACAAAATTTATCAGATCAAGCATTTTGGAATTGGTTTTGAAAAAACAGATATAAATACCATTTCATGGGTTTGTTCTCTAATACGAGATCAACGGTCTGGCCTCGGTTCCTTAGCGTTGCTGCAACTAGAGAAGCCGGGCCTTGAAGATCGGGATCAAGAGAGCAGATTATGTTCTCTACTTGAACGTCGGGTTGAGGGAGAAGCTTCTTCTCTTTCAGCAGCTATTAAGCAAATAAAGTTGCATATTAAATGTTTTATTTTAAACGATTATTTATCCTATCTCCTAAGAGTATATGATACGAATAACTTACTTCTACAATGACTGCATCACCGAATCCAAAACCACAAGCGGGTAAATCTTCACCTCCATATGTGGAAAGTAACTTATCATATCGTCCTCCTCCACATATGGCTCGAAGCTTGCCTTCCCTGTCAAATCCCTACAACACAAAAGACCAAACCGATTTTTAGAGCATTTGGTCCCAAATAGCAATACAAATCTTAAGCTATTTCAAGACATTGCAAATTTGCAACTACCCCACTTTTTATCAGCTAGAGATAATATAAGACATAGGTTAAGAAGCTTATAATAAAAATATTTGATGTGTTTTATTAATTTTGGAGATTTTTATTTTGTTCTGATGATTTATGGTTTCCAATTTAGGCAGGCTTAACATGTTACCTCGAAAACAATTCCAGTGTAGTAAGCGAGGCCACGAACAACAGATGCATCAAACTGGATCCAGTCAGAATAACCATACTGTTCAGCAAGAGAAAAGAGACGTTTGAGATCAGCAACAGCTTCACCGCCTGTTCCAAGTCTCTCTGCACATAATGCATATACAACAAGCAGTAAAGTGATCAATGGCTGTAAGATCAGTTTTAGACTGACTTCTAAAGAGAATTAAAAGACACAATACGAAAAGAGTAAGCAGCAAGTGAATTAACAGAAAGGTAAAACCAACCTTCTAATTCCGTCAGTGACTTTATGGCAAGCACTTCCAACAACTGATCAATAGCTTGTTCAGACATCCCAGCAGACTTCAGGTCTTTCTTCACCTCATCAAGTGGAATCTTTTCCAGCTGTTTTGTGGTTTGAAACGGGGAAATTAGATTTTAATAGACGAAAAGAAGTCCAAGTATGGGGAGGAAAATACTAACAGAACATGTACGACATCATGATAATATTGATATTGAATAAGATTATAACTCGACCTTTTATGCCAAAGCCCTAATGCACTGATAAATAATGTGCCATACACTTAACAAGAAACTATCATATTTCATTCAAATGGCATTGACAAGTGTAAAGAAATAACTCATGTAATTGAAGGATAGATAAGACCTCAAAACCATCCCAAAACGTTCCCAAATCATATCATCACCGAAATATGTTATTGCTTTTAAAGAAATAGAAAGAGGCTTGGTCAAGCAGAGCATTAAATTCATTACAGTTCTATAACCAAGGGAAAACTTCAAACAAGGCTTGATCAGAGCAGTCCTTCAAAACTCTAGAGGAAGCAATATTTCAAAGTTGGAATCCTAAGTACACCCGTAAGAGAAATGAAAATTTATACTGAACAGTTGCATAGAGCACAATGCAATGTAGTCAGGAATTTCATATGTCAAGGTGACCAATCATGAGCAATAGAAAGACAGAAAGAAATTACAAGCACAAAACATATGTATTCGACCCAAAGAAAAACTAACCTTATCAATTATAATGCATACTCTGCCAAATAGATCTTCGGGAACATTATTGCACCTCAATACCTCTTGTAAAACCTGGAAGGAGGGAGCACTTTTTCTTATGATGCTCTCTTTCTGTCTTTATAATAAAAATAAAAAAAATCATATTTTGAAATGAATGTTGAAGGACTGTGAATGTATAAACCATCACTAATTAAGCCAACAAAGGATAGCATATAACCCAGAAAAAGTTGAACATAATGATAAGATATGATGAGTGATTACGGTAACATCTACAAGGCCTTAAATGGAGTAAAACAGTCCTGAATTGTTTAGTGGTTTCACCTTTCGACTTGAGATTTTGAACCCCACATCTGATTCTGTGATTCCTAATCTCTTGAAAAAAGTGACAATGGAAGAAATGAGCTCTGCTTCAGCCTAACACAAGAGAAGCAAATCAGATTCAATTACAAAAATAAATGAAGGGTGAAATTTAATAACAAAAGCATCATTGTTGTAACATCACATTTTTAATATGAGAATGTTTGCTAATAAAACAGAACCTCAAATGCAACATCAACCCTAACGTACCGTAACCTCAGGCACTCCAATGATATCCATATTCCACTGGTAGTGTTCACGACGGCGCCCCCTGGTCATTCTCTCATACCGCCAGCATTGCCCAATAGCAAACCATTTCAATGGAAGAGACACAGATTTTCTAGACATAAAAAAAACACAAAAGATCAAAATCCTGCATTCTCCACCTGGATATAAAAACCATAAATAAATACTATAGCTAAAAACAAAGTATTAAGCAGCTTAAATGATAAATCAACAAAAAAGATCCATCAAATATCGGTTCAAAAACCCGGCTTTAACAAGCCTATATTGTGAGTCTGCATACCCTTTCTGTATCACTAGTCTTGCCAAAGATGGAGTGAGTTCAGGCCTTAATGCTACACGACGGTTGCCTCGATCCTCAAAACAGTATAGCTATAAAAGGACAAAGGGCAAGAAATATTGGAAAGGAAGAGAATATATGAATCAGCATTACAAAATTACCAGAAGAGCAAATTGGATTAAAATATCTACTACTCATTTCATAATCCAATATTCACATTGACCTTTTTCTCAACAATCATATGTTTCTATTAGAAGCTTTTTTTCCTATTTTTTCAACGAGTCAAAACAGCTCTTCAACCTTTCTAAACTACTCACGCCTGCATAAAGATGGCCTTATATCCATGTGCTCACTCTATTCCCTTCATATTGTACTTGATTAGCTTTCAGTATCATTTTCACTTTCTAAAACTTTTACAATGAACTACTACCAGGCTATCCAACACTACAGAATACACATTACAATTACTTATACGATGTAAACAATATTTTGATCTCATCGATCATTCACATGCACCAGATTTTGAAAGAAATTATCTACCAAGTACATCATAAATACATTTCTAACAGGTTGTGATCGAAAGTCCAAATTGGCTCATTTACATCCCCCAAAATTTTGAAATTAAAAAATCTACTTCTCTTTTCATAATCCAATAGTCACATTAATTATTTTTCTCAACAATCATAACTTTAGATTAGATGCTCCTTTCTAATTTTTCAACAACTCAAAACAGCTCCTCAACCTTTCTATACTACTCACACCTTCATAAAGATGGCCTTGAATCCATTCGCTCACTCTATTTCCTTCATATTGTACTTGATAGCTTCAAATCAGTATCATTTTCACTTTGTAAGAATTTTACAATGAACAACTACCAGACTATGCAACACTGAAGAATGCACATTATAATTACTTCCACTATGTACACAACATTTTAATCTCATCGATCATTCACATGCACCAAATTTTGAAATTAAAATATCTACTTCTCATTTCATAATCCACATTGAACCTTTTGTCAACAATCATATGTTGCTATTACATGCTCGTTTTCTATTTTTTCAACAAGTCAAAATAGCTCCTCAGCCTTTCTAAACTACTCACACCTGCATAAAGATGGTCTTAAATCCATGTGCTCACTTGATAGCTTCAAATCAGTATCATTTTCACTTTGCAAGAATTTTACATAAAGTACTACCAGACTATCCAACACGAATGCACATTACAATTACTTACACTATGTAAACAATATTTTGACCTCATTGATTATTCACATGCACCAAATTTTGAAATTAAAAAATCTACTTCTCATTTCATAATCCAATATTCACATTGAACTTGTTCTCAACAATCATATGTTACTACTTTTCTGTTTTTTGAACAAGTCAAAACCAGCTCTTTGATCTTTCTAAATTACTTATGCGTGCATAAAGATAGCCTTAAATCCATGAGCTCACTTGATAGCTTCAAATCAGTATCATTATCACTTTATAAGAATTTGACATAAACTACTACCAGACTATCCAGCACTGCAGAATGCACATTACAATTACTTACACTAAGTACACAATATTTTGATCTCGACTACAACATACCTGATCTCTGATTTCTTCACCAGCTTTTCTAATGAACAGCGCCTCCGATTCAAGCACAGGATAATCAACCTCTTCGAAACCGAACAATTGCGAGACCTAAACAAACTCAGACAGAAATCAGCAAGCAAGCAAAGCATTTCGAAATGCAGCAGCGAAATCCGAAACTCACCTCTCTAAAATTCTGAAAAAGCCAAGTCCTCAACCGCATTTCCTCAGGCGGAAAATCTCTGGTTCCTTTCGGCGGATTAACATCAATCTTCTCCACAACTTCACCGAGAGAAGGAGGCGGAGCCGAGCGGCTTCCAGCTCGTCCAGAGGAGGCATTAGCAACAGTTTCCGATGCGGAAGAAGACACAGAAGAGAAGGATGTGAAGAAGCGAGCGGATCTGTGATGGATAGAGGAGAAGAAAGCGTGAGATGTTAGAGCTTTAGAGTGGGAGGGTTTAAGGTAGAGGTTGAGGTGGCGATGGAGGATAAGGCGGGAGGGATTTGAGAGAGCAGCCATGGCTGATGGCGCAAGTTAGCTTCTCTCAGGATCGGAAGAATAAGGAAGAAGATAACATTGTGAGCTTTTCGTAATTAATGGGCCGGCCCATTAATTACTAACATCTGGCCCATTTTAATTCATAAGAAACCTACTCCACTTCTTCTTCAACCTAGCAACTTCCTGCTTTTCTTTTCTGCAACCAAACCAATCGACAGTAGAGTACCTGAAGAAACGCCGCCTGCAATCTCAGTCGGAGGCCTCATCTCACAAGTAAGTTAACCTAACATCAACGACGAATAAGCAATTTTCTTCTGTGTTATTAGTTTCCAACATTGAATTGTGTTTTTATTTGTCAGAGTTGCATCAGTTAGTTAGTTTGATTGAGAGATGAGTTTGCTATCTCAAATTAACAAAAGGGTCATAGAGAAAGATGACAGTGAGCCTGATGAGCCTTCTCCAACCCTACCTTTGAAAAAGTCCAAAAAAATCCGTAAAATGGAACCAAATAATGCTCAAATTGAGGATGAGGAGAAGATGCACAGGCTTGAGAATGTCTTATTCGGTTCATTATATTCCCCCATTGAATTCGGAAAAGATGACAAGGAAGAATATGATGGAAAGCAGCTTCCTTCAGGTGTGTTTGTTGACCGTACATCCTCTATTGTTGCTTCTGAGGAAGTTCCAGATGAAAGAAAGCCTGCTTGGGTTGATGAGGAAGATGAAAAAGCAACCGTTAACATTGCGAATGTGAATCGGTTAAGGAAGTTGAGGAAAGAGGAGGGTGAAACTGTGATTTCTGGTTCAGCTTATGAGGCTAGGCTAAGAGCACATCATGCAAAGCTGAACCCCCTAACAGATTGGGCCGAGTTAGATCGAAAAGATAAAGTCTATAGCTCAGATGAGGAATCCGACAATGGCGGTGTTGATGATATTCTTCGAACAAACGAAGATATTGTAGTGGAAAGCTCGAAGCTTGAACCCGGGAGGATAAAGTACTCGGTTTTGGGTGACATAGCTGCTCAAGATACGCCTGGAGGACCGATTAACTCGGTTCAGTTCCACAGAAACGCGCAGCTGCTACTCTCGGCGGGGTACGACAGAAAGCTGAGATTCTTCCAAATTGATGGCAAGAAGAACACACAGATACAAAGCATATTCCTTGAAGATTGCCCTATCCGAAAGGCGTCTTTTTTACCAGACGGGTCACAGGTTATCGTCTCTGGAAGGAGGAAGTTCTTCTACAGCTTTGATATAGTGAAGGCGAAGTTTGACAAAATCGGTCCACTAACCGGTAGAGAAGAGAAAAGCTTGGAGATTTTCGAGGTTTCCCCGGATTCGAGTACCATAGCGTTTATCGGTAACGAGGGCTACATTCTCTTGGTATCTACCAAAACAAAGCAATTGATCGGGACGCTTAAAATGAACGGGACAGTTCGGTCATTGGCGTTTAGTTCAGACGGGCAGCAGCTTCTGAGCTCGGGCGGTGATGGCCATGTCTACACATGGGATTTAAGGACTAGAAAATGCATTGACAAAGGGATTGATGAAGGATGCAATAATGGAACAGCTCTGTGTACTTCACCAATGGGTAATCTTTTTGCAGCTGGATCAGGAAGCGGGATTGTTAATGTGTACAATAATGAAGACTTTTTGGGAGGGAAGAGGAAGCCATTGAAGACGGTTGATAATTTGACAACTGAAGTTAATTTCATGAAGTTTAACCATGACTGTCAATTGCTTGCGGTATTGTCGACGATGAGTAAGAATAGTTTGAAGCTGGTGCATGTGCCGTCTTTCACGGTTTTCTCGGGTTGGCCGCCGAAGAAGTTAGGGTTCCCGAGGTGTGTGGATTTTAGTCCGAGTAGCGGGTTTATGGCGGTTGGAAACGCTGAGAAGCAAGTTTTGTTGTACAAGCTGCATCACTACCATCATGCTTAGTGCTCATTGAAATATCTACAGGTACTTTCAGAATGCATGATTACATTTTTGTCCGAGTACTTATACTTGCCTTGCAAGTTGAAACATTATCTTAGATTCAATTGTGCTTTTGTTGTTCTTGTTGTGATTTTCTGTATGTGGTTGTTATCTTATGAAAATGAAGACAGACTACATTGATTATTAGCACAGCTTTGTTTACTTTTCTTCCTGTTACTTGCAAGTTGCAACTGTTTGATGAATTTGGAGTTGGCTTGTTGTGACCTTTCTACTTGATCATGTATGAATTGTTGTCCTTCTTGCAATTTATTTTAGTCGCTTGTATTTACGTTTGGGCCGAATCAATATACACTATTAAACTTGGGCTTCATTCTGGGCTGTTCTATTATTAGCCCAGATTTTCTTCAATTAGCCCAGATTTTCTTCAATTAGCCCAGATTTTCTTCAATGGGTCTGTTTGAAATTTGTATGACCTTTTTATAAAAAAAAAAAAAAATTACTAAGCCCAATAATCTGAATTTGACAATCGAAAAGGTTTATAATCCTTTTTTAATTGGACTAAATAAACTAATTCAATTTGAATCGCAATCCGTCATCAACTTAAATTGAATCACATCAACTTAAATTGTCATTAAGTAAAACTGTCAACAACAAATTGAAATTGTCATCAATACAATGACAATTTGTTATTAACACAAACTATTATCATGTATAAAAGAATTAGTTGACATACTATAAAAAAATTAGGTTAAAAATTACAAGTTAACTTGTAAAAAGGGTGAGGAGGGAAATAAATGTCTTCTTAGCAACACTAAAATTCCAAATCAACTTTATATAAAAAGGGTTAATGATCTTGTAGTCTAGATGTTTTTCTCCTTCATCAAATCTTTTCCATACAAATGATATAGAAATATCAAAAATAACGCAAGGACTACCTTTAAACAATTGAAAAGGATATAAAGAAAACTATAGTTATGTGTTCATCAAGATAATCTTAAGCCTAAATGATAATGTAGGTTCGTGTACGTAAGACAAGTAGAGGATATAAAAACGACAAAGACATGGACATCATGCGCGCAATAATACAATTCCAATGATATGATGTTGTGAAACATGTGTCCAAAGAGTATATTGCTAGCTATTAAGATTGTTCATCTTGAAATCTCAAGTATATATAATCACGTCAAAATGTTGTCGTTACATAATCAACATCAATATTAATAAAAATTTGGACTCACACATAAAACATAAGCTTACTAAGATGGTGACATGTGGTATATATCTACACGGAGGGCCGGATTTGAGCATATTCCATGAGGCCTTGGGGCCCCAATTTTTTTCATCCCATGTATATATACTATATATATGTTTTTTTCTTTTTTCCTTAATTGCATCTCAAACCCTCAAAACACACCTTTATTTTCCATATGACCGCCTCTCACGATTTTGTATACCACCATCCACCATCTCCATTCTCCCCTTCTTCCTTCCTCCAATTCTTCTTTAATCCTCTTTTCAAAGACGAAATTGGTTTACATAGATGATTTTAAGGTAAATTTTCTTTTCAATTTTTATATACTTTTGTTTTTGAGCTGAATTTGGTGATTTAGGTCTAATCTTTGCACTTTATTATAATCTTGGTTACAATTTATATATGCTTTCGATGAATTCGTTTCAGTTTGTTTATACTTTTTCGTTTCAATATGGTTTACATGTGGTGTCTTGTATTTATATATTGTGTTTTAATAAACTGAGAGATAGATAGCTTTTGTTTGATATATTGTGCTTTGGTCTCTTGTAAATTGGTTGATGAGGGTAAAATATTTCTGTCAGGATTATGATTGATGCTTGATTCAAGAATTTTTGTATCTTGTACTCCCTCCGTCCCATATTATAGATCACATTTTCCATTTTGGGCGTCCCAAAATATAGATCTTACTTTCTTTTTTTATCTTTTGTCTTATTATCAATATCACATCAATCTACACTATTTTTCCTCCTTTTTACATTAAACGCACACCAATTCACTTTTTTATCTTCTCTTTCCTACATAAAAATTCACACTCACTCAAAATCTCTCTCATCTCCACTTTTCTTTCTTCTTTCCTTAATTTACCTCGATAACAACAAACGAGATCTATAATATGGGACGGAGGGAGTATATTGGATTCGTTGTGTCATATGTGTTATTATTGTTCTCTTACTTTAGTATAAGTAGTCTACCCTCCCCTTTTTATTTAAAATTTTCCTTTCAATGTTTTACTAGAAGTTAAAAGATAGAACTCCTATCAGCCACTTCTTGATCGAACTTCTAAATAGACTAAACTTTTGTATTGTGTATTATGGTAACTCAAGGTACATGAATAAAAGGGAGACGATGAGTAAATCATTGAAGACTTGAGGAAAGAGATCAACAATGAGGAAGATAAATTACAAAATGCTCATTGAATATTTTTTTTCAAACAATTTTAAAAGGATGTTATTGTTTAACTAGTGATATCTATATTACAATTCTAAACGGATATTGATTGTTTTTGGATGAGAAAATAAGGTTACTTTTATTTAAAGTGTATGAAGTACCGACTTTATATTTTTCGTTTGAGCTATTATAATTATTTTGTTATCATTAACAGGGCCTCATTTTTATAATGACACAGGCCCCTAAACGTCCTCGTCTGGCCCTGTCTACACGTATGATATGATTGATACTCCCTCCGTTTCAAAATAATTGTCATTCTCGATACTTGATTTTATTTTAAAATACTTATCATTAACAATTAATATTTAATAGCATGAAAATTATAAATTTGTGTATTGAAATTTGATATTGTTGATTTTCTCTATTCATGTATTGGGTGTAAAAGAAGGTGAGTGTTTCTTTGAGAAAAAGTTAAAAACTTTAAAACGCAATTAATCATTTCCTTAATATGTATGAAAAACTCTACAATGACAACTATTTTGAAACGAAGGGAATATTGATTAATATAGTCGAGATCACTTTTGAGGTTTATGTGATCTTAATTTGTCGTTGTTGCCTCATTTTTATAATGACACAGGCCCCTAAACGTCCTCGTCCGACCCTGTCTACACGTATGATATGATTGATACTCCATCCGTTTCAAAATAATTGTCATTCTCGATACTTAATTTTGTTTTAAAATACTTATCATTAACAATTAATATTTAATAGCATGAAAATTATAAATTTGTGTATTGAAATTTGATATTGTTGATTTTCTCTATTCATGTATTGGGTGTAAAAGAAGGTGAGTGTTTCTTTGAGAAAAAGTTAAAAACTTTAAAATGCAATTAATCATTTTCTTAATATGTATGAAAAACTCTACAATGACAACTATTTTGAAACGAAGGGAATATTGATTAATATAGTCGAGATCACTTTTGAGGTTTATGTGATCTTAATTTGTCGTTGTTGGAGTCCAGACGTTAGACTTAGCGATGTGGGCCAGTTAATTCTCTCTTTTTATTTTGTCAGAGATCTCGCGACTGCAGCTGGACAAATAACTTGGAACTTCAATCTCTTTTGGATCAGACTCCGTCTTTCTCTTTTATTCTTCAAGTTCTTGAGCTCCAGTTCACCTACACAATCAAATCAGAAGGATTGATCTCTCGAATTCGGCTCTCTGACACCCAAGTCAGTATGCAAGCACAATCAAATGAGTCTAAAGACTCAAACAATACCAAACAAATAAGGAGAAAATGAAAGATAGAAACTATACTCAAAACACCATTCACGTATCACAAGTTATCTCCAACAAATCAAACAAATCACACAAATCATCTCTGATTAAGATGAATTCTACATCAAAAGCATGAACTCGACACCGAGAGCTAGATTTGTGCTATAAATTACCATGCATGGTTTGCACATAAGCAAAGTGTATACTTTGAGCCAATACGTTTTGTATTAACTTGAACACTACTTAAATATAGATTATCGTGATCGAAATAATAATTAATTAATGTCGACGATATACGACGTATCCGTTACTAGAAACACTATTCGATCGGTAATAATTACATTTTCCGAGGTGAAATATATAAAAGTCAATCCAATGAATAAGAACAAGAAATGATTCAAAAGAATGTGACTTAAGTTTCTTTCGTGGAAAATAATAAACGTCTACTACTTTTCTTTTCGGCCAAGTTTGTGTCAAGGTTAAATGTAATCGTTTTCACATTCGTGCTACAAAAAATAATTTATACGTACATATATAATTAACTTCTTTGTCAAGAAAAATTGTGAAGAGGGCAAAAAGATAAGAACAAAAATAATATGCATGGTGTGCAAGATGATCCACGTTACCTAAAATCTATAAAAAGGAATCTGAAAACTAATAAAAACAGACAAAAAAAATTAGTCATATAATTTAATACCTTAAGAAGATAATTTTGGATGCAGAAGATAAACTAATATGATTGTTTGCTTGAATTGCTAACCAGAAGAAGACAATAATAAAATTGTAGTGGAAGGATAACCATGAAACAAACAATAACTTAGTTTTGTCCTTTTAAAGAATAATGTTTCATTTTTAAAATATAAAAACCAGACGTGTAATATTTTGTGGCAATAAATACTAATAAACTGGCTAATAATATATCCCGACCTATGTATACTATAATTTTGGCGGCACATCTAATTTTTACCCTTAAACTAAGTTTTGAATGCAAACAAAAACATAGGCCTAACATCAATATAAATGCTTTCTTTATTTTTTTATGAAAAAACATTATTCTCAACTTGAATTATAAACAGAAAGGTACGTCTAAGAAAGTTATAAACAGAAAGAAAGTACAGTTTTTCTTGTTTCTTGTTAGGAAAATATGCAATCGTTATCATCTTTAATACGACAAACTTATGGTCAATCTTTATGCGTCACCCTAATCATTTTTAAATTAATACTTAGAATACGTTAATTATAACTATAGAGGAGAATCCAAACACATAATCTCATACTTCTGCTACAAAAATTATCGATCGTTAAGAGGAAGGAAAATATGTGGACTTATGAAAATTATCATCACTGTTTGGAATTAGTAAAATAATGAGTAATTAGCACATAATCCACCCGTGCAAACTGACGGAATCCAAGACGTCATCTTCTTAACCAAACGCCGTCGTTTCGATGTACGGTCCAATATGAATAATAGCAGCCCGGCCCAACTCCACATTTGTCCCTACTTAGCATTTGGATATTCATTTTTTTTTATCCATGGATATTCAGTTGTTGTGGAGCTGGATATATTCCTAGTTAATGATTCATCTTATTCATAAAATATCATTTTAATTAATGAGATCAATGGATCCATGTATGAACCATTGTTGTTTTGAACAAACCTGTCCATGTCATTATCATTAGGATATTTATAAAATATTTGGTGATATTTAGTAGTTTTAGACTTGTTTATTTTGTTGTGATGGTTTATAATTTTTAATTTAGAGTAACAGTTTTTTATTAAGCAAGTTTAAAATGTACCCTTAGAGTATAGATTAGAAAAACCGTAATTGTTATTAAAAAATATAATAAATTTTAGGATAAAAATCTAATACGAATATGTTTAACGTACAAATATTCGAATACATGTTTATTTATTCCTATTCGCATGCACATTCATTTATTTTCATGTACACATGCATATATTTATACTTATATGTGCATATGTATTCATTTGTATATTCATTCCCATCACATTAATCTTTTCCTAAATTTTATAATCTCAGTTAAGAAAATAATTGTCATTCTAAGAGTTTCAAGACAAAATAAGAAACAATATTTTTGTCATAATTGTCCTTGTTTAATTTCCTTAATTAGTAATAATTAAAAAAATAAATTAAATACAAACCAAATCTGATATTAAATATGAAGACAAATCTGAAAAAATCGAACAAAAATAACTAAAATGACAATTAAATTTTAACAAAAAAAACCCTCTGAAATGATAATCTATCTATATAATCTATTAAAGCTGAGACTTTTCAAGGTTTCTCCTTGATTCTGGCCCCACCACATTCATGTGGCAATTTGTTATTGGTTCTCTTTTAATTGTTTTTATATTTTTATTTGATTTAAAATAAAACATTATTTTCTAATCACTTCTGTAGGTAAATATATATATAAACATCACTTCTAATAAATTTGACTACAAACTATACTACTAAAATAAAATACTACTTAAACATTTGTTACATTAATGTGTCATATCTTATAATATACACATATTTTCACTTGTTTTAAAGTTCTCACCAATTTTAGCCTTCTGACAAATCGTAAACGGAGGAAATACCACACAAGTGTGCCTCCCATAAAAAAAATTAGTTTGATTTTAAATTGAAATTAAACACCTGTGAAACAAGATACACCTAATATAATCCACATCACAATATTTTACCATAACAAATACAATACTTAAATATTTAACCTAGAAAATTCAACCGTTGGATAAAAGGAAATAAACTCAACGCGCAGTGTGGACCAAATTAATTAATCACCCAAATACGTCTATAAATACCCATAATCTCCTCCACTCAGTTTTTCCCTTCATCTTCTTCTCTACTTCTATACTTCTATGCTCTCATCTTTCCTCCCAGAAATCTCCATACGACATCGTTTCAATCATGGCCAAGGTAAATTCCTCTTCCTATAGGCTCCAATTTCGTGTCAGATTAAGAGAATTCATTAGCTGCTAATCAGACTTATTTCTTGAATTACAGAAGGGTGCATCAGAAAAGAAAGCGCCGGAGAAGAATGAAGGGTCAAGTAACGGCGTTACGGTGGTGCTAACGGCCGATTTGCATTGCGAAGGATGTGCGCAGAAAGTCAAACGGACGATCAGGCACTTGGACGGTAACCGTTTCTTCACGTCCTCATTAATTTCCGGAATTATTACTCTGTTTCTTTTTATTTCCCCTGTTTTTTCTTCATTCAATTGCCAAATCCGCGTTACCGTTACATTCAATTGCCAAATCCATTTTAATTTGGCATGAAATTGGCATTACTATCTTAGATACTCCCTAGTTTCTGATGCATGAATTATAACTTATATGTTCATCGCACGTAGACTACGAAGTCCTTATTTAGGACATGTGAGCTCGATCACGAGTCAAGATACATGCACACTATTCTCTATGTTCCATAACGTTCTTCTCGTTTTATCTTGACACATATGTTTATGTATATTTTACGTCATTAATATCTTTCATTTATGTTAATCAATTACCATTTTAATTTGGCTTTGCACAAATATTCGTTTTTTAAAGCCTGAATTTGGCATTACTATTTTAGATACTCCCCTAGTTTCTGTCTATGAAAACTTAGATTACAACAACGTCACCGTATCCATGAATCATAACGTATGTGTTCATCGTGTGTAGTCCTAGCTTATTTAGGTCATCTGAGCTCGATCGCGAGTCAGGATACATATCATAATGTTCTTCTCATTTCATCTTGACACGGATGTCGTACACATTTTAATATTGTTGAAGTATCCGATGAGACGAATAAAACAAGAACCTGCATATGTTTATTCTCATACGGGAAAAACATCGTGGGACGGAGAAATTATTTTTTTAATAAGAAATTAGGTTTTAGCGTGCTAATTTTAGCTTGAATGAGTATTAAGTGGGGTAGATTTTGATCAACAAACCACTTTCTTATCAACTCAAAACAAGTAGTGGTCAATAAAGTTCGACTCCTTTGATTTTCTAAGTAAGAAAATTTCTATGTGATATAGTCAAAGTCATGTGTTTTAAATTTCTTCTTCTACAGTTTTTCTTTGAATATTATAAGCGTAGCTTAATGCAAATTTTGAGATATATGTGGTGTTTTCTGCAGGTGTGGTAAGTGTAAAAACAGACTTTGCAGCTCAAAAAATTACAGTGGTGGGAAATGTGGATCCTGCAAAAGTCAAGGAGAAGGTGGAAAATAAGATCAAGAAGAAGGTTGATTTGGTTTCTCCTTTGCCACCTCCAAAGAAAGAAAAACAAAAAGAAAAAGAAAACGCTGGTGGAGGTGGTAAAAACTCCGACGAGAAACCGGAGAAGAAACCGACACCGGAAGACGACAACAAAAAGGCAGAACAGAAGAAGCCCAAAGAGGTATTGTAAATTTTTACTTATAATTACGGTAAGAATGATGACTTAGATTAGGACCGATGATGATGTAGTAACGTACTGAATATGTGCATCACTAAAACTGCATGCATGATCAATTACATCGTTTGCGTGTATCACCTGAATATGTGCATCACTAAAATTGTATGCTTGATCAGTTACATCGTTTGTGTGTATCGTCTGAATATGAGCATCACTAAAATTATTTACATGATCGGTTACATCGTTTGTGTATATCGTCTTTAGTCATCATCTAAACTTTCATGTCTTCTCAATTGTTATGTTTTGATGATTAGGCTGCAGTGACAACGGTTGTGCTGAAGACCAAAATGCATTGTGATGGATGTGCAAATAAAATCAACAAGATCCTCAACAAATGTGAAGGTAAGAAACACTTATATTTAAATTTTATCAAATGAAAGATCTTAAAGTTATGACTTATGTACAAAAACAGGGGTACAAGAGGTAAATGTGAATCTCGCAAAGGACCAAATCATAGTAAAGGGGACAATGAACATGACACAAATCCTACCTTTCTTGAACACCAAGTTAAAGCGAGAAGTCGAGATTGTACCGCCTCCTAAAAAAGACGACAAAAAGGCGAAAAACGACCCTAATGGTAAAGGCAAGGAAGTTGCAAATCCGGAAAGGGGCGACGAAGCAAAACCGACATCTAAGGGTGAGGAAAATGCAAGCAAGATCGAGGTGGTGAACAAAATGGAGTATTTCGGGTATCCGACTGGGTATGGGGCCCACGTGTATAACCCGCAACAGGCGTCAGGAAGTGGGCACGTGGCGCAATATTGGAACGGGCCAGATTATATGAGCGCGCCAAATAATGAGTATATGCACGCGCCAAATAACGAGTATATGAACGCACCAAACGAGTATATGAACGCGCCAAACGAGTATATGAACGCGCCACCGCATTATCTTCACGCGCCGCAGATGTTTAGTGATGAGAATCCTAATGCTTGTTTTATAATGTGAGGTTTTGTAAATGAAGGAGAAGATGCAATTAGGAAATGAGATTATAGATAGAATTTGGACATGGTAGAAATGAATCATTTTTAGTAGTAGTTTTTAGAAATAACATCTTATGTGTTTTTTTTCTTTTTCTTCGCCTTATGCGATCTGTTAGAGTCGCTCTACGTTATCATTTGTATGTCTTATTGCGATATTAACATTTTCATAAACCTGTTTAACAGAAATTGAATTACATTTGTTTCTTGCCATTTCTCATCGGGAGACTTCTTTTCACCCAGTCGGCTTATAAAGCGCAATATGACGATGTTCAAACGTTATTTTGGCTCAACAATGAAAAAATTGGCTCAAATGCCAATCCCCTTTTTTCTTACACGCATCCAACACGTATAGAATTGGAGGTCAAATTGAACTCTTAATATAAAATTTTAATCTTCGACTCTAGCTCATCGTTCAGCTCCAACTTCAACTTCAGCTACTTGATCGGTTTCGGTTTCTATTTCAGTTTGATATGTAACTAAAAGTTGGTATAAAGGAAAGACATTTAAGAAAGGGACCATATAACTTATATGGTTTTGACTATCAAAATACAAAATATGCCAAATTAATCTTCGAGCATGCACCATGCAGCCAACATGATACGGAGTATTGAATAAAAGGAATCGAATTAATAAAATAGATTGAAAATGACTTAACAACCTTTTTAGATCTAAAACTGGTTTAAAAATGGAATCTATACGCGACAAACCTGAATATATTTGGACTAAATCCACAAAGGCTTAATATATTTTATGTGACTATGATCAAACTGAAAGTGACATGATCCAAATCTTAAGAGTTCGCTAATCTGTATTTGACTATACATATACTTTAGTATATTTGAAAGATTTATGACATTATTTTTCTATGTTAAGATTTTCACGTTGAATATAAAATTAATATGATTAATGTGATTTTCACCGTAAGCATGAAATTTATATAGATTATAGTATGATATTTACAGATTACAGTGTGTAATGCGTGTGTACTTTCAACACATGTTATATGCCGTAATATGGAAAATCTAACTTTGACTATTCGTCGCATATCAGCATTTCAAGTTACAAATTATATTTGTAATTGTCAAGTCTCAGGCTCTCAGCCGACAATTTTAAGATATGATTATGAATGATAACCAGTGTTTGTCTTGTACCATATACGAATAAGATTTCGACAACAAAAAAAAATATACGAATAAGACGATTTATTAAGCAATTAAGATTTGTTCATAATTTAGAGATTTTCATGTCCATATAGATAAATGATAAAAGGTTGTCGATAGCTTTTATTTTTCTGAAGTCGTAATGAGAAACATTAATGAAGTTTTCTAATAGACCATAATATGCACCTGAAATGCTCATAAAATAATTCTCATAAAAAATATGGTAGTCGTAATGAAAAACATAAGAGGAGGAGTCATGAATCCAATTAAGGCTTGATTAGATTTTGATGGTAGCAAATTCAATCAAAATCATTCACACATAGAAACAAATTCGTAAGTCAATAAGAAATGAAATTAGGAGGTAAAAGTTGTAGAACTTGAAGAAAATTCAATAAAACGATAAATAGTGAAGATGCATAACATGGAAAATAGTATTAGATAGAGTGGTGAAACCGATTCCATATCACAACGAACATGACTTCAGCTTTAACTAGATATTATATACTCCCTCCGTCCCACTATTAGCCTCATTTCATCTCTGCCCGGATGTCGATGTACGTTTTGTTTTGTCAATATCTTTGATTACATATTAGTAAAAAATATAAAATTTTAAAATTGTTATAGTACTCGTTAAGACGAATCAAACAAGACCCCACATAACTTTGTTTTTGCTTGTATATCGAAGGAAATCGAGAAGATTGTCTTAAATTATTAATATTGTCAAAAAATAAATGAGGCTTGTATAACGGGACGGGAAAGAGTAGTAATGTAAGATATAGCCAAAGAAAAAAAGTCTTCGGTGATAGTAAGTTTTACTCTAGTAAATTAGGAGTTAATTATAGGCAAGAATACAAATTAGACCCCCAATCACATCAGGAGGACGTTGGATCAATGAAAACTCGACACAAATTAGTTTTAATTTGGGATTTTATCATATACTATAATCCCATCTCTATCATCATGTGTACCATAAGTTAATGAAGCAAACATTAATGTATATACCCTTTCAAACTTCTAATCTATTTCTACATACATTATTATTGATTGATGGATCTTGCATAAACGCGATAAAAGGAGAAATGTTGACTCACTATTATATTTCGTGCACCATCGCTCTTTAAGGCCCCTATCACGATACATTGCCGAACCAATTTAAGCCTATATAAAACCAAAATTTAAGCTAGCTTATTTACAAAATAAGCTATCAATACAATTTTTTTTTTTGCAAATTAAGCTAGCTATAATTTTTTTTGCAAATGAGGCTTGTATATTCTTTGTTTTCTAGATCTCATGTAAGGACATAATCAAAAGTTAAAAGAGATTGCAAGTTCATAATAAATAAACATCATTGTTATCGTGTCACTTTTGTATCACGTTTGTTTTATGTTATCACGTTTGTTATCTAGGTTTAGGTTCTCATGAGAATAACTTTTTGGGTAGAAAGTAAGAAAAAATCACGATCATTTGAATAGGGAATGGCGGACTGAGATTCGAAGTTGAAACTTTTTAATGGTTTCACGCGATGACATTTATGTAATTTTTGTAAAATTTTTGTTTTTGTTTTTATGAACATGACTTGATCCAGATAATGAACATTAATGTGTTATTTGTGAACACAAACGATTCACACCGTAAGATAACTTCGCTCCGAAACCTCACTCTTTAATATCTATTATCGCGGAAACTTCAAAATTCAAATACTATATTTAGTTTATTTATTTATTATGAGAGGATACTATGACTTAATACGACGATGGGCCAAAGTTTAAATTTAATTAGTGGGCTCTTAATCTGAGTAGTGTAATTTGGGCCTATATTGGGCCGAACTTTAAGCCCACCTAAAAATACCATCTCATACAGAGCTTGATGCTGAAACCTCCATTGTCGAACTCTTGCAGTTGCAGTGATGTTTCCCTCACTCCATCAATTGGATATGCAACTGGTGATTAACCTATTAGCTCATGTTTCTTCATATGAATTTCTGCTTTAATTTAATAGTTCTTATCTATTGGTTAGTAGCTTGTAATTTTTTTTCTAAGAAGCGAAATTCTTCTTAGTTTTGGTTGTTTGTATTGCAATCAGCAAAGAATTGTAGAGTTCGAATTCAGTTTTGAGTTTTGATTCAACTAGTTTTACTTCTGGGTTTTCAGGAAGCAATGCCTTAATGTTATTTTCATTTTGTGCTAGGGTTTAGTGTAGAAGATTGTTTTTACAGTAATGATGTTTCCTGCTGACACTAAGGTGAGTGGGAAATGGATTTTCCACCCAATTATCTTTGGGAGGAAGATGAAGTGAGAAGCTATGTTACAAAAGCTTCTTTATGTGTTGAAGAAATGTTCTTCTACCAGAGCTGTAAAACAAGTCCATTCCCAGATGCTGTCGAACTCGGTTGACAAACCGAACTTCATTCTCCCGAAATTGATTGAGCTGGAGGATTATAGCTACACTTTTCTTTTGTTCTCTAACATACCTCAACCTGATGAGTATGCCTTCAATGTTATGATTAGAGGGCTAACCACGACTTGGAAGCGTTTCGGTCAAGCTATTGAATTCTATTATGAGATGAAGCTTTCGGGCTTGAAGCTGGATAATTTTACGTATCCGTTTGTGTTCATTGCTTGTGGGAGCATTTTGGCTTATAATCAAGGTTTATCAGCTCATTCTTCTGTTATTAAAAGCGGATTAAAACTTGATGATCATGTGAGTCACTCGATGATTACTATGTACTCAAAGTTTGGTGATTTAGGCTGTGCGAGAAAGGTGTTTGATGAGATTGTTCTGAAGGATTTAGTTTCATGGAACTCTATGATTTCAGGCTATGCAAAGATGGGTTTGGCATCTGATGCTGTTGAGTTGTTTCAGAGGATGAGAGAAGACGGGTTTGAGCCAGATGAGATGACATTAGTTTCTGTTCTTGCAGCTTGTGGAGATTTAGGAGAGTTGAACATTGGCAGGTGGGTTGAGGATTTCATTATGAAGAATAACTGGGTGTTGAACACTTACATAGGAACGGCTTTGATTAACCTGTATGGAAAATGTGGTGAACTGGAGTTAGCAAGAGGGACATTCGAAAAGATGCGTAAGAAAGATGTGGTAACATGGAATGCAATGATTTCGGGGTTAGTGACTGCCTAATTTCAGCCTTTACTTGATTATAATTTTCAAGCATTTTGATTAGATAGGAGTACATACAAGTAATGTTCGCTGATAGTGTTGTGATAGAGTGTGAAAACCTTTCTTTTCGAACAAATATATGCTTTGATTCAATTTTTTTCTTAATTTGGGAGAGTAACTTCATGTATGCTCTTGCTTCAGCTGTTCTTCAATTTGTCTACTTTCTGTTTGCAGATATAGTACATAGTACATTTTTTGGTGCTTATAAGTTATCTTGAAAAAATGAAGCAGTATCTTGAATAATTATATCAAATCCTTAAACCCTACACCTTTAATTTGCCGAAATGGTTAGGATATTGATGAAAGTTGCATGTCTGTGATTTGTGTCTAGTGCTTATTAATTTGTTATCTTATCATATTCTATTTCTCCCACATTATAGGTACGCGCAGAATGGTGCATCAGAGGAAGCCCTGCTCTTATTGAAGAGAATGACAAAGGAATGTGTTAAACCAGATAAAATAACAATAATTGAGTCCCTCTCCGCGTGCAGTTCAATCGGATATCTTGAATCCGGCATGTGTTTGGAGGCACATTCAATAAAAAGAGGTTTGCATAACGACGTCTACATTTCTACCGCCTTGATTGATATGTATGCAAAATGTGGTTGCATAGATCTTGCTCTTTTAGTCTTCCAAAATACACCTCATAAAAATGAAGTTTCCTGGAATACTATAATTTCCGCCTTAGCATTTCATGGTCATGCCATCAAAGCCCTAGAATTCTTCAACCACATGCTAAATGAACCCAGTACGGGTACGGTAAACCCAGATCATATAACGTTTATTGCAGTACTTTCTGCTTGTGTACATGCTGGATTAGTTAGTGAAGGTTATAAGCTATTTAATCTAATGCCCACATTTAACTTAGCTCCTAAAATAGAGCATTATTCCTGTATGGTTGATCTTCTAGCACGTTCCGGGCTTGTTACTGAAGCCTGGGAGTTTATTACGAAAATGCCGGGGAAGCCTGATGAAGTTGTTCTCGGTTCGCTTCTCAGCTCTTGCCATAAAGTTCAAAATTTAGATATTGGTGAGAAGGTGATAAATCTTTTGTTGGAGATTGCACCAACAGACTCTGGAAATTACATTGTTTCATCAAAGGTGTTTGCAAAAATGAAGAGATGGGATGATGTTGCAAAAATGAGAATGTTGATGCGACAAAAGGGCGTCATGAAAACTCCGGGATGTAGTTGGATTGAGATTGAGCATCAACTCCATGAGTTTCGTGCTGGTGATGGATTGAATCTTGGATCTCCAGAGATTTGCAGTTTATTCAGGTTGTTAAATATGGAGTTGATGATGGAGGAATGCATAGAAGATGGAGATGATATAGTATTATGACTCGAGATTCAAATGGTCAGTATTTTTTTACATTGATTTTAATTCTATATTTTTGCATCAATTATTCTGTTAATACAAACACTTACATGAGAAACTAAGATTCAAAACAATTCTTTTAAAAAAAATTGTTTTTATCGTCTGTATCTGTGGCGCTTAAGATTGAAGTACATGCGAACTGTCTTTCCATTAAAACTTTGCTGACAGCTTTTCTGATCCCATTCTCCATTGACAATTCTGAAGGCTATATCTTCATAAGACAGTCCACCATGAACTTATGATACAAGTTTCTTGACTCCCTCCTCTTTCCTCTTTGAAATACACAGGATGCTTTGATTTGTCCAGCATCTGGATAGAAGATGTTGAACTTGTATCCTTGCACATATTTTGGAGGCCGTTTGTCGCGATAGTTTGGTTGTACCTGTTCCATTCATATCGAGTATAAACTCGGTTCGTACACTTCGGCTTTCTAGGATGATGAACATCAACAACTTCTCCTTCTTCATCATCAGCTCTATTGATAGATTCTTCAAGTTTTGCAGGAGGACAGTTTTCATCTAATCTTGCCTTTGCTTTGTATACAGGTATTCGTTTCATAACAGTCTCCTAAACTCGACAACCATGTCGGTACCTGATTTCATCTCAGACTCGGTTTCAGATTACAGAGCTATCAAATCATTGTAACTTTTACCTTCCATAAAACTCCTTACAGATGAATCTGCATTTGGATGAATGCCTGATTCAACCGCCCTTCGTCTTCTCATCGAGTTGATGATGAATGAGTGCATAGAAGATGAAGATGATCTATTATAACTCATGAGATTCAAATGGTCAGTAGTTTTTGCATTGATTCGTTTCTGTTAATACAAACACTTACATGAGTAAGAACAATTCGTTTCTGTTAATTCAAATGGTCAGTATTTTCGCATTGATGTTTTGCATTGATTCAAAACAATTCTTGTTTACCGTCTGTATCTATGGGGATTAAGATTGAAGTACAGGCTAAGTGTCTTTCCATCAAAGGTTTGCAGACAGCTTTTCTGATCCCAATCTCCATTGACAATTCTGAAGGAGATATCTTCGTAAGGTGGTCCATCATGAAACCTTATGATTCATGTTTCTTGACTCCCTCCATCTTCCTCTTTGAAATATACATGAATCTTTGATTTGTTCAGCAGACCTGGATAGAAGATGTTGAACTTGTATCCTTGCATAGATTTTGGAGGTGGATTGTCGTGATCGTAGTGTAATCTGTTGTACTTGTTCCACACGTATCGAGTTTATACTCGATACGTGTGGCATGGATATTAAATAATACAGTAGTTGAGATTGAATGTATTCAATCTTATAGACAATATTTTTACTTCGGTTGGGGCTTTGTTATGAGTGGCATGGATATTAAATCCCATATATCTTTCTTCATTGAGATCCACAGTTGATTGAGTAAAGGATTGAAGAGATGCGAAATGGAAGATGAGTTTCTTTTGTAGAAGATAGTATCAACCTGTAAATGCCAGATACAAAAAACATAGTACGAAAACCAGTTTTAGAAAACCAAATAATAGTATTAAACTAAAATCAGAATACGTCCTCTATAAAAACCATAGTTCAAAATGACACATAAATGACTTTTCCAACCATCGAATGACACCATAAAAAATGTCTAAAACATGAAAAGACCAACACAAAAATCAGCAAGATAATAAAGTGACATCTTCACATACAAAGCTTCAGACACTTTAACAAAAGCAACGATTAACGTTTCTATAAACTTGTTAACATCCAAATTTATATTATAGAATGAGTATAAACATGCAATTTGGTTAATACTAATATTCACTTTCCGAATTACATGGTAGTTTAGGTTATCCGATGATAAGGGTTTATTTAAATAAAATGTAAAAAAGCTTGTAGGATTATAGAGTATAATATTTGAATGGGTTCATTAGCAAATCCTCTCCAAATTATCTTTACGGATATACTGTCACTATTGAAACAATGTTTCAACCAACATGAACATAGAATATATAGTATCATTATCATTAATGACATATGGATCTCGATGTATATGAACGTGGGATGAGGGTGAATATCACATGTATTTGATACGTTAAGCCACAAAACATACCAATTTGAAACTTGTTGTAGTTATAATGGATGTCATCGAACTGCACCTAGTTACTCGTCTCGGCTGGGTATAAAATAGTGCGAAATGGAGGCCCTAGCAGTACATTGGATCCCAGTCCCCTAACATAAGCAATCAAACAAATAAAGAAATTTAGTAACGCCATATATGTTGAACAACTTAGAGAGGATGAATGATAGACTTACCGCGTGGTTAGCAAGGAGGTACTCGGTCCCACTCTTGGCAGACATATGCTTTGAGTCGGCACTCAGATCCCAATCGCAGGTCACCGAATGGGACAATAGGCATCTCGTCGTTGTTCTCGGTCGCTTGGGTGAACCGTTTCAGGAGCCGTCTCTTAGGTTTGACGATTTATGTCGTTAGTTGTACCAATTCTGTAGCGGAGGGTTTGAGGCGGCCGACAGAGTCATGGGTCTGAAAGGCATCAAGGTTGGGGACGAAGTCAGAGGCGTAGGGTCAGATGAATCTAGGTTGGTCGATTGGAATTTATTACCGATTATTTACCTTTATATTATATTACGAAGGTGAGTTGAGGTAACTCTCCTTGTTCTCTTTCCAAAGTTGGGTTAAAGTAGAAGACATGAAAACTGAGTTGCATTGCCAAAATCCGTGTTGTTAAAAAAGGACTATTGGTACAAAAAAGAAGAAGATAAGGTGTACTATGCAAAATTAATTGAATACCAAAATTTCTTCACCTAAGATATGCCGACCTAGAAATTTGTACGGAAGTATATGAAGTGCATGTGCTTAAAAGTACGGTTCAGTACACTACACATTAATCATTATGACATTACAACGCATCATCAAGCTTTCAAGATAATCAAATTTAGAACACTTGACCAATTAGCTGAAAATATTGCAAACCTAAACGAGATTTAATCAGGGTGTAGTGCGCACACGTAGAGGTCGGCCAAAACAAAGTTGAGCTGAGGTGATAAGAAAGGACCGTCTGCACTTGGCGATGACAGATGATATGACTCCATAAGAATAAGTGGGGAGAACTATAGATGACCGACTTTTGAAGTGTCTTCGTCGACAAAATTGAATATTTAAAGTCACTCTAGATTGATTTATATGGAATATAGTAAAATGAGTCATTTAAGTGTCTATATTTCTAATTTTGTGAAGTAGTAGTCAAACTATACAACTAGTGATGCAATCTTGATTTTGGGTCATTGGAGTTTGATTGCGTACATTCGACCCCTCTTCACTCTGTTATAAGCGGGAGGCTTTTAAGATATTGGGGGTAATGTTGTTGTACTTAGATTGATTTACAAGTCGTTAGCTATCTGATCTTTATGATATCAAAAGATTAAAAACTAATCGTGAGCATTACTCAAAATGGTCAAATTATTGGATCATGTTCTGACTAAAAGCGTAGCGGTGGAGCGACTATGTGTACTGTATACCGCGTAAAGTCTTACAGATATGCAGAAATGCCCATTTTGCCAAATCATAAGCCAACCTTATAATAGTATAGTTATATAATTAATTACAAACAAAGTCAGAATAACTCAAAAAAATTCCAATCTGCATTTAATGATTTCTTCTGCCTTATGCCAACCAATTAAGCTTCCCTCTACGAACCTTCTCATGTCCAAACCCTTTATAATCATACACAACAACAAAGCCAATCTCAAATCATTCCCAAGACAAAAAACACACAAACAAAGACAATGCAGAGGAAGATTAAGAGTTTGGTTAGGCTAATCCATATCATCATGAAGCTGAGGAAGCTTGCATTACACTCAACCAAAACCCGAACCATCGAGTGTGGTTCGGTTCCTTGTGATGTCGATGAAGGGCATTTCGCTGTGATGGCTTGTAAAGGAGACGAGAAGAAGCGGTTCGTGGTGGGGCTAAGGCACCTTAAGAAGCCCGAGTTTGTTAGGATGCTCGATATGGCTCGTGATGAGTACGGGTTCAGGAACGATGGGTTGCTCGTCGTTCCTTGTTTACCAGACGAGCTTGAGAGGATCTTGATGGAGGATGTGTAGGGTTACATTGATTCAACAATTGACTTCATTTTTGCCTATTTTTTGAGGCTTGGTTTGTGTTGAGATATTCTTTTGGGAAACCATAATTGGGTTTCTTTTAGTGTAAACATACACATTGTAGAATGTAGACACACAAATGTAACACTTTGGTTTACTTGAATACAAATTCTTTATATGATTCATGAAGATTAATTTCCATAGTGAATGCATCTAGAAAGTTTTATATTCAACAACTTATTTGTATGAAAATCGAGTGTGTTGATGCATACTTTGCAAGTGAACTTAAGGCCTTGTTTGCTATTAGCAATAGAGGTAGTTGTAGCGTTTGACATAGCGTGAATATTGCGGGTGAAAATGTTGTGTTTGAAACGCTGCCTCTACCGCAGAGGCGGCCGCTTTGTGCCCTAGTTCGCACTTGTGAGGTTCTGGCGTTGGGGGATTATCGTCGTGACAGAGGTCGTCCAAAAAAATAGGTGGATGAAAGTAATTCGTAAAGACATGTCTGTCTTGACCCTTTCCGAAGATTTGACTCCAGACAAATCTCTGTGGAGGGAGAAGATTCGAGTTACAGAAATACTTGGAGTGGGTCAATGCTTGAGTCCTTGTTGTGGCTTATCAGTATTTCTTATTTATTCCTTATGATCTCTGTTTTTTTTGGGTGTTAGGAATGGTGTAGTCTCTCGGTTACTTCCTCCCAACTTGTTGGGGGTAAGGAAATGCCAATCTCGACCCTCAGACCCCGTTTATCGGGATATAATAGGACATATTGTTGTTGATATTGAAAATGGACTAATACAATTTCCCTGAGCATATATTAAGTGTTCAATTCAGTTTTAGCTGTTTTTCAAACTGTAAAGGATGCATCTTTGTGCGAAATGAAAAATGCATCTAGGAATACAAACAGTGCCTTAGCATTGCTGAAACAAAAGACTAAAACTTGCTAACTACTGGAAATATCAATCTGTAAACAGAAACAAACAATCCGAAAAGCCTATATATCCTTACGGGTCAAAATGAGGACAAACCAGAAAGTGTTAAGATCACATATTTAGTTGAACAAGTAGCTAAGCTGTCGTCATCAGGAAGAACCGACTATCAACCTCGGTATCATAGCTTGAGCTTCAAATCCGTGGCTGCAAGAATCACTCTACCACGATGGTTGAAGGTCATGAAATCCAAGTTATCTGGTAGTGAAATTATCCTGCATTTGTTTAAATGTGATTAGTCAATGATGCAGGATACTCTTTGGTCAAAATCACATGGAAATTAGACTGAATCAAGTCGTTAATCATTCATTCAAGACTATTGCTACATTATGTAGAAACGAACACAACTTCATCATTGATTCTAACCAAAGAACATATATCAAATTATCTAATTCATCCTTTTAGAAGAGAATATGAAATTGATTATTAAGGAGAAGAATTTGTACTCATCCAATACATTACAGTAACCATATACATCTAAAAATAAAAATGATGAATGAAGAAAAAGCCATCTACACTTTCACATAAAATAGAAAATCAACGAATAAGAACTCAAACAAGATACGTATAGCTAGCTCATATTTCCCGGGTAAATTATAGGGATATGAATGTGTATTGCCTCCTATTATGGAGCATTCAAAGATACAACTTTTACCCGAACTGCAATCACTCAATAGACTATAACTCATGGTACTACAATCAAAGTACCAGCTTCATTGCTTTGCAAATTCATAATTTGACTACCAACAACATACAACCCAGATTTTTTTGAGTGAACTCTGATCTGCTTCCCACAGTACCATTTTCTACTAGCTAGCAAGCCCTTAATAATGCAGAACCAGAGCTTTTCTATCTATCTACAGAATAACAGAAGACAATGTTATACTAAATCTATACTTCTCCTGACACTAATCTATAAAGATCATCATATTCATAGTCATCAAGGCTGCCAACACTCTTAGATTCAACAATAAACTATATCCGAAACTGTAGAACAAAATAAAGTCATCCAGTCATCGCAAATGTCAATATAAGGCTTGAAGGCATAAATCATCACAAGGTCAATATCTAGAGCTTTGACAGATTCATCCAGACCAGTTCAGCCACCAATCACCATGAAATGGAGCTTGCAATATGAAATCTAGACGTGACAAGCAATACCCACTCATTACTTAACTCAACTTCACAATATTACGTTCATCAACAGAAATTTTCACTAAACCAACTTCGTTTCAGTCCATAAGTTAATTCTGTAAAAAAAACGCAGTTCTGATCTATCGTAACGAGGTAACCTAATTTGTTCTCTTCCGAATCTGGATTAATTGCCATGAACTTGCCAGGCACAGATAGACTGGCGTGCATATAAAGCACGGAGAATCTAGACTAATCCTGACACTAATCTAAGAAGATCATCATATTCATACTTCATAGTCATCAAGGATGCTCACACTCTCAGATTCAACATTATACAATACCTCAATTCTAGGATTAAAAATGATTTCAGGATCATAGTGCAACACAATACAGCCATCGCAGACAGCAAGGAAATTTTAGAACAGAGCTTGAAGACAAATTCCAAATGAGTACGCAAGGGAAAGATGGAATAAATCATCACAAGGTTACTCCAGATCAGTTCAGCCACCAATCAACATGAAATAGAGCTTGCAATACGAAATCTAGATGAGGAGAGCTTATCTTTGACAAGCACTAACAACTCATTACTTAATTCAATTTCACAATATAAGATTTAACACTATACTATATCTGAAACTGTAGAACAAAAGTTGACCTCCTGATCATAGTGCAGTACAATACAGCCATACAGGCATACAGGCATTGCAGACAGCAAGGAAATGTCAAAACAAAGCTTGAAGGCATAAATCATCACAAGGTCAATATCTGGAATTTTTGAAGATCAGTTCAGCCATCAATCAACATAAAATATAGCTTTGCGATATGAAATCTAGATGTGACAAGCATTAACAACTCATTACTTAAGTCAATTTCACAATACTACGTCCATCAAACAGAAATTCGCACTTCACCAACTTCGTTTCAGTCCATATGTTAATTCCGTAGAAGAAAACGCAGCTCTGATCTACAGCAACGATATAATCTAACCTGTTCATTACTTAATTCAATTCAAATCAAATGTAACTTTGATAGATTCATCCAGATCAGTCCAGGCATGAAATTGAGCTTGCAAAGGAGAGCTTATCATTGACAAGCATCAACAACTCCTTACTTAATTCAATTTCACAAAACTAAGTCCATCGAGCTGAAATTCTGACCTAACAAACTTTGTTTCGATCCATATCTCAATTCTGCAGAAAAAAACGCAATTCCGATCTACAGTAACGAGATAACCTAACCTGTTCTCTTCCGAATCCGGATTAATCGCCAAGAACTTGCCAGGAACAGAGATACCGGCGTACATACACAGCACGAACCCTAAAATCAGTTCCAAAACGACCTAAACCAAACACACAACATCAAATCTGATAAGATTAAGCAAATCGACCTCCATTTGAACTCAAAATCGATTAAAAACACAAAAACTAACATTAAACGGAGGTCCAGCGAATTCCTCCTCCATGATCTTCAACAGACCTCGATCTGCACTCAACCGATTGCACCACGGAGTTAGCAGAGTAAACAAACTCCGATTTCAATTATTTCAACTATTTCAAGCAATTGAAATTGGAGACGGACGAAGCTTACACTGGATGGTGGAGTAAGCGGCGTGGAAGAGGAAGAGAAGTCCGAGGAATCCGACGATGAAACCTGCACCCATCGTCGCCGACTGTGAAGGTTATCCGGCCGGCGGAGATCGAAGTAGTGCGTGAGAGATGAGGAGAGTTGTTACAGTACAGCGAAGAAGGAAGAGTTATATAGTTAGCTTAAACGACGTCGTTTGGTGCGGATGGTTTTCATGTAGTTTTGTTAATACTCCGTACTTACCAAAGCAAAAATAATGTACTCCTTCCTCCGTCTTGTCCACAAATACGATTTTCGCGGGAATTAAGGAATTGTAGTAATATAATGATTATAGGAGAGAGAAAAATATAAAGTAATGGTTAGAAGAGAAAGATAGAGAAAAGTAGATAAGATTGAAATTTGGGAAAGATAAAAAGTGAAAAAGTGGTAATTATAGGTTGATCGTAGTGATAAAATGGGTAGAATAAAGTGACATAAATTATATAGTGGACAAACAAAAGGGGACACCCGAAAAGGAAAGTGGACAAACAAATAGGGACAGAGAGAATAGTTTTTTTTTTTGTTAAAACTCGGGCCGAGCCCGGAAGGGTTTATTTAGGGTGATGCTATATACACTCATTTTTTTTGTCTATTTAGACTCAGATACCCACGCACCCGCAACGCGTGGGCGTGGCTATGTTGTCACGCATACAGAACGCGTAGGCGTACGTTTAAAACGGATATCCGACCATTATACCCACGCAGCCGCAACGCGTGGGCGTGGCTATTTTGATAAAATATTACGCCTGCGTAAACTGTACCCATAGGGTAATTTCGGAAATATTAAAATATACCCACGCACACGCAACGCGTGGGCATGGGTTTTTTCAAAAATATACCCACACCCACGCGTTGCGTGTGCGTGGGTACCTGACGTTGGTTACTGGGCTGATACGAGAATTGATCAGTTAAATTGAAAAACGAAACTACATCCCCAAGAGAACGTTTTTATGTCAAAACTAAAAAACGTATCCTCTCCGCTTGCAACTTTGTAGATAAGAAGTGATAAAAGTGGACGAGGGCTTCGCCAGTTTAGTATGAAAGGTAACCACCAAATCTTTGTACATAATTGTAACACTCTTGTCAAGTTACAGAATTACTCTTGGTGACTAAGACATTATTATCAGTGGTTATATCCTTTTTTAACATATGTGCTAGTTGCTAGTTGCTAGTTGCTTAGTGCTTCTGTGTCTTTCTACATGGTTCTAGTATGTGAGAAGGTTCAAAGCAAAGGAACAACGACATATAATGAGGTTGGTTGATTTCATCGACTCACTTTGGTTTTAGGACAAATATTCACCCCCAAATTCTCAATTTGGTTTTAGGATTAGGAGGTCATATAACTACAAAATCTATCATCATAAAGTATTATATCCAAAATAACATACTGACATAAAGTATAAAACTACATAATCTAATGTGGATCAGATCTATCCTCTTCCTCTCGCCCAGAACCGCTACCCTCACCACGCACATGTTCCGAGTTTTGAAAAAGAGATGCACGTTGAGGTGGATCCGGAACGGGGTAAGGTTCCCCAGTCATAAACCCGATGAGAGAGATAAGGTACTTCGTCTCGTCGTTACTGATACTTGGACATTGGAGACACTCGCGTACCGATTGAACATTTTCCTTGGGCAATCCCACACATAGTCCACAGTAAAATCATCTGAGTAGTCTCTTGTGCATATCTATTTACAATATCGTTATTTAGATAAAGTAACATTATTATTCGAAAATAGACACATCGTTATTAGATTACAAAACTAAGTACAACCATACAATAAATACAAATACTGCAGTTTCATGCAGTTTTACCTCCTTAGGATCAATATAGTTTGACCTCAATTCTCCTTGCACCGATGACTCTCCATCTTGATTTGACATTGTTTTTCTTATGATGTGTTCAAATTGGGATAGAAGAAAAGAATAATATAGGTTTAGGTTTTATGCTTGCAAGACTAAAATTTTACTCTCCAAATTTCGCCGGAAAGAATCTTTTGAAAATCTTTCGTTCAAATTTATTACCTTAAAAGATATTGCGTCGGTTACAGAAAAAAAATTCGGAAAAAACGGTAACACCCACGCCCACGCGTCGCGTACGCGTGGGTCTTAAAACCAAACAAAACAGGCACGTCCATTTTAAGTTTTTTTTTCGATTATGACTTACGCGTATACGAAGCGTGGGATTCACAAAAAAAAAATTATACCCACGCACATGCGTTGCATACCCGTGGATTAAATGTTTCGGATATCCATAAAATGGTCTCGCACACGCGTTGTGTTTGCAAACTGTGTGGGATAATGAGTGTATATAGACAAAAAAATGAATGTATATAGGCGTTACGTTTATTTATTGGCCATAAACTTAGGGAGGTGAATCTGGGTTCGCTAGATCAGCCTCGTACAAATGCAAAACAGAAGAAGGTAAACTTGTAAAAAATTGCAAATCCCTAGTACGGAGTAATATTGAAAGAAAGTTGTGCTATTTCATTAGCCACCATGTTGTTGCTTCGTCTCGTGTGGAGGATCTTGATCGTCCAGCCCGGTCTGTCCATGATGTTCAAATAAATCTACTTGTCTTAAAGTACAACATTTTAATTTTAAGAATTACATGCATTGTTTTTGGTGATCAAAGTTTGTGTTTGTTATCGATGATCCATAATTCACATTATAAACGTAATTCCGGCGAGCTGGATAAATAACTCTTTTATACGTTTTATTAGAAAAATGACTCCAAGATTAAGATCTTGGACTATTTCATGTATTTTCGGACTATTTCATGTATTTTCACTTTACTTCTTTTGACTTATTTTTTACTTTCGTGTTTGGTGATGATGCGGAGCATCCGAGCTATCATCAAGGACACTTCGTCCTAAATCAAGAGATGTGCTACCTACTGGAGCAAGGGCTAAAGATCGTCATGAGTCATCATCAAAGTCATTGATAGTAGTCTGAGCTCGTATTGTAGTCATTCAAGCTAGTATAGATCTGGTTCGAGTCAAGATGAGAAGGCAAGTATTATATAGGAAATAAACTATACTTCAAGATAAAACTTTGGGATTTGGAATCACTCAATTCCGATCTCGGACGAGAGAGAACGAGCCGTTTCAAAAAGAGATGTCAACGACATGGTTTCAAGCGGCGCCCGCCGCCTCAAATACGGCGCCCGCCGCCAATTGAAATTCGCTACGAAAGCGAATTTTGTCTATTTTTGGGATTATTTCATTTAAGTTGTTTTAGCTATTTTTAGGAAATATTTTTAATTGTTTTATTTCTTTTAATTGACACCATTATGAACCTTATATAAGGTTTGCCCTAGTTATTGTTTTAGGGAAGCAAAGATGATTATTATGAATTGATAAACGTTGTTTTCTGTCCTCCAAAAGAGAGATTTTGTGAGAAGAGTGCTTGAATTGAGATCATTGTTGTTGAACTCGCCCTAGTTGTATTTGTGAGTGTCAATCTCCTCCATAAGGTTGATGCTATCAGGACTTCATAGAGCATCCTCCATGTGTCTTAGCCTACCATAAGGGTTTTATCGTTGTTTGATTTAGTTTCAATTGTCCTATCATTCGACTTATCCTTCTTTTATCTCATTCTAATTTCGCCTATCTTCTCTGTTCGAGTTTCTCTATTTTGGGTCATTTCAAGGATATATCCACTCTACTTATTCGGAGAATGAATAGTCCTTCTTGACCCCCTAAACATCGCCTAGGTGGTTTTTATAATGGACATTGTTGTTGTTATCAAATGTATGATTTTTCTAATATTCCTATATTCTTACATATTGATATTAATGTCTTGTATCTTAGCTCTTATATAATATATACATGTTTAGCAATAAGTATATAAGTTTACATTCATAAGAAGAGAAAAATTTGTATAGGAAAAAAGGTTAACGTAGGAAAAACGAAGCGTTCACGTTAACAAATAACTAGCCAATGTCAATATTCTGGATGATAAACTTACAAAATTATCACTGCGTGACTCACTTGAAAAGTTCAAAATTGACACCGTTCAGATCATGAACATTATCACTCAGAATACAAACATTGATGTGTAAATTAAAAATGTAAACACTTCGTTTTTTTTTACGTTAAGCTTTTTTCCTACCAGAACCTTTTTCGTCATGTAATGCTATAGAATACAGAGTAGTTTTTAAGTGGGTATTGACGTATTGCAATAGTCTTATTTTAGCTTATTATCTCTATCACTGTATGGGATTTTTTTTTTTTTTTTGGTAAAAGAGAGGCAGCACTCTCGCAAATTGTATTAATGGTGGCCAAATTTAAATTGGAGGGGCCACCCTCCTTACATCGTTAATAACAAAGTGCGAGATACAACCAGGCGGATCGCTAATGACATGAAAACCTAAAGGAAAATCAAAAGCAAGGGAAGCAAGGCGATCCGCAACGCAGTTTGCTTCCCTAGGAATATAACGAAACTGGACGGACCAGTTCCTACTCAAAAAGCCAAGACAGCGAGTGACGAGGCTGGCACACGGGTGGAGAGCAGGAAAAATTCCACCCAGGAGATCAATAGCGATCATAGAATCCGATTCCAAAATGACCTTCCGAAACCCAAGCTCCCAAGCATGACTTAAACCGTAGAAAATCCCCCAAATCTCAGCAGCAAGGACCTGGCATTGACCTAAATTAGCCACAAAGCCACCAGTCCAACTACCAGCAGCGTCTCTAATAATGCCCCCAGACGCAGCCGCACCATTGAAGGTCTTCACTGAGGCGTCAACATTCACCTTAACCCAGTCCGAGCCCGGTTTGGTCCAGAGAAAATAGTCCGGCAAAAGCTTCGTGGGTTGGGTTCTATCTTTAACAAAGGCGAGATCCCTTTGTCCTTCCTCCAACTTACGCATAATGAAAATCTTCTTATTGGGCTCGGTTCTAGCAGGATCAAAAATTCTGTTGTTTCGCCAACGCCAAAGCCACCAAGACAAAGTAGCGAAGACGACATCATCCGAGAAGTCAGGAAGGATGTCGTACTTACCCTTCAAATTATTGTTGATCCACTGACTGGAGGAATCCGAGAAGAAGCTGGCACACTTGGACGGGGGGATAAAGGAGACCCAAACAGACCTGGCCTCAGAGCAATATGCCGGCGGGTTCTTTCAACGTTCGTCATAAGTTTCCCTTGAGCAATCAGCCAGAGAAAACATCGAATTTTTCAGCAACTTGAACTTTCCAAATAATCTTGAAAATAGCACTCAAGGGAGGCGCCAACTCCGTCATAGTCTCGTCCCTAAAACTGTTGTAAGCAGAAGCAGTAGAGTAGGTACCCGAAGACGTCTTATTCCAAAAAACCACATCATCCTCCTCATTGGAAGAAATCAGCCCCGTAGAGGCGATTTTGAGCATCCATGAATGAGAGATGAGTGACTGAAACATCGGCCAAAGCCATCCAATCTGAGCCGACCAGAAATCCCTTATAGGGCGGTTGGCGAGGTCAAGCGGGATCGGGAGACAAACGACCTTCGCCAAAGGCCGATCACCAAGCCAATGGTCCTCCCAAAAACGACATTTACGCCCATTACCAACCCTCCATTGAGCGCCCTTAGCAACAACATTAGAGAAACCCCAGAGGATGCTGCTCCAGGTAGAGGAGGCTCGAATAGACGTAGTCTGTTTCAGAGAACTGCCAAGCTGCTGAATACCGTACTTAGCTCTGACAAGCTGACACCAAGGACTATCGGCACCAATGAACAGGTTCCAACCCAACTTACCCACAAGGGCCTTGTTAATATTCATAGCACTGCGGACACCCAGCCCCTCCATGTTCTTAGCACTGCAGAGAACCGGCCACGGGACCTGGCGAATCTTTCTCTTTCCCTCGACATCACCCCAAATGAAACCACGGGTCATAAGGTCAAGTTTGTCACAAACCATCTTAGGAATACGGATAGACAACATGGCGTAAACCGGAAGCGAAGTAAGAATGGCTTTGGCGAGAGTAAGTCTCCCAGCGAAACTGAGCGATCTCGCTTGCCTATGCTTCACTTTACTGAGGAGCTTCGTAAAGTCGTCTTTGGTGACCTTTTTATGTAAAACCTTCATACCCAAGTAATTGCCCAAGTTCCGAGTCAAATCAATACCGCTAATCTGCTCGAGTTCATAGGCCAGATCTCTAGAAACATTGGAAGAGATATAAATCTTGGACTTGGACGAGTTGATCTTCTGACCTGAAGAAGCACAAAAATTCTGAATACAGTTCATGACCACTCTCATCTGCTTCGGACTAGCCTCCGCCATCAAGATAATATCATCAGCGAAAAACAAGTGAGAGAGCTCAGGGGCACCACGACAAAGCTTGATAGGAGTCCAAAGCCCCTCCGAGATAGCAGAATAAATACTATGGCTGAGTCTCTCCATAATTAGAACAAAGAGATAAGGGGATAAAGGGTCACCTTGTCTGATACCCCTGGTTGGACTAAAGCTGGAAGTAAGCTCACCATTCCATACTAGCTTCATAGAAGGGATATGAATACAAGCAAAAATCCAATCAATCCAACAGTGAGGCAGCCCCACATCAACAAGCGTATCAAGCACAAAGTCCCAACAAACCCGATCATAAGCTTTCTCAAGATCCAGCTTGAGGAGCATCCATTTCTTCCCACTTTGCTTCTTCTTCATCGAGTGAACAATCTCTTGCATAAGCACCACATTATCAGTAATCGAACGGCCTGGAATAAAACTATTCTGGGTCGGACCCACAATAGAGTTCATGAGAGGGCGAATCCGATTAGTCAAAACCTTAGTCATAATCTTATACAAGACATTACATAAGCTGATAGGCCTGAACTGGTGAATAAATTCAGGTTTATCAATTTTGCCGATGAGAGTGATAATCGTATCATTGACGCCCGGAGGGAGACTACTAGAAAGCGTGAAGTCACGGATGAATTTCAGAACAGAATCACGAATAGTGGGCCAGCAAGTTTTGTAAAAAACGGGTTGGAACCCATCTTCCCCAGGAGCCTTGTAAGGGCCCATATTCTGAATGGCATGCCAAACTTCTCCTTCAGAGATCCCATTAGTCAGTCGGCCCAAAACATCTGAACCAAGAGTGGGAAACCCCCCTGAAGAAAAAGGCCTAAAAACTGCATCTTCAGCCGGGAGAGAGTAAAGATGTTGAAAGAAGTTCACAGCTAAAGCTTCAAGCGCATGTTTATCCGAGACCCAGCAGCCATCATCCGATCTCAACTCAAGAATTTTGTTCCTGCGTCTCTTAATAATCGTACTCAGATGAAAAAACTTTGCATTCCTATCCCCAAGTTCAATCCAGGAGAGACGAGCCTTTTGAAACCAAAGAGTTTCCTCTTGTTGAAGGGTCAAGCAGAACTGATCTTTAAGTTCAGATTCCAGGTTGATAAGACCCTGATGTGATCTATCTTCGAGATCTTTTTGAATACCATTGATACGAGCAAGGAGTTAAGATTTACGAGCTTGAATATGCCCAAAAGTTTTCTTATTCCAACGAATAAGCTGAACTCTCAGGTTATCAAGAGCAGTGAAAGCATCTGAATCCGGAAGCCAATTCTTCCCGACAAACTCAAGGAAATTGGGGTGAAGGATCCAAGCCGCCGCAAACCTAAAGGGTCTTCTACCCGGGTTCAAATCAGTAATCGGACACAACGACAGAAGGATGGGATTGTGATCAGAGGAGATAGCGGGTAAGTGCTTAACCACTGCTTCCTCCCACCTAAGTCGACCTGGCAAATTAGTAAGAATCCTATCAAGTCTTTTGGATACCCTAGTACTTGCAGCAGTACCACGGGACCAAGTGAACGAAGGGCCAACAAAACCCATATCGATGAGTTCAAGATCATGCACCCATTGCGAAAACGTATCTGAATCCTGAGACAAAACATTTGATCCCCCACTACGTTCATCAAGAGAAAAAATGCAGTTAAGATCACCTCCAATAAAAAGAGGTTGTTGAATACCAAGAACAGTTTGCTTGAGCTCACGCCAGAAATCCACCCGAACCAACGGGGTGGGAGGACCGTAAGCGGCAATCAAAAAGAGCTCATCATTCTCTAAGACAACTTGAACCTGAATGAAGCTGTCATGAACAGAGATAATATTCACCAAAATCCTATCATCTTTCCAGAGTAACCAAACACCTCCAGCAAAGCCCTCGGCTTCCACCCGAATACAATTCTTGAATTTCAGTTTATCGACCACCTCTTGAGCCCTACTCCCCGAGATGCGAGGCTCAAAGATAGCAAGGATATCAACTTTACTGTTTCTAACAAAATACTTGCAGGCTCTAAGGAAACCACTCTTCTCGGCACCCTGAACATTCCAAAAAAGGCAATTCATAATAATTAATGAAAAGGAGGGGATGGAATCGTACCAGAAATTAGGCACAAAACCCAGATGGTGACTCGTCACCACCATTACTCATATCCTGAAAATCCTCCTCATCCGAGGAATCCTCTTCATCGATCATATCATTATCATCATCATTAGGATCAGCAACAGAATCAGAATCATCGATGTCCTGAGAAGTGGAACGTTGGATAGCTAAATTATGCTGAGCCTTAATAATATTAGCATTAGAAAGCTGAATAGGAGGCCCATTACTGCTACTGAGAACCACCTTCTTACTAGCAAGAATTAAAGGCCCACCACTATTCGAAATGGGAAACGGGCTGATAGCGTTCTTGGGCCGGGGGCGTTTTCCCAGAGAACTCTCCAAATTGGACTTACTTTTGAGACTTTGAGCAATGATAATTTCTTTCCCTTTATTAGCTTTAGAAATTCTACCAAAAGTGGCAGAACTGGGACCACTTCTCTGGGAGGAGGCAGTCGAATTCTTTTTGAAACCCTGTACACCATGGGAAATGTTAAGCTTCCTCTTTGTCTTATCTATTCGACCAACATGGGATTTCCCCACCAACCCCTTCTTTCTCGTACTATAAGTAGCCTTTTCAGCAGCCTTGGAAAGGGGTTCTGACATTGGCTCCTTCTTTTTTGGTTCCATAGCCTCTTTTCTTTCTTCCTTCTCAGGCGTAGCCTCCTGTTCTCCAGAATTTTCTTCCTCAGTAGCAAAATATTTAAATCTATTTCCCTGAAACTTCTGACCTTTCTGATAACTTTTCTGACCAACACCCGAAACCCTGCCTCTGCTTCTACCATAGTCCACAACGGTCCATTCACCTATGTATCCGTTGGCAGCCATGGACGTCGACGAACTCGGATCATCCTGTTTCACCGGCGGGATCGCCTTACCCTTGGAAGAGATAGGATCCGAAATAGGGACATCGCGACCAAACTCCGGGCATTTCTCCGCCACATGTCCCTGTTTTCCACAATCAAGGCAAACCTCTCCAATCCCCTCATATTCGACAACGATGATTTCCCCATTGACCTTGATAGCCCCTTTCAAAGGTTTTTTAAGATCCAAGGCAACACACACACGAGCAAATTTACCTCTAGTCGCTAACATGGTCGTCTTGTCGACTCTGATGGGAGAACAAATACTCGAAACAATCTTCCGAATTACCCCTTCATCATAAAGGATAACTGGTAAGTTGGATAACCTCACCCAAGCACAAATAGACTGAATAGTATCATTGTTGGGATTGAATGAGGGCTCCCAACTTTTCACCATAATGCACTGGCCATAGATTGTCCATGGCCCCCCAGTCAGTGCATTAACGTAATCCTGTTCAACCTCAAATCTGATAATCATGTAGTCATTAGCTACATCCACAATCACCATTTTACCCAAAGGCCTCCATAATTCCTTCACTTTACGCTCTAGAGATTGAAACCCTATTTTAGGACCCTAAACCTTGATGACGATGGAATTCTTCCAAGCTTTAGCCAAGCATTGAATAACTTCATGTCCAATCGTCACCTCAGGAATGCCCAGACCATCAATCGGGTACTCGATTTGCACATGTTTCTCAATGAACTCTTCCTTCTCTTTTTCATGTTGGGTAGACGGGAGACCTTGAGAGAGCTTCTGAAGAAAGGAAGGGATCTGTTCTTGACTGGGAGGAATCGGATTCGCCAAGGGCTCCTGAGACGAGACGACACCAACAGACCCTGGGTTCGTCGTGGAAGGGGCGTGATTCAGAGGGGGAAACGTAGCGTCTTCAGCGTTGGAGACGGACCCAAAAACCACCACCGTTCTAACCGGGTTTACCTGCACCCTCTGGTTAGGGTCACCCGTCGGTGGGAACTCGGGGGGAATGTCTGGCATCGAGATGTCTTGCTGAGGTGTCGGAGCAGCCATAGGGCAACTCGGCAGGGGAAAAGGGGGAAGAAGCAGAGAAGCTGGTCAAAGTTGATAGAATTAAGAATTACTCTAGAGAAAAGGAAAGGGAATTTTTTTTTTTTTAGAGGATATTAAAATTTGTCGCTCGGATAAAACCACACACTTAAATAAAACCAATTCCTTTATAATGTGAATTATGGATATTAAAATGCTTGACATAGCGTTAATATTGAATTATGGATATTAAAATGCTCTAATCTTGTCCAATATAATATATAGTGTTGTGAAGTTAGAAGCCCTAATTGTTAATCTAGAGGATGCCGATACACTGGAGTTGTATTCTCTAAAACCAATTCCTTTTACTTTATCAATACTGCTTTCCTTAACTTTACATATGTTGTTCATTTTTATATAGAGTGATGATGATGTAGAATTTGGAGGTTGTAATTTGAACGATTTGAATGGAGCAGGCATTTCGTTCCTTAATGTGTACTTCACTTGGCTAAATTCTCAGCCACACACACATATATATATTGAACTGGGTTTAATTATGGATTATTATAGCATAGTACTTGCTTGTTAACATATTATTAGTGTGGTGTGTTTGATAAATTATTAGTGTTGTTGTCAAATGATTGGTAGTATTGATAGTCATTAATTATGGATGTTGTTGACAAATTATTAATGGTGTTGACACTTCATGTGTGTTATTGATCAATTACTAGTGGTGTTGACAAATTATTAGTCGTGTTGACACTATATTTGTGTGTTGTTGACACCTTATTAGTTGTGTTGACAAATTAGTAGTGTGTTGACAATTTTATTTAGCATGTTGACAATGTTATTTATCGTGTTGACAAGTTTTATATAATGTGTTGACAAGTTTTGTATAATGTGTTGACAAGTTTTATTAAATGTGTTGACAAGTTTCATTTAATGTGTTGACAATTTTTTTATGTTGTTGACAAATTATTTGTGATGTTGTTGACAAATAATATTCTTTTTGACAGTTTAGTTACATCTTGTGATAATCACTCGGGTTGATAACGTAATTACTCGTGTTGACATTTATATTATGTTCGTGTTGACAATTTACTTACATCATCTTAGGGATTGTTTATTGGTACTGATTTTTGTATTGAAATAACATTACCTCTCACATAATTAGCAGGTTTTCATTATCATTATCACCTAGAAATCAAGAACAAAGCCGGAGATAACTTTAGTTCGTCGTCCATTTATTTGAGTAATATTTCCTTTATTTTACATCATTGAGATGGCATCAATTCACAATTAGCAATGAATCAACTAATTTGACCTTCCAGCACTGCGTGTGTTTCCTTCTTCCTCCTCAATAACTTTTTGTTTCGTTCTTCCTCCTCATTAACTTCCTTCCATCAATGTTGTTTCACTTCCTCTTTGTCTCCTCTCTCAAACACGCGGGCATCCCCTTCCTCTCGCCGACGGATGTTCGAAGCTGCAAATTCGACGGCGCTTCTGTGCATCCCCTTTCTCTTGACGACGCTTCTGCAAATCCGACGACAGAACTAGGGTGTTAACGACGCTTCGGGACAGAGCTTTCGACGACGATGGAGAAGCGACGTCGGAGGAGAGATGGCAGGGAAACGCCGGATTTCACTCCTGATTTGAAAGTCCACCGCTAGCTTCTCAATTTCCGGCGTCATCGGGAGTGTTGGGGGCCCCGCCTCAATTGCATAAATTGTTAGCGTGATAAGAGAGGAGTTGGAGGGGACCATGTGCCACATCAGCAAGGCCATATAATTTAGGGTATATTCATATAACTTAATTGTGTGATGCAAAAACTAAAAAAAGTTATCAATTTTGGGGTATTTACCCAAAAACTGGACATATAAAGTGTTCCCATGTGTTTGAGGCTTTGAGCCATTTTCTCTTCTACTGTGTAGCCTTTTGTTCTTTTCCCCAATTCATTCATTTGACTTGAACCCTCATGGCATGAGGCTCATGCCTCAAATATTATTATTCATCTCCTAAGTGGACTAAGATTTTTGTCGTTATAATATTTTCTTGCAACTCCAAGGTATATTAGTTCTAATTATTAAGTTTTTCGCATGATTCGATTAATTGAAGTCACTATATGATTCAGAACGGAGTATTATTGACATATGAAAGGATAGATTATCTCAAATAATAGTATGTTCATATATTCATTAAGCAAAACCGAGCTCGAAATCTCTAGGTAAAATAGTTAAAGAAACCTAGATTGGAAAAATTCTCATTCTCTCCGTTAATCTTTTTTGGCCTTTTCGCTTAATTTCATTGTTCGGAGCCGCTTTACGTCCAGATCGGAGTACTGTTGAATACCAATACCCCATGCACACTTTCAACAAGAACTGAACTCGTGTCATCTAAACATAGTGCTTAAAGAAAAGTTAGTGTCAAACTACTAGACGACCACAATAATAAATCAACAACAACAACAAACTCCATCGCGATGGGTAAATTCTTACCCCAACTCGTAGTATCTGAAGTGACCCAAAAAGATACAACACTACAAAGAGTATCATAGAGTTTCAATACGACCAACAAACATAAAATAAAACAAGGAAAAAACAAAACCACCCGAAATTTGTCCACAAGAAAGGATAGAATAAAAACGAGAATCTTCAACCTAAGCTTATTTAACTTTCATCTAACACTTTTTCGAACAACTTCTGCTTTTCCGAAAATCTTCCACGACCAAAAGCTCAAACTCTCAAGTGTAGTTAAAAGGAGTATATGATTATATGAGCTCCAAATTCAATAGTGTCATTAGTAGTTTTCGAACCAAAACGAGAATCCTCACCTGAACTAACGATACGATTCCATAACACTTTTTCGAACGAGTTCTACTCTTTGTAAATCTTCCACAGTCAAAAACTCAAACTGCCAACTGTATTTGAAAAGGAGTATGACTGTATGAGCCTCAAATTCAATAGTGTCATTAGTAGTTTACATCCATGATAGTTATGGTTTAACAAGAAAAGTACAGGACCTACTTAAAATAATTAGATTTGAGCATGAGTGAACAAATCCACGCGCCACATTCTTGAAGCTTATAAACTTTGTCAGTCTCCCACGTGCTTACCCACACGCTATTGGCCCCTGTAATTACACCCTCCATTATATCATTATAACAAAAATCATAATTATTATTAGTTGATCCCCTTTCACTTTCACTTTCATTTTCAAATCCAAAATCCAATGGACTTTCTCAAACTTTTCTTGTAAGGAAAAAATAAAGTTTTTTTTAATGTGGGTTAAATGACATACAATAAATAATTAAAAGAGAAACGAATTTCACTGAAGATGTAATATCATTTTGTTGTATGTGATGAGTTTATCCAAGGGTGTAAGGTCTAGATTTTTCCTCTTTTAGTTGTTTATTGTGTACCCATGAACAAACGTTAGACAAATCCCTAAAAAATAAGACAATACTCAACGACTATATACGAACCAGTCTAGAGCATCCTTATTAATGAAAATATGAAGTTTTATACTATAATTTATCATAGATAGTAGAGAAATGAGATTGTGTTTAGCAATTCTATCATATAAACCGTTTATCTCGCCAAAAATGTATCTAATTTGAAGATTGAGGAAGAAAATGAGGTCAACAAGGATATATGTAACAACCGAAAGCGTGTCAATCCCTATGTAGTGTGGAGCTCGCTAGTGATTGCTTAGAGTCTCTCTTCCATCAATATGTACTCCCAACACATCGGGATTCGTAGACGAAAGGGTATAAATAACAACAATCTCAATCTCCTAAGGGCTTTGTCACAAACCCTTGAGAGTATTTATAATAATTCATCATAGTCAGTGTAGAAACGAGACTGAGTTTAACAATTCTATCAAATAAACCGATTATCTCCCTAAAATATATCTAATCTGAAGGTTGGGGAAGAAAAGAGGGTCAACAAGAATATATGCGACCAACATCTCAATCTTCCAACGATTTTTCCACAAGTCCTTGAGAGCATTATAAAAAGGACATTATCTCCCTATCAATAATTTTAAAGATTTAATTATCGTGTTATTTTTAGACAGCATTCTAAGATAAGAATTTCTAGCATGAATGGTGATAGTATTTCATAAGACCGGCCTTTCATCTGTATCACTTTAGCTTCGCGAGAAACAATATATTTCCAAATTATTTATTTATTTAAAATGTATGATTCATTAAAGTTGATTTTATTATTACTTTATCTTAGTCTAACCCTTGATAAACAACATATATGTCAATTTTTCTTTTCGATTATAAACACACTTAATATGCACATGCTTTTGGATTTTATATCTATCTTTTTTGTACCTTTTATACACCACATTTTTTGGAGTTTTCTTTTAATATGAAAAGGATAATCAGACAAGTTATATATAGAGTAATATGCAGAAGTGGTGGGGAAATTACTCCTAGAGTCCTAGTAAGTAGGACAAGAAAAAGAATAAGCCTGAGGTAGAGAAGGACGCACGATGATGCATATACTCCATATATATCTAAATGCAAATTAGTTTTAATATTTTTATGATTTTTCAGTCTCCTAGTTTTTGTATTTATAATTCCAAACAAAACTACTCCTTCCGTCCCCTTTTGATCTTCCCATTTCAAATGAGCACATTTGCCGATGCACGTTTTGTTTCGCTAATATCTCTAAATATACGATGATAAAAAATATAATTTTTTTATATTGTCAAAGTACTCATTGAGGCGAATCAAATGAGATCCCGCATGCCTATATTTATTTCTATATGTTGGAAGAAAACGAGAAAATTCTCTCGATTTGTAAATATGTCGAAAAAGTAAATGGGCCTTGTATTAAGGGACGGAGGAAGTATATTGTATATCTTCTGAGACTGAGAATATTTAGATGTACAGTTGCAATTTGTCTCTCTAGCTCACCAGCTTTTTTCTTCCTGCATGCATACGTACACTGCAATCTTTTACTCGTGCTTTGACCACCTTCACAAATTTTATAGCGAGTACACCGTTATTTTTCCTTTTTCCTCTACTAGTAGGTTTTCGACGGGCAATACGAATTACACTTGATTTAATAGATTGACCGGTTGAATTCACCAACTCGATTTTCTGGCGGATCTTAACTGCATGTGGATGTTAACTCCGAAGTTATTATTCGTCAATTTTAACGGGTTTATAATCCACCAACTTAATCGGTCAGCTTTTCAACTATATATTTAGCTCCGTGCTGATCGGTTCCCGCTTTTTATCCTCTGAATTTGTTGGTTAGAGACTTAGAGTAGTTTTTTTATGGGAAAAGAACTTGTAAGAATGTATGAGTTTAATTTGTTGGTTAGAGTAGTTTTTAATGGGAAATGAACTTGTGAGCATGAGTTTTTAGACGAAGAAAGAAGCCATTATTTATAATTCATGTATATAGATAGATATTATAACCCATGTTGTCTTGCAAATAATATTTGATGATGCACAACATATATGACACCATCAGTGTGCGCAAGGGTTGTAATATATGTGTATGAGATATTACGGTTATGTGCATTATTCTCATTCTTCATCTAAAGACTCATTCTAACCAGAATAATAATCAACACATAAAATTTTATGATTATTTTAGAAGAAAAAATATCAAACCAAAGTTGGTTTACTAGTTTGACACTAACTGAGGTAGCGAGATTGATTTTTGTCAAAATTCGTATGTTAACGAATTTCGTTTATACAAATATACAAAACAACACAATAACAATATGCCCAGAGTAATTCCACTGGAGTAGGGTCTGAGGGGTTCAGATGTAGACAAGGCATTTCTCGAATAAGATGAGATGATGTGTAGTGGGAGTCTGGGAGACCCATGAAAGTAGGACATAAAAGGTAAAAAAAAAAATAGTCATCACGGCGGGAAGAGATCGAAAGACTTAAAAATTACTCAAACCAAGTTCGTCGAAAAAAGGGTGAGTGGAAGAGTTGAGATTTGAAACCAAGACGTCACACAACTTGTTTTATGCTTGTGTATGTCAATGAATGAGTCGTTCATTCGTATGTTGATAGATATTTGTATGCGAATCTTTTCTAGAAAAACTTGATCCTTAGTGAAAATACTGTTGATGATTTTAGTGTCATCGGGATTCGAGCTTGAGGAATTCAGTTTATGTTCGAAGAGTCTTGGGAGTGCGGAGTGCACGGATCAGGTACGTAAAACTGAGCTCGGCGTGACATGAAAATTTCGGGATGTACATAAAATGTCGGGTTCGTATGGCTCGAATCCAGAAGCCAAAAGACGGAAACAGAGATATTCCGAGGAGTGGCACGATTTGTGACATTTCAACATGGAAAGTGTGGATGCTCTGATGCCTTAATTTTTGGTTCTGTAAAACGACACGGTTTGTGACAAATCGGGCCATGTGGCAGTTTTGGACGATTAATGTATTTTTGACCGATTTTAACCACCTTATCTAGACCTGTCAAAAGTTGACCCGACCCGACCCCACCCGACCCGTGACCCAGAAAATATTTGAATTTGACCCGAAGTGACCCGACTCTTTCGACCCGAAATTGCGGGTCATTTGCGGGTCAAAACCCGACCCGACCCGCAAATCCGTTATTCCGACTTAACTATCTTATTTTTTGTGTTTTATAATATATATTGAGTAAAATAATATATTTTATGATTAAAATAATTTATTTTATGATTAAAATATTATTAAAATTATTTTTATTTTTATTTTTTTAATGAAAATATTATTTAATAATTATCTCGAGAAATTCTGACCACACACTCTCGACCCGATGGGTCGACCCGAACCCATACCTGACCTGTAACGACCCGACCCGATTTCAACCCGTAAATAGTTGACCCGGACATGACCCAACCCGAACCCGACCCGACCCAGGGAAACCAAACCCGAACCCGACCCGCACGACCCATTTGACAGGTCTAACCTTATCCATTGGATGACGTCTTAGTAACTGAATAACCATATAAGGGTGATGTTTGATCAAGTTTTCCCCCCTAGTTCTTTAAGAACAACAAGTGATTCTCTACATCATCGAATAACTAAAAACTTGAAGTGTTTCTAGTAGATTGCATTGATCTTCTACAGTTTGCAACGTCTTATCTCACTCCAAAATTTCGCGTAATCCAAAGATAAGTGAATATGGGCAAAATACTGATTTCAAAAAGTGTGTTTTGCACGATTCGTTTGCGTATCCAAGTATCAAGATTATCAACGACACCCCTTTTTATAATAATATAATGTATTAATTTATATATAACTTTTTAAAGAGAATCCATTTAAATTTATAAAATGTAACAAGTTAGTGCATCGCACGATCGAATGGTATAGCTAGGTCCAACACATCAACTATACATGTGATTCTAGTGAATCCATTCATGCTAAAATTAGCTAGTATATAGATATTGCATGCACTGATGCACATAAGTTTCCACTATATATATAAGCTGTAGCTGGCTAGCAAGGTTATGTATAATTTATAATTTGATCGATGTGATGAAAAAGACGTGAAGATACGTGCTGTCTTATAGCAAGTGGAAGATAGCAAAGCTAGCTTAGTTTGATCCAATATCCATCACTTAGATTTCGACCAATTTAAGGTCGATGCTTCACTTCATGGAAACATTTTGGCCCCCACCTTCTTTACATATTGCAACACCTTGTTCATCACATAGGTATAATATATTTTTCTATGTATTTGTACTTGTCTCCCGCGTATAGGTCTACCATATCTCGTGTTATAAACTTGGAAGTTGAAAGTTGCATTCAATGACTACCGCGTGTTTTGAACGAATGTAGATCAATCGATCCGAATTTGTTAATTTGTGGTGATTGTGAATGGTCAGTCGGACTGAACAAAGTCGGACAAGGTAAAAATGTATATAATGAGAGTTTTGATGGTGGGAGTAGAAGTGAAGGGTTAATGAGGAGCAATGCAGTAATGGTAACGTGAATTACAGAGTGTTAATAATTCTCTATTTGTAATAGCACGAAGTCTAATTTAAGTCTTTTAAGGAGATCAGTCGTCAGACGATATGATCTTCGGAGGTTACTTGATTTGTTCCAACAACTTCATATAGATGTTGGTCAGGTTTTTTATGTATGAAATAGTGCATATAACGTTGGAGAGCTCGCGCCATTACAACAAAGGAGAAAATCTCGCTCATCCGTCAATAACCAAGCGACGGTCGAATGCAACGTTTGAAAGTCGTATAAAGTAATTGAGTCTAACGATCATACTCGAAATCTATGATTTAAACATGTATAGGATTTAGTTATCTTATAATATCTTAGAAGTTTAAAATAATTTCCATCCAATTTCATTTGTTGTAATGGCCTGGTGGTAGTTGTATGTTGTCTGGTGTTGTGATAGCACAATGCCTTCGATTATGGCTTTTTCTTGAATAGACATCAGGGCACCACATTTTTAAAGCTTATAACGATATTTCTAATTTAATTAATTTAAGGCTATATTTGTACAAATATTACTAGATAGGATTTTCTAGAAGTATTAGTAATAGTATTTTCTAAAACTTAAAAGGATATATTTTCAATATATTGTCTATTATCCTAAAACGGTATACTTAAATTAGATTATTAAGAGATAATAATAAAAAGTGATAATATTGATGTATAGTACGGAGTAGTATACATTTAATATTCGTGATATGTCTTCATCAAATGATTTCTATGTATGGCGATTGATTGGTGGGATTACTTCTGAGTTGTGATGCAATCTAAATAAGATATTTTCCTCTTATTATCATAGGAAATTCTGAAGTGAAAATAACAGTATAATTGAACTTGCTAGACATAGTAGTATAGTACGTTTAGTGTCAGAGTTATTTTTGTGCATCCTTAGTATATTCCTATATAAAAATCATAAGAGAGGTAAGTTACGCTGCGAAGTACTGTATGTACGAGGCTTTCGTGTTCACAAATTACACGTTAATTTTCATATTTTGAATTATAATGATAATTTTAAACTTTTTAAGTGAGTCACCCGGTGATAATTTTATAATTTATGTAACCTTTGTTTGTTTATTATTTTGAAAATGACCTAAACGAAAATCATCGCCTAGGAATTCATATATGGATCGATCAATTTTTGTACTGGACCGAACAAATCGAATGCCACTTACTAGCGTTTTGAAAAAAAACCTTAAAATCCAAAACGCCATCGATTAGCGTTTAATAGTTTCGGTTCCTTAAATAAAAGTAGCGGTGCATTCAAGTCACTCGCTTGTTATCTGTAATACGAACACACCGCACTTCGTACTATAATGTTTGTTCTGAGCGAAATATTTTCCTTCTTTCCCTTAAAATCATAGCAAAATGTAAGGAATGCAAATAGGAACATGATATCAATTGATGAAGGGGAAGGGAAAAAAAGATAAATAGACGAATAAATTATCTCGTGGCGCAATCAATGAAACACTAGAAAAACAAGCTCACGAATTATTTCATATACAGCCTCACAATAATTGAAAGACAAAAACTTTACACTGTAATTTTTTGTAACTTTTTCACTACCTAATCAAATGGAAAAACAGAAAGAAAGTTACTTTAATAATCAAGAGTCAGCATTATCATGCCAACAAAGAAGAATATGAACACAACGACGAACAATGTAAAACTTTGCTCTCTGCTTCTTCACCGCATGGCTGCACTTTTTACCAAACGATTTACCCCCACCGTTCTTACCGTGTCCTTCTCGCGGTAATTCGCCTCCGTTTTCCGACTTCTCCGGCTCCGTCATTGATCGAAAAAATGAAGAAGAAGATGAAGATGAAGAAGGGTTGTTTGGAGGAGAGGAAAGAGACGTTTGAGGATTAATGAAAATGTGTTGTATGAGATAATGAAAGTTGGTTTATATAACGTTGAAGTGGGTTTGAGATTTTTATTTTAATTAATTTTTGGGTGTTGGTTTGTGGTTTTTGGTCAATGTGGTGTTTGTTTTTGTGTGTGTGGATGTGGTTTTACATGTGATAGATGTACGGCTATAATAGGAACATATTAATTAGAGTTTTTAATCACTAATTACACTAAACTAACCAACTTTTTGAGCTCAGTAAAAGAAAACAACTACTCTCTTCGTCTCAAAATATAGATCTTATCTCATTTAAACACGCATGTCGAAGCACGTTTTGTTTCGTTTATATCTCTAATTACGTGTTAGTATAAAATGTAAAATTTTGATATTATTAAAGTACTAATTGAGACAAATCCAACAAAATTTCACTTGACTATATCTATATAATCTATTAAAGTTGAGCCTTTTCAAGGTTTCTCCTTGATTCTGACCCTACCACATTCATGTGGCAGTTTTTTATTGGTTTCTTTTAATTGTTTTTATATTTCTATTTGATTTAAAATAAAACATTCTCTATTTATCTATTAAAGCTAATGTTTTTCAAACCTTAAGAGTAATTGTAGAAGCAATTTGTTAAGCTAACTATCAAAATTTAATTTCAAAAAATATTGTTGTGGTCCACAAAACTAATAAAACAAATATGTATATACTTTAATCTGCATAATTTTTTTTATTTGTTAAAAAAATTTGAGGCCCTAAAATACTACTTTTTTGCAAAAGAAGAAATAAAATGTAATTTCATTCCTATCCAAGCAAATTGACATCAATAATATATCTTTATTGTATATTTTTATTTTGTATTTTAGTAATATATTTCGCATTAATTTTTAGGATAGATCATAATTTTTATAAAATCACATGTCATTATTATAAAAAAAATTAATTATAAATACATCCCCGTGCATGGTATTACACTAGTTCTTCGTTATATATCGAAAGAAATCTACAAAATTCTCTCAAAATGTGAATAGTGTCAAAAAAAGAAGATGAGATCTATATATTGGGACGAGGGAGTATACTGTTAAGGCTAAGGCTCTGGTATGACAATAACGATTGAGATAACGGTTGAAACTAACGTTTTTAAAGCAACTTTAGAAAAATAGTATTTGAAATGCTATTAAAAGAGAAACGTTATTAAAATCTCTAAATGTTATTTTAAACGCTAATTTTTTGGCTTTACCACATATGCCCTAAGTATGGTGGGCATACAGTACGAACTGCATTGGATATTTGGGGTCCAGTCAGGACCGGTGGACTTTAATATTGAATGTTTGGATTGTCGACCGGACTGAATCATATTGTTACGATCCGGTGCAATTACAATTAGATCTTACATTGTAATGAACCGTTTTTCTATTCATTTAATTTTCTTTAAATTTTTAATAAAATTCAATTACGATTCAAATCGTAAATAGAAATATACTTCACATAAAGTTAGACATATTTGACATAGGAATATTCATAACCATCCATTACATTTCGTACCGAAAATTTACGATTCTGAATCGGATCAAACAATAACCCATAAAATACCAAAACCGAGGACCGTGGACCGCAACATATCCGATTCTAAACCGGACCGGAAAATAGTCCGGTCCAGATTTGCCCACCTAGACTACCTAGTGCTTGAAGGGTCACATTGCATAATTTTCCCTTATTCGAGTCATTTTATGAAAATACCTTGAAGGTAGAGGCGGATTATAGGTTGTTTAACAAAACTTAAAAACACTTACCTTACAAACCAGCTGTCAAATTATAGACTGGTTATTAATTAAACAACAGAGTTGACTATACTTACCTTTTATATCATCAGTTACGTTCAAAGTTCAAACACAAAGCTAGGATTAACTGCAAAACTTGTTACTAATCTCGATTAAGGTATTGCATGACCTGTCAAGATCCGACCGACCCTAAAAACCAACCCAAAAGTGACGCAATTAGAATTACGTAAGCCTAAATCAAAAAGAGTTTTACTAAATCAAAAATACAGGTTTATAAGAGATGAATCCGATAGAATAAATTATAAATCTTTTAGAAAAAACACACAACAACAATGTCAAGTCTGATCATATCCCGCTAATAGGGTATGGGGTCGGGATTAAGTATTTCCTTACCCCTAATTAGTTGAGAGGAATGAACAAAGGCCATATCACGAAAATCAAAAAAGACCCGCTTTAAAGAAAGGGAGGTTTAGACTTTTGTAACTCGAATCTTCTCCATCCACAAAGCTCTATTCCGAAAGCGACAAACTTGAAAGGTCATTCTGAATGACTTTCATCCAACTCTTTTTTAGGCGACCTTCCTCGGGAGTAGTCTCCCAACGCCAGAACCTCACACCAGCGAACTGGGGCACAAAATAATCTCCTATGGACGTGCCCAAACAACCGAAATCCAGATTCTCGCAAACCCAAAGTGTGGAGTAAAACGAAATCCTAACGCCAGAATAAGGCAAAACATATACTCTCTTCGTCTCCTAATATTTCGGTTTTGAGACTATTCACAAGTTGAGAGAATCTTTTTCGTTTTCGTATCCAAAATGATATAGTAATTGTTATTTGTCTCGGACACTAAACTCATTCATATTTTTACGAATCTTTTCGAAAAACGATTTCTTCTTCGATGTTGCAACCAACCTTCCTGCATCGACAACATATAAATTCAATTCAATTATTCCACGAAGTATATATAATTTTCATAAGAGGTTAACATAAGAGTTTAATTTTTCAATCATTTCAAGAAAACTTTATCCCTGACTTAAGATGCACAGATTGAAAGAGATGTTGATTTTTGTGGGATTTTGATTGGATGACTGTTGCTCTAAAATTTGAGGTCCTAATTTATTTGATGACGTAGGTATGTTCAAAGGTTCATCATGAATTGGTCAATATTTTGGACACTATCGCACTGTGCCTGCGGTGTGTTTGTACTATTTCTCATTTTATTATACTGGAAATTTAATGATGAATTCTTAATCACTGTCATTCTGGTATATATAGACGTACGTTTAGTAAGAGACTTCTTACTATTTTTACCAAAGTAAAAATCCCGATACACACCTTATTTAGAGTGGTATTTGTTACACTTCTTTCAACTTTTTTACACCCGAAAGATTACACACATGTATAACGTTAGCGTCAGTCACTCGATAACACTATGCAATGTGTTGATTACACACATGTATAACGTTAGCGTCAGTCACTCGATAACACTATGCAATGTGTTGATTTGCTCGACCGATATACGTATCGCGTTTAGAGTACGAAAACTCAAAATAAATAATCTCCATTGTTTTGTTTAGCAGTTGAAACCTTCAGTTATTAAGTTGTGAGATTTCTAAACTCTTGTTCTTTTCCTATGGGTTTGTATTAATTCTCTTGTTCTTCGTCTATTGATTTCTATTAGTTTTGCTAGCTTGATCACCTAGTTTGATTAGTAGTCTTCTATTGCTAGACTAAGAATATACGGTGGAATTCCTTGTCATTGTAGCACTCATATCTGCATGATCTGGTAGTTGATTGCTTTTATGAAAGAGAATTGATTGCATGTTAATACTTGACGGTTGTAAGTTATTGCATGCATCCTTATGATTCCCGTGCCCTTTGCTGCTATTTCATCTAATCTTGAGAGGTTTCACTGATTGCTGAATAGTAAGTATTATCAAGACCGGTTGGCCTGCTGATATATTAAAGATTGGAATAGGAACAACCATAGAATTGAATGAACTTGAGATATCTATGATCAACCTGACAAACTGAAAGTGAATATTTGTCTAGCCAGACTATTTATCTTTTATTGTTTTCTTAGTTAGATTGATTACCACAATAATCCCCCCTTTCGTCTTTGTTATCCATTGGTGAATGATTTTACAAATAGGATATATAACTTGATTCTCTGTGGGATTCGACCCTTACTTACCAAAGTTACATTAGTTAGGTGTTTAAGGTTTATTTTGATTAGGCACGACGACTCTAGCCTCATCAAATTTGGCGCCGTTGCCGAGGAATCTAAGTCTATATACTTTTGTTTGTGTGATTGTTTACCTGGTGATCAACAAGACTTTATGTCGAGCCAAGGACATTAACCAAGGCGCTGCTCGGGAGGCAACCCGAGATATGTAATTTCTTTTCCTTCATCTAAAAAAAAACAGAAAAAAAGAAAAAATTCGGATTCAAAAAAAAAAATCAAAAAAAAAAAAGAAGAGAGAAAAGACAGTAAGGAAGTTGTATTTCATCAAGTGTTGTTTTCATCGTTTCATCATTCCTATCATCTATGGAGCTACAATTGTTGAAGTTCAGCTTGTCGGTGACCATGTTCTTTGCATGAAGTTGATTTCGGGTCACCATCTATATTGAAGGTATTCTTTCTTTTGCTTTGGATGAGCTATTCATTATTGGATTACATTTAGTGCTCATCTAGTTTCTCATTCTACCACACTTTGAGTTCTATTGGAGGAAGGTCATCCGACCTTGTATGTGAGTCTTCTGTCTCCTTCCCTGGGTTCGTTATTATGTCTTCCATTTCATTGAGGACAATGCAATGTTTAAGTATGGGGGAGGAGAATGTATTCACATGTCTTTATTTTGGTTTTGGTTGTATCTGCATGAACTTATTGAATATATGTTGTATGAAAAAGTCACAAAAATTGAAAAAAGACATACAAAATCCTTAGATAGCAAGATCTATGCAATAAGAAGGTGGCTTGACCGACATTAGGCTGGGGCAAAAATAAGTCTTGAGTGATGTGAGTTTGTGAGCCTGGAACAATTATTGAGTGGTTAGGATGAAAACCCGAAAGGGCGCCTAAGCAAGATGAGTGTATGAAAAAAATTGAGTGTTTTAGGATTTTTCTCATCTTGGCGTATGGAGACATAAGAAGGAGATGCGTAGGAGGAATCGGGTAGGCCACTTGAAGGAATAAGGTGTAGTTCTGGGTTTGTGCTTATTGTATCACATTGTTCTTGTTGTTGTGTTTTGTATGTTTGAAGGAGCTTATTGGTTATGTAATCACTAGGAGATATTCTTGTACTTCCTGAGGCTTTGAGCATTTTATTGTAAGGGTAACTTTTCTGTAAGTTACCCGGGACGAGTAAAAGTCTAAGTATGGGGGTATTTGATACGCTGCACTTTGTATAGCGTAACTAGGGATTATTATATTGTTTTAGAAGTGTTATCTTATGTGTTTGAAGTCATTATTATAATATGAGATATTTATGAAGAAATGAAGATTTATGAAGAAGAGTTGAAGATAGAGTTGAAGTAATATTCTAAGCCAAGATAGCGATCCCGGGTATATATGGAGTGATGGAGCACTATATGGAGTATATAATATTGGCCCATTATTGAAGAAGCAAGCTCAATATATGTGGAGGAGGAGCTCACTCGGATTGAAGTACTTGGGCCGGCCTGTGAAATTGCTGAAGCCCATGTGATGCTATTAGAGGATGACGCAGAGATGATGTCACGATGATGCATGGCTAAGTTGATGCTCGTGGGCTGATTTAGAGGAAGCAAGCAGCTGGGCTGGGCCGTGATTTTGTGCTGGCCCATTTAATCAAGAAGCTGATAGGCCGTGCAGTAGGAAGGAGGCAGCTGGGCTGCACAATTGGAAGCAAGCATGTGAAATTAATTCACATGATCTCACGTGGACCACCGAATTCATGGAAGCAAGCACCTGTTGAGTTCACCGACCTATTAGTTTGCTCTTTCCTTTTCTTTTATTTATTTCTTTTTCCTTATTTTCCTTATTTCGTTTAGGATTTATCTTTTACCATATATTTTTAGGGTTAGATTTCTATATATTGTTTAGACCTAATTTTACAGAGTAGTCTTCTTCTGAACCCTTTTTCCCTTTTTCTTTGTTTTAGAGTTGGCTAGACAATTGAAGCTTTCGTTTGTATTTGGTTGTGAGATTCTAAACTCTTGTTCTATTTTCTATTTGGATTGTATTAATTCTCTTGTGTTTATCGGATTGAATCTACGGGCCTTGCTAGGATAGTATTCCTGGTTGGAACTCTTATCACCTACGGGTAGTTGTATTCATCATATGATTTCTATTGGTTTTGCTAGCTTGATCACCTAGTTTGATTAGTAGTTTTCTATTGCTAGACTAGGAATATACGGTGGAATTCCTTGTCATTGTAGCACTCATATTTGCATGATCTGGTAGTTGATTGCTTGTATGAAGGAGAACTAATTGCATGTTTAATACTTGACGGTTGTAAGTTATTGCATGCATCCTTATGATTCCTGTGCCCTTTGCTGCTATTTTATCTAATCTTGAGAGGTTTCCCTGATTGCTGAATAGTAAGTATTATCAAGACCGGTTGACCTGCCAATATATTAAAGTCGTCGTGCCAAATCAAAATAAACTCTAAACACTAACTAGAGTATATCAAGTAAGTAGAGGTCGAACCCAAGGGAATCAAAACACCAAATCAATGCAGTCAAGTGAAATATCAACTGGTAATAAGTAACCAAAGGGGGGGCGTTTGATTGCAAGAACACACAAGTAACCAGTAACAAGCAGAGGAAGTTTGGGTGAGAATATGATGAGAAGGGGTTTCACCTAGCAAGTATCCACACAATAGTCAATCAAGTTGATCATAGATTTATCTCAAGTTCTATTCAATCCTAGGGAATGTTCTTATTCCAATCTTTAATATATCAGCAGGTCAACCGGTCCTGATAATACTTACTATTCAGCAATCAGGGAAACCTCTCAAGATTAGATGAAATAGCAGCAAAGGGCACATGAATCATAAGGATGCATGCAATAACTTACAACCGTCAAGTATTAACATGCAATCAATTCTTTTTCATAAAAGCAATCAACTACCAGATCATGCAGATATGAGTGCTACAATGACAAGGAATTCCACCGTATATTCCTAGTCTAGCAATAGAAGACTACTAATCAAACTAGGTGATCAAACTAGCAAAACTAATAGAAATCAATAGATGAAGAACAAGAGAATTAATACAAACTCATAGGAAAAGAACAAGAGTTTAGAAATCTCACAACTTAATAACTGAAGGTTTCAACCGCTAAGCAAAACAATGGAGATTAGTTCCTGCTCATGGTTGCAAAAACTAAATTGTCTGATGCAATAAGAAGGTGGCTTGACCGGCATTTGGCTGGGGCAAAAATAAGTCTTGAGTGATGTGAGTTTTGTGAGCCTGGAACAATTATTGAGTTGTTGGGATGAAAACCCGAAAGGGCGCCCAAGCAAGATGAGTGTTATAAAAAAAAATGAGTGTTAGGATCTTTATCATCTTGGCGTATGGAGACATAAGAAGGAGGCGTATAGGAGGATTCGGGTAGGCCACTTGGAGGAATAAGGTGTAGTTCTGGGTTTGTGCTTATTTTATCACATTGTTCTTGATTGTTGCTGTGTTTTGTGTGTTTTGGAGGAGTTTATTGGTTATGTAATCACTAGGAGATATTCTTGTACTTCCTGAGGCTTTGAGTATTTTATTGTATGAGTAGCTTTTCTGTAAGTTACTCGGGACGAGTAAAAGTCTAAGTATGGGGGTATTTGATACGTTGCACTTTGTATAGCGTAACTAGGGATTATTACATTAGTCTAGGAGTATTATCATATGTGTTTCGAGTCATTATTATGTTCTGAGATATTTATTAAGAAGTGAAGAAATGAAGATCAGAACCGAAGAAGATTGAAGACTTGAAGAATGAAGAAGCTTCTGCGACGCCAACCGCGATCGCCACTACCATCCAGGCGATCGCCATCATTCAACAAAAGCGTTACATGAGTTCGAGAGATCATGGCGATCGCCATGGGGCGACAGAGACCACGACAGAGCTTTACATGAAGACCGCGATCGCCATAGATGCCTGGCGATCGCCACAACAAGGCCGAAGACATTCCGGACTTTCCTTATTTTGCTTTGTTTTTATTTCTTTTATTATTTTCTTTTATTTCCGTTTTTCCTTCTAGGGTTGGACCTTATATACCCTAGCAGCTTTCTTTCTTGATCATCTTTTATCATCTTTTTCCATTAGACAATTTAGTTTTTGCAACCATGAGCAGGAACTAATCTCCATTGTTTTGCTTAGCAGTTGAAACCTTCAGTTATTAAGTTGTGAGATTTCTAAACTCTTGTTCTTTTCCTATGGGTTTGTATTAATTCTCTTGTTCTTCATCTATTGATTTCTATTAGTTTTGCTAGCTTGATCACCTAGTTTGATTAGTAGTCTTCTATTGCTAGACTAGGAATATACGGTGGAATTCCTTGTCATTGTAGCACTCATATCTGCATGATCTGGTAGTTGATTGCTTTTATGAAAGAGAATTGATTGCATGTTAATACTTGACGGTTGTAAGTTATTGTATGCATCCTTATGATTCATGTGCCCTTTGCTGCTATTTCATCTAATCTTGAGAGGTTTCCCTGATTGTTGAATAGTAAGTATTATCAGGACCGATTGACCTGCTGATTTATTAAAGATTGTAATAGGAACATTCCCTAGGATTGAATAGAACTTGAGATAAATCTATGATCAATTTAATTGACTGTTGTGTGGATACTAGCTAGGTGAAACCCCTTCTCATCATATTCTCACCCAAACTTCCTCTGCTTGTTACTGGTTACTTGTGTGTTCTTGCAATCAAACCCCCCCCTTTGGTTACTTATTACCAGTTGATATTTCACTTGACTGCATTGATTTGGTGTTTTGATTTCCTTGGGTTCGACCTCTACTTACTTGCTATACTCTAGTTAGTGTTTAGAGTTTATTTTGATTTGGCACGACGACTTTAGCCTCATCAATTTGTTACACTTTTTTACTTGTTACACTAAAGATCACGCACACACATTATGTTAGCGTCACTTCATAAGACTATGCAGTATGTAGATTTGCTCGACCGATCATACGTATCGCGTTTAGAGGACGAAAACTCAAAAAACTCACACCTATATACCTTATTTAGAGTTGAAAGATCACGCACACGCATAATGTTAGCGTCACTTGATAGACTATGCAATGTATAGATTTTCTCGATTGATCATATGTATCGCATTTAGAGTACGAAAACTCAAAAAAAACTCTGTGTTTTCCATCTTATAACTTATTCAGAATGTGTATATTTTGATCTTCAAACCTTATCTTGGAATTTTTATATACGTAAGATTGGTATACTGATGGAATATAGACAAGGTGTAATATGTCAATGTAATCACCATGTTAGTATACTTATAGAGTCGATCATATCATAAGAATAACTGCTTAGTTCCAGTGGTTTCAACACTAAGTTTTCTTAAGCGTTTAATTCAAAGATTTCGAATTTGATTTCCTGCTAGAAACGTGTATGAAAATACTGATATTGAAAAGGGTCTGACATTTTGTGTGCTAACAATCTCCTCGAAGTAAGACTGCTCCAACCAATCGGCCAGATGAAGAACTTAAAAGGGAAGCAATAACTCAAGAACAATTACTTAATTCCAATGGTTCAACACTAAGTTTCCTTTCCCTATGTGTTCTATTCAGATTTTTCGAAATCGATCTATTGCTAGAAGCGTGTATGAGAATAAGGGATCTATTGCTAGAAGCAATAACTCAAGAACAAAGAAGCTAAAACAGGAAATTACTAAGCCCAATGCCCCTTTGATCATAAATCTTGTGGTTTTTAACTCTAATTAATATACTTTATGTTTTCTGCCTTTTTAACATTTGTGGACGACAATTTTTTATCGTCACTTGATGACAACTTACATCTGTACTCGATGACAATATTCTGTCATCATTTAATGATTGGAAGTTTGTAACTGTCATCAATAAAACCATCGTCTAAGTAATGAAACTGTTATCATATGTAAGTTAATTAATTAACACAATTTTTTTTAGGACTAGAAAACAAAAATCATACTATAAAAAAGGTTACTTAGCCATAACCTCTTTGAAAAATCGGATCGGGTTAGAGTTGGTTTTTTAACTAATTGAAATAAAATCTTGACCCAAGTCGGTATTTGACCCAATTATAAATGGGCTTGAACAGTAAGTACAATTATCCACCGACCCAATTTGTCGTACTTTTCAAGTTCTATGAATCGACCGACGACCGACCATAGTTTTCTGCCTTGATTAACTCTATATATAGTCCTAACACACATTAAAACTATATAATATAGCTAAGCCTAATATATATGTATCTCTGATACATACACATTGTAGATGTCTATGTTTGTGCGAATCCTGATGATGTTGCATTGGCAATGTGTCTAGCGTCGCGTGATAATCCAAGATGAACTAAGGAGAAGGTAAATAGCGAAATATAAGTTTCTTTTGTATTTTGTTAATGTTATATTATAACATAGTCACTAAACTGTAGCTAGAATTGTATGATAATGTTTGGAAATGTTTATTGATGTACTATATCAGTCTATTTATCAAGCACACACAACAATTTTAAAACATTAACAAATTAAACACATAGTTTCTTGATAACTTGTCTTACGAAATATTATTTATGTTTATAAACTTATTATCTATTAATATACCTGTCAAAAGCTGACCCGAAAAATATGTGAACCCGTTTGGGTCAAATCCGTTTCAACCCGAACCCGTTGAGTCAAACCCGGACCGACCCAAACTTCTCGAAACTCGTGGAGGGGCCACTTTTCACATATTTTATTTCTTTTAAAAAATAAGAATATATTTTATTAAATAATATAATAATATTATTTTATTATAAAAATATTTTTAAAATTTTATTTTCTTTATTACAATAAAAAAAACAAGAATTTGAAACCCGCTGGGTTGACCCGAACCCGTTCAATCCAATTTTTTTTGTCAACCCGTTTGACGATATCTCGTTTTCGACCCGAACCCGATTGACCCGAATCCGAACCCGACCCGCTCAACCCGTTTGCCAGGTCTTTTTACTATGTAGTAATTGCAATATTTCTAAAATGTACATACCAAGCTTATTAATTAGAGAAACTGTTACTATAAACTACTCCCTCTGTCCCACTTTGTTAGTCTCATTGTCAAAAATTCTCTTGGATTAAGGTAAGGAAAAAGGACAACTTAGCATTGGAAATGATGAAAGTGAAATAATAAATTAATGCATTAGCCAATAAGAGAAGAGTTTACAATTTTGATCAACCAATCAGGATGCAGTATTAAGAGCACACGGATCACCATATTTTTTACCCAATAATTTCCAAAACTACCCCTGAAATCTAAACCAATAAGAATGTTGCATTACAACATAAATTACAAACACAAAACCTGTTCACTGTCACTTAAAACCACCATTACAACTCAAAACAGAGCATTACAACTTGAAAAAAAAAAGAGAATTACAGAGAGAATAACAGAGCATCACTGCTCAGTGGACATGCCTTCAGCTTTCGACTTAAATGAGGTGTCATTCCTGGATGATGAGGGCTTCCGTGATGCAGAAATGGGAGAAAATGACACCCAGTCAGAGGAGCCATTTGGGGACATGGAAGGTAACATACCTTTTGATCTGAACTTCGAGCCAAACCATCATCATCAACCAGAAACAGAGCCTCCAACAGAGAACAATTTGCATCCCCAGGCATTGCCCACTAAGCTCAGCACAGAGAGAAAAATGGAGATCTTGAATGCTATGCTTCAGAAATCAGCGGCGGGAAAGCTTCCATATGGCACCATCAATGCAACTGCACAACAATTTAATATGTCAAGGAGAACAATTGGAAGGATATGGAAAGAAGCACGAAGGGAACTACTGAACCATGGCAAATACAATGTGAGTACAAAATACCATAACTGTGGTAGGAAAAGAATTCAAGTAGAGCAACAAGATATTGAAGCACTGAATATGGGTGACAGAACATGCATTAGAGATTTGGCAAGCAAGCTTGAAATTTCTAAGTCCACATGTCACAGATTGGTTAAAAAGGGGATTATGAGGCCACATTCAAATGCACTAAAGCCAGGTCTAAGTGAATACCATAAGGTGACCAGAATGCAGTGGGTATTGAAGCTCCTAATAGGGGACACAACACATCAAAAGACAACATACTATCCTATGTTTGACTTTGTTCACATAGATGAGAAGTGGTTTTTTCAATCAAGGAAGGCACAAAGGTACTACTTGGGCAAGAATGAAAGAAGAAAATACAGAAGTGCAAGCTCAAGAAAATTCATCCCTAAGGTTATGTTCACAGCAGCAGTAGCAAGACCAAGATTCAATGATCAAGGGGAATGCACATTTGATGGAAAGATTGGCATCTTTCCATTTACTTATAAGGAGCCAGCAAAGAGGCATTCAAAAAACAGAGGCAAGGGGACACTTATCACAAAGCTCATACAGTCAGTCAACAAGACAGTCACAAGAAACATGTTGATTAATGACATTGTTCCAGCAATAATGTCAAAATGGCCACAAGATGAAGGTCACAAAACCATATTCATACAACAAGATAATGCCAGACCTCACATCACTCAACAAGACACAAAATGGCAGCAGGTATACCAGCAAGAAGGGTTCACTTTTATTTTAATACAACAACCAGCCAACAGTCCAGACCTTAACATTTTGGACCTAGGCTTCTTTAGGAGCATTCAGTCACTTATGCACAAAAAGATGCCAAAAAATACAGATGAAATGCTAAATGCAGTCAATGAAGCATTTTATGAGTTGGATCCACACTCTAGGTAGTGTGTGGATGACTTTACAGTATGTGATGAATGAGATTTTACAGTGTAAGGGAGGTAATGATTATTACATTCCACATGTAAACAAAAAGAAGTTAGCTCAGGCAGGAGTTCTACCAAGAGAAATCAGAGCACCAAGGCATACAGTTTTAGAAGCTTGGAGATTAACTCATGCAACTTCAACAAATGAAGGGACAACAACTCAACAAAATGCAACTCAAGGGACAAAAGATCAAGAAAATGCAACTCATGGGACAGAAGATCAAGAAAATGCAACTCAAGGGACAGAAGATCAAGAAAATGCAACTCAGGGGACAGAAGATCAAGAAAATGCAACTCAGGGGACAGCAACACAGGGGACAACTAATTAGGACACACTTGTTTAAGTTACAATCTTAACTAATGATTGTAACTTAAACAAGTGTACTATGGCAATTTTAAGTCAATCAAATGCACTCACATCTCAAGGAATGTAAAAACAGACTTCATCCTTGACAGACAAATACCATGACATAACCCAAACAACTCTACAGATCAACTGAGCAACTCAACAGAGAGTTACTCAACTCAACTCAACAGATACTCAACTCAACAGAGCAACTGAGCAACTCAACAGAGCAACTGAGCAACTCAACAAAGAGTTACTCAACTCAACTCAACAGATACTCAACTCAACAGATAATCAACTCAACAGATCAATTGATCAACTCAACAGAGAGTTACTCAACTCAACTCAACAGATACTCATGAACTCAACAGAGTTCTCATGAACTCAACAGAGTTTTCATGAACTCAACAGAGTTCTCAACAACTCAGCAAAATTCTCAACAACTCAACAAAATTCTCAACAACTCAGCAGAGAATTAAATACCAATATCCAAATACCAATATCCAAATATCCAAATACCAGTACTTAAATACCAATATTCAAAACATAATGTCCAAAATACCAACAATCCAAAATATGTCCAAAACAGAGTCTAGAACAGTCCAAAATATTTCCAAATTTACATAATCAGAGTCTTAATTCCACAAAGGGAAGAGATACTTAGCTAGATAGTGGTGGAGTGAGAAGGACTGTCGGGGATGATCACGATCTCAGGGGACAAAGGCGCTTCCATCTCCGGCGTGCCTGAGGAGTCCACCATCTCAGCATCATCGTCAGGGAGCTCAGGGACTGGCACATGCTCAGGTGAAGGCGTGCCAGGGATCACAATCACCTCCCGGGGATGAGAGATAGCCTCATTCTCCGACAGCGACTGCTCCGGCGACCTTTGCAAATCCACAGAAACTTTCTCCGGCTCCCACCATTTATCAACGGTGCGAGTTCTTTGCCGGCGTATGGGACTGAAAGTGTGCCTCCCGTCGCAAAAACCACCCCTTTCGCAAGGGACAAAAAGTGAGCACCCGGGGACAGATGTAGATAAGCTAGCGCCGCCGGTCACCGTCTTTGCCGCCGACTCAACCTCCTCCTCGGTCTCCTCCTCTGTCGGGTTCGGATCGTCCTTGAAGAAACTGGGGGTAGACGATGGCTCCTCTTCCGATGGGAGTTTGAATTCCTCTCATACGAAGGAGGAGAAATGCTTTGAGTGAAGGACTGGGAGGGACGAGTCAGTGAATCACTCGACATCACCGGAGGAGAGAAAGAGGAGGAGAGGGAGTCGGCGAGATTAGGTTTAGGGTTTGAGAGAAAGAGGAGGAGAGCGGCGAGATTAGTGAATCAGATGGGGAGAGTGAGAGATTTTTTTAGGGTTTAGGCATATATAGGGTAGATTTTGGGCTGTGCTCTGGTTTTGGGCTGGGTAGGTAAGGGTTAATCGGGTTTAATTAGGAAAACATGATTAAGAGCGTTAATCTGGGTTTAAAAAAAATATATGGGTTGTTTAAGAATTTGTTATGTTAAGTTTAGATGTAGATTAGGTGAAAACTTGAAGAAATTTAATGGGTTTGAAGGTAGTTGATGATAGTAATGGTGAAAATGTAGTTGGAGAAGATGATGTAGATGGTTGATTTGATTGATAAAGTAGTGTTAGGATATGAATAAAATAATATGAGTACGGGTATAATAGGAAGAAGTTTATGTCCAAAAATGAAAATGAGACTAACATTTCGGGACGTCCGGAATGAAAAATGGGACTAACAAAATGGGACGGAGGGAGTAAAAATTTATAAATTCATTTTAATATAATGATAATATGAATTAGTAAAATAAAAAACCCCTTATAAACTTAAAAAAGCATATATTAGAAAAATCACATATTAATTAATATTTTTAAAAGGAAATTCAAAATAATTGTGAATATAAATAAGAAACCGAACCCTAAAAGGAAAGTTCTCCTGCCACATTGTACTCTGCACTCTCTCCGGTTTGAATTGAAGTCGTGGTGAGATTTCCTTCATCTGGAGCTGGTTCGATTTTGCATATCGGTGCCTTATTTATTCAGAATTTAGTTTGGGTTTGATTCGAGTTGTATTGACTTGGAATTCTAGTTGATTTGATGAAATTTTTGGGTTAAGTTAGGCATTTTAGTGTCACAAAGTAGGATTGATTTACAAGACATCATGAGTAAACTAGCTAGAATCTTCAACAATGGAGCCCCTTGTATGAAACACAATCAAGCAATAGCTGATCAAATCCTCCATGCTCTGACCTCCTACAATAGCTCCAAATTCCTCCAAGAATCATCTCTTCTCACCCACATAAACCCTAGCATTACCCAAATGGTTATCTCTCACCCACAACTTCCTGTTGAATCTTGCTTGCAGTTCTTCAAATTACTTAAACACAATATCCAAAACCCTGATATAGCAGTCCATGTCACTCTTATTATCAGGCTGTTGGGTGCCAGAAAGTTTTTAGTAGCGAAAAATTCTATGAATTTGATGATAGGATTTTGCTTTGGTGATTTGGTATCTGTTGTGGGGAAGTGCTCAATTGAGCCACAGATTAGAGCTAAGTTCTGGGATATGCTGCTTCGGGTTTACTCCGAGAATAAGCTGTTCTGTAAGGCAATGGAGGTGTTTGATCATGCTTATGGCGAGATTGAAGAGAGATCTTGTATGTTTTGTTTGGTTGAAATGAAGAAAACCAAGGAGTTTGATATGGTTGGTCGGTTTTTTCGTAGGATGGTTGATTGTGGTTTTGAGATAACTGTGTTTTCGTTGTCGCTTGCTGTTGATTGTCTGTGTAAGAAAGGTGATGTTGAGGAGGCTCGGGATTTGATGGCTGAGGTTGAGAGACAAGGAGTTAAGGCGAATGTATACGCGTATAACTCTTTATTAGATGTGTATGCGAAGAAGAATGATTTTGACAAGGTTGAGAAAGTGTTGATGTCCATGGAGAGGGATAATGTGGGGCGAAATTTGGCTACGTATACGGTTTTGATGGATGGGTATGCAAATAATGGCAAGGTTGAGGAAGGGGAGAAGCTGCTTGATGAAATGTGTGAGAGAGGGATTGAAGGAGATATTTTCTTGTACACTGCGTTGATTAAATGGAGCTGTATGAAGGATGATTTGAAGAGGGCGTTCCATTTGTTCGATGAAATGTGTGAGAGAGGATTGTTTCTGAATGATCGTACTTATGGGGCTTTGATCAATGGGGTGTGTAAGGCTGGGCAGATGGAGGCTGCTGAGATGTTGGTTCATGAGATGCAAAGCAATGGAATTGAGTTGAATCAGGTGATTTTTAATACTGTAATGGATGGTTATTGTAGGAGAGGGATGATTGTTTGTCTAAGTGTAAGTGACATTTTAATATTGTCGTTAACAATCTGTTTGAGTTTTTTAAGGAACAGAAAGTTGTATTCCGAAGAAAATTGTTTTTACTGCGTACAGTTTCGGATCTGTGTTCAGATTCGAGTAAAAACGAAAATTAAATTTCGATAATTCTGAGGTTGTTGTTGTATTACAGAACCAAAAAACTGTGTTTACAGTTCACAAAATTCTGATTCTGTATTTACAGTTTGCAGAATCTGTGTTTTACAGTTCGCAGATTTTCAGCTCTGTTTTACAGTTCGTGAATTTCTAGAATTTTTACATTTCCAGATTTTCAGTTCTGTTTTACAGTTCGTGAATTTCTGGAATTTTTTACAGTTCGCAGATTTTCAGTTCTGTTTTACAGTTCGTGAATTTCTGGAATATTTTATAGTTCGCAGATTTTCAGTTCTGTTGATAAGCGGTGTTTTACATACCGCAACTATGGATTATTAACTAGTTTTGTATAGGATTATGTTATTTGTTTCTATGTAATCTGTATCATGGAGCTGTTCGAGAGAAGATTTACATACGAGATTCCAAGAGATGATACAAGCATTGAAGCATAAGGAAGAAGCTGCTGAAGACGAAGACGAAGACTTCAAGAAATCAGCAGGTTCTGCCTCAGACAACAAAGCCGCACCCGCGGGTATCAAGCCGCACCCGCGGGTTTCACCTTCAGCCAAGGCTTTCGAGAAAACTCAAGCCGCGCCCGCGGGTATCAAGCCGCGCCCGCGGCCCTCACCTTCAGCCAAGGCTTTCGAGAAAGCTCAAGCCGCGCCCGCGGGTCCTAAACCGCGCCCGCGGCCCTCTGCCATCCTGAGAATCTGAAGAAACCCAAAACCGCGCCCGCGGCTCTCAACCCGCGGGTGCGGTTCCTCGACAGAAGAATCAAATTGATGTCTTTGCCATTTGAAGTAATTTGTGTTTAATTTTGTAACTTTCCATACGTTTTTTAGTACCTTAATTCGGCTGTTACATTAGTTGATACTATATAGGTAGTGGATGATCATCCTTGATCATCTAGTCTTTGGTTTTTGCTTAAGTTTTTGGAGAGTATTTCACAAACTTATGAGTTGCTAAAGTTCTTTGTTTCACTTGGCGTTTGAAGCTTTTGGATTCAACAAGTTGTGAGTTTATCCTTTCCCTTTGTCTAACTCTTTGATTGTCTCAACTCTCTTGTTTGTATTGTCGATGAACTAGATTCACTACTTTAGATTGATCACCTAAGTTAGTTGTGTCTTGTTCATATTGCTAGAGTTTGATACTTCTAGTTGAATTATCATACTTGTTGTGTAGCACAATCTATTTGCATGAACTAGTTGTGATTGTTATTAGAGAAGAGAGTTGAGTACATGTCGAGTATCCGACTAGTTGTCCATGATATTGCATGTATCTATTTATTCCTGAATGCATTGCTGCTTTGTTATTGAACTTTGATAGTTTCGAGGTTATAATCGAGTAAAGGTTATTAGGACTAGTTGGACTAATAACTATTCAAGAACAGAAATTAGAACGATCATTCGAGAACTTGACATAGGGATAAAAAGGATTTTAAGATCAACTTGTTAATCTAATTGTGGATAATCGCTAAGTGGAACACTTCGCTTAATCTTGTTATAACCAAGTTGACATTCGATACTTCGTATCAAAACCACAAAAACCCCCCTTTGGTTACGTTTATTGGTTAGTCATTGTGATAACTTAAGAATTTGATAAACTGATTCTCTTGGGATTCGACCCTTACTTGCGCACTATATTACTTAGTTTGCATGTTAGGATTACTTGACTTGGCACACGACAAATTCGCCTCGTCATCTGTTTTACAGTTCGTGAATTTCTGGTTCTGCGTTTACAGATTCGCAGATGTTTGGTTCTGTTTTTACAGTTCGCAGAATTCTGGTTCTGCGTTTACAGTTTGCAGAAAAACTGTGTTTATTTTTCAGATTTCAAAAATCTGTATTGCAGAATTCTTTCTAAGTCATACTAATATTTGTTTGTTTTATTGAACAGATACAATGACTAACGGAAATGAGAAAACTGCTGCTGACGCTGGAAAGGCCACTAAGTCGCCCCGAATTCAGTTTGAGACTGTGCCTCTCGATCAAGCTCAGATAACTGAGAGGGGGCCTCTCGATCAGGCTCAGATAACTGAGAGGGGTTTAGCTGAGAATAGTCTGATTCAGAAGAGTCCGACTAAGAAGAGTCCGATCAAGGAGACCCCCCGGTCGTCCATGTGAATCTGCCACAAGTGCCTCTTCATCTGGGTCAAACGAGTCATCCGGCTCAAGCGAGTCATCCGGGTCAAACAAGTCATCTGGGTCAAACGAGTCATCCTATGGACTTGTCTGATGTTCAGTTGTCTCATTTGAGGGTTTCCTACAGGCCTTATGTGACAACTATGCCGAACACAATCCATGTTGGGGTCCTACCCGACAAATTTGACGGGAAAGGATTCAGAATATGGTCTTAGAAGATGCAGTTCTTCCTGAGCATGATGAATCTTGACAGGTTTTTGCCGGAGGAGAGACCTAGGTTCTCCCCATATAACACTGACGCCCTAGTTGATTGGGTGAAAGGGGACTATGCATGCAGAGGTTATGTTACTCATCGCATGGTTGACTCGCTGTACAAGGTCTACTGTAACCATGATACCGCTAAGGAATTATGAGACACTCTGACAAAGAAGTACAAGACGCAGGATGTTGGCTCCAAGAAAGCGGCAGTAGCAAAGTTTTTGAACTACAAGATGGTAGATTCAAAGTCGGTTGTGGAACAGGTTGAAGAACTACAATTGATCGTCCATGAAGTAATCTCCGAAGGAATGACTATCTATGAGGCGTTCCAGGTAGGTGCCATCATTGAGAAGCTTCCTCCATCATGGGAGCAGTTCAAGGTCTACTTGTTGCTGAAGCAAAAGACAATGAGGGTTGAAGACTTGATCGTGAGGATTCGTGTCGAGGAGAACAATAAGAGGGCCAATGGAGTTGGATCTTCTAACAAGGCAAACCTGGCTGAGCATCGGGACAAGGAGAAGAACAAGAAGTTTCAACCTCAAAACACCACAAACTTCAAGAAGCAAGGAGCTAAGAAGTTCAGTGGAAAATGCCACAAGTGCGAAAAGATTGGGCACAAGGCAGATGAGTGTCGCAGCAAGCCCGACAATAGAAGAGACAAAGGGAAGAAGTCTCAAGCCAATCTAGCTGAAAACTCGCTGACAACAGACGACCTGTGTGCGGTGACTGAAGTGAATATGGTTGGGACCAACCCAAAGGAGTGGTGGTACGATACAGGTGCCACTAGACACATCTGCTCAGATAAGGGTCTGTTTACCACTTATCAGAAGAGCCGGACAGAGGAACTCTTCATGGGGAACTACGCGACATCAAAGGTTGAAGGTCTTGGGAAGATCGTGCTCAAGATGACTTCCGAGAAGGAGCTGACTCTCAACAATGTGCTTCATGTGCCAGACATTCGAAATAATCTGATTTCGGGGACTCTTCTCAATAAGAATGGGTTCTGTATCAAGTTTGTGTCTGACAAGTTAGTTCTCTCTAAGAATGGGATTTATGTAGGGAAGGGTTATGTGAAGGATGGGCTGATCAAAATGAATGTAATGACAGTCCTTCCGAAAACGATTGTAACTGATGGTTCAGTGAATGAGAATAATCCTATTGCTTATGTCGTTGAGTCTTTTAATATTTGGCATGAAAGATTGGGACATGTTAATTATAAATCTATAATTAGACTAATAAGTATGAACATGATTCCAAAATGCAAAACAAGTAAAGACAAATGTGAAGTATGCGTACAAGCGAAACTCACAAAAACGCCATCACCTCATGTAGAGAGAACAACGAACCTCTAGGACTAATTCACACTGATTTATGTGATTTAAAGTTTGTGCAAACTAGAGGCGGTAAGAAGTACTTTGTGACCTTCATAGACGATTGCACACGATATTGTTATGTATATTTGTTACATAGAAAAGATGAAACTTTGGAAAAGTTTAAAGAATACAAGTTGGAAGTTGAGAACCAACTTAGTAAAAAGATTAAAATGGCCGAAGTGATAGAGAAGGCGAGTATAATGAACCATTTAATGCATTCTGTAGAGAACATGGAATCGTTCATCAAACTACTGCGCCTTACTCACCTGAACCTAACGGGATTGCGGAACGAAAGAACCGAACTCTTAAAGAAATGATGAATGCAATGCTGCAAGAATCTGGGTTACCCCAGAACATGTGGGGGGAAGCGTTGCTAACCTCTAACTACATTCTCAACAAAATACCGCATAAGGTGACTGGAAAGACGCCTTATGAGTTGTGGAAAGGTAATGTACCTTCGTACAAATACCTCAAAGTGTGGGGGTGCCTAGCAAAAGTGGCGGTGCCACCCCCTAAGAAGGTCTCAATAGGACCAAAAACCGTTGATTGTATCTTCATCGGGTATGCACACAATAGTAGTGCATATCGTTTCTTGGTATACAAGTCTGATATACCAGACATACATGCAAATACAATAATGGAATCAAGAAATGCATCCTTCTTCGAAAACATGTTTCCGTGTAAGGATAAAGAAAATCCAAAATGGACTCGTGAAGAAGGTGAAGCAAGCACTTCTGTTCAACCAACAGAAGAGGACAATGATGAACCTAGACGTAGCAAAAGAGCTAGAAAGGAAAAATCATTCGGTCCTGAATTTGAAATGGCTTATCTTTTGGAAAATGAACCTAGAACATTCAAAGAAGTCATGTCAACACCAGATGCACCTGCTTGGAAGGAAGCGGTGAAAAGTGAAATCGACTCCATTATGCAAATTCATACATGGGAGTTAGCTGAGTTGCCATCAGGCTCGAAAGCTCTTGGGAGCAAATGGATTTTCAAAAGAAAATTGAAAACCGATGGCTCGATAGATAAGTACAAGGCTAGGCTTATGGTGCAAGGATTTAGGCAAAAAGAAGGCTTGGATTTCGTTGACACCTATTCTCCAGTAACGAGAATAACTTCAATAAGAATGCTAATAGCCATTGGAGCTATACGCAATCTAGAAATACATCAAATGGATGTAAAAACAGCTTTTCTGAATGGAGAGCTAGAAGAGGAAATTTATATGAAACAACCTGAGGGTTATGTCGTCCCTGGACAGGAACACAAAGTGTGTAGACTTGTGAAATCCTTATATGGACTAAAACAAGCTCCTAAGCAGTGACACGAAAAGTTTGACCAAGTAATGATGTCAAATGGTTTCAAAATAAATGAATGTGACAAGTGTATCTATGTCAAGGAAACTCCAAAAGGATACATTCTGTTGTGCCTATATGTGGATGACATACTCATCATAGGTAGCAACAATGACATTATCAAACAAACCAAGAACATGCTTAATGGAAAGTTTGACATGAAAGACTTGAGACTAGCGGATGTGATGTTAGGGATCAAAATCTTTAGACATTCAGATGGAATAGTCTTGTCTCAACAACATTACGCCGAGACGGTACTTGAGCGATTCAAGAACTATTCAAATGGGATTGCAAAAAGTCCGGTGGACCCGCATCTCAAACTGAAGAAAAACTCGGGTAATGGCATATCACAGTTAGAGTACGCTCGTGTGATCGGAAGTCTTATGTACTTGACAAACTGTACAAGACCAGACTTAGCACATGCTGTCAACGTACTAAGTAGATATACCAGTAATGCAGGACATAATCACTGGAAAGCGATAACTCGAGTATTAAACTACTTGCGACATACTCGGAGTTACGGGCTGCACTATGGAAGATATCCAACCACTCTGGAAGGCTATAGCGATGCTAACTGGATATCAGATTCAAAGAACTCGAAATCCACCAGTGGGTATGTATTTACGTTGGGTGATGCAGCTATATCATGGAAATCCTCAAAACAAACGCTATTGGCCAGATCCACAATGGAATCTGAGTTCATTGCTTTAGATAAAGCAGCTGAAGAAGCAGAATGGCTTCAAAACTTTATGGAGGATATTCCTTTGTGGGAAAAACCAGTGTCAGCTTTAGGTGTACACTGTGATAGTCAAGCGGCTATCTCTCGGGCACTGAACACAATATATAATGGTAAGTCTCGTCACATAAGACGACGACATAAAACCATAAGACAATTGCTCTCAACTGGTGTAATCTCAATAGATTATATCAAGTCAGCTGACAACCTAGCAGATCCGTTCACTAAGGGATTGTCAAGAGAGAAAGTTGTAAAGTCATCTAGAGGAATGGGTGTAAAGCCTATGACTAAAGAGGATGCTTGATGGCAACCCTATCTAAGTGATTGGAGATCCCAAGAAATAGGTTCAAGGGGAAAACAAATTCAAGTCGAATCTAGAGAGCACTTGGAGATATTATATCTTCTTCCCCAGTTCCTAGGATGATAAAAGTGCGATGGCAAAGTAGAGGTTAAGCATTTGCTTTTAATGATTCCATAAACTTTGAAGAACAAAGTAGGGTATAAGTAATACCATTTATGGTCAATCACCTTATGAGTGTGAAATGCGGCCGTTTTTAGGAGAAAGAAGAGAGACTGCTTTCTCCAAGTTCACTCATGAATAACCAGGGATGTTCACGGTCAAAATGAACACAATCAGAGAACCTAGTTCTGTGAGAAGATGAAACTGTGTGATAGTTATTGTTTAGGTTTACGTCAAAGCCCGGGTGGTTCAAAACATCATGTTCACTACCTGGTCGAGTAAATCCGATAGCTACTCACAATGGGTGGTTCAAGGCTGAAAAACGCCACCAGCTCAGATGCAGTTATTCTTCGCCCGTACTCTCAAAATTCTGTCTGTCTGGTCTAAGCACGTGTAATAGAATCATTTCTATTCATGTGGGGGATTGTTGGAACTGAATTTTGACTGAACTTCCAGGCACTTTTCCGGTGAGCTGCGGTCACCGGTTGTGCCGGATTATGAGAGCGTTGACTTTCTCTTCGCGAGCACTACGCCGTAGTGTAATCACACATCGAAATCAGGTTCCGTTTGAATGAGAAATGAGGGCTCAAAGTTGGTTGCTTGTCTAAGTGTAAGTGACATTTTTGAGTTGAATATATGTGGGGTTTTGTCCCACATCGAAAATTAGGGAGGAAGTTGAAGGATTTATATAACCCAAACCTCCTACCCTTGGTAAGACCTTGGGAGAGGTATGGAGAGAGGACCCGAGGGCCCCTCGCGCGGTCCGTCCGTCCGGTCCGGTCCGCGGCTCGTGGCTCGTGGTCTTGTGGAATGGGCCGTAGGCCCCAGCAGCAACTTAGCTTCTCTTTTTGCTGAAGTGGGCTGGATCTGGAAGTTGAGCTTCTAGATTGAATTTTGAACTGCCTCGTTGGGGACGCCCAACCGAGTCCGCAACAACCTCCACGATCTGCTCCACTTGCTCCACAACTGACTCCACCTCGTTGGTGTCGTCAGTTCCGAGATCTCCTCCTCTAACAAACTCAGAAACTCTATTTAAGAGAGCTCTGGTTCTCATTCTTTGATACCCGAAATACAGCAACCCTCCTCTCCTCTTCTTCTTCTTCTCTGAGAGTACAACATAGTAACTGGTTCGTTTGGCATCTGATTTTGATTGTGCAAACCAGAAGAGCTCACAGTTGTATCTTGAGATTCTCAACGCCGGTAACCGTCACATATACGGGGCGTTACAGAATTAAGGACATAGATTATTTCTCGCCTCTGCAGATCAAATTCGTGATAACACTTCGGTATAATTCTCCCCTAATTCTGTTCTTCAATTATTTCTTTACAGATTGTTATAAACGCGGATTACAGATCCCACAAAAGGCATGTCTTTGAACACTGTGAATTACACAACTTTGGTTTCCATAAACTGCAAGGAAGGAAACCTAGAGGAGGCAAAGAGAGTGATGAAGATGATGGAAAAAAATGGAGAGGGTCCGAATGCTGTCACCTACAATAATACATTGATTGATGGATACAGTAAGAAAGGTAAAATGAAAGAAGCTTATGAACAAAGGGATGAGATGGAGAAAAGGGGATTTTTTCCGGATGTTTACACATTTACATCACTCATACATGGTGAATTAATGCTTGTATGGAAAAGTAGACAAGGCGATGGAATTGTTTGATCAGATGTCTGAGAAGGGATTATCCCCAAACGTGGTGACTTACACAGTTATGGTTTCTGGATTGTCCAAAGATGGACGATCAGATGAGGCTTTTACGTTGTATGACAAGATGAAAGCTTCAGGCATAACTCCTGATAGTACCTTGTATACTTCGCTTGTGGGCAGTTTTCACCCTGATAAACTTGAAGTACTTGAATGAAATAGTTTTCCTGGATGGTCAAACTACTTTGATCTTTAGCAGAAAGGGAAAGTGTCCGGTGAAAATAACTTTTAAAATACGAACGTGAGAATGATGCACATTAGTTGTAAATTGGTGCACATTTAGTACTAATTTGGTGCACATTCGCTGACAAACTTAAAAACATCCAAAATTTGAAGAACATTCATTTTTAAAGAACATTTAAAAAATTAAAGAACATGTAGACAAAAATTGTATATGTGCATCACTTTTTTAAAAGATATTTTGATGCACATTTAAGTATATTTTGATGCACATTTAAGTATATTTTGATGCACATTAGTCATTCTCACGTTCTCATTTTAAAAACTATTTTCACCGGAAATAATATTTTGTCACCTTAAAAGGATATGGTGATCAAGTAATGCTTGGCCTTGATTTGATCAAGCATTATTTCTCATATCTGCAGCTCATGATAGACTAAGAGTTAGTTAGTTTGCTAAGAGTTTGTTAGCAACTGTAACAGAATCTGTTTTGTACAGGATATAAATATCCTTCCTCTGTAACCAATTACACACACATCAATACAATGAAACAAAGTTTCACACCTCTAAACTCTGACATGGTATCAGCCAAAAAGATTCCCCAATAACAAACACCTTCCGCCATAACCAACACCTCTGTTCCTCCATGGATTCCACGAGCAATCCATTGTTCCTCCAGAATTCCGATCATCCAGGATTGCTCCTCGTTACACAGCAGTTCACTGGCCAGAATTATGGAGAGTGGCGTCGCAATATGACGATTTCCCTTTCTTCCCAGAACAAGCTAGGGGCTACTTTTGATCCAGATGACTTTGCTGCCTTCGCTGGTAAGGTTCTCCCTACTTCATCTGTTCTTTCTTCCAAGGCTTGGATCCTTGATACAGGTGCCAGTAACCACATGACTTGTGACAAGTCTTGTTTGACCGATGTGGTTAAACTTTCTCATCCATTCAATATCACTCTACCTAATGGCCATGTAGAGCGAATTCAAACTGCTGGTTCTATACAAATTCTTCCAGATTTGAAGCTACAAGGAGTTCTTTATGTTCCTGCATTTAAGTGCAATCTGATATCTATTGGCAAGCTAGTTTCAGATCTTAATTCTCTGATCATATTCTCACGTCAAGGTTGCTTTCTACAGGATGTGATCTCCAAGAAGATTACGATTCTTGGTGATGCAAACAAAAGCTTATATTTTCTCAAGCAGGATCATGAAGGATCAAATGCTCAACTGAATTCTGATGACTTACCTATTACTGATGTTTTACATTCAAGTGTTAATAATGTTTGTGCAGAAACATGGCATGCTCGCCTTGGTCACTTACCTGCATCTAAACTCAAAGATTTTTCTTTTGTCAATGGTGATGTTAACTCACCATCTATTGTTGCTTGTGACTCATGTGCTAAAGCTAGGCATAGAAGGTTGCCTTTCCATCCTAGTGTCATTAAATCTACTTCTATATTTGAGTTAATACACCTGGATGTTTGGGGGCCTTACAGATGTTCTACACATGATGGATTCAACTACTTTCTAACTATTGTGGACGATTTCAGTAGGTCTACCTGGATTCATTTGATGTCTACAAAAGGGAATGCTTTCAGTATTATAAAGAACTTCTTGTCTATGGTTACAAGGCAATTCAGTTGTCAAGTGAAAGCTATTAGAACAGATAATGCGTTGGAACTAGGCTCAGGGAAGACTGCTTCAGATTTCTTGGCATCACAAGGCATTCTCTTACAAACTTCTTGCACTGCAACTCCTCAGCAGAATGGTGTTGCAGAGCGCAAGCACCAACATCTCTTACAAGTTGCAAGAGCTCTTATGTTTCATTCAAAACTTCCTATATCATTCTGGGGTGAAGCCACTTTGACAGCAGCTCATATTATCAACAGAATTCCTACTCCCCTCCTCCACAATAAATCACCTTTTGAACTCTTGTACTCTAAACCTCCTGATTACTCTAGATTCAAAGTGTTTGGCTCCTTGTGTTTTGCCTCCACTTTGCAACAGAACAGAGACAAATTCAGTGCCCGAGCCAGAACTTGCGTCTTCCTTGGCTACTCCCCAGGTAAGAAAGCTTATAAACTCTTAGACTACAACACTAGACAAGTATTCCACTCCAGGGATACTGTCTTCCATGAAACTATTTTCCCTTTCCACAAACAAAATCCTACACCACAGAATTGGCCATCTGAATCATTTTCTTGTGATCAAGATCCTTTTCCTATTCCACATTTATTCACACCACCAGATGAACCCCAACCATCCCTTATACATGACACACTCAGAAGATCCTCACGATCACATACAAAACCTCAATATCTCAATGATTATGTCTGTCATGCTTCCTCTTCTACTGAGGGTTTCTGCTGTCACACATTAACCACAACTCTTTCTTTCCCTTCCACTACCACCACACCAAATTACATCCCAATCACTGAACCTGTTACTTACCAACACGCCAGCAAATTTAAAGAATGGCAAGATGCTATGACAGCTGAATTCTCTGCCCTTGAAGCCAATAAAACTTGGGAGATAGTGTCTCTACCCCAAGGCAAAAAGCCTATCAGCTGCAAATGGGTTTACAAGATCAAACATAAACAAGATGGCTCAGTGGAGAGATACAAAGCACGCCTTGTAGTCAGAGGTTTCACCCAACGTGAAGGCATTGACTACCAAGAAACCTTCTCCCCTGTTGTCAAAATGACAACTATAAGATGTTTGATCAGTGTGGCTGTCATGAAAGGTTGGCCTTTATTACAACTGGACGTGAACAATGCTTTCTTGCACGGTGAACTTCATGAAGAAGTGTATATGAAGCTGCCTCAAGGTTTGTCTGTTGATGGAAATACAAACCTTGTCTGTCGACTACTCAAGTCCCTATATGGCCTCAAGCAGGCCTCTCGACAGTGGTACTCAAAACTTGCCTCAGTCCTTCGCCTTAGAGGATATACACACTCCCAGAATGACTACTCATTATTCTGTCGCAAAGAAGGAGAATCACAAGTTTTCCTTGGCATCTATGTCGATGACATCCTCATCACAGGAAATGACACTTCAGAAATCACTTCCCTCAAAGCTTTTCTCCATGAAGAATTCAAAATCAAAGACCTAGGTGAGCTGAGTTATTTCCTTGGCCTTGAATTCTCTAGGACTGATGAAGGGGTCACCATATCACAGCAAAAATACATCCAGGATTTGCTCACTGAGTATAATTGCACAGAGTCAATTTCTGTCCTTAGTCCATTGGAACTCAATGCCAAACTCTTGCTTGAATCCGGCACCCCTCTTCCCAATGCTTTTGAGTACAGGAAGTTGGTGGGAAAACTTAACTTTCTTGTTCATAGTAGACCTGATTTGGCATTCACTGTGCAATACTTGAGCCAATTCCTACAGAGCCCCTGTTCGACTCACATGGATGCAGCTCTTCACACTCTTCGATACCTCAAAGGAACAATAAGCAAAGCTCTATTCTTCAGCTCTTCCTCTTCATCAACTCTGAGGGGATATTGTGATGCAGACTGGGCTTCGTGTCCAAACACAAGGCGTTCTGTAAGTGGCTTTGTGATTTTTCTAGGCAACAACTTGATCTCCTGGAAATCCAAAAAGCAACAGACTATCTCCTTGTCATCAGCTGAGGCCGAGTACAGGTCCCTTAGAAGAATTTCTGCTGAATTAGCTTGGCTCAGTCGACTGTTGTCTGAGCTTGGCATCGACCACTTGACTCCTATTCCAGTGAAGTGTGACAACAATGCGGCCATATACATTGCTCGCAACCCAGTATTTCACGAGCGAACAAAGCACATCGAGATCGATTGCCATTTTGTCCGAGAAAAGCTACTTGAGGGACTTTTATCTCTCAGTCATGTTCCTACTGCCTTGCAGCTTGCAGATGCTCTCACCAAACCCATCCCTGGCTGCAAACTCAAGACTGTGCTTCCCAAGCTAGGCATGATTGACACCACTCCTACCTTGAGGGGGGATGATAGACTAAGAGTTAGTTAGTTTGCTAAGAGTTTGTTAGCAGCTGTAACAGAATCTGTTTTGTACAGGATATAAATATCCTTCCTCTGTAACCAATTACACACACATCAATACAATGAAACAAAGTTTCACACCTCTAAACTCTGACAGCTCACACTACCAATCTTGAACTACATGGATGGTATGCGTCTTGTCAAATATCAATACTTCTCATTATTGTTTTGCTATTTGTTAATGGCTAAATAACCTCATAGACTTATTTCGACATAATTAATTATTGTTTAGGACTTACGTAATTCTAATAGTCCGGTCCAGATTTGCCCACCTAGTGCTTGAAGGGTCACATTGCATAATTTTCCCTTATTCGAGTCATTTTATGAAAATACCTTGAAGGTAGAGGCGGATTATAGGTTGTTTAACAAAACTTAAAACACTTACCTTACAAACCAGCTGTCAAATTATAGACTGGTTATTAATTAAACAACAGAGTTGACTATACTTACCTTTTATATCATCAGTTACGTTCAAAGTTCAAACACAAAGCTAGGATTAACTGCAAAACTTGTTACTAATCTCGAATAAGGTATTGCATGACCTGTCAAGATCCGACCGACCCTAAAAACCAACCCAAAGGTGACGCAATTAGAATTACGTAAGCCTAAATCAAAAAGAGTTTTACTAAATAAAAAATACACGTTTATAAGAGATGAATCCGTCGGGCAGAGGGCGACCAAAGAAGAGCTGGATGGAGGTCATCCGCAAGGACCTCGCCGCTCTGGAGCTTTCAGTTGACGTGGCTCAAGACAGAGCTTTGTGGAGGGAAAAAATTCGAGTTACTGAAGTTTGATATGGGTGTCTTGGAGTGGTGTATCTTTTTACTCGGGCTTGGAGCCGTATTATCTTTTTTAAGACGGGAGAGAAGACTTACAGCGAGATTGGCTACCGACTGTAGCTGACCCTAAGCTTTGGTGATTTTCTCTTGTCCATAGAAAAACTAAAAAGAAAATTAAACCGAACAAAAACAAATAAAAACAAACTCAAACCTCGGGTTGCCTCCCGAGTAGCGCCTTATTTTATGTCGTGGCTCGACATGAAACTCAAGAGATTTAACTAACGCCATTTGGCTTTGTGAAAACCGTCTCTTGTCTGAATTCTCTCTTGAACCACTCATGGAACGCCTTGAATCTCGTCCCTCTTACCTTGACCACCTTGTCTTTAGCAATGAAGGTGGTTTCATTCACTTTCTCCTCCTTGACCGTATCAGGCGGCTGTTTAAGCTCAATGTCAAGTGCCTGCACACTAGACATCAATGGTATCTCGCCTGGCGAGGTCAGTAATGGAGGGTGATTGCCCAAAGGATGTGGAGAGAGCTTACCTTTAGGCTCTGGCTTAGCCTGACACTCCTGCATGTTAGTAGATAAAACAACATCTACTTTTGGGGGCTCTAAGATATTCTCTAAAACAGGTTGCAATTTATCCTTACAAGTAGGCTTAATCACATCAATAGCACATAGAGAATTCTTATCAATGAGATCCATGTCATAAATATTATATTCTACCTTATCCCCATCAAACTCCATAGAGAGAGTCCCACTATTAACATCAATTTTCGTTTGTGCTGTTTTCATAAAAGGTCTACCTAACAGTATAGGTGTGACATTATTAGCATGCTCCATATCCAACACAAAGAAATCAGCAGGAAAAATCAGATCACCAACCATAACAAGAACATCCTCAACAACCCCTTTCAGGTATACATTAGATCTACCAGCAAGTTGAATAACAGTTCATGTTTTATGCAAAGGTCCTAAGCCTAGTGATTCATACAAAGAGTAAGGCAAAACATTAATTGATGCACCTAAATCTAGCATGGCTTTGTCAAATTTCGTTTCACCAATCACACATGGAATGCTAAATATGCCTGGATCACCACATTTCTTAGGCATGCGTTTTTGAAATACAGCAGAAACTTGTTCACTTACTTCAACTTTCTTCTTTCCTTTCAGTTTTTGATTTCTTTTAATAGTGCAAACTTCTTTCAAAAACTTAGCAAATCTAGGAATACTCTTAACAAGTTTGAACAAAGGAATGTTTACCTCACACCTAGTAAAGCTTTCGAAGATTTCTTTGTCGTCATCCAGCCACCGAGTATCCTTCAGTGCCTCAGGAAAGGGGGCAACATGCTTCTGAGAGAATAGAGGGGGAAAATTCGGGCGAACATAATCGTCAATGTACTCTGGGGTCTCCTGGCGATCGCCATCAGCTCTTGGCGATCGCGGTCGCGGATGATTTTGCACCTCATCTTCTGGAATGTAATGGCGATCGCCACTCAGATCTGGCGATCGCCACTCAGATCTGGCGATCGCGGTTTTGGCACAGAACAGTCATTTAAAGTTTTTCCGCTCCTCAAGAACACTGCACTGACGTTCTCTCTCGGGTTTCTTACCGGTTCCCTGGCCTCTAATTTACTCACAGCTTGAGCAATCTGTCCTAACTGATTTTCAAGATTTTGGATGCTTGACTTCGTTTCAGCATTTTGTTGCATCACAGTCTGAGCTAAGGACTTGATCATATCTTCAACAGTCATAGAATTATGAGGTCTAGGTTGCTGATAATTAATATTATGAGAGTCATACCTTGGCCTTGGTTGCCATCCACCAACAGCGTTTACCTCAGCATTCGGCTCTTGGAGTTGTTGACCACCACTTTGCAGCATAAAAGACTTCATCATATCTTTCAGTTCATTCATATCACTTTGAATTTTAGCGGGATCAAGTGAACTTACTGACTGTGTTCTTTGCCTGCTACCAATCTGCCTTGAGCTCTCAGCTAATTCCTCAAACATTTCAGTAGCATGAGGTATAGTCAATCTTAAAAAATTACCTCCACAGGACGCATTCACCATTCGACGATCCTCGTCAATCAGGCCACTAAATAAGTACATAAGGAGATCATGGTCAATATAACTATGGAATGGGCAGCTTGAGCAAAGCTTCTTGAATCTCTCATAATACTCATAGAGACTCTCAGTTGAATGTTGTTGAAGATTCGTGATCTCCTTCTTCAAGCTGCTCAGTTTTGTAGCTGGAAAATATTTCTCTAAAAAGACCTTTTTCATCTTAGCCCATGTATCAATACTCCCTGGAGCTTGATAATAGAGCCAATCATTCGCAGCGTCTTTCAGAGTAAGCTCTCAGCATGACCTGCTCCTCACTAACACCTCTTGGCTTCATACTAGAACATATGGCATGAAATTGAGCCAAGTGTTTGTTGGGATCTTCTCCTGCTAAGCCATGGAAGTGTGGTAGCTCATGAATTAAACCAGCTTTTAATTCAAAATTCACACCTTCTTCAATCTCAGGAAACCTCACTGCCAAAGGTTGTTGGTTTAAGTCTGGGGCAGTGAGTTGCCTCATAGTAGGCAATGGCGGTCCATGTCGATCACCCATCTCGTTCTCTTGGTTCAGAGCTGCTCTTCGGTTACGAAGGAACGTCCTTTCAATCTCTGGGTCAAAGAAAACAAGAGATGAATCAGTAGCACGGGTCTGAACCATAAAGGTTCACACCAAACAGTTGATAATTTCACAATTAACACAGAATCAGAAAAATTTTAATTCCCCGGCAACGGCGCCAAATTTGATGAAGCTAAAGTCGTAGTGCCAAATCAAAGAAATAAACTCTAAACACTAACTAGAGTATAACAAGTAAGTAGAGGTCGAACCCAAGGGAATCAAAACACCAATCGCTATGCAGTCAAGCGAAAACCAACTAACAAACAAGTAACAAGTAAACAAGGGGGGGGGGGGGGGTTTGGTTGTATGGAACACAAAAGTAACAAGTATCAAGCAAAGAAGGTTTGGTTGTGAATATGATGAGAAGGGGTTTCACCTAGCAAGTATCCACACAACAGTTAATCAAGTTGATCATAGATTTATCTCAAGTTCTTATCAATCCTAGGGAATGTTCCTATTCCAATCTTTAATATATTAGCAGGTCAACCGGTCCTGATAATACTTACTATTCAACAATCAGGGAAACCTCTCAAGATTAGATGAAATAGCAGCAAAGAGCACATGAATCATAAGGATGCATGCAATAACTTACAACCGTCAAGTATTAACATGCAATCAATTCTCTTTCATAAAAACAATCAACTACCAGATCATGCAGATATGAATGCTACAATGACAAGGAATTCCACCGTATATTCCTAGTCTAGCAATAGAAAACTATCAATCAAACTAGGTGATCAAGCTAGCAAAACTAATAGAAATCAATAGATGAAGAACAAGAGAATTAATACAAACCCATAGGAAAAGAACAAGAGTTTAGAAATCTCACAACTTAATAACTGAAGGTTTCAACCGCTAGGTAAAACAATGGAGATTAGTTCCTGCTCATGGTTGCAGAACTAAATTGTCTGATGAAAAAGATGATGATGGCTAGGGTTCTTAAATAGAGACTAACCCTAAAAAATATGGTAAAAGAAATATCCTAAACGAAAATAAAATAAGGAAAAGGAAATAAAATAAACAAAGGAAAATAAGGAAAGGCCGGAATGTCTTCGGCCTTGTTGTGGCGATCGCCATAGATGTCTGGCGATCGCGGTCTTCATGTAGCGTCTGCCGTGGTCTCTGTCGCCCCATGGCGATCGCCGTAGATTCATGGCGATTGCCATGATCTCTCGAACTTATGAAGAGCTTCTGTTGTAGAATGGCGATCGCCATAGTGATGGTGGCGATCGCCGCTTCTCCGCAGAAAGTCTTCGTCTTCATGTCTTCAATCTTTGATCCTCTTCTTCTTCGGTTCTGATCTTCATTTCTTAATAAATATCTCATAACATAATAATGACTCGAAACACATATGATAATACTCCTAAACTAATGTAATAATCCCTAGTTACGCTATACAAAGTGCAGCGTATCAGTCGTGGAACAGGTTGAAGAACTACAACTGATCGTCCATTAAGTAATCTCCGAAGGAATGACTATCCGTGAGGCGTTCCAGGTAGGTGCCATCATTGAGAAGCTTCCTCCATCATGAGAGCAGTTCAAGGTCTACTTGTTGCTGAAGCAAAAGGCAATGAGGGTTGAAGACTTGATCGTGATGCTTCGGGTCGAGGAGAACAATAAGAGGGCCAATGGAGTTGGACCTTCTAACAAGGCAAACCTGGCTGAGCATCGGGACAAGGGGAAGAACAAGAAGTTTCAACCTCAAAACACCACAAACTTCAAGAAGCAAGGAGCTAAGAAGTTCAGTGGAAAATGCCACAAGTGCAAAAAGATTGGGCACAAGGCAGATGAGTGTCGCAGCAAGCCCGACAATAGAAGAGACAAAGGGAAGAAGTCTCAAGCCAATCTAGCTGAAAACTCGCTGACAGCAGACGACCTGTGTGCGGTGACTGAAGTGAATATGGTTGGGAGCAACCCAAAGGAGTGGTGGTACGATACAGGTGCCACTAGACACATCTGCTCAGATAAGGGCCTGTTTACCACTTATCAGAAGAGCCGAACAGAGGAGAAACTCTTCATGGGGAACTCCGCGACATCAAAGGTTGAAGGTCTTGGGAAGATCGTGCTCAAGATGACTTCCGAAAAGGAGCTGACTCTCAACAATGTGCTTCATGTGCCAGACATTCGAAAGAATCTGATTTCGGGGACTCTTCTCAATAAGAATGGGTTATGTATCAAGTTTGTGTCTGACAAGTTAGTTCTCTCTAAGAATGAGATTTATGTAGGGAAGGGTTATGTGAAGGATGGGCTGATCAAAATGAATGTAATGACAGTCCTTCCGAAAACGATTGTAACTGATGGTTCAGTGAATGAGAATAATCATATTGCTTGTGTCGTTGAGTTTTTTAATATTTGGCATGCAAGATTGGGACATGTTAATTATAAATCTATAAGTAGACTAATAAGTATGAACATGATTCCAAAATGCAAAACAAGTAAAGACAAATGTGAAGTATGCGTACAAGCGAAACTCACAAAAACGCCATCACCCCATGTAGAGAGAACAACCGAACCTCTAGGACTAATTCACACTGATTTATGTGATTTAAAGTTACTAGAGGCGGTAAGAAGTACTTTGTGACCTTCATAGACGATTGCACACGATAATTGTTATGTATATTTGTTACATAGCAAAGATGAAACTTTGGAAAAGTTTAAAGAATACAAGTTGGAAGTTGAGAACCAACTTAGTAAAAAGATTAAAATGATCCGAAGTGATAGAGGAGGCGAGCATAATGAACCATTTAATGCATTCTGTAGAGAACATGGAATCGTTCATCAAACTACTACGCCTTACTCACCTGAATCTAACGGGGTTGCGGAACGAAAGAACCGAACTCTCAAAGAAATGATGAATGCAATGCTGCAAGAATCTGGGTTACCCCAGAACATGTGGGGGGAAGCGTTGCTAACCTCCAACTACATTCTCAACAAAATACCACATAAGGTGACTGGAAAGACGCCTTATGAGTTGTGGGAAGGTAATGTACCTTCGTACAAATACCTCAAAGTGTGGGGGTGCCTAGCAAAAGTGGCGGTGCCACCCCCTAAGAAGGTCTCAATAGGACCAAAAACCGTTGATTGTATCTTCATCAGGTATGCACACAATAGTAGTGCTTATCATTTCTTGGTATACAAGTCTGATATACCAGACATACATGCAAATACAATAATGGAATCAAGAAATGCATCCTTCTTCGAAAACATGTTTCCGTGTAAGGATAAAGAAAATCCGAAACGGACTCGTGAAGAAGGTGAAGCAAGCCCTTCTGTTCAACCAACATAAGAGGACAATGATGAACCTAGACGTAGCAAAAGAGCTAGAAAGGAAAAATCATTCGGTCATGAATTTGAAATGACTTATCTTTTGGAAAATGAACCTAGAACATTCAAAGAAGCCATGTCAACACCAGATGCACCTGCTTGGAAAGAAGCGGTGAAAAGTGAAATCGACTCCATTATGCAAAATCATACATGAGAGTTAGCTGAGTTGCCATCAGGCTCGAAAGCTCTTAGGAGCAAATGGATTTTCAAAAGAAAATTGAAAACCGATGGCTCGATAGATAAGTACAAGGCTAGGCTTGTGGTGCAAGGATTTAGGCAAAAAGAAGGCTTGGATTTCTTTGACACCTATTCTCCAGTAACGAGAATAACTTCAATAAGAATGCTAATAGCCATTGCAGCTATACGCAATCTAGAAATACATCAAATGGATGTAAAAACAGCTTTTCTGAATGGAGAGCTAGAAGAGGAAATTTATATGAAACAACCTGAGGGTTATGTCGTCCCTGGACAGGAACACAAAGTGTGTAGACTTGTGAAATCCTTATATGGACTAAAACAAGCTCCTAAGCAGTGACACGAAAAATTTGACCAAGTAATGATGTCAAATGGTTTCAAAATAAATGAATGTGACAAGTGTATTTATGTCAAGGAAACTCCAAAAGGATACATTCTGTTGTGCCTATATGTGGATGACATACTCATCATAGGTAGCAACAATGACATGATCAAACAAACCAAGAACATGCTTAATGGAAAGTTTGACATGAAAGACTTGGGACTAGCGGATGTGATCTTAGGGATCAAAATCTTTAGACATTCAGATGGAATAGTCTTGTCTCAACAACATTACGCCGAGACGGTACTTGAGCGATTCAAGAACTATTCAAATGGGATTGCAAAAAGTCTAGTGGACCCGCATCTCAAACTGAAGAAAAACTCGGGTAATGGCATATCACAGTTAGAGTATGCTTGTGTGATCGGAAGTCTTATGTACTTGACAAACTGTACAAGACCAGACTTAGCACATGCTGTCAACGTACTAAGTAGATATATCAGTAATCCAGGACATAATCACTGGAAAGCGATAACTCGAGTATTAAACTACTTGCGACATACTCGGAGTTACGGGCTGCACTATGGAAGATATCCAGCCACTGTGGAAGGCTATAGCGATGCTAACTGGATATCAGATTCAAAGAACTCAAAATCCACCAGTGGGTATGTATTTACGTTGGGTGGTGCAGCTATATCATGGAAATCCTCAAAACAAACGCTATTGGCCAGATCCACAATGGAATCTGAGTTCATTGCTTTAGATAAAGTAGCTGAAAAAGCAGAATGGTTTCGAAACTTTATGGAGGACAACCTAGCAGATCCGTTCACTAAGGGATTGTCAAGAGAGCAAGTTATAAAGTCATCTAGAGGAATGGGTTTAAAGCCTATGACTAAAGAGGATGCTTGATGGCAACCCTACCTAAGTGATTGGAGATCCCAAGAAATAGGTTCAAGGGGAAAACAAATTCAAGTCGAATCTAGAGAGCACTTGGAGATATTATATCTTCTTCCCCAGTTCCTAGGATGATAAAAGTGTGATGGCAAAGTAGAGGTTAAGCATTTTCTTTTAATGATTCCATAAACTTTGAAGAACAAAGTAGGGTATAAGTAATACCATATATGGTTAATCACCTTATGAGTGTGAAATGTGGCCGTTTCTAGGAGAAAGAAGAGAGGCTGCTTTCTCCAAATTCACTCATGAATAACCAGGGATGTTCACGGCCAAAATGAACACAATCAGAGAACCTAGTTCTGTGAGAAGATGAAACTGTGTGATAGTTATTGTGTAGGTTTACGTCAAAGCCCGGGTGGTTCAAGACATCATGTTCACTACCTGGTCGAGTAAATCCGATAGCTACTCACAATGGGTGGTTCAAGGCTGAAAAACGCCACCAGATCAGATGCTGTGATTCTTCGCTCGTACTCTCAAAATTCTGTCTGTCTGGTCTAAGCACGTGTAATAGAATCATTTCTATTCATGTGGGGGATTGTTGGAACTGAATTTCGACTGAACTTCCGGACACTTTTCCGGTGGGCTGCGGTCATCGGTTGTGCCGGATTATGAGAGCGTTGGATTCGTCTCCGCGAGCACTATGCCGTAGTGTACTCACACGTCGAAATCGGGTTCCGTTTGAATGAGAAATGAGGGCTCAAAGTTGGTTGCTTGTCTAAGTGTAAGTGACATTTTTGAGCTGAATATATGTGGGGTTTTGTCACACATCGAAAATTGGGGAGGAAGTTGAAGGGTTTATATAACCCAAACCCCCTACCCTTGGTAAGACCTTGGGAGAGGTATGGAGAGAGGACCCGGGGGGCCCTCGCGCGGTCCGTCCGGTCCGTGGCTCGTGGTCTTGTGGAACGGGCCGTAGGCCCAAGCAACAGCTTAGTTTCTATTTTTGCTGAAGTGGGTTGGATCTGGAAGTTGGGCTTCCAGATTGAATTTTGAACTGCCTCGTTGGGGACGCCAAACTGAGTCAGCAACAACCTCCACGATCTGCTCCACTTGCTCCACAACTGACTCCACCTCGTTGGTGTCGTCAGTTCCGAGATCTTCTCCTCTAACAAACTCAGAGACTCATTTAAGAGAGCTCTGGTTCTCATTCTCTGATACCCGAAATACAGCAACCCTCCTCTCCTCTTCTTCTTCTTCTTCTTCTTCTTCTTCTCTGAGAGTACAACATAGTAACTGGTTCGTTTGGCTTCTGATTTTGATTGTGCAAACCAGAAGAGCTCGCAGTTGTATCCTGGGATTCTCAACTCCGGTAACCGTCACATATACGGGGCGTTACAGAATTAAGGACAGAGATTATTTCTCGCCTCTGCAGATCAAATTCGTGATAACACTTCGGTATAATTCTTCCCTAATTCCGTTCTTCAATTATTTTTTTACAGATTATTATAAACGCGGATTACAGGTCCTACAAAAGGCTTGTCTTTTTACTCGGGCTTGGAGCCGTATTATCTTTTACTTTGTCTTGACCTCTCTGTTTTTCGGTTTTTTAGCTCTTCGGATTTTCCCATGTTTTGTTAGGTCATATCGGTTACTTCCTCCCAACCTGTTGGGGTAAGGAAATACCAATCTCGACCACCCCATACCCCGTTTTTCGGGATAAATGGGGATTGATGTTGTTGTTGTTGTTGTGTTTTAGAAAAAACACACAACAACAATTGCAAGTCTGATCATATCCCGCTAATAGGATATGGGGTCAGGATTGAGTATTTCCTTACCCCTAATTAGTTGAGAGGAATGAACAAAGGCCATATCACGAAAATAAAAAAAGACCCGCTTCAAAGAAACGGAGGTTTAGGCTTTTGTAACTCGAATCTTTTCCCTCCACAGAGCTCTATTCCGAAAGCGACAAACTTGAAAGGTCATTCTGAATGACTTTCATCCAACTCTTTTTTGGGCGACCTTCCTCGGGAGTAGTCTCTCAACGCCAGAACCTCACACCAGCGAACTGGGGCACAAAATAATCTCCTATGGACGTGCCCAAACAACCGAAATCCAGATTCTCGCAAACCCAAAGTGTGGAGTAAAACGAAATCCTAACGCGAGAATAAGGCAAAACATATACTTTCTTCGTCTCCTAATATTTCGGTTTTGAGACTATCCACAAGTTGAGAGAATCTTTTTCGTTTTCGTATCCAAAATGATATAGTAATTGTTATTTGTCTCGGACACTAAACTCATTCATATTTTTACGAATCTTTTCGAAAAACGATTTCTTCTTCGATGTTGCAACCAACCTTCCTACATAGACAACATATAAATTCAAGTCTGAATTCAATTATTCCACGAAGTATATATAATTTTCATATGAGGTTAGCATAAGAGTTTAATTTTTCAATCATTTCAAGAAAACTTTATCCCTGACTTAAGATGCGCAGATTGAAAGAGAGATGTTGATTTTTGTTATGAGATTTTGATTGACTGTTGCTCTAAAATTTGAGGTCCTAATTTATTTGATGACGTAGGTATGTTCAAAGGTTCATCATGAATTGGTCAATATTTTGGACACTATCGCACTGTGCCTGCGGTGTGTTTGTACGGAGTAGTAAGTATATTTTGTACTATTTCTCATTTTATTGTACTGGAAATTTAATGATGAATTCTTAATCACTGTCATTCTGGTATATATAGACGTACGTTTAGTAAGAGACTTCTTACTATTTTTACCAAAGTAAAAATCCCGATACACACCTTATTTAGAGTGGTATTTGTTACACTTTTTTCGACTTTTTTACACTTGAAAGATTACACACATGTATAACTTTAGCATCACTAGATAACACTACGCAATGTGTTGATTTGCTTGACCGGTATACGTATCACGTTTATTGTACGAAAACTCAAAATAACTCACACCTATATTTGTTACACTTTTTTTACTTTTTACACTAATGATCACACACACATTATGTTAGCATCACTAGATAAGACTATGCAATGTTTGCTCGACCGATCATACGTATCGCGTTTAGAGGACGAAAACTAAAAAAACTCACACATATATACCTTATTTAGAGTTGAAAGATCACGCACACGCATAATGTTAGTGTCACTGGATAGACTATGCAATGTGTAGATTTGCTCGATTGATCATACGTATCACGTTTAAAGTACGAAAACTCAAAAAAAACTCGTGTTTTCCATCTTATAACTTATTCAGAATGTGTATATTTGGTCTTCAAACCTAATCTTGGAATTTTTTTTATTGACGTGAGATTGGTATACTAATGGAATATAGACAAGGTGTAATATGGCAATATAATCACCATGTTAGTATACTTATAGAGTCATATCATAAGAATAACTGCTTAGTTCCAGTGGCTCAACCCTAAGTTTTCTTAAGCGTCCAATTCAGAGATTTCGAATTTGATTTCCTGCTAGAAGCGTGTATGAAAAAAAAAAGAATATTGAAAAGAGTTTGACATTTTGTGTGGTAAGAGTCCCTTGTATGGAAGTAGAACGACGCCAACCAATCGAGCCAGATGAAGAACCTAAAAAAGAAACAATAGCTTAAGAACGAATACCCCCTCAAGAACAAATACTTTGTTTTAGTTGTTCTACACTAGGTTTCCTTTCCCTAAGTGTTTTATTAAGAGATTTCGAATTCGATTCCCCGCCAGAAACTTGTATGAAAATACTGATATAGAAAAGGGTTTTGACATTATTTGTTCTGATAATACTCATATTTGAAAGTAGAACGGCCCCAACCAATCGAGCGAGACGAAGAACTAAAAAAAAAGACTTTGTTAATTAATAGAAATCAGATCTTGACCCCAAGTCCATATAAAATTTGACCCAACTATAAATGGGCTTGAACAGTAAGTACAATTATCCACCGACCCAATTTGACGTACTTTTCAAGTTCTATGAATCCACCGACCACGTTTTCTTTGATTAACTCTATAGTCCTAAAACACATTAAAACTATATAATATACCTAAGCCTATATATGTGTACGAGTATCCAACACCTTAATACACACACATTGTAGCTAATCAGCCATTGTTTGCTGCTGCAGCTTCATTAGGATTCACACACACACACACAAAAACGACGTTTGAGCTTGTGCGAATCCTGATGATGTTGCATCGACAATAGATGTCTAGTATCGTTTGATATATGTGCGCGACTTATTACTTGGCATTGACTCGTAATCTCTTACAAATGATCTTATCTTCTCTTCAAAGACGCGCGAAGAAGGTAAACAACGAAATGTAACTATTATTTTATTTTGTTTTGGTATTTTGTACAGACAAACACCGGGATCCCAGAGAACCCCACAGTCAACCAGAGACGATGTCTGAGCTCTGATAACTCTATCGTTCCATAGAGGCTTCGACGACTATCCTTGTATTTTTGTAAATGTTATATGCCATGATATGAAACTCATAACATTGTCACCAAATTGTAGCTAGATAGATGTTATGAGAATTGAAAATTATAATACATACTTAATTTGAACTACATTCTCTCCTTCAGCCGATTAATCCACTAATTAAATTATTATTTTTATAGCAATGGTTGTTACTAAATTAGGTTTTTATCAATGGTTGTTACTGACGAGTTTTACATTAATAAAAAAACATTATATAAAGGGATTTCCAAATTAGTTTGTGCCATTTTGTTCTCAGAAAATATAAACAAGAAACCAAACCCTAAAACAAGGCAAGTTCTTCGGCCACACTGTACTCTGCACTCTCCTGTTTGAATCGAACTCTTGGTGAGATTTTCTTCATTTGGAGCTTGGTTTGATTTTTCTTCATTTGTTGTATCGTTGATTTAATGAAATTTTCAAATTCAGTTATATGCATTTTGGTGTAAGAAAGTAGGAGTTGAATTCACAAATCATGAGTAAACTAGCTAGAATCTTCAACAATGGAGCCTCATCTATGAAACATAATCAAGCAATTGCTGATCAAATCCTCCATGCTCTCACCTCCTACAATAGCTCCAAATTCCTCCAAGATTCATCTCTTCTCACCCACATAAACCCTAGCATTACCCAAATGGTTATCTCTCACCCACAACTTCCGGTTGAATCTTGCTTGCAATTCTTCAAATTACTTAAACACAGAACCCAAAACCCTGATATAGCAATCCATGTCACTCTGATTATCAGGCTTTTGGGTGCCAGAAAGTTTTTAGTAGCGAAAAATTCTATGAATTTGATGATAGGATTTTGCTTTGGTGATTTGGTATCTGTTGTGGGGGAGTGCTCCATTGAGCCACAGATTAGAGCTAAGTTCTGGGATATGCTGCTTCGGGTTTACTGCGAGAATAAGCTGTTTTGTAAGGCAATGGAGGTGTTTGATCATGCGTACGGCGAGATTGAAGAGAGATCTTGTATGTTTTGTTTGGTTGAAATGAAGAAAACCAAGGAGTTTGATATGGTTGGTCGGTTTTTTCGTAGGATGGTTGATTGTGGTTTTGAGATAACTGTGTTTTCGTTGTCGCTTGCTGTTGATTGCCTGTGTAAGAAAGGTGATGTTGAGGAGGCTTGGGATTTGATGGCTGAGGTTGAGAGACGAGGAGTTAAGGCGAATGTATACGCGTATAATTCTTTGGTGGATGCATATGCTAAGAAGAATGATTTTGACAAGGTTCAGGAGGTGTTGAGGTTTATGGAGAAGGATAATGTGGGGCGAAATTTGGCTACGTATACGGTTTTGATGGATGGGTATGCGAATAATGGCAAGATTGAGGAAGGGGAGAAGCTGTTTGATGAAATGTGTGAGAGAGGGATTGAAGGAGATATTTTCTTGTACACTGCGTTGATTAAATGGAGCTGTATGAAGGATGATTTGAAGAGGGCGTTCCATCTGTTCGATGAAATGTGTGAGAGAGGCTTGTTTCCGAATGCGCGTACTTATGGGGCTTTGATCAATGGGGTGTGTAAGGCTGGGCAGATGGAGGCTGCTGAGATGTTGGTTCGTGAGATGCAAAGCAATGGAATTGAGTTGAATCAGGTGATTTTTAATACTGTGATGGATGGTTATTGTAGGAGAGGCATGATTGATGAAGCTCTGGAATTGCAAGATGTCATGGAGAGGAAAGGATTTGAGCCTGATGAGATTGCTTATAATACAATAGCCACTGGACTTTGTAGATTGAACCGTAAAGAGGAAGCAAAGACGTTGTTGTACTCAATGGAAGATAAAGGCTTGTCTTTGAACACTGTGAATTACACAACTTTGGTTTCCATAAACTGCAAGGAAGGAAATCTAGAGGAGGCAAAGAGGGTGATGAAGATGATGGAAAAAAATGGAGAGGGTCCGAATGCTGTCACCTACAATACATTGATTGATGGATACAGTAAGAAAGGTAAAATGAAAGAAGCTTATGAACAAAGGGATGAGATGGAGAAAAGGGGATTTTTTCCAGATGTTTACACATTTACATCACTCATACATGGTGAATGCTTATATGGAAAAGTAGACAAGGCAATGGAATTGTTTGATCAGATGTCTGAGAAGGGATTAGCCCCAAACGTGGTGACTTACACAGTTATGGTTTCTGGATTGTCCAAAGATGGACGATCAGATGAGGCTTTTATGTTGTATGACAAGATGAAAGCTTCAGGCATTACTCCTGATAATACCTTGTATACTTCGCTTGTCGGCAGTTTTCACCCTGATAAACTTGAAGGACTATAAATGAAATAGTTTTCCTGGATGGTCAAACTACTTTGACCTTTAACAGAAAAGGATATTTTGTCACCTTAAAAGGATATGGTGATCAAGCAATGCTTGGCCTTGATTTGATCAAGCATTATTTCTCATATCTGCAGCTCATACTACCAATCTTGAACTACATGGATGGTATGCGTCTTGTCAAATATCAATACTTCTCATTATTGTTTTACTATTTGTTAATGGCTAAATAACCTCAGACTTATTTCGACATAATTAATTATTGTTTAGGACAATGCAATGCTGAATCTCACACGGCAGTATTTGACAGCCAGTGCAAGGGGTGGTTAAAGGATTCACATGTATGGAAACTTCTTATATGGTACTGGTTAGGAGGCTTATTATTCTTCTTGTCAAATATCAATACTTCTCATTATTGTTTTACTATTTGTTAATGGAAACTTCTTGAACTCGACATTGTAGTCCATTTGAGTAGGCTTTTATTGAACATTATATATGCTTTCTAATAAGTCCTGCTTCCTTTACTCCAGGTTTCTCTTTCAAAGAGTATTTAGAGTTCTTATGCTGTTGCATAAAATTTCCATGGATGTATGTTTTTTATTAGTAAATTTTCCCATGTTGGTGACAAATTTTCAGGATCAAAATAAAGTATCTATGATTTTACATAAATCTGTGCATAACAGCTATTATACTTCTGTTATTTTTTTCCTGCTTCTACTTCTTAGACTAAATCCACTCGAGTTATGACTTTTGACTTGTCAATAGTGTCATTAGATTTTTTGGTAAATCAATAATGTCGTTACTGATTAGATGTTACAAAATTCTTCTAGATCTCACACTTCTAATCTACATTATACAGTGTACTACTATTGTTCAACATTCTATACTTCTCTTCAAATGTAATGTGGGTGGGTTTGCAGCTGAATTTGCCTGATTCTCAAACAGAATTCATGATCATTTATGAAGAGTAGTCATTTATGCTTTAAATGGGTTCAGCAATATGAACACAATATATTACCAGAATAAGAGCAATGTAGTGGATGATGAAGAAGCAAGCATATGCATTAATAAGTATATATCTAAATCTGTTCCCATGATGGCTCTTGGCATGTGGTCAATTGTTTTCTCTCCAAACTTCTTTTTGATGTTATTTTATGACTTGTTGCAGCAAGAAAAGGAGAAGAAGAAAAGGCAGTTGCATGATCTGGCATTGATAATTGAAAGGTTGGAAAGCTTAGGCAAGACAATTAGGGTCTGTTTGGATTAAGCATGCTATATTTGACATTACATATGCCAAATTTTGCATTCTGAACGGTAATCCAAACAAACCCTTGAACCTTTTTGAAGAAATTAGTGTTTCACTTTCAGAACTGACCCCATGTCATTCAAGTAGCAGATGATAATGAAATTGTGGATAGAACAGGGCACTCAAGAAGAGGTGGAACAGGCATGAAAGAAGCTGAATGTACACTAAAGTTGGTGTTAATACTTAAATACTAAGCTTGTTTTTTTGTAAATGCTGAACTTTGTATGTGTCTTCACTTTTACAGCACAACAGGACCCAGTTCAAGCTACTTTGATTGCCACAACCCTTGATACCATATCATAACCATACTTTCATTTCCTTATTGACCCTTAAATTTAAGGTAATTACATAAAACCACCCTCAGTTCTTCTTCTTTACACAAAAATGCCTTTTGTGAATTACAACTACATACTTTGCTTTGATTTTGCCTATGGGAAAGGGTGCAAATACAATGTTCAGAATATTTATTGCTCTGACCCCCCTAAAAATTGTAAGCTTATACTATAGTTTTATCTATAAAATGTTTTTAGAAAGTCAACTAGTTTTTCAGTAAATTATTTCTACCCATTCTAAGGGTATGGGCCAAAACAGTATGATATCAACTGTAAGGAAAAAGAATAATTGCATGATTAATTGTGAATTTTGATTTTTGAGTGATTAATACTCCAACATGTTTACAAATTTGCTTTGCTAAAAGCACTTAATATAGTCCAAAATGACAAATATTAAATATTAGAATCATGATTTGATTAATTTCCAATTTCCCACCCAGCATTCCGAAATTTCTTCTTCATTAAAGTCAATGAATTTCCCAATCAAAATCCAACGTTAGCCGGGAATAGCCGCCCATTAACAATAAAACCCGGGAAGATAACAAAAAAGGCGGGACCCGACCCGATAACCCAACTCGGACGAGTCAACTCAGCGAGTTACCGTTTTAGTTCACTCCGAGTCAGAGTTCAAGTCACCATTTTTCTGACGCTCCCACTAAACAAATTCTCCACCAGGTGGAGCATGCCTCTTTCATTTCATTTCAACCAACAAAAACTCTCCTTTCTCTTTCTCACTTGCTTAATCTGTTTCTTTCTCTTCTGGGTAGTTTCTGGTTTTTGTTTGTGTTGGAGGAATCAATTCCAATCATGGGTGGTGAAGATGGTCATCAACGCATCGCCGACAGTGCTTCTGATGCTCAAAAGGTTCTTTCTTTATACTCTTCTTCTTGTTTTGATTGCTGGGTTTTATGTTTTTGAGCTTCAGTGTTTTTTAGGCAGAGAATTTTGTTTGTTGAGATGCTCCTTTAGCCGAAATTTGCTTGAGCTTCTGGAATTGATAGTGTGGATTTTGTGAATTTTTGGTGTTGACAAATTACAGCAATGATCTGTTAATGTGTTCATGATAAAAAAATAGGCCAGTGATTTGGGTTTTAGGGTAGCAAATTACAGGAATGATTTGTGAGCTGTGGATAAGAAAACTCTTATCATGTGTACAGTATCAATCAGATGATGAGATTTTTTTGAGATTAATTAGTTCATCTGTGTCTGATGGTGGATGGGTTTATGCAGCCATGAATTGGATTTTCAAACAATTTGTTTACCTTGAGAAGTACAATTATGTTGAAAGCATTCCTCTTTCAAATTTTTATTTATGTTGAAATCAAATTTATTGGGCCACTTCTGTAGTATATCTGTGGTGATGATGTTTTAGGTTATGGATTTGAATTTCATGTCAGATGTGAAGTTCAGCTTGGTTGATGCATGATAATTGTCTTTAACCTTTGTTCTCTTAGCAGTTGCTGAATTTTGCTTGAATTTCTCGAATTCATACTATGGATTTTGTGAATTTTGGGTGTTGACATGCTTTTTGAGCTGCATGTGGTACCTGTTCATGAATGAAAATAGACCAGTGATTTGGGGTTAGGGTAGCAAATTACCGGAAGGAGTTTTGAGGTTTGGATAAGATAACTTAAAGTTTACAGCATCAATTAGATTAAATAGGCTCATGTGTGTCTGATGGTGGATTGATGGGTTTATGCAGCCATGGATTAGATTTTCAGAAAATCTGTTTAGATCAAATTCATTGGGTCATCAGTGGGGATGATGTTTAGATTATGGATTTGAATTTCATGTCAGATATGAGGTTCACCTTTGCTGATGCATGATTATTGTCTTGATCCTTTGTTATCTTATCAGTTGCAGATCGGTTTTCCAAGTGAAATAACGGAAGAAGCTCCATCAATCCAGCATAGAAAGCCACCAAACTTAATTCTACAGATTCCAGCAAGAGAACTCGAGTATACGTCAGAAAACGGTGTCTCGATAAACATGCCTGTGGCTGTAGCACCTAGTCCAACTCCAAGAAGGGTAAACTTCTCTCCTATGCCCAGCCCCAATATCACAAGAATAAACAGATCTTCTAGTTTCTCAGCAAAGGGGAAATCATCATTTAAAAGCTTACTGCCAAAACTCAGCTTTAAGTTTCTGAATGCATCAGAGACTGATAAGGCTAGCTCCCTCCTTTCTTCTCATGGATCAACAAGGGGTAGATCGTATATTCCGAGAGCGGTTTCCTTAACAAATCTGTTCACACCGAGGATAAACCGAGCGTCGTCTTTGCCTGTTACCCCGATTTCTCACTCGAATCCGGAATCCATGCACGGGGGTTATAAAAGAGTTGTGCTACAACATACACCAATTCATCGTTCCCGTTCTGTTCCCTCGTTAAATCAAGGAGGAGTTTTTCGTGTAGTTCCGGCTACCCCGAGATTCAAAGAGGGGCCTTGTACAGTTTCTAGTGCAGCATTGACAGATGGTGCAGGTAACGGTCTTCTTAAGTTTCTATCTCATTTCATTCCTTGGTTGATGAGATGAATTATCAGATATTTAGTGCATAAATCTTAACTTTGCAATACATGAATATATGGGTAACCATTTGCATAATTGCATTGATTGGATGGTGCTGGTACTGCTCTTCTTGATTCTTCTTGATTCTGATGCTATCCCAGATGTTAGATTGTATTTATAAATTAGCACTATCAACCAATCAAAAGAAAATTTAAAATATGAATCAAACAAATGGAGTTAAATGTTGAAAGAGGTTGATACCTTAAGTATCTATCTCATTTTGCTTTTTTTTTTTTGCTTATAAGATGATTTGTGAGAGAATTAGTGTATAAGTCTCTAGTTTGTCCTATTTCCAGAGGTGGGTCTTGCAATATATGAATATACGGGCAACCATTTTCATCGATGGAAGTTAATTGTTTTCTTATACATTATGGTGATAGTAAACTTTATAATTTCAGATGAAAATGAGGATGATGGTGGTCAGGATATTCTTGAAGAGGAAGCCGTCTGTCGAATATGCTTTGAAGAGCTCGGGGAAGGCTCAGAGTCTCTCAAAATGGAATGTAGTTGCAAGGGAGAGCTTGCTTTAGTCCACCAAGAATGTGCAGTAAAATGGTTCAGCATCAAAGGTAACAAAATATGTGAAGTATGTAAACAAGAGGTTCAGAATCTACCTGTTACTCTGTTAAGGATTCAAACAGCTCAGTCCCGAGGCGACAGTCTGCAGCAAATCGAAACTTCTCGATTCAGGTATATAAAATACATATAGACGCTCAAAATTGCAATGTGTATTGAAGTATGAAACATGTGATCAAATCTGTAAATGCCATAGTATGGGAAGGTTGAAACTTAGAGTGTTGCTACATGATTTCTTTTTCTTTGTCTCCTTTTAAAAATAATCGAGAGAATATTTTTTGTCACCCCACAGATATTATGCTAGAATTTTTATATCTTGTTCATCGTGTTGATTTGGCTTTCAGGGTCTGGCAGGATGTTCCAGTTCTTGTGATTGTGAGCATGCTTGCCTATTTCTGTTTCCTTGAGCAACTTTTGGTATGTCTGAATCAAGATATCAATCCTTATATTCTTTTTTCTTTTTTCTTCTTCCTTACAGCAACAGGCACTGAGTTTTTGTTTGTCTGTGATCAGGTCTCAAAGTTGGGTTCGGGTGCTATCGCCATCTCTCTCCCCTTCTCCTGCATTCTCGGTCTCTTAGCGTCAATGACATCAACAACAATGGGTAAATCTCAACTCCTTTAATGCTATATAATTTATATACACTCCATATGAACTCCAATTTTCTTACCATGCTTTGAAATCCTTCTACAGTACGAAGAGAGTTAATCTGGTTTTATGCATTCATCCAATTCTTATTGGTCGTGTTTTTTGCCCATTTCTTCTTTAGAATGGTATGACATTTCTCTTACAGTCCTCAAAAAATTTCTTCAATCTAGTTTTGTGATCACGCTAATTAAATTCGTCTGATACAGCTGAAAATGCAAGCCGTTTTATCGGTACTAGTAGCCACATTCGTCGGTTTTGGAGTGACCATGTGTGGCTGTTCTCTCTTAGCTGAGATCATTAGATGGAGCAGGTTGTACCGATTACGCCAAGCACAGCAACAGAACACTACAGGTGAAATGCCGTCACAAACGACTCAAAATCAGCATGAAATTCAGATTGGTGATCAAAATACCGTCCCGGGAGTTTGATCTGCAGGTTCTTTCCTCCATAAGTTGTTATACAGAAGTTTGCATAGAGATTATTGTAGCATTTGTATAAAGTTTTCAAGCTTCACTTTTCCTTTATTTATATATATATTAATATATATGTATGATGGAAGCTGATTGTGTGAGTTAAGAGCAGCAAATAATTCCTGTATATAGTCCTCTTCATAAGTTGTTGATTACCATAGAATAAATGTTATTGTAGTTTTACACAGATTAATAAACTAATAACGTTTTGTTTGAGTAAGAATAGTCTTTCTTATCTTTAGCTGAACTATTGTCAAATTGTTGTAGGCCACATAGTAAAATAATGCAAGTTTTTTTCAATTATCTAAAGCAATATAAAAGGTAGGAAGCGTGGTGTTTTTGTGCATGATTTGTTTTCTTCTTATAGTTGACTTGCTAATGCAATGAATGAAAACTATTGTTGTATGATGAAGACATGACTGTCTTTTTCCTATGAAGTGTGTTCATACTTCATAGAAACTTTGAATCTGCAAGAAATCTAATGCAATACTTGAATTATTTCATAATATTGTCAAAGCGTTAGGAAGGACTGATAATGTGGTACATATGTTTAGCAATACACAACATGAAACTCTTTCAATATAGAACCTAGCTACTTGGCTCTAGCTAGATGATAATGTAAACCTTATTTTCGAGAAGACATCCTCTCGACTTGATCAAAGTATATAAGATATACTGGACAGATGTTCTTGTTCTAGAGTTACTTAGTTTCTTCTTTAGTAGCCTTAGCATCATTCTCTTCTGCTTTCTTTTTGTCCTCCACGACTTTCTTTTCGGCGTTTTCCTTCTCTTTCGCCTTTGCCTCCGCTTCCTCCTTCTCCTTCTTCTCTTTCGCCTCCACCTTAGCTTTCTCAAGAGCCTCAACCAAACATCTCAAGCACACATCAACGTCCACCATAGACGTCTTTGGCATCAGATTCTCGGCTACATCAGCAGGAGTCATCTCAATCTCTCCCAACAACCTCTCAACTTCTCCAAACAAAGGGTGCTCATCAAGATCCAAGTAGTTCTTAGCAAGCACCCTAAACGCCTTGAAGCCACAATACGAAAGCTCAATATGCATGTCCATCCTCCCTCTCCTAATCAATGCGGGATCAAGCTTGTCAATGTAGTTGGTAGTGAAGATAATGACCCTTTCCTCACCACAAGCCGACCAAATCCCATCGATGAAGTTCAACAAACCCGACAATGTCACCTCACTCCCCTTCTTCTTTTTCCCTAACAAAGCCTTCTTCATTTTCTCCATCTCATCATCCTTACTATTCTCCTCCTCGTCCTCCTCCTTCTCCTTCCTTTTGCCTGTCAGGTCGATAGAGCAGTCAATGTCCTCTATCAGGATTATAGACTTATTCGACGTCTCAATAAGAAGTTTCCTTAACATAATGTTATCCATCACTGCAGCTAACTCAAGATCATAGATGTCATACTCAAGCAAGTTAGCAATAGCTGCAACCATGGTGGACTTGCCTGTCCCAGGAGGACCATAAAGAAGATAACCACGCTTCCATGGCTTCCCAACCTTTTCATAGTAGTCTTTCGCCTCTCTAAACCTTAGAAGGTCGTCTACTATTCGTTGCTTCTTCTCGGGTTCCATGGCTAGGGTTTCGAACCTCCCCGGGTGCTTGAAGGCAATGTGGCTCCACATTGATTTCTTGTAGCCAATGTATTCACCTTCATGAGTGTTTGTGTGGAGTTTGCGTTGTCGCTTTCGAATGGCTATGGCTTTGCCTTCTTCTAGGACATGGTTTAGATAGGAGGTTGTTATGAGCTCTCTATGTCGTCTATGAAAGGTTAGTTGGTAGAATCTGTTGATACATCAAAGGAAAAACCAACAAGAGTTATAAATGCTAAATTCCTTCACATTGTTATCATAAGGCCTTCATTCTTGAATAGAATTAATCAAATGGTGTAGATATGGTACGAAATGAATATTAACCTATGAATTACAAACGCTCTATTCACTAGCACATAAATATAAATACATGTCAATTCAGATCAAATTAGATGTACATACATAACCTATGAATTACAAACACTTTATTCACTAAAGCATAAATATAAATACATGCGAATTCAGATCGAATTAGATGTACAAACATACGTATATATGTGTCTTTGGTTTCTAATGAATTCCACTTATATATGTTGTTTCTAATGTATATATGCTTTATTAGAATTAATGAAATGGTGTAGATATGGTACGAAATGAATATTAATCTATGAATTACAAACGCTCTATTCACTAGCACATAAATATAAATACATGCGAATTCATATCAAATTAAATGTACAAACATTGAAACATACATACATACATGTATATTAACCTATGAATTCCACTTATTAACCTATGGATTACAAACGCTATATTCACTAGCGCATAAATATAAATACATGCGAATTCAGATCAAATTAGATGGACAAACATACATATATGTATATATGTTTGGTTTCTAATGTATATATGCTTGATCAGAATTAATGAAATGGTGTAGATATGGTACGAAATGAATATTAACCTATGAATTACAAACGCTTGATCTATTCGCTAACGCATAAATATAAATACATGCGAATTGAGATCAAATTAGATGTACAAACATACATACATGTATATGTATGTGTTTGATTTCTAATGAATTCCACTTATTTATGCTACCAAATTGACATTCATACATTAGTTAAAAGTAAGCGTAGTAAGAGTATTTAATTAGATAGTGGCGTTAAAAGACAAACTAAACCTACTAAAATCCATAATAAATTTTGACATGAAGCAAATCATGGAGAAAAATTCAACAAACTACCGAACTCCTATATGACTAGATACTAATTATGCATAATTGAGTAAGAATTTACCTCTTCTCCTCCCTCCCGGGGTAAAAAGAAATAGTAGAATTCGTCGGTAAATCCTTGTTATAAGTCCACCAAACCGTTACACCCTCGTACTCATCACAAACTTCCTCGTACTCAGCTATACTCAACATCAAACTCTTTCCTTGGAGTTTATTAGCCTTCATTTTCCTAGCCGTAGCAGGAGATCGCTCACTCACATAAGTTTGAACCGTCGTATAAACTTCACTTTGATCAAAAAAACGGTGTCCTCCTCCATACTCGTCGAACGTAACCTTAAGATAAGGCGAAAAGACGTGTGTCGCCTTTTGGAACTGTCGAATGCTGGTCGATTCGATTGCAGAACGGAGTTGGTGAGGGAGGTATTGATGGTAGATGGCGTATATGAACATTAGGGTCGCGAAAATCGACCCGAATTGGAGGAATGCTTCGGGTAATATTTGAGTTGGAATCATTTTTTTTTTTTGAGTTGGAGGAGATGAGTGTTTGTTGTTGTTTATATAAATGTTTTTGTTGTTGTTTTCTTGATGTTGCTTTGTTGAAAAATGAAGAACTTTTGGTGAGTCTTTTTTAAATGAGTGTTAAAACCTACTAGGTCATTAAATAAATAAGCATTTGGGAGATAGTGAATTGTTTAAAACATGGTGGAAGTAATTTATGATGCTTGAAAAGTTGAAGAGGTACCATGAATATTAAATTTTCATGTTAATGTTATGTTATTATATGGTTTCGTAGCAACCCTTTTTCTCTAAGCACTATGTATAACACCTTTTCTTAACCACAATATATACACAAGTTAAATAAAAGTAACGTTAAAACCTCATATTTTGCCACATCTATATGAACCCGTAGATCATATAAGTGGTAAAGAGCTTGTTACACGACATTTTTATTTGACGCATCCCATTTTTCATTTCTAACGTACTTTTATGTTCATACGTTCTGTATGGACTTTTTTTTCATACGTTCCAAATGAATATATATTCAGACGAAACATATAATATCCATCTGAAGCGTATGAATGTAGGCGTGTTTCTGCAATTTTATAGTCTTGGTGTTCATACGTTCCTGTCAACCTGTGCTCAGACGTTACAGACGAATCTTTTTTTCATATGGTACGAATAGATATAAGTTCATGCGTTACGTATCAAAAGTTCGTAACAGATATAGAGTGCGTCAAATAGTAAGCACCTGTATATACTAACTTGTGATTAAATAAGAAAGATTATACTACAATTAGAGAAGTAGAGGCATGGTAACATACGTCATGTCGAGGAATATTTAGACGGTGGTGTAACGAGGCTTTGCACTTGAAGTTGATAGTCAACAAATATGACTCACTATAATTTGTTTTCTTCTCGTTAGCTACATTTGTTTAGGATTTGTGGTACTAAAGATCAAATTTAGCTATTAGGATGAGTGCGACCATGTTCTACGTATGTGCTTTACAATAACTTGCCTAGTTGCTTGCAATGGATTAGAAATGCTGATACAATTATTTTGGATTTGATATAACTTTAATTTAGCCGCTACATTTGTTAATAGAACTCCTGATTAGAATTTCTAAACCTCAAACGATATGAACATCATTATACTCCCTCAGTTAGCAATATAAGTCTTATAAGCTTTCTTAATTGTAAGCTAATATAACTCTTTTTTAACTTTTATGATGAACTAGTGGTCTATAGGCCGTGCTACGCACGATCGGATTAACTGTAAATGTTAATGAACATTGATGGATTCTCGAATGTCCTACAGACGGCCATATCATCTTGGTAATTTTGTATCATGTATCTTGGGTCTCCTGTGTAACTTAAAGGAATAACAATCCACTGCCCAACATACTTTGCCTCTGTATCTCCCTTTGTAACAGCATCACCTAAGTTGTTGTACATGTCTGATCTGGTTTGTGTCTTATTACTGTTAATCCAATGCAACCGTGATTCTCTTATGTAGGTGTACATATCTACAATGTATTGTGGTACAAATGTCCTCCCCAAATTAATGTGTTTGCATCACATTTCCGATGCTGCATTTTGTATGAAGAGAACTCTTTCATGTAACTGTTCCCTAGGTTGTTTGTCTTGTTCCAGCATTTGCTAAGTACGGGATGTTTAGATGGTATCCATCCTCCCCATGATATCCGGCTAGGCCGTCCATTTTTACTCTTGATGTAGATATCTCTTAGCTTTATTCCCTTTCCAAAGTCCACGAAAATCATGCCAAATCTTTCCTGATGCTGGGAGGTTGTATTGTGGTTTATCCTTTTTCCTCTCACCTATCAACCGAAGGGTGAATTCTGTCGTTTCATTACTCCTTTGCCATTCTGAAGACTTATGCAAAAACACTTGTTTCGTCAAGCATACTTATCAGAATCTGGACAATATCGGGGTCGATGTATAATTTAGTGAGATTCATACACCCCATTTTGTTTGCTAGTTCTGCTTCAGATTCAATGAAATACAATTGAGCATATACATAAGATGCTCAGGCCTCAAGAATCAATGAACTAATGAAGTGGTAATTTTGTCCAGATACGCTGAAGGTGTAAGGTCCTCTAGACCTGTTATTTTTTCAAAACGTGCCTTAAACGACGTAATGAAAATAAGTTTTTGTAAATTCGTATGTTGTCCATAAATGTAGTCGATGATGGGTTTGTTCCACTCAGTAGTCCTTTCAACGACACGGGGGTCTCTTGTATCCTTGGTAACCCAACCTTCCCTTCTTGACAACATATTGATGTTGTAAATTGAGATTATGTGGCTTTACTTGACTTCTCCTCCAACCAAATTTTGTCCCCACAAAACGACAAACATAGCTCGGTGATCCGAGTTTCGCATATTGTATTACTCCCCCTGTAAGTGTCATCATTAAACCGGTTACAAAAGACATTGTTGTGCGGCTATACATGTGTAGCTTTATTACTCAAAGACTATTCATACACACGTGAAGAATTACGGGCAATTCCTAGTTTTTTTTGGTTTGGGAGGTCTCCCGCGCGACTCTGTTAGTCATGGGCCAAAACCAGTATTAAAAACATTATGCATCTCCAACATTATGTTGTAGAGCCTGGACTTACTTTTTTTGTTTCGTATATGCCTTGCGCGAAACCATATTAGTGTCATCAGTTGATTTCTTTGCAATTTGGCCCGTGGAAACCGAACATGGGAAAATATGTATTGAAATTATAAATTGCAAATGTTTTCTTCATATGGGTATCTAAAATAATTTTTTATTTATTTAATTTTGTACATGAATCTTGTTCGTGTTTATTTCCCACAAACTCTAGCGTGCAGAAGCTCTCAATCATTCCATCTTGTCGTGTCATCTTTTTGTGGAGAAACTGGAGGCTTTTTTCCTGTCCGGGTATTGTGTCATCTTTCTCTATCTTGTCATCTGACCGCCTCACTGGTTTTGTCCATAACTGCATGGGGAAGTCCGGTGTAATGTGTTGAAAAAATCTATGCCGCACTCAAATTGAAGTAAGCCACTTATGGGTGGTAAAGTATTTCTCAATTAGCATACATTTTCGGTGTTTGAGACATTTCTTCTTCTAGAGTCTAAGAATTACGCTTCACGCGGGTCTACTATGACTAACATCTTCCTTGTTGGATAGCATCAAATAATCACGATGACCGGTTTAGGCTATAAGTCCTTTTAGATGGAGTAATGTTTGACATTAGAGTGCAAGAGTGCTATTTTCATCAACAGGAGCATTTAGCTAAAATAGAAATGAGCAGACACGACAAATATAGAAGGAAAACCATAATATCATATGCTTCAAGTTCATCTTGCTAAACGATCCATATTGCACATTATTATTAACATGTGGAGCAGAAGAGTTCAAAGAGCTTAATGTATATACATTTGAATTAGCATTAACATACTCTATATATTTGAATTCGCTCCTTCACCTTCCAGTCTTTAGTCATGCATAAAATGTAAACTTAAATAATTAGAAATATTCATCTGAAAAGAAAATGTAACAACTACTGGAAAGGTGTTTGCACCCCGTGCAATGCATATATTATATTTTATATATTATAATATATGTTTATCATTAAAAAATTACAAAAAATTTACTCAATTTTGAAAATAAAAGATTTGCCGACGTTACACACACTTAGGGAGAGTTTCTGAGTTTGCAGATCCCTTGCCAATTAAAGGCGAAGGATTTTCAGAGGTTTGATCCAATAAATTGTTGAGAACTAATTCATCAGATTGGAAAATGACTTCTAGTTGTGGCTCCTTTGTAAAGGCTACAAATGAAATGCAAGAAGATTCATTTATTATCCAATGAAGAAGATCTTGATTCCTCTAACTCCTCCGGAATGTTTGGGATTTAAAAAATTTGAAGCTTTTTCTTGAGAAATCTTATCTTCTCAAAAATTTTCTCGACTTTGGTCTCAATTCTTAACTGAGCATATAGGTCATTAAACTGAACCACATGGACAAAAATCAAGCATTAAACTTAAAAAAGAAGATGAAATCAAAAATCAATTTAAGAATCCAAGAAAAATAGAAGAACCTTGGAATCCATGAGGTGCTCACCCTAATTTGCAGCATTCGAAGCAACTCTCTCAGGAGGCAATCTTCCTCTCAGGAATAAAAAGAAAATTTAGAGATGGATTCAAGACTTAGTCACAGTTGTTACTCACAATCTTTTTTGTGAAAGCATAAAAGCAGTCTAATCAACAAATGGCGATTGAGGCTAGTTTTGTTAATCTAAATTAATTAATTTTGAATTTTAATATAATGACACTACCCGAGATTGCATGTCAATGAGTTTGTGACCTTTATTGAGAGGATTTTGATGATTTTTTTATTTAAGAATGTCAACATATTTTTTTAAAGAGATATTACCTTCAGCTTAGACCTTCTAAACTTGGACAACTCAGTCAATTTAGCCCTCTGCTGATCAGGTTGGCTTGCAGAAACAAAGATCAAAGAGTATTAGTTACTAATGTAAATAAAAACAATGTGTAACACCATTTTGAGCCACCAAAGAACAAATAATATTGCACAATGGCTTAACCCTTAAGGTGAAAAACTCACAAATTAACAACAAAAGTTTCTATTTCTGTCTTGAACACAATAAGCTTCAGAATTACCGGTAAATATCATAATGCCATCTATAAGGTAAATAACACAACTGGGAAGTGCTTGAATTTGAGGTTGAGATTGGAAGGGCATTAAAGATCTAGCTCCATCTGAGGGAAATGCCCAAATTATTAGTTTAGCATGTTAGGAAATCCAAAAGCCACAATATAAATCACATATCTGGTTTACAACGTTGAACAAACCACGTTGAATATTGAATATATAGAAATATTATAATCTACATGGTTGTAAGTGAGTCATATTCTGCCCATATTTGATGTTATATTGACCCACATCCACCTTTTGTCCATTGAAACTCCCTAAAGCTTGCAGATTGCAACTTACACACTCAAGCTACATGTGGCGAAGATCAGTATATAGAAAAATTCGATTATGAATGTTTATAATCAACTACATTGTAATGACGCTTCCTGCAAAAATATATGAACAAACAATGCAATCAAAAACATATGAAAGCTTAGTCAAAATCATTTATACAACAATTTAAGCAATTTATCTTTCATGAAGATAGTCATATGCATTTACAATCATATTCCTATCTACTGCATTTTTATAGGCACATAAGAATTAAACGGTATGTAACTATATCGTTGTCAATCAATGCGTAGTCAAATAAGCACTACTTAACAAATGGGCAAACAATGAAAAAGAAACATCAAACACATATTCTATTTATTCAAATTGATATATGGCAGGAATGCTAGAGAACATTTAGTATTTTATAGACAACAATCCACAAATAAGAACCTATGAGAAATTGTTAGATCACACAGAGACAACAATGATATATGATACTAAGATGTTGCTAAAAATTTATGAAAATACTTAAATTTGTGCCAAAACATATATGTCCATCCATCCAAAAATCTTCGCAATGAGGCAAGTAAATCATTTTGAGAATTAGGGAAATCTAAAGAAATTTTTGGCTTTTCAAATGCCGAGACAAACAATGAAGTGGATCATGAACAAATATTGAAGAATCCGGATCATTCCAGTCAACATAGTGTGAAACTCTCTTATAATCCATGGTTCTATTATATGTATCACTCATTGTCTGTGTGCATCATCCAACATTCTGATACGCTACACTTTGTATGGCGTAACTAGGGGTTATTACATTAGTTTAGGAGTGTTATCACAAGTATTTGGAGCTATTGTTATGTTCTGAGTTGGTTATGAAGAAGTGAAGAAGTGAAGAAATGAAGACCAGGACCGAAGAAGAAGAGGATCAAAGATTGAAGACATGAAGATTTGAAGACATTCTGCGGAGCAGCGGCGATCGCCACCATCACTATGGCGATCGTCATTCTACAACATAAGCGTTACATGAGTTTGAGAGATCATGGCGATCGCCATGGGGCGACAGAGACAAGGCAAAGCTTTACCTGAAGACCGCGATCGCCAGGCATCTATGGCGATCGCCACAACAAGGCCGAAGACATTCCGGACTTTCCTTATTTTCCTTTGTTTTATTTCTTTTTCCTTATTTTATTATTTCGTTTAGGATATATCTTTTACCATATATTTTTAGGGTTAGTCTCTATTTAAGAACCCTAGTTCTTTCTATCTTTTATCATCTTTTCCATCAGACAATTTAGTTCTGCAACCATGAGTAGGAACTAATCTGCATTGTTTTACTTAGCGGTTGAAACCTTCAGTTATTAAGTTGTGAGATTTCTAAACTCTTGTTCTTTTCCTATGGGTTTGTATTAATTCTCTTGTTCTTCACCTATTGATTTCTATTAGTTTTGCTAGCTTGATCACCTAGTTTAATTGATAGTTTTCTATTGCTAGACTAGGAATATACGGTGGAATTCCTTGTCATTGTAGCATTCATATCTGCATGATCTGGTAGTTGATTGTTTATATGAAAGAGAATTGATTGCATGTTAATACTTGATGGTTGTAAGTTATTGCATGCATCCTTATGATTCCTGTGCTCTTTGCTGCTATTTCATCTAATCTTGAGAGGTTTCCCTGATTGTTGAATAGTAAGTATTATCAGGACCGGTTGGCCTGCTAATATATTAAAGTTTGGAATAGGAACATTCCCTAGGATTGATAAGAACCTGAGATAATCTATGATCAACTTGATTGACTGTTGCGTGGATACTTGCTAGGTGAAACCATTTCTCAATATATTCACAACCAAACCTTCTTTGCTTGATACTTGTTACTTTTGTGTTCCATACAATCAAAAAAAAACCTTGGTTACTTGTTACTTGTTCGTTAGTTGGTATTTCGCTTGACTACATAGTGATTGGTGTTTTGATTCCCTTGGGTTCGACCTCTACTTGCTTGCTATACTTTAGTTAGTGTTTAGAGTTTTCTTTGATTTGGCACTACGACTTTAGCCTCATCACATTCCATTTCCGAAAATCCTATGTCCCATAAAACAAATCAGTTTTTTTTTTATCTAAAATACTTTATCCTAACCCACTCAAATTAAGCAATTTCAACTACATTTCATAATCTTCTTTTCAATGAAAATTGAAAATCAAATCATACTTAAGAAGACTGAACCGAACTATTATCTAGGCGGACCATACACAACAGATAAAGATTTAAGTATTCTTGACTCTCTCGAGTCGATTGGCATCTATATATAGGGCTCGTTTGGTATCGAGGTAGAAATCGGGTTAGAATGAGGAATCGAGTTGGATATGAGGAATGAGTTTGAGTGATTCTTAGTCTTTAGTGTTTGTAGAGGGAGAGATGGATTAGAAACTTAGGTATAAGTCATAGCTTTATTTTTATTTGGGTATTAGATCTAGTGTAATTTGTTGGTATGAGAATGACCCATACTCATTCCACATACCCATACCTATTCTACCAAACACAAAAACAGGTTTAGCTCATTCTCATACCGATTCTCTATACTCAAGGTATACAAACAAACGACCCCATAGTGATTTAAGAATTAACTTCGATTGACAACTTAAATAATAGGTGTCATACTTTCCTAAACTGCAAAATTATAAAATTTCAATTTTAGAACCATAAAAATTTCTTCTGGGGACTAAGAGCAACAACATCTTGTAGCTTAAGTGACACTAATTCAACCAAACTAAATTACATAGAGAATAGAAAATAATACGTTGTCAAAAAACCGAGCTCATAATACCAATTTTTAATCTACAAATATATTTTGAACCGTATGTCTGGATACTTGCGCTACGTGCTGGTCCTCTATGATTTATATATGCAACTGTGTGATATTGTAATCTTAATTAACTATTTTGCATTTTCTATTTGTGAAATTACAAAATTTAAATTCTTCATAATCAAGTTGTATATAATTCAGGGAAACACCGAGTATATTGATATATTTAATATAAACACATGATAAATTTTAATTAAAAGGAAAAGAAAATTGGAATCGAAATCAACTTAGTAAAAAAAAAGAGCATGTCAAGGATTATACAGATCAAGTGGTAGACTGATAGTTTTACAAAATAAACAATGTGTCGAAAAATTATACTCCGTAGTTCCAACCAAATATAGGACAACCCAACCAACAATAAAAGAAAGTGTATTCATCACCTACAAATAATTAAATTTCCAATGGAACTAAGTCAATAAATACACCACATTAACAATCCAAAGTATAAATAGTGTGGCTTAAGAAAAAGCTTCACTCGATAAAATAAGAGCACATAGGCATCTCGTGAGAACAATTCTCCTAGAATGGAGCATATAGTATAAATATATATTCATTTTAACTAATTAAAATTCAATACTTTTTTTAACAAAAAACTTGCATAAAAAAATTATATATTAGAAAATAAAGATTGATTAAATTTATTTTGGAGGAATTCATAGATTTTGATGTGTGCTAAGTGTAGTGGTGTTAAAGTACAAAACCCTCATTAGATACACAATGCACCAACTTTGATACGGTCAAATTTCAATTTGTTGCGTACTGATAGCCACAAAGCAACATAGTAAGTCTAAAGCAGAATTTGTAATTTTAATATAATAGCTTAGTCTACATTGAAAGAAATGTCTTTACCTGGCCACCACGAAGAGTGTGTTGCTCATTCGGGCATGTGTTCTGAGATTTCATACAGGCAAGGTCATCATCATGACATGTTGCATATTGTTCTTTGAGCTTCTTAACATCCTTGAGGTTGATATCATTATATTGTAGTGCTAAGCTCCAGAGCAAGAAGGTCAGTCAAATTATCATCCTCAATAGCAAACCGCCTGGAGGCGATTTGATTTTCTAATTGGTTACGCTCTTCATACCACCCTTGCAAAACAAACACAAGGATAAACTATAGACAACAACCCTAAAAATACAACAAAATTGAATAAATATAAAAACAACAATACCTTATCATCGAAGAGGAGGAACTCGGAGCTCAAATATTGCCCCTCTTTGTTCATGGCATCCCATTATCGACATTCCATGGCTCAGACTGTGCATCAACTCCAAGGCATAACTCAATAAAAGGGGTGTAAACGACGGGACAAAGAAAACTGACATCAATAGCAGACCTTTTGCCCAATAACGTATTGCTCACGACGAAGTTAGGGGATTCCAAACCACATGACTATGTCTTGACCGTGACAGAGGGGGAAGACACTGACAACAAAATTAGGGTAAGGGAAGTAAGGGAAGAATTTGAGGGAAACAGAGGCGTCGACGAAGATAAGAGAGCAAATGGAGGCAATTTATACAAAACAAATCGGCTCTGATGAACGATAGTAGGATTATAACTGGTGATTTAGAAAGGCGGTGATTTGACCAGAGAAACCTCCTTCTCAATTGAAGGAAGGAAATTGAGGAGTAATGAATAGAGAAAACCTAAAAGAACAAAGCAAAGAGGAAAAAAAAGCGTATATTCAAACAATTGGGTAAACTACCCGATTGGCCCTCAAACTTTCAAACATTTTTCTTATCAGTCCCTAAACTTCAAATCATTTCAACTGAATCCCTAATCTATTATACTTTCTACTTCTGAATTTATTCGTTTATTAGAACCTTAAATTAATGTCAGTAACCTTATATGGCACGTGACATGTAATAATGAGTTGGCAACAGAATTTATTCTTTTAAACAACTAAAGAGACAATGCTATTCCCTAATCCATCTTACACAATTTTCTACCTAAATCTCACAACCCTCTGACCTCCTCTTCAACTCTTTTCTCGCCGCAAATTTCATATACTTATCAACCTTATCAATCGACAATGCCATCAGAAGTGGTGAACGACCAATTATTTTAAGAATCTCGACCTCAAAAAATCCAGAATGCTGTTAAATCGCCAGCTCCTTCTGGATCGTTTTAGCTAATGTAATCAATCTTCTCTTCATACAATTTGGATCAAATGATAAGAGTGGGGTGAGACAAAAGCAACAAATTAGGTTTGATTTGCCAATTCAATTCCAAATTGGGCAACAAATTAGGAGATCAGCATTGCTCAACAATGGAGTGAAGATTCGCTTTATATCAGCTTCAGTACAACCCCGTACCCTCAAAACATCGAAAGCAAGTTTAGGTTGAGAAATATTGGTCCCTGTAAATATTGGTCCCTTGGAAATATTGGTCGTCTCTTTGTTCAATTGGGATGCGGCGGCGGAAGCTGCTGTTGCGACAACTATGGTGAAATAGAATAGAATCAGAGCAGAAGATAGTATAAAACGGTTTGATTGAGAATAGGATTATAATAGAATAGAATCGGACCTCATCACTGTTACATCTCCTAAATTGTTAAAGCAATATCTCTAATTTTCTCATCTTTAACCCTCGTGGGGATAAACCCTAATCTTTTTTCATTTCCACAGCAAGGTACCGGGCCTTTCCTATTCTAAATCTTGCATTTGGGCCATGTGGGCATAAGTTGGTTTGTTAAGCCACAGTAAAACTATACATTATTCTCCCAAAATGGAGTATTCTTGTTTCTTTAAGAAGATAAAATCAATTACCAACTAATGTATTTGTTTTGCAATGTCACGTGCCAAGTCAGCTCACTAACGGTTCTATAACGTCAGATTAGATGGAAGGATGGAAGGCATGGAATATATATATATATTAAGGGATTTATTTAGAATGATTCAAAGTTAAAGGACTAATAAGTAAAAAATAATTGAAAGTTTAAAGACAAATTATGTAATTTACTCTCAAACAATCACATATTGATTCACAATAAATAAGGGTCCATTATGTAATTTGAATGTTTTTTTTGAAGTTCTTTTGTTCTTTTTTGTGATTTTGTTTCTGATTACTCATAACACTGATTTGGGGAGTGTTGATTTCTCAATTTATATGGTTATGATTTCGTGTTAGCGTCTTCTTTGCATTGAGGGTTTTAATAAATAAGCTGGCATATATAACGCAATAGCATGACGTTCAAAGATTTCTTCTATTTATTTTTAAAACGCTACAATATAGCGTTTAAAATTCCGGTTCAATAATAAAAAAATATCGGCTCAAATGTTAATCCTCTTTCGTGTCGATCATAGGTTTTCTCTTTAATGTTTCAGTTTTTTTGGGGGGGAAATTGAATGTTGGTGGGTAATTGTTGTAAAACATTTTAATTTTTAGGGTTTTTTTAACCGGAAAACCCCCGTATGATGGGCCATATTGTCCAAAATCGCCCGTATTTTTCATTATTACCGGAAACCACCCCTATAATTCTCTTTGTCACTCAACAACCACCCCTCTCTAACTTCCGTTAAATATTTATGTCACGTGTCATATTAAATTATTATTTTATTCTAAATTATTAAACCTACCCCTTTAAAATTTTATAATGGCATTTTTGACATGCATTCAAATATTTGAACCGTTTATGTAATTTATGAGAAAGTAATCAAAACCCAAAATTCATCATCTTCTCCGAATTTAAACGAAGAACCCTAAGTTCCAAACTCAACCCAAAAACTTCCAAAATAAGTCAAAATGCAGAATTTTAATTAATCTATTCACCCAAATCTTGCAATTAAACACAAATCCAAAGAGCCAATATCAAATATCACCCATTTAGACGAACATATCTTGGACTCTTAAGATTTGGGGAAAGTAAAAGATGAGGAGAGTGGAGAAGGGCTCGCGCGAGGTGGCCGGTGGTGGCGAACTACGGGCAGAGCTGCGGGTCGGAGGCGAAGAGGGTGCAGCAGCAGGCGAACTACGGTTGCGGGAAGCAGCGGGCACGTCGGCGACACAGATCGGAACCGGGAGGAGGCGCGGCCAGGTGACTGGTGGTGGTCGGGTGTGGGAAGAATTTGGGCTCCTGAAGTATGATGGAGAAAAGAACGCTATTGTGCGTTCCTTCTTCTGTCTTTTTTTTTTAATTTTGGGTTGTGTTTTTGGGTTGATTTGTTTATTACTTCTCAGTTAGATTGTGGTTGAGTTTTTGGGTTGAGTTTTGAAATTTAGAATTTTTACATTTTAATTTGGGGAAAGATGGTGAATTTTAGGGTTTTGATTACTTTTTCCTAAATTGTATAAACGGTCCAAAGATTTGAAGGCTTGCCAAAAATGCCATTATAAAATTTTAAAGGGGTGGTTTCAATAATTTAGAATAAAGTAATAATTTAATATGACACATGACATAAATATTTAACGGAAGTTAGAGAGGGGTGGTTGTTGAGTGACGGAGAGGCTTATAAGGGTGATTTTCGATAATAATGAAAAATACGGGTGATTTTGGGCAATATAGTCCATCATACGGGTGGTTTTCGGTAAAAAAACCCTAATTTTCAAGATGTTTTATTACAATTTTAATGTGATTATATGTGTGTGGCAGTGATATTGTTTTGTTTCCTGTGTAGATCAACGATGTAAATTTTATGTTTTTTAATTTGTTACATAAATGTTGCTTATATGCACGTCTTATTCGATATGGACATGGTTTTTATAGTTGTATTGTATATTTTATATGCACCTTATTTTTTGTTTTTTCCATGTTATTACATTTTCTTTTCTATATTAGACCTTTGAAAAATGTAGAAATGAAAGCTTAAGATTGAATGAATGTTTTTTGAAATTAATAGCTGACATTCAATGTCACACATTTAAGGTAATGGACAACCTTTATATATATTAAGATTTTATAAAACAGCGTTGGGGTGACCAAAAAATCAACGTGTTTGGATCTGAACTGTAACATCGATTTCATGAGGTAAGAAGGAAATGAGTGAAACTAGTTTCTAATAGTTATCTACCAGCAGAAGTACTACTGAGTTTGGACATCCAGGCACATACGAGAGGAGGACTATATAACTAGTTTAAATGATAAATTAGAAAAAATAAGGGGTCAAACTAGTTTCTAATAGTTATCTATAATTACTTGACAAAAATAACCCTATTTTCTACAACAATTTACGTAACTAGTTAACAAATTACACTGTTATAAAACATTTCAAACGCTATTTAATGTTTTTTAGTAAGATAAACTCCTTTTGTAACTAGTTGAACAAGTTAAACTATAACTATAACTCAAACTAACCTTAATCTAGTCATAACACTATTGCTCTATTGAATTTCTTTAACTCTGAATATTGTGAATTCAGAACCTCAAATCTGATTTATAATGAATTATATAAATAGTTATCTGATTATAGTCCAATTATAATACAACAACATCAAACCCCATTTATCCCGAAAAACGGGATATGGGGTGGTCGGGATTGGTATTTTCTTACCCCAACAGGTTGGGAGGAAATAACTGATATGACTTAACAATACATGAGAATACCACAAGAGCTAAAAACCGAAAACAGAAAGGTCAAAACAGAGAAAAAGATTATACGGCTCCAAGCCCGAGTAAAAGGATACACCACTCCATGAATCCCAGATCAAGCTTCTGTAACTCGAATCTTTTTCCTTCACAACTTATCTTTAAAATTCAAGACATGATTTTTAGAAAATAATATGAATCAAGGACTACGCTCAGGAGTAATGACGTTTTATCTCACAGATCTTCCGAAGAAAATCTCCGAAGTCTGACATGTGAATGTATCATAAAAATCATCACAGATTCAAATTCATCTTGAAAAAACAATAGATCAGAGATTGGAAAATTGGTATCATTCACGGTGTAATCAGAAACACGGACCAAATAAACCTCATCATCTCTATAACCCAAATCGAAAAAGAAAAGCAATGGAAGAAGAAGAAATTTGCAATCGTAGTCTGCAAATTTCATAAAATTTGTGATTAAAAAGGCATTGGGCCCAGTAAAAATCCAGCAGTTTGGACATAAAATGATTCATATATCTATTGGGTGAATATCCTCATCAGAATATAGTCCTTTTTGGTTATATATTTTATAGTGGATATTTACACTTTTATTTATATTTTTTATATAGTATTTACCCTCTTTAATAAAAAGTAAACCTTTGGCTATAAAAAATGACCAATCAAACCAAACCTAATAGACCTCGTCAAGGTAAAAAAAAATGCACAATAGAGATTTGGAGTGATGGAGTTGACAAGAGTTGCCTGAGGAATATTGATCCCAACTGACAATGTTAATGAACAAGCTAAAGAGTCGCATGTTATATACAGCCCGATCAAAATACCAAACACCGTCCATTTTCTCAAACACATCCCTCGCATAACGCATAACGCAAGATTAGCAAAAAGTAGCATAAATTTAAAATATTAATCTCGCGTTACGCAATGGACGTACTTCTCGCGTAACGCGAGCCTTTTTTTAAGTCTCGCATTACGCAAGGTGTCTCTCCCTCGCGTAACGCGAGAAACCGGGCGGTATTTGGTAAAAAAGACGGGTTGAAAACTGGTAAGTGCTGGGCTGAAATGGTTGAACAAGACAAATAAGAGGGTTTACTCGATTATACCAATCATGGAGCTCAATTATACTCACAGTCAAATCATCAGAGATATTACAAGTTAGTTGAATCTCTGAAAATCCTAGAGCTTATATTTTACTGAATCTGTACAAAACCCTATTGTGCCAATAAAAGATATAGAGAGCTGCCTAAGCTGCAGTTTGATTTTTGTTCTCTAGATCATCTTCCCCATTCATCCTAATCAAGATATGTATTTTAATTTCAGTTTTTGTTAGTTGTCATATTCGATCCTAATCTTTATGCACTACTGTCATAGAACTCTGGTGAATTTTTTTCACTAATTGAATTAATTAATCAAGTTAAACTAAACACTATCGTCTGATTGTAGTGAATTTCTTACCCCAGATCTGATTATAGTGAATTTCAGAACCTCTTACCAAATCTGATTATGGTGAATTATAGTAATGATAATGAAATTCTTGATTTCAAGATATGAATCAATGACTACGCTCAGGAGTAATGACGTTTTATCTCACAGATCTTCCGAGGAAAATCTCCGAAGTCTGACATGTGAATGTATCATAAAAATCATCATTGCATAGTCAAAAACTAAAATTCATCTTGAAAACATAATAGATCAGAGATTGGAAAATTGGTATCATTCACGGTGTAATCAGAAACACGGACCAAATAAACCTCATCATCTCTATAACAAAACTCGAAAAAAGAAAAGCAATGGAAGAAGAAGAAATTTGCAGTCATCAGAGACTTAAATACTAATAATCATGGATTGGATCTGCATCCATCATGTTGTTGCAGTTATTTGCTCATCAGATGACCAAAGTAAGAAATACATGAAACAAAAGAAACAGAGTAAGGAAAAAAGAGGTGTTGAAAAGTTTGTGTCTTCTGGTTTGTTTATATAGTTGACATGAAACAGAAGTACTGTGACGGATGTGGGCTGCCCTAGATCGGATGGCTGTGATTGAACGTACTCGTGTATTGGGCCAAATTTTATGAGACGGCTGTTCCTTTGTGTTGGGCCAATTGAGTGAGGCCCAATAACGGTTTGGGCTTGTTCAGTAAGCCCATGACCCACTTTGGTCATTCATAGTGTGGTGTAAATGTTTGTTGTAAGTTTTTTTGTACCGGTAGGATTTCATCCGTCCCAATATATAGATACATATCATTTTTATATTATTCACAATTTGAGAGTATATAAGAAAAAAAACAGTCATATAGAGTAAACAATTCATGTTGATGAGTGTTTTAACAATATTAAAATTTTATATTTTTTACTAACGTGTAATTAGAGATATTAACGAAACAAAGCGTATATCGACATTCGTGCATAGAAGAGATGTGATCTATATTTTGGGACAAAGGGAGTAGTTAAGAATTGGACACCTTGTATATCGGTTTCAGTTTCACTAGGGATACTAACTTAGATGAGAACTTCAAATGGTGTACACAAACGCATGAACCACAATGTTTGTGTGCATGAGTTATAACACGTGTCTGTGTGCATTGTTTACTATCCTCATCGAAGTCTTCATCGTCGCGAAATATTTTCCCGTGAAGGAGATGCTAAACAAACACTAGTAAAGGGAGTTTGATGTCGGACTCAAGAGTTAAACTCCTTGTCTATGATTCATTAAAACATGTTTACCCACTAGGGTATGAGCTTATTGAAAAAATGTTGTTTTAAGTTGAATGCCTTAGAAGAAAAAACATAACTGCACATATGTTTTCCTACTCCAATCACTTTTTTTTCAGATCTATAGAAAGGCACAATGCCATTACAACGAGACAGAGAATTCAACACACGTAACTTATTAGTCACAAGATATCATACTTGTGATATAGATCGGAAAAACTCAACATTCATATCACTTGGCTCAACAGATTTTAGATCACTTGAAACAACACATGTTGCATCAATGAATTTAAGATCACGTGAAATGAACATATTGCATCCTCGTTTGCATCACTAATTATCAGTTAAAAGGTAAAGCAAAACAGACCAGAAATGCTCAAAATCCAGATCACTTGAAACTCAACGGAATTCAGATCACTTGAAATGACACATAGTACATCAAGGAATTTCAACGAAATGAACATATTTCATCCTCATTTTCATCACTTATCAATTAAACGTTGAAAAATTACATATTCAAGAGTTAAAGCTTTATAAGTTATACAACTCAATGTATCATGGTCTATAAAATCAAAACATACTCATGTCAATAGTTTTTGAGTTTAGCAGAGCTTTTAAACTCTTCTACTCATCTCAAAATTGTTAAGCAAGCCTCTAAGCTACGAAAATTCCTTATACGGCGGGCCCCATCACAAGTTTTAGCGCCAACACACGTACCATAACTCATCACACCAAAACGACACCGTACAGCCCAAAACTCACACCAAACGACACACTCCATCAAGCGACGATTGGTTAGTTAGCATTCCCTTGGCCCATCACGTAATTACCCATCCCTCGCAAGGGCAATTCCGTCATTTCACCTCACTTTCCACTTCATAACAGACTCCAGCTTCCAAGAACCAAGAGAGAGAGACACAGCAAAACTCGCTTTTATAAACCTCTCTTTCCTGCAACAAAATTTCTTCTCGATTCTCCTCTCCAATGGCGGACGAATCCTCCGTGGTAAGCCTCCTCCCTACTCAATCTCCAATTCAATTCCGCACTGCATCGGAATCGCGTTCTTTTTTCATGCCTTGGGAGAAAAATCAGTCGCTAATTCTCAATCTACATCGCGTTTTTGAAACCGCCACAGTAGCGATCGGCTGAATCGGTTTAGACGCTCTGATTTATGACTAATGGCGGCTGTTTGTTTGAACTGATTGCGTTTTTCGGCTTTGCCCTAACTTTTTCGAGTTGCAGAAAATGGAGACGCTGAAGAAGGCGTATGCGGAGATTATTCTGAATACTTCGAAGGAGGCCGCGGCGAGGATAATGGTGGCGGATCGGAGAGCGATGTGCTTCCAGAAGGATCTGATTGCGTTGAAAGACGATGCGCTTCGGATGCTCCTTCAACTTAAGCAAATGCTCGATTTCAAGGTACTGATGTCGCTTTGATACAATCTTGATAAGGATTTCTGTTGAGTTTGTGATTTATGTTACAGTGATCGTTTTACGGTTCTTTTGCTGAATTTCTACTTGGATTCTTAGAATTTTCTGCATTGCGGATGCTTGGAATTGTTTATGCTACAAAAACAGTTAGGTTTTCAGTTGTGGAAGTTTGGGCATAATGTGGAGGTTTGATGAGAAACACAGTCTTACTAGTTCTTGTAGTGGGGCAGGAAATTCAAGAACCTGTCTTTGAAACTGAAGGCTATATGATCAGCTCAAGATGAATTGTCGTGTTGTTTTCTTTTCTTTGCTAAAAATATAATTAATTTAGAATGATTGAGGTCTGTGCAAACCAGTATTTGGCTAATTTGCCTAATGATGAAAAAGAATGATGGAATTCTAATTATGGTAATGCAGATGTTTTGCAATGTGTGTTCATAAGTAGATAGAGACACTATGAATTCTTTGATGTGGATCAAACACACAGCTATGTTGTATTTTTGTAGTGTAACTGATTTAACTGAAACAGAATTGTCTAACCTTAAGGTATAATATAAATGCTGTCACAATCATTAAACAGCAAATAAATTCCATAAGTAGACTGATTTATTGAAACCAACTTGACCTAACTCATTTTCTTGCAGGCAGCTGAGGCTGAAGTTAAGTCAGAAAGTCAGCAAAGAAAGATAGACGAGCTTGAAGCACAGCTATCTGAGGCAGAAGGAATAATTGTGGACCTCAGAGAAGAATTGAGGGTGACACAAGACAAATACGAGGAAGTAAAATATAGTCAAAGGAGGCCAATTAAACAGAAAAGTTCAGAAGATTTTGAAGATTCACAACCACCTTTGGAAAATGGATTGGCTGCTAAAACAGATAAATATCCACCGACTGAAAATGCATGTGGAGATCAAGTTTTCATGTCTGCTCGAGCTCTACCTTCTATTCTTTCTCGGGCTTCAACTGAAAAAACGTCAACATCATTCCGACCTTCTATGCTTTCTCGGGCTTCTGTGCAAGTCAGTAAGGAACCCTGTTCATCGTCTTCTTCTGAGCCTGATGAACAAGATGCAAAGCTTGTAAAATCACAAGAATTTGAAAGCCATCATGCTCAATCCTTCAGGGACGGTTCTAGAAGAAATAGAAAAAATTTGAAGTATCAAGAGGCAATTGCTGCCCTACGTCGGTCTTCTCATGGTAAAAATGCTAAATCTTGTCAGCTACCCTCATTATCTAAGTGCAAGAACAAAACAGTCAAGCAGAAAAGGGAAATAGAAGGCGATACCGCTGATAAAGAATCAGATATGGTAGACTGTAATTCGCATGAAATGCAGATTTCAGATGATGAGGAAAATGCCGGGATTTCTAACCGAGCTGACAGTGACAAATCTCTCAAATTTACATTTCAAAGAAAACGGAAAAGGGATATGTTGACAAATCTCGACAACAGTACAGCTCCTGAAGGATACAATGGTACGAATGAAGCTTTGTTGGAGAACGAAGATGCTGTGAAAATGCAGAAATCTGTTGTCAAAGATGAACAGACAAACGATGGTCGACAACTTCTCCAGCTTGCTCAGCAGGTAGGTTTTTATTCCATCTTATTTACTTCTTATTTTGTTGCATATTTTGGTGATCTGAAAAAATCTGACAAAATAAACAAGACAATATCTTGATTTACATAAATCTTTGTCAAACACTATTAAAGCATCTTATTAATGAGGGAATTGTTTTTTCTTGTTGCAGCTTATCTCGATGTCTGGAAATGGGACTTCATAGAGAGTTGTTGTATCTCGTGTATGAAAAACAAGACGTTTACTTGGCGAAATACGACAACCTGCCTTCATAAGAAAAATCAGTAACCTTTGTTTCGAAGGAAACATGGATGGAAAAGCTTGAGGTGCTGCATTAGTATAGTTTGTGTTGACATAAAAATTAGAAGCTTGTCATTGTACTTAAAATCAATGATGTTTTGTTCTCGGCTGTTTTATTCAATGATGTTTGTATCAGCTCATAAAATATATACAAGTCTCAAAAAAATTCAGGATATATCTCAGAAAAGCTGATCATCCAATAGTTCAAATTTCTTTGCTGAGTAGGTCAAATTGAATCAAATATCAAACATTTTAAAAGCTATCAATGACCAGATCAGTAAATCTTGAAAAGACAATGACCCAATAATTGTTTACAAAACAACAACAACAAAAACGGAAAAAAAAAAACCACACCACCCACGACTGACCGCGGGTACAAAATGCCTAAACTTCTGTAACCCGGATTTTGTCTCTCCGTAGCGCTCTGTCCTGAGTCATAGCTTCTGTAAGTGTCAAAAGAGAGAGGTCTTTTAGGATAACTTTCATCCAACTCTTTTTCGGTCGACCTCTGTTGCGACGAAAAACTCCCCAAATCCAGAACCTCACAACTGCGAACTGGAGCACTACAAACCGACAGAAAACCTAGACTAAGGTATAGAAACGCGTATCTTCTCGCTTCCACAAGTCAAACTTTTTTTAGAATTGATTAGATGCACGATCTGTTATTTGCCGTTTTATGCCTCCTTGATTACAATAATATTTGACTTGTTCTAAGACTAAGACAAACTACCATTATCCAAAGTAGAAAGATTCAGACACACAAACGTGAACAGCACTATACTAACCTGCTAAAGATGGAAATGATTAAACAAAATTCCAGGTACTTAACTTCATTAAAATAGGATTAACAAGAGCTCAAAAACCCTTTTAGATTCCTAAACTAAGAACCATTTTTGTATATTGAAGTTGAAGAAAATCAGCCTGTAAAAATAGTGGTTGGAACTTGGAAGGCCTGAAAAATGCTGAGTCAAGGATAATACTTTCATTAAGCAGAGATCAAAGGAGATGTTTTTTATTCGTGTTTCGCCTTGTTCTTTCGTGTAGTCTAATGGGGAGCGAGATTCATGAATATGTATCTGTAAGATCACAGATTTTTCCAGCTGAATTTTCAGGTAAGCAGTTTTCATTACATGGTAATTTTGATTCATTGATTTGATGAAACCTTTGATCTCATTTATGCATTTTTTCGCAGATGAAGGCGAAGATTTCTCAACTCATTCCTTCACTAGCTCTTCATTTAGGCCTGGAAAGACACGAAATGGCGCCCTCACACATGAATTGAGGTATAAATTGTATAAATCATGTTCATGGCTGTACTTTTTTTTGGTTTTAAATTATGTTGTTGTTCTTGATTCAGGATGTTCATTGGAACATGGAACGTAGGTGGACGATCGCCTGGTCAAAATTTAGCTGCAGATTTAGATCAATGGCTAAACCTCAACAATGCAGTTGACATTTATGTTCTTGGGTGAGTAACAAAATTTTTAACAGACTTAACAGAATTTATACAATTTCTGTTTTTTGTAACTTTTTACCTTGTCAGGCTTCAAGAAGTCGTTCCAATGAACGCTAAGTCGTTAGTTGGAGTACTAGAAGATCAAACAGACTCAAGAAAATGGAACTTACTGATAGGAAAGACGCTGAACAACAACGAAAACGCGTACATGTTAGTAGCCAACAAGAAGATGGTTGGAATTTTTGTAACAATTTGGATGAGAAAAGAGATGTTGAAAAAATACAGTGTCTCAAATGTGAAAGTTTGCTCTGTTGCTTGTGGTATAATGGGATGCTTAGGCAACAAAGGCTCGGTTTCTGTCAGCATGTCGATTGAAGGCACGAGTTTTTGCTTTGTTAATGCTCATTTGGCTCCTGGTGAAAAAAAAGGTGATGAAATCAGAAGAAATCAGCAAGTTGTTGATACTTTTAAAAGGGCAACATTCTCTAAGATTCAGAATGGAAGCTTTGTTCCTCTTCCACTCGACATCATAGGACACGAGTAAGTTTTTACTGTATTGTGTATTCAGAGTCTACACTCGTATTTTTATTCATTTTAACGTGTAACAGACGGATATTCTGGTTTGGAGACCTCAATTACCGCCTTAACTTAGAAGACAAGCAAGCGCGAGAGCTCATAATTCGAAGAAACTACAAAGAACTGCAAAAGTTTGATCAACTTAAGAAGGAATTAGAAGACGAAGGCGTTTTCAAAGGGTGGAATGAAGGAAACATAGAGTTTGCACCAACATACAAATACTATTTGTCAAACACTAATTGTTATACAGTCAGTCTTCCAACAAGATCAGGAGACAAGCATAGAACACCAGCATGGTAATCACTTCTATTTCATTTCAGTTTATACTTAACCCTTAAGTTTTAATATGTAGAGTCATATGTGTTGGAACCGAATTTTCCGGGAACCCGTTGGCTTCGTCTCCGCGAGCACTATCTCGTATGCTCATACGTCAAATTTGGGTCATGTTTGAATGAGAAATGAGAGAGTTGCATTTAATGTAACTAAGTTGAGTTTTAGGGATTAATGTGTATTCACATTGGAAATGGGAAGATACATCCACTAGTATATAAAATGAGAGTGGATTGTAAATTTGTAATGGATGTGATTGGGCCAGAGGAGACTATCTTGGTGGGCTTGGGCCTTCGAAGATCACATGCGTGGTTCGGCTCGTGGCTCGTGGGTCTTTTGGGATGGGCCGTAAGCCCGAGGAGGAGGATCTACTTTTTGGGCCTAGTTCAATACGAGTGGACTATCTACCAAATTCTTTTGTTGACCCAAGCCTTACAACCACGCGGTTTGACCGCATTGAATTGTCGAGTCTGAGAGTATACACACAGACAATCGTTCGTAGGCTTCTCTTTCGGGTTGTGTGAGATCAGAAGCTTTAGCAGTTGTATCATGAGATTCGGAACGCCGTTACCTGTTACATTACGGGGAATTTTCAGAACTAAGGAAAGAGATATTAGTCTCGACTCTGCTCAAGTTCGATCGATACAGTGTTGGTATTGGTTCGACCAAAATTCTCTTCACCTTATTCTGTTTTATTTCATTTCTTTTATACAATTTGTATGTGGTAGAAATTAAGCTTCTTACAATTCTAATGAATCTAAAAAAATTGTCAAAATAGGTGTGACAGGATCATATGGCATGGTAAAGGAATACAACAACTTTCCTATGTTTGTGGAGACAGTAAATTCTCTGATCATCGCCCGGTTTCCTCTGTTTTCACAACCGAGATTGAACTATTGAGCTCGAATCCAAGAGCAATGGAGTCAAGCAAGGTTCATCCTTGTACAAATCAATGCTGGAAAAACGTAAGAATCTTGGTTTTTTAGATTAAGCTCATATTTTGCATTATGTTTTATGTTCTTTGTGATTGTGATTGTGATTGTGTTATACAGAAGAGGAAGAAGAAGAAGGGGCGAAAGAAAGTCGCAGAAGAACCGACGACGACGCTAGGTGAATTGATCAGGAGAGAAGCTGAAGAATCAGCAATGCAGATTCAGTAATTGTACATAGAGTGATAGAAAATTCTCATATTGTGTATACATTGATTCCGTTACATTTATTTGAACCAAACGCCTGTAAAGGAATGTCATTGGGCCATCGCTTTAATGGGCCGATTTGTTTGGGCCTCAGCCCATTTTCTGGAATATATTTCTTGAATTTAAAAAACAACTAACTCACAATGGTATTCCTTCAAATAATTGATATCATTTTTAATATAATATATATTTTGAAATTGAGCAAGTGGGTTCGTAATTTTTTTTATAAATTTAGATAATATCAATTTTTTAGTATTTGACCAAATTCAAGTTGAATATATTTTATTCTCAAATTCATTTTTTTAAATGTAGTAAGACAATCAAAACTTCTAGAGGGTATTCAAACTTCGTGTGGTCGGTTTAATGATTATTATTATTAGTAACAACTAGGAAAATAATATTCCTAAATTAGTTAATTTTGATATCATCAAAGAATTATGGATCTCTTATATTTGAATATTTGATCTATAAGCTTCATTAACAATTAAAAAAATAATTCACCGGCAAGACTTATTTATAACAAAAACATTAGCTTAAAGAGTACGATTCACGTTAGCAACATAATCTATTTTTATCATTACAATTCATGGATTATATCACAGGCCGCCCCCTCAAACTTATATATATGTACACATAGAATGACCTAACTACTATAATTATCACATAGAATGACCTCTTTGTCAAGGGTAAGAGTTTTTTTCCTATGGCATAATTATTCATCCTAAAAAATATATTTTGTTGTAAGTAAAAAAGATTTAAAAAATACATTAGAAACATCAAATATTCAATTAAATGTTTTACTCATTAATGCGTTGAAACCTTGCACTTGTTGCCCATCAAAGGCTCAAAAGTCAACTTTACCCATTTCACACTTCACATGTTTTCTCCCCTAATTTGTTCCCACTATCAAATTTCCACTTTTATACAACAAGAATTAATCCAATATAACCATACACTAAACAAAATATAAAAATATGGTCGATTGGTCTAATGATTCGACACAAAATTTCTTAAGTTTTTATTCGATTCGAACTAAAAACAACTATGGTTGAACCAATTCAATAAAAATTATCCTTTCTCCCACTACTTCTTTTCCATGATATTTTTCTTTTATGTTAATCATGTTGACCACTTCAAAATTCCATTTGTCCAAAGCCATTTGAAACTTGTCATACCAAAGAAGATGATGGTGATGATGATACTTTCCCCAACCCCAAATAAAGACACCAAAAAACAAAACCAGGCGTTACCATTTTCTCCACAGTGGAGCTCCCACAAATCTCATACCCATTTTTTATTCCCTCTTGAGTTTCCTTCTCCAATTCCAAAAGTCCTGCACAAATCAAGATGAAGAACAAGAAGAAAGGATCCATGAGGTCAATCTTTATGCATTCTGATAAATTTGATGCAGTTTTAATGGCCTTTGGATTTGCTGGTGCTGTTGCAGATGGTCTTGTTATGCCCTTTACATTGTTGATCACTAGCTCACTTATGAATGATATTGGGATTAGTAGTGATAAATCTGATTCAAATTCAGCTTTGATTCAGAGTGTTAACAGGGTAATGATCAATCTCTTATTTTATGATCTCATATTCATCTTCCCATGAAAAATAATGCTAATTTGATTCATGTCTTGTAATAGAACGCCTTGTTTTTGTGCTATGTTGCTTCTGGTGCTTGGCTTCTCTGTTTTTTGGGTAAGAAATGAGTTGCTAAGTTTCCTTCATTTTTATCTCTTGTGGAATTTGGTTTTGAATTGCTTTGTTTTGATGGTTCTAGAGGGATATTGTTGGACAAGAACGGCGGAGAGACAAGCTTCTAGAATGCGAGTCGAATGTCTTAGAGCGGTTTTGAGGCAAGACATCGGTTTCTTTGATTTGCAAAACACTAACACTTCGGAAATTGTCACCATTGTCTCCAATGATAGTCTTGTGATTCAAGATTGCATTGCTGAAAAGGTACCATGAGTCTCACTTTTGCTTTCATTTGTCATGTTTTTTTGTTTATCATGATGAACTTTGATGATCTATTAGGTGCCGAATTTCGTGATGAACCTAGCATCATTCGTTGGCAATGAAATGGCGGCTTTCTTGATGTCATGGAAGCTAGCGGTAGTTGAGCTACCCTTTGTGGTTCTGCTTGTGATCCCGGGTTTAATGTATGGGAAATTGTTGATGGGAATTGCAAGGAAGTTGAGGGAAGAGTACAAGGAAGCAGGGAGTGTAGTGGAGCAAGCAATCACTTCTATAAGGACGGTTTACGCGTTTGTAGGAGAAGCCGGTACTATCTCAAGGTTTTCTTCTACTCTTCAAGGATCATTGAAGCTCGGTCTTAAGCAAGGACTTGCTAAGGGGTTTGCCATTGGAAGTAGTTGCTTGATATTGGGTGTTGCCGCCTTCAATTGTTGGTATGGTATTAGGTTAGTGATTAGTCATGACATTCAAGGAGGAACCGTCTTCGCGGTTGGTGCTACTATTGTTGGTGGTGGATAGTAAGTCTTCTTTTACTAATGATGCCTTTTGTTTGGTGAATCAAAACCTGATTCTCACACTTTTGAGTATGTTTTTGTAGTGCCCTGGGTTCCGCATTGTCCAATGTACGATACCTATCAGAGGCGGCTTCTGCAGGGGAGCGTATCATGGAAATGACGACAAGGGTGCCTGCAATAGACATAGAGAACACGAATGGCGATGTTTTGGAGGAATTTAGAGGTGATGTTGAGTTCAAGAGTGTGGATTTCGCTTATCCATCAAGGCCGGATTCTCTAGTCCTAGAGGACTTCTCCTTGAGAATCATGGCAGGGCAGAAAGTTGGCTTAGTGGGCAAGAGCGGGTGTGGTAAGTCCACGGTGATCTCCTTGCTACAACGGTTTTATGAGCCACTTGGAGGCAAGATCTTGATGGATGGTGTAGCCATTGAGCGGTTTCGAGTCAAGTGGTTGAGGTCGCAAATGGGATTGGTGAGCCAAGAGCCTTGTCTCTTTGATACCACAATTAGGGAGAACATACTCTTTGGCAAAGATGATGCTACTATGGATGAGGTCGTCCAGGCTGCAAAAGACGCAAATGCCCATGCCTTCATTAGTCAATTACCTCTTGGCTATGATACACAAGTACATAAACTCTTTGTTCATACTAAAATTGCTTGAAACTTAACATGAGCTTGATTGATTGATACTTGCTCATGTGACTAGGTTGGTGAGAAAGGAATCCAAGTCTCCGGAGGTCAAAAGCAACGAATAGCAATAGCTCGTGCCATAATAAGAAAGCCTCGTATACTCCTACTAGACGAGGCAACAAGTGCATTAGACTCAGAGTCAGAAAGGCTTGTCCAAGACGCCTTAGATAAGGTTGCAATGGGTCGTACAACCATCATAGTCGCTCATAGACTCTCCACCATCCGCAACTCTGATACCATCTTTGTCATCCAAGACGGGAAAGTCACCCAAGCAGGCCCACATGATGACCTAATCCAAGACAAAAATAGCCTCTACTCGTCTCTCCTTCAGACCCAAGAAACGAGAGACGAGTCCAACGAAGAGTCCTACCTCAGAAGTCTATCAATGGTGAGTCGAACGAGCTCACACAGATCATTCAACTCGGTTCATGGGTCACAAGTGGCCAACAACAACAGCAACAACAACACCATCACTCAAGATCATCGCCCTAAGCCTTCTTTTCGAAGGCTATTGACCATGAACTCGCCAGAGTGGAGGCACGCAAGTTTAGGGTGCTTAAGTGCGGTAATAGTTGGAGCAGTTCAACCAGTTTACGCATTCATTATGGGGTCAATGATATGGTCATTGTTCTTAACAAATCATCAAGATATGGAAAGGAGGATTAAGGTTTATGCAGGTGTGGTGGGAGGGCTAGCCGGTCTCACGTTCATTGCGAACGTGAGCCAACATTGGAGTTTCGCGTGTATGGGCGAGCGGTTGACCAAGAGGCTAAGAGAGACAATGTTGTCTAAGATATTGACGTTTGAAGTTGGATGGTTTGAGCAAGAGGAAAACTCCACCGGTGCTATTTGCTCTAGGCTTGCCAAAGATGCTAATGTGGTAAGTCTTGTTTTCCCTATTCTAAACCCTTAACCACATTTTCAACCATTCATAAATTAGAGTATTTTTTTATTAAACTATTATAATTTCTTATAAGCAGTCATCCATATATATGCACCTTAATATTATAGACAAACATTTTGAGTTTGTCAAAACATGTTTTGAAGTTTTCAGTATTTGAGCTAAGAATTATTTTTCTTAATGATTTTACATTTTTTAACCTATGTCGAGGTTAAGACCTTAGAATAGAAAGAATCGCTAAATACATTGATTCTAGAACTATACTTTCTGTTAGGATGGGTTTATATAAGTTTCTAACTTAGGAAAAAAATTCTTTAAATAGGAAGTTCAGAAAAACCGATGATTTAATTCAAAAGTACTTAAAATTCAACATTTTAATGAAAAACAATGTATGATAATGCCTATATAAATGGACCCTTGATCTATATTTGTTGTACTTACGAAAGTTTAATCAAATCTTAGGTAGCTAGCCTAATCTAGCTAATTCATTTATCATGTTAAACATTTTTCGTGATATTTACAATATTGTAAAAAAGAATATTGAAGGTTGTGTTCGCTAAACTAGTTATTTTGTAACAGGTAAGATCTCTAGTAGGCGACAGAATGTCGTTAATTGTCCAAACCCTCTCCGCCACTGCAACCGCATGCATAATGGGCCTCGCCATCTCCTGGCGGTTAGCCGCCGTCATGATCGTCGTCCAACCGCTCATAATCGGTTGCTACTACACGCGCCGCCTCCTAATCAAATCCATTTCCGCTAAATCCGCCAAGGCCCAATCCCAATCCAGTTCCCTCGCCGCCGACTCCGTTTCCAACATCCGCACCGTCGCCGCCTTCTCCGCCCAGCCCCGCATCCTCCACCTCCTTGCCGCCGCCCAAGAGGGCCCACGTCGGGAAAGTCGTCGACAGTCGTGGTACGCCGGAGTCGGGCTCGCCGCCTCACAGGCGGTGATGACTTTGACGTGGGCCCTCGATTTCTGGTATGGCGGTCATCTGGTCGGTGCTGACGTCATCACGCCGGAAAACCTCTTCCAGGTTTTTCTGATACTCGTCAGCACCGGGAGGATGATCGCCGACGTCGGGAGCCTGACCACCGATCTCGCTAAGGGGGCGGATTCGGTTGGGTCGGTTTTCTCGGTGTTGGATCGGGTTACCCGAATCGAGCCTAATGATCATGATGGGATAGGTTCGTGTGAGGTGCTCGGGTCGATTGGGTTTCATGACGTGTGTTTTGCTTATCCGTCGAGACCTGAGTGTTTGGTTCTTGAAAACTTCTCACTTGGTATCAGAGCTGGGAAATCCACCGCTCTGGTTGGGGGGAGTGGTTCGGGAAAGTCAACAATTATTGCTCTGATAGAGAGATTTTATGACCCGGTGAATGGGTCTGTTAAAATAGACGGTCGCGATCTTAGGCAGTTTAACCTGAGATCGCTCAGGAAACATATATCTCTGGTGAGTCAAGAGCCAGTTTTATTCTCTGGGACGATAAGAGAGAATATAGCGTTCGGGATGTCAGTGATAGACGAGGCAGAGCTTGTGGTTGCGACAAAGGCTGCTAACGCCCACGACATGATATCAGGGCTAAAAGACGGGTACGAGACGAGGTGCGGGGACAGAGGAGTGCAGTTATCCGGAGGCCAGAAGCAAAGGATCGCGATAGCTAGGGCAATGTTGCGGGACCCGAGGATATTGTTGTTAGACGAGGCGACGAGTGCACTAGACGGGCATGCAGAGAAGGCGGTGCAAGAGGCAGTTGAGATGGTTATGGAGGGACGAACGAGCGTGGTGGTGGCTCACCGAGTGAGCGCCGTTAGGGGTTGTAACGAGATTGTGGTGGTGGAGAAGGGGAGGGTGGCGGAGAAAGGGACTCACTTAGAATTGATGGGAAAAGGGTCAAGGGGAAAGTATTACTCTTTGGTGTGTATGCAAATTAACATGCAACGTGAATAGCTAATTTTAGCTAGCTAATTTTGCAATAATTGTACATAAGTATCAAGTATATGTAAATGGGACTTCATAAGTCACAAAATAATTATCATTGGATTTGAAATTCACTTGATTAACCGGACTTTTTTTGTTTTGTTTTGTTTGTTTGAGTTGACCCCACGATGTGGACTTATAATTCCATAAAATGAATTTTAGTGATAATCCAATCAAGATGACATCTTGAAGAGTTTTAACTTTGAATCCATCCACCAACTAATATAAGTTTAGTAGAGATCATGTTACTGATTATATTTTGTTTAATGACCCCTCCCGATGGCCTAAGAGTTACTCAATGAGGTGGATTTTGGGATGAGAATATACTTAGATTCTGTTTGATATCAATATTTAGATATCAAATATATATATATATATATATATATGTTTGGTATAATCAGTATATAGATATCAAGTTGAATATCGAAATGCTTTTATACTGAGTTTTAAATATCTCTAAAAAATTAAAGTATATCAAAGCTATTACTAACACGCGCATACCCGATATATAACTCATATCTTGATATTCAGACCGGTTATCTGGATATCTAGATAACGATATGAAACGAGCCCTGATTTATTTTCTTAGGTCGAAAAATCTAATCTAAGTTATAATACTAATATAAGCAAAAGTATAATTGAAGAGTCATACATGGGAGGTGCACACACTTATATAATCATAGGCAAATACTAGCTTAAATTCATGCCCAGATGCAAATCATATACATCATACATGTCTATATAAATTAAAATCTATACATAAGAGTATAGACTATGTATATGAATTTATTTCCGTAGTATAATATTCATTCATACTAGATTTGTCTCGTATTTTTATCAACAAAATTCGGTATATAGTAATTTGCTATAACATAATATATAATTGATGACTAGATCAGAACTCTCAGTCTCAGACCCTATTTTCTAGCTTCAAACTTGTTTGTATTCTATCGACGTTTTTCAGGATCATCGGCTATGATGATCAGGGATTCTTCTCATCTCATTCGAAATGACGCTCCGTGTCTCGCCCATCTCAAAAAAAAAAATATAACATACTCCTCCGTTAAAAATTACTTGTCCCTGGAGGCCAAATCATTTGTTAAAAATTGTCTTTTAACATAATTTTACACCCTCTTTTTCAAATTTACCCTTCTGTTATTGATTTTTTCTTTTATTCTCTCATTATTCTTTCTTTTATTCTCTATGTCATTACTTAAATTATGAAGGATATATTTGTCTAAAATTTTGATCAATAAATTCAGGGACAAGTATTTTTTAACGGAGGGATTAATGTACAATGATGAAAAGTCTTAAACACGACTCTGAAGATGACGATCATCTACATGATTTCACATATCACCAAACATTTGATGCTCAAAAACGTAAAGAAAAACAATATTCTCCCTCTCCACTAATATATTTTCGAATCTAAAATGTGATCAATCAAGATAGAACAATGGACATTTTTTTAAAGTTGTGGTGAGAATTAGAGTGTGGGAATCGCACTATCATATAATTTTGTAGAGTGGGAGACAATGGGTTGGTTCGGATTGATTTCCACTCTAAGAACTTATTCTTACTTTAACTAATTAATCAATTTCGTACAAATATTCCACCTATGTTGGATCAAATTATATTAAGTTTAGGTTACACTTGTCATGTCTTATCCTAATTTTTACTTAATTTACTCCCTTCGTCCCTCCGACTCCTAATGTTCTTCCCATCTCCATTTTTTACATTATTCACAATTCAATACAATTCGCTAGATTATTCTCAATCTATAAGAACAAACATAGTCATGTGGGATCTTGTTTTGTTCGTCTCATTGAGTACTTTATTAATATCAAAATTTATAATTTTTAGAAAGATATAATAAGAGATATTAACGACGCAAAACGTGTCTCGGAAAATGTGTCAAAATGAAACGAGAAGAACATTAAGGAACGGAGGGAGTAGTATTTTAGTGATGTTATAGTTTAGGGAATCATATTTGGCATGATAAAAAATGATGATATTCTTCTTCTTCTCCTGATACATGTTTTGATTATTATTTATAAAATTGTGTTAAAGTGTAGGGCCTTTCAGGGTTCAAGTCATGTTTCTAAAAGCATGAATGAATATATGTTACTACGAGTGGGGTTTTAAGTTGGGTAGATCTTGGTTTGTTTATTTTCGTTAATGCATATTAATAAAGAAAACATAATTTTAAATAATATTAACTATCAATCTTAATTAAAAAAATCGACTTAGGCCCCGTTCGGATTAGATGATGAAAATGAGAGTTGAAGGTAGCTGAAGCTGAAGGTAGCCGAAGCTGAAGTAGGTAGTTGAAGGAAGCTGAAGCTGAAGTTAGTAGCTGAAGTTGCTTTTCGGGTTGAAGTTGGAAAAATGGGTGTTCGGTAAAGATGAAAAAATGGTAGTTGAAGTTGGGTATTTTGATATGTTAAATTACATAAAAGGGCATGGGTATTTGTAGATATTACAAATCACGTGCGAAATTTGCTGCCTCACGTGACTATGCTAGCTTATTCGTTCCCATGAATTTCCCTCAATTTCTATTCCCCAGCTTCCCCAAAATTCCGAGCTCTCAGTTCTTGAAGCCGATGAACAACATCTTCACCTATCTTCCCATTCCAGGTTTGTACTCGATTTCTTTGCTTCATCAACCTTCATCTCCTTCGTTGAAGCTTCCTCAAACTTACTTCAGTTTTTTGTTTCCCTTCACGAAGTGCTCGATAACAAGAATTGAAGAACTAGGTCGGTTTCTTTACAATCTTTACATTCCGAATCTGTTGGTAGAGGTAAGCTCTGTATTCTCATCTTAGTAATCTTGTTATTCAACAGAGGACATAACAACCATTCTCAATCATTCTCATCTCCACTATCAGAATTGAAGAACTAGAATGGTTGTTATTGAATTTCTCATCTTATTAGTAATCTGAAGAACAAAATGGTTGTTATTAGTAATCTGATTCGGAATAACAGAAATTGATAGTGGAGTTATTAGAAATGGAGAACATTGAGAATGGTTGTTATTGAATTTCTGTTTTTCAATTTCTGTTATTCCGAATTTGTTGGTAATCTTGTTATTCAATTGTTGTTACTGGATTTTGTTGAATGGAGAACATTGAAATGTTATTCAATTGTTGTTACTGGATTTTGTTGTAGGGTTGAAATTCATACTCGAGTTTTTGGTACTCGACTTTGTTTATCTTATACTTTGTGGTTGTAATTTTGGTTGAATTGTTATGTGTATTTATGTGCATCCATGTGCATCCATGTTACTAAATTGTTTGTGAGAGCATGAATTGATTTAAGACATGTTATGTTGCCTTTGATTATTGAATTCCATTGTCTAAACAACAATCTTTTTGTGAAGTTAGATTGGAAAAATGGATGTTGAAAAACTTGATGGAAATGCAAGTGGAAAGACAAAAGGCAAAGGAAAGGGTAGAGGTAAGGATAAGGCTAAGGCCAAGTCCACCTCTGAACTAGAAGAGAAGAGAATTTTTAAATTCTTTGAAGAAGATCAATTGATGTTAATGCATATTTGTAAGGACTATCACGTGTCTCACGGGTATAATAACAGTTTTGCGTGGGAGGAGTTAGTTGTGACATTCGAGGAGAAGACTGGGAAGAAGATTAGTAAGCAAAGTTTAAAGAACAAGTTTGAACACATGAAAGGACTTTGGCGTGTTTGGTCATTGTTACGTAATAGTGTGACCGGAGCGGGATGGGATCCAGTTACTGGCCAAGTTACTGCTTCTGAGGAATGGTGGGAAAAACATAGAACGGTGAGTTTTCAATCATTGTAATGCCTCTTCCATTGTCAACTTTCGTATTCATTTTTTTGACAATTAAATTGATACTTTGCAGGCTAAGAATGACAAGTTTCACTAGTTCAAAAAGAAGGGGGTTAATCCAGAGTTGAGTGAGCTATGAGATGACGTATTTTCAGTTATCTGTGCTAATGGAAAGTTTGTCATGTCACCGTCTATGGACAGCCCTATGCTTCTTCTTACAAATCCCGGTCTCGGCGATGATTCCCAAGTTAATGGTGGTGCTGTTGATGATGTGAATGAGTGTGGAAATGATGTGCACTGTTTGAGTGATGATAGCATTGATCGATGTATTACGAAAGAAAGTGGGTTAGATTGTCCAAGCTTAAGGAATGTTGTAAATGGTTTAGATGATGACATGCCTCTTCATCCATTTCTAGATCGTGTTTGTGATGCGATAAATAAACCTAGCCAGGGAAATCCTCAAACCGGTGCTAAACAAGGTTCAAGAGTAGGTACTGCAAACCAAACCCGATCTGAACCAACTCTTTTACCCGATTCTATGACAAAGAAAAGAAAAAAACCTTCAGCCAACACATCTGCTTATACTAACACATTGGCTAGTGTGGGAGAGCAAACTCAGAGGTTATATACTCCTATGGAGGGTGAGTTTGAAAGTAGTTCAAGGTCGGCAAATCTATATTCCTTTCAGCGGTGCATGGATTTGTTAGTTCAAATGAGTAAGGATGCGACTCTGGATTTTGCAGTCGAAAATGTGATGTTTTGTTTTGCTTGTAGTAAGCTTTCGAACGAAGCATCAAGAGAGGTGTTCATCTGTATTCCCAACAATTCTTTGCGACTAGCTTGGCTGAAGTATGAGTTCGAAGCAAGATCGAAATGATGTTATGTGTTGAGTTTGCCTTGATGAGCATTGTCTTTCTGTGACTGACAAACTGTTATTTGCATGTGTTTTAAATTGTTGTTGTTTTTTAAATTGATGTTGTTGTTTGTAATGAATTTATGTTTGTACTTTGGGTAATGATGTATTGTGATTTGTATTACAGATTTTCCCATGTCCTTGTTTTCAATTTGTTGGATTCTGTTTTTAACAGATTCATCTTCTGTTTCGTTTATATGTTCAGTTATGGCTTTCGCTTGAACAAACGTGACTGCATATTGGAATGGCTCGAGGATTACGGGTTCGAGGACGATTGACAAGAGCTCAGCGTCTAAGGAGATATGGAGTTATGTTGCATCTACTACTGGCAACCCATGCTCGTCTTTGTACTGCTTACTTTGTTAGGTATATGCTAAAAGTTCCTTGTTATAATTCCAAGTTGACCGGCTACATGTGGATGAGGCGGTGTATGGATTCTGAATCAGAAGTGAGATGCGTTAATGCATTCCGAATGGAAAGACATGTCCTACACAATCTATGTGATGCACTCCAAAATACGTACGGACTCTCACCTTCTCAGAAAATGTCAATGTTGGAAAAAGTTGGAATATTCCTTTACACAATTGCGGTGGGGATCTCAAATAGAGATGCGTGTGAGCGTTTCCAGCGATCGGGAGACACAATTAGCAGGGTGTTTCACCAAGTGTTGGATGCTTTGGTTGGGAGAAACCTTTGTTCTGGAGGGCTAGTCAAACAACTTTTGAGACCCCGTGATCCAACTTTTGCAAACCTTCCTTCCAGAGTCGTAAATGAACCTCGCTATAGGGTATTTAAGGTAAACGTTTTATGCAAGTCATAAAACATTTTTAAACATGGTTTATGTATATAGTCCGTATAGTATCTGACTAACTGTTTTACAGGGGGCTATTGGGGCAATTGATGGGGTTCATGTGGAATGTGTAGTCCCAAAGGACGAACAAATGACTTTTAGATGTAGGAAAGGATTCACATCGATCAATGTAATGGCAGTGTGCGACTTTGACATGTACTTTACATTCATATCTGTTGGGTGGGAAGGAAGTGCTCATGATGCTCGAGTGTTCGACCACGCCTTACATGAAGCTCATATGAATTTCCCACATCCTCCAACTGGTAACTATTTTTTATATATACATATGTAATGTATTTCAATCTCTTTACTCATGTAACGGTATATATTATAGGTCGTTACTACTTGTGTGACAAGGGCTACCCGGATAGGAAAGGTTACTTGGTGCCATATATGAAAACTAAATATCACCAATCCCAGTTCATCAAACACATTCCAGAGAACCATAAGGAAGCATTTAATCGTATTCATTCGTCATTGAGGACAACCATTGAAAGATGCTTTGGAATTTTGAAGAAACGGTGGAAGATTTTGAAGGGTATGCCTTCATATCCACTATCCACTCAAGTTGACATTATATGTGCATGTTTTGCTTTAAGCAACTTCATACTAGAACACAAGCATTACGACTCTGTCCCAGACGAAGATGATGAAGATGAGGATAACGCCAATAAGAAGTTCACCGATGAAGATGACGAAGAGGATAACGATCAAAACTCGGCAATGGGCGGTATCCGAGATAAGATAGCAACACACATTTGGAAGTACAAAAGTATGTTTCTAGCTGGTCTTTGAACTTAGGTAAACTTTAAGCACATGTCATGGGTTAGTACATATATGTACTAACCGGTAGATATTTTTTGTGTTTTGAGCTCATGGTAACATGAATGTGTGGCAATCTTTTTTGGGTAGGCCCTAATGCTTTGTGACATGTATGACAGTTTTATCAAACACTCTCTTATACGTATTGAACTTCTTATATTAGGACTCTATTTAAATGGTTTTGTAGTTGCACTTAATAAAACTGTCAACGTACTTAATAAAACTGTCAACGTAATTAATAAAACTGTCAATGTAATTATTAAAACTGGCAACGCACTTCATAAAACTGGCAACGTACTTAATAAAACTGGAAACGTCCTTACAACAACTGTGAACGAACTTAAAACAACTGTGAACGAACTTAAAACAACTGTCAACGCACTTAAACAACTGTCAACGCACTTAAAACAAACTGTCAACGCACTTAAGGCAAACTGTCAGCGAAGTTAAAACAAACAAGTGACGATTAAACGGGAAGCAACATAATTGACCACTTAATCGAGATTGACGGTCGGGGTATTGGCGGGTACATTACGACGGCCATTCCACACGTATGCAAGCCTAATAGCATGGTGGGGGCCCTTATGGTTTTGTATCCGAAATTGAAAAACGTGATCTGATACGTGTCATCGGAAGTGTAAACACGACTGATTTTACCGTACCACCAACATTCACGCTTGTACAACTCGACATGGTCCCCAACTTCATACCTTTTCTTTGTGTGGATGGGTGGACGAGTCCTAATTATCATCTCGGTAACAACTTCCCTTATGCGTTTTGTATGAGTGTCATCCTCGTACAAGTTTGCGTACTCTACCGTATAGTAACCGATCGCTTGGCTTTCGCATATTATCTGAGCCTCATGATATGAACCTTTCAATCCCTTTTCCACTCCCATGACTTCAACTTCGTCTCCACCGGTGAATTGAGGCCTACGGTCCATGGTCTTGCAAAACATATAAGATGACATTAAAACAATGACAATGGGAAATAAACTAAAAGATTGGCAACAACGAATGAGATGAATTTACCTCAAATCAAAATGTGCAATATCCTCAAATGTATGGGTCGATTTCTAGAGGTTTTTGTAGAGGATGAGCTTAAGAGTAACATATGTTGGTCCTTAAATAGCAAAATTAAGGTCATGAATGTTGTCAAAGATATGGTCAAAGTTGCTATACATCTCGTTTTTGATGAGCATGCTTTTGAAGAGTTGTCCCAAGCATTCTATGTCATTATTCCTAAGAAAACGTCCCCTAGTGTACATTGCATGTTATAAGTTGTGATAAGTTACACAAGTATTTAAGTTAGCAATGTTTTAAGAAGTTTGACTAATGTAATAATGTAGCCACGTTGATAAGTTACCAAAACTTGTGAGAAGTTATAGTAATGTACTAAAGTACATAAGTTGATAAGTTACCAAAAAGTTTTTTTGTACCATTGATGGAACAATTCTCACCAAATGAAGAAGACAAGTGTGGCATGCATGCATATGTCATTGTCTTTGACCCCTTATGTAGCTTCAAATCGATGCTAGTTGTGATAGGGACAAGTGAAGACACAAAATTGAATGCACAATGACATGGGTTTACAAAGATGGAATGCATGCGCCAGTGGCTTCATATAATGACATTGTTTTTTCAATATTGAAAGTGACAAGTAAAGACCAAATACTGAATGTCATTTGCATGCATGCATATTACATTATGATAGTGAAAGTGGAAAGCATGTAACAAATGTTTCCATAACAAATGATAGTGATGTTTATACAATTTCGAAATCATATATAACCAATGCAAATGGTAGTTTCTATCAACTCAATAAAACTACAAATTTGCATACTATATTTGACGTTTTGTTAGAAGAATAAGATATGGAAGCCCCTATACCTTTAACGGACGTTCAGAAGCAGAAGTTTGTCGAGGTTTTGGTTGACTATCAAGTGAAGTATGGTGCGTATGAGCACTTCATGTGGGGCGTAGTACGAGAGGAGTTTGGTCGAGCTACGGGGTTGAACTGTAGTGTCCCGTTGCTGAAGAACCACTATCAAGTATTGAAGAAAAGATGGAACTTATGGAAGTCGTTCCAAACAGCATGCAACGTTGAGTGCGACCTTGTAACGGGAGCCATTTTGAAAGACGACGATTGGTGGGGAACGTTGTTGGAGGTGAGTATGATTACGCAGTACTAAATTTCATGCCTTCATAAGTTCATTTTTTGTATAACGACGTACAGTTTTATTTTTGCATACAGGACGATAACAAGTATGTGTGCTTCCGTGTATTCCCGTTCAATCCAACCATGAAGACGTTGTTATCTCGACTATTCTACCCTCAGTAGAGTCCATGCAAACAACCTTGAGTGGTTATAATCACCCATGTCTTACTATAATGTAATGTTTTGTGTTACTATGTTTTAAGAGTATGTCCTTTTATTTTATCATCATGGTCTTACTATTATGCAATGTGTTGTGTTACTATAGTTTGTCCTTTTATTTATCATCATGTCTTAGTATAATATAATGTGTTACTATATTTTAAGAGTTCGACATTTTTGTTATCATAATTTCTTACTATAGCTCAAACAATAGATAGGAACACAAACACCATATTATTAAACGAGAGCACGCAACACATATTGAAAAGGCATAGTAAAACGACAACATTCTTAGTGGACATACTAAACGGACATAGTGAAAACGACATAGTGCAAAAGGAAGGAAATACTAAGACATAAAGTGAATGTCGATGATCCGCAACTTGAAGGTTTCAACTCTTGAACGTCCTAAACGTTACGGAAAAGATAAGCACAAGCGTCCTTCATTGCCGGGGTCATCGGGAACCAACGGAAGTCCGCGAAATGTCGGTTCTCCTTCACAAACATATACACAAATGAATTTAAGACTAATATCTTAGATTAATAGTGTATTGCAAAACAAAAGTCTATAGCGAGTCATATTACCCTTATTTTATCCGCCCACCACTGATCATCACCAATTACTTTGCCCGAGACCGGATCGCATGCAACATTTCCGGAGGTCACAAATTTCTTCCATAAACGCCACATCTTGACCATCTTGTTGAAAGTGTCGTTCAACAATATCGGGTCAACATGTTTTCCGGTTTTGAGGAAAAACGATAGTTCAACCCTTGCAAGATCGAGAACCAAATGTTTCTCAAGGTCCTCACGGAATTCGTGTAGCACCTCCATGAAACATAGCCTATCTTCATCACTCATAAACCAAACAATGTGTTGTCCTACATTAATGAAACGTTCATATTACAACGTCATAATATTAGAAAGATTGGACAATATGAGTAAAGAAGAAATTGAGCACATACTAGCCATCGGTGGGGAATGTTGAAATGAGGATGTTTGCTTCTTCTACTAGAGGATGAGTGTGTTAGTACACAAGTGTGAGGAGAGGAGATAAACCCCAATGTGCTCTTATATAGAGGTTGGTACATGGATTAATCCATTTATTAGAGGCCACATGTGTTCAAAAAAAATAGTATAAAATTGACATTACAACTTACATAAAACTTACATATAAAGATGTTATAAATTATAGTAACACCTACATGGATTAGTCCATCTTTGGTGGGTGACTCAAACAAGTGGTGAAATAGTACTCCAAATTATAACTTAAATAAAAACAACCATTACAAAGATAAGTTGCAAAGGAGAGGGGAATACTAGTCCAAAATGACCCCCTGCATACAATTTCAACGTTCCAAAATGACACAATGTTTTAGTACATAAAACCTGCCCTACTACATAGCCATAGAGTTGGCTCCCGGTCCGGTCCGGTTCCGGTTCGGAACCGCCGGTTCCGGGAAAACCCGGTTCCACCGGTTACGGTTCCGGTTCCGGTCCGGTCCGGTTCAATCCGGTTCCGGTTCGAAACCGGAACCGGCCGGTTCAGCCCGGTTCAGTCTGGTTCGGGCTGAACCGGACCGGTTTTTTTAAAAAAATATATATATAACCGCCGGTTAACCGGTTCTAACCGGTCGGTTTTTTTTTAAAAAAATAATTTTATAAATTTATAAAACTGGAAAAAAAAAATGTAAAAATAATTTTTAAACTTAAAAAAAATAATTATAAAAAAACGCTATTAAAAAAGAATGTTTTGTCATTGTTTTTAAGTTTAAAAATTATGTTTAAAAAACTTAAAAAAAATGATTATAAAAAAACGCTATTAAAAAGAATGTTTTACAAACATTCTTTTTAATAGCGTTTTTTTATAATCATTTTTTTTAAGTTTTTTAAATTAAATATGAAGGAACAAAAAAATTAAAAAAAATTGGGCTTGCACTTAAGAGTGACTTACTTGTTAAGTTGCCTACGTATCCTCTCGGGTTAGAGGAATCAAAGCCCACGTAGTTCTTTACCTTTTTTCAAAACCCGTTACCTAAGTCGAATCTTCGGCGGATGAATCGGTGCGTATCGTAGTAGAATCTCCAATCCACTCGTCTTCCGATGACTCGTTAATGTTACGTTGTTGCCTAATTGCGGCTCTCTTCCAATCGCAAACACAACATTGCGCCTCCAATGACTCAGGTGCCAAATTTGATCTCTTCCTCGTTAAAGTGTTGCCTCCTGCACTAAAAGTTTGTTCCACCGCCACGGTTGAAGCGGGGACGGCAAGAACTTGAGCCGCAATCTTCGCAAGCGTTGGAAACATGCTCCTATGATCCTCCCACCACTTCAAAACATCTAAAGTTTCACAACTAACAAACTCAAAGTTGGTGTTAAGATAGTTATCAATTTCCGCATTCGTGTTTGTAACTCTTGGTCTTTTACTAAAATACTTAGCTCCAAAGGCCCCCAAGCTAGTAGAGCTCGAAGAAGCCGGAGGTAATTGTGAAGTAGTCGGAGAATCCGAAAAATGAGTAAATAAAGTTTCAATGTTTGTTCTAGTTCTAGAAACCATACCTAAAATATCCTCTAGTTCACCGTCGGCTAAAATATATCCATAATAGTCATCTAAAAGAGCGTGTAAAACTCCTAATTTAAGTCTAGGATCTAAAACACAAGCAACAAGAAAACAATCGGGAATATATCTATAGTATTGCAACCACTTACTCCTCATGCTTGCAACGGATTCCTCCATGCCGGGAATTTTAGCTCCCTCACTTAAACCACCCATAACATTACAAGCTTCCAAGACAAAAACATTACTACTTGGTGTATAAACATGACTAAATCTCTTTGTTGCATCACTAAAACATTTTAAAAACGTTGCAATACTTTGACATATATCCCAACCTGATTCGCTAAAATAGAAAGGAGAGCCAGAAAGGTTTTGAGAAACAAAAGACGTTAAAACTTGTTTATATTGTATACATTCACATAATAATATGTAAGTAGAGTTCCATCGGGTACCCACATCTTTTGAAAAACGTTTTGGGTGCACCCCGTTAGTTTTACAAAAGGTCATCCAATCTCTTGTAACTTTAGGATGCCCCCAAATATACTTAATAACGTTCTTAATTGGCTCAAAATGATAACTCATAGCACGTAAACCATCTTGAACACATAAGTTTAAAATATGACAAGCACATCGAATATGAAAAAATTTCCCACCAAATAAAGGTTGACACATTTCTTGTAAATCTCTAATAGATGCGGTGTTAGCAGATGCATTGTCGAATCCAATTGAAAAAACTCTATTAAGTAGTCTATATTCTTCTAAAATTGCACGAATCATCATAGCAATATTTTGTGCGGTATGTGAATCATCAAAGACTCTAAATGCCAATAAACGTTTTTGCATTGTAAAATGATGATCTACAAAATGACATGTAACACCCATGTAAGAATGGGTTTGAGTATTATCACTCCATATATCACTACAAATAGAAACATTCATATCATTTTGCGAAAAATAAGAAACTAATTCGGCCTTGTGTCTTTTATAAGCCTTAATTACGTTTTTCTTAATCACTTTCCTAGATACGGATTTAAAAGCGGGTTGTGTATGCTCTTTAATATACTCATTAAATCCTACATTTTCACTAAATCGAAATGCTAAATGATCAACACAAATAGCTTCGGCTAATGCTACACTATTAGCTTCATGATCAAAACGAAATAAAGGGTTACCGCTAGTAGAAGATGCAAATCCGCCGGAAATTTGCGTTTGTCCCCCTAACATTCCCATCTCGGCGACGTGTCTGTGCTCCATGTGTCGTTGAAGGGTTCCATATCCTCCACTTTTCTTCCATTGGAATGTCGCCTCGCAAAAGTTACAAGAAACAATAATTAGTCCGGGATCATAATCCTCGGCCTCGAGTTCCTCGATACCGGGTTCTAATTTAGTAAACCACTTTGTAAAAACAGGAGATGTTAGTTTCCGGGATTGGTTCCCGGAGGACTCGGTCCCGGTCCCGGTCCTCCCCCCCCCTACCCCTAGCCGGCCTCGAACCGCTAGCTTGCCCTTGAGGCCTAGCGGTCCTACCCCTACCGGAGGACCTAACTTGGGAGGTGGGAGTGGGAGTGGGAGAAGTGACATTATCACTCTCTTGGGTGTCAAAATATTCCGCCATATGATTAAGAACAATTAAATAATATGATTAAAAGCAATTAAAACAATTAAAACAATATAACAATAAAACAATAAAACAATAAAACTTAGAACAATATAATAATGTGATTAAAAATGTAAAAGCAATAAAATATTGAAAGACAAAAGCTGATTAAAAGGAAGAGATTAAGAGAGATTGTTGATGGAATTTGAGAGATTATGAGATTGAGATTTGAGAAAGAGAAGAGAGATTGTTGTTGTTGGATGTGTGATTTGAAGATTGTATGGTATGGTATTTATAGGGGTTTGATATGGGTTTTTTAATATTAAAAAATGAATTTTTTATTTTTTTTTTAATTTCCTAACGGCTAGGAGCCGTTGGAACTGTCGGTTGGCGTTCAGTTTATTTTTTTATTTTTTTAAAAAAAAACCGGCGGTTCCGGTTAACCGCCGGTATTTTCGTGAACCTGAACCGGACCGTGACCAAACCGGTTCCTACCGGTTCCGGACCGTGACCAAACCGGTTCCTACCGGTTCCGGACCGTGACCAAACCGGTTCCTACCGGTTCCGGACCGTGACCAAACCGGTTCCTACCGGTTCCGGTCCGGTTCCGGTTTTGACCCGGTCCGGTTCCGGTTCGAACCGCCGGTCCCGGTCCGGTCGAGCCACCCCTACATAGCCATATAGATGGCAACTAACATCATCACAAGACCAGTAACAGCATGATGAAACCACACTAAGGTTGAGCTTCGTGTTGCAACGTCTCGAAGATGTTTGTTTTCAGAAATAAGGTCGTCACGCTGAAGTCTCAGCTGAACATTGGAAGTGGCAATTTCGGCTACATGCTCATGGAGCTCTTGGTTCTCATCATTTAGCATTTTCTTTCTGGCCAATTCATCACTAAGCCTTGAAGCCATTTGTTGTAATGCAGAATTCATGCTTTGTAGTTGATGGTTGGCAAATGCATTTTGTCCCAATAACCTCCCAGCTTGGTCACGAAGTGCTCGAGCAGCCTCTTGAACCAAGAGAACACGACTATTAGATTGTTCAACCGAGTAATTGATAATGTAGTTGAATCGATCCACATTATTATCCTAAAAACATTGCAAGACAAAGGACAGAAGGCATTCTTATCAATGACTTAACGGAGCATTACTTTCATAACGGGAAACTATGATTGAATTGAAAAATGCAAAAAGGGATAGTATTGTTCATTACCCTCCACAGTTCATCTTGTGATACAGTTGCAGATGAGGAACTAGCTGAGGTTGGGCTGCAATCTGTAAGGGCTTCCACGGCTTCCCAAGGGGATGCATAGTACATACGTTCAGCCTCTTCAGCAAGCAAATGAGCTTCCATATCATGTGCATAGTTTTCATCCGACATCTAAAAAAGGCTTTGTTAAAACAATATTGTTTATTATAGAGATCTTATACAAACATATACACAAACAAATTCACATAGTAATGAATTGAAACAGATGTGAATACACAAACAAATTCACATAGTAATGAATTGAAAGAGATCTTATACAAACATCATAATATGCATCTATAACTTTAATTTACAAACCAAAACCAACTACTTCTTTGACATTGACATGATCACTGCCTTCTTTCATAAACTAGGATGCTCATCTAAATAAACTAGGATACATAATATATCTTCCCATAACATCCACAAGACAATCATTATATTGTATCTTAATATGCATCTATAACTTCTTTCACAACCACTTAATTATTTTACATGATCACTGCCTTCTCTCATGGTGTTTCTGTTTATAGATCCACTTTCTGTTTATATGAATAATCTTTGCTAAACTTTCTAAACTACACCTTGCTAAAATGAGCTCTTATTTGACATGGTCTTGCACTAACTAATTTCACAGGATCACTGACTTCACTCAATTCTTTCACTACACCTTGCTAAACTTAAGACAAATATGAATAATCTTTGCTACCTGAACAATGATCTAACTTATCTCAGTCACAACATACCGAGAAAACAGTCATCAAGCAATCATCCATATGTTTGGCATTTCATCAAACACTTGGAGTGCACAACTATTTTGGTCTATAATTCACAATACTGAATTCGTAAAAGGGTTCAATCGAACCATTATACTATCCTAAGCTATGCAGTTACTGCAGAATTGAAGAAATTACACATTTGTGATTTTTAGGGTTCATCACAAGTTGACGCAAATTGTAAGGCATGAAGCAAAAATCAAAATTGAAGTAACACGAACCTTGATAAAGCTTGGATGATCTTCCTTTCGATTTGGCGCTGTAAAAAAAGAAAAGATTTCAGCAAGGAAGAATTCGATCGAAATTTGATTATCGAGTTTAGGGTTCAATAAAAAGAGAGCAATACCAGGATGAAGAACAGTATGAATCCATCGACCAATTTCTCAGGGGTACTTGTTGGAATTTGAGGTGCTTCAACCTGGTTGAAGTTGAAGGAATTTCCTTCATCTGGGGGGCTAGATGAAGCAAATTGGCACTATTTGGTTGAAGTTAGCCATTTGCTTCAACCAAATATGCTTTTTGCCTTCAACTTTGCCGAACGGGTGAAATCAGCTTCAACCCCCCTATTTCTTCAACTTCATACAGATTTTTGCTCAACTTCAGCTTGTCCGAACGGGGCCTTAAATGACCTCTAAAATTTGTGAATATTATTGATTGCATATTAAGAGTTAAGGTAGGGATGACAATGGGGTGGGTATGGGGAAATACTTCTACCATCCCCATCTCCGTTTAATATTATGATCTCATCTCCGTTTTTTCCTAAAATCTCGCCTCATCCTTGTCCTCATTGGGGAATCTCCATCCCCGTTAATTTTCCTCATTTAATTTTCCCAATGAGAATTTTGTATCCCTGTTAAATTGTATTATTCATATATATATATGTATAAATAACAATCTTAATCTTAATATACCTATAAAGCCAGGGGTTCCCCAAAACAATAACATTGCATCTAATGCTTTGTTTCTAATTAACATTTTCTTGTTTTTTTATAAGTTTCTTTCCTACGTTTACGAATATGTCGTCCAAATGACGATCTTGACCCACCAACACATGTCTAGTAACTAAACAAAAATATTTAAATAGAAAATGTATCAAAGTTTAAGCATATTTAATATTGGAATGAGATCCCCAAAGATGACGAGAATGGTGGGATCCCCAACGGGGACAGGAATGCGGGGTTATTATTTTTCCTCATTCCCCCTGTTGAGATTCTCCGCTAATATTGAAGATTGCCCGATACCACTGCCTTAGGGTTGTTTTAAAACATTTTAAGATCATTTTCTACATTAGAGATCATTTACACTCACTTTACTAATTCAGTGTATGTTTGTTTAAAAGAGTTTTAAGTCTCTCTTAAGGATAAATAACCATTTTTATATACAAATTTGTATTTTCTGACCTTATAAAAATTATGTGTGTTAACTTATTGTTTAACACACGATGACAGTTTCATAAAGTATTTACGACATTTTGGAAAGACAATTATTATTACTAAATGAGGACTAATTATTGTCACCAAATAATAATAGAAAGTTATCATTGAGTAATTTGCAAAAAAGTTGTCATCAACAACATACGTTAAGGGTGCGTTTGGATTCCAACGCATTAAATCAATAATGCATTATTTTGCATTAAATTTTAATATGCGTTAAATGAAAATTTAATACGTTATTAAAATGTATTAAATGTTTGAGTGCGTTTGACAACATAAGTATACTAAGTTTCTCCTCTGTCTATTTCAGGAACCTCCCTCATCCTTCAACTCTTCTCGGTGTTAATATTCAACAATAATACATTTTAAACTTTTATACAAGCAAACATAGTTTTTAGTTTTAATTCATTATTTCTTCCATAATGCATTATGCATATATATCCAAACACATCCTAAAAGGTCAAAGACACAAACTCTATGAACTAGGGTTAAAAAGCTACAAAATTTGTCCCGAAAGAGGTATTGGGTCTAGAAATTTCGTTTTTTAAGTAGCATGGCTGGATAGATATGGGCCTAAATGAGCAGTCCGGCCCAAAGTTATTAGACCCATAGTCTCCAATGGGCTAAGTCCATTAATTACATAGATTCCATTTTTATCTGATAAACAAATGGATACCCTATTCCCAAACAAAAATGGATTCATCTTGTGACAAATAGGCCTATAAACAGTCCCTCCAATTTGCATAAAACTAAGAAAAACATATGACAATTAAGAAGTTTTATGAAGACGCGAAATAAGATTACGATAATCTGACTATGTAAATATGTAAGATCATTTTGTATGAGATATTCACATAGATAACCTTGTAAAAGCAATGAAGATGCTTCCAACTTGCATATAAAAAGCTAAGAAAAACATATGAAAATAAAGAAATTTTACAAAGACGCGAAATAAGATTCGAGTAATCCGTCTTTGTAAATATGTTTAGATCTAGATAACCTTGTAAAAATGATGAACATGCCCTCCAACTTGCATAAAACTAAGAAAAAGATAGAATTTTTTTTTGAAGTAGGCGTTTTTTTCAAAAAATATTCCCAACATATGCTCATTTTAAAGTTAATTTCGAGAATAGGCACTCTGCTCGGCTGAAAAATAACACGATCAAAAGACGTTGTTTTGAATAATGTCTTTCATCCGAAGTTAATTTTGTGTGAAAGGTTATTCTTTGTGAGATAATCACAGATAACTTGTAATTAAAAGCGATAAATAAGCATACAACTATCTTTAGACTTCTTGCACAAACATGACTTGTATAACTCTTCTTCAATGATTGAATAATCACTTGAATGAATTGTGTAACAAGTGTTCCGAAATTAATCTCAGAAAATGACTTTGCTTCTACTTGTAATCCATATTTTATCATCTAATTTCCACTTTACCAATCTAATCACAACTTTTTCCAACAATTCGATATGCATTGATCCATATCTTATAGCCGCCGAGTAATACTTGCTCAAGTTACATATCAACGTCTCCGAATTGCATAAACTATTATGAACCTTTTCTTACAATCTAACTTATATATTAAAATTCAGCTTTTTAGAGCTCTTAGAGTCATTTTAGGTTTAGTTTGTTACACAATCATTATTTTTTATCTTTAATTTCAATTATTTATAGATTGGATAATTATATTAACAAATAAATCATTTCAACAAAAAATGTACAAGTCATTTTATTGAGAATAAATATTATGTTGAAGGTTAATCATATTTTTATGATAAATTATAATTATTTTCGATAATAAAAATTAAGTCAAGCTACGTACATAACCTTCATGAAATAAAATATATTTTTATAAATAGTCTTTATAAGAAAAAAGTTAATCTTAATTTTTTGACGAACTCGATTAAAAGGATATACAATTTTCATACGAATAATATGCAATTTCTCGTGCATGGCACGGGTCACTACACTAATTAACTTAATTATATCCATCTAATATATCTACCTTATATATTAGCTAAGACTTTTAGAGCCTCTAGAGTGATTCTAGGCTAGGTTGTTAAGTTATTTTTATTTTTTATTTTTAACTTTAATTAAAAATATATTGAATAACTAATTCAACAAATAAATCCTATAAAGCAATCAGTCAATCACTTGATTCAACATAAAAACAATACAAATTATTCTATCCTATTAAGAATAAATTTTAAATTTAATTATGATATATATAATTAAATTATATATCATTCATGAAATGAATATGTTTTAATTAGTATTTACGAACAAAAATTTAAATTTATTTCGCTTATTTGGTGAGAGTTAAACTTAATTTTTAAACAAATTTGGCTTAAACCTTATGAATTTTTCAAGATGAACAATCTAGAATATCCATGCATGGCACGGGTCACTACACTAGTACAATATTAATAGAGAAGTCATGTCTTCACAAAAAAATTGAGCCAATTGACACAATTTGAATAGAACATGTGTGATTCTTTTTGCTAATTATTTTTGAAAAAAATGAAAATACATTATGAAAAAGAAAAGTGGTTGGGTGATTTTAGGCAATTGGATTGTGTAATTTGAAAATAAATTATCAATTTACTAATTTATCTTATTTTCTTCAATTGCTAAATTCTTAATGTAAATTCTACTTTGATTTCTTAAGTTCTTTATTATGGATTACATCACTCTAGACGTAAATTTTTCATATCTTTTTGGATATCCAATTTCATCCTCGCCGCCAACTCAGTGCCATTTGTATTGGTTGAATTTTTGTGTTAGAAAAGGCTTATTTGTATTTATTACTGTAGTTGTTAAATTCCTTGATGTAATCTTTATTGATTTTTATATTGTTTTCATTATTTATATATTGTTGATTGATTTTTTATAATTATATTATACTAGAACCGGACTCCCGCGCTACGCGCGGGCCAATTACGGTTTTGATCGGACTAATCATATTCACAATCTCTTCAATTAAAGAAATGTAACCCTAACAAAGTAAAATTTGTAAACAGCGTGAATCATCAATCAACATAACGACAGAGGACATGATGACTTCTTTCAGGGGATAAAAAGAAGTAATTTTAACCTCCGTAAATAGAGGATATTAAAAATGTTGAAGTGAGGCAAACACAACTTTTTGATGTTAAGCTCATTTCTCTTTCATCTAATGCGTTAAAATACAAAATAGTTCAGTTTACCAATTCTTTTAGCATTTCAAAATTGTCTTATTAGAAAAGTATATCCCCATAAAAAAATAAGTGGTCGTTACCCCTTCTCGTAGTTATCTTGATGTCACCTCAACAATTGCAATTGCTCTTAGCTGCATAATTATAGATATATAATATATAGATAGATTAAAATATCTAATTAACTCATATTAGTTTTTAACCAAAGAAGGAGACGAAGACGAACGGGAGGAAGGAGACGAAGACGATGTGTTCTTAGTTAAATAGTTAGTGATGAAATTGACATTTATGAGAATAGATAATTATGATAAAAATTTAAAATATTAACATTTATTAGGTACAAATTAACATTACTTCATCAAACCTAACAATTTTTATATATATAAAAATTGTTTATAAATTATATTATCACGACGTACGGGACAAACAATGGTCATTTATATAAGCGTGGTTACGATATAACCCATTTTCAATTTTAGAAATCTTTGAGCTATTAGTTCAATATACATGGAATGTCGAAACTCATTGTCAACGTGCCTATGAGTATAGGCTCACGGGCTAATAGTATGTGAGCGCTAATTAAGCTTAATCGCAATCTTAATCTTAATTAGATTAGATATATCACATATACTATAAGAAAGAGACAATGAGAAAGATATATCACAGCCGCAACTAATCCACTTTTGTATGTTATAAAAACAAAAAAGAACATCTTCATCAAAATTTTCCACAAATTGCAATATCATGGCCCACAGAAATTTAATTATATAAAGACAAGTTTTATTGAGGGGTAGTTAGTTCAGTGGTGTTCTACGATATAGAGTGTTGGTTCACAACGAAAGCTCAAGAATAAATTATGGTGATAGTAGATATGAGGATATTGCGATGGATATACAGCTATATTAGGACGGATAGAATCAGAAATGAAGTTAGTCACTGGACATGAGGGAGAAATTTCGAGATACTAAACTTTGTTGGTATGGACATGTGGAGAGGAGACAAACAGACGTGTCAGTCTGTAAGACTAGATTTCGGCATGCTACTGAGAGGTCGATCGAGGACGTCCGTAGAAGAATTGGGGAGAGGTGATAAATAAGGATCTTGTACATCTAGCATTGATAGACGACGTGACACATGACATGAATTTGTGAAGGGAGAAAATCAAAGTGTCGAAATTATAGAGAGCAACTTTTGGATTGTCTCGCGATCCTAAGCCCGATTTCTTTGTCTTATTTTTTTCGGAGTCTTTAAATTCTATTGCGCATTTGTCCTTGGGTTCTTACGACTTCGATTTTCTCGGTTCACATCCTCACGATTTGTTTCGGGGTATGAATTGTCCACATCTAGCCCTTAGACAATAACCCGGCGGGAACAAAATGTGTTGATTGTTATTGTTGTAATATATGAATGTGCGAAAGTCTATTTTCTGTTACACACAAGTGTAAAAATGCACACTTGTACCATATATTATGGCCATTACTAAATACAGCCCGGTGCTTTATTCAAACGCCGCCTGGTTTCTCGCGTTCTGCGAGAAGCACGTCCCTCGCGTTACGCGAGAATAACAAAAATATTAAAAATTTAAAATTGTATTCTCGCGTTCTGCGAGGGACGTGTCTCTCGCAGAACGCGAGGGTTATCCGGTACCGGATAAAGTTATCCGGATCTCGCGTTCTGGGAGGGACGTGTCTCTCGCAGAACGCGAGGGTTATCCGGTACCGGATAAAGTTATCCGGATCTCGCGTTCTGCGAGGGACGTGCTTCTCGCAGAACGCGAGAAACCAGGCGGCGTTTGAATAAAGTACCGGGCTGTATATAAGAATCGTGTATATTATGTATGTACATTAATATTTTTTAGGGGTTACAAGCTAGAGGGAAAGAAGACACTAGAATGATAGTTAGTGGACTTTGGATGATTTGCTCTAGCTTAATGCATTGTATCCAGGCAATTAATCAACTTCAATCGGGTTACCCATTTTCACTCAAATGAATGAAATCCAAAATGGGCAGACAATAGGAAAGAATGAAGAAAGTGACATGATAAATAAGTTCAACCGAAAGAAATATATTATTTTAATTTAAAGTGCATTTATTTAAGATCTTAAATCTTCTTTTAAAACCTTTTCTAATCATGATTCACGTGATTAGTGCATGGGGGAAACACCCTGCTCGTTTCGTAGTATATGGTAAGATGATTATCATAAAACATGTATTTTTCTTATTTCAAATCTACCAATTTAGTGACATTGTCAAGAAGAAACAATTCTTACCATAACAACAACAAGTTCAATTATATTCCGGAAAAAACCCGAAGAGTCTAAATAGTTAAATTCTTATTCCAAACAAGTTGAGAGGATGTAATCGAAGTGACTCAAGTGTCTACCAATCTCCAGAGAGTCGCATAGAATTTAATAGTAGATACATATAAAATAAGACAAAACATAACATGCCAAGTAACACCAAACACTCGGAGAATATAGACCGTCGAGCCTAGGATTTTGTAACTCGAATCTTCTCCCTCCCTTTGCCACGTCTGAAATCTCCCAAGGTCAGACCCTCACATATGCGAACTGAAGCACTAAGAAGCCTCCTTTCCACGTGCTCGAACCACCAAAGTCTTGATTCCCGCAACTTATCATGAATACTAGTCACTCCGACTTTGTCTCTAATTACTTCATTTCTAATCATATATGGTCTTGTACGGCCGCACATCCAACGCAACATCCGCATCTCGGCTACCATATATCTCTTCCCCCAAGCTTTCATGATTGACCAACATTCTCCTCCATTGATCATGGCTGACTTGGCTACCACCTTATAAAAAATTCCTTTTGCTTTAGGAGTGATTTTTTATCACACGGAACTTTGTTGGGCCCTCAGCCCATGATCCGAATATAAGCCCAGGCCCATACGCTCGTTCCAGATAGAGAATCTGACTGTTGTAAAAGAAGACGTACGAGTGGATGACGTAGTCGATGTGACTGTTGAACGATCTCTGAGATTCTCGAGAGGATCTCAGCCATTCTTCAACGACAAATTTAGGTCTTCCTTAAGAACATACGCCGCCATCATACTAAAAATACTTTGTAATCGACTAATCGTCCTTAGTGTAAGACTACAACTTTGTATTGAGGATATCAGTTATTAATCAAGCATTCACATCGTTCTATTCGTTCTTCGCATCTGATTCATCCCGCCATCTAGCTAGCTAAGCTTATATTTTCTCTGTTGTCTTGTTTCCATTCGATTTTATTGTCTAGAACGTCGTAATATTTCTTCTGTTTCGTCTGATTCACTATTAAGGCAATTTGGTCCTCAGTGATTATTTGCCCAAAGACACATTTTCCCACAAATTCTTAGTGTTGAATAAAAAAATTATTAGCAATAACATAGTACAATAAAATTTGAAGATTATCTTTTATCTTTTTGGTATGTTTTGTACATCCAAATAAAATATAGAATGGAGTAAGTACTATAAAACAAATTAGACGAACTAATTAACATACTTTAAAATATCATTTTCTTAAGATCGAGGACCGCTAATGGTGCTGTCCTTAGAAATTTGAAGTTTCAATACCAAAAAGGACCGAAATCTGAACATTACTTTCGTGGGTCCGTTTAAAAATAAATAAACAAGTCTTAAAGTAAGAAAATTATCTTCATGTTTTTTGTAATCATGAAATTGTGTACGGATTATAAAATAACTTGTATTAATGATCGGATTATGTTTGGATAGGATGATAAATTGCTCATGGTAATTGCTAACTAGTGTAGTGATCTGTGCCACACGGGAAATTCTGTATTATTCGTATGAAAATTATATATTCTTTTAATCGAGTTAGTCAAAAAATTAAGATTAGATTTTTTCTTGTAAAGACTATTTATAAAAATATATTTTATTTCATGAAGGTTATGTACGAGCTTGACTTAATTTTTATTATCGAAAATAATCCTAATTTTATCGTAAGAATATATATTAACCTTCAACATAATATTTATTCTCAATAAAATAGCTTGTATATTTGTTGTTGAAAGGAATGATAATTTTTAAGATTTATTTGTTAATATAATTATCCAATCTATTAATAATTGAAATTAAAGATAAAAACAATAATTGTGTAGCAAACTAAGTCTAAAATCACTCTAAAAGCTCTAAAAGCGTCATCTCAGTCACCGACAAGTATAGAACAAAGGCTCTTACTCTTTGGGCTTAGATAAAAATAGAGGGCTAATGAGGTACTTTTTCAGGTCTCGAAAAGCTTGCTCGTGTTGATCTGTCCATGAAAAAGACTCGTTTATTCTTAAGGTGTCATAGAAGAGCCTATTCCTGTCCAACTTGGAGATAAATTTGTTTAATGCGGCCACTTTGTCTGTCAACAACTTCTGAATGTCTTTGACGCAACGTGGTGATTCGAGCTCTAGTATTGCTTTATTTTGCTTTGGACTTGCTTCGATGCCTCTTTGTGTCACCACGTAGCCTAAGAATTTCACTGATGAGACGTTGAAGGAGCATTTGATAGGGTTAAACTTCATGCTGTATATACTTCTCCAAGATTTCGAGCTCGGTCTCTAGGTGTTGGACATGGTCCTCTACTTTCTTTGACTTCATGAGCATGTCGTCGATGTACACTTCCATCGTGTCACCGATCTGCTCTTCGAACATCTTGTTCACTAGCCTAACTTTTTCTTCATAGACTTTTTCTAGTTAAATTAAGTATACTAAGTACTGATGGCTAGGAATATAAAATTATGGAAAAATGAAACTATAGAGTGAAACTTAGGGTTAATCATGGTTGCATTAAGTATGAATGTTTTTCGTAATGAAATGAATGGCGAGGAAAGAACCGAAACAGACACATGATATGATGTTGACATATTACAATTATTGTTGATTAATTAATTAATTTGATGTTGTTGATCTTCAATAAATTATAAACTATAGTATTAAAACATGTAATTAAATGGGTTGGCCTACGTTATGCATTAATCAAAGAAGATTGGGTGAAGATTTACATACGTATAGTTTTACCTATCTATAGTCAACCTAATTATAATTATTTCGGTTGGACGGTTCAATGCAATTTGATCATTTACATGGTGATTATATGGAAATAGTATTTCTGCTTCTTGTTATAAATAGCAAGTAATACAGTATTAATTAGGTTAATATCGTTTTCATGACACTAACTTACGAATTTTTAGGGGAAACCACCAACCTATAATATTTATATACATTAATGATACAATAACGTATAGTCTTATATATCACTAGTGTTGTTTTGTTCTTATATACTTATATTATGCTTCCTTCGTCCTAGACCTGGTCAAACTAGGGCTTGGGTCGGGCCAGGACAGAGGCTTATTCCAAATTCTACCCATTTACCAGGGCCGGACCAAGCCCTCCCACTTAAAATGGGACAATTCCGCTACCCATATCCTCTCATAAGGGCCCTCAGGGCGGCCCCCAACTACATACACATAGAAATTAAATATCAGAAATCGTGCTAAACCGTGTTACTAAAACATTCAAAACCTGTTTAGTGTTTACAAGCAATTCACCATCCAAAAACACATGCTAAAAACTAAAAAGGTTCAAAATGCATGCTTAAATAACAATACTCATAACCGAATTCAACAAAAAAAATCCAAAAACACATAATAAAAAAATTATGGCGTGTTAATAGTATTCACATCTGATCCATCTTCATCATATATATATAATATGGGTCGGGTAGGGCCGGCCCTCAGGGCCCTACTCCGATACCATATCCTCCCACTTTATTATAGGGCCGGGCAGGGCCGACCCTTATGGGTAAAATCCCCTACCCGTATCCTCCCAAATTTTAGGGCGGGCTGGGAGGGTCGGGCGGGCCGGCCCTAGTTTGGCCAGGTCTACTTCGTCCCATAAGCAATTCTATTTTCTCTCATTGCTATATCACGTGACTTCCTTTATTTTTAGCCATCAACGTGTCAACATATTAGTTTCGACTATTGATAGGCGAACGACGAGAATTGAACCCGCTCCGAGCAGGTTCGGATCAGTTACAATACACAACTCTACGGTGTAATTTTTTAACAATATGTGTAAAATTTGAAAAAAGGAAACGTTATCACAAGAAGATCCAAGATTAAGGACACAATCTTAATAAAAATATTACTACTTAAAATTATAACAAAAAATATACTAAAATATTCTAGAATCAAATACAAATATTCTTAATTACAAATAAAAGATAAGTAAAATACTATTCTACTTTATTTAATTTTTTAAAAGCACTTTATCATATGTTTTCCTTTGAAAATTTGGATATAGTTATATATAAATAAAATGGTTTATTTGTTTGTTTGTTTTTACTAGTTTTCTAATTAATAACTTATGATATGATTATATGAAGCATACAGACTATGATATAATTTTCGTAATTTCATATGTAGCTTAATTAGAAATTTATGAGAAATTAAATTTGTATCATACTAAAATATTGAATCATAATTACATAAAGGCGTTCAAATCATATATAAACTTCACATTACAACAATTTAATTATACAATATTGTATCAAAGTTAATTTTTATACAAATTCCGTACATGATACGGGAACTAAACTAGTATATAAGAACAAACATAATTATTCATTGTCTTATGTGATTCATTTCAATTGGTACTTTAAGAATACCAAAAATATATACTTTTTAATAACATGTAATTAGATATATTGACGAAATAAAGCGTACATCGACAAGTGTGTTAGAGTCAAACAAGACAAACATTATAAGACGGATGGAGTATGTATATAAATAAATACATTTCAACAATTAACAATGCACTGTGTAACACGTGAAATGAATAATATATACTTTGTCCCTATTTGTTTGTCCACTTTGCACTTTTTACGTTTGTCGAAATGAATTTTGCGTCGTTAATATCTCTAATTACATATTACTAATAATTGTAAAATCTGTATGTTGTTAAAGTGTTCATTGAGACGAATCAAACAAGATCACATATGACTATGTTTCTTCTCATATGTTGGAATAATCAAGCAAATTGTATCAACATGTAAATAATGTAGAGTGGTCAAAGTGGACAAACAAATAGAGACGGAGAATACTTGATTTAGTACACATACATATTGGCAAAAAGGAAGACTAATTAATCAGTATAATTCCTAATTGTATAGTATCACATAGCTAGCTTCTGTACATGTATAGATTTGTGTTCATATGTAGTACGTATAATACTCATCCTTGCAACTTGCGGGTGATAAATAATGACAGATTCCACAGGGACGAAAGTTTAATTGAGAATTGAGAATAAATGTATACATATGTTATATGTTATAACTCATGTACAAGAACCTAACTCATTTACACATTTACAACATTGCATACATGAGTTATAGTGTTTGTGATATGCAATCTTCATCCTCATTGAAACCAAAACCTATAAATAATGTCACTTTAAGACGCTTATGACAATAGTAAATAGCAAGGAACACTACATAAGACATCCTATCGAAAGTCTTCGAGAAAGCAAAGCCTTTAACAAACACCCTGATCATCCTCGTCATTACAAACGAGTTTGAAAGACCTAGATTTCGTATTAAGAAACCGTCTTTGTTCAACTTCTAGCAGCCAAGACGAGACCGAATCGAAAGCAGCAGCAACAACAACAACAACATTGTCCTAAACGGGGTAGGGAGGGGGTCGGATTGATATTTCCTTACCCCCAACAAGTCAGGGGAAGTAACCGATATGACCCAAAATTATAAGCGAGAACAACATAACCTAATAAACCAAACATAAAAAAACCAAAACCACTATCCAAACTTAACCGACAGAAAAGAAATACTGATCTTGACATGAAAACAAGAAAAACACATTTCAAAGAACGATACTAGCTTAGTATTCTGTTACTCGCAGATCTCCCTTTACAAAGCTTTGTTCTTGATCAAATCTGTTGGTCGAACAAACAGAATGACCAAAAGTTGAAAGTGAGAAACACTCGCTAGTGGTGCAAGTGAGTCACCTAATAAAAAAACAATCAGTGAACCAAAAAAAGAAAAACACCAAACCAAAAACTGAGCACAGCAGAGTAAAAATCCAAGTAACTGCAACACAGTTTTTTTTTGGTGAACAGCTGCAACACAATTTGAAACAGATCTGAATCCACTAAATTTCCCACTCCATATTCAAACACACTTTCACATCACCTTCAAATCTTTCAAATAGGCAACAACAAATCAAGCCCAGCAGCACTTCATCACTCATCAGGTGACTTTTCTTGACTCCAAACAGTAAACCCAGAAACCCATAAAAATAAAAAAAACTTACCCAAAGTTCAAATGAGAGTTGAATGCTTGTTCGAAAATACTGTAGCTCTACAGAAACTGGAAATTTGTGTTCCAAATGGGGGCAAAATAGACATTTCTCCTCCTGAATCTGTCATGTTTTCATTCTTTATTATTTTTCCGTTTACTCTGCTTTGCACCTGCTCTGCAAACCGCACAGATGAGTAAGTTTTCTGTCAAATTTCTCTGTTTGTTTATGACCAATTTGACCATGTCCTGAAAGATGAAAGGCCCAGAAAGCTAGAATTTTTTTTTTATAAAAATGCAATTGGACGTACTCTATACAGTACATTTACTAGTACCTCATCGGTCTCTATTTATTTGTCCACTTTTTTTTTCGGGTGTCTTATTTTGTTTGTCCACTATTTCATTTATGTCACTTTATTCTACCCATTTTATCCCTACTATCAACCTATAATTATCACCTTTTCATTTTTTTTCTCTCCTAAATTTCAATCTTATCTACTATTTCTCTCTATCTCTCCTCTAACCATTCACTTTATACTTTTCTCTCTCCTATAATCATTATATTCCTACAATTCCTTAATTCCTGTGAAAATCGTACTTGTAGACAAACAAAAATGGACGGAGAGAGTACTACTCTTTTTCCGGACTATAATACCCGGAGTATAAGATTTATTTGGGTTGTTGGGTGGTAAGAGAAAAATTATTACACTCGTTTTTTAAAATAGAAAATGAAAAGTATTTTAAAAATGCCCCAATCAGAAATAGTTTTATATTATGAGACGTAGGGAATCCTTCATTATAAATAAGAGGTCGATAATTTGGGGTCAATATAATCACATATGGAGTATAAAGAACAATAAATCAAATCTGAGAATTACAACGCATATAATCACATATGGAGTACTCCCTCCGTCCCCTTTTTTCGTTCTTGATTCTGTTTTTGACACTATTCACACATCAAGAGAATCTTCGTAATTTCGACCAATATATAGATAAAAACATAGTCATGTGTGGTCTTGTTTTATTCGTCTTATCGAGTACTTTAATAATATTCAAATTTTATAATTTTTACTAATGTATAATTAGAGATATCGATAAAACAAAACGCACATCGGCATACGTGCCCGAGTGAAAGAGGAAGGAAATATAGGGACAGAGGGAGTATAAAGAACAATAAATCAAATCTGAGAATTACAACGAAGCAATTGAAACATCGATATACTCCCTCCGTCCCATATTATAGATCTCGTTTGTTGTTATCGAGATAAATTAAGGAAGAGAGAAAGAAAAGTAGAGATGAAAGAGATTGTGAGTGTGTGTAGATTTTTATGTAGGAAAGAGAAGATAAAAAAGTGAATTTGTGTGAGTTTTAATGTAAAAAGGAGGAAATAAATTGTAGATTGATGTGATATTGATAATAAGACAAGATAAAAAAGAAAATAAGATCTATATTTTGGAACACCCAAAATGAAAAACGTGATCTATAATACGAGACGGATGAAGTAACTCAGAGCGAAAAGTGAGTAAAGCAAGATTAAAATTGAGTTTAACACCAGAAATGCTGAAAGCTAGGAAATTTTACCCTCTCAGTCTTCTTCATCATCCTCATAAGAATTCCTAAATATTGACATTTTTGGAGGGGGGGAAATTAGGGCGCGGAAAAGAAATTTTTAGGTTCTGCAATAATTTCCTTTTTCTTCTTTCCCATCTTTTTTAATGTTGCATGTTGGCTTTTGAACAAAAGGAGGAATTAATACCCAAGCTCTATCTCTACTTTTTCTTCAATCACCCACCTCACACGAGAATACTCCTCAAAAAGCTTCAACCTTTTTTTTTTATTTTCCTCTCGGTGGGTTTCTCTTAAAACTTTTCAAAATTTGCAGGAACCAGAGAGGAAACAAACACTCACCGATGGAGTCTAGCTAACACTTCTACTTTCACTCTCAGCAAATTTTAAACAACAAGCTTGGTAGGTGGGAGAAAGCTGTTAAGGCCTTTGTTTGGGTCAGTCACATTCCTTCACTAAAGTTTGGAGCTTTTTTCTTCTTCAAGATGGATCCATATGAAGCAACCAAGAAAGTTTTCTCAAGAATCCAAACCTTGGATCCAGAAAACTCCTCCAAAATCATGGGGCTTTTGCTCATCCAAGACCATGGTGAGAAGGAAATGATTAGGCTTGCTTTTGGGCCTGAAAGTCTTCTTCAATCTGTAGTCTTGAAAGCTAGGCAAGAACTGGGTATTTCTCCAAACACACCTAGGGTTTCCCCTCCATGGATACCCTCAAATTTCCACAGCAACTCAGATGAAATTGATGAGATTCAGCTTCAAGAACAGCTCAGCTTCTTGAATGAGCCACCACAGCAGCAAGATGACCCTTTGGCTGGAGGTGTTGTTGGATGGAAGCCATGTCTTTATTTTGCAAGAGGGTTTTGTAAGAATGGATCCACTTGTAGGTTCTTGCATGGTGGAAGTGCTGGATGTGATTTTGATTCAGGCTCATCCATGGTGGGATCTCCAAGCAAGATTGAGATGATGGAGCAGTGTCATGAGTTGCTTAGATCCAAATCCATGCAGCATCAGAAGATTATAGCAGCTTCTCAGCTCATGGCTTCTAGGGCTAATTCCTTCTCTTATTCAGGGAGCAAGAACTTTAACTTTCTTGTGCAGCAACAACAGAATGAATACCAAAGGTATAAAATTTTATAATAACAATTGATTGTGAAAATTGTGTACTTAAGTTACTGTGAAATTTCAGGGCTGCTGCTGCTCTAATCATGGGGGAAGATATCAACAAGCTGACAAGGTCAAGGCTTAGCAGAAATGATTTCTTGATGAATGGAGGTGGTCAGATTGACTTAAATCATAGCTCTAGGCAAATCTACTTGACTTTTCCAGCTGATAGCATTTTTAGAGAAGAAGATGTTTCCAATTACTTCAGGTTGGTTTGATTTTTATTTCACCCTTTACACATGATTATGCCTAGTGTCTGAATTATGGGTATTTGTTTGTAGCATTTATGGGCCAGTACATGATGTGAGGATACCTTATCAGCAAAAGAGGATGTTTGGATTTGTGACCTTTGTTTACTCAGACACAGTGAAGATTATACTAGCCAAAGGCAATCCACATTTTGTTTGTGATTCTAGAGTTCTTGTTAAGCCTTACAAAGAAAAGGGCAAGATCCCTGACAAGTTCAGGTAGAAGAATCTTCATGCTTGGTTCTTTTCACAGATTTAGTTTAAACTTTAAAGGCATGATTTTTGTAATGTGCTTAGCATTTGCCATTTCAGGAAGCAACAACTTCAGTTGCAGCAAATGGAAAGAGGGGATTTCTCTGCCTGCAATTCTCCTACTGGACTGGACTCTAGAGACCCGTTTGAAAACCAGCTCGGTGAGCTAATTTGCTGAATACCCATGTTCAGTTACATTTTTTTGGCGAAGTCTTACCCGATTTATCGCTCTCTTATCTGTTTAGGATCTAGAATGATGTACAATAATAATTCTGAAGAGGCTCTATGGAGGAGGAAGCTGGAGGAAGAAGCTGATTTGCAGCATGCAATCGAACTCCATAGCAAGAGACTGATGAATCTTCAACTTGATGTGAAAAGAAGCCAGCACCAACGCGCACTTTCAGCAGGCGCTGCCCCGTTTCCCTCGCCCGTTAAAGTTCCGAGCTTCAACCAGCTTCTTAATGTCACAGATTGTGCAGCTAAAGGTTTACCAGAAAAAAATTGATTATCTTCCATGATCTTTTGGCATTTGGAGTTATCATACTTAATTTCTTAACAAATTTTATTGTTTTTTTTGTAGAAAATGCTACCCAGATCACTCAACAGGCTGTAAATGACACTGACAGAGATAAAGATGAGTCTGGTAAGGATGATCATAATGAGAAGGGAAGCTCACTCAGTAATGAAGTTTGCAGCTTACCAGAAAGGTATTCAATTTCCCCTCTTTATTTGCTGTTTTAATTCAGTCAAAGGGAAAACCCATTATTGGAAGCATATCTTTTTATGCCTTTTGGATTCTGCATAGAGTATTATTTAGTGTCAACTGTCAAGCTTTCATGTTTTTGTTTGCACTAAACAATGTGCATTCATCTGTTCTGATTGGTCAGATCTGATTTTTTGTAGTTTTTTTTTGTGTGAAGAAAAACATATTTTATAACAATTATTTTGAACTATCCACCAATCATGGATAAGTGACACATAATGTGCTGTAATGATTTCATTTTCAATTGTTTCCATTTGTTGATTATTCATAAAGATTTTAGTCATTTTTTTAACAGATTTAACCGTTTTTTGAACAATTACACAGCGTGGAGCACAACCTCCCGGATAGTCCCTTTGCTTCTCCAACAAAAGCCTTTGCAAAAAACGTCACACCGTTCACCAATGCTTCCCACCTCGGTCCTGGATCTCCTAGCAGTAGCTTGCTTTCATCTTCATTGCTTCCCGCCACTTCATCTCTCGACCTTTCCACCTCGTTCAAATCATGCTACTTCCAAATGCCGAGGTGGGTTAATTAAACTTAATGAGATATTAATCCCTATGAGTTTCTTCTAACACAGGATTCAAACGCTGTCTTATCAGGTTTCCTGCAGGGCATGGCGCCATTGGAATGTAGGCCTTGATGTCGTTTGCTCGGTCCCTTCGCCTTTAGTAAAAGGTACGCTATTCGTTTCCTACAGACCGATTTTTTCCGTCGCATCATATGATTATTTTGTTGAGTTGGATGTTTTTGGTGTCTTTGTTTTTGGCAACTTGCAGGTTGATTGCTAAGGCATGACTAAAACCCAACATATACACCCCCACCTTCATCATAAATGCACCCTTTTAGTGGTTGTTTGTACCATACAGAAAGATTAATACAAAGGTTAAAAAAAGATGCAGTAAAAAAAATTGTTGTACTATCAATCCACCTCTGATTCTGTAGTTGAGGTTGGTCCACACCCAATTAAAAGCACAGCAGTAAGAAGAAAAGTAAAGGGATTTCACTAATCAATGTTATCTAGCAGTAAAAAGATTAGAACTTTCCACTGTAATTTTTCTTCCCCCTTGGCAACAAGAAAGATGGGGGAGAAGTGTGGAGTTTTAAGCATCCAGAAAGGAAATTTGTTCGGGAAATGGATGCGTACATCTTGACTTCGAGACTCTGCTGATGCGGAGTCTGATTGTTGTTTAGATAATGGTTAGAGCTTAATGAGTTTTTAATGTTTCTTTGTAAGTTGTCAGTGAGTAGTGATTGTCAGTAGTAGTATGTTGTATGAGTAGTAGGTGTAACTGATGTTGTTTCTTGATATTATATGTAGAAAGTAAGAAGATATCATCATCAACAACTTTGGAGCCTATGCATTGAAAATTTTAAATTAGTGGAAAGGGAAAAGAAAGTTTATTAATCATGGAAAAGAAGAATACAATTCATTATCATGTCCTTACCTAAACTTTTTGCTGCAGTATATATACCAAGTGGATGACTATTGTACTTGTCATTCATCAGTATCATCAATGGTGAAAATATTTTTTTAGTTTTATTTTAATTGAAAATAAGTTTGAAAAAGAAGAAGCCACAAGCTGACTACTCCCTCTCTCCCATAATGTTTTTCCTGTTTCAAATTTTGACACTATTTACTAATCGAGAATCTTCTAAATATCTTTTAATATATAAGATAAAACATAGTCATGAGTAGTCTTGTTTGATTCGTTTCGATTAATACTTTAAGAATATTAAAAAATTATAATTTTTAATAATATGTAATTTGATATATTGACGATACAAAACGTACATCGACAAGTGTGTCAAAGTCAAACTGGGCAAACATTATGAGACGGAGGGAGTAGAATGTAGGTTCACATGGCTGTCACTTGAATACAGCAAATTTTTACTGTTTTTATGTATGTATGTAAACTATAAAAATATGAAATATTTAGAATAAATGATGGGCTGGACCAGGTGAGGCCCATTCATGCACCCACACCCATGTGGCTGCCACAATTAACTTTTCTGCTTCTATCTACATCATGTTTTTTCTTAGTTTTTTTTAAATGTCTTTATAAGTGATACTCTCTTAGTCCCGATTTAATCTTTGAGGAAAATCTCGCATCCGAAAAATTATATCTCGCGTCCACTGTTGGCGCAATAACGATGCACTTAAATCTTTCAAAAAAAAATCATTTCAGTTTTAAGCACACCTATTTAGAAGGTAATTTTTTTTTGGCCGCATTGAGCTAGGGTGCGTTCAGAACCGATCCGTTTTGTTTGAGCGCGTTAAAGATGCATCCAAAACGGGTACATAATATAAAAAAATGGATGCGGGGTTAAACGCCCTTAATCTCTGCATTTTTAAATTTGTTGTAATTAAGGAAGAGATAAAAAAAGTGGAGAATGAGTGATTAGATGGGTAAGAAGTAAAGAACTTTGTGAAAGAAGAGTAATTGGGAAAAATAAAGTTGTTAAATTCGTAGAAAAAATATATTATGAGAAAATAAATTTAGAATCCAAAAATAAAGTTGTCAACGATAATGATAATAGGCGAGAGATTGTACATGTAGAAACTAAAAAGAAGCACATAATTTGCAAGTTTAAAGAGAAGACATGCAACGTGCAAATCATATAATATGATATGTCATATACATGTAAGTTGATTTTCTTATAGTACAGCATTATCATTATATCATTATAATGTACCACGTGCAGGTATATATCAATGTATGCAAGCTTGGTCGACCTCAAAATTTGGCTGCTACCAGATTTATTATAAGGTATAAATTAAAATTGGAGAAAAGTTTGGTTGAGAACAAGATTTAATGTAGGAAAAATGAAGTTTTTCACGTTTACATATAACAAGTTAATGTTCATAATTTGGACGGTAATGTTTATAATTTGAGCAATGCAATTTTTTTAGGTTATTTTGAAAAAAGAAAAAAAATAATCAAAGTTTGCAATTACAACTATGCCACCACGTCCCTCACTGAAAACGTTCAAAAATATTTATAACTCAGATTTTGAACATTATTAATCGAAAACATTGACGTGTAATCTGTAAAAATAAATTGTTTATTTTCCTACATAAAAAGTTATTCTTCCAAGAACTTTGGCCATTAAATAATTCTTTGGTATTGCAAACTCCATATACGCAATGTTAGATGCAATCATACAAATATAGTGATATATATGCTATACAAGATACAACTTATAAACACTTCTTATCATCCTTTTAATATCATTTTTCATGATCCGTATCACTTCTAGAATAATCTTTTGTAATTGGTATCTAAGAATTCATATGATCCACTTCCCACTTTGTTTTTTGTAATAAAGTATATACATGCATTATGCATCCTAGAAAAGTCTTAACAAGAACCATTCCTTGCACACTAATATTCTTGTTGAATTTCACCCTAAAAAAAAATTCTCGTTGAAATTTGTATAGCAAAAAACATGGCCATATAAGCGGATCTTAGATCTACAAAGAATGAAAACCAACCCAAGAAAAAACTCTTCTCCATAATTTTCTTTCCATTTCGTTACTAGTCACTAATCAACCATCCATATGACGAATTAATTCCTCGATCAATCAACTATCAATGGAGAAATATTTGAGAGAGAATTTTGAGGTGGAACCGAAGAGGGCGTCAGAGGAGGCGCTAACGAGATGGAGGAATGCCGTCGGACTCGTTAAGAATCCTCGACGTCGTTTTCGTATGGTCGCCGATCTCATCAAACGTCAAGAAGACGCCGGAAAACGTCAGAAAATTCAGGTTCATCATATATATTTTCTCATCTTAAAAGATGGTTTAGTTTGGTTACTATTATTCCTTTGAGAAGTCCATGCACATGCAATTCTAATTCCATGGTGCTCTTTATTTCTATGGTCGTAACTTTTGACAATATGGTCATTTTAAAAATCTTGCCATTCATTACGTAAATAGCTTTTTGCATGGTGATCATTACGAGGATAATATAACAAGGCTATGAATCTTTTTGACATAAATAGTAGTTGTTCTTGACTTTGTATGTTATTTTTTGACAATTTTCCGTATCTTTCTCACATCTGTTATAACAATCCGTAATACTACGACTATATATGAGATCTTCTCTAATCTTGCCCCACTTTTTTTTTTTCCTGTGAAAGAGCTCTTTCAATACTCTCTGACGTTTTATTCATAAATAAAATAGCTAATTTGTAATAAGACGGTGAATAATAAGACCCCTAACATCGTCCTTTAAAACCAAATAAACAAAACTAGGAGCAGTTTGTAAGAGAAAAAAAGCCTAAGCAAAGAGAGTGCATAGTTTGCCAATCCATCAACCAGATGATTGGTCTCTCTATACACATGAGTCACTCGAACTATATATCTAGTCCCTTGTCAGAAAGTCATGACACATACGTACCAGGAAGGATAGGGGATGCTAATCAACCACTCCCGACCGAAGCACAACTTCAGTTCTAATGCGAAGCATACATGCAAGTATTTATATTTGATCTTGTTGGGATATCTTGAATCTGAAGCTTTGCAATCTAACATTACACTCATTATAAGATTGCTTTATATATGAATCATAACTCCTTGTCAGTAAACCAAATATGTATGTTCTCTTTTTTTTTTGACAATTTTCCGCATCTTTCTCACATCTGTTATAACAATCTGTAGTATTACAACTATACATGAGATCTTCTCTAATCTTACTCCACTTTTTCGATCAGGAAAAGATTCGAGTCGCTCTATACGTGCAAAAGGCAGCTCTACACTTCATAGACGGTACATGATTTTAACCTCTAACTTAGGTTTAAAAGTTGATCTTACACTCATGTTCAAAATTTGTACATGCAGCGGCAAAGAGAGGGGAATACAAGCTACCCGAAGAGGTAAAGCAAGCGGGATTCAACATAGACGTCGACGAGCTAGCATCCATAGCTCGATCACACGACACCAAAACCTTGAATTATCACGGAGGAGTCAATGGAATCGCTTCAAAGATCTCGGTTTCTCTCAAACACGGGGTGAGTTCTCACGATACCGAGCAAAGACAAAGCATGTTTGGATGCAACAAGTTTGATGAGAAGCCGGCTAGAACTCTTTGGATGTTCATGTGGGATGCATTGCAAGATTTAACACTTATTATACTAATGGTTTGTGCTATGGTCTCCATTTTTGTGGGCCTGCCTACTGAAGGATGGCCCAAAGGAATGTATGATGGGCTTGGGATATTGCTTAGTATCTTGTTGGTTGTTAGCGTTACTGCTTTGAGTGATTATAAGCAGTCGTTGCAGTTTAAGGAGTTGGATAAGGAGAAGAAGAATATCTACATTCAAGTAAGTGTTACATGTTTGTTTCATTCTCTTGACAAAATTTAATGTCATAATTCATTATCGATCTTTTTCCGATATATGGAGTGTCTTTGTAGTAAGCTCAAGCCTAGGGAGTATTCCGCGACCCTCAGCTCAGAGTTTTCGTGTCATTTTAATGCCCATTATTACTGTTTTCATGTTTTTTTTCCTTTTTTGTTTCCGTTATGCGTCGTAGAGTCACGTCTTGGGCTTGGTCGGTTCACACCCTCCTAACGTGATGTCAGGGTACGGATTGTCAACATCCCGCCCCTGTACTCTGCTTCGGCGGGGAAAATTTGGGTCAATTGTTGTTGTTCTTTGCAGTACAAGCAAATAATAGGCCTTTATCATAGATAAGTCACGCGTTATAGAAATCTCTAAACAAGTTACAGAGGTTGGAGATAGCATTTCATTTCGGAAGCAGACTAGATCATATAGTCTAAATGTAGGTTGAGTCTGTAGATACACGAACAAAGATCTTCAGTACTGAAATCTCTGGAGGCAAGGTAGTCAATGAACATGTTTTTTTATCGGGATAATGCGAAGAATAATCACTAATTTTATGTACTAGTCATATAGGGCAATATGGAGAGATAATAAAGTCTAGATTTCTTATGTTATTCTTATCTTTCCCTCTTCGCCTATGCTTTTTCCGAGTCTTCTGTACAACATCATCTCGACTTGCTCAGGATATAAACTTTATCGTGACTAACATATGTATCTCGGTTATGACAATGTAGGTTACAAGAGACGGTGCAAGACAAAAGATATCGATCCACGACTTAGTAGTAGGCGACATTGTTCACCTATCAGTCGGTGATCAAATTCCAGGAGATGGAATCTTCGTTTCAGGCTACAACTTACTCATCGACGAGTCAAGCCTCTCAGGTGAGAGCGAGCCAGTCAACTCATCCGAAAGCCAACCCTTTCTCCTCTCGGGCACCAAAGTCCAAGACGGTTCAGCCAACATGCTCATAACCGCGGTTGGCATGAAAACCGAATGGGGACGACTCATGACGACACTGAACGAAGAAGGCGACACAGAAACGCCATTACAAGTCAAGCTCAACGGAGTCGCGACGATCATCGGTAAAATCGGACTTATCTTCGCAGCCCTAACTTTCTTGGTTCTCATAGCAAGGTTTTTCATCAACAAAATTTCACGTAATGAGTTATCTGCATGGGGGTCAACGGATGCGTTGACTCTCTTAGACTATTTTGCAACTGCCGTAACGATCGTGGTAGTTGCCGTGCCCGAAGGGTTACCTTTAGCCGTTACTTTAAGCCTTGCTTTTGCCATGAAAAAACTCATGCATGATAAGGCACTCGTGAGACATCTTTCTGCATGCGAAACTATGGGATCGGTCAACACTATTTGTACGGACAAAACAGGCACGTTGACCACAAACCATATGGTTGTAACAAAGATATGGATATCAAATGAGGTCAAGGATGTTGATCAAGAGAGGCTGAAATCCTTCATTTCCAAGAGGGTTATGAGCCATCTTCTTCACTCGATCTTCCAGAACACGGGTGCTGAAGTTGTTAAGACGAAAGACGACATGCACGACATCCTAGGAACTCCGACAGAGACCGCGATTCTCGAGTTCGGGTTGCTTCTTGGAGGAGACTTTGGTCTTTTGAGAGACGAGGCTAGGATTTTGAAGCTTGAGCCATTCAACTCAACAAGGAAGAAAATGAGTGCATTGGTTGAGTATCCTAACTCTAAGAAAGTTATGGCGTTTTGTAAAGGAGCGTCTGAGATTGTGTTAAGGCAATGTGACAAGGTAATTAGTGTTGAAGGTGAGGCTATTTCGTTAAGTGATGAGAAAAGACGAGAAGTCGAAGGGGTTATCGACGGTTTCGCTTGTGACGCTTTAAGGACACTTTGTTTAGCTTATAAGGATGTAAATGATGGGGATAGTGTACCTGAAGATGGGTATACTTTGGTTGCTATTGTTGGGATTAAGGATCCGATTAGGCCCGGGGTTAAGGAGGCGGTTAAGTCATGTCAGAATGCAGGGATTGTAGTCAGGATGGTGACTGGTGATAATATTAATACTGCTAAGGCTATTGCTAGAGAATGTGGAATATTGACTGATGGTGGTGTTGCTATTGAAGGGCCTGAGTTTAGGATCAAGAGTCCTCAAGAAATGAAGAAAATCATACCTCATATTCAGGTATTATGTTCTTGTAACATCATTTTTTTATGTTTTTGCTTTAATCTTGTCTTTCTGTGACAGTTTGTACATCTAGCCCCTCAGACCCGTGCTTGTGTAGAACTGTACTTGGTTGATTGTTGTTGTTTACATAATTGAATTTGTTTGGTTATAGTGGTTTAACTTTTCTAGGATCAAGGTTTCTTTGCTTAGTAGCGTCTCCAGACGTAGTCACATTTCGTAACGAATTGGGTGAAGAGTTATTGTATTCTTTGTGTTTGATTTCTCTCTTAATTGTGTTCAAATCCTAATAGAACTGACTTCTTAGGTACATCTTGACCCCTCAGACCCTGCTTGTGTAAAGCTGTACTCGGTTGATTGTTGTTGTTTACATAATTGAATTTGTTCGGTTATAGTGATCTAACTTTCTTATCTTCTAGGATTATGGTTTCCTTGCTTGGTAGTCACATTTCGTAACGATCTGGGTGAACAATTCTTGTGTTCTTTGCTTTCGATTTCTCTCTTAATTGTGTCCAAATCCTAACATGATCTCTTGAACTTTATATAAGTCCATTGGGCTCACGGTAGGTCCGTGATAGTGATGGACTGGGTTCGTGCGGGCAAACGCGTGTATGCGCAGTTGGGCCTAGCACATAAGCCCATGATGTTCCATCCTAAAACCAATTGGTGATAAGAGGAGTAGCTCATGTGCTTATATACTAGACCATCAATCTCTCCACTTCCGATGTGAGATGTATATTCTCACATGATCGAATTTTTAGGTAATGGCTCGATCGATGCCTTTGGACAAGCACATGTTAGTGACCCAGTTAAGAAACACTTTCAATGAAGTTGTGGCGGTCACTGGTGATGGAACGAACGACGCTCCTGCCTTACATGAAGCCGACATAGGACTCGCCATGGGGATTGCAGGAACAGAGGTAATACTCATAGTCTTATTAGTAATATACACAATCATTTGGATATATTATATGACAGAAGCCGAGTCTGGTCATTACAGGTTGCAAAAGAAAATGCAGATGTGGTCATCATGGACGATAACTTCACAACAATCGTCAATGTCGCTAGATGGGGCAGATCCGTCTACATAAACATCCAAAAGTTTGTACAGTTTCAGCTGACAGTAAACATAGTTGCACTCATAATCAACTTTGTTTCTGCCTGCATTTCAGGTATATTTACAACTATGCCACTGCTACTACAGAATTGAGCTAATATTTACAAAAATGCCATGCCATCCTTACACTTTTTTTTTCAGGCTCTGCTCCTCTAACTGCAGTACAATTGTTATGGGTCAACATGATCATGGACACACTTGGGGCATTAGCCTTAGCAACCGAGCCACCAAAAAACGAGCTGATGGAACGATCTCCGGTAGGACGGGATTCGCAGTTTATAACCAGAATCATGTGGCGAAACGTCATTGGACAAAGTATTTACCAATTAATTGTTCTGTTTCTCTTCCAATTTAATGGAAAACGGCTTCTGAATCTCACTTCAGACTCTACTGCAACTCTCAACACATTCATCTTCAACACTTTCGTCTTCTGTCAGGTTCGCTTCTTGATTCATACTAGCCTCTCTTGGACAGAACAAAAAATAATTCTCTGTTTTTTTCTGCAGGTGTTTAATGAGATTAACAGCAGAGATATGGAGAAGATCAATATTCTGAAAGGAATATTCACCAACTGGATATTCCTAATCATCGTCTCATCCACCGTCGTTTTTCAGATCATAATTGTTCAGCTTTTAGGCACTTTTGCTGATACTGTTCCATTGAGCTGGAATTTATGGATGCTTAGTGTTGGAATTGGATCAATGAGCTTGCCCATTGCAGTTATCTTGAAGTTTATCCCTGTCGAGCGTTCGATTATGCACCATGATGGCTATGAACCGCTCCGAACTGGCCCGGAAACTGCATGAGCTCACATTTTTTTTTACTGAATCATCAAAAACAAGGAATGATGATTGCTCTATACTTCACAGAATTTTGCAGCATAATTGATTATATGAATATAGTTGTAGAAATTGAACTTAGAAAGAAGTATACTGAGTTCTTTCTGTTTATTTTTGTGTAATTACTGAAATAGAATTTTTGTTTCAAATAACAAAATTTGTAGTCTAATTGATTACAAACAACATTTTTCTTCTGAATCATCAATTGTTTCTTTTTGCTTCACAAAATTTTACAGTATACTAGAATTGATTTCTTATGAGTATTGTAGCCTTGTAGGATTTGGACTTAGAAAGAAGTATATTGAGTTCTTTCGGTTTATTTTAGCTATCAAATTATCTTGTATAATTACTGAAACAGAATTTTTGTTTCAAATAACAGAATTTGCAGTATAATTGATTACCAACAACATTTTTTTCTGAATCATGAAAATCTGCAAATAATCGTTGCTTTCTGCTTCACAAAATTTTGCAGTATAATTGATTCTTAAAATGATATAGTTTTAGGATTCGATAATAGGAAGAAGTATATTGAATTATTTCTGTTTATTTTTGTTTGTTTTATCTATCCTATCTAATATAATTGCTATAGAATTTTTGTTTAAAATAACAGAATTTGCAGTATGATTGATACCAACAACATTTGTTACTGAATCATCAAAAACTAGTAAGAATTGTTGCTTTTTGCTTCACAAATTTTGCTCTTGTTTTAGGATTTGATCTAAAAAATATAAACACTGAAACAGAATTTTTGTTTACAAAGACAGAATTTGCAGTAAAATTGAACACCAACAACATTTTACACTATCATTCATTACACATGATCAAACACCCACAACTTCAATTCCAATTCAACAACCATCTTCCATTGTCACCACTATTTCGATTGAATCTCATGGAGCCACCAATGCCTCTATATCCAATACAAGACCTCTGCCTAAAATTCCGGTCACTATTCATAGAAGTTGACATAGGCGATAATAGCTTACTTTTATAAGGAGAATCTCCATCTGAGTAAGATTCCAGCTGCATTGGCCTTATAAGCTTTGATCTTGCTCTTGCAGATTCTGTTGCAGCCATGTAGGCTGGTTTAGCCTCTAATTTCTCGCCTGACCGACTTTTCGGTCTATGAATCCTAGGAGCCAAAGTTGCTACATATCCATTTCTTAGTCTTATTGTATCCACTCTTTTGATATCTTCTTTGATTGGAACCTCGTATTCGCCGCGTTCCTCTAGCCATCTTCTTAATCTTCCTATCATTCTTCCATCTTCAGTGTCTGCTGAATGCTGCATTTAAATTGTTTGTAAGATTCAGTGCAATGTAATATTTGATATAGGGGAAAAATAACATTGTAACATACCCGATGGTTGAATGAATGCGCTTTGATCCTGTTTCTTCGCATCATTGCTTCGGTTTTACTCAAGATTATGGCATCGTCTTCATTCGACATCAAGAGGGTATGGTCGCGTCTCTTCTGTTCAATCTGTCATTATAAGCCCAACAGATAAGCCCAATGAGGTTTCATACCGAAAGACAAAGTACTAGCTTGTGATTTTACATTTAGTTTCACATCTCTAAGATCTTCATTTTGCTTGAAGTCATTGGCCATTTGGGATCTTATTGCACAAACTTGTGACTGGATATTTACAATAGATTGCAATGATTTGAGTGTCGCGACAGCCTGACGTCTGACTGTCGTTCCTCGTATAATAGCTTGCAGCTTCACCAATCCTCTTAATGCCCTCAAAGCCTTCCTAGCCTACAACAATTCCCATACAAATACAAAATTAACCTATTAGATAATGCATTATTGAGTATTATAATGTCAGAAAAACTACACCATATTAGTCAAAATTTGATGAAGATTATTACCAAATAACCTCTGAAAGAAGTTTGGATCTTGATGGAAGCAAGATGCTCAACATGTTGTACCAATTGAGCGTGACGTAGGAGAATCTTTTCGGCCGAAAATTCATCACTAGCTTCAGCTGAAAACTCTTGTGTTCTAGGATTAATTTCTGTTCTTTCACTATACAAAGAAGGGGTAGAAGGTGGCCTCTTCTTTTTCTTTTTCTTCTTGTTCTTCAGCTGAGATTTTCATCGGATTCAAATGGGTCAAACACCAAATAAAAGAGTTTCAAGGGCATATTGATCAAATAATACAATTCAAACCTGTTCTTTCTGATCATCTTTGACAGCAAAGAAGAAGTCTATAACTCTAGTAAACCAGCTTCTCTTCTTAGACATTGGCTATCAAACTCAGGCTAGTTTAAACAACAACAACATATTAAGAACTTATTTGCAATGACAGGGTAGAAAAAGAAAGTCTTACTAAGCTGAAGATTAGCTCCAAATGTGACTCAAAATCTAAGAGATAACCTTGTTGTAATTTATAAGTAGGAGAGGAGGTTCATCCATAAAAAGAGCATTAAAATGAGCAATTTATGTGTGATAGATATAATGGATATTATTCTACAAATCACAATCATAAGTTTTGGTCCTTTTGAGAGTGGGCCTCAGAAATTAAAGGAATAAAAAGGAAAAGATAAGCTCATTCTTTCTAGCTATGGTGGTATGACCAATCTTTATTCTGAAACATGCATGTCATGAATTATATTGGTTTAATAATGTGTTTCAGCCTTTCCTTTAATTTCTAGCTATGGTGAGTAAGTGGTCTCTCCTTAGTTTTTTTGGTCAAGGAAAAACGGTGGTAAAGTGAGCAACCACTTCGAATAGGCTAGGACCGAGGTCTATGGTTAAGCTAGTACAACCCCTCTTAGTTGAGCTACATGCTTGGAAGTTGGTCTCTCCTTAGTTTGATAAACTGGTTCTATACAGAGGTCTTGAGTTTGATTCCTGTCGCTAATGGCCTCTGACCGATAACGACAATCTCCACATTGTTCAATAGTGTCGAAAATAGTGTTCAAATATGTCAAATATGACATGTTTTAAGTAGGTGAACCCATATAGAACACCTCAAACTTAAACATTTTACTTACACTAAACATAGTTCATGAACTTATAAAGGTTGTTTGTGTTGAAATTTACCAAACTAGCCTTCACCATTCAACTATCACTATCAAGAATTCTGGTTTGTGACATTGAAGAGGCCAGGCTGAGAACGGGGACCAAACAATTGATATCACATCTAGCTTTTGTATAATATTATGCATGTAGACTACACGCCAAATCCCACGTATGTGATTTTCTATGTTACTTTAGTAATGTCTAGAAGGGGCTAATTACATCATTCTTTGTACATCAATAAGTGATAAGCTTTTACTATGTGTTGTTCATGAATGATCACAAGAAAACTTATGAGACAAGTTACCAAAGCTATATTATAAGATATGTTCTTAGGGCATATAGGTTAAACACTTCATGATTAAGTTACAAACAAGTAAAGAAAATACAACAAAGCAAAAGAAAAGAAAGTTAAAACTATCGAGGGAGAAGGATGAGTGAGCACAAATAAAACACTTGTCCTCGTTAATCGATCAATTAGGAATAATCCTGGAGAAGCGTTGTATAGAATCTATAGAACATCATGACTTTGTGTGAGACGAATATATATATACAACAACAACCAAGTGGATTGACTCATCTGAGACGGATTTCTAGCTGGGTGAGTCAAGATGGTTTCGTCTGAACCCCGAGACTAGTTGGGTGAATGTTTTCTCGAACGACCCACTAAAAAGAGAGTTGAAAAAAAGTATAGAAGATTACAAAATAGAGAAATATAGGTAGAAGAAATGAGATTCAAAGCGCTACATGAATCCCCTATTAGACTATCCATCTGAAACGCGAATCATATCCCTCTAAAAAGGCCCACATGAGTCTATGCCTCAATATGAGAATAAAAAGCGAAATCCTTTCTAACTAAGTTCATCCAATTCTTCTTAAGTCTCTCCTCTGACGAAACTGTACCGACTAACTCGTACATCACATATTATGGTATGGATCATACATTCATATTCCGTATACTGCATGTAGTTTTTGCATTTAGAAGCTTTACATAATCTGTGGTTTTTGTGGTATATGTTAGATTAGGCTTTCCACATCGGAAGTTGAGATAATAATAGCCCACTATATAATATCGTGGATTACTCCTCCTATTGCCAATTGGTTTTAGGATGGAACCTCATGGGCTTGTATTGTGGACCCAATGCGCATATGCGCTAATATACACGACCCCCATGTTTATCGGCCCACCGGACTTTATCAGTATATACGTATATACGTGCTTAGCAAGATATAATTATCTAAAAATTAAAGTTTCTTATTTATAAATAAAAGTATTTAATATAGTATTAGGAGAGGGTAGGAATAGTTCACTGTCATGCTAATTGTCCACATCCAATATGTTTAATACATTGAAAAAATAGTACCTACTCAACCTCCAAAGGATCACTTCTTTTTCTTGCTATAAGTTTGGTGTACCCAATTTCATGTCCAAGTTATAATTATATCTTCCCTGGACCAATCTTGTTTAATGCAATTTAGTTATCAAAGGACCCCAGGAATGTCATTTCCGCCTATTTAAAACTCATTTTAGGTGGCCTAACAAGACTAAAAATTCAAAAAAGATGTTAACCATTGTAAGATATATTTAGGAAGCGGAGGAAAGTTCCGGCGCGAACAACTCTTAACGTAGAAAAAACGATCAGTTCGCGTTCACAGTATACACGTCAACGTTCATATTCTGGATAGTAATGTTCATAATCTAGGTCATGAAATTTTTTGAACGTTTTCAGTGAGAAACGCGATGACATACTTGTAATTACTGCGAACTTTGTTTTTTTCCCTCAAAAATTTAATCGCCCAAATTATAAACATCACCGTCCAAGTTATAAGCATTAATTTGTTATCTTTGAACGCGAAAAACTTCATTTTACTTACGTTACACATTGTTCTCACCCGAACTTTTCTCTAAGAAGTCATATTACATAATATTTTTTGTGAGCAGTTTATCATTTTCATTTTTAGGATTTATAATTGTTCTTAACCACTATATATATACAGATGTGAGGACTATAGTGTATAAATATATACAAAATATAGGAATGCCTTCCAACTTTCTATATATATACTTATGAAGTGGTACTACATTATGCTATACATTTATATATATACAACTTAAAAATACAAAGGGGACATTATATGATATACACTATAGCTTTTACAGATCAAAGTTGTGGCTGTTAAAGTGAAAGACTGGTTGTTTTGACCTTCTTTGCAGATTATGTGATCTGATCTCCTTAGCAACACTTGATTGCAAGCTTGAAGGACCACACACCAACACTCCAATGTCGACTTGGCCCAATCGATATCCTGTCGTTCCGAAAACATCTGCAAGAATCCCATGGAAAGAGGATGATAGCATTGCCTGGAAGATCATGACCAACTGCTGACCCGGTTCAATCAGAGAGACATCAAGGAAATGATGAGGCTTTAAAATGGAAAATATGGCAAAAAATACATTTATGAGGCCTTGGTTAAACTGGTTCCACTGTGTTTGGGGGAAATTTCATATGCCGAGACATAATTTCATTACTTGGTTGACAATGCACAACAGTCTCATTACTCTTAGTAGACTCAGAAGTTGGGGACTGATAACGGATGCCATATGCAAAATATGTAACCGGGGAGATGAATCTGCTGACGGATCCTCTATATACCCAATTCATGTACTTTGTAAAAAAGAAGAAAATGAGTCTAATATTTATTTTTTTACCCTTTGGAAAGATATTTTTTTTTTTTTTACAAAGGTACACAATTTAGATACATAAATTGGATATAGAGGATTTTGATTCTCTGCTGACCACCACTATAGTCTGATGTAAAACGTGTAATGATACCAAATAGGCTGATGTAAAACGCATCCATAGTAGAGGTGTAAAAATGTTAGCCGGATTGGCCAAATCGGACCGGATCCGACCCAGTCAAAATTGGAATCAGGACCGAACCAGCCAAACCGTCCTCCTACCGGTTCAGGTTCAAAAGACGACTATGGAACCCTGAACCTGTGATTTAACGAAGGCTAATCGGTCAAACCGACCCGAAACATAAACCGTCCGGTTTACCGTCAGTTCACACCAAAAAATAAAAATATATATATAAAAAATTGAGTGGAGGAGGAATAATTTTATTTTTTAATATATAGACTTCGTCACTTCAACCTCTCAAGTAGTTTCGATGTGGAAAGTTTTTAAATGTTTTATGTTGGTAATAAAAAAGCTTTCGACATTGGAAAATTCGAAGAAAAAACCCCCATCATGCTTGTGTATATAAAAACAACAAATTACTTACAAGTTTCAGGCCTTTAATAACTCAATTTCTTGATTGGACTTAAATATTTGAGTTCATTATAAAGAAAATAGTAAAATTAAAAATTAAAAATTCTATATATATTAAAATCGGTTTAGGGCCGAACTATAACCGAAACCGATTAAAAAAACCGACGATTTTCCGGTCAAAACCGAAACCATCGCAGATGAACCAGTCCGTTGCAAATTTAGGTTTAGATTCAAATATATGTTGAACCTTGAACCGGTGGTTCATTAACCGGAAGGCCAACCCATAAATTATGGATGATATATACTAGTCATTGGGAGAAGCCAATTATGGATGATAAAACGTAAAGGCCAACCCATAAATTATTCCCTGTTCTAACCAAACCCCACATGCTAGAGCTAGGCGTTATTTAACTTATATTACATTGGTCTTGAGTACCGCAACAGTGAAAATTATAGAGGCTGAATATTATGGATGATATTTCAAGTTACAACAGATGGTTTTAACTACATCAGTGTAAGTGTAACTTATAGAGGTTGAAAATTATGTTTAAACCAGGATCAAGGATAAAGCTTAGGTAGTATTCAAATATTCAATGTAGGATCTGTCAAACACAAATACAAAAGCCCAACAACAGAACATGATGAATCTTAACTAAATAGGAGAATCTAAGTTATAAGTAGAAGCAATATTTTGTTCCTTTGTAAAAGAAGAGGCAGTACTCTTCGAAACTTTATTGAAAAATCGAAAAAATTACATACTAGTCATTGGGAGAAACGAACAACCCTTAGATCATCTAACAAAAGTAGCTATGACGTTAAGGGTCGTTCTAATAAATTGAAGTCTAAGGACAAACAAAAAAACATGACTAAAGCAAACTAAACAATTCCGCTATCAAGATTGAGGATGCATTGCAACAAGTAAGGATGATGTGCGTACAAATGTTGAATTCATCATTGTCTTGGTTCCCTCTTACTATCATTGATGAATCCTTGCTAACTCGGTCGTTGTTGGGTATATAGCTACTGTACTTACCGCTCAGAAATTTGTAAATGGCCAAGGGCCTGACGATGTAGGCGGCAACGGACGAAGTTGTAGTTGACTGATGTTGAGAAGGGAATCCCAGTCGATGCATGTACTCAAACTCAACTGCGGACAGTCAATAATTTGCAATGTCTCAAGGGCATCGGGATGGACGATGTGCAAATCCTTCAATTCAGGGCAACCGTCGAGTATCAAAGAAGAAAGAGATGGAGTAGGTGCTTCAATGTGAAGTTGAGTTACACTGTCGCACTGTTCAATAATAACATCTTGGAGATTGGGTGATGCTAGGTGCAAAATCTCCAGTTCATGAGCATTTCGAATGGAACATCCTTGAAGTTTTAGTTGACTGATGTTGAGAAGGGAATCCCAGTCGATGCATGTACTCAAACTCAACTGCGGACAGTCAATAATTTTCAATGTCTCAAGGGCATCGGGATGGACGATGTGCAAATCCTTCAATTCAGGGCAACCTCTAATAGTAACATGTTGGAGATTGGGTGATTCTACAATTTGAACCTGAGTTAGACTATGGCACAACCAGATATTTAGCTCACAAAGACTGGGAAATGATGGCATGTACTCGAGCTGTGCACACTGACAAATCCAGAGCCGAGAAAGAACAGGGAAGCACAGAAGTTGCTGTTGCACAGTCCTCCTTGACCATCCTCTCAATTTTGGAATATCCTCCAACTTAAGAATCTCCAAACAAGGGAAGAATACGGAAGAATTAACTGACTCTTTTTCTACCTCCTCTTCTTCTATGTATTCTAACTCAGGCATGTCCTCAAGATAAAGGCTTCTAAGATAAGGAAGAAGCCTCAAGGATGGAAGATACTTCACTTTACACCCACAGAATCGTATAGATACAACTTTATTTAGCTGATAAGCGACATTATTATCCCAAAGTTTCATTCTCATGCCTGGGTAGAAACATATTTGCACTCTCTCTAGAGATATAGGTAGCTGCCAACATTGATTATCCCCATATCCCTTTCTTGCCTCTCTATCATACGGAAACCAAATATATAAACAACCTCTAAGTTGTTGCAATCCAGACAAAGCATCAAGACCACTCATTTCTGAATTAACAACCTCCTCCTCACTTGTTGTTGCACATATCGTTTTTTCCCCTACCACAAACTGACTCAAGTATTGTAATGAACTCAGCTCCCCAAACCCACCCGGCATATACTGCAAATTATCACAACCCGTAATATTCAAACGCCTGAGGTTGACCAGCTTTCTAAAATTAGCAGGCAAAGCTTTAAGACTGCCACACCAACCAAGGTCTAGTGCAAGCAAACTCAAAAGATTCGTCACTGAATCAGGAAGGTTTTCGAAATTGTTCCCTGACAGACCAAGATATCTCAAAAGCTTTAACTCCCCAATACAGCTTGGAACATACCCCATTCCACTCGATGACAAGTCCAATGCTCGCAACCATTTGCAACTTTTTAACTGTTGATTAACATTCCATCTATAACCCTGAAGCACAAATGTACGTAACCGGTTCATGTTCTGCACTTGTGGTAGAATTTCTCGTTCTCCGATCGGCCCGCAAACAACATTTACATGTCGTGCACTATGATATTCAAATGATGGCTTGGATAGGATAATAGTTTCCTCCCCTGCCACATATATTGCAAGGTCATGAACTAAATCATGCATTTTGCAATATTTAATCTCGCCATAACCATCTTCTTGGGACTCTTGAAAAAGAGACCTCCTTAACAAGTCCATGAAGTATGAATGTCCAACTTCTTCAATACTTTTTCCATCTTCCGTCTTAATATATCCTTGAGCAATCCAATGATATATTAACACAGGTACATCAAACACAAAATCTTTTGGAAATAGTGAACAATAAGCAAAACAGTATTTTGTGTTTGATGGTAGATGATCATAACTTAACTTTAGCACAGACATAATATGATCTTGGTCACAATGCTCCCCTATCTTTGAGAGCTCTTTATCTTTAAACGACTCCCATTCTCGAATGGTAGTTTTTGTGTATAGAATACTGCCTATACTAAGTATAGCTAGGGGCACTCTTGGACACTTCTTCACAATCTCTCTTCCAAGATCTATCCATCTTGGATCGTTCATTTTATCATGTGGAAAGGCTGCCCATTTAAATAGTTCCCATGAATCGTCCTCTGATAAACCCTCTAAGGTATGAGTTTTATATGCTTCTACTGCTTTTGCAACTGATGAGGATCTTGTTGTGACAACTATCCTGCTCCCTTTTGCACCACCCCTTAATAAACTCATTCGGTGCTGCCATCTAACATGATCTTCATCCCACACATCATCTAAGACAAGTAAGAATTTTTTCCCCTCTATGGACTCCCTAATTCTAGTTTGTAGTTGGCTTGTATTCAAATCACTATAACTATTCTCACATATAGATTGAAATATTTTCCCAAGTATTTCTTTCTCATCAGTTGTATCAGAAATACATGCAAACCACTTCTTTTCAAAACTCTTCTTAACTTCTTCATCATTGTATATGAGTTGGGCAAGTGTTGTTTTCCCCATACCTCCTATCCCAACAATGACAATGACTGCAGAAACATTCTGTTGAGTATCAGTTGACTCATTAACAAGCATATCTAAGATGACTTTCTTGTCCCCGTCTCTCCCATAGACCAACTTTGGATCTACATAACAACCTAGAGCACGAAACTGGTCCATATTAGATACCGGATCCTCATGTTGCCCTCTCACAAATCCTAACTGACCCATATCTGTAGAGATTTCAAGTAAACTCTTCCTAATACTCTTGACTTTTTTAGCAATGGAATTTCTGGAGACAATTGGATTCAACCTAGAACACGAAACTCGTACCTTGTTTTTAAGTGAAAACTTCTGGTTTCCCTCCATCATTTGTTGCTTAAGGAGATCATCAATGGCAACCTCATCAAAAAAATCTTCTGCATCGTACAACACGCCCTTGAGCCTCTTGATCCAGTTCTTGACAGCAACAGAGCCTCGTTGCTTCTTCTCTGCATCAAGAAGCACAACTTGAATTGTCTCCATTGTAACTTGGAGCTTAGCAAGCTCGTCTCTTGCTTCCCAGATGGAAATGAGTCTAATATTTATTATGTTTCAACCTCATGTTGCATTCTCACAAATCCAAATTGGCCCATATCTATACTGAATCCTTATGTTTAAACCAGGATCAAGGATAAAGCTTAGGTAGTATTCAAATATTCAATGTAGGAACTGTCAAACACAAATACAAAAGCCCAGCAACAGAACATGATGAATCTTAACTAAATAGGAGAATCTAAGTTATAAGTAGAAGCAATATTTTGTTCCGTTCTAAAAGAAGAGGCAGTACTCTTCGAAACTTTATTGAAAAATCGAAAACATTACATACTAGTCATTGGGAGAAACGAACAACCCTTACATCATCTAACAAAAGTAGCTATGACGTTAAGGGTCGTTCTAATAAATTGAAGTCTAAGGACAAACAAAAAAACATGACTAAAGCAAACTAAACAATTCCGCTATCAAGATCGAGGATGCATTTGCATCAAGTAAGGATGATGTGATGTGCGTACACATGTTGAATTCATGATTGTCTTGGTTCCCTCTGACTATCATTGATGCATCCTTGCTAACTGGGTCGTTGTTGGGTATATAGCTGCAAAGATTTCATATAGTTTAGTTATGAAATAGAAATTATAGTATGAGATTGATTCAAGAAATTCAATCAATGTAGTTTACATCAAAATTGAAACAAATTAGTTACCTATGTTTTAAGCTTCTTGCTCACTCGAGATCTTCTTCATCTGAATTCCATAACTGGAGTCAGTACATTAATATTTGATTGGAATAATAAAATAAAATTCATTGCACCATTCATACCTGAATTATATGAGAGCTCGGCTGCATTTAGATGTTGACATGGTTGGAGTAAATTGAAATCAATCCCTTGAATTAAAACAAACAGTAAAACGGGACATTCATACCTGAATCATACCTGAATTATAGTAAGGAAGTTGTGGTAAGAAATTGGATCTTCCGATCATAAATTCGTAAATGGCCAAGGGCCTGGCGGTGTAGAAGGCATTGGGGAAGCTCCTCTAGAGGCGGCAACGGACGAAGTTGTAGGCAACTGATGTTGAGAAGGGAATCCCAGTCGATGCATGAGCTCAAACTCAACTGCGGACAATTAATAATTTTCAATGTCTCAAGGGCATCGGGATGGACGATGTGCAAATCCTTCAATTCAGGGCAATTGTTGAGTATCAAAGAAGAAAGAGATGGAGTAGGTGCTTCAATGTGAAGCTGAGTTAGACTATCGCACTGCCCAATAATAACATGTTGGAGATTGGGTGATCCTCCAAATTGAAGTTGAGTTAGACCGCAGTTATGAATTTCAACATCGATGAGACTGGGTGATCCTTCAATTTGAAGTTGAGTTAGACTATCGCACATCGCAATTGAAACATGTTGGAGATTACGTAATGCTAGGTGCAAAATCTCCAGTTTATGAGCGTTTTCAATGGTACATACTTGAAGAGATGAAAGTGTTGATGACATCAATCTCTCCATCATCACACCACCTACTAAGTTGGTCTTTAGCTCACAAAGACGGGGACATGATGGCATGTACTCGAGCGATGGACAAAACTGAGCCTTGAACAGAGAAAGAACAGGGAAGCACAGAAGTTGTTGTTGCTGCACAATTCTCCTCAACCATCCTTTCAATGATGGGATAGTCTTCAACTCAAGAATCTCCAAACAAGGGAAGAATACGGCTGAATTAACTGACTCTTTTTCTACCTCCTCTTCTTCTATGTATTCTAAATCCCACATGTCCTCAAGATAAAGTCTTCTAAGATAAGGAAGAATACTTCACTTTACACTTATAGAGTTCTATAGATACAACTTTATTTAGCTGACAAGGGACATTATTAGCCCAAAGTTTCATTCTCGTGCCTGGATAGTTACGTATTTCCACTTTCTCTAGAGATATAGGTAGCTGCCAACATTGATTATCTCCATATCCCTTCCTTGCCTCTCTATCAAAGCAAAACTTAATTAATAAACAACCTCTAAGTTGTTGCAATCCAGACAAAGCATCAAGACCACTCATTTCTGAATTAACAACCTCCTCCTCCTCACTTGTTGTTGCACATATTGTTTTTCCCCCTATCACAAAATCACTTAAGTATTGTAATGAACTCAACTCCTCAAACCCACCCGGCATATATTGCAAATTATCACAACCCGTAATATTCAAACGCCTGAGGTTGACCAGCTTTCTAAAATTAGCAGGCAAAGCTTTAAGATTGTCACAATAACGAAGGTCTAGTGCAAGCAAACTCAAAAGATTCGTCACTGAATCAGGAAGGCTTTCGAAATTGTTTTCCGATAGACCAAGATATCTCAAAAGCTTTAACTCCCCAATACAGCTTGGAACATACTCCATTCCACTCGATGACAAGTCCAATGCTCGCAACCACTTGCAACTTCTTAATTGTTGATCAAAATCCCAACGACAATCCCTTAGCACAAATGTACGTAATCGGTTCATGTTCTGCACTTGTGGTAGAATTTCCCCTGCTTCGTTCGGCCCACAAACAACATCTACATGACGTGCACTATGATATTTAAATGATGGCTTGGTTAGGATAACAGTTTCCTCTCCTGCCACATATATTGCAAGGTCATGGACTAAATCATGCATTTTGCAACTTTTAATCTCGCCATAATCATCTTTTTCAGACTCTTGAAAAAGAGACCTCCCTAACAAGTCCATGAAGTATGAATGTCCAACTTCTTCAATACTTTTTCCATCTTCCGTCTTAATATATCCTTGAGCAATCCAATGATATATTAACACAGGTACATCAAACACAAAATCTTTTGGAAATAGTGAACAATAAGCAAAACAGTATTTTGTGTTTGATGGTAGATGATCATAACTTAACTTTAGCACAGACATAATATGATCTTGGCCACAATGCTCCTCTATCTCTGAGAGCTCTTTATCTTTAAACGACTCCCATTCTCGAATGGTGGTTTTTGTGTATAGAATGCTGCCTATACTGCGTATAGCTAGGGGAACTCTTGCACACTTCTTCACAATCTCTCTTCCAAGATCTATCCATCTTGGATCGTTCATTTTATCATGAGTAAAGGCTACCCTTTTAAATAGTTCCCATGAATCGTCCTCTGATAAACCCTCTAAGGTATGAGTTTTATATGCATCTACTGCTTTTGCAACTGATGAGGATCTTGTTGTGACAACTATTCTGCTCCCTTTTGCACCACCCTCTAATAAACTCATTCGGTGCTGCCATCTACCATGATCTTCATCACACACATCATCTAAGACAAGTAAGAAGTTTTTCCCCTCTATGGACTCCCTAATTTCAGTTTGTAGTTGGCTTATATTCAAATCACTATAACTATTCCCACATATAGATTGATATATTTTTCCAAGTACTTCTTTCTCATCAGTTGTATCAGAAATACATGCAAACCACTTCTTTTCAAAAAAATTCTCAACTTCTTCGTCATTGTATATGAGTTGGGCAAGTGTTGTTTTCCCCATACCTCCTATCCCAACAATGACAATGACTGCATAAACATTCTGTCGAGTATCAGTTGACTCATTAACAAGCATATCTAAGATGACTTTCTTGTCCCCGTCTCTCCCATAGACAAACTTTGGATCTACATAACGACCGAATGCTCTCACATTAGATACCGAATGCTCATGTTGCATTCTCACTAATCCAAACTGGCTCATATCTATAGAGATTTCAAGTAAACTCTTCCTAATACTCTTGACTTTTTTAGCAATGGAATTTCTGGAGACAATTGGATTCAACCTAGAGCACGAAACTTGTACCTGCTTTTTAAGTGAAAACTTATGGTTTTCCTCCATCATTTGTTGCATAAGGAGATCATCAATGGCAACCTCATCAAAAAAATCTTCTGCGTCATACAACACGCCCTTGAGCCTCATGATCCAGTTCTTGACAGCAACAGAGCCTTGTTGCTTCTTCTCTGCATCAAGAAGCACAACTTGAATTGTCTCCATTGTAACTTGGAGCTTAGCAAGCTCGTCTCTTGCTTCATACGCCTTTTGAAAAGCAGGGGCAGCAATGGTGGACAAGATCTTGGATGCAAGGCTGAATACAACTGCTTCAGCCATTGGATTGATCTCAACTCTATGTGATTGATTTTTTGCAAGTACAGTTTGTGGAGCTGGTGATTTGTGTAGATAGCAAAGTTGATGTTGCATTTTATAATAGCAATAGTACGTGATTTAATTAATTTTGATGATAGCAATAATAGATTAGCTTATTAGTTTATGATCAAAAGTCACCCTCATTTTGCGCAAAGCTGATCTCTCACCCTTCGAGAGGACAACATAAGAATATAAATAGGGTCTTACTATTTGGCACACCCATTTTCTTTATTTAGCACACCCGGAGATTCGTCACGAATGTATTACAGCTGATCTTCGTCACGAAGGTATTACATAATAGATTCGTCACGAAGGTAAACGGGAGTTCCGTCACGAAGGTAAACAAGAAATTCGTGACGAAGGTAAACAAGAGATTCGTGACGAAGGTAAACAAGAGATTCGTCACGAAGGTAAACAAGAGATTCGTGACGAAGGTAAAATATTTTTTTAATTTTTTTTCAGATTCTTGTAGAGAATTTCAATACGAGTCCGTGCATATAAAATACGTCCAAAACGGACATCGTTTGCCCTTCCAAAAGCCTCCAAAACAAAATAGTCGCATGCGTTAAGTTCGTAAAACAAAAACTTATATAAATTTATTAATTGTATAATATAATTATTTATTATAGTTAAAAATCATGCAATTAAAATTATATACTATAATTATATATTATCATTTAATATCACTAATTTATTACTTACAAAGTATAATTATGCATTATGTTTAAATATTACGAACTTAACGGAAACGACTGTTTTGTTTTTAGGGCTTTTGGAAGGGCAAACGATGTCCGTTTTGAACGTATTTTATATGCACGGACTCGTATTGAAATTCTCTACAAGAATCTGAAAAAAAATTTAAAAAAATATTTTACCTTCGTCACGAATCTCTTGTTTACCTTCGTGACGAATCTCTTGTTTACCTTCGTCACGAATCTCTTGTTTACCTTCGTGACGGAACTCCCGTTTACCTTCGTGACGAATCTATTATGTAATACCTTCGTGACGAAGATCAGCTGTAATACCTTCGTGACGAATCTCCGGGTGTGCTAAATAAAGAAAATGGGTGTGCCAAATAAAGGCTTTGTATAAATACTCCCTGGATCGATCAGTTGTTGCCAACATGATGTAGTGCAAATAAAAAATAAATTGAATAGGCCCTTGATCGATCAATATATTGTCAGTTTTCACGTTCTTCAAATTTATGAGAACAAGGCCTAAGTCGTGATAATATGATATTTTATGCATACTTGTCGGCTGCCTAAGACTTAACTAATTAAGACAACAATGTTGAGAGCACATATGTGAGAACAAATGAAGTTTTTCATGTCCACAAATAATAAACTAATGTTCATAACTTGGGCGGTAGTGTTCATAACCTGGGCGATCAAATTTTTTGAGGTCTCTTTGCAAAAAGAAAAATTAAAAGTTCCCAAAAATTATTAGTATGTCATCGCGTCTCTTAAAAAGTCAAAAACATTCAAAAGCTTTCATGACCCAGATTATGAACATTATTATCCAGGGTATGGGCATTAGCATGGAATCTGTGAACATGAATTATTCGTTTTTCTACGTTAAGAATTATTCGCACCAAAACTTTCATCTGACCCTAAAATCATCTAAATAATTATCTCTCCATGTCCTCCTTTGTGTAGAATTAGGGAATTTTTTTCTAAACTAGGCTTTATTTTAGAAAGAATTCCCGATATGAGCTCGTTTTGAAAATAATTCTCAACATAGACACTTTAATTAGTCTCGGAAATTTTTCATAGTGGGAGCTAGCCTCCGGGAACAAGGAGTCCCCTTCGTTGTAATCGACAAGGCTGATTGCTTCACCTTCTTAAGAAATTCTGCCAATTGCCTGGCTTACCCTCCCCGGATAACTCCATTATTGGAGAAGACTCTTTTTTTTTTTTTTTAGGTTAAGTGTAAGAGACGCTTCACTGATTTTTTTTTTTTAATCCGACGTATAAGAGACATTGGTTGCTTCTCTCATATGTGAAAAATTTCCGAGCCTAATTATAGTGCCTATGTTGGGAATTATTTTCAAAACGAGTCCATATCGAGAATTTTTTCTAAAAAAAAGCCTACTTTAGAAAAAAAATTCGGATTTAGGAGCACATTTTAAAGTGACATCAAACTGGGTCAAGTCCAACATGAAAATTCCAGCAAAATCGATGCTACGTTTTTGAAATATTTTGGGCTTGCTGCATTAAAAATATTACAAGTTGATTTTTAATTGGTGTTTTATGTTAGAGAAAATATTATTTCACCAATCTATCTATATATAAAAGTTGATGGGTTTGAAGAAGTAAAAGCAACATGTACTTAATAAATGCTACTCTAATATTTTAAATCTTTTTTTTTTACCAAAAAAATATATTTTAAATCTTTATCCTAATTACCTATTTTCTTAAATGTTAATTCCATCATCAACTAAGAACACACCATCTTCGTCTCCTTCCTCTATCACAATCTCCAAATTCATTCTCATCTCTATCAGGTTCATCAATTCCTTCGTTTCATTTTGACGCCTCATCCTTCCCCGATTAAAAATTAATCTGGATTAATTAGATATTTTTAATCTATATATTGACAACACCTAAGATTGATTCATAAGCATGGCCTGAGTAAAACATGTAACACGCCAAACAACATTGGCCTCAGTAAAACATGAACATCATATAAATACTTTATGTTGCAGATTTCGGTTGCAACCACTGTTGCAATAGTTGTATTTGCATTTTACGAGTTTGTAGAATTGAATTATATCACCGTTCACTCATTTTAAATTTATGACATGTTTAATGACTAACCGCAAACGAAAAACTGTGATTTCCCCGCACGAAGCGTGGGTTTCCGGATCTAGTTAAGCATAGATAACGCAAGACTTAAAGAAAGACATGTGGTAGTGAAGAAGGAACAGTTCAGTACTTAGGGTCTTGCATGCAGAGCGATGGTGCCATAAATGCAAACATTTAACATCACATATAAATGGGTTGCCAAAATAGAAGAAAGGCATCTCTTATGTGACAGGATATTGCCAGCAAAACTAAAAGTCAAGTTTTACAGAGTTAGTAGTCAGATCGGCGTTGTTGTATATGAGGCAGAGTGTTGACTTATGACGAAGGTTCTTGAAGCTAAATCGTGATAGAAAAGATGAGGATGATAGGGTAGATGTGCGGTCATACCAGGGAAGATAGAATCAGAAATGTAGTTATTAGAGAGAAGGTCGGGGTAGTTGACATAAGGGACAAGTTGCAGGAAACGAGACTTTGTTGGTATGGGCATGTGCAGAGGGTGGGCCCACATTAGGCCCGCGACAGTGACGAACTGGGATCGTGCGGACAAGCGCGTGTATGCGCAGTTGGGCCTAGCACACAAGCCCACGAGGTTCCATCATAAAACCAATTGGTGATAGGAGGAGTAGCTCATGTGCTTATATACTAGACCACCAAGTTCTCCACTTCCGATGTGGGATGTATATTCTCACAGAGGGGGCAATCCGACTTTGTAAGAGTGAGAGGCTAGACTTCAGTGTGTTACGAAAAAGCCGAGGTCTTCTGAAAAAGTGTTGGAGGTTGGTGATAAAGAAGGATCTTATGCATAATATTGACAGATTATATGGTTCAATACAGAAACATCAGATAAGATTAAAGTGATGAAACCATATAAGTTTAATGAGTGTGAGGGCATGTGCTCGACAATACTCAGGAACATTTTGTTCTTGATGCATACTAAGTTTGGAATAGCATAAAAAAATTAACAAGTTTGTCACAAATACAGCTAAGGATTTGGCGAAATTGAGGAGTCGGAGGCAGGTGGCAGTGAAGAAGGAAAAGTTTTGGTACATAGGATCTTACATGCGGAGTGATAGGGCGATAGATGCATACATTCATCATTACATATAAATGGGTTGGCAGAAATGAAGAAAGGCATGAGGACTCTTATGTGACATGAAACTGCCAGCAAAAGTAAAATGAAAGTTTTACAGAGTTGTAGTCAGACCGACGTTGCTGTATGGGGCTGGATGTTGGCCCACGACGAAGACTCAAGAGCAGAAGATCATGGTAGTACAGATGAGGATGCTAAGGTAAATGTGCGGTCATACCAGGGCAGATAGAATCAGAAATGAAGTTACTAGAGAGAAGGTCGGGGTAGTTGACATCAAGGACAAGTTGCAGGAAACGAGACTTCATTGGTATGAGCATGTGCCGAGGAGGCAATCCAACGCGCCAGTTCGTAGGTGCGAGAGGCTAGACTTGATGTGTTACGAAGAAGCGAGGATCTTGTGCATTTAGTATTGACAGATTGTATGGTTCAAGACAGGGAGTTCTTCCAGAAGTTGACACGGTTTTTTTTTTGAACCTTAGCGGTCATTGAATTATATCCTGCTTCGTTAATTTAGTTTTATTTATTTTAGCTTTGGCTTGAGTTTGTCTATTCACATCCTCCTCATAAGTTTTGGGGAATAAATTGTCCACATCCAGCCTCTCAGATCTTACTTCGGAGGGAACAAACTAGGTTGATTATTGTCGTATTTTTATATTGGTCACAAGTACAATTAAGCACACAAAAAACTTAGCTGAGATTGATGTTCTTAATTGGTGTTTTATGTTAGAGAAAATGTTATGTCACCAATTAAGCATAGATAATGCAAGAGCTTAAGTACACCGGATTGCGTAACATGTTTGATGATGCATCTATGGAGATCAAATTGCTACAATTGCCAATGGCTTGAAATATTTCAAGCATACCCAAGTAGGTTTAAGGAGCAGTTAATTGTTTTAAGCAAGGCCTAAAATCTAAAGAGCAGTGCAATTAGAAAAAGCAAATGCAAGAGCTGAAGTTTCTTGTAGGATCAGAAAGACAAATACAATTGGAAAAAGGAAACTAGAGAAAATTGCATACAAGTCATATTGGAAAAAGGAAGACCCCTTAGAAGTGGTACTCTTCCAAGTTTCTATTTGTTGGACTACATAAAACATGGGCATATATATATATATACTGATGAAGTGGTACTACATAATGCTATATATATACAGTTTAAATATACAAATGGAACATTATATGATATACACTATAGCTTTTACAGATCAAAGTTGTGGCTATTAAAGTGAAAGACTGGTTGTTTTGACCTTCTTTGCAGATTATGTGATCTGATATCCTTAGCAACACTTGATTGCAAGATTGAAGGACCACACACCAACACTCCAATGTCGACTTGGCCCCATCGATCTCCTGTCGTTCCGAAAACATCTGCAAGAACTTCACAGATTTAAAAAACCATCACTACAACGAACAAGAACAATGCATATATACGCGTTTATACCTCTGAAGTCGGGCCTGCAACCATAATGGATCGTTGAACTCCGGTTGATATAACTGTGATGAGACGCGTCTTTTTGTTCTATGAACTCGTCTTTAACATTTTGTGGCTGTTCTGAAGATGATGAGCTTGTTCCTCCCCAAAAATGCCAAAGCATGATAATGAATCCACCAAAAATAAGAATAGAAGCAGTCATGCATCCCATCATAAGAAGACCCTTATACCACCAAGTAATGATACCATACGGATTAATGTAAAACGCGTCTAGCATCCATAGGAATACGAAAAAGCCGACTATGGATGATATAACGTAAAGTCCAACCCATAAGTTATCCCCTGTTCCAACCAAACTCGACATGCTGGAGCTAGACGTTATTGGACACAAAGAATGCTTCACAATTTCATGTTTTCCGCCTTCTTCTTGCTTCAAATTTAAGAAAGTTATGACTAAATGGAAATTGGAGAGGCAAATTAAGATGTGGAGATTGAAAGTTAGCTAGAGAGTTACCACGGAAGGCTTTGGTTCTCGAGTAACGTATACTTGGATATCAAGATCAAGAACGTCGAGTAAAATTGGAGAGATTGAGTCCATATTCAGCATAGAGAGTAAGGAGAGTTCATCTGAGCCTTTGATTGCCCATATAATCAAGATGCTTCTTGTTAAACAAGGCTTTCCCTCCTTTATACGGTTAAATACGTCGTTTAGAACAGCCAAGAATGGTGAAATTCCAATTCCACCAGCCACTAAAACAAGGTGTTTATACCTGCCAATAATTTTTTTTAAAATCAACACTTAATGCAAAATTAGTTTACTAGTTAATGATTTAAGGCACTATAGTTACATACTTTAAGTGGTAGGGTGATTCATGGCCATAAGGTCCTTCAACTGAAGAAGTTATTTGAGATTGAAGAAGCTTTTCATGAAGCTCGCCACGAGATCCTGAAAACTTATCTTTTAGATTCTCTGTCCATGATGCAAGAACTTTTATGAGAACCGCAACATGGTGATTTCCATCCAAGGGGCTTGAAGAAACACTAAAAGGATGCCATTGTAGCCATGATAACTCGCGAACTTGGAGGAAGATGAAGCTCAGGGCATTATACCGAAGATCTAAGAATTCAGAGAAATTAATTCATCAGCACCAAGAACAAAAAAAGAGGAAAAAAATTGCTAGCTAGTTTTCTTACTTGGAGGCTTAGAGAGGACAAGCTCTAAAGTTCCACATGGCAAAGAAGTTGCTGAGATGACATCTACAGTCTTTCTCGATTGAAAAAATCTTAGAAACCGATCCAGCATGAAAAGAAAGATGCCGCCTAGAGCAATACTGAAGAGTTCACCGATATGGAGTGCAAAGAACACAATGAAAACGACATATAGCTGATGTGTGTAGAAGAAAAGCTCAAAGTAATTTTTTCGAACGGTGTGAAACGATGTCACCCACATCAAGATCCCTGCTAAAAGGCTTATTACCCCTGCAAGATTAGCCGCTCCAATGTCCTTCCACTCGATTAGCTGCCAATACACACAAATGTTCAAACTTTGTGTCAAACTGAGTAAATTTTGAGTAGCATAATGTAAAAAAGGAAGAAGAATTACTTGTTGAATGAGTTTCCCCTGCATTGTCCAGGAAATTATGTAGAAGAGTCCATGGAGAGTGAAGATAAACATGGTGAGATGGCCTAGCCACACATGGTATCTTGTGGCATGCTCAAATGGAATGTCAATGACCCGAAGAAGGACCGAGCCTCTTGAAACCGGAATAAACAAAAACACTAAGCAAAATGTACCGATTAGACCTAACCGAAGACCCTCCAGCTCCAATATCGACGTCCTAGATTATGTTACAAAGTTTAGAAATAGCACACAAATTGGATTAATTCAATATGATCAACTTAGAAACATTTTGATCTAAGCAGAGTTGGAATAGCCTAAAGCCAATAACCTTTCAAACTTACTTCAACTGAGATTTTTGAAGCATTATAGATACTACAATCAAGGAATCACAACAAAGACTGTAAGTAGATAAGTGAATGCATCTATAAGCTTACCATTCCTGAAAGTTGGGAACTCTAAATTGAGCGTTAAACGACCAATTCTGGATAGTATAAGTTGATATAGCCCAGATGAGCCACAAAATAAACAGTGATATTCCAATAAACTCAGCTGCAGATACCACACCAAATGGTCCATCAACAAGAATCGGAAAAGTCCAAAGCCGAAATCTCAGACTTCTTTTAGCCTTTTCCCTACATTAACACCATTTTTTACAATCATTTCCTGCAAGTTTTCTAGTACTAGAATCTTTCAACATTGAAGAACACACAATACAATATATGAAACAATTAAACTCATACTCTTCTTGTAGAATTTCCTCCTCTTCATCTCCTTTGATCATGAGATAGATTGCAGCAAGAATCACCAGCACAAAAATAGGCACACCAAATAGCAGAAGCAATGATCCTGAATTATCAATTTCAAAAATTGATTACAACAACAACAAATAATTTCTTTTAGCAACTTCAGTATAGTATGAACAGTAAATACTGTAGCTTTAACTAATAAAGGGGCTAAATTGATACTAGTACACACTAACCTGTTACTCCAAACACTGACCAGCGAGTTTTTGAGATAAATTCCTCAAACAATTTGGTGCTACATTCTGCAGGGAAGAACACAAAAACAGAAACCCAAGAAGCAAAGACTACCCACATCAAGAATTTGAGGACCCATTTGGCGGATTTCCTCAGGAAAAAATTAGGGTTTTTCTTGTGATCAGCAAGGTGTTCTCTTGACAACAATGGTGAAGTGCTATCCATCTTCTTCTTCGTTTAAAAATGGAGGGTACTGTAAAATCGAAGGTGTATATATAGCATAACTTCTGCCTCTACGCATTGATTTATGTGGGTACAAGATTTGAGCTTGATCATCAATAGAACAAGAAAACTGTGACCTCTAAAATTAAGCTATGGACATGGGTGTTTGATGGGGATGCAAACGGTGTCGTTTTGGAAGTGATGGTGGAAAAACGCAACGTTTTGTGATTGTCACGGTTACCTGAAAAACTTGGAGGAAGACATTGATTGGGCCAGAGTTCATCACAGCCTCAACTGCACATTTCGTGTTATCTTCGTCTAATACAGGACAAAATAATATTATTTTTGTGGTCACTAATCTTAATTCTCTCTTTTTAATCAGTCTGAATATTTTATTTTTATAGGTCCTTGTCAACTTTTATTTATTTTTGCAAAAAGAACTAGAGTAGAAACAAAGCCAAGTTAGTTGACATTATATTACCAGACTCCGAATCAAATTTCAAATGGAAGATATTTCATTTTTATTGATCAAATAGATATTGTTTGTGCTAGTTCATCTCTCTTTATTGATTGTGTAAGTTTATTGTTTTTTTTTCTTATTTGTTTGTAGTCCGGTTAACGGTTTTTTCGTTGATCGAGTGTATCTATGAAGAATAGAGGGAAGAATTGAGTGAACTCCATTGAAGCAAAGAGAGCAAGCTCTCATTACAGAAAGTTTGTGAAAAAGTAGTTATTCTGTTACAACGGAATCTGGTATTTATACCAGAATTGATGACGTCACACATACGTCACTAATAACAGAATTTAACTGATGTTCATTACATTCTCATATCCCCCTCTCGGGTTGGACTTGGGGAGGATTCAACTAGTCCTAACTTGAAGAATAGAAATTTATGAGGTATTTCACCAAGGGGTTTGGTTAGAATATCAGCCAATTGAAGTTGGGACTTGACATGAGCTGTTTACAGAAAGCCTTCAGTGACCTTCTCCCTCACATAGTGGCAATCAATGGTTAAGTGTTTCGTCCTCTCATGAAAGACAGGATTAGCTGCAATGTGTTGAGCTTCCTTGTTGTCACAGTACATGGTAATAGGAAGAGGAACATTGACATGAAGATCTTTGAGCAAAGCATTGAACCACACCATTTCACTAGCAGTAGCTGACATGCTCCTGTATTCAGATTCTGTGGAAGACTTGCTAACTGTCTTCCAAGAGACCAAAGCATCACCAAGAAAGACACAATAGGAAGTGAGGGATCCATGTTTACCCCAATCTGCATCACTGAAACAACTGGCTTGGAGAGTATTCTTAGTAGGATAAAATAACCCCCAATTAAGTGTGCCTCTATATCTGAGAATGTGCAAAGCTGCTTGGAAATGTGGCTTTCTAGGTGTGCTAACAAATTGACTCAGATGATGAACTGAATAGGAAATGTCAGGCCTTGTAATATTCAGATACAACAGTCTACCCACAAGTCTTCTATAGAGCTCTGGGTTATCTAGTAACACACCTTTGTCCTTGGAGAGACCAAGACCTTTAGGAAGAGGAAAGTTGGTTGGCTTGCACTCAAGCATCTCAGTGTCCTTCAAAATATCTAGGATATATTTTCTCTGGTTGATAAGAGTGCCCTTAGTAGATCTAGCTACTTCAATACCAAGGAAGAATCTGATCAAACCTAGATCCTTTATAGTGAAAGCATCATGAAGACCTTGCTTAGTCTTCATTAGAAATTCAGTGTCATTTCCTGTGAGCAATAGATCATCAACATAGACCAGTGCAACAGCCATCATGTCTCCATCTTTTCTAACAAACAATGAGTAATCATGTTTAGACTGAATATATCCTAATCTGAGCAAGTGATTAGTAAGTTCAATATTCCATTGCCTAGAGGCCTGCTTAAGGCCATAAAGAGACTTAGTAAGCTTACAGACTTGACCCTCTTTAGCCTGATAATATCCCAAAGGAGGAGACATGTATACCTCTTCCTCCAAATGCCCAAGGAGGAAGGCATTATTGATATCTAACTGAAAGATATCCCATTTCTGAGCAGTAGATAAGGCTATGAGAGTTCTTACAATAGCAAGTTTGGCCACAGGAGAGAAGGTGTACTTATAATATGTGCCCTCTACCTGATTATATCCTTTAACAACTAATCTTGCTTTATATCTTTCAACAGAGCCATCTTGCTTGTACTTGACCTTGTACACCCACTTGGAACCAACTGCCTTTTTCCCTGGAGGTAGAGTGGTTAATTCCCAAGTGTTATTATTTTCCAATGCTTGCAACTCCTTATTCACTGCTTCCCCCCAACAAGGAATGCCCGTAGCTTGATGATAAAACTGTGGCTCATATGTGGAGCAAGCATTAAAGAAAGAAGCCACATATTCTGAAGAAAAACTATCAAAAACTACAAGAGGAGAACCCTGAGGTGAGGTCCTGCTTACAGAAGCACAAACATAATCTTGTAGCTTAGCAGGTAATGTCTTTTTCCTAGTAGATCTCCTAGGAGGTGAAGGAATAATAACAGGCTCTACTGAATCTGGAATAGATGGAGAAATACCTGGCATCTCAGTATTTTCAACAGAAGGTGAGACTGCTAGCGTGTCATCCTCAAATTGAACCATTGGCAAGTTGCTAATAGGAGATGGCGTGTCATCCTCAATAATATCAGGAACCTGATACTTGTGTTTCACTAGATAAATCCAAGTGTATCTAGTGCTATCATCAAGTATTGTCAAAAAATAAGAAGCACCAGTCATAGTTGGTGTCTTGTAAGGTCCCCACAAATCAAAATGCACAAGAGCAAAAGGCAATGTAGCTAAAGATTCACTTCTCATAAAAGAATCCTTACAATGTTTAGCCAAAATACAACTGCCACAAAACAAATCATCATTGTGAATAAGGCCAGGAATAGTCAAGTGTTTCAACTTGCTCTTAGAACAATGTCCTAGCCTATTATGAATGAGTCTAGCAGACATTAAAACTGAAGAACTACTATCAACACACACATCAACTTCTCTTTGAATCTGAGCAGCTGCACTCTGAGCAACAAACAAGCCACCAACTCTCAATCCCTTAACCACTGTATCCTTAGTGATAGGGTCCTGGAATGATATTATATCAGCTTTTATCAGACCAAGCAAACCAAGATCATCAAGCAATTTAGTGATTGACATTAGATTATGTTTAAAGCCAGGAACCAAAAGCACATTAGCAAGCACTAACTGAGAATTAACTCTGACAGATCCTACTGTATCAACAACCTTTACCTCTCCACCAGGTAAAGCAACTTTAATAGGATTAACTAATGTCCTTTGATCCAGAAATAAACTGGAATAAAAAATCATATGATCTGTAGCACCAGTATCAACAATCCATCTGGTCTTAAGTAATTCTGAATTGACTGAGAAAAGTGAAGCCAATTTACCTGCAAAGTTGCCACTAGAAGAAGCACCATTCTCCTTGGCCTGAAAGAACTTTGACATTTCTTGACAAAGAGCATTAATCATGGCAGGATCCATGATACTACTCTGATTGGAACCTGTCTCCAATGGATTATCATATTCTCCATCTGCAGCATTGGCTCGCCTGTAGGAAGGTTGCTTAGACTTCCAATTAGGTGGATAACCCACCAGCTTATAGCATTGATCTTTAGTGTGTCCCTTTAGATGACAGTGATCACACTTTCTATCACCTTTCCCAGATCTGTTGGTATCTCTTTGTTGTGGATATCTTTGCATTTGTTGAGATTGTTTGACAGCACATGCTTCACCAATAGGTTGAGTTCCCAAAGTGCCAGAAACTATCTTCTGCCTCTCCACTTGTTGCACAAGATAGAAAACTTTGTTGACACTAGGAATTGGATCCATGGCCAAGACACTGCTTCTAACGCCATCAAAATCCTCAGCTAGCCCCATCAAGAATTGAATCACTCGATTCTTGGACTCCTGCTCCTGAAGTTTCTTGATAATCTCACAACCACATCTTGCAAGATAGCCATCTCATCCCAAAGACCTTTAAGCTTGCAATAGTAATCACCAACAGATTGTGATCCCTGTTGAAGAGAAGACAAGGTTCTCTTCAATTGATACAACATTGGCCCATTTTCTTGGCCAAAACGCTCCAGAAGTTCATCCCATAGTTGTTTAGCTGATTCAACTCTCATGAATGTGCTGGCAATGGATGATTCCATTGAGTTTAACAACCAGCAACGAATCATGTAATCAACTTTGATCCACCTGCTACAATCAAAGGATCCAGGAACCGATCGCAAGCAAGATCCATCAATGAATCCAAGCTTCGACTTCGCACCAAGGGCCAATTTCACATTGTAACTCCAATTCAAGAAGCTCATACCATTCAGATGAAGTGCGATTAATTGTGCACCTGGATGATCGGAATTCGATAAAGACAACGGATCACTGGAGGCATTTCCCTGATGATTGAGATCCTGAGGTCGAATAGATGGAATCGAATCGGTCGCCATTGCTCAAGGCTGCACCCAAATCTCCCAGAAAAACCAGAATATGAACCCTAGGAAAGAAAATCCCCAATCTGAGTTCACAGGAATGCGGAATCTCTCACGAAAGTGAGCGTTTGCTCTGATACCATATGAAGAATAGAGGGAAGAATTGAGTTAACTCCATTGAAGCACAGAGAGCAAGCTCTCATTACAGAAAGTTTGTGAAAAAGTAGTTATTCTGTTACAACAGAATCTGGTATTTATACCAGAATTGATGACGTCACACATACGTCACTAATAACAGAATTTAACTAATGTTCATTACATTCTCATAGTATCCCTCGATTTCTTGATTTGAAATGATTTTCTTATAACAAATGAATCCAAGCTATGAAATGAATAAAGAACAATACTTGGAAAAAATTAAATGATCAAATTTGTCAAGATTAGTCAAGAGTTGTGCCTTGTCGAAATTTACATCCTTATTCCTTCCTTAGTGTTCTTGATTTTCATCATTCTTTGTTTCAAGCAATTCTGAACTTATATACATCAATGTAGAAGACGATAAAAAAGAATCAAGCATAATTTATTGGACAAATCTCATGGACTAACCAACAAAATGCTACATGTATGGTCATCTCTGTGTTCGTACAACCTTCACAACATTTGAACCACTAATGCACTTTTCTTATCATCCTTAGACAACAACAATACAGCCTAGCTTCCTGGTGATAACAACCCCTAACAAATTTCATCCACAACAATTTTGTTGTCAGTTCTAAATTATTATGCTCATTATCTTCTCCTAATGGTGTATTTGTCACCCCATGAACCATTTATTGTGTTGCTTGTTATCTTAGGCATCATATCATGAACATGAAGTATCAAGTATTATAATATGGGTAGCTACCATTACCACCTATTGTGTTGCTCTTTACCATAGACGCTCTACTTTTAGAACGGGACAGTATAGTCCTGATATAGAGACAAAAAACAAAGAAAATGCTTTGAATTTGAATCACATACTTCTTTGGTAAAGACGAGACTCACTAATGTTTTTGCACTATTGTAGTCCAAACAATCTGCTTTCAACCTCCTAATAAAATATGATCTTTTTTTAATTGTGGATATAGCAAACTAGACCCGGCAGAAAATTACCCAACCGACCCGAAATTTCGGGTCATACCCGTCAAATTGAGTCCGTGACCCGTTTTCATCGAACCTGATTGATCCAAAATTTCTGGGTCAAAAATTGATTGACCCGTCTCAACCCGTTTTTTATCCGAAAAATTGGGCCAAAAGAAGAAGAAAAAACGGAATAATAAATCCGTAAGAACCCAGTCTTTTGGCAGGTTCTGACCCAAAACGACCCGACCCGACAATAAACCCGTAATAACCCGACCTGTTTTGACCCGATAATTTTAGACCCGGCCTAACCCGGCTATAAACCGTTATAACCCGAGCCGAGACACTCTAACCCGAACCCGAACCGCCGAACCCAATTGTCAGGTCTATACCAACATAACATAGATCAATGTCACAAGTCACACCTACATAGTTGAGTGGCGAGAATACGAACCAAACATAGCCTTACCATACCACACTAAGTTAGCATCCTATCAAAAAGTCATCAATTTATTGAAAAATAGATCAGTCCAGTCCAGTGTCCTACATTACAAATAGTGTAACAAAAAAAAAACAATATTAAGGAATGATAAATTTACCAACATACCTCTCATTCACTCACTCTCGTGCACTTTACAAATGGCGCTTGGATAATGATCGGGAAGATCCCTTGCTTTCTAAATCATGCATCATGCCTCAAGCATAATACCGTTTTCGGTTATCCCAGGAGGCGACAATGGCGGGATTGCTGGCTCGTGATCAACGGGGTCGGAAGCTTCTAGAGTCCTCCTTGAAGTCGCCTTGGAATCCGTGCTGCTTCTACCGATCTTTCTAGATGGGAGCGATAGTGATGCGACGGCTTTGGTTGTTGAGTTTCCGGTCTCCATTGATGATAGGAATTTGTCACGTGCAAGATTTGATTAGCTACATACAGCAGACCATATAAATTGCGATTAAAAGCAAGAATGTTAAACAAAAACACATAGCAAGATACTCACCTCTCTATCAAACTCTAACATAAAGCATCTTTTGACATCATCCTTTGTAGGCTTGCATCCACATCGGTCACGTCTCGAAGTTAGATCAGAGAACTTGGAATAAGTAAAATGCAGAACAGCTGCTTCTTCCAGTTTTATCTCGCTGCAGGATTAGAAACCAATACGGTGAGAAATTGTCATTACCTCTGTGAAAGGTTCCTTGATATCATCACGCTCAATACTGCTCTCCTAAACAACAAAATCATCACTAAAATCATGAGGAATGTCATAGTGCTTAGTTGAAAAGAGATTAAAATAAATCATAGCTCTTTCCTTCAGTATATGAATAACATTAGCCATCATTTCAGATTAACTTACATAATTGGGAAAGACGACCATATCAACACTCCTAGGCACATCAAGCAGCAATTGTCTTAGAGAATACTCACGAGCACCTGCTGGATGTATCAGCTCATCTGTATCAAGGTGAAGTATCCATTCCACAGCATCATTCTAGTGCATTAAACAATTAAAATTACTTATTAAGCATTTTAGTGATGAAGGTGCAATGACATAAGAAGTATAAAGGGTAATTAGGAATTTCATACCCTGGCCATTACAATAGCCATATCCATGTTGAGAGATTGCTTCACAAATAGCTCATAATTGCAAGGTTTGTAAAAGAAACTTGCCAGCCAGGTCTCATTCCAGATCCGACTGAAAAAATGAGCATCAATATCAGTGACTGACAAAAACTAATAATATGTTGCTCCGAGTAACAAAGGATGCAATAGTGTTCATGTAAATAAACTAAAGCTACTATCTTCTGTCAACTTTTATATCCTAAATAACAGAAAGTAATCCAGTAAAAAAAGACTTTCACAGATTATGCACTATACACAAGCTCGTGTACTCACCCAGGGCTCAAGCATACAAGTAAGAATTTGATTTACCAAGGCAAAGTAACATGAAAGAGATGTGTAGCATGATTCAGATCAAGATGTTGATTGAGATTAATCGGCTATCAAATCTTGGAAACAAACTAACCTTCCAGCCTGCTGCTTCTCCAACTCAGCTGTTCTGTATACTATTTTGACACCCTAAATGTGAACGGGATGCATCTTCAGCAAATTATGCAACAAATAAGAAAACCAAGAAGTTGCAAAACTGCAAAACGTACAAGACAAGATTGATTCCTTCGTTTCATTCTGACGCCTCATCCTTCCCCGATTAAAAATTAATCTGGATTAATTGATTAATTAGATATTTTTAATCTATATATTAACAACACCTAAGATTGATTCATATGCATGGCCTCAGTAAAACATGTAACACGCCACATGTAAGACGCCAAACAACATTGGCCTCAGTAAAACATGAACATCATATAAATACTTTATGTTGCAGATTTCGGTTGCAACCACTGTTGCAATAGTTGTATTTGCATTTTACGAGTTTGTAGAATTGAATTATATCACCGTTCACTCATTTTAAATTTATGACATGTTTAATGACTAACCGCAAACGAAAAACTGTGATTTTTCCGCGCGAAGCGCGGGTTTCCGGATCTAGTTAAGCATAGATAACGCAAGACTTAAAGAAAGACATGTGGTAGTGAAGAAGGAAAAGTTCAGTACTTAGGGTCTTGCATGCAGAGCGTGTTGGAGATTAAAGAGGGAAACACAACTCTAATTCTTGAGGAGCTCACACTAAGGACACTTGTGTTTTGAAGGAAGAGGATTTTTGTTTCTCAACTTGATACTTACAACTCAATGGATGGTCCCTTTTATAGTGGGAGCAATCCACTCCATACAACTTTCAACCAACTCATTTAATGCTTCTACAACATTCTATACTCTTCTTCTAACTTCTACCACATTCTAGGATATTCTTTTATCTTCTACTTTCTTCTAGCATTTTCTTAGACTTGGGCTAGATTTGGACATACACTTGGACATATACACTTGGGCCTTATTAAAACAAGTTTATATTTCAACACCCCCCTTTAAACTTGTTTTATAAGGCCAAGTGAACTTCTTAATCTTACAGATGTGAGGACTATAGTGTATAAATATATACAAAATATAGGAATGCCTTCCAACTTTCTATATATATACTTATGAAGTGGTACTACATTATGCTATACATTTATATATATACAACTTAAAAATACAAAGGGGACATTATATGATATACACTATAGCTTTTACAGATCAAAGTTGTGGCTGTTAAAGTGAAAGACTGGTTGTTTTGACCTTCTTTGCAGATTATGTGATCTGATCTCCTTAGCAACACTTGATTGCAAGCTTGAAGGACCACACACCAACACTCCAATGTCGACTTGGCCCAATCGTTATCCTGTCGTTCCGAAAACATCTGCAAGAATCCCATGGAAAGAGGATGATAGCATTGCCTGGAAGATCATGACCAACTCCTGACCCGGTTCAATCAGAGAGACATCAAGGAAATGATGAGGCTTCAAAATGGAAAATATGGCAAAAAATACATTTATGAGGCCTTGGTTAAACTGGTTCCACTGTGTTTGGGGCAAATTTCATATGCCGAGACATAATTTCATTACTTGGTTGACAATGCACAACAGTCTCATTACTCTTAGTAGACTCAGAAGTTGGGGACTGATAACGGATGCCATATGCAAAATATGTAACCGGGGAGATGAATCTGCTGACGGATCCTCTATATACCCAATTCATGTACTTTGTAAAAAAGAAGAAAATGAGTCTAATATTTATTTTTTTACCCTTTGGAAAGATATTTTTTTTTTTTTTTACAAAGGTACACAATTTAGATACATAAATTGGATATAGAGGATTTTGATTCTCTGCTGACCACCACTATAGTCTGATGTAAAACGTGTAATGATACCAAATAGGCTGATGTAAAACGCATCCATAGTAGAGGTGTAAAAATGTTAGCCGGATTGGCCAAATCGGACTGGATCCGACCCAGTCAAAATTGGAATCGGGACCGAACCAGCCAAACCGTCCTCCTACCGGTTCAGGTTCAAAAGACGACTATGGAACCCTGAACCTGTGATTTAACGAAGGGTAATCGGTCAAACCGACCCGAAACATAAACCGTCTGGTTTACCGTCAGTTCACACCAAAAAATAAAAATATATATATAAAAAATTGAGTGGAGGAGGAATAATTTTATTTTTTAATATATAGACTTCGTCACTTCAACCTCTCAAGTAGTTTCGACGTGGGAAGTTTTTAAATGTTTTATGTTGGTAATAAAAAAACTTTCGACATTGGAAAATTCGAAGAAAAAAACCCCATCATGCTTGTGTATATAAGAACAACAAATTACTTACAAGTTTCAGGTCTTTAATAATTCAATTTCTTGATTGGACTTAAATATTTGAGCTCATTATAAAGAAAATAGTAAAATTAAAAATTAAAAATTCTATATATATTTTGTATTTAAAAATTACCACTGTGAAAGGTTCCTTGATATCATCACGCTCAATACTGCTCTCCTAAACAACAAAATCATCACTAAAATCATGAGGAATGTCATAGTGCTTAGTTGAAAAGAGATTAAAATAAATCATAGCTCTTTCCTTCAGTATATGAATAACATTAGCCATCATTTCAGATTAACTTACATAATTGGGAAAGACGACCATATCAACACTCCTAGGCACATCAAGCAGCAATTGTCTTAGAGAATACTCACGAGCACCTGCTGGATGTATCAGCTCATCTGTATCAAGGTGAAGTATCCATTCCACAGCATCATTCTAGTGCATTAAACAATTAAAATTACTTATTAAGCATTTTAGTGATGAAGGTGCAATGACATAAGAAGTATAAAGGGTAATTAGGAATTTCATACCCTGGCCATTACAATAGCCATATCCATGTTGAGAGATTGCTTCACAAATAGCTCATAATTGCAAGGTTTGTAAAAGAAACTTGCCAGCCAGGTCTCATTCCAGATCCGACTGAAAAAATGAGCATCAATATCAGTGACTGACAAAAACTAATAATATGTTGCTCCGAGTAACAAAGGATGCAATAGTGTTCATGTAAATAAACTAAAGCTACTATCTTCTGTCAACTTTTATATCCTAAATAACAGAAAGTAATCCAGTAAAAAAAGACTTTCACAGATTATGCACTATACACAAGCTCGTGTACTCACCCAGGGCTCAAGCATACAAGTAAGAATTTGATTTACCAAGGCAAAGTAACATGAAAGAGATGTGTAGCATGATTCAGATCAAGATGTTGATTGAGATTAATCGGCTATCAAATCTTGGAAACAAACTAACCTTCCAGCCTGCTGCTTCTCCAACTCAGCTGTTCTGTATACTATTTTGACACCCTAAATGTGAACGGGATGCATCTTCAGCAAATTATGCAACAAATAAGAAAACCAAGAAGTTGCAAAACTGCAAAACGTACAAGACAAGATTGATTCCTTCGTTTCATTCTGACGCCTCATCCTTCCCCGATTAAAAATTAATCTGGATTAATTGATTAATTAGATATTTTTAATCTATATATTAACAACACCTAAGATTGATTCATATGCATGGCCTCAGTAAAACATGTAACACGCCACATGTAAGACGCCAAACAACATTGGCCTCAGTAAAACATGAACATCATATAAATACTTTATGTTGCAGATTTCGGTTGCAACCACTGTTGCAATAGTTGTATTTGCATTTTACGAGTTTGTAGAATTGAATTATATCACCGTTCACTCATTTTAAATTTATGACATGTTTAATGACTAACCGCAAACGAAAAACTGTGATTTTTCCGCTCGAAGCGCGGGTTTCCGGATCTAGTTAAGCATAGATAACGCAAGACTTAAAGAAAGACATGTGGTAGTGAAGAAGGAAAAGTTCAGTACTTAGGGTCTTGCATGCAGAGCGTGTTGGAGATTAAAGAGGGAAACACAACTCTAATTCTTGAGGAGCTCACACTAAGGACACTTGTGTTTTGAAGGAAGAGGATTTTTGTTTCTCAACTTGATACTTACAACTCAATGGATGGTCCCTTTTATAGTGGGAGCAATCCACTCCATACAACTTTCAACCAACTCATTTAATGCTTCTACAACATTCTATACTCTTCTTCTAACTTCTACCACATTCTAGGATATTCTTTTATCTTCTACTTTCTTCTAGCATTTTCTTAGACTTGGGCTAGATTTGGACATACACTTGGACATATACACTTGGGCCTTATTAAAACAAGTTTATATTTCAACACCCCCCTTTAAACTTGTTTTATAAGGCCAAGTGAACTTCTTAATCTTACAGATGTGAGGACTATAGTGTATAAATATATACAAAATATAGGAATGCCTTCCAACTTTCTATATATATACTTATGAAGTGGTACTACATTATGCTATACATTTATATATATACAACTTAAAAATACAAAGGGGACATTATATGATATACACTATAGCTTTTACAGATCAAAGTTGTGGCTGTTAAAGTGAAAGACTGGTTGTTTTGACCTTCTTTGCAGATTATGTGATCTGATCTCCTTAGCAACACTTGATTGCAAGCTTGAAGGACCACACACCAACACTCCAATGTCGACTTGGCCCAATCGTTATCCTGTCGTTCCGAAAACATCTGCAAGAATCCCATGGAAAGAGGATGATAGCATTGCCTGGAAGATCATGACCAACTCCTGACCCGGTTCAATCAGAGAGACATCAAGGAAATGATGAGGCTTCAAAATGGAAAATATGGCAAAAAATACATTTATGAGGCCTTGGTTAAACTGGTTCCACTGTGTTTGGGGCAAATTTCATATGCCGAGACATAATTTCATTACTTGGTTGACAATGCACAACAGTCTCATTACTCTTAGTAGACTCAGAAGTTGGGGACTGATAACGGATGCCATATGCAAAATATGTAACCGGGGAGATGAATCTGCTGACGGATCCTCTATATACCCAATTCATGTACTTTGTAAAAAAGAAGAAAATGAGTCTAATATTTATTTTTTTACCCTTTGGAAAGATATTTTTTTTTTTTTTTACAAAGGTACACAATTTAGATACATAAATTGGATATAGAGGATTTTGATTCTCTGCTGACCACCACTATAGTCTGATGTAAAACGTGTAATGATACCAAATAGGCTGATGTAAAACGCATCCATAGTAGAGGTGTAAAAATGTTAGCCGGATTGGCCAAATCGGACTGGATCCGACCCAGTCAAAATTGGAATCGGGACCGAACCAGCCAAACCGTCCTCCTACCGGTTCAGGTTCAAAAGACGACTATGGAACCCTGAACCTGTGATTTAACGAAGGGTAATCGGTCAAACCGACCCGAAACATAAACCGTCTGGTTTACCGTCAGTTCACACCAAAAAATAAAAATATATATATAAAAAATTGAGTGGAGGAGGAATAATTTTATTTTTTAATATATAGACTTCGTCACTTCAACCTCTCAAGTAGTTTCGACGTGGGAAGTTTTTAAATGTTTTATGTTGGTAATAAAAAAACTTTCGACATTGGAAAATTCGAAGAAAAAAACCCCATCATGCTTGTGTATATAAGAACAACAAATTACTTACAAGTTTCAGGTCTTTAATAATTCAATTTCTTGATTGGACTTAAATATTTGAGCTCATTATAAAGAAAATAGTAAAATTAAAAATTAAAAATTCTATATATATTTTGTATTTAAAAATTACCACTGTGAAAGGTTCCTTGATATCATCACGCTCAATACTGCTCTCCTAAACAACAAAATCATCACTAAAATCATGAGGAATGTCATAGTGCTTAGTTGAAAAGAGATTAAAATAAATCATAGCTCTTTCCTTCAGTATATGAATAACATTAGCCATCATTTCAGATTAACTTACATAATTGGGAAAGACGACCATATAGGGAGATTATCACGTGCTGGGCACGTGTTCGATTGTAACAAACTCATACGAGAAAACATGTGTTGTGCACGTGCTCGTAACTGAAAGCTATCTTCCTCTTCTTCCTCCTGGTTCTGTATAAAAACCTTCCTCTGTAATTCTTGTTGGAATTCAATGAAGTAATTCAAGCTTTCGACTCTTCTTTGCTTTCAATTCTTCACACAAACATGGTATCAGAGCGAATGCGTTTCGATCGCATCTTTCCGCACTTTTTCTGAGATTTTTTTCTCAAATTCAAGTTCGTCTCGCATTACAGATCATTGATCTGCGTTGGTTTTAGTTTCTGAGAGTTTCTTGGAGCTAAACGGAGTATTCGATCACAGTTTGTGATTGAAATTTTGGTGATTACAGAAATCCCCAATTTCTAGGGTTCCTTATCTGTAATTGCAATTCTTGCAAAAATGGTGATGAACTTTGTTCCGATCACCGATCTTAGTGATCCACTGCATCTTTATCCATCTGATGGTCCCGGAATGCTACTGGTGTCCAAGGCTTTTGACGGCAAGAGCTTTTTGTCATGGAAGAGAGCAGTCTGGGTTGCTCTAAGCGCAAAGAACAAACTAGCCTTCATTGATGGTTCTTATCCGCGTTCCACAGAAGCTGAAGATCCTTCCCGTCTTCGTCTGTGGGATCGCTGTAACAACCTTGTCATTTCTTGGTTGATTGGATCGCTTGAACGCACTATTGCAGACAGTGTTCTATTTGCAACCACCGCTCAGGCTATTTGGTCACAGCTTAATTCAAGATATGGTAGAATCAATGGCGCACAGAAGTTTTCTATTCAGAAAGAAATCTCTTCTCTTGCTCAAGGTACTGATAGTATTTCGAGTTATTTTTCCAAGATTAAGTGTCTCTGGGATGAACTTGAATCCCTGAGATCCATCCCCAGCTGTTCTTGTGGTTCTGCACAAGCAATGCAGGCTCTTGATGATGAGCAAAAGCTCTATCAATTCCTCATGGGGTTGAATGATTCATATAATGCTATTAGAGGCAACATACTTCTCATGTCTCCTATTCCAGATATTGACCAAACTTATTCCCTTCTTATTCAAGAGGAACAACAAAGAGAAATTAGCTCAGTAACTAATTTCAATACAGAAGCAAGTTCTTTTAGTGTTAATGCACAAAAACCAAACAATTACAAAGGCAAGAATCCTAAGGTGTGCACTCATTGCAAAAGGCCTGGTCACTTGGTTGAGTCATGCTACAAAATCATAGGTTATCCAAAGGACTTCAAGAAGGCAAATGCAAGTTCAAATGCTGTGGTTGGCTCAGAGAATCTTTCTTTTGGTCTTTCTGCCACAGAGTTGACTCAACTGAAGAACCTTCTTCAATGCACATCTGGTGTTTCTGAAAATTTTGCTGGTAACTCTCAAGTTTTTGCTACTTCCCTACTTAGTGCATCTAAGCATACTAATAGTAGTAAAGTCTGGATCATAGATACTGGAGCATCTGATCATATGTGTCATGACTTAGCTTCTTTCATTACTCATAAGACTTTGAGTTCTCCTATTTCAGTTACTCTTCCTAATGGTTCTTCTTTGATAGTCACCTTGGTTGGTTCAGTACAGATAACAGCTGATATTTTGCTTGAAGAAGTTCTGTTTGTACCAGAGTTTAAGTTCAATTTACTGTCTGTATCTAAACTGGTTACTCAGATGAAATGTTTGGCTATATTTTCTGATTCACACTGTTGGTTGCAGGGGCTTGCTCGCAGGCCTCTAACTCTTGGTAAGAGATCAAGGAGCCTTTACTTGCTTGAACAAGCTGATGATCACACTCCAACAGAAGCTAATGCATCATCTGTCCATGTTCATCAGAAGGCTTCTTCAATAAAGGAATACTTAGCATCACACAAAAGGCTAGGCCATCTTCCATATTACAAGCTCAAAGAGATCACTGGAATTTCTTTGTCTAAAGATGACTTACCACCTTGTTTTGTGTGTGCACAAAGTAGACATCATAGATTACCTTTCCCTAGTAGCTCTATTAGTTCTACTTCCATCTTTGCTCTAATTCATGTAGACACATGGGGACCATTTAGAGAACCTACTCATGATGGTTTTAGTTACTTCTTGACAATAGTTGATGATTTTTCTAGAGCCACTTGGGTTCATTTACTTAGAGACAAAGCTAGCAGTTTTACTGTGCTTAAATCCTTTGTATCAATGGTACACACTCAATTTGATGTCAATGTAAAGATCATTAGATCTGATAATGCAATGGAATTAGGTGGAAGCAAGTTGGTTTCTGAATTTTATCTTGATAAAGGCATTATTCATCAAACATCATGTGCTTATACTCCTTAACAGAATGGGGTAGTAGAAAGAAAACATAAACATTTGCTTGAAGTTGCTAGGGCACTAATGTTTGAAGCACATTTACCTCTTATTTTTTGGGGAGAAGCTATCTTAACTGCAGCTCACTTGATCAACAGATTTCCTTCTAGAGTGCTAGCTGGGAAGTCACCTTATGAAATATTATTTTCTAAAGCACCTTCTATTACACATTTGAGAGTTTTTGGTTGTCTGGCTATTGCTTCTACACTAACAGTGGGCAGACATAAATTTCAAGCCAGAGCAAGGAGATGCTTGTTTCTGGGATATCCATCTACAAAGAAGGCATACAAGCTCTTGAATCTGGATACTAAGGAGATTTTTTACTCCAGAGATGTTACATTTCATGAAAGTATTATGCCTTTCTTTTCTATAAAAGATTTTTCTACTGCTATATTTCCACTTGTTGATTATTCCAAATGGGATGATAATTCCATGCCAAGTGCTGTCATTCCTGAAGTTCAAAGTGTTCCAAATACTGAGCAAGCTATTATTGAGCATGTCATTTCTCCTGAGGTTCATCCAGACATTTCTCTCAGAAGATCAACAAGACCAAGACAAGAGCCTACTTATCTAAATGACTTTATTTGTCATAATGCAACCTGCAACAGTGTATTCTCTACTGAACTTGATCCATCTTCCCATATTATTTTTGAAGACTTATCTCATACTAGTCAAGCTTTTGTTTCCCAAGTATCTTTGTTGACAGAACCTACTTCTTTTGAAAGTGCTAATACATCAGAGGACTGGAGACAAGCTATGAACACTGAGCTAGCTGCTTTGGATGCTACACACACATGGGATATTGTACCTCTCCCACCAGGAAAGAAACCTATAAGTTCAAAATGGGTTTACAAATTGAAGTATAGGGCAGATGGTTCCTTGGAGCGCCACAAAGCTATGCTTGTGATTAAAGGATGCACACAAAAGGCTGGCATTGACTTCACAGAGACCTTCTCACCAGTGGTTAAAATGACCACAATAAGAAGTTTAATTGCAGTAGCAGTCAAGAATTCATGGCCCTTAGCTCAACTAGATGTCAACAATGCCTTCTTACATGGTGACCTTGAAGAGGAAGTGTACATGAAAATTCCACAAGGCATTGATGCTCATCCAGGCATGGCTTGCAGATTGAATAAGTCCCTCTATGGTCTCAGACAAGCATCCAGACAGTGGCATTCTAAACTTTCAGAAGCTCTATTATCACAGGGGTTTGTTCAATCTTCCAATGATCATTCACTCTTTCACAAAAAGAGGGGATCTTCTCAAGTCTTCTTAGCAGTATATGTGGATGACATATTGTTGACAGGCACTGATGAAATAGAAATGAACAATATCAAGAGCTACTTGGATGGCAGATTCAAGATCAAAGATCTAGGATCTCTCAGTTATTTTCTGGGAATTGAATTCTTAAGTTCACCTAAGGGAGTTGTTATGTCACAAAAGAAGTTCATTCTCGAGGTGTTAAAGGACTTTGATTCAGAGGATGCTCCTATTACCAACAGTCCTCTTGATCCTTCAATAAAATTGTCTAACTCCAAAGGGGTCTTTCTTTCAGATGCTACACCATACAGAAGGTTAGTTGGTAAAATGAATTTCATCACAAACACAAGACCAGACATATGTTTTGCAGTCCAACACTTGAGCCAGTTTATGCATAGCCCAATAGATGTTCACTTCAAAGCAGCATTGCATACACTAAGGTTTCTAAAGGGTACAATGAATTCAGCCCTTCTCCTGTCTTCTACACCTGGCCTTAATCTACAAGCATACTGTGATTCTGACTGGGCAAGTTGTGTTTGCACTAGAAGATCTGTAAGTGGTTACTTTGTTCTCCTAGGAACATCTCCCATTTCCTGGAAATCAAAGAAACAAACAACCATTTCTTTAAGCTCAGCAGAGGCAGAGTACAGGTCTTTAAGGAGGTTGACAACTGAACTTGCCTGGCTCACACGATTGCTCAATGAACTTGGAATTACAGACATTCATCCTGTACCAATCAACTGTGACTCTCAGGCTGCAATCCACATAGCACGCAATCCGGTCTTCCATGAAAGGACAAAGCACATAGAAGTTGATTGTCACTATGTGCGTTCTCAACTCACCAAGGGCCTTGTAACTCTCAGCCATGTTCCCACGCAACAACAATTGGCTGACATCTTCACCAAGCCATTGTCCGGACCTCATCACAGTTCCATTCTTCCCAAATTGGGACTCTTACCAGAGCTTCCAATTTGAGGGGGGATATAGGGAGATTATCACGTGCTGTGCACGTGTTCGATTGTAACAAACTCAGACGAGAAAACATGTGCTGTGCACGTGCTCGTAACTGAAAGCTATCTTCCTCTTCTTCCTCCTGGTTCTGTATAAAAACCTTCCTCTGTAATTCTTGTTGGAATTCAATGAAGTAATTCAAGCTTTCGACTCTTCTTTGCTTTCAATTCTTCACACAAACAGACCATATCAACACTCATAGGCACATCAAGCAGCAATTGTCTTAGAGAATACTCACGAGCACCTGCTGGATGTATCAGCTCATCCGTATCAAGGTGAAGTATCCAATCCACAGCATCATTCTAGTGCATTAAATAATTAAAATTACTTATTAAGCATTCTAGTGATGAAGGTGCAATGACATAAGAAGTATAAAGGGTAATTAGGAATTTCATACCCTGGCCATTACAATAGCCATCTCCATGTTGAGACATTGCTTCACAAATAGCTCATAATTGCAAGGTTTGTAAAAGAAACTTGCCAGCCAGGTCTCATTCCAGATCCGACTGAAAAAATGAGCATCAGTATCAGTGACTGACAAAAACTAATAATATGTTGCTCCGAGTAACAAAGGATGCAATAGTGTTCATGTAAATAAACTAAAGCTACTATCTTCTGTCAACTTTTATATCCTAAATAACAGAAAGTAATCCAGTAAAAAAAGACTTTCACAGATTATGCACTATACACAAGCTCGTGTACTCACCCAGGGCTCAAGCATACAAGTAAGAATTTGATTTACCAAGGCAAAGTAACATGAAAGAGAAGTGTAGCATGGTTCAGATCAAGATGTTGATTGAGATTAATCGGCTATCAAATCTTGGAAACAAACTAACCTTCCAGCCTGCTGCTTCTCCAACTCATCTGTTCTGTATACTATTTTGACACCCTAAATGTGAACGGGATGCATCTTCAGCAAATTATGCAACAAATAAGAAAACCAAGAAGTTGCAAAACTGCAAAACGTACAAGACAAGATTGATTCCTTCGTTTCATTCTGACGCCTCATCCTTCCCCGATTAAAAATTAATCTGGATTAATTGATTAATTAGATATTTTTAATCTATATATTAACAACACCTAAGATTGATTCATATGCATGGCCTCAGTAAAACATGTAACACGCCACATGTAAGACGCCAAACAACATTGGCCTCAGTAAAACATGAACATCATATAAATACTTTATGTTGCAGATTTCGGTTGCAACCACTGTTGCAATAGTTGTATTTGCATTTTACGAGTTTGTAGAATTGAATTATATCACCGTTCACTCATTTTAAATTTATGACATGTTTAATGACTAACCGCAAACGAAAAACTGTGATTTTTCCGCGCGAAGCGCGGGTTTCCGGATCTAGTTAAGCATAGATAACGCAAGACTTAAAGAAAGACATGTGGTAGTGAAGAAGGAAAAGTTCAGTACTTAGGGTCTTGCATGCAGAGCGATGGTTCCATAAATGCAAACATTTAACATCACATATAAATGGGTTGGCAAAATAGAAGAAAGGCATCTCTTATGTGACAGGATATTGCCAGCAAAACTAAAAGTCAAGTTTTACAGAGTTAGTAGTCAGATCGGCGTTGTTGTATATGAGGCAGAGTGTTGACTTATGACGAAGGTTCTTGAAGCTAAATCGTGATAGAAAAGATGAGGATGATGGGGTAGATGTGCGGTCATACCAGGGAAGATAGAATCAGAAATGTAGTTATTAGAGAGAAGGTCGGGGTAGTTGACATAAGGGACAAGTTGCAGGAAATGAGACTTTGTTGGTATGGGCATGTGCAGAGGGTGGGCCCACGTTAGGCCCGCGACAGTGACGAACTGGGATCGTGCGGACAAGCGCGTGTATGCGCAGTTGGGCCTAGCACACAAGCCCACGAGGTTCCATCATAAAACCAATTGGTGATAGGAGGTGTAGCTCATGTGCTTATATACTAGACCACCAAGTTCTCCACTTCCGATGTGGGATGTATATTCTCACAGAGGGGGCAATCCGACTTTGTAAGAGTGAGAGGCTAGACTTCAGTGTGTTACGAAAAAGTCGAGGTCTTCTGAAAAAGTGTTGGAGGTTGGTGATAAAGAAGGATCTTATGCATAGTATTAACAGATTATATGGTTCAATACAGAAACATCGGATAAGATTAAAGTGATGAAACCATATAAGTTTAAAGAGAGTGTGAGGGCATGTGCTCGACAATACTCAGGAACATTTTGTTCTTGATGCATACTAAGTTTGGAATAGCATAAAAAAATTAACAAGTTTGTCACAAATACAGGTAAGGATTTGGTGAAATTGAGGAGTCGGAGGCAGGTGGCAGTGAAGAAGGAAAAGTTCCGGTACATAGGATCTTACATGCGGAGTGATAGGGCGATAGATGCATACATTCATCATTACATATAAATGGGTTGGCAGAAATGAAGAAAGGCATGAGGACTCTTATGTGACATGAAACTGCCAGCAAAAGTAAAAAGAAAGTTTTACAGAGTTGTAGTCAGACCGACGTTGTTGTATGGGGTTGGATGTTGGCCCACGACGAAGACTCAAGAGCAGAAGATCATGGTAGTACAGATGAGGATGCTAAGGTAAATGTGCGGTCATACCAGGGCAGATAGAATCAGAAATGAAGTTACTAGAGAGAAGGTCGGGGTAGTTGACATCAAGGACAAGTTGCAGGAAACGAGACTTCATTGGTATGAGCATGTGCAGAGGAGGCAATCCAACGCGCCAGTTCGTAGGTGCGAGAGGCTAGACTTGATGTGTTACGAAGAAGCGAGGATCTTGTGCATTTAGTATTGACAGATTGTATGGTTCAAGACAGGGAGTTCTTCCAGAAGTTGACACGGGTTTTTTTTCGAACCTTAGCCCTGAGTTATTTTTCTCGTTCGTCTTAGTAATTGAATTATGTCCTGCTTCGTTAATTTAGTTTTATTTATTTTAGCTTTGGCTTGAGTTTGTCTATTCACATCCTCCTCATAAGTTTTGGAGAATAAATTGTCCACATCCAGCCTCTCAGATTTTACTTCGGCGGGAACAAACTAGTTTGATTATTGTCGTATTGTTATATTGGTCACAAGTACAATTAAGCACACAAAAAACTTAGCTGAGATTGATGTTCTTAATTGGTGTTTTATGTTAGAGAAAATGTTATGTCACCAATTAAGCATAGATAATGCAAGAGCTTAAGTACACCGGATTGCGTAACATGTTTGATGATGCATCTATGGAGATCAAATTGCTACAATTGCCAATGGCTTGAAATATTTCAAGCATACCCAAGTAGGTTTAAGGAGCAGTTAATTGTTTTAAGCAAGGCCTAAAATCTAAAGAGCATTGCAATTAGAAAAAGCAAATGCAAGAGCTGAAGTTTCTTGTAGGATCAGAAAGACAAATACAATTGGAAAAAGGAAAATAGAGAAAATTGCATACAAGTCATATTGGAAAAAGGAAGACCCCTTAGAAGTGGTACTCTTCCAAGTTTCTATTTGTTGGACTACATAAAACATAGGCATATATATATATATATACTGATGAAGTGGTACTACATAATGCTATATATATACAGTTTAAATATACAAAGGGAACATTATATGATATACACTATAGCTTTTACAGATCAAAGCTGTGGCTGTTAAAGTGAAAGACTGGTTGTTTTGACCTTCTTTGCAGATTATGTGATCTGATCTCCTTAGCAACACTTGATTGCAAGCTTGAAGGACCACACACCAACACTCCAATGTCGACTTGGCCCTATCGATCTCCTGTCGTTCCGAAAACATCTGCAAGAACTTCACAGATTTAGAAAACCATCACTGCAACGAAATCCAAAATGCATATATACACGTTTATACCTCTAAAGTCGGGCCTGCAACCATAATGGATCGTTGAACTCCGGTTGATATAACTGTGATGAGACGCATCTTTTTGTTCTATGAACTCGTCTTTAACATTTTGTGGCTGCTCTGAAGATGATGAGCTTGTTCCTCCCCAAAAATGCCAAAGCATGATAATGAATCCACCAAAAATAAGAATAGAAGCAGCCATGCATCCCATCATAAGAAGACCCTTATACCACCAAGTAATGATACCATACGGATTAATGTAAAACGCGTCTAGCATCCATAGGAATACGAAAAAGCCGACTATGGATGATATAACGTAAAGTCCAACCCATAAGTTATCCCTTGTTCCAACCAAACTCGACATGCTGGAGCTAGACGTTATTGGACACAAAGAATGCTTCACAATTTCATGTTTTCCGCCTTCTTCCTGCTTCAAATTTAAGAAAGTTATGACTAAATGGAAATTGGAGAGGCAAATTAAGATGTGGAGATTGAAAGTTAGCTAGAGAGTTACCACGGAAGGCTTTGGTTCTCGAGTAACGTATACTTGGATATCAAGATCAAGAACGTCGAGTAAAATTGGAGAGATTGAGTCCATATTCAGCATAGAGAGTAAGGAGAGTTCATCTGAGCCTTTGATTGCCCATATAATCAAGATGCTTCTTGTTAAAAAAGGCTTTCCCTCCTTTATACGGTTAAATACGTCGTTTAGAACAGCCAAGAATGGTGAAATTCCAATTCCACCAGCCACTAAAACAAGGTGTTTATACCTGCCAATAAATTTTTTAAAAATCAACACTTAATGCAAAGGGCAACATCATGGTCGAGACTGGCAGAAGCGGCACAGTAAACAACACCACGTCACACATCAATTAGGACCATTATCATCTTGGCGTATGGAGACATAAGAAGGAGGCGTATACGAGGATTCGGGTAGGCCACTTGGAGGAATAAGGTGTAGTTCTGGGTATGTGCTTATTTTATCACATTGTTCTTGATTATTGTTGTTGTGTTTTGTGTGTTTTGGAGGAGCTTATTGGTTATGTAATCACTAGGAGATATTTTTGTACTTCCTGAGACTTTGAGCATTTTATTGTATGAGTAGCTTTTCTGTAAGTTACTCGGGACGAGTAAAAGTCTAAGTATGGGGGTATTTGATACGCTGCACTTTGTATGGCGTAACTAGGGATTATACATCACCGTCCAAGTTATAAGCATTAATTTGTTATCTTTGAACGCGAAAAACTTCATTTTACTTACGTTACACATTTGTAGAAAAAGATATTGGGTAATTTTCCTCTGCCTTTCTCATTGATAGCATACAGAATATATACAAAGAAGGTACTTGGGGATCAAGCTAGCTATACAAGATATATCATAAAAGATAGGAAAAGATATTCTAGGAGATAAAATCCTAACAAATATGCACATAAGATATATTATATCCTAATACTCCCCCTCAAGTTGGAGCATGCAAGTCTCGAATGCCCAACTTGCCGAGTAAATATGTAAATGGTTGTCTGCCTAATGCCTTGGTAAAAATGTCTGCCAATTGGTCTTGCGATCGAACATAGGAAGTAGTGACTCGTCCAGACTGAATAAGATCTCGCACAAAGTGACAATCAATCTCGATGTGCTTGGTACGCTCATGGAAAACAGGGTTGGCAGCTATGTGTAAGGCAGCTTGGCTATCACAAATAAGACGCATAGGAGAGGAATGTCGATAGCCAAGAGAGAGAAGAAACGCTTTAAGCCATAGAAGTTCACAACAGGCAGCCGCCATGGACCGATATTCAGCTTCAGCTGATGAGCGAGAGACAGTGGCCATGTGACAATCTGGGGGTCCACGGGCTAGAGAGCAGCGTGGACCGATTAGATAGACTGGGGGCGTGCACACACAAGCACATATGCGTATTAGGCCCATCAGATAAGCCCATGGGGTTCCACCCTAAAACCAATTGGCAATAGGGGGAGTAATCCATAGGCTTATATACTAGGCTTGGGCGGAAGCCCAGTTGACACTTGAACACACGGCTGTAGGTGGGCCTTCTCAGTCTCTTTATAGCCAAACCCCACAGCCCAAGGGTCCAGGACAGAACCTGACTCTGATACCATTTAGAAAAAGATATTGGGTAATTTTCCTCTGTCTTTCTCATTGATAGCATACAGAATATATACAAAGAAGGTACTTGGGGATCAAGCTAGCTATACAAGATATATCCTAAAAGATAGGAAAAGATATTCTAGGAGATAAAATCCTAACAAATATGCACATAAGATATATTATATCCTAATAACATTGTTCTCACCCGAACTTTTCTCTAAGAAGTCATATTACATAATATTTTTTGTGAGCAGTTTATCATTTTCATTTTTAGGATTTATAATTGTTCTTAACCACTATATATATACAGATGTGAGGACTATAGTTTATAAATATATACAAAATATAGGAATGCCTTCCAACTTTCTATATATATACTTATGAAGTGGTACTACATTATGCTATACATTTATATATATACAACTTAAAAATACAAAGGGGACATTATATGATATACACTATAGGTTTTACAGATCAAAGTTGTGGCTGTTAAAGTGAAAGACTGGTTGTTTTGACCTTCTTTGCAGATTATGTGATCTGATCTCCTTAGCAACACTTGATTGCAAGCTTGAAGGACCACACACCAACACTCCAATGTCGACTTGGCCCAATCGATATCCTGTCGTTCCGAAAACATCTGCAAGAATCCCATGGAAAGAGGATGATAGCATTGCCTGGAAGATCATGACCAACTGCTGACCCGGTTCAATCAGAGAGACATCAAGGAAATGATGAGGCTTCAAAATGGAAAATATGGCAAAAAATACATTTATGAGGCCTTGGTTAAATGTTTCGATGTGGAAAGTTTTTAAATGTTTTATGTTGGTAATAAAAAAGCTTTCGACATTGGAAAATTCGAAGAAAAAAACCCCACCATGCTTGTGTTTATAAAAACAACAAATTACTTACAAGTTTCAGGCCTGTAATAACTCAATTTCTTGATTGGACTTAAATATTTGAGTTCATTATAAAGAAAATAGTAAAATTAAAAATTAAAAATTCTATATATATTTTGTATTTTTTTTAAAAAAAATCGATTTAGGGCCGAACTATAACCGAAACCGATTAAAAAAACCGACGATTTTCCGGTCAAAACCGAAACCATCGCAGATGAACCAGTCCGCTACAAATTTAGGTTTAGATTTAAATATATGTTGAACCTTGAACCAGTGGTTCATTAACCGGAAGGCCAACCGATAAATTATGGATGATATATACTAGTCATTGGGAGAAGCCAATTATGGATGATATAACGTAAAGGCCAACCCATAAATTATTCCTTGTTCTAACCAAACCCCACATGCTAGAGCTAGGCGTTATTTAACTGATATTACATTGTTCTTGAGTACTGCAATAGTGAAAATTATAGAGGCTAAATATTATGGATGATATTACAAGTTACAACAGATGGTTTTAACTACATCAGTGTAAGTGTAACTTATAGAGGTTGAAAATTATGTTTAAACCAGGATCAAGGATAAAGCTTAGGTAGTATTCAAATATTCAATGTAGGATCTGTCAAACACAAATACAAAAGCCCAGCAACAGAACATGATGAATCTTAACTAAATAGGAGTATCTGTCAGTTGAGCAGACTTCCCTAATTTGGGTCACGTCTGTTCGTTTCTGTCAGTTGTTATTTCTTCATTTAATCCTCTAATTTGGGTCTTTTAGTTATGTTTGGAGTGTATGTTCGTATGTTCACATCGTATTTTCCTCATCGATTGTTATATGTTTCATGCGTATGTCTTTTGAGATTCTCTTTCAGCAGATTGTTATTTTGTAAATAATGAATGTTATTATGTAGATAATGATTATAAAATATCATTAATTAATAATTATACCTTTCAAATTCTGTTACTAATCAATATGTTAAAATTTATATATTTAATTAATTAAAAATATCTATTTTTTTATTAAAAGAAAATCAACCGTTATATCAATATTTAATTAAAACTTAGAGATTTTTTTACAACAGATGGTTTTAACTACATCAGTGTAAAAAGTGTAACTTGTAGAGGTTAAAAATTATGTTTAAACCACGATCAAGAATAAAGCTTAGGTAGTATTCAAATATTCAATGTAGGATCTGTCAAACACAAATACAAAAGCCCAGCAACAGAACATGATGAATCTTAACTAAATAGGAGAATCTAAGTTATCTAACGATATAAGGAGAAGCAATATTTTGTTCCTTTGTAAAAGAAGAGACAATACTCTTCGAAACTTTATTGAAAAATCGAAAATATTACATACTAGTCATTGGGAGAAACGAATAACCCTTAGATCATCTAACAAAAGTAGCTATGAAGTTAAGGAGTGGTTCTAGTAAATTGAAGTCTAAGTACAAACAAAAAAAACATGACTAAAGCAAACTAAACAATTCCGCTATGAAGATCGAGGATTCATTCCAACAAGTAAAGATGATGTGCGTACAAATGTTGAATTCATCATTGTCTTGGTTCCCTCTGACTATCATTGATGAATCCTTGCTAACTGGGTCGTTGTTGGGTATATAGTTACAAATATTTCAAATAGTTTAGTTATGAAATTATGTTATGACGGATGTGAGGAAGACGAAACAGATAATAAATATAAACTAGAAGATAACAAAGCATACACAGATTTACGTGGTTCATCAACGTTGTGTTGGCTACATCCACGGGAAAACAGAGATCAGATTGTATTTCAAGGAGGAAACAGATTACAAGACTCACAAGAAACGTTCTAGATCTAAGAACGCTCTCTCTTGCTACTTGTGACGGTTATCAAAAACCCTAATTTTCCTCTCTACTAGGTTATGATATAATAGAGAGTATATATACTACTCTCCTAAAACACAAAATCTAAACAAGCCCAATTGAGCTCAATAAGCCCAACTTGAGATTCAAGGCACAAATCTAACAAATCTCCACCTTGACTTGAATCCTCCAGACACAGATGTACCAGACGCACCATAAGAGTGCCAGATGTACCAGACGCACCATAAGAGTGTCAGATAAACAGACTTGGATTCTCCAGACTCAGATGTAACAGATGCCCAATAATAGTGTCAGATGAGCAGACTTCCCTCTACTTCCCTCTACTCAGATGTAACAGATGCACAATAATAGTGTCATATGACGAGACATAGTTTCATTACTTGGTTGGCAATGCACAACAGTCTCATTACTCTCAGTAGACTCAGAAGTTGGGGATTGATAACGGATGTCATATGCAAAATATGTAACCGGGAAGATGAATCTGCTGACGAATCCAAATCCTCTGTACCCAATTCATGTATCCAAATTCATGTACCTTTGTAAAAAAGAACGAAATGAATCTAATATTTATTTTTTTACCCTTTGGAAAGAAATTAAAAATTATATATATTTTTTCTTTACAAAGGTATATAAATTGGGTATAGATGATTTTGATTCTCTGCTGACCACCTCTTTAGTCTGATGTAAGACGCGTAATGATACCAAATAGGCTGATGTAAAATGCGTCCAACATCCAAAGTAGATGTGTTAAAATGTTAACCGGATCGGCTAAATCGGACCGGATCCGACCCAGTCAAAATTGGAATCAGGATCGGACCAGCCAAACCGTCTTCCTATCAGTTTAGGTTCAAAAGATTATGGAACACTGAACCTGCGGTTTAACGAAGGTTAATTGGTCAAACCGACCCGGAATATAAACCGTCCGGTTTACCGTCAGCTCACACCAAAAAATAAAAATATATATAAAAAATTGAGTGGAGGAGAAATAATTTTATTTTTTAATATATAGACTTCGTCACTTCAACCTCTCAAGTAGTTTCGATGTGGGAAGTTTTAAATGTTTTATGTTGGTAATAAAAGAGCTTTGGACATTGGAAAATTAGAAGAAAAAACAACATCATGCTTGTGTATATAAAGACAACAAATTACTTACAAATTTCGGTCCTTTAATGACTCAATTTCTTGATTAGACTTAAATATTTGAGCTCATTATAAAGAAAATAGTAAAATTTTAAAATAAAAAATTCTATATATATTTTGTAATTTTTTTTAAAAAAAATTCGGTTCAGGTCCAAACTATTACCGAAACCGATTAAAAAAACTGGCGATTTTCCGGTCAAAACCGAAACCATCGCAGATGAACCGGCCCGTTGCAAGTTTAGATTTAGGTTCTTTGAACCTTGAACCGTCGGTTCATTAACCGGAACCGCCGATAAAACCACTAATCCACAGTAATACGAAGAAGGCAATTATGGATGATATAACGTAAAGGCCAACCCATAAATTTTCCCCTGTTCTAACCAAACCCGACATGCTAGAGCTAGGCGTTATTTAACTGATATTACATTGGTCTTGAGTACTGCAACAGTAAAAATTATAGAGGCTGAATATTATGGATGATATTACAACAGATGGTTTTAACTACATCAGTGTAAAAAGTGTAGCTTATAGAGGTTGAAAATTATGTTTTAGGCCCTGTTCGGCTTTAGAGGTTTTTGCCTTTAAATATGAAAAAATAAACTAACTTATTGAAACAATAAGCTAAGAAATCAAGCTTTTTGAAACAATAAGCCAAGTTGCCGAAGAGACTGTAAACAAGGATCAAGGATAAAGCTTAGGTAGTATTTAAATATTCAATGCAGGATCTGTCAAACACAAATACAAAAGACCACCAACAGAGAATGATGAATCTTAACTAAATAGGAGAATCTAAGTTATCTAACAATATAAGGAGAAACAATATTTTGTTACTTTGTAAAAGAAGAGGCAGTACTCTTCGAAACTTTATTGAAAAATCGAAAAAATTACATACTAGTCATTGGGAGAAACGAACAACCCTTAGATCATCTAACAAAAGTAGCTATGACGTTAAGGGTCGTTCTAATAAATTGAAGTCTAAGGACAAACAAAAAAACATGACTAAAGCAAACTAAACAATTCCGCTATCAAGATTGAGGATGCATTGCAACAAGTAAGGATGATGTGCGTACAAATGTTGAATTCATCATTGTCTTGGTTCCCTCTTACTATCATTGATGAATCCTTGCTAACTCGGTCGTTGTTGGGTATATAGCTACAAAGATTTCATATAGTTTAGTTATGAAATAGAAATTATAGTATGAGATTGATTCAATCAATGTAGTTTACATCAAAATTGAAACAAATTAGTTACCTATGTTTTAAGCTTCTTGCTCACTCGAGATCTTCATTCATCATAAATTCGTAAATGGCCAAGGGCCTGACGATGTAGGAGGCATTGGGGAAGCTCTTCCCGAGGCGGCAACGGAACGAGCTGTAGGTGACTGATGTTGAGAAGGGAATCCCAGTTGATGCATGTACTCAAACTCAACTGCGGACAATTAATAATTTGCAATGTCTCAAGGGCATCAGGATGGACGATGTGCAAATCCTTCAATTCAGGGCAATCGTAGAGTGCCAAAGAAGAAAGAGATGGAGTTGGTGCTTCAATGTGAAGCTGAGTTAGACGGCAGTATTGAATTTCAACATCGATGAGACTGGGTGATCCTTCAATTTGAAGTTGAGTTAGACTATCGCACAACGTAATTGAAACATGCTGGAGATTACGTAATGCTAGGTGCAAAATCTCCAGTTCATGAGCGTATCGAATGGTACATACTTGAAGAGATGAAAGTGTTGATGACATCAATCTCTCCATCATCACACCACCTACTGACCTGGTCTCTAGCTCACAAAGACTGGGAAATGATGGCAGGTACTCGAGCTGTGCACACCGCCAAATCCTGAGCCGAGAAAGAACAGGGAAGCACAGAAGTTGTTGTTGCACAGTCCTCCTTGACAATCCTCTCAATGCTCGCATACTCTTCAACTCAAGAATCTCCAAACAAGGGAAGAATACGGAAGAATTAACTGACTCTTTTTCTACCTCCTCTTCTTCTATATATTCTAACTCAAGCATGTCCTCAAGATGAAGGCTTCTTAGATAAGGCAGAAGCCTCAAGGATGGAAGATACTTCACTTTACAATAACAAAGTTCTATAGATACAACTTTATTTAGCTGATAAGCGACATTATTATCCCAAAGTTTCATTCTCATGCCTGGGTAGTGATATATTTGCACTTTCTCTAGACATATAGGTAGCTGCCAACATTGATTATCCCCATATCCCTTCCTTGCCTCTCTATCATACCGAATTAATAAACAACCTCTAAGTTGTTGCAACCCGGACAAAGCATCAAGACCGCTCATTTCTACATTCACGTCCTCCTCCTCCTCACTTGTTGTTGCACATATTGTTTTTTCCCCTACCACAAACTCACTCAAGTATTGTAATGAACTCAGCTCCCCAAACCCACCCGGCATATACTGCAAATTAACACAACCCGTAATATTCAAACGCCTGAGGTTGACCAGCTTTCTAAAATTAGCAGGCAAAGCTTTAAGATCTTCACAATAACGAAGGTCTAGTGCAAGCAAACTCAAAAGATTCGTCACTGAATCAGGAAGACTTTGGAAATAGTTCTCTGATAGACCAAGATATCTCAAAAGCTTTAACTCCCCAATACAGCTTGGAACATACCTAATTCCGATCCTTGACAAGTCCAATGCTCGTAACCACTTGCACCTTTTTAATTGTTGATCAACATTCCAACCATAAGCCTTGAGCACAAATGTACGTAATCGGTTCATGTTCTGCACTTGTGGTAGAATTTCCCCCGCTTCGTTCGGAAAACAAACAACATTTACATGACGTGCACTATGATATTCAAATGATGGCTTGGTTAGGATAACAGTTTCCTCTCCTGCCACATATATTGCAAGGTCATGGACTAAATCATGCATTTTGCAACTTCTAATCTCACCAAGATCATCTGCTTGTGACTCTTGAAAAAGAGACCTCCTTAACAAGTTCATGAAATATGAATGCCCAACCTCTTCAATACTTTTTCCTTCTTCCGACTTAATATATCCTTGAGCAATCCAATGATATATTAACTCGGGTACATCAAACACAAAATCTTTTGGAAATAGTGAACAATAAGCAAAACACTGTTTCATGTTTGATGCCAGGTGATCATAGCTTAACTTTAGCACAGACATAATATGATCTTGGCCACAATTCTCCTCTATCTCTGAGAGCTCTTTATCTTTAAACGATTCCCATTCTCGAATGGTGGTTTTTGTGTACAGAATGCTGCCTATACTTCGTATAGCTAGGGGAACTCTTGCACACTTCTTCACAATCTCTCTTCCAAGATCTATCCATCTTGGATCGTTCATTTTATCATGAGTAAAGGCTACCCTTTTAAATAGTTCCCATAAATCGTCCTCTGATAAACCTTCTAAGGTATGAGTTTTATATGCATCTACTGCTTTTGCAACTGATGATGATCTTGTTGTGACAACTATCTTGCTCCCTTTTGCACCACCGCCTAATAAACTCATTCGATGCTGCCATCTACCATGATCTTCATCCCACACATCATCTAAGACAAGTAAGAAGTTTTTCCCCTCTATGGACTCCCTAATTTCAGTTTGTAGTTGGCTTATATTCAAATCACTATAACTATTCCCACATATAGATTGATATATTTTTCCAAGTACTTCTTTCTCATCAGTTGTATCAGAAATACATGCAAACCACTTCTTTTCAAAATTCTTCTTAACTTCTTCATCATTGTATATGAGTTGGGCAAGTGTTGTTTTCCCCATACCTCCTATCCCAACAATGACAATGACTGCAGAAACATTCTGTTGAGTATCAGTTGACTCATTAACAAGCATATCTAAGATGACTTTCTTGTCCCCGTCTCTCCCAAAGACAAACTTTGGATCTACATAACAACCCGGATCTTTTCCTACTCTCACATTAGATACCGAATCCTCATGTTGCATTCTCACAAATCCAAACTGGCCCATATCTATAGAGATTTCAAGTAAACTCTTCCTAATACTCTTGACTTTTTTAGCAATGGAATTTCTCGAGACAATTGGATTCAACCTAGAGCACGAAACTCGTACCTTGTTTTTAAGGGAAAACTTCTGGTTTCCCTCCATCATTTGTTGCTTAAGGAGATCATCAATGGCAACCTCATCAAACAAATCCTCTGCATCGTACAACACGCCATTGAGCCTCTTGATCCAGTTCTTGACAGCAACAGAGCCTCGTTGCTTCTTCTCTGCATCGAGAAGCACAGCTTGAATTGTCTCCATTGTAACTTGGAGCTTAGCAAGCTCGTCTCTTGCTTCCCAGATGGAAAGCCCGACTCCATACGCCTTTTGAAAATCAGGGGCAGCAATGGTGGACATGATCTTGGAAGCAAGGCTGAATACAACAGCTTCAGCCATTGGATTGATCTCAACTCAAAGTTTTTGTGATAGATCTTGGAAGCAGGGGAAGTTTTGTAGAGATGGTGATTTGTGTAGATAGCAAACTTGATGTTGCATTTTATAATAGCTTATTCTTGAACAAAAAAAAAAGATTAGCTTATTAATTTATGATCAAGCTGATCTCTCACCGGACAACATAAGAGTATAAATACTCCTTTGATCGATGTAGTGCAATTAAAAAATAATTTGAAAGGGATGCTTCATTTTTGAAATATTTTGGGCTTGCCGCTAATTTTTGAAATGGATCAGTTTTCACGTTCTTCAAATTTATGAGAACAAGGCCTAGGTAGTGACTTGAATCCTCCAGACACAGATGTACCAGACGCACCATAAGAGTGCCAGATGTACCAGACGCACCATAAGAGTGTCAGATAAACAGACTTGGATTCTCCAGACTCAGATGTAACAGATGCCCAATAATAGTGTCAGATGAGCAGACTTCCCTCTACTTCCCTCTACTCAGATGTAACAGATGCACAATAATAGTGTCATATGACGAGACATAGTTTCATTACTTGGTTGGCAATGCACAACAGTCTCATTACTCTCAGTAGACTCAGAAGTTGGGGATTGATAACGGATGTCATATGCAAAATATGTAACCGGGAAGATGAATCTGCTGACGAATCCAAATCCTCTGTACCCAATTCATGTATCCAAATTCATGTACCTTTGTAAAAAAGAACGAAATGAATCTAATATTTATTTTTTTACCCTTTGGAAAGAAATTAAAAATTATATATATTTTTTCTTTACAAAGGTATATAAATTGGGTATAGATGATTTTGATTCTCTGCTGACCACCTCTTTAGTCTGATGTAAGACGCGTAATGATACCAAATAGGCTGATGTAAAATGCGTCCAACATCCAAAGTAGATGTGTTAAAATGTTAACCGGATCGGCTAAATCGGACCGGATCCGACCCAGTCAAAATTGGAATCAGGATCGGACCAGCCAAACCGTCTTCCTATCAGTTTAGGTTCAAAAGATTATGGAACACTGAACCTGCGGTTTAACGAAGGTTAATTGGTCAAACCGACCCGGAATATAAACCGTCCGGTTTACCGTCAGCTCACACCAAAAAATAAAAATATATATAAAAAATTGAGTGGAGGAGAAATAATTTTATTTTTTAATATATAGACTTCGTCACTTCAACCTCTCAAGTAGTTTCGATGTGGGAAGTTTTAAATGTTTTATGTTGGTAATAAAAGAGCTTTGGACATTGGAAAATTAGAAGAAAAAACAACATCATGCTTGTGTATATAAAGACAACAAATTACTTACAAATTTCGGTCCTTTAATGACTCAATTTCTTGATTAGACTTAAATATTTGAGCTCATTATAAAGAAAATAGTAAAATTTTAAAATAAAAAATTCTATATATATTTTGTAATTTTTTTTTAAAAAAATTCGGTTCAGGTCCAAACTATTACCGAAACCGATTAAAAAAACTGGCGATTTTCCGGTCAAAACCGAAACCATCGCAGATGAACCGGCCCGTTGCAAGTTTAGATTTAGGTTCTTTGAACCTTGAACCGTCGGTTCATTAACCGGAACCGCCGATAAAACCACTAATCCACAGTAATACGAAGAAGGCAATTATGGATGATATAACGTAAAGGCCAACCCATAAATTTTCCCCTGTTCTAACCAAACCCGACATGCTAGAGCTAGGCGTTATTTAACTGATATTACATTGGTCTTGAGTACTGCAACAGTAAAAATTATAGAGGCTGAATATTATGGATGATATTACAACAGATGGTTTTAACTACATCAGTGTAAAAAGTGTAGCTTATAGAGGTTGAAAATTATGTTTTAGGCCCTGTTCGGCTTTAGAGGTTTTTGCCTTTAAATATGAAAAAATAAACTAACTTATTGAAACAATAAGCTAAGAAATCAAGCTTTTTGAAACAATAAGCCAAGTTGCCGAAGAGACTGTAAACAAGGATCAAGGATAAAGCTTAGGTAGTATTTAAATATTCAATGCAGGATCTGTCAAACACAAATACAAAAGACCACCAACAGAGAATGATGAATCTTAACTAAATAGGAGAATCTAAGTTATCTAACAATATAAGGAGAAACAATATTTTGTTACTTTGTAAAAGAAGAGGCAGTACTCTTCGAAACTTTATTGAAAAATCGAAAAAATTACATACTAGTCATTGGGAGAAACGAACAACCCTTAGATCATCTAACAAAAGTAGCTATGACGTTAAGGGTCGTTCTAATAAATTGAAGTCTAAGGACAAACAAAAAAACATGACTAAAGCAAACTAAACAATTCCGCTATCAAGATTGAGGATGCATTGCAACAAGTAAGGATGATGTGCGTACAAATGTTGAATTCATCATTGTCTTGGTTCCCTCTTACTATCATTGATGAATCCTTGCTAACTCGGTCGTTGTTGGGTATATAGCTACAAAGATTTCATATAGTTTAGTTATGAAATAGAAATTATAGTATGAGATTGATTCAATCAATGTAGTTTACATCAAAATTGAAACAAATTAGTTACCTATGTTTTAAGCTTCTTGCTCACTCGAGATCTTCATTCATCATAAATTCGTAAATGGCCAAGGGCCTGACGATGTAGGAGGCATTGGGGAAGCTCTTCCCGAGGCGGCAACGGAACGAGCTGTAGGTGACTGATGTTGAGAAGGGAATCCCAGTTGATGCATGTACTCAAACTCAACTGCGGACAATTAATAATTTGCAATGTCTCAAGGGCATCAGGATGGACGATGTGCAAATCCTTCAATTCAGGGCAATCGTAGAGTGCCAAAGAAGAAAGAGATGGAGTTGGTGCTTCAATGTGAAGCTGAGTTAGACGGCAGTATTGAATTTCAACATCGATGAGACTGGGTGATCCTTCAATTTGAAGTTGAGTTAGACTATCGCACAACGTAATTGAAACATGCTGGAGATTACGTAATGCTAGGTGCAAAATCTCCAGTTCATGAGCGTATCGAATGGTACATACTTGAAGAGATGAAAGTGTTGATGACATCAATCTCTCCATCATCACACCACCTACTGACCTGGTCTCTAGCTCACAAAGACTGGGAAATGATGGCAGGTACTCGAGCTGTGCACACCGCCAAATCCTGAGCCGAGAAAGAACAGGGAAGCACAGAAGTTGTTGTTGCACAGTCCTCCTTGACAATCCTCTCAATGCTCGCATACTCTTCAACTCAAGAATCTCCAAACAAGGGAAGAATACGGAAGAATTAACTGACTCTTTTTCTACCTCCTCTTCTTCTATATATTCTAACTCAAGCATGTCCTCAAGATGAAGGCTTCTTAGATAAGGCAGAAGCCTCAAGGATGGAAGATACTTCACTTTACAATAACAAAGTTCTATAGATACAACTTTATTTAGCTGATAAGCGACATTATTATCCCAAAGTTTCATTCTCATGCCTGGGTAGTGATATATTTGCACTTTCTCTAGACATATAGGTAGCTGCCAACATTGATTATCCCCATATCCCTTCCTTGCCTCTCTATCATACCGAATTAATAAACAACCTCTAAGTTGTTGCAACCCGGACAAAGCATCAAGACCGCTCATTTCTACATTCACGTCCTCCTCCTCCTCACTTGTTGTTGCACATATTGTTTTTTCCCCTACCACAAACTCACTCAAGTATTGTAATGAACTCAGCTCCCCAAACCCACCCGGCATATACTGCAAATTAACACAACCCGTAATATTCAAACGCCTGAGGTTGACCAGCTTTCTAAAATTAGCAGGCAAAGCTTTAAGATCTTCACAATAACGAAGGTCTAGTGCAAGCAAACTCAAAAGATTCGTCACTGAATCAGGAAGACTTTGGAAATAGTTCTCTGATAGACCAAGATATCTCAAAAGCTTTAACTCCCCAATACAGCTTGGAACATACCTAATTCCGATCCTTGACAAGTCCAATGCTCGTAACCACTTGCACCTTTTTAATTGTTGATCAACATTCCAACCATAAGCCTTGAGCACAAATGTACGTAATCGGTTCATGTTCTGCACTTGTGGTAGAATTTCCCCCGCTTCGTTCGGAAAACAAACAACATTTACATGACGTGCACTATGATATTCAAATGATGGCTTGGTTAGGATAACAGTTTCCTCTCCTGCCACATATATTGCAAGGTCATGGACTAAATCATGCATTTTGCAACTTCTAATCTCACCAAGATCATCTGCTTGTGACTCTTGAAAAAGAGACCTCCTTAACAAGTTCATGAAATATGAATGCCCAACCTCTTCAATACTTTTTCCTTCTTCCGACTTAATATATCCTTGAGCAATCCAATGATATATTAACTCGGGTACATCAAACACAAAATCTTTTGGAAATAGTGAACAATAAGCAAAACACTGTTTCATGTTTGATGCCAGGTGATCATAGCTTAACTTTAGCACAGACATAATATGATCTTGGCCACAATTCTCCTCTATCTCTGAGAGCTCTTTATCTTTAAACGATTCCCATTCTCGAATGGTGGTTTTTGTGTACAGAATGCTGCCTATACTTCGTATAGCTAGGGGAACTCTTGCACACTTCTTCACAATCTCTCTTCCAAGATCTATCCATCTTGGATCGTTCATTTTATCATGAGTAAAGGCTACCCTTTTAAATAGTTCCCATAAATCGTCCTCTGATAAACCTTCTAAGGTATGAGTTTTATATGCATCTACTGCTTTTGCAACTGATGATGATCTTGTTGTGACAACTATCTTGCTCCCTTTTGCACCACCGCCTAATAAACTCATTCGATGCTGCCATCTACCATGATCTTCATCCCACACATCATCTAAGACAAGTAAGAAGTTTTTCCCCTCTATGGACTCCCTAATTTCAGTTTGTAGTTGGCTTATATTCAAATCACTATAACTATTCCCACATATAGATTGATATATTTTTCCAAGTACTTCTTTCTCATCAGTTGTATCAGAAATACATGCAAACCACTTCTTTTCAAAATTCTTCTTAACTTCTTCATCATTGTATATGAGTTGGGCAAGTGTTGTTTTCCCCATACCTCCTATCCCAACAATGACAATGACTGCAGAAACATTCTGTTGAGTATCAGTTGACTCATTAACAAGCATATCTAAGATGACTTTCTTGTCCCCGTCTCTCCCAAAGACAAACTTTGGATCTACATAACAACCCGGATCTTTTCCTACTCTCACATTAGATACCGAATCCTCATGTTGCATTCTCACAAATCCAAACTGGCCCATATCTATAGAGATTTCAAGTAAACTCTTCCTAATACTCTTGACTTTTTTAGCAATGGAATTTCTCGAGACAATTGGATTCAACCTAGAGCACGAAACTCGTACCTTGTTTTTAAGGGAAAACTTCTGGTTTCCCTCCATCATTTGTTGCTTAAGGAGATCATCAATGGCAACCTCATCAAACAAATCCTCTGCATCGTACAACACGCCATTGAGCCTCTTGATCCAGTTCTTGACAGCAACAGAGCCTCGTTGCTTCTTCTCTGCATCGAGAAGCACAGCTTGAATTGTCTCCATTGTAACTTGGAGCTTAGCAAGCTCGTCTCTTGCTTCCCAGATGGAAAGCCCGACTCCATACGCCTTTTGAAAATCAGGGGCAGCAATGGTGGACATGATCTTGGAAGCAAGGCTGAATACAACAGCTTCAGCCATTGGATTGATCTCAACTCAAAGTTTTTGTGATAGATCTTGGAAGCAGGGGAAGTTTTGTAGAGATGGTGATTTGTGTAGATAGCAAACTTGATGTTGCATTTTATAATAGCTTATTCTTGAACAAAAAAAAAAGATTAGCTTATTAATTTATGATCAAGCTGATCTCTCACCGGACAACATAAGAGTATAAATACTCCTTTGATCGATGTAGTGCAATTAAAAAATAATTTGAAAGGGATGCTTCATTTTTGAAATATTTTGGGCTTGCCGCTAATTTTTGAAATGGATCAGTTTTCACGTTCTTCAAATTTATGAGAACAAGGCCTAGGTAGTGACTTGAATCCTCCAGACACAGATGTACCAGACGCACCATAAGAGTGCCAGATGTACCAGACGCACCATAAGAGTGTCAGATAAACAGACTTGGATTCTCCAGACTCAGATGTAACAGATGCCCAATAATAGTGTCAGATGAGCAGACTTCCCTCTACTTCCCTCTACTCAGATGTAACAGATGCACAATAATAGTGTCATATGACGAGACATAGTTTCATTACTTGGTTGGCAATGCACAACAGTCTCATTACTCTCAGTAGACTCAGAAGTTGGGGATTGATAACGGATGTCATATGCAAAATATGTAACCGGGAAGATGAATCTGCTGACGAATCCAAATCCTCTGTACCCAATTCATGTATCCAAATTCATGTACCTTTGTAAAAAAGAACGAAATGAATCTAATATTTATTTTTTTACCATTTGGAAAGAAATTAAAAATTATATATATATTTTCTTTACAAAGGTATATAAATTGGGTATAGATGATTTTGATTCTCTGCTGACCACCTCTTTAGTCTGATGTAAGACGCGTAATGATACCAAATAGGCTGATGTAAAATGCGTCCAAAATCCAAAGTAGAGGTGTTAAAATGTTAACCGGATCGGCTAAATCGGACCGGATCCGACCCAGACAAAATTGGAATCAGGATCGGACCAGCCAAACCGTCTTCCTATCAGTTTAGGTTCAAAAGATTATGGAACACTGAACCTGCGGTTTAACGAAGGTTAATTGGTCAAACCGACCCGGAATATAAACCGTCCGGTTTACCGTCAGCTCACACCAAAAAATAAAAATATATATAAAAAATTGAGTGGAGGAGAAATAATTTTATTTTTTAATATATAGACTTCGTCACTTCAACCTCTCAAGTAGTTTCGATGTGGGAAGTTTTAAATGTTTTATGTTGGTAATAAAAGAGCTTTCGACATTGGAAAATTAGAAGAAAAAACAACATCATGCTTGTGTATATAAAGACAACAAATTACTTACAAGTTTCGGTCCTTTAATGACTCAATTTCTTGATTAGACTTAAATATTTGAGCTCATTATAAAGAAATTAGTAAAATTTTAAAATAAAAAATTCTATATATATTTTGTAATTTTTTTAAAAAAAATTCGGTTCAGGGCCAAACTATAACCGAAACCGATTAAAAAAACCGGCGATTTTCCGGTCAAAACTGAAACCATCGCAGATGAATCGGCCCGTTGCAAGTTTAGATTTAGGTTCTTTGAACCTTGAACCGTCGGTTCATTAACCGGAACCGCCGATAAAACCACTAATCCACAGTAATACGAAGAAGGCAATTATGGATGATATAACGTAAAGGCCAACCCATAAATTTTCCCCTGTTCTAACCAAACCCGACATGCTAGAGCTAGGCGTTATTTAACTGATATTACATTGGTCTTGAGTACTGCAACAGTAAAAATTATAGAGGCTGAATATTATGGATGATATTACAACAGATGGTTTTAACTACATCAGTGTAAAAAGTGTAGCTTATAGACGTTGAAAATTATGTTTTAGGCCTTGTTCGGCTTTAGAGGTTTTTGCCTTTAAATTTGAAAAAATAAACTAACTTATTGAAACAATAAGCCAAGTTGCCGAAGAGACTGTAAACAAGGATCAAGGATAAAACTTAGGTAGTATTTAAATATTCAATGCAGGATCTGTCAAACACAAATATAAAAGACCAGCAAAAGAACATGATGAATCTTAACTAAATAGGAGAATCTAAGTTATCTAACAATATAAGGAGAAACAATATTTTGTTACTTTGTAAAAGAAGAGGCAGTACTCTTCGAAACTTTATTGAAAAATCGAAAAAATTACATACTAGTCATTGGGAGAAACGAACAACCCTTAGATCATCTAACAAAAGTAGCTATGACGTTAAGGGTCGTTCTAATAAATTGAAGTCAAAGGACAAACAAAAAAACATGACTAAAGCAAACTAAACAATTCCTCTATCAAGATTGAGGATGCATTGCAACAAGTAAGGATGATGTGCGTACAAATGTTGAATTCATCATTGTCTTGGTTCCCTCTTACTATCATTGATGAATCCTTTCTAACTCGGTCGTTGTTGGGTATATAGCTACAAAGATTTCATATAGTTTAGTTATGAAATATAAATTATAGTATGAGATTGATTCAAGAAATTCAATCAGTGTAGTTTACATCAAAATTGAAACAAATTAGTTACCTATGTTTTAAGCTTCTTGCTCACTCGAGATCTTCACCATCTGAATTCCATAACTGGAGTCAGTACATTAATATTTGATTGGAATAATAAAATAAAATTCATTGCACCATTCATACCTGAATTATATGAGAGCTCGGCTGCATTTAGATGTTGACATGGTTGGAGTAAAAAGAAATCAATACCTTGAATTAAGACAAAGAGTGAAACGAGACATCAGTAAGAAAGTTGTGGTAACAAATTGAGCACCAAGAATAAAGAAATTGGATCTTCTTACTACTGTACTTACCATTCAGAAATTTCTAAATGGCCAAGGGCCTGACGATGTAGGACTATTGGAAATTGTGGGGTCCCGGTCTGTTCGCTACTTTCGCCCCTACACTGGACCTGACCGCAAATGTGATTGGCTTCACACCCCCTCGCATAACAGCCCCTCACACCGCCTCACGAGGAGTCGTTGGTATGCCTCTAATGTCCTCCTCCCTGATAAGGGGGACAGAGTGATGGTCGTTGGAGGCAGGGGACAATTCTCCTACGAGTTTCTTCCCAAGAGAAGCCCCAACGAAGGGGACATCGATCTGCCCTTGTTGCATACGAGTAACGATAGAAGAGAGGGCGGAGATAACCTCTACCCGTTTTTGCATTTGTCTTCCGACGGCCACGTCTTTATTTTTTCTAATAGAGATTCCATTTTGTTCGATTACCAGAGGAATCGGGTTGTCAAGACGTACCCTACCATGCCCGGTGAAGGTAGCCGGAACTACCCCTCCTCTGGCTCCTCTGGCATTCTTCCTTTAACTCACAAAGACAAGTTCCAAAAGGTATGTTACATGCATGTGCTAGCTAACGTTTAAGGGGTCAATGTGACACACACTCTCTCTCATGCCTATCTGATTTTATGCATGCATGGTGGTATTGAAGGTGGAGGTGTTGATATGTGGTGGAGCAGCAAGTGGAGCGTTTTCGGCAGCAGAAAACCATGCAACCTACACGGAAGGTACGAGGACGTGCGGGAGGATGGTGATAACGGGAACTCGACACAAGTGGAACATGGAGCGAATGCCAGGGTCTCGGTTGATGGGCGACATGATCATCCTCCCTAATGGAAACGTCTTAATCATCAATGGGGCGCAAAGGGGTGCAGGCGGGTGGGAGAACGCACAACGCCCTGCCCTCACTCCCTTCCTCTACAAGTCCACCAAGCCCCTCGGGAAGCGCTTTTCTGTACTACGTGCCACTAAGATCCCTAGAATGTTCCACTCCTCTGCTGTCCTCTTGCCTGATGGTCGCGTCTTGGTTGCTGGTAGCAACCCTCACAACCGCTACGCCTTCACTAATGTTAGGTAAGTATAACTTGACAATCGGGTCAGAGTGTCCTAGATACATGTGTATTTCAGGTCGGGTCTAATATTACCGAGTGAAAACATACCAGACCAGGTTTATAGTTGAGTCTAAATGTATAGGTACCCTACGGAGTTGAGACTACAAGCGTTTGTTCCTCACTACATGAGCAAGAGATACAAGCACTACAGGCCGCAGAATGTGAGCATCTCTCTAGAGGGGGTTGGAGTCGGGGTCGGGGTTCCGAGCCCCAGCGACAATATTGTGTTGTACGGGGAGGACTTCAACGTTCGGTTCTTCCTGGGGAGGAGGCCAGGTGCGGTGTCGTTTAGTGCATATGCGCCGCCCTTCACCACACACTCAGTGGGGATGAACCAGAGGATGCTGAGGTTGGGGTGTAAGAAGGTGTCAAGGGAGCACGGAGGATGGGTAAAATTAAAAATAGTAAAATTTCTTGATTGGACTTAAATATTTGAGTTCATTATAAAGAAAATAGTAAAATTAAAAATTAAAAATTCTATATATATTTTGTATTTTTATAAAAAAAAAATCAGTTTAGGGCCGAACTATAACCGAAACCGATTAAAAAAATCGGCGATTTTCCGGTCAAAACCGAAACCATCGCAGATGAACCGGTCCGTTGCAAATGTAGGTCTAGATTCAAATATATGTTGAACCTTGAACCGGAAGGCCAACCCATAAATTATGGATGATATATACTAGTCATTGGGAGAAGCCAATTATGGATGATAAAACGTAAAGGCCAACCCATAAATTATTCCCTGTTCTAACCAAACCCCACATGCTAGAGCTAGGCGTTATTTAACTGATATTACATTGGTCTTGAGTACTGCAACAGTGAAAATTATAGAGGCTGAATATTATGGATGATATTACAAGTTACAACAGATGGTTTTAACTACATCAGTGTAAGTGTAACTTATAGAGGTTGAAAATTATGTTTAAACCAGGATCAAGGATAAAGCTTAGGTAGTATTCAAATATTCAATGTAGGATCTGTCAAACACAAATACAAAAGCCCAACAACAGAACATGATGAATCTTAACTAAATAGGAGAATCTAAGTTATAAGTAGAAGCAATATTTTGTTCCTTTGTAAAAGAAGAGGCATCTTAACCAAATAGGAGAATCTAAGTTATAAGTAGAAGCAATATTTTGTTCCTTTGTAAAAGAAGAGGCAGTACTCTTCGAAACTTTATTGAAAAATCGAAAAAATTACATACTAGTCATTGGGAGAAACGAACAACCCTTAGATCATCTAACAAAAGTAGCTATGACGTTAAGGGTCGTTCTAATAAATTGAAGTCTAAGTACAAACAAAAACAACATGACTAAAGCAAACTAAACAATTCCGCTATCAAGATCGAGGATGCATTGCAACAAGTAAGGATGATGTGCGTACAAATGTTGAATTCATCATTGTCTTGGTTCCCTCTTACTATCATTGATGAATCCTTGCTAACTCGGTCGTTGTTGGGTATATAGCTACAAAGATTTCATATAGTTTAGTTATGAAATAGAAATTATAGTATTAGATTGATTCAAGAAATTCAATCAATGTAGTTTACATCAAAATTGAAACAAATTAGTTACCTATGTTTTAAGCTTCTTGCTCACTCGAGATCTTCACCATCTGAATTCCATAACTGGAGTCAGTACATTAATATTTGATTGGAATAATAAAATAAAATTCATTGCACCATTCATACCTGAATTATATGAGAGCTCGGCTGCATTTAGATGTTGACATGGTTGGAGTAAAAAGAAATCAATCCCTTGAATTAAGACAGAGTGAAACGAGACATCAATAAGAAAGTTGTGGTAACAAATTGAGCACCAAGAATAACGAAATTGTACTTACCATTCATAAATTCGTAAATGGCCAAGGGTCTGACGATGTAGGAGGCATTGGGGAAGCTCTTCCAGAGGCGGCAACGGATCGAGCTGTAGGCAACTGATGTTGAGAAGGGAATCCCAGTTGATGCATGTAATCAAACTCAACTGCGGACAGTTAACAATTTTCAATGTCTCAAGGGCATCGGGATGGACGATGTGCAAATCCTTCAATTCAGGGCACGCGTGGAGTTTCAAAGAAGAAAGAGATGGAGTAGGTGCTTCAATGTGAAGTTGAGTTAGACGGCAGTATTGAATTTCAACATCGATGAGACTGGGTGATCCTTCAATTTGAAGTTGAGTTAGACTATCGCACAACGTAATTGAAACATGCTGGAGATTACGTAATGCTAGGTGCAAAATCTCCAGTTCATGAGCGTATCGAATGGTACATACTTGAAGAGATGAAAGTGTTGATGACATCAATCTCTCCATCATCACACCACCTACTGAGCTGGTCTCTAGCTCACAAAGACTGGGAAATGATGGCATGTACTCGAGTTGTGCACACCGCCAAACCCTGAGCCGAGAAAGAACAGGGAAGCACAGAAGTTTTTGTTGCACAGTCCTCTTCGACCATCCTCTCAGTGCTGACATATCCTCCAACACAAGAATCTCCAAACAAGGGAAGAATACGGCAGAATTAACTGACTCTTTTTCTACCTCCTCTTCTTCTATGTATTCTAACTCAGGCATGTACTCAAGATGAAGGCTTCTTAGATAAGGCAGAAGCCTCAAGGACGGAAGATACTTCACTTTACACTCATAGAGTTGTATAGATACAACTTTATTTAGCTGATAAGCGACATTATTATCCCAAAGTTTCATTCTCATGCCTGGGTAGTTATATATTTCCACTTTCTCTTGACATATAGGTAGTTGCCAACATTGATTATCCCCATATCCCTTCCTTGCCTCTCTATCATACCGAAACCCAATTGATAAACAACCTCTAAGTTGTTGCAACCCGGACAAAGCATCAAGACCGCTCATTTCTACATTCACATCCTCCTCCTCCTCACTTGTTGTTGCACATATTGTTTTTTCCCCTATCACAAAATCACTTAAGTATTGTAATGAACTCAGCTCCCCAAACCCAGCTGGCATATACTTCAAATCATTACATTTCGCAATATTCAAATACCGGAGGTTGATCAACTTTCTAAAATTCAAGGTCTAGTGCAAGCAAACTCAAAAGATTCGACATTGAATCAGGAAGGGTTTTGAATTTGTTCCCTGACAGACCAAGATATCTCAAAAGCTTTAACTCCCCAATACAACTTGGAACATCCTCCATTCGACCCCATGACAAGTCCAATGCTCGCAACCACTTGCAACTTTGTAATTGTTGATCAAAATCCCAACGACAATCCCTTAGCACAAATGTACGTAACCGGTTCATGTTCTGCACTTGTGGTAGAATTTCTCCTTTTCCGTTCGGCACGCAAACAACATTTACATGTCGTGCACTATGATATTCAAATGATGGCTTGGTTAGGATAACAGTTTCCTCTTCTGCCACATATATTGCAAGGTCATGGACTAAATCATGCATTTTGCAACTTTTAATATCACCATGATCGCCTTCTTGGGACTCTTGAAAAAGAGACCTCCTTAACAAGTTCATGAAATATGAATGCCCAACCTCTTCCATACTTTTTCCTTCTTCTGGCTTAATATATCCTTGAGCAATCCAATGATATATTAACACGGGTACATCAAACACAAAATCTTTTTGAAATAGTGAACAAAAAGCAAAACAATGTTTCATGTTTGATGGCACGTGATCATAGCTTAACTTTAGCACAGACATAATATGATCTTGGCCACAATGCTCCTCTATCTCTGAGAGCTCTTTATCTTTAAACGATTCCCATTCTCGAATGGTGGTTTTTGTGTATAGAATGTTGCCTATACTTCGTATAGCTAGGGGAACTCTTGCACACTTCTTCACAATCTCTCTTCCAAGATCTATCCATCTTGGATCGTTCATTTTATCATGAGTAAAGGCTACCCTTTTAAATAGTTCCCATAAATCGTCCTCTGATAAACCTTCTAAGGTATGAGTTTTATATGCATCTACTGCTTTTGCAACTGATGATGATCTTGTTGTGACAACTATCTTGCTCCCTTTTGCACCACCGCCTAATAAACTCATTCGATGCTGCCATCTACCATGATCTTCATCCCACACATCATCTAAGACAAGTAAGAAGTTTTTCCCCTCTATGGACTCCCTAATTTCAGTTTGTAGTTGGCTTATATTCAAATCACTATAACTATTCCCACATATAGATTGATATATTTTTCCAAGTACTTCTTTCTCATCAGTTGTATCATAAATACATGCAAACCACTTCTTTTCAAAATTCTTCTTAACTTCTTCATCATTGTATATGAGTTGGGCAAGTGTTGTTTTCCCCATACCTCCTATCCCAACAATGACAATGACTGCAGAAACATTCTGTTGAGTATCAGTTGACTCATTAACAAGCATATCTAAGATGACTTTCTTGTCCCCGTCTCTCCCATAGACAAACTTTGGATCTACATAACAACCCGAATCTTTTCCTACTCTCACATTAGATACCGAATCCTCATGTTGCATTCTCACAAATCCAAACTGGCCCATATCTATAGAGATTTCAAGTAAACTCTTCCTAATACTCTTGACGTTTTTAGCAATGGAATTTATCGAGACAATTGGATTCAACCTAGAACACGAAACTCGTACCTTGTTTTTAAGGGAAAACTTCTGGTTTTCCTCCATCATTTGTTGCTTAAGGAGATCATCTGCGGCAACCTCATCAAAAAACTCCTCTGCATCGTACAACACGCCCTTGAGCCTCTTGATCCAGTTCTTGACAGCAACAGAGCCTCGTTGCTTCTTCTCTGCATCGAGAAGCACAGCTTGAATTGTCTCCATTGTAACTTGGAGCTTAGCAAGGTCGTCTCTTGCTTCCCAGATGGAAAGCCCGACTCCATATGCCTTTTGAAAAGCAGGGGCAGCAATGGTGGACATGATCTTGGAATATAAACCGTCCGGTTTACCGACAGCTCACACCAAAAAATAAAAATATATATAAAAAATTGAGTGGAGGAGAAATAATTTTATTTTTTAATATATAGACTTCGTCACTTCAACCTCTCAAGTAGTTTCGATGTGGGAAGTTTTAAATGTTTTATGTTGGTAATAAAAGAGCTTTCGACATTGGAAAATTAGAAGAAAAAACAACATCATGTTTGTGTATATAAAGACAACAAATTACTTACAAGTTTCGGTCCTTTAATGACTCAATTTCTTGATTAGACTTAAATATTTGAGCTCATTATAAAGAAAATTTTAAAATAAAAAATAAAAAATTCTATATATATTTTGTAATTTTTTTTTTTAAAATTCCGGTTCAGGGCCAAACTATAACCGAAACCGATTAAAAAAACCGGCGATTTTCCGGTCAAAACCGAAACCATCGCAAATGAATCGGCCCGTTGCAAGTTTAGATTTAGGTTCTTTGAACCTTGAACCGTCGGTTCATTAACCGGAACCGCCGATAAAACCACTAATCCACAGTAATACGAAGAAGCCAATTATGGATGATATAACGTAAAGGCCAACCCATAAATTTTCCCCTGTTCTAACCAAACCCGACATGCTAGAGCTAGGCGTTATTTAACTGATATTACATTGGTCTTGAGTACTGCAACAGTAAAAATTATAGAGGTTGAATATTATGGATGATATTACAACAGATGGTTTTAACTACATTAGTGTAAAAAGTGTAGCTTATAGAGGTTGAAAATTATGTTTTAGGCCCTGTTCGGCTTTAGAGGTTTTTGCCTTTAAATTTGAAAAAATAAGCTAGCTTATTGAAACAATAAGCTAAGAAATCAAGCTTTTTGAAACAATAAGCCAAAAGGATAAAGCTTAGGTAGTATTTAAATATTCAATGCAGGATCTGTCAAACACAAATACAAAAGACCAGCAACAGAACATGATGAATCTTAACTAAATAGGAGAATCTAAGTTATCTAACAATATAAGGAGAAACAATATTTTGTTACTTTGTAAAAGAAGAGGCAGTACGCTTCGAAACTTTATTGAAAAATCGAAAAAATTACATACTAGTCATTGGGAGAAACGAACAACCCTTAGATCATCTAACAAAAGTAGCTATGACGTTAAGGGTCGTTCTAATAATTTGAAGTCTAAGGACAAACAAAAACAACATGACTAAAGCAAACTAAACAATTCCGCTATCAAGATCGAGGATGCATTGCAACAAGTAAGGATGATGTGCGTACAAATGTTGAATTCATCATTGTCTTGGTTCCCTCTTACTATCATTGATGAATCCTTGCTAACTCGGTCGTTGTTGGGTATATAGCTACAAAGATTTCATATAGTTTAGTTATGAAATAGAAATTATAGTATGAGATTGATTCAAGAAATGCAATCAGTGTAGTTTACACATCAAAACAGAAACAAAGTTACCATATGTTTTAAGCTTCTTGCTCACTCGAGTTCTTCACCATCTGAATTCCATAACTGGAGTCAGTACATTAATACTTGATTGGAATAATAAAATAAAATTTATTGCACCATTCATACCTGATTTATATAAGAACTCGGGTGCATTTAGATATTGACATCAATACCTTGAATTAAGACAAAAAGTGAAACGGGGCATTAGTAAGGAAGTTGCGGTAACAAATTGAGCACCAAGAATAACGAAATTGGATCTTCTGATTATTGTACTTACCGATCAGAAATTAGAAATTAGTAAATGGCCAAGGGCCTGGTGGTGTAGAAGGCATTGGGGAATCTCCTCCCGAGGCAGACGAAGTTTTAACCAAGTGATGTTGAGAAGGGAATCCCAGTCGATGCATGTACTCAAACTCAACTGCGGACAGTCAATAATTTGCAATTTCTCAAGGGCTTCAGGATGGACGATGTGCAAATCCTTCAATTCAGGGCAATCCTTGAGCATCAAAGAAGAAAGTGATGGAGTAGGTGCTTCAATGTGAAGTTGAGTTACACTGTCGCACTTCTCAATAATAACATGTTGGAGATTGGGTGATGCTTCAATTTCAACCTGAGTTAGACTGTTGCAACCCCAGATTTTAGCATATTGGAGATTAGGTGATGCTAGGTGCAAAATCTCCATATCATGAGCATTTCGAATGGAACATCTTTGAAGATATGAAAGTGTTGCGCTAGAAAAACTGATCAACCCCTTGAAATCTTCAATATTTATATATTGGAGGAATGTTGTTGTTGATGATATCAATTGCTCTATCATCACACCATCTAACGAGTGGGTCTCTAGCTCACAAAGACGGGGACATGATGGCATGTACTCGAGCAATGGACAAAACTGAATTTGAAGCCGAGAAAGAACAGGGAAGCATAGAAGTTGCTGCTGCACAGTCCTCCTCGACCATCCTCTCAATTCTGGAATACCCTCCAACACAAGAATCTCCAAACAAGGGAAGAATACGGAAGAATTAACTGACTCTTTTTCTACCTCCTCTTCTTCTATGTATTCTAACTTAGGCATGTACTTAAGATGAAGGCTTCTTAGATAAGGCAGAAGCCTCAAGGATGGAAGATACTCCACTTTACAATTAAAAAGTTCTATAGATACAACTTTATTTAGCTGCCAAGGGACATTATTAGCCCAAAGTTTTATTCTCGTGCCTGGATAGTTACGTATTTCCACTTTCTCTAGAGATATAGGTAGCTGACAACATTGATTATCTCCATATCCCTTCCTTGCCTCTCTATCAAAGCAAAACTTAATAATTAAACAACCTCTAAGTTGTTGTAATGCAGACAAAGCATCAAGACCACTCATTTCTGAATTAACAACCTCCTCCTCCTCACTTGTTGTTTTTCCCCCTATCACAAAATTACTTAAGTATTGTAATGAACTCAGCTCCCCAAACCCACCTGGCATATACTTCAAATTATCACAACGCCTAATATTCAAACGCCTGAGGTTGACCAGCTTTCTAAAATTAGCAGGCAAAGCTTTAAGACCGTAACACCGACGAAGGTCTAGTGCAAGCAAACTCAAAAGATTCGTCATTGAATCAGGAAGGCTTTTGAATTTGTTCCTTGATAGACCAAGATATCTCAAAAGCTTTAACTCCCCAATACAGCTTGGAACATCCTCCATTCCACTCGATGACAAGTCCAATGCTCGCAACCACTTGCAACTTTGTAATTGTTGATCAAAATCCCAACGATAAGCCCTGAGCACAAATGTACGTAACCGGTACATGTTCTGTACTTGTGGTAGAATTTCTCGTTTTCTGTTCGGCCCGCAAACAACATTTACATGACGTGCACTATGATATTCAAATGATGGCTTGGTTAGGATAACAGTTTCCTCTCCTGCCACATATATTGCAAGGTCATGAACTAAATCATGCATTTTGCAACTTTCAATCTCACCAAGATCATCTGCTTGTGACTCTTGAAAAAGAGACCTCCTTAACAAGTTCATGAAATATGAATGCCCAACCTCTTCAATACTTTTTCCTTCTTCCGACTTAATATATCCTTGAGCAATCCAATGATATATTAACTCGGGTACATCAAACACAAAATCTTTTGGAAATAGTGAACAAAAAGCAAAACAATGTTTCATGTTTGATGGCACGTGATCATAGCTTAACTTTAGCACAGACATAATATGATCTTGGCCACAATGCTCCTCTATCTCTGAGAGCTCTTTATCTTTAAACGATTCCCATTCTCGAATGGTGGTTTTTGTGTATAGAATGCTGCCTATACTTCGTATAGCTAGGGGAACTCTTGCACACTTCTTCACAATCTCTCTTCCAAGATCTATCCATCTTGGATCGTTCATTTTATCATGAGTAAAGGCTACCCTTTTAAATAGTTCCCATGAATCGTCCTCTGATAAACCTTTTAAGGTATGAGTTTTATATGCATCTACTGCTTTTGCAACTGATGATGATCTTGTTGTGACAACTATCTTGCTCCCTTTTGCACCACCGCCTAATAAACTCATTCGATGCTGCCATCTACCATGATCTTCATCCCACACATCATCTAAGACAAGTAAGAAGTTTTTCCCCTCTATGGACTTCCTAATTTCAGTTTGTAGTTGGCTTATATTCAAATCACTATAACTATTCCCACATATAGATTGATATATTTTTCCAAGTACTTCTTTCTCATCAGTTGTATCAGAAATACATGCAAACCACTTCTTTTCAAAATTCTTCTTAACTGCTTCATCATTGTATATGAGTTGGGCAAGTGTTGTTTTCCCCATACCTCCTATCCCAACAATGACAATGACTGCAGAAACATTCTGTTGAGTATCAGTTGACTCATTAACAAGCATATCTAAGATGACTTTCTTGTCCCCGTCTCTCCCATAGACAAACTTTGGATCTACATAACAACCCGGATCTTTTCCTACTCTCACATTAGATACCGAATCCTCATGTTGCATTCTCACAAATCCAAACTGGCCCATATCTATAGAGATTTCAAGTAAACTCTTCCTAATACTCTTGACTTTTTTAGCAATGGAATTTCTCGAGACAATTGGATTCAACCTAGAGCACGAAACTCGTACCTGCTTTTTAAGGGAAAACTTCTGGTTTCCCTCCATCATTTGTTGGTTAAGGAGATCATCAATGGCAACCTCATCAAAAAAATCCTCTGCATCGTACAACACGCCCTTGAGCCTCTTGATCCAGTTCTTGACAGCAACAGAGTCTTGTTGCTTCTTCTCTGCATCGAGAAGCACAGCTTGAATTGTCTCCATTGTAACTTGGAGCTTAGCAAGTTCGTCTCTTGCTTCCCAGATGGAAAGCCCGACTCCATACGCCTTTTGAAAAGCAGGGGCAGCAATGGTGGACATGATGTTGGTAGCAAGGTTGAATACAACAGCTTCAGCCATTGGATTGATCTCAACTCAAAGTTTTTGTGATAGATCTTGGAAGCAGGGGAAGTTTTGTGGAGCTAGTGATTTGTGTAGATAGCAAGTTGATGTTGCATTTTATAATAGCTTATTCTTGACCAAAAAAAACAGATTAGCTTATTAGTTTATGATCAAGCTGATCTCTCACCCTTCGAGAGGACAACATAAGAATATAAATACTCCCTTCACGTTCTTCAAATGTATAAGAACAAGGCCTAGGTAGTGATAATATGCTAGTTTATCCATACATGTCGGCCATGTGAGCACCTTTGTGTGGAATATTCAGAATCATTTTCTCGTGTTACGCGAGAAGTAAAACCTTTTTAATATAGATCTTCCATTATGCAGTGACGCATATCTCTCGGTACGCGAGAGGCAAAACCACAAATGAATATTTAGTGTTTCTTGCGTAACGCAGGATATGCAAACACCTCCAGGAATCATTTTCTCGCGTTACGCGAGAAGTAATACATTTTAAAATGCAGATCTCGCGTTACGCAAGAGACTTATGAATGTTCAGTGTTTCTCACGTAACGCGAGATATGCAAACACCGCCATAAATCATTTTCTCACGTTACGCGAGAAGTGAACATTTCAAAATGCAGATCTTGCGCTATGTGGTGACGCATATCTCGCGTAACGCGAGAGACAGAACCACAAATGAATGTTCAGTGTTTCTCGCGTTACGCGAGAAACTTGGCGGTGTTTGGGAATTTACCTTGGCGGTATATAGTAAGGGCCTATATATACAGCTTAAATATACAAAGTAAATTCTATTTGTACTACATAAAACTAAGGCATATATATATACAAAGTCTTTATTTAGCACATCCTAAAATTTTATTTAACACATTCATACATTCGTCACGAAGATATATGGTCAGACATTCGTCACAGATGTCTAGTAATTGCTCTTCGTCGTATATGGCCAGACATTCGTCACGAAGGTTCCAAGGACATCCGTCACGAAGGTATATAGGACAAATGTGACGAATCAATTTTTCTATAAAAAAATTCAGAATCTTGTAGAGAGTTTCAATATGAGTTCGTGCATATAAAATTCATCCAAAACGAACATCTTTCGCCCTTCCAAATGCCCTAAAAACAAAACAGTCGTTTTCGTTAAGTTCGTAATATTTAAACGTAATGCATAATTACTTTATAAGAAATAAACTAATGATATTAGATGATAATATATAATTATAGTATATAAATTTAATTGCATGATTTTTAACTATAATTAATAATTATATAATACAAATACTAAATTTATATAAGTTTTTGCTTTTACAAACTTAACACATGAGACTATTTTGTTTTGGAGGCTATTGGAAGGACAAGCGATGTCCGTTTTGGACGTATTTTATATGCACGGACTCGTATTGAAATTCTCTACAAGATTCTGAATTTTTTTTTAAAGAAAAAAATTGATTCGTCACGTATGTCCTATATACCTTCGTGACGGATGTCCTTTGTGACAAAAGTCCTCAGTTTCTTCGTGACGAATCTCTGATGGTTTTTCTTCATGACGAAGATCGTCTCTAATACAATCATGACGAAGATCCGGATGTGCCAAATAAACTTTTAGGGTGTGACATATATACTTATGAAGTTGTAGTACAACATTATGCTATACATCTATATATATACAGGTTAAATATACAAAGGGAACATTATATGATATACACCATGGCTTTTACAGATCAAAGCTGTGGCTATTAAAGTGAAAGACTGGCTGTTTTGACCTTCTTTGCAGATTATGTGATCTGATCTCCTTAGCAACACTTGATTGCAAGCTTGAAGGACCACACACCAAGACTCCAATGTCGACTTGGCCCCATCGATCTCCTGTCGTTCCGAAAACATCTGCAAGAATTTCACAGATTTAAAAAACCATCACTGCAACGAACAAGCACAATGAATATATACGCGTTTATACCTCTGAAGTCGGGCCTGCAACCATAATGGATCGTTGAACTCCGGTTGATATAACTGTGATGAGACGCGTCTTTTTGTTCTATGAACTCGTCTTTAACATTTTGTGGCTGTTCTGAAGATGATGAGCTTGTTCCTCCCCAAAAATGCCAAAGCATGATAATGAATCCACCAAAAATAAGAATAGAAGCAGTCATGCATCCCATCATAAGAAGACCCTTATACCACCAAGTAATGATACCATACGGATTAATGTAAAACGCGTCTAGCATCCATAGGAATACAAAAAAGCCGACTATGGATGATATAACGTAAAGTCCAACCCATAAGTTATCCCCTGTTCCAACCAAACTCGACATGCTGGAGCTAGACGTTATTGGACACAAAGAATGCTTCACAATTTCATGTTTTCCGCCTTCTTCTTCCTTCAAATTTAAGAAAGTTATGACTAAATGGAAATTGGAGAGGCAAATTAAGATGTGGAGATTGAAAGTTAGCTAGAGAGTTACCACGGAAGGCTTTGGTTCTCGAGTAACGTATACTTGGATATCAAGATCAAGAACGTCGAGTAAAATTGGAGAGATTGAGTCCATATTCAGCATAGAGAGTAAGGAGAGTTCATCTGAGCCTTTGATTGCCCATATAATCAAGATGCTTCTTGTTAAACAAGGCTTTCCCTCCTTTATACGGTTAAATACGTCGTTTAGAACAGCCAAGAATGGTGAAATTCCAATTCCACCAGCCACTAAAACAAGGTGTTTATACCTGCCAATAATTTTTTTTAAAATCAACACTTGATGCAAAATTAGTTTACTAGTTAATGATTTAAGGCACTATAGACTATAGTTACATACTTTAAGTGGTAGGGTGATTCATGGCCATAAGGTCCTTCAACTGAAGCAGTTATTTGAGATTGAAGAAGCTTTTCATGAAGCTCGCCACGAGATCCTGAAAACTTATCTTTTAGATTCTCTGTCCATGATCCAAGAACTTTTATGAGAACCGCAACATGGTGATTTCCATCCAAGGGGCTTGAAGAAACACTAAAAGGATGCCATTGTAGCCATGATAACTCGCGAACTTGGAGGAAGATGAAGCTCAGGGCATTATACCGAAGATCTAAGAATTCAGAGAAATTAATTCATCAGCACCAAGAACAAAAAAAGAGGAAAAAAATTGCTAGCTAGTTTTCTTACTTGGAGGCTTAGAGAGGACAAGCTCTAAAGTTCCACATGGCAAAGAAGTTGCTGAGATGACATCTACAGTCTTTCTCGATTGAAAAAATCTTAGAAACCGATCCAGCATGAAAAGAAAGATGCCGCCTAGAGCAATACTGAAGAGTTCACCGATATGGAATGCAAAGAACACAATGAAAACGACATATAGCTGATGTGTGTAGAAGAAAAGCTCAAAGTAATTTTTTCGAACGGGGTGAAACGATGTCACCCACATCAAGATCCCTGCTAAAAGGCTGATTACCCCTGCAAGATTAGCCGCTCCAATGTCCTTCCACTCGATTAGCTGCCAATACACACAAATGTTCAAACTTTGTGTCAAACTGAGTAAATTTTGAGTAGCATAATGTAAAAAAGGAAGAAGAATTACTTGTTGAATGAGTTTCCCCTGCATTGTCCAGGAAATTATGTAGAAGAGTCCATGGAGAGTGAAGATAAACATGGTGAGATGGCCTAGCCACACATGGTATCTTGTTGCATGCTCAAATGGAATGTCAATGACCCGAAGAAGGACCGAGCCTCTTGAAACCGGAATGAACAAAAACACTAAGCAAAATGTACCGATTAGACCTAACCGAAGACCCTCCAGCTCCAATATCGACGTCCTAGATTATGTTACAAAGTTTAGAAATAGCACACAAATTGGATTAATTCAATATGATCAACTTAGAAACATTTTGATCTAAGCAGAGTTGGAATAGCCTAAAGCCAATAACCTTTCAAACTTACTTCAACTGAGATTTTTGAAGCATTATAGATACTACAATCATGGAATCACCGCAAAGACTGTAAGTAGATAAGTGAATGCATCTATAAGCTTACCATTCCTGAAAGTTAGGAACTCTAAATTGAGCGTTAAACGACCAATTCTGGAGAGTATAAGTCGATATAGCCCAGATGAGCCACAAAATAAACAGTGATATTCCAATAAACTCAGCTGCAGATACCACACCAAATGGTCCATCAACAAGAATCGGAAAAGTCCAAAGCCGAAATCTCAGACTTCTTTTAGCCTTTTCCCTACATTAACACCATTTTTTACAATCATTTCCTGCAAGTTTTCTAGTACTAGAATCTTTCAACATTGAAGAACACACAATACAATATATGAAACAATTAAACTCATACTCTTCTTGTAGAATTTCCTCCTCTTCATCTCCTTTGATCATGAGATAGATTGCAGCAAGAATCACCAGCACAAAAATAGGCACACCAAATAGCAGAAGCAATGATCCTGAATTATCAATTTCAAAAATTGATTACAACAACAACAAATAATTTCTTTTAGCAACTTCAGTATAGTATGAACAGTAAAGACTGTAGCTTTAACTAATAAAGGGGCTAAATTGATACTAGTACACACTAACCTGTTACTCCAAACACTGACCAACGAGTTTTTGAGATAAATTCCTCAAACAATTTGGTGCTAAATTCTGCAGGGAAGAACACAAAAACAGAAACCCAAGAAGCAAAGACTACCCACATCAAGAATTTGAGGACCCATTTGGCGGATTTCCTCAGGAAAAAATTAGGGTTTTTCTTGTGATCAGCAAGGTGTTCTCTTGACAACAATGGTGAAGTGCTATCCATCTTCTTCTTCGTTTAAAAATGGAGGGTACTGTAAAATCGAAGGTGTATATATAGCATAACTTCTGCCTCTACGCATTGATTTATGTGGGTACAAGATTTGAGCTTGATCATCAATAGAACAAGAAAACTGTGACCTCTAAAATTAAGCTATGGACATGGGTGTTTGATGGGGATGCAAACGGTGTCGTTTTGGAAGTGATGGTGGAAAAACGCAATGTTTTGTGATTGTCACGGTTACCTGAAAAACTTGGAGGAAGACATTGCTTGGGCCAGAGTTCATCACAGCCTCAACTGCACATTTCGTGTTATCTTCGTCTAATACAGGACAAAATAATATTATTTTTGTGGTCACTAATCTTAATTCTCTCTTTTTAATCAGTCTGAATATTTTATTTTTATAGGTCCTTGTCAACTTTTATTTATTTTTGCAAAAAGAACTAGAGTAGAAGCAAAGCCAAGTTAGTTGACATTATATTACCAGACTCCGAATCAAATTCCAAATGGAAGATATTTCATTTTTATTGATCAAATAGATATTGTTTGTGGTAGTTCATCTCTCTTTATTGATTGTGTAAGTTTATTGTTTTTTTTTTACCTTATTTGTTTGTAGTCTGATTAACGGTTTTTTCGTTGATCGAGTGTGTCCCTCGATTTCTTGATTTGAAATGATTTTCTTATAACAAATGAATCCAAGCTATGAAATGAATAAAGAACAATACTTGGAAAAAATTAAATGATGAAATTTGTCAAGATTAGTCAAGAGTTGTGCCTTGTCGAAATTTACATCCTTATTCCTTCCTTAGTGTTCTTGATTTTCATCATTCTTTGTTTCAAGCAATTCTGAACTTATATACATCAATGTAGAAGACGATAAAAAAGAATCAAGCATAATTTATTGGACAAATCTCACGGACTAGCCAACAAAATGCTACATGTATGGTCATCTCTGTGTTCGTACAGCCTTCACAACATTTGAACCACTAATGCACTTTTCTTCGGCCATTACTAAATACAGCCCGGTGCTTTATTCAAACGCAGTCTGGTTTCTCGCGTTACGCGAGGGACGTGTTTCTCGCGTTACGCGAGAATAGCAAAAATATTAATTTTTAATCTCGCGTTATGCGAGAAGCACGTCCCTTGCGTAACACGAGAATAAAATTTTAAATTTTTAATATTTTTGTGCTTCTCGCGGCTGCGTTTGAATAAAATATCGGGCTGTATATAAGAATCGTGTTTTCTTATCATCCTTAGGACAACAATACAGCCTAGCTTCCTGGTGATAACAACCCCTAACAAATTTCATCCACAACAATTTTGTTGTCAGTTCTAAATTATTATGCTCATTATCTTCTCCTAATGGTGTATTTGTCACCCCATGAACCATTTATTGTGTTGCTTGTTATCTTAGGCATCATATCATGAACATGAAGTATCAAGTATTATAATATGGGTAGCTACCATTACCACCTATTGTGTTGCTCTTTACCATAGACGCTCTACTTCTAGAACGGGACAGTATAGTCCTGATATAGAGACAAAAAACAAAGAAAATGCTTTGAATTTGAATCACATACTTCTTTGGTAAAGACAAGACTCACTAATGTTTTTGCACTATTGTAGTCCAAACAATCTGCTTTCAACCTCCTAATAAAATATGATCTTTTTTTAATTGTGGATATAGCAAACTAGACCCGGCAGAAAATTACCCAACCGACCCGAAATTTCTGGGTCATACCCGTCAAATTGAGTCCGTGACCCGTTTTCATCGAACCTAATTGATCCAAAATTTCTGGGTCAAAAATGGATTGACCCGCCTCAACCCGTTTTTTATCCGAAAAATTGGGCCAAAAGAAGAAGAAAAAACGGAATAATAAATCCGTAAGAACCCGGTCTTTTGGCAGGTTCTGACCCAAAACGACCCGACCCGACAATAAACCCGTAACAACCCGACCTGTTTTGACCCGATAATTTTAGACCCGGCCTAACCCGGCTATAAACCTGTTATAACCCGAGCCGAGACACTCTAACCCGAACCCGAACCGCCGAACCCAATTGTCAGGTCTATACCAACATAACATAGATCAATGTCACAAGTCACACCTACATAGTTGAGTGGCGAGAATACGAACCAAACATAGCCTTACCATACCACACTAAGTTAGCATCCTATCAAAAAGTCATCAATTTATTGAAAAATAGATCAGTCCAGTCCAGTGTCCTACATTACAAATAGTGTAACAAAAAAAAAACAATATTAAGGAATGATAAATTTACCAACATACCTCTCATTCACTCACTCTCGTGCACTTTACAAATGGCGCTTGGATAATGATCGGGAAGATCCCTTGCTTTCTAAATCATGCATCATGCCTCAAGCATAATACCGTTTTCGGTTATCCCAGGAGGCGACAATGGCGGGATTGCTGGCTCGTGATCAACGGGGTCGGAAGCTTCTAGAGTCCTCCTTGAAGTCGCCTTGGAATCCGTGCTGCTTCTACCGATCTTTCTAGATGGGAGCGATAGTGATGCGACGGCTTTGGTTGTTGAGTTTCCGGTCTCCATTGATGATAGGAATTTGTCACGTGCAAGATTTGATTAGCTACATACAGCAGACCATATAAATTGCGATTAAAAGCAAGAATGTTAAACAAAAACACATAGCAAGATACTCACCTCTCTATCAAACTCTAACATAAAGCATCTTTTGACATCATCCTTTGTAGGCTTGCATCCACATCGGTCACGTCTCGAAGTTAGATCAGAGAACTTGGAATAAGTAAAATGCAGAACAGCTGCTTCTTCCAGTTTTATCTCGCTGCAGGATTAGAAGCCAATACGGTGAGAAATTGTCATATACAAGACTCGTCACTAGTTCTAGTTTTATTTACTAATTCATATCAGTAATTATAGCTCATGCTTATTACATTTCAATTTGTGCAATGTTCTGAACCAATAGAAGCGATTTAGTAATTACTTTGGCGTCTTCATGTAGTTGTGCCATCTGTGGGCACCATTTGGGCGAAGATGGTCTTGAACCCGGGCAATAGATTTTCCATTTCCATAAGTTAAGAAGTAATTTGGGTTCCCACGGGTTGACTTTTTGTTTAAGTCCATAAATGGATTTATTCAATAAACAAGCATAATCAGATTTAGACTTGTCAATAAAACCTTTAGGCTGAGCCATGTAAATAGTTTCATTTAAGTCACCATGTACAAAAGCAGTTTTAACATCCATCTGTTCTAATTCCCAATCATAAACAGTGCACATAGCTAACAAGAGTCTCATAGTCTTGTATTTAACAACAGGAGCAAATATGTCATTATAATCTACTCCTTCTCTTTGAGTAAAACCTTTTGCTACTAACCTAGCTTTGAATCTAGGTGGATCCTTGACACTATTTTCTTCTTTCAACTTATACACCCATTTACAGTCAATAAGCTTAGCATCTCTAGGTCTGGGGACCAAAGTCCAAGTTTTATTAATATACATGGATTCTAGTTCAGACTTCATAGCACTCAGCCATTCTTTAGCATGTCTACAGCTTATAGCAGTCTCATAGGTGTCAGGGACAGGAATGAGGGCATTATTAACCTCTGTAGCAGTGGTAAAGGCATATTCAATAGTATTCATAACATGCTCAACATTATTAATGGAAGCAAACCTCTTATTTGGTATTCTAGTTCTGGGTTCTCTATCTCTAGTGAGTTGGTAATTATGTATATTATCCTGCTCACTAACATGTTCAGGGATAGAATCGGAATTTAAAGAAGAAGTAGAAGGAGAGAGAGGTTCTTCCCTATTTACTCCCCTTAATGATGAGCCAGTGTTATCTGTTGCAGCTCCTTCAATTTCAGTATTTACCACTTCCCTTGAGGCCTCAGTTTCTGCCCTGGGTTCAGTTGTGGATTCACTTTGATCTTGTGTAGAAGGAGCAAGATCAAACTCCTCATCATGTGGAAGCTGCTGCCCTGCTGCTTCCTCTGTCTGTCTAGATGAACCCACTCCAATGGTGTCATCTTCAGTTGTACCTGTCACCTCATTCACCCTTGTTAATTTTGTCTTAAAATATAGATTCTTCTCATCAAAGGTTACACTTCTAGAAGTAATAACCCTAAGACCATGAGGTTGAATTACAAGGAGTCTATATCCTTTGACTCCTTCAGGATAACCCAACATGACACACTTTATAGCCCTTGGTTCAAGTTTACCTTGAGAGATTTTTGCATATGCAACACATCCAAAAATTCTAAGATAACTCAAATCAGGTTTGTGTCCAGTCCATAATTCCTGGGGTGTCTTGAACTCAATAGTAGAACTGGGAGATCTATTTATCAAGTAACATGCAGTAATTACAGCTTCACCCCAGAAAACATGTTTAAGACCAGAGCTTATAAGCATGCATCTTGTCTTTTCTAAAAGAGTTCTATTCATTCTCTCAGCCACACCATTCTGTTGGGGAGTCCCAGGAACAGTTAGGTGCCTCTTAATTCCATTTTCAAGACAGAAATTATTGAATAACTGGTTACAGTATTCTAAGCCATTATCAGTTTTAAGACACTTTAACTTGTGATTAACTTGGTTTTCAACAGCATGCTTCCAATTCTTAAAGGTCATAAAGGCCTCATCCTTAGTCCTAAGCAGGTAAATCCATGTTTTTCTAGAGAAATGATCAATGAAAGACATGAAATATCTCTTACCTCCAGGTGTACTTACTTGTGCAGGACCCCAAAGATCAGAATGTACATATTCTAAGGGGGTTTTTGCCACATAAGATGACCTAGGAAATGGAGCATTAGTTTTCTTTCCAAGTATACAATATTCACATATGTCTAAATCACTAGGTTTTTTATTTAGTAAACCTAGCTTAAACAAATAGTTCAGACCCTTGGATCCAATATGGCCCATTCTATTATGCCAATTTTGAGTTTCTACAACAGTCATAGTATCACTAGTAGTGGAGAAGTTCAATTCAGGTGTGGTGATAACATGGTACAACCCACCCTTCTTGATCCCCTTAACTAAAGTAAGTCCATTTTTGATGACTTCCCTAGTACCATTACTGGTGACAATTTGGCATTGTAGATCATCAAATACAGATTCAGACATCAAATTTCTTCTCAATTTAGGGACCCACCTAACATTTTGAAGTAATCTGATTTTACCATCATGCATTCTTAAGGGAACACTCCCTATTCCTTTAATCTTAAGAGAGCTATTATCTCCTAACATCACTTCACCTCCATTAATCTCATGTAAAGAACCGAAGAGGTTTTTATTAAAGGTAGCATGGACAGTGCACCCAGAATCCAAGATCCAAGCATCATTATTAGCAGGTAAGTGAGTGCACATAAGCAAGTCACAGTCAAACATATCAGGGGACTCTAAGATAGAAGCTGAATTATCACTAGTGGTTTTAGTAGATTCATCTTTCTTTTTCTTATAACAGTCCTTAATGAAATGACCACCTTTCTTACAATAGAAACATTTTTTCTTTTCATCAGTCTCTTTAGGTGAAGTGTGACCCTTCTTCTTATCATCTTTATATTTCTGTTTCTTCTTCCATTTTCCCTCAGAAAGTAGGACTTCAGACTTAAATTCTCCTTTCTTATCACTCTTACTCTTAAAGATTTTCAGGGACTCATTTTTTTCAGTGAGGGCTTCAATAACTTTAGTCTTAGTCAAGTTATCAGAACTAAACTGAATGACATCTTTAAGATTATCAAATTGAGCAGGAAGAGAGTTAAGTAACAGAACAGCTTCATGGGTATCTTTCATTTTATCTTCACATCTAGCTAAGTCTTGTGGCATTCTCAAGAATCTATCTAGGTTATCACTCAAGGTATGATTGACATCCATTTTGAATGTAAACAGTCTACACAGAAGAGAGATTCTAGAAGGCAAAGACTTAACCAAATATAGAGACTCAAGAGCATCCCACAATTCCTTAGTGGTAGTATACTGGATTACCTGTCTAGCCACATCATCAGCTAACCTTATCATTATCTCAGAATGAGCCTGCTCATCCATTTCCTGTCGTCTAGCAGGTGAGGATTCCACAAGGTAGTCCCCAGTAATAGCTTTGTGGCATTTTTCCTTAGTCAAGATAGCTTTCATCTTGACTTGCCACATAGCAAAGTCAGTCGAGCCATCAAATAGCTTCATCCTGATGTTGTTTTCAGCCATAGTACCTAACCAAGCACACAGATCAGAAAATAGACTGTCGCGATTCCAAGACACAACTTAGGATCAAGATCAATTTCAGGAATGTGAGCAAGAATCAAGTGAACACACAAGTTCACTCCAGACTTAACTACAACTCAGTAATCAAACGCGCAGAAGGCAAAGACTCAGAGTTGCCAATCAACAGTGGAAGCAAAGAACACAGGATCAATCAAGAGCAAAGTAATGATAGGATCTGTGCATGCAGATCTTGGTCAAAGAACAAGCCAGAAATCGAACATGCAAGAACACTATCAACCTGGCTCTGATACCAATTTGTAATAATGGTTTCAATCCAAAGATTCAAGCGCGTTTGAAGAACAGAAAAGAAAATAGAAGACACAAGAGAGTTGTTACGCAGTTCGGAGAATAACTCCTACGTCTGCGGGCCTCAGGACGAGAACCAAATCCACTATGCAAGGTTCGAACAATTACAGAGACAAACCAACAACAACACAGGCTAGCAATCTGAGCAATCAACAAGCAATTTGAACCAAAAACCAGAAGACAGAAGAGAAGAAACAAACTCCCTTCTATCAGCCTACGACTAGAGTCACCAGCAAGATCCACCGTCAAGCTCTCAGCGCTTCAACGTCGCCAGGAATAGATCACAACCACCAGACTCAAGCAACGAACCACCGTCGTCACACAAGACTTCTCAGGCAAGAGATTTGCTAGAGAGACACTCACTCTCAGGAATCGCCCAAGAATCGCCCAAGTTCTCTCAGGAGCGGCGCAGTCAAAACACAGAGAAGAGAATGAGAATGGTTGGTTAGAGCTCAGCTCTTAAAGAGCTTATATACTCAGCCCTACTCACCAACGCGGAGCCCCGAGAGAGAAACGGGTCGGATCAAGGGCATCTCCAGCTAGGGCTGGGCACGGGTTGGGTAAACCCGAAACCCGGACCGGACCGGACCGAAAAACCCGGACCAAACCCGGACCGAATAAGTTTCGGGTTGGTCTTCGGGTTGGCTTTTAGTGGAGTTCGGGTTTCGGGTTGGGTTGGGTTCGGGTTCGGGTAAACCCAATTTTTTCGGGTAGACCGAAATTTTAACAGTAATAGAGTAAAATTGTAAAAATGAATATATGAGACATTGAAATGATGCAGAACTACCTTTATATTTTTTTAATCAAGTTGAACATATTTCCACGTGGAATATTTAATTGTTATCGACTTATCGACTTAAGTTGTTTTAAACATATTTTATGTATTTTGAATCATGTTGAACATTAAAATGTCATCATTTATAAGCTTTTGACTTTATATTACTTGTTTATTTTATTTAATGTTAGGTTGTTTGAATTTTTACAGAAAACAATTGATTAAATTTAGAAGCTAAGTGTAAATTGTAGAAAATAATTTTTTTAATCAGAAGTTCGGGTTTTTGCCCGGACCGGACCGGACCGACCCAAACCCGGACCGACCCAACCCGAAATTTTTCGGTCCGGTCTTCGGTCCGTTTTTTTTTTGGAATTTCGGGTTTCGGGTTTTCGGGTTCGGTCCGGTCCGGTCCGGTCTCTGGCCCGTGCCCAGCCCTATCTCCAGCTCAAGACACATATTGCACACTTATTGGGCCGAGGCCCATTACAGATATACCAGCCTGCTTACAACACTTAAGAAAACACATCCTAACATAAAGAAAACCATCTTAAAATCAAATACTTCTTTCAACTTGAGGGTGAACGAATTAAGATTAAAATAGTTGTAGACCTTTATAAAGCTAAGGACATCCCTTTCACATAGCATTACATGGAAGGAAAAACTAGAGCCTAGTTAACCAGCTTTATCTCAGAAGCTAAAATTGAAATGAGCACATAACCATTTGACCGAAAATTGAAGCATAATAGAGTAGAGCCTTTCACTATTTAAATACATGAATAATTAGCTCATAGATAGACATGGCTCCCGGTCCGGTCCGGTCCGGTTCCGGTTCGGAACCGGCGGTTCCGGTTCGGAACCGGAACCGGTTTAAACCGGTTCCACCGGTTCCGGTTCCGGTTCCGGTTCCGGTCCGGTCCGGTTCAATCCGGTTCCGGACCGGTTCCGGTCCGGTTCAATCCGGTTCCGGACCGGTTCCGGTCCGGTTCAATCCGGTTCCGGACCGGTTCCGGTCCGGTTCCGGTTCATACCGGTCCGGTTCTGGTTCATACCGGTTCATCCGGTTCGGTCCGGTTCGGACCGGTTCGGACCGGTTTTTTTTAAAAAAATAATTTTTTTAAAAAATAAATAAAAAAATATAAAAATAATTTTTAAACTTAAAAAAAATAATTATAAAAAAACGCTATTAAAAAAGAATGTTTTGTCATTGTTTTTAAGTTTAAAAATTATGTTTAAAAAACTTAAAAAAAATGATTATGAAAAAACGCTATTAAAAAAGAATGTTTTGTCATTGTTTTTAAGTTTAAAAATTATGTTTAAAAAACTTAAAAAAAATGATTATAAAAAAACGCTATTAAAAAGAATGTTTTGTAAAACATTCTTTTTAATAGCGTTTTTTTATAATCATTTTTTTTAAGTTTTTTAAATTAAATATGAAGGAACAAAAAAATTAAAAAAAATTGGGCTTGCACTTAACAGTGACTTACTTGTTAAGTTGCCTACGTATCCTCTCGGGTTAGAGGAATCAAAGCCCACGTAGTTCTTTACCTTTTTTCAAAACCCGTTACCTAAGTCGAATCTTCGGCGGATGAATCGGTGCGTATCGTAGTAGAATCTCCAATCCACTCGTCTTCCGATGACTCGTTAATGTTACGTTGTTGCCTCATTGCGGCTCTCTTCCAATCGCAAACACAACATTGCGCCTCCAATGACTCCGGTGCCAAATTTGATCTCTTCCTCGTTAAAGTGTTGCCTCCTGCACTAAAAGTTTGTTCCACCGCCACGGTTGAAGCGGGGACGGCAAGAACTTGAGCTGCAATCTTCGCAAGCGTTGGAAACATGCTCCTATGATCCTCCCACCACTTCAAAACATCTAAAGCTTCACAACTAACAAACTCAAAGTTGGTGTTAAGATAGTTATCAATTTCCGCATTCGTGTTTGTAACTCTTGGTCTTTTACTAAAATACTTAGCTCCAAAGGCCCCCAAGCTACTAGAGCTCGAAGAAGCCGGAGGTAATTGTGAAGGAGTCGGAGAATCCGAAAAATGAGTAAATAAAGTTTCAATGTATGTTCTAGTTTTATAAACCATACCTAAAATATCCTCTAGTTCACCGTCGGCTAAAATATATCCATAATAGTCATCTAAAAGAGCGTGTAAAACTCCTAATTTAAGTCTAGGATCTAAAACACAAGCAACAAGAAAACAATCGGGAATATATCTATAGTATTGCAACCACTTACTCCTCATGCTTGCAACGGATTCCTCAATGCCGGGAATTTTAGCTCCCTCACTTAAACCAGCCATAACATTACAAGCTTCCAAGACAAAAACATTACTACTTGGTATATAAACATGACTAAATCTCTTTGTTGCATCACTAAAACATTTTAAAAACGTTGCAATACTTTGACATATTTCCCAACCTGATTCGCTAAAATAGAAAGTAGAGCCAGAAAGGTTTTGAGAAACAAAAGACGTTAAAACTTGTCTATATTCTATACATTCACATAGTAATATGTAAGTAGAGTTCCATCGGGTACCCACATCTTTTGAAAAACGTTTTGGGTGCACCCCGTTAGTTTTACAAAAGGTCATCCAATCTCTTGTAACTTTAGGATGCCCCCAAATATACTTAATAACGTTCTTAATTGGCTCAAAATGAAAACTCATAGCACGTAAACCATCTTGAACACATAAGTTTAAAATATGACAAGCACATCGAATATGAAAAAATCTCCCACCAAATAAAGGTTGACACATTTCTTGTAAATCTCTAATAGATGCGGTGTTAGCAGATGCATTGTCGAATCCAATTGAAAAAACTCTATTAAGTAGTCTATATTCTTCTAAAATTGTACGAATCATCATAGCAATATTTTGTGCGGTATGTGAATCATCAAAGACTCTAAATGCCAATAAACGTTTTTGCATTGTAAAATGATGATCTACAAAATGACATGTAACACCCATGTAAGAATGGGTTTGAGTATTATCACTCCATATATCACTACAAATAGAAACATTCATATCATTTTGCGAAAAATAAGAAACTAATTCGTGCTTGTGTCTTTTATAAGCCTTAATTACGTTTTTCTTAATCACTTTCCTAGATACGGATTTAAAAGCGGGTTGTGTATGCTCTTTAATATACTCATTAAATCCTACATTTTCACTAAATCGAAATGCTAAATGATCAACACAAATAGCTTCGGCTAATGCTACACTATTAGCTTCATGATCAAAACGAAATAAAGGGTTACCGCTAGTAGAAGATGCAAATCCGCCGGAAATTTGCGTTTGTCCCCCTAGCATTCCCATCTCGGCGACGTGTCTGTGCTCCATGTGTCGTTGAAGGGTTCCATATCCTCCACTTTTCTTCCATTGGAATGTCGCCTCGCAAAAGTTACAAGAAACAATAATTAGTGCGGGATCATAATCCTCGGCCTCGAGTTCCTCGATACCGGGTTCTAATTTAGTAAACCACTTTGTAAAAACAGGAGATGTTAGTTTCCGGGATTGGTTCCCGGAGGAGGACCCGGGAACGGTCCCGGTCCCGGTCCTCCCCCCCCTACCCCTAGCCGGCCTCGAACCGCTAGCTTGCCCTTGAGGCCTAGCGGTCCTACCCCTAGCGGAGGACCTAACTTGGGAGGTGGGAGTGGGAGTGGGAGAAGTGACATTATCACTCTCTTGGGTGTCAAAATGATCCGCCATAATATGATTAAGAACAATTAAATAATATGATTAAAAGCAATTAAAAACAATTAAAACAATAAAACTTAGAACAATATAATAATGTGATTAAAAATGTAAAAGCAATAAAATATTGAAAGACAAATGCTAATTAAAAGGAAGGTTAAGAAAGGAAGAGATTAAGAGAGATTGTTGATGGAATTTGAGAGATTATGAGATTGAGATTTGAGAAAGAGAAGAGAGATTGTTGTTGTTGGATGTGTGATTTGAAGATTGTATGGTATGGTATTTATAGGGGTTGGATATGAATTTTTTAATATTTAAAAATGTATTTTTTTATTTTTTTTTAATTTCCTAACGGCTAGGAGCCGTTAGGACCGCCGGTTAACCGGCGGTTCGGCCGGTTAACCGGCAACGGCTAGTTTACTAGCCGTTATAACCGGCGGTTAACCGGTTTTCCCGGTTAACCGCCGGTTTTGTATTTTTTTTTTAAATTTTTTTAACCGGCGGTTAACCGGTTTAACCGGTTAACCGCCGGTTTATTTTAACATTTTTTTTTAAAAAACCGCCGGTTAACCGGTTTAACCGGTTAACCGGCGGTTAAAAAAAAATTAAAAAAATAAATAAAAAACCGGCGGTTAACCGCCGGTTCGAAAAACGCAAATTCCCGAACCGGAACCGGACCGGGTCAAAACCGGTTCCTACCGGTTCCGGTCCGGTCCCGGTTTTGACCCGGTCCGGTTCCGGTTCGAACCGCCGGTCCGGTCCCGGTCGAGCCATGACTACTCATAGATAGTTGCAAACCATTATTATAAATTACCTCTGTGAAAGGTTCCTTGATATCATCACGCTCAATACTGCTCTCCTAAACAACAAAATCATCACTAAAATCATGAGGAATGTCATAGTGCTTAGTTGAAAAGAGATTAAAATAAATCATAACTCTTTCCTTCAGTATATGAATAACATTAGCCATCATTTCAGATTAACTTACATAATTGGGAAAGACGACCATATCAACACTCCTAGGCACATCAAGCAGCAATTGTCTTAGAGAATACTCACGAGCACCTGCTGGATGTATCAGCTCATCCGTATCAAGGTGAAGTATCCATTCCAGAGCATCATTCTAGTGCATTAAACAATTAAAATTACTTATTAAGCATTCTAGTGATGAAAGGTGCAATGACATAAGAAGTATAAAGGGTAATTAGGAATTTCATACCCTGGCCATTACAATAGCCATCTCCATGTTGAGAGATTGCTTCACAAATAGCTCATAATTGCAAGGTTTGTAAAAGAAACTTGCCAGCCAGGTCTCATTCCAGATCCGACTGAAAAAATGAGCATCAGTATCAGTGACTGACAAAAACTAATAATATGTTGCTCCGAGTAACAAAGGATGCAATAGTGTTCATGTAAATAAACTAAAGCTACTATCTTCTGTCAACTTTTATATCCTAAATAACAGAAAATAATCCAGTAAAAAAAGACTTTCACAGATTATGCACTATACACAAGCTCGTGTACTCACCCAGGGCTCAAGCATACAAGTAAGAATTTGATTTACCAAGGCAAAGTAACATGAAAGAGAAGTGTAGCATGGTTCAGATCAAGATGTTGATTGAGATTAATCGGCTATCAAATCTTGGAAACAAACTAACCTTCCAGCCTGCTGCTTCTCCAACTCAGCTGTTCTGTATACTATTTTGACACCCTAAATGTGAACGGGATGCATCTTCAGCAAATTATGCAACAAATAAGAAAACCAAGAAGTTGCAAAACTGCAAAACGTACAAGACAAGATTGATTCCTTCGTTTCATTCTGACGCCTCATCCTTCCCCGATTAAAAATTAATCTGGATTAATTGATTAATTAGATATTGTTGTAACAGAATCGAAACGAGAACAAAGTAAACGCAAGAAAGACACACAGATATACGTGGTTCACCAAATTTGGCTACGTCCACAGGAGAGGGAGATCAGATTATACGGAGGCGGTATTACAGTTTTCGGTACAATTAGGTTTACACATAAGCCGCTATATATAGCGCTAAATAACCCTAAGCCCAACAACAAAACTGATGGGCCCAAATAAGCCCATACAGCGAGACCCCCGTGCTACCTGTCGCAGTGTGTGATTCAGATTCAAGGCATACTAACAAATCTCCACCTTGACTTGAATCCTCCAGGTAGACTCTCAGACGCACCATGACAGTGTCAGATAACAGACATCTCCCTCTCCTCAGAATTGCCCCTCAGGGCAACTAATGGTCACTGATGTTGAGCAAATCCAAGCAGTGTTTGAACTTGCTCTCAGGAACTGGCTTGGTGAACATATCAGCAGGGTTATCAGCAGTCCCTATTTTCTTCACCTGGATTCTCTTCTCATTTCTCAGAAAATGGTACCTGACATCAATGTGCTTCGTCTTCTCATGATGAACCTGATCCTTGGTTAAGCATATTGCACTCAAGCTGTCACAATACACTGAAGCTTGATCCTGGTGTAGGCCTAGATCATTGACCAGCCCCTTTAGCCATATTCCCTCCTTAGCAGCTTCTGTCAAAGCCATATACTCTGCCTCTGTAGTAGACAAAGTAACTGTAGGCTGTAGAGTTGCCTTCCAGCTTACCACAGAACCTCCTAGAGTGAACACATAACCAGTCATAGATCTCCTACTGTCCACATCCCCAGCATAATCAGAATCTGAATAGCCAGCAACCAAACACTGAGTGTCATTCCCATAACATAGACCAACATCAGAGGTACCTCTAAGATACCTGAAAATCCTCTTCACAGCTTGCCAATGTTCCTTCCCAGGGTTGACCATATATCGACTTACTACACTAACAGCGAATGCAAGATCTGGTCGAGTGCAGACCATAGCATACATCAAACTCCCAACTGCACTGGCATATGGGACTCGAGACATGTACTCCTGATCCTCATCAGTCTGAACAGTGTACATTTCCAACTTGCTGTTAGACGCCATTGGAGTATCTATAGACTTTGCTGAAGACATTCCAAACCTGCTTAATATCTTCTTGATGTACCCTTCCTGTGAGAGGAAGAGTTTTCTCTTCTCCCTTTCCCTATAGATTTCAACTCCCAGAATATTGCGAGCAGCACCTAGATATTTCATATCAAACTCTGCACTGAGAGAAGCCTTCAACTTCTGAATATCAGACTTATTCTTAGCAGCAATCAGCATATCATCAACATACAGAACCAGATAGATGCGTGAACCACCCTGCAGGTCATTGTAGTACACACAACAATCATACGGACTTCTGTTGTAACCAAGCTGCTTCATATAAGTGTCAAACCTCTTATACCACTGCCTTGGAGACTGCTTTAGCACATACAAGGACTTCTTCAACTTGCAAACATGATTCTCCTTTCCTGGAACCTGAAAACCATCTGGCTGAGACATGTATATTTCCTCCTCCAACTCTCCATGTAGGAAAGCTGTTTTCACATCTAGCTGCTCGAGTTCCAGATCCTGATGTGCAACTATCGCTAGTAGCACTCTGATTGAGGTATGTCTGACTACTGGTGAGAAGATCTCGTTGTAGTCTACTCCCTCTCTCTGACTGAAACCTCTTGCAACCACTCTTGCTTTGTACTTTATACCCTCTGCAGCAGACATTCCTTCTTTCTTCCTGAAAACCCACTTGCAAGTGACTACCTTTCTATCAGCAGGCAATCTGACTAGCTCCCAAGTCTGATTCTTATGAAGAGACTCCATCTCTTCTCCCATTGCAGCAAGCCACTGTGCTGACTCACTCCCAGATATTGCAGCTTTGTAGGTGGACGGTTCATTATCATCCACCTCCTCGGCCACCTGCAATGCATATCCTACCAGATCGGCTACCTCGCTGGAGGTCTGACTCCAACCCTTCTAGGTCGATCTTGAGCAACACTTCGATGCCCAACTTCATCAGAACCTGTTTCTGGCAGTGCACTCTCAGACTGATCTGTATCTTGCTCATCAGTGACTGGTTGTGGTAGTGGTGCCTCGATTTCCCCTGCATTAAATGGCACCTCCACCTCCTCAGCAACAACCTCTTTCTCTGCTATATCACTAGTCTTGGACTTCAGCATAGAATTCTCATCAAAGACTACACTTCTGCTCAGTATAATCTTGTTGTCAGACCAGATCCTGTATCCTTTCACACCAGCACCATAGCCCATGAAAACTCCCTTCTTAGCTCTCGGCTCTAACTTACCCTCACTCACATGATAATAAGCAGTGCAGCCAAAAACTCTCAGATTTGAGTAGTCAGCAGCTCTTCCAGACCACACCTCATAAGGTGTCTTGCAATTAATGCCTGTGTGTGGACTCCGATTTATCAGATAGCAGGCTGTTGTTACTGCTTCAGCCCAGAACCTCCTAGCAAGACCGGCATTAGAGAGCATGCATCTTGCTCTCTCTAGAAGTGTCTGATTCATCCGTTCTGCTACACCATTCTGTTGTGGTGTAAACCTGACTGTGTGATGCCGAGCAATACCCTCATCTCTGCAGAACTTATCAAACTCAGATGAACAGAATTCCAGACCATTATCTGTTCGCAGCCTTTTGACCTTCTTTCCTGTCTGATTTTCAACTAAGGTCTTCCATTCCTTGAATCTACTGAATGCCTCTCCTTTATGCCTCATCATAAATAACCACGTCATCCTAGAGTAATCATCAATAATAGACAGAAAGTACCTGTAGCCACTCAAAGACTCAACACGGGCAGGACCCCAGCAATCAGAATGGATGTAATCCAACGTGCCCTTAGTTCGATGAACTGCCTTAGGAAACTTGCAGCGATGTAGTTTCCCAAACACACAATGCTCACAGAACTCTAGACTCTTGATCTTATGACCTCCCAGAAGGTCTTCTTTGGACAGAATCTGCATTCCACGTTCACTCATATGAGCAAGTCTCATATGCCACAGTCTGGTCAGATCAACATCATTAACCACTGATGCAACAGCTGCAGAACCTGTTACTGTAGAACCCTGTAAGATATACAAAGTTCCCTGCTTGACGCCTCTCAGAATCACCTCAGAACCCTTGCAGACAACCAGAATTCCATTTTCACCTTCATACCTGAAACCCTTACTATCCAGAAGGCTTAAAGATATCAGATTCTTGGTCATGTGTGGAACATGTCTGACTTCCTTGACTGTGCAGAAATTCCCGTTATGCGTTCTGAATCGGACTGAGCCGATCCCAACCACTTTGCAGACAGAGTCGTTTGCCATTGAAACACTACCTCCATCTATGCAGCTATATGTTGTGAACAACTCCTTCTTCGGACAGATATGATACGATGCTCCAGAATCAAGAACCCACTTATCAGAATGATGGGTGTATTCCTCAGCCATCAACACAATATCACTTTCGGAATCTGCATCATCTTCTGCTACTGCAGCAGAGCCAGGTTTCTGCTCTTGCCTTCTCTTAGGACAGTCATTCCTCCAATGACCCTTTTCCTTACAGTAGGCACAGACGTCTTTAGGTAATTTTGGGCGCTCATGCTGCTTCTTCCAGTGACCCTTTTTCTTACCTTTCTTGCCCTCCTTGCTTCCACTGGCCATTAACCCGGAAGCCTGATTTTCTGTACCCGAACCAGATGCCTTATGACGCATCTCTCTGTTGTGAAGCGAAGACCTAACCTCCTCCAGCGACACAGTCTCTTTCCCGACGATAAAAGACTGCACAAAATTCTCAAACGACAAAGGGAGATACCAACAAGATCAAAGCAGCATCCTCATCATCAACCTTCTCATCAATATTACGCAAATCTAACAGAATTGTATTCAATTGATCAAGGTGATCTCTAAGAGGTGTACCTTCTTCCATACGCAGGCTGAAAAGACGTTGCTTCAACATCAACTTGCTGGTCAATGACTTCGTCATGTAGAGGCTCTCCAACTTCGACCACAACTTTGCAGCGGTTTCCTGATCTGCAATCTCTGTAATGACATCGTCAGCGAGGCACAGCATAATCATCGAATGAGCCTTTTCCTCCATATTTTTGAACTCCACGGAGGTTGCATCCATTCCATTCTTGTCTTTCGCTAACGGCGCCCACAGACCGTTTTGCTTCAGCAAAGCCTGCATCTTGATTCGCCACAGACTGAAACTGTTTCTCCCTGTAAACTTGTCGATCTTCGTCATGGATACCGACATCGTTCTCGGCGGAAATTCAAACCTGCTCTGATACCAGTTTGTTGTAACAGAATCGAAACGAGAACAAAGTAAACGCAAGAAAGACACACAGATATACGTGGTTCACCAAATTTGGCTACGTCCACAGGAGAGGGAGATCAGATTATACGGAGGCGGTATTACAGTTTTCGGTACAATTAGGTTTACACATAAGCCGCTATATATAGCGCTAAATAACCCTAAGCCCAACAACAAAACTGATGGGCCCAAATAAGCCCATACAGCGAGACCCCCGTGCTACCTGTCGCAGTGTGTGATTCAGATTCAAGGCATACTAACAGATATTTTTAATCTATATATTAACAACACCTAAGATTGATTCATATGCATGGCCTCAGTAAAACATGTAACACGCCACATGTAACACGCCAAACAACATTGGCCTCAGTAAAACATGAACATCATATAAATACTTTATGTTGCAGATTTCGGTTGCAACCACTGTTGCAATAGTTGTATTTGCATTTTACGAGTTTGTAGAATTGAATTATATCACCGTTCACTCATTTTAAATTTATGACATGTTTAATGACTAACCGCAAACGAAAAACTGTGATTTCGCCGTGCGAAGCGCGGGTTTCCGGATCTAGTTAAGCATAGATAACGCAAGACTTAAAGAAAGACATGTGGTAGTGAAGAAGGAAAAGTTCAGTACTTAGGGTCTTGCATGCAGAGCGATGGTGCCATAAATGCAAACATTTAACATCACATATAAATGGGTTGGCAAAATAGAAGAAAGGCATCTCTTATGTGACAGGATATTGCCAGCAAAACTAAAAGTCAAGTTTTACAGAGTTAGTAGTCAGATCGGCGTTGTTTTATATGAGGCAGAGTGTTGACTTATGACGAAGGTTCTTGAAGCTAAATCGTGATAGAAAAGATGAGGATGATGGGGTAGATGTGCGGTCATACCAGGGAAGATAGAATCAGAAATGTAGTTATTAGAGAGAAGGTCGGGGTAGTTGACATAAGGGACAAGTTGCAGGAAACGAGACTTTGTTGGTATGGGCATGTGAAGAGGGTGGGCCCACGTTAGGCCCGCGACAGTGACGAACTGGGATCGTGCGGACAAGCGCGTGTATGCGCAGTTGGGCCTAGCACACAAGCCCACGAGGTTCCATCATAAAACCAATTGGTGATAGGAGGTGTAGCTCATGTGCTTATATACTAGACCACCAAGTTCTCCACTTCCGATGTGGGATGTATATTCTCACAGAGGGGGCAATCCGACTTTGTAAGAGTGAGAGGCTAGACTTCAGTGTGTTACGAGAAAGTCGAGGTCTTCTGAAAAAGTGTTGGAGGTTGGTGATAAAGAAGGATCTTATGCATAGTATTGACAGATTATATGGTTCAATACAGAAACATCGGATAAGATTAAAGTGATGAAACCATATAAGTTTAAAGAGAGTGTGAGGGCATGTGCTCGACAATACTCAGGAACATTTTGTTCTTGATGCATACTAAGTTTGGAATAGCATAAAAAAATTAACAAGTTTGTCACAAATACAGGTAAGGATTTGGTGAAATTGAGGAGTCGGAGGCAGGTGGCAGTGAAGAAGGAAAGTTCTGGTACATAGGATCTTACATGCGGAGTGATAGGGCGATAGATGCATACATTCATCATTACATATAAATGGGTTGGCAGAAATGAAGAAAGGCATGAGGACTCTTATGTGACATGAAACTGCCAGCAAAAGTAAAAAGAAAGTTTTACAGAGTTGTAGTCAGACCGACGTTGTTGTATGGGTTGGATGTTGGCCCACGACGAAGACTCAAGAGCAGAAGATCATGGTAGTACAGATGAGGATGCTAAGGTAAATGTGCGGTCATACCAGGGCAGATAGAATCAGAAATGAAGTTACTAGAGAGAAGGTCGGGGTAGTTGACATCAAGGACAAGTTGGAGGAAACGAGACTTCATTGGTATGAGCATGTGCAGAGGAGGCAATCCAACGCGCCAGTTCGTAGGTGCGAGAGGCTAGACTTGATGTGTTACGAAGAAGCGAGGATCTTGTGCATTTAGTATTGACAGATTGTATGGTTCAAGACAGGGAGTTCTTCCAGAAGTTGACACGGGTTTTTTTTCGAACCTTAGCCCTGAGTTATTTTTCTCGTTCGTCTTAGTCATTGAATTATGTCCTGCTTCGTTAATTTAGTTTTATTTATTTTAGCTTTGGCTTGAGTTTGTCTATTCACATCCTCCTCATAAGTTTTGGAGAATAAATTGTCCACATCCAGCCTCTCAGATTTTACTTCGGCGGGAACAAACTAGGTTGATTATTGTCGTATTGTTATATTGGTCACAAGTACAATTAAGAACACAAAAAACTTAGCTGAGATTGATGTTCTTAATTGGTGTTTTATGTTAGAGAAAATGTTATGTCACCAATTAAGCATAGATAATGCAAGAGCTTGAGTACACCGGATTGCGTAACATGTTTGATGATGCATCTATGGAGATCAAATTGCTACAATTGCCAATGGCCTGAAATATTTCAAGCATACCCAAGTAGGTTTAAGGAGCAGTTAATTGTTTTAAGCAAGGCCTAAAATCTAAAGAGCAGTGCAATTAGAAAAAGCAAATGCAAGAGCTGAAGTTTCTTGTAGGATCAGAAAGACAAATACAATTGGAAAAAGGAAAATAGAGAAAATTGCATACAAGTCATATTGGAAAAAGGAAGACCCCTTAGAAGTGGTACTCTTCCAAGTTTCTATTTGTTGGACTACATAAAACATAGGCATATATATACAAAGCCTTTATTTAGCACACCTTCAAATTTTATTTAGCACACCCATACCTTCGTCACGAATGTATTTCACCATACATTCGTCACGGATGTATTTCACCATACATTCGTCACGGATGTATTTCACCATACATTCGTCACGGATGTATTTCACCATACATTCGTCACGAATGTATTTTATGAAACCTTCGTCACGTATATATTGTGAACATTCGCGACGAAGATCTTACTAACATTCGTGACGAAGAACCATAAAAGATACGTGACGAAGGTATCTATATCTGCAAAAGTAAAGCTATTATGTCTAATCCACACCAACTGCATTTAATTACCATCAAAATATCCGAACCACCTTCATCTTCAACCTTTTTCACTTCATTTTACCCACATTTCACCCTAAACACTTTCATTCAAACACATTATTCAATTGAAAATGTCAAATTGGGATGATTACATACACCAAAATGTTGATGAAGATGGTCCATCGTGGGGGAACTACAATAAGGTATGTTATAGTTGTTTTTAATAATGTTAATGTTAGGGTTTGTAGGTAAAATATATGTTTTTTTATGAAATTGAATAGTTTGAAGTTAGTTGTTTGTGTTGAATGTGTAAAATCATGTTGTAATATAGAGTTTGATAGAAAATATGTGTATTTTAGGTGTTACATACAAGGAGCATGATTTGTGTTTGTGTGGAAATTGTAATATAATGTTGAAGTTAGGGTTTGTGTGGAAATTTGTGTTTGTGTTGGAATTTAGGGTTTGATTCGAATTTAGGGGTAAAAAAGTGTGAAAAACAATTTGAAATGGGGTAAATATGACATTCGTCACGGAACTAAGTAAGACATTCGTGACGGAAGTTAGCTAGACATTCGTGACGAAGGTATTTGCACAAGAAATGTGCAAATTTCTTCGTCACGTAACTACTGCTTTTATCCGTGACGAAGGTCAATGATTTATTCGTGACGAAGGTAGGAAAAACAGGTTTCTGAATGCAGTTTTATTTATTTTGTTGTTTTTACAGAATAATAGTCCAACGTTCAATCGTTTAAGAAACTTATCGATCAATGCCGATATTCCTTTGGGACCTGATGGAGTGCCTTCGTTTGATCTTGGTTTGGATTTTGATATTCCGCCAATAGTCTCTCAGCTTGAACCTCCTCCATATCATTCCCATCAAACTGATTGGTCTAATGTTCCTGAATACCAATCTTTATCGCAACCATATCAAGACATTGAGTATTTCCCGAAATTGAAGACAGTACCACAGTTTGACAGTGTTGTGCCTTATGAGGACCCACATATATCATTAGATTATTCAGAAGTTTTCGTCACTGATAAGATCTTCAGCTCAAGAGCAGAAGCAGAACAGTGGGCAAGAGATAATGGTAAAACTCATAACTTCATGTTGAAGGTTGGTAGAACTGACTTCAAAGGGAAGTTAGGAAGGTCTTGGCTTAAATGCGAGCGCAGTGGACATTACATTCCTGATTCAGTTGGGAGAACTAGGAAATTCACCCACACAAAGAAATGTGGTTGCAAATTTCAGATTGCATGTAGAGAGACTGAAAATGGGGAATGGATCATAAGGGCTGATCATGGAACTCACAACCATATTATTGGTGAATCCTTACACGGTAACGCATTTGCTGGAAGACTTACACCTGAGGAGGAAAAGGTGTTACTAGACATGAGGAAGGGAAATGCTAGACCAATACAGATGTACACAAGGCTCAATGAATCTCCTGACAACATGACTAAGAAGTCACAAGTGTACAACTTTTGTAACAAGTTTAGAACAGAGAGGATGGAGGGAAGAACTGTGGTCCAAGAATTCTTCTATCGTTCGAAGGAGTTGAACTACTTCGTAAGACACAAGAGCGACAAAGTGACAAATAAGATCACAGATGTGTTCTTCGCAAGCCCAGAGTCGATGAAAATGCTTAAGGCGTTTCCATACGTAATGTTGATTGACGCAACATACAGCACAATTCAGTAAGTATAATTAAGTTAAAAAGTCTGATGTTTGTTTTTACTCTATAAATTCTTATAGTAATGTATTATCCTGCAAAGGTACAACATGCCCTTCATAGAGATTGTTGGAATAACATCAACGTGGAAGAACTATGTCGTTGCTGGGGCTTTCGTGTCAGAAGAGAAAGAAGAAAACTATGCGTGGTGCATGTATCAATTGGCTGAGTTGTTTAGGGTTGTTAAGATGACGCCAACTTGCTTAGTCACTGATCGAGAGAAAGCTTTGATGAACGCTTTGGATAGGATCTTTCCAGATTCTACTTTCCTCCTCTGTAGGCGGCACATCCAAAAGAACATTGAGGACCATGCTAAGCTAGCAATGCGGTCACAAGCAAGGGGGACCCATTTTGCAAGTGAATGTCTTAAGTTATTCAAACAGTCGACAAAATTGGCATATAACATTGAGCTAGGGCGTATTGAAAAGGATTGGGCTGAATATCCATCTGAGATTAGGTACCTGAAGAAGAATTGGCTAAACCCCTACGGCAATAGATTTCTTTCGATCTATGTGGATAAAATCTTTACATTAGGCTCCAACACCACAAACAGGTTAGTAATGTGATTACGTTTGAAATTGTTTTGCAAATTATGTTAGCTTTATAATTGTTGTTATAAAAAATTGTTTTGATTATGCAGGGTTGAAAGTGAACATTCTAGCTTCAAAAATTATTTGTCACTGCCAAGCCAGAAGATAGACACTGTGTTTCAAAGATACAATGCGAAGATGCGCAATCAGTTCAAGGAGATCTTGGGTACTTTCAATGAAAGTCAGCAAAAGACTGTAAGTAACATTACAGACGTTGATCTCTTCAAGCTTCTTAAATACAGAGTGTCTTATACTTGTTTGAGTGGCTTGCTAACTGAATACAAGAAAGGGGAATACGGCATGCATCTTGATCATTGTGAATGCGTAATAAGGAAGAGAGATGGATTGCTATGTGTGCATGACATTTATGAATATGTGAGGCGTCAAGAACCAATTCCAGTTGAAGCGGTTCATGCCTTTTGGAGGACATTGACTTTGAAAGAAGTAGAGACTGAAGACGAATTACAAGTGCAGAGGGTAGTAGCCAGAAACTTGATGGATGAGTTTATGGCTGAGCAATGGGAGGGAATGTCACCTTATGACCAACACGAGTGTGCAATGAAGTGTTTGGCAATAGGTAACCCCCAAATGACCAACCTACAGGAGCCAGCTCGTGTGAAAAGGGGGAAGGGACGACCTGCAGGAGCTCCAAACAAAGAGTACAATCCAATGAAAAGACAACCTTCACATTGGGAGCACACTGATGCAACACTTGAAGAAACGCCTCCAAAGAAGCAAAAACCGACTTCATACGGGAAGGGTAAGAGTGGTCAGTGGGCTTTGCAGAAGCTTACAAAGTATAATGCTCTCGTACCTCCATGCACGCGTCCCTACGTGCAAGGTTGGTATCCCATTGTCGCTGATGGAAATTGTGGATACAGAGCTATAGCACAACAATTAGGGTGGGACCAAGATAATTGGAGGAGAGTTAGATCTGAAATGGCTCAAACGACATTTGCACATTGGAATAATGGGTTGCAAGCTTGTTGGGTATTGCCAGTTGAAACGCCTAATGTTCAGATAGCAGTTACAAACCTAGCTTGGACTGGACCAGGAGAGATGGCACCCGAAGAGACATGGTTACAAGTCCCGGCGATGGGGTGTGTAGTAGCTACGACTTTCAATTGTGCATTAGTTGTGCTTGCGAAATCAATTTGGCAAACATATTTGCCTATAGTATTGGACGACAACATCGCTCCGGGAGAGAAATTACCCATATGTTGCATTGCCCTTGTTGAAGATGAAAGACATTTCATTTCGGTAATTTCTAACTCACTCTATCAATTTGGTGTTTATATTTTTAAATCAATACCTCGTACATTTGTCTTGTAAATCATTTGCCTTATTGTAGATGCCAATTGCAGATGACTCTCCATTACCTGAAGTTTATCATATGTGGCATCGTCACTGTTCACCGACATCTCGCTCCTTGATAGACCCTTTTACTGAGCAACTAGCGGCGTACAGAAGGCCTAGAGCCCCAGCAAGAAACAAGAAAGGCAACAACGTAATTAATCTTAGCGTTTAAGATTCAGTCGAAATGGATTGTTTAGGACTTGTAATGACTAAGATTTTTAATGTTTGCATGTATTTGGACTCACTTAGAGAAGTAGTTGGATACAAGAAACTGGAAAGTGATCGAACTTAAACAAACAACAACTTAAACAGACAACAACTGAAGCGAACAAGAACGTAAACAAACAGAAACTTAAACAAACATTAAACTACTTAGTCCCACTGGAACTTGCTCCAAACTTCTCATCAACTAAGGCCTGCTTCTCCGCGGCAAGTGCAGCATTTTTCTCCTGAAGTTCAGTTACCTCGTCGTTTAGGCTTTTTGACATTGCCCTCAGCATTTCAGTTAGCTCTTGCAGTCCACCGGCCTCTGTAGAGTGAAACAAATTATCCTCATTCAGCTGTTCTATAACCACCCTTGCTCGACCTGAGTATGGACGGTCGATCCAATGCCTGTATTTGCACCCACCATCTTCATCAATCGAGTTCCACGTCCTATCAAGGCATCCCCAATATCTTCTCCCGTAGTTCACCTTATCATGATTGAATTGCTCAGTACAAGTCTGTTCAGTTGGCACTTTGTTGCACCAACAAAGCTTCCCTCCTGGATCCATAATTTTTTTTCTGTATGAAGTTGAAATGTGTTGCTTATTCCATGCTGAAACGTCCTGTATATAGAGTTGAAGGTAAATGGGTTACAACTTGCAACAGCTGTAACTCACTTACTCCGTTTAAGTGAGTTACAGCTAGCAACAGCTGTAACACACTTACTTGTCCTGAGTGTGTTACAGCTGTAACCCACCATCTTCTGATCTACATTTGATGGGCCGGATATTGATTTGGATTAGATAATGGCGTTTTGGGCCGGACATTGATTTGGATCAGACAATTGCAAACAAACCAAATAACAAGTAATTCGTTCAAACACTACAAAGCATGTTCTTAAGACCGATCCCCCCGTAATGGCCCTCAAACTGTCCTTCAGCCTAGGAAGCAGTTGGACCAGATTGCCATTCTGGTGCTTCTGGCTGAAAGGCCTGTTGACGGCCTACTGCTTCATCCCATGCTACTTGTGGAGAAGAGGGGGGAACCCATGTAGGGATCTATTACAAAAAAAATTGGTTATTAGTAAAATGTACAACTTTCACTCATAATCGTCTATATATTAAATTTTAAACTAATACTTACAGCACTCTGCGGACTCCAAGTTGGATAATGTGCCTCATAGGTTGGAGTCATCGGGATTTGCTGTTGTAATAAAATAAATTTCATAAATTATTAATTTAATAAAAACAAAAAACAGTAATATAATGTGAATTTCAGATTAACTAACCATGTTCTCGTAAAGGTTCGAATATGCACTAGGGTCAGCTAGCTGTTGTTGTTCATGCCAAGAAGGTTGTGGGACCTCTTCACTTGCACTTGTACCCTCGTCAGCTCTTCCACGCCTCTTCCTCGGCTTCGGCTGATAAGCGGGCCTTCCTCCAGCCTCGATTTCTTCTCGAGTTTGATTACGGGCATTCTTCCGGGCACTTCTAGAAGACGGATGCATCTACACTAACATAATATTTTGTAAATTTACGCATACCAAACCAACAAAACAAAACAAAAAAACACCACAAAATGCAAAAACATCCGTCACGAAGGTCCAGTATACTTCCGTCACGGAACTTTACTAAACCTTCGTGACGGATCTCAGAATAACTTCCGTCACGAAGAACCAGTAAACATCCGTGACGAATGTTCAAAGAAGCTTCGTCACGTATCTACCTAAAACCTTCGTGACGAAGGTTTTTGCACAAATGCAGAAACGCAGCAGTGCCAACATATCCGCTGACGAATGAATTTGCACAAAATTTGCACAATTTGAAGCAGAAAAACAGTTTATGAAGCTATCCAAATACATTAGCCCCTAAATCATTTCATTCCATAAGTTTCATAATCAAAATGTGAAACCCTAATTCATGAGTTCATCAATTTTGGGGATTATATCTAAAATTTGAAACAACTCTCAATTAAACATAAACAAACACCAATTGAACTAAAAAAACATGCTTAATACACATATCAATCTAATTTAATCACACCATTTCAATGGTTTTGACATATCTTCATCAAACATGGAAAATTAATGCAAAAGAGTTAGAAATTACCTTATCGCTTGATTTGTTGATTATTGTAGTGAAAGAGATGAAGAAATGTAGAGAATGGTGTTGTGTTGTGTTGTTGCTGTGCCGATTATGAGTAAAATGGAGAAGAAGAAGTTACATTAGGGTTGGGTAAAAAATCTCTTTTATATCTGCAAAATTGAGACCTTCGTCACGGATGTCTGAGCATTCTTCGTCACGTATGTTTTGAAAACCTTCGTCACGTATGTTTTGCATACCTTCGTGACGGATCTTTATAGAACCTTCGTGACGGATGTATTCAATAGTTACGTGACGAATGTATGGGTGTGCTAAATAAAATTAAAGGGTGTGCTAAATAATAAGGCCCTATATATATATATATACTGATGAAGTGGTACTACATAATGCTATATATACAGTTTAAATATACAAAGGGAACATTAAATGATATACACTATAGCTTTTACAGATCAAAGTTGTAGCTGTTAAAGTGAAAGACTGGTTGTTTTGACCTTCTTTGCAGATTATGTGATCTGATCTCCTTAGCAACACTTGATTGTAAGATTGAAGGACCACACACCAACACTCCAATGTCGACTTGGCCCAATCGATATCCTGTCGTTCTGAAAACATCTGCAAGAATCCCATGGAAAGAGGATGATAGCATTTCCTGGAAGATCATGACCAACTGCTGACCCGGTTCAATCAGAGAGACATCAAGGAAATGATGAGGCTTCAAAATGGAAAATACGGCAAAAAATACATTTATGAGGCCTTGGTTAAACTGGTTCCACTGTGTTTGGGGCAAATTTCATATGCCGAGACATAATTTCATTACTTGGTTGACAATGCACAACAGTCTCGTTACTCTCAGTAGACTCAGAAATTGGGGACTGATAACGGATGCCATATGCAAAATATGTAACCGGGGAGATGAATCTGCTGACGGATCCTCTATATACCCAATTCATGTACTTTGTAAAAAAGCAGAAAATGAGTCTAATATTTATTTTTTTACCCTTTGGAAAGATTTTTTTTTTTTTTTTTTACAAAGGTACACAATTTAGATACATAAATTGGATATAGAGGATTTTGATTCTCTGCTGACCACCACTATAGTCTGATGTAAAACGTGTAATGATACCAAATAGGCTGATGTAAAACGCATCCATAGTAGAGGTGTAAAAATGTTAGCCGGATTGGCCGAATCGGACCGGATCCGGCCCAGTCAAAATTGGAATCAGGACCAAACCAGCCAAACCGTCCTCCTACCGGTTCAGGTTCAAAAGACGACTATGGAACCCTGAACCTGTGATTTAACGAAGGCTAATCGGTCAAACCGACCCGAAACATAAACCGTCCGGTTTACCGTCAGTTCACACCAAAAAATAAAAATATATATATAAAAAATTGAGTGGAGGAGGAATAATTTTATTTTTTAATATATAGACTTCGTCACTTCAACCTCTCAAGTAGTTTCGATGTGGGAAGTTTTTAAATGTTTTATGTTGGTAATAAAAAAGCTTTCGACATTGGAAAATTCGAAGAAAAAAGCCCCATCATGCTTGTGTATATAAAAACAACAAATTACTTACAAGTTTCAGGCCTTTAATAACTCAATTTCTTGATTGGACTTAAATATTTGAGTTCATTATAAAGAAAATAGTAAAATTTTAAATTTTAAATTCTATATATATTTTGTATTTTTTTTAAAAAAAAATCGGTTTAGGGCCGAACTATAAACGAAACCGATTAAAAAAACCGACGATTTTCCGGTCAAAACTGAAACCATCGCAGATGAACCGGTCCGTTGCAAATTTAGGTTTAGATTCAAATATATATTGAACCTTGAACCGGTGGTTCATTAACCGGAAGGCCAACCCATAAATTATGGATGATATATACTAGTCATTGGGAGAAGCCAATTATGGATGATAAAACGTAAAGGCCAACCCATAAATTATTCCCTGTTCTAACCAAACCCCACATGCTAGAGCTAGGTGTTATTTAACTGATATTACATTGGTCTTGAGTACTGCAACACTGCAACAGTGAAAATTATAGAGGCTGAATATTATGGATGATATTACAAGTTACAACAGATGGTTTTAACTACATCAGTGTAAGTGTAACTTATAGAGGTTGAAAATTATGTTTAAACCAGGATCAAGGATAAAGCTTAGCTAGTACTCCCTCTGTCCCTAAATGATAGTCCCATTTCACTCCGACACATTTGCCGATGCACGTTTTGTATCGTTAATATCTCTAACTACAAGTTGGTAAAAATTATAAAATTTTGATATTATTGTAGTGCTCATTGAAACGAATCAAACAAGATCTCACATGACTATATTTTTTCTCATATATTGAATGATATTTACAAGATTCTCTTGAATTGTGAATAGTGTCAAAAACAACAATGGGACTATCATTTAGGGACGGATGGAGTATTCAAATATTCAATGTAGGATCTGTCAAACACAAATACAAAAGCCCAGCAACAGAACATGATGAATCTTAACTAAATATAAATTCATGTACCTTTGTAAAAAAGAACGAAATGAATCTAATATTTATTTTTTTACCCTTTGGAAAGAAATTAAAAATTATATATATTTTTTCTTTACAAAGGTATATAAATTGGGTATAGATGATTTTGATTCTCTGCTGACCACCTCTTTAGTCTGATGTAAGACGCATAATGATACCAAATAGGCTGATGTAAAATGCGTCCAACATCCAAAGTAGAGGTGTTAAAATGTTAACCGGATCGGCTAAATCGGACCGGATCCGACCCAGTCAAAATTGGAATCAAGATCGGACCAGCCAAACCGTCTCAAGTAGTTTCGATGCGGGAAGTTTTAAATGTTTTATGTTGGTAATAAAAGAGCTTTCGACATTGGAAAATTAGAAGAAAAAACAACATCATGCTTGTGTATATAAAGACAACAAATTACTTACAAGTTTCGGTCCTTTAATGACTCAATTTCTTGATTAGACTTAAATATTTGAGCTCATTATAAAGAAAATAGTAAAATTTTATAATAAAAAATTCTATATATATTTTGTAATTTTTTTTTTAAAAATTTCGGTTCAGGGCCAAACTATAACCGAAACCGATTAAAAAAACCGGCGATTTTCCGGTCAAAACCAAAACCATCGCAGATGAACCGGCCCGTTGCAAGTTTAGATTTAGGTTCTTTGAACCTTGAACCGTCGGTTCATTAACCGGAACCGCCGATAAAACCACTAATCCACAGTAATACGAAGAAGCCAATTATGGATGATATAACGTAAAGGCCAACCGATAAATTTCCCCCCGTTCTAACCAAACCCGACATGCTAGAGCTAGGCGTTATTTAACTGATATTACATTGGTCTTGAGTACTGCAACAGTAAAAATTATAGAGGCTGAATATTATGGATAATATTACAACAGATGGTTTTAACTACATCAGTGTAAAAAGTGTAGCTTATAGAGGTTGAAAATTATGTTTTAGGCCCTGTTCGGCTTTAGAGGTTTTTGCCTTTAAATTTGAAAAAATAAACTAACCTAAGAAATCAAGCTTTTTGAAACAATAAGCCAAGTTGCCAAAGAGACTGTAAACAAGGATCAAGGATAAAGCTTAGGTAGTATTTAAATATTCAATGCAGGATCTGTCAAACACAAATACAAAAGACCAGCAACAGAACATGATGAATCTTAACTAAATAGGAGAATCTAAGTTATCTAACAATATAAGGAGAAACAATATTTTGTTACTTTGTAAAAGAAGAGGCAGTACTCTTCAAAACTTTATTGAAAAATCGAAAAAATTACATACTAGTCATTGGGAGAAACGAACAACCCTTAGATCATCTAACAAAAGTAGCTATGACGTTAAGGGTCGTTCTAATAAATTGAAGTCTAAGGACAAACAAAAAAACATGACTAAAGCAAACTAAACAATTCCGCTATCAGGATTGAGGATGCATTGCAACAAGTAATGATGATGTGCGTATAAATGTTGAATTCATCATTGACTTGGTTCCCTCTCACTCTCATTGATGAATCCTTGCTAACTCGGTCGTTGTTGGGTATATAGCTACAAAGATTTCATATAGTTTAGTTATGAAATAGAAATTATAGTATGAGATTGATTCAAGAAATTCAATCAATGTAGTTTACATCAAAATTGAAACAAATTAGTTACCTATGTTTTAAGCTTCTTGCTCACTCGAGATCTTCACCATCTGAATTCCATAACTGGAGTCAGTACATTAATATTTGATTGGAATAATAAAATAAAATTCATTGCACCATTCATACCTGAATTATATGAGAACTCGGCTGCATTTAGATGTTGACATGGTTGGAGTCAGTACCATTCCCTTGAATTAAGACAAAGAGTGAAACGAGACATCAGTAAGAAAGTTGTGGTAACAAATTGAACACCAAGAATAAAGAAATTGGATCTTCTGATTATTGTACTTACCATGCAGAAATTCGTAAATGGCCAAGGGCCTGACGATGTAGGAGGCATTGGGGAAGCTCTTCCAGAGGCGGCAACGGATCGAGCTCTAGGCGACTGATGTTGAGAAGGGAATCCCAGTCGATGCATGAGCTCAAACTCAACTGCGGACAATGAATAATTTTCAATGTCTCAAGGGCATCGGGATGGACGATGTGCAAATCCTTCAATTCAGGGCAATCGATGAGCATCAAAGAAGAAAGTGATGGAGTAGGTGCTTCAATGTGAAGTTGAGTTACACTGTCGCACTTCTCAATAATAACATGTTGGAGATTGGGTGATGCTTCAATTTGAACCTGAGTTAGACTGTAGCAACTCTTAATAGTAGCATACTGGAGATTAGGTGTTGCTAGGTGCAAAATCTCAATCTCTCCATCATATTGAATGGTACATACTTGAAGAGATGAAAGTGTTGATGACATCAATCTCTCCATCATCACACCACCTACTGAGCAGGTCTTTAGCTTACAAAGACTGGGAAATGACGGCATGTACCTGAGCTTACAACGACTGGTCTTTAGCCGACAAAGAACAGGGAAGCACAGAAGTTGTTGTTGCACAGTCCTCGACCATCCTCTCAATTTTGGAATATGCTCCAACTTAAGAATCTCCAAACAAGGGAAGAATACGGAAGAATTAACTGACTCTTTTTCTACCTCCTCTTCTTCTATGTATTCTAACTCAGGCATGTCCTCAAGATAAAGGCTTCTAAGATAAGGAAGAAGCCTCAAGGATGGAAGATACTTCACTTTACACCCACAGAATCGTATAGATACAACTTTATTTAGCTGATAAGCGACATTATTATCCCAAAGTTTCATTCTCATGCCTGGGTAGAAACATATTTGCACTCTCTCTAGAGATATAGGTAGCTGCCAACATTGATTATCCCCATATCCCTTTCTTGCCTCTCTATCATACGGAAACCAAATATATAAACAACCTCTAAGTTGTTGCAATCCAGACAAAGCATCAAGACCACTCATTTCTGAATTAACAACCTCCTCCTCACTTGTTGTTGCACATATCGTTTTTTCCCCTACCACAAACTGACTCAAGTATTGTAATGAACTCAGCTCCCCAAACCCACCCGGCATATACTGCAAATTATCACAACCCGTAATATTCAAACGCCTGAGGTTGACCAGCTTTCTAAAATTAGCAGGCAAAGCTTTAAGACTGCCACACCAACCAAGGTCTAGTGCAAGCAAACTCAAAAGATTCGTCACTGAATCAGGAAGGCTTTCGAAATTGTTTTCCGATAGACCAAGATATCTCAAAAGCTTTAACTCCCCAATACAGCTTGGAACATCCTCCATTCCACTCGATGACAAGTCCAATGCTCGCAACCACTTGCAACTTTTTAATTGTTGATCAACTCTACAACCAAAAACCCTGAGCACAAATGTACGTAATCGGTTCATGTTCTGCACTTGTGGTAGAATTTCCCTCGCTTCGTTCGGCCCACAAACAACATTTACATGACGTGCACTATGATATTCTAATGATGGCTTGGTTAGGATAACGGTTTCCTCTCCTGCCACATATATTGCAAGGTCATGAACTAAATCATGCATTTTGCAACTTTCAATCTCACCAAGATCATCTGCTTGTGACTCTTGAAAAAGAGACCTCCTTAACAAGTTCATGAAATATGAATGCCCAACCTCTTCCATACTTTTTCCTTCTTCTGGCTTAATATATCCTTGAGCAATCCAATGATATATTAACACGGGTACATCAAACACAAAATCTTTTTGAAATAGTGAACAAAAAGCGAAACAATGTTTCATGTTTGATGGCAGGTGATCATAGCTTAACTTTAGCACAGACATAATATGATCTTGGCCACAATGCTCCTCTATCTCTGAGAGCTCTTTATCTTTAAACGATTCCCATTCTCGAATGGTGGTTTTTGTGTATAGAATGCTGCCTATACTTCGTATAGCTAGGGGAACTCTTGCACACTTCTTCACAATCTCTCTTCCAAGATCTATCCATCTTGGATCGTTCATTTTATCATGAGTAAAGGCTACCCTTTTAAATAGTTCCCATGAATCGTCCTCTGATAAACCTTCTAAGGTATGAGTTTTAAATGCTTCTACTGCTTTTGCAACTGATGATGATCTTGTTGTGACAACTATCTTGCTCCCTTTTGCGCCACCGCCTAATAAACTCATTCGATGCTGCCATCTACCATGATCTTCATCCCACACATCATCTAAGACAAGTAAGAAGTTTTTCCCCTCTATGGACTCCCTAATTCTAGTTTGTAGTTGGCTTATATTCAAATCACTATAACTATTCCCACATATAGATTGATATATTTTTCCAAGTACTTCTTTCTCATCAGTTGTATCAGAAATACATGCAAACCACTTCTTTTCAAAATTCTTCTTAACTGCTTCATCATTGTATATGAGTTGGGCAAGTGTTGTTTTCCCCATACCTCCTATCCCAACAATGACAATGACTGCAGAAACATTCTGTTGAGTATCAGTTGACTCATTAACAAGCATATCTAAGATGACTTTCTTGTCCTCGTCTCTCCCAAAGACAAACTTTGGATCTACATAACAACCCGGATCTTTTCCTACTCTCACATTAGATACCGAATCCTCATGTTGCATTCTCACAAATCCAAACTGGCCCATATCTATAGAGATTTCAAGTAAACTCTTCCTAATACTCTTGACTTTTTTAGCAATGGAATTTCTGGAGACAATTGGATTCAACCTAGAACACGAAACTCGTACCTTGTTTTTAAGGGAAAACTTCTGGTTTTCCTCCATCATTTGTTGCGTAAGGAGATCATCAATGGCAACCTCATCAAAAAAATCCTCTGCATCGTACAACACGCCCTTGAGCCTCATGATCCAGTTCTTGACAGCAACAGAGTCTTGTTGCTTCTTCTCTGCATCAAGAAGCACAGCTTGAATTGTCTCCATTGTAACTTGGAGCTTAGCAAGCTCGTCTCTTGCTTCCCAGATGGAAAGCCCGACTCCATACGCCTTTTGAAAAGCAGGGGCAGCAATGGTGGACAAGATCTTGGATGCAAGGCTGAATAAAACCGCTTCAGCCATTGGATTGATCTCAACTCAAAGTCTATTATGGATGCTGGTGATTTGTGTAGATAGCAAAGTTGATGTTGCATTTTATAACAGCAATATTAGTTAATTTTGATTACTAGTCAGCACCCCAGCTGTGCTATGCCAGGTTTTATGATAGCAATAATAGATTAACTTACTAATATATGATCAAAAGTCACCCTCATTTTGCGCAAAGCTGATCTCTCACCCTTCGAGAGGACAACATAAGAATATAAATACTCCCTGGATCGATCAGTTGTTGCCAACATGATGTAGTGCAAATAAAAAATAAATTGAATAGGCCCTTGATCGATCAATATATTGTCAGTTTTCACGTTCTTCAAATTTATGAGAACAAGGCCTAAGTCGTGATAATATGATATTTTATGCATACTTGTCGGCTGCCTAAGACTTAACTAATTAAGACAACAATGTTGAGAGCAGATATGTGAGAACAAAACTTAACGTAGATCAAAATGAAGTTTTTCATGTCGACAAATAATAAACTAATATTCATAACTTGGGCGGTAGTGTTCATAATCTGGGCGATCAAATTTTTTGAGGTCTCTTTGCAAAAAGAAAAATTAAAAGTTCGCAAAAATTATTAGTATGTCATCGCGTCTCTTAAAAAGTCAAAAACGTTCAAAAGCTTTCATGACCCAGATTATGAACATTATTATCCAGGGTATGGGCATTAGCGTGGAATCTGTGAACATGAATTATTCGTTTTTCTACGTTAAGAATTATTCGCACCAAAACTTTCATCTGACCCTAAAATCATCTAAATAATTATCTCTCCATGTCCTCCTTTATGTAGAATTAGGGAATTTTTTTCTAAAGTAGGCTTTATTTTAGAAAAAAATTTCGATATGAGCTCGTTTTGAAAATAATTCCCAATATAGACACTTTAATTAGGCTCGGAAATTTTTCATAGTGGGAGCTAGCCTCCGGGAACAAGGTGTCCCCTTCGTTGTAATCGACAAGGCTGATTGCTTCGCCTCCCCGGATAACTCCATTATTGGAGAAGACGTTTTTTTTTTTTTTTTTTGGGTTAAGTGTAAGAGACGCTTCACTAAAATTTTTTTTTTTAATCCGACGTATAAGAGACGTTGGTTGCTTCTCTCATATTTGATAAATTTCCGAGCCTAATTATAGTGCCTATGTTGGGAATTATTTTCAAAACGAGCCCATATTAGAGTAAAATTACAAGTTGATTTTTAATTGGTGTTTTATGTTAGAGAAAATATTATCTCACCAATCTATCTATATATATAAAAGTTGATGGGTTTGAAGAAGTAAAAACAACATGTACTTAAGAAATCCTACTCTAATATTTTAAATCTTTTTTTTTACCAAAAAAATATATTTTAAATCTTTATCCTAATTACCTATTTTCTTAAATGTTAATTTCATCATCAACTAAGAACACACCATCTTCGTCTCCTTCCTCTATCACAATCTCCAAATTCATTCTCATCTCTATCAGGTTCATCAATTCCTTCGTTTCATTCCGACGCCTCATCCTTCCCCGATTAAAAATTAATCTGGATTAATTAGATATTTTTAATCTATATATTGACAACACCTAAGATTGATTCATATGCATGGCCTCAGTAAAACATGTAACACGCCAAACAACATTGGCCTCAGTAAAACATGAACATCATATAAATACTTTATGTTGCAGATTTCGGTTGCAACCACTGTTGCAATAGTTGTATTTGCATTTTACGAGTTTGTAGAATTGAATTATATCACCGTTCACTCATTTTAAATTTATGACATGTTTAATGACTAACCGCAAACGAAAAACTGTGATTTCCCCGCGCGAAGCGCGGGTTTCCGGATCTAGTTAAGCATAGATAACGCAAGACTTAAAGAAAGACATGTGGTAGTGAAGAAGGAAAAGTTCAGTACTTAGGGTCTTGCATGCAGAGCGATGGTGCCATAAATGCAAACATTTAACATCACATATAAATGGGTTGGCAAAATAGAAGAAAGGCATCTCTTATGTGACAGGATATTGCCAGCAAAACTAAAAGTCAAGTTTTACAGAGTTAGTAGTCAGATCGGCGTTGTTGTATATGAGGCAGAGTGTTGACTTATGACGAAGGTTCTTGAAGCTAAATCGTGATAGAAAAGATGAGGATGATGGGGTAGATGTGCGGTCATACCAGGGAAGATAGAATCAGAAATGTAGTTATTAGAGAGAAGGTCGGGGTAGTTGACATAAGGGACAAGTTGTAGGAAACGAGACTTTGTTGGTATGGGCATGTGCAGAGGGTGGGCCCACGTTAGGCCCGCGACAGTGACGAACTGGGATCGTGCGGACAAGCGCGTGTATGCGCAGTTGGGCCTAGCACACAAGCCCACGAGGTTCCATCATAAAACCAATTGGTGATAGGAGGAGTAGCTCATGTGCTTATATACTAGACCACCAAGTTCTCCACTTCCGATGTGGGATGTAGTGTTGGAGGTTGGTGATAAAGAAGGATCTTATGCATAGTATTGACAGATTATATGGTTCAATACAGAAACATCGGATAAGATTAAAGTGATGAAACCATATAAGTTTAAAGAGAGTGTGAGGGCATGTGCTCGACAATACTCAGGAACATTTTGTTCTTGATGCATACTAAGTTTGGAATAGCATAAAAAAATTAACAAGTTTGTCACAAATACAGCTAAGGATTTGGCAAAATTGAGGAGTCGGAGGCAGGTGGCAGTGAAGAAGGAAAAGTTCCGGTACATAGGATCTTACATGCGGAGTGATAGGGCGATAGATGCATACATTCATCATTACATATAAATGGGTTGGCAGAAATGAAGAAAGGCATGAGGACTCTTATGTGACATGAAACTGCCAGCAAAAGTAAAAAGAAAGTTTTACAGAGTTGTTGTCAGACCGACGTTGTTGTATGGGGCTGGATGTTGGCCCACGACGAAGACTCAAGAGCAGAAGATCATGGTAGTACAGATGAGGATGCTAAGGTAAATGTGCGGTCATACCAGGGCAGATAGAATCAGAAATGAGGTTACTAGAGAGAAGGTCGGGGTAGTTGACATCAAGGACAAGTTGCAGGAAACGAGACTTCATTGGTATGAGCATGTGCAGAGGAGGCAATCCAACGCGCCAGTTCGTAGGTGCGAGAGGCTAGAATTGATGTGTTACGAAGAAGCGAGGATCTTGTGCATTTAGTATTGACAGATTGTATGGTTCAAGACAGGGAGTTCTTCCAGAAGTTGACACGGGTTTTTTTTTCGAACCTTAGCCGTGAGTTATTTTTCTCGTTCGTCTTAGTCATTGAATTATATCCTGCTTCGTTAATTTAGTTTTATTTATTTTAGCTTTGGCTTGAGTTTGTCTATTCACATCCTCCTCATAAGTTTTGGAGAATAAATTGTCCACATCCAGCCTCTCATATTTTACTTCGGCGGGAACAAACTAGGTTGATTATTGTCGTATTGTTATATTGGTCACAAGTACAATTAAGCACACAAAAAACTTAGCTGAGATTGATGTTCTTAATTGGTGTTTTATGTTAGAGAAAATGTTATGTCACCAATTAAGCATAGATAATGCAAGAGCTTGAGTACACCGGATTGCGTAACATGTTTGATGATGCATCTATGGAGATCAAATTGCTACAATTGCCAATGGCTTGAAATATTTCAAGCATACCCAAGTAGGTTTAAGGAGCAGTTAATTGTTTTAAGCAAAGCCTAAAATCTAAAGAGCAGTGCAATTAGAAAAAGCAAATGCAAGAGCTCAAGTTTCTTGTAGGATCAGAAACACAAATACAATTGGAAAAAGGAAAATAGAGAAAATTGCATACAAGTCATATTGGAAAAAGGAAGACCCCTTAGAAGTGGTACTCTTCCAAGTTTCTATTTGTTGGACTACATAAAACATAGGCATATATATATATATATACTGATGAAGTGGTACTACATAATGCTATATATATACAGTTTAAATATACAAAGGGAACATTATATGATATACACCATGGCTTTTACAGATCAAAGTTGTGGCTATTAAAGTGAAAGACTGGTTGTTTTGACCTTCTTTGCAGATTATGTGATCTGATCTCCTTAGCAACACTTGATTGCAAGATTGAATGACCACACACCAACACTCCAATGTCGACTTGGCCCCATCGATCTCCTGTCATTCCGAAAACATCTGCAAGAATTTCACAGATTTAAAAAACCATCACTGCAACGAACAAGAACAATGCATATATACGCGTTTATACCTCTGAAGTCGGGCCTGCAACCATAATGGATCGTTGAACTCCGGTTGATATAACTGTGATGAGACGCGTCTTTTTGTTCTATGAACTCGTCTTTAACATTTTGTGGCTGTTCTGAAGATGATGAGCTTGTTCCTCCCCAAAAATGCCAAAGCATGATAATGAATCCACCAAAAATAAGAATAGAAGCAGCCATGCATCCCATCATAAGAAGACCCTTATACCACCAAGTAATGATACCATACGGATTAATGTAAAACGCTTCTAGCATCCATAGGAATACGAAAAAGCCGACTATGGATGATATAACGTAAAATCCAACCCATAAGTTATCCCCTGTTCCAACCAAACTCGACATGCTGGAGCTAGACGTTATTGGACACAAAGAATGCTTCACAATTTCATGTTTTCCGCCTTCTTCTTGCTTCAAATTTAAGAAAGTTATGACTAAATGGAAATTGGAGAGGCAAATTAAGATGTGGAGATTGAAAGTTAGCTAGAGAGTTACCACGGAAGGCTTTGGTTCTCGAGTAACGTATACTTGGATATCAAGATCAAGAACGTCGAGTAAAATTGGAGAGATTGAGTCCATATTCAGCATAGAGAGTAAGGAGAGTTCATCTGAGCCTTTGATTGCCCATATAATCAAGATGCTTCTTGTTAAACAAGGCTTTCCCTCCTTTATACGGTTAAATACGTCGTTTAGAACAGCCAAGAATGGTGAAATTCCAATTCCACCAGCCACTAAAACAAGGTGTTTATACCTGCCAATAATTTTTTTAAAAATCAACACTTAATGCAAAATTAGTTTACTAGTTAATGATTTAAGGCACTATAGACTATAGTTACATACTTTAAGTGGTAGGGTGATTCATGGCCGTAAGGTCCTTCAACTGAAGCAGTTATTTGAGATTGAAGAAGCTTTTCATGAAGCTCGCCACGAGATCCTGAAAACTTATCTTTTAGATTCTCTGTCCATGATCCAAGAACTTTTATGAGAACCGGAACATGGTGATTTCCATCCAAGGGGCTTGAAGAAACACTAAAAGGATGCCATTGTAGCCATGATAACTCGCGAACTTGGAGGAAGATGAAGCTCAGGGCATTATACCGAAGATCTAAGAATTCAGAGAAATTAATTCATCAGCACCAAGAACAAAAAAAGAGGAAAAAAATTGCGAGCTAGTTTTCTTACTTGGAGGCTTAGAGAGGACAAGCTCTAAAGTTCCACATGAAAAAAATTGCTAGCTAGTTTTCTTACTAAGTAAATTTTGAGTAGCATAATGTAAAAAAGGAAGAAGAATTACTTGTTGAATGAGTTTCCCCTGCATTGTCCAGGAAATTATGTAGAAGAGTCCATGGAGAGTGAAGATAAACATGGTGAGATGGCCTAGCCACACATGGTATCTTGTGGCATGCTCAAATGGAATGTCAAAGACCCGAAGAAGGACCGAGCCTCTTGAAACCGGAATGAACAAAAACACTAAGCAAAATGTACCGATTAGACCTTCTTAATATTGTCTTCTTTATGTTTTCATGAATTACTTTCATAATGAAACTCATATAACTGAATATTCTATAGTCGAACACGAATAACAAAGATGAACATCAGAATATCGTCTTCTTAATATTGGAATAAAAGTCTTTCGGAATGAAAACCCTAGAACCTAATATATCACAGGTAGACCACGAATAACAAAGATGAACATCAGAACATCCTCTTCTTTATGTTTTCATTAATTACTTTCATAATGGAACTCATATAACTGAATATTCTACAGTCGAACACGAATAACAAAGTTGAACATCAGAATATCGTCTTCTTTCATAATGGAAACCCTAAAACCTAATATATCACTATTAGAACACAAATACGGAGAAGATGAATATCTCACATTAGAATACGTATACACAAATTAAACTGTATTGTAAACATGAATATCGATTAATCAAAATCGAATATTTCTTGCGCAACATAAGCCATTGATTTTTGCAGAATTCGTCGAACAGCATAGTAACCAAAACTAAATATTAAGAAACCCTAATTATCAAGAACTAACCTTTACGATCAACTTCATCCGTAGACATTGTAAATTCATGCGTCAATGGAAAAAGAATTAAGGACTTCAAGAAGAGTGAAGATCTGGAAGAAGACCAAGAGCGTTAATGTTGTGAACTTGGATTCAGGCTGCAATGGAGAAAAATAAAATCGTCATTCTATCTATCTCTCTTGTTTAACCGTCATTCTATCTCTCTCTCTCTCCTATTAACCGTTAAAAAGAAAATCAAAAAATCAGAAACTCCTACAAATACGTAAACTGCTAACAATTACGTACTCTCTCCTATTAATTTCTTTTTCAAATTTTTTTCCATCATTAATCCTAGCCATTGATTTAATCAAATCCAACGCTTCTAGTCAATCCCCTTGTTACACCACAAAATCCGTTACACCGGAACCGGCCTTTATATATATATATATATAATAACAATCAAGTGGATTGACCCGTCTGAGACGGATGTCTGGGGGAGTCAAGATGGTTCTATTTGAACTCTCAAAACTAGTCGAGTGGATGTTTCCTCGAACGACCCAATAAAAAGAGAGTGAAAAAAAGTGTATAGAAGATTACAAAATAGAGATATAAATGTAGAAGAAATGAGATTCAAAACGCCACATGAATCCTCTATTCGACTATCCATCAACAACGCAAATCATATTCCTTTTTGACATATCATGAGTCTTAGACTCACTAAGAGATAAAAGAATGAGAACTTTTCTAATAATCTCCATCTAATTCTTCTTAAGTCTATCTAGTCTGACAAAACTGTACATCACATATTATGGTATGGATCATATAATACATGTTTTTGTATTTAGAAGTTTTACATAATCTGTGGTTTTGGTGGTATGTACGTGCTTAGCAAGATATAATTATCTAAAAATTAAAGTTTCTTATTTATAAATAAAAGTATTTAATATAGTATTAGGAGAGGGTAGGAATAGTTCACGGTCATGCTAATTGTCCACATCCAATATGTTTAATACATTGAAAAAATAGTACCTACTCAACCTCCAAAGGATCACTTCTTTTTCTTGCTATAAGTTTGGTGTACCCAATTTCATGTCCAACTTATAATTATATCTTCCCTGGACCAATCTTGTTTAATGCAATTTAGTTATCAAAGGACCCCAGGAATGTCATTTCCGCCTATTTAAAACTCATTTTAGGTGGCCTAACAAGACTAAAAATTCAAAAAAGATGTTAACCATTGTAAGATATATTTAGGAAGCGGAGGAAAGTTCTGGCGCGAACAACTCTTAACGTAGAAAAAACGAACAGTTCGCGTTCACAGTATACAATGTTCATAATCTAGGTCATGAAATTTTTTGAACGTTTTCCGTGAGAAACGCGATGACATACTTGTAATTACTGCGAACTTTGTTTTTTTCCCTCAAAAATTTAATCGCCCAAATTATAAACATCACCGTCCAACTTATAAGCATTAATTTGTTATCTTTGAACGCGAAAAACTTCATTTTACTTACGTTAGACATTTGTAGAAAAAGATATTGGGTAATTTTCCTCTGCCTTTCTCATTGATAGCATACAGAATATATACAAAGAAGGTACTTGGGGATCAAGCTAGCTATACAAGATATATCCTAAAAGATAGGAAAAGATATTCTAGGAGATAAAATCCTAACAAATATGCACATAAGATATATTATATCCTAATACTCCCCCTCAAGTTGGAGCATGCAAGTCTCGAATGCCCAACTTGCCGAGTAAATATGTAAATGGTTGTCTGCCTAATGCCTTGGTAAAAATGTCTGCCAATTGGTCTTGCGATCGAACATAGGAAGTAGTGACTCGTCCAGACTGAATAAGATCTCGCACAAAGTGACAATCAATCTCGATGTGCTTGGTACGCTCATGAAAAACAGGGTTGGCAGCTATGTGTAAGGCAGCCTGGCTATCACAAATAAGACGCATAGGAGAGGAATGTCGATAGCCAAGAGAGAGAAGAAACGCTTTAAGCCATAGAAGTTCACAACAGGCAGCCGCCATGGACCGATATTCAGCTTCAGCTGATGAGCGAGAGACAGTGGCCATGTGACAATCTGGGGGTCCACGGGCTAGAGAGCAGCGCGGACCGATTAGATAGATTGGGGGATGTGCACACACGAGCGCATATGCGTATTAGGCCCATCAGATAAGCCCATGGGGTTCCACCCTAAAACCAATTGACAATAGGGGGAGTAATCCATAGGCTTATATATTAGGCTTGGGAGGAAGCCCAGTTGACACTTGAACACACGGCTGTGGGTGGGCCTTCTCAGTCTCTTTATAGCCAAACCCCACAGCTAGTGATGGCCGGACCGGACCGGGACCGCCGGTTCGAACCGGAACCGGTAGGAACCGGTTTGGTCACGGTCCGGTTCCGGTTCACGAAAAACGTTTTTCAAAACCGGCGGTTAACCGCCGGGTTTTTTTTTTAAAAAATTAAAATAAAGAACCGCCGGTTAACCGGGAAAACCGGTTAACCGCCGGTTCCAACGGTTTTTTTAAGTTTTTTAAATTTATAAAATTATTTTTTTAAAACAAAACCGCCGGTTAACCGGTTAGAACCGGTTAACCGGCGGTTTTGTTTTTTGTTTTTAATAAAAAATCGGTCCGGTTCCGGTTTCGAACCCGAACCGGTCCAGAACCGGATTGAACCGGACCGGAACCGGCAAAACCGGTTTTTCCCGGTTCCGGTTCCGGTTCCGGATTCCGGAGGACCGGAACCGGACCGGACCGGACCGGGAGCCACCACTACCCACAGCCCAAGGGTCCAGGACAGAACCTGACTCTGATAACATGTAGAAAAAGATATTGGGTAATTTTCCTCTGCCTTTCTCATTGATAGCATACAGAATATATACAAAGAAGGTACTTGGGGATCAAGCTAGCTATACAAGATATATCCTAAAAGATAGGAAAATATATTCTAGGAGAAATATGCACATAAGATATATTATATCCTAATAACATTGTTCTCACCCGAACTTTTCTCTAAGAAGTCATATTACATAATATTTTTTGTGAGCAGTTTATCATTTTCATTTTTAGGATTTATAATTGTTCTTAACCACTATATATATACAGATGTGAGGACTATAGTGTATAAATATATACAAAATATAGGAATGCCTTCCAACTTTCTATATATATACTTATCAAGTGGTACTACATTATGCTATACATTTATATATATATACAACTTAAAAATACAAAGGGGACATTATATGATATACACTATAGCTTTTACAGATCAAAGTTGTGGCTGTTAAAGTGAAAGACTGGTTGTTTTGACCTTCTTTGCAGATTATGTGATCTGATCTCCTTAGCAACACTTGATTGCAAGCTTGAAGGACCACACACCAACACTCCAATGTCGACTTGGCCCAATCGATATCTTGTCGTTCCGAAAACATCTGCAAGAATCCCATGGAAAGAGGATGATAGCATTGCCTGGAAGATCATGACCAACTGCAGATCGACCCGGTTCAATCAGAGAGACATCAAGGAAATGATGAGGCTTCAAAATGGAAAATATGGCAAAAAATACATTTATGAGGCCTTGGTTAAACTGGTTCCACTGTGTTTGGGGCAAATTTCATATGCCGAGACATAATTTCATTACTTGGTTGACAATGCACAACAGTCTCGTTACTCTCAGTAGACTCAGAAGTTGGGGACTGATAACGGATGCCATATGCAAAATATGTAACCGGGGAGATGAATCTGCTGACGGATCCTCTATATACCCAATTCATGTACTTTGTAAAAAAGAAGGAAATGAGTCTAATATTTATTTTTTACCCTTTGGAAAGATTTTTTTTTTTTTACAAAGGTACACAATTTAGATACATAAATTGGATATAGAGGATTTTACCAGCGTCTCTCGTCCGAAGCTGGTAATTTTTTTTTTGAATTTTTTATGTATAAGAGACGCAAAAAAAAATTATATGAGACGTTGGTCGAACCAGCGTCTCATATAAATGGTCTTTTTTTTATCTGAACATGTATAAGAGACGCTGGTTCGACCAGAGTCTCTTATACATGTTCAGATAAAAAAAAGACCACGACCAGTTTCGTTGGGTCCGTATTGATCCCAGCTTTCACCAAATATGTCTCTCGCTCGATTCTGATTTCGAACGACCCCATATGAGCCACCCGAACACGCGTAAGTCTCGTGCGTACCTTCTACTGTAAATGGATATTTACAAATTCGTTCCTCCATATCAGGCGATGAGAGACATATCTGGTGAAAGCTGGGATCAGTACGGACCCAACGAAATTGGTCGTGATCAATTCCGATTCCGAACTGGTGAAAGAAGGTATGCACGAGATTTACGCTTGTTCGGATGGCTCGTATGGGCTTGTTCGGAATCGGAATTCACCACGACCAGTTTCGTTGGTTCTGTATTGATCCCAGATTTCACCAGATATGTCTCGCATCGCCTGATATGGAGGAACGAATTTATAAATATCCATTTACAGTAGAAGGTACGCACGAGACTTACGCGTGTTCGGGTGGCTCGTATGTGGTCGTTCGAAATCAGAATCGAGCGAGAGACATATCTAGTGAAAGCTGAGATCAATACGGACCCAACAAAATCGGCCGTGATCGATTCCGATTTCAAACGAGCCCATACGAGCCATCCAAACACGAGTAAGTCATATATATAAAAACTTTGAAAAAAAAAAATTAAAACAAATGCTTTGTATAAGGCACTGGTTCTCCGAGCGCCTTATACAAATAAAAAAAATTTAAAAAACATTTTATATGTAAGTTTGTCAGCATCTCTTACACGGGGGGAATTAAAAAATAAAAATTTGTATAAGAGACGGGGAAACATGTATAAGAGACGTTGGTCGAACCAGCGTCTCTTATACATGTTCAAATAAAAAAAAAAGACTAGCGTCTCATATAACTTTTTTTTTAATGTTATAACGTATAAGAGATGTTGGCCTGGTCAGCGTCTCTTATACGCAGCCTTACAAAAAACAAATTAAAACAATAAATTTTTTGGAAAATAAATAAAAAAAGTAACATGTATAAGAGACGCTGGCTCGGCCAGCGTCTCTTATACATAAAAAATTCAAATTTTTTTTACCAGCTTCGGACGAGAGACGCTGGTAGAACCAGCGTCTCTCACACATAAAAAAAATCCGAAGCTGACATAAGTGCCTATATTGGGAATTTGTTTTGAAAAGAGCCTACGTCGGGAATTTTTTCTGAAAAAAACCCATTTCAGAAAAAAATTCCAATTATGGATGATATAACGTAAAGGCCAACCCATAAATTATTCCCTGTTCTAACCAAACCCCACATGCTAGAGCTAGGCGTTATTTAACTGATATTACATTGGTCTTGAGTACTGCAACAGTGAAAATTATAGAGGCTGAATATTATGGATGGTATTACAAGTTACAACAGATGGTTTTAACTACATCAATGTAAGTGTAACTTGTAGAGGTTAAAAATTATGTTTAAACCAGGATCAAGAATAAAGCTTAGGTAGTATTCAAATATTCAATGTAGGATCTGTCAAACACAAATACAAAAGCCCAGCAACAGAACATGATGAATCTTAACTAAATAGGAGAATCTAAGTTATCTAACGATATAAGGAGAAGCAATATTTTGTTCCTTTGTAAAAGAAGAGACAGTACTCTTCGAAACTTTATTAAAAAATCGAAAATATTACATACTAGTCATTGGGAGAAACGAATAACCCTTAGATCATCTAACAAAAGTAGCTATGAAGTTAAGGAGTGGTTCTAGTAAATTGAAGTCTAACTACAAACAAAAAAAACATGACTAAAGCAAACTAAACAATTCCGCTATCAAGATCGAGGATGCATTCCAACAAGTAAGGATGATGTGCGTACAAATGTTGAATTCATCATTGTCTTGGTTCCCTCTCACTATCATTGATGAATCCTTGCTAACTGGGTCGTTGTTGGGTATATAGCTACAAATATTTCAAATAGTTTAGTTATGAAATAGAAATTATGTTACGACGGATGTGAGGAAGACGAAACAGATAACAAATATAAACGAGAAGATAACAAAGCACACACAGATTTACGTGGTTCACCAACGTTGTGTTGGCTACATCCACGGGCAAACAGAGATCAAATTGTATTTCAAGGAGGAAACAGATTACAAGACTCACAAGAAACGCTCTAGATCTAAGAACGCTCTCTCTTGCTACTTGTGACGGTTATCAAAAACCCTAATTTTCCTCTCTACTAGGTTATGATATAATAGAGAGTATATATACTACTCTCCTAAAACACAAAATCTAAACAAGCCCAATTGAGCTCAATAAGCTCAACTTGGATTCAAGGCACAAATCTAACAAATCTCCACCTTGACTTGAATCCTCCAGACACAGATGTACCAGATGCACCATAAGAGTGCCAGATGTACCAGACGCACCATAAGAGTGTCAGATAAACAGACTTGGATTCTCCAGACTCAGATGTAACAGATGCACAATAATAGTGTCAGATGAGCAGACTTCCCTCTACTTTCCTCTACTCAGATGTAACAGATGCACAATAATAGTGTCAGATGAGCAGACTTCCCTCTACTTCCCTCTACTCAGATGTAACAGATGCACAATAATAGTGTCATATGACGAGACATAGTTTCATTAGTTGGTTGGCAATGCACAACAGTCTCATTACTCTTAGTAGACTCAGAAGTTGGGGATTGATAACGGATGTCATATGCAAAATATGTAACCGAGAAGATGAATCTGCTGACGAATCCAAATCCTCTGTACCCAATTCATGTATCCAAATTCATGTACCTTTGTAAAAAAGAACGAAATGAATCTAATATTTATTTTTTTACCCTTTGGAAAGAAATTAAAAATTATATATATTTTTTCTTTACAAAGGTATATAAATTGGGTATAGATGATTTTGATTCTCTGCTGACCACCTCTTTAGTCTGATGTAAGACGCGTAATGATACCAAATAGGCTGATGTAAAATGCGTCCAGCATCCAAAGTAGAGGTGTTAAAACGTTAACCGGATCGGCTAAATCGGACCGGATCCGACCCAGTCAAAATTGGAATCAGGATCGGACCAGCCAAACCGTCTTCCTATCAGTTCAGGTTCAAAAGATTATGGAACCCTGAACCTGCGGTTTAACGAAGGTTAATTGGTCAAACCGACCCGGAATATAAACCGTCCGGTTTACCGTCAGCTCACACCAAAAAATAAAAATATAAAAAAAAAATTGAATGGAGGAGAAATAATTTTATTTTTTAATATATAGACTTCGTCACTTCAACCTCTCAAGTAGTTTCGATGTCGGAAGTTTTAAATGTTTTATGTTGGTAATAAAAGAGCTTTCGACATTGGAAAATTGAAGAAAAAACAACATCATGCTTGTGTATATAAAGACAACAAATTACTTACAAGTTTCGGTCCTTTAATGACTCAATTTCTTGATTAGACTTAAATATTTGAGCTCATTATAAAGAAAATAGTAAAATTTTAAAATAAAAAATTATATAAATATTTTGTAATTTTTTTTAAAAAAATTCCGGTTCAGGGCCAAACTATAACCGAAACCGATTAAAAAAACCGGCGATTTTCCGGTCAAAACCGAAACCATCGCAGATGAACCGGCCCGTTGCAAGTTTAGATTCTTATGTTGTCCGGTGAGAAATCAGCTTGATCATAAATTAATAAGCTAATCTGTTTTTTTTGTTCAAAAATAAGCTATTATAAAATAAGATGATATAACGTAAAGGCCAACCCATAAATTATTCCCCTGTTCTAACCAAACCCGACATGCTAGAGCTAGGCGTTATTTAACTGATATTACATTGGTCTTGAGTACTGCAACAGTAAAAATTATAGAGGCTGAATATTATGGATGATATTACAACAGATGGTTTTAACTACATTAGTGTAAAAAGTGTAGCTTATAGAGGTTGAAAATTATGTTTTAAAGGATCAAGGATAAAGCTTAGGTAGTATTTAAATATTCAATGCAGGATCTGTCAAACACAAATACAAAAGACCAGCAACAGAACATGATGAATCTTAACTAAATAGGAGAATCTAAGTTATCTATCAATATAAGGAGAAACAAAATTTTGTTACTTTGTAAAAGAAGAGGCAGTACTCTTCGAAACTTTATTGAAAAATCGAAAAAATTACATACTAGTCATTGGGAGAAACGAACAACCCTTAGATCATCTAACAAAACTAGCTATGACGTTAAGGGTCGTTCTAATAAATTGAAGTCTAAGTACAAACAAAAAAAACATGACTAAAGCAAACTAAACAATTCCGCTATCAAGATCGAGGATGCATTTGCAACAAGTAAGGATGATGTGATGTGCGTACACATGTTGAATTCATGATTGTCTTGGTTCCCTCTCACTATCATTGATGAATCCTTGCTAACTCGGTCGTTGTTGGGTATATAGCTACAAAGATTTCATATAGTTTAGTTATGAAATAGAAATTATAGTATGAGATTGATTCAAGAAATTCAATCAATGTAGTTTACATCAAAATTGAAACAAATTAGTTACCTATGTTTTAAGCTTCTTGCTCACTCGAGTTCTTCATCATCTGAATTTCATAACTGGAGTCAGTACTAATATTTGATTGGAATAATAAAATAAAATTCATTGCACCATTCATACCTGAATTATATGAGAACTCGGCTGCATTTAGATGTTGACATGGTTGGAGTAGGTGTACTTACCATTCCCTTGAATTAAGACAAAGAGTGAAAAGAGACATCAGTAAGAAAGTTGTGGTAACAAATTGAGCACCAAGAATAAAGAAATTGGATCTTCTGATTATTGTACTTACCATTCAGAAATTCGTAAATGGCCAAGGGCCTGACGATGTAGGAGGCATTGGGGAAGCTCTTCTAGAGGCGGCAACGGAACGAGCTGTAGGCAACTGATGTTGAGAAGGGAATCCCAGTCGATGCATGTACTCAAACTTAACTGCGGACAATTAATAATTTTCAATGTCTCAAGGGCATCGGGATGGACGATGTGCAAATCCTTCAATTCAGGGCAATCGTTGAGCATCAAAGAAGAAAGAGATGGAGTTGGTGCTTCAATGTGAAGCTGAGTTATGGTAAAGTATAGAAGGATATATACATAGAATTCTGGATCCTTCTATAGAGTGTACAGTTGTCACTCTCCCATTGTAAGCCTCATGCTATATATATGCCTCTTGTAATAACTTTCAGAATGAATCAAACAGTGCACAACAGCACGTCCCTTTTCCCACTCTAGTATGGTATGAGAGCGCCTCTCTGGACCACTGTCCATTTTCTGAATTTTGTCCCGTTCCTCTTCTCTTCTTCCATGGCTCCTCAACCGGAGACCGGAAACCCAACTCCAGCGTCCTCACCGGCGCCTCTCACCTCTTTCTCTGCTTTCATCACCCTCAAACTCACCATAGACAACTATCCTCTCTGGAAAGCTCAAGTGTTCCCATACCTCCGAGCACATTCTCTTCACTCTTTCATCGACGGCTCCCGTCCGGCTCCGCCGTCCACCGACCCTGGCTATGAAGACTGGATTTCCAAGGATAATCTCGTTGTCGCCATACTCACGTCTTCCCTATCTGAGCAAGTGCTAGCTCAGGTTACAGAGTGTGCAACCTCATTCCAGATCTGGAGTCTTCTCAAAGACCTCTACGCCGCCAAGTCCTGCGCTCATGTCGTTCAGACGAGGCTCCAACTTGCCTCACTCCGCAAAGGCGGCGACAACATCACCAACTACTTCACCAAGTCGCGTGCTCTCTGCTCTGTTCTTGCTGCTGCCGGACAACCAGTGACCGACGACGAGTTCATCGTGTACTTGCTGGCCGGACTCGGCTCCGACTATGAGTCGATCGTCACGTCCATCACCACACAGTTAGCGTTGCCGTCTCCACATCAGGTTCTCTCCTTCCTCCTCAATCACGAATCCCGTCTGACCCATCAAACTCAACAAACTCAGGGCATGATTCCCTCACCATCTGTTGATTTCACTCACACCCAACAAAGGGGAGGAAGAGGCGGTCGTTTCTTTCGTGGATCATCAAACAGGGGCTCACATCGTGGAAATTTTGGGGGCAGAGGCATTCTTGGACCACGTGGGCCTCCTCAGAATTTTGCTGGGCTTCCAGACTCAAGGCCCAAATGTCAAGTGTGTGGTAAAATGGGTCACACGGCTCTTGTGTGTTACAACAGATTTAATCAATCTTTTCAAGCCCCCTCTCCGACCTCACTTCAGGCACACAACACGTCAGCAGCGTCCTGGTTTCCTGACACGGCAGCCACACACCACTTCTCTCCAGACTTGAGTCACCTTCAACAACATCAGATGCTCCCATATCAAGGCACCGAGACTGTGGCTATTGGTGATGGTTCGACACTCCCTATCCAAAACATTGGTTCAGCCCTTCTTCCTTCCTCTAAACGCAATTTCATTCTCTCTAATCTCTTACATGTTCCTTCCATATCCAAAAACCTACTATCTGTTCGTCAATTTTGCATAGATAATTCTTGTTATTTTGAATTCCACTCAAATTTCTTTCTTGTGAAGGACCTGACAACCAATGGCGTCCTCCTCCACGGTCCAGTTGATGAAGGCCTGTACAAGCTGCCTGCTGAGCCGCCACCTACACCCCAAGCCAACCACACCTCAACCACTGTCCCTGCTCTCTGGCACGCTCGTCTCGGTCATCCCAATGTGCGCACCACCAGACTCGTTTTGTCCTCTTTGTCAATAAATTGTCCAGCTTCTTTTAGTGAGTTTAAATGTGTTGCCTGCTCTAAAGCCAAGGCCCATTGTTTGGCCCATCCGCACTCTCCCTCTAGTTCAGCCCATCCTTTTGATTTAATCTTTATGGACATTTGGGGTCCATCCCATACTCTATCTACTAAAGGGAACCGTTTCTATTTGTCAATTTTGGATGATTGCACTAAATATCTATGGATTTTTCCTCTTCCGTCAAAATCCCTTGTTACAAATATTGTCACTGCCTTTATTTCCTATGTGCAAACACAATTCTCCACCCAAATCAAACAAATCCAGACAGACGGGGGGTCCGAATTTTTCCCACTCAAATCGCTTTTTACTACTCTGGGTATTCATCATAGACTCACATGTCCCTACTCTCATCCACAAAATGGTAGCATTGAGAGTCGACATCGACGCATTGTCGACAACGGCTTAGCCCTTCTTTCCCATGCCTCCTTGCCTCTCACGTATTGGGACTATGCCTTTGAAACGGCGGTTTATCTCATTAACCGCACTCCCACCCCCACTCTCCAAAATCAAACCCCGTACTTCCAACTTCACACAAAAGAACCGGATTACCGTTTCCTTAAAGTTTTCGGGTGTCTTTGCTTCCCACATTTACGCCCATACAACTCTCATAAATTTGACTACCGTTCTCACCCTTGCTTATTTTTGGGATACAGTCTTCAACACAAGGGATATATATGTGAGCACCTTGAATCCAAGCGGATTTATGTTAGTCGGGATGTGCTTTTCCACGAGACTGATTTCCCATCAAATTCTGTCCACCCAAATGGCCCATCTCCTTCCCAGTCCACTCACTCCACCCTACCGTTACTTGGGCCCATTCCTTACCTTCCCACATCCTCCACTTTGCCCCATACTCCTGAGCCCAACTCATCCGAGTCCACCCCAACACACTCCTCCTCTTCAACAGAACCCGCTTCAGACACATCCCTCGTCCCTGCTCAACCATCCACGCCGCCAACCTCCCCAGACACATCTCCTTCACCTCCACACCACTCTATGGCCACTCGCTCCTCAAATCACATCTTCCGACCCCTGGTCCGCACTGATGGCACCGTTCCTTGGCCACCCTCCGCCAATTCCACTAAACTTGTGCCAGACGAGCCTTCCTGTTATACAGAGGCAGCCAAACATGAGTGTTGGCGCGCAGCAATGAATCATGAATTCTCATCACTCTTGGCAACACAAACTTGGGACCTTGTGCCATCCACTGCCTCCACCAACGTCCTTGGAGTCAAATGGATCTTTAAAACCAAGTTCCGTCCCGATGGCACCATCGAACGTCGCAAGGCTCGCCTCGTAGCCAAGGGCTACCATCAATTAGAGGGACTTGACTTCTCTGAAACCTTCAGCCCTGTCATAAAACCCTGCACCATCCGGTTACTCCTTACCCTTGCCACCACCCTCAACTGGCAAATCAGGCAGCTTGATATACAGAATGCGTTCCTCCACGGTGACCTGGAGGAAGACGTCTACACCATCCAACCACCAGGCTTCACTCATCCTCAATTTCCCCACCACATTTGCAAACTTCGCCGCTCTCTCTACGGTCTCAAACAAGCGCCTCGTGCGTGGTTCTCCAAACTCAGTGAGTCTCTCATTAATCTTGGTTTTACTCCTTCTCAGTCTGACTCCTCTTTATTCATTTTCTTGTCTGGAGAACTTAAAGCCTATGTCCTCGTTTACGTGGATGATATTATCCTGCTCACGTCCCATTCCTCCTTAGCCGAAAAATTTGTCACAAAACTGTCCAACCTTTTCCCTGTCAAAGACCTCGGCCCTTTACATTATTTCCTGGGAGTGGAGGTCCATCACAGTAGCACAGGTCTCCTGCTGAATCAATCCAAATATATATCTGATCTTCTCAAGCGCACTCACATGGATAACAGCAAGCCCATTGCTACTCCTATGGCACTCAACATTGATCTTTTGGATCCCTCTGCTGCCTCCTTTCATGATCCTCAACTTTACCGCAGCATCGTCGGAAGCTTGCAATACCTGTCTCTCACTCGACCGGACGTCTCATTCCCGGTCAACCGAGTGTGCCAGTTTATGCATCACCCTACCACCACTCATTGGCAAGCGGTGAAACGCATCTTACGGTATCTCAACAGCACAAGAGACCTCTCCTTCAAAATCAACAAAGATTCTCCGAGCACTTTGGCTGCCTTCTCTGATGCGGACTGGGGGGGTTTCAAACCAGATCGGCGATCCACCGGTGCCTATTGCGTCTACCTTGGTACCAATCTCATCTCATGGTCAAGCAAAAAGCAACCGACCGTTTCCCGCTCGACCACGGAAGCCGAATACCGCTCTGTTGCAATCACCACGTGTGAAGTTATTTGGATACAACACCTTCTTGCTGAGATTGGCATTCCCTTGAGCTCTCCTCCGGTACTATGGTGTGACAACATTGGTGCTACATACATTTCCGCAAATCCGGTTCTACATCACCGCATCAAACACGTGGAACTTGATTATCATTTTGTCCGTGAGCGTGTACAGTCCAAATCCCTGCAGGTTGCATTTGTATCTACCAAGGATCAACTTGCCGACATCCTCACCAAACCGCTTCCTAGTGCTCGTTTTGAATGGCTTCGATCCAAACTCCAGCTTTGCCCGCTTGGATCGAGGGGGGATGGTAAAGTATAGAAGGATATATACATAGAATTCTGGATCCTTCTATAGAGTGTACAGTTGTCACTCTCCCATTGTAAGCCTCATGCTATATATATGCCTCTTGTAATAACTTTCAGAATGAATCAAACAGTGCACAACAGCACGTCCCTTTTCCCACTCTAGTAAGTTAGACTGTCGCACTTCTTAACAGTAACATACTGGAGATTGGGTGATGCTTCAATTTGAACATGAGTGAGACTCTTGCATTTCTTGATTGTAACCAGCATGAGATGGGGTAATGGTAGGTGCAAAATCTTTAGTTCAGGAGCTTCCTTAATGAAACATTTTTGAAGAGATGAAAGTGTTGCACCAGGAAAACTAATTAACCCCTTACATGAGGAGATATCATTTGATGTTGTTGATGATGATATCATTTGCTCTATCATCACACCATCTAACGAGTGGGTCTCTAGCTCACAAAGACGGGGACATGATGGACAAAACTGAATTCGAAGCCGAGAAAGAACAGGGAAGCACAGAAGTTGCTGCTGCACAGTCCTCCTCGACCATCCTCTCAATTCTGGAATATCGACCAACACAAGAATCTCCAAACAAGGGAAGAATACGGAAGAATTAACTGACTCTTTTTCTACCTCCTCTTCTTCTATGTATTCTAACTCAGGCATGTCCTCAAGATGAAGGCTTCTTAGATAAGGCAGAAGCCTCAAGGATGGAAGATACTTCACTTTACACCCACAGAATCGTATAGATACAACTTTATTTAGCTGATAAGCGACATTATTATCCCAAAGTTTCATTCTCATGCCTGGGTAGTAACATATTTGCACTCTCTCTAGAGATATAGGTAGCTGGCAACATTGATTATCCCCATATCCCTTCCTTGCCTCTCCATCAAAGTAAAACCGAATTGATAAACAACCTCTAAGTTGTTGCAATCCAGACAAAGCATCAAGACCGCTCATTTCTACATTCACATCCCCCTCCTCCTCACTTGTTGTTGCACATATTGTTTTTTCCCCTATCACAAAATCACTTAAGTATTGTAATGAACTCAGCTCCCCAAACCCACCCGGCATATACTGCAAACTTTCACAACCCGTAATATTCAAACGCCTGAGGTTGACCAACTCTGTAAAAAGAAAGTTTTACAGAGTTGTTGTCAGACCGACGTTGCTGTATGGGGCTGGATGTTGGCCCACGACGAAGACTCAAGAGCAGAAGATCATGGTAGTACAGATGAGGATGCTAAGGTAAATGTGCGGTCATACCAGGGCAGATAGAATCAGAAATGAAGTTACTAGAGAGAAGGTCGGGGTAGTTGACATCAAGGACAAGTTGCGGGAAACGAGACTTCATTGGTATGAGCATGTGCAGAGGAGGCAATCCAACGCTCCAGTTCGTAGGTGCGAGAGGCTAGACTTGATGTGTTACGAAGAAGCGAGGATCTTGTGCATTTAGTATTGACAGATTGTATGGTTCAAGACAGGGAGTTCTTCCAGAAGTTGACACGGGTTTTTTTTCGAACCTTAGCCCTGAGTTATTTTTCTCGTTCGTCTTAGTCATTGAATTATATCCTGCTTCGTTAATTTAGTTTTATTTATTTTAGCTTTGGCTTGAGTTTGTCTATTCACATCCTCCTCATAAGTTTTGGAGAATAAATTGTCCACATCCAGCCTCTCAGATCTTACTTCGGCGGGATCAAACTAGGTTGATTATTGTCGTATTGTTATATTGGTCACAAGTACAATTAAGCACACAAAAAACTTAGCTGAGATTGATGTTCTTAATTGGTGTTTTATGTTAGAGAAAATGTTATGTCACCAATTAAGCATAGATAATGCAAGAGCCTGAGTACACCGGATTGCGTAACATGTTTGATGATGCATCTATGGAGATCAAATTGCTACAATTGCCAATGGCCTGAAATATTTCAAGCATACCCAAGTAGGTTTAAGGAGCAGTTAATTGTTTTAAGCAAGGCCTAAAATCTAAAGAGCAGTGCAATTAGAAAAAGCAAATGCAAGAGCTGAAGTTTCTTGTAGGATCAGACAGACAAATACAATTGGAAAAAGGAAAATAGAGAAAATTGCATACAAGTCATATTGGAAAAAGGAAGACCCCTTAGAAGTGGTACTCTTCCAAGTTTCTATTTGTTGGACTACATAAAACATAGGCATATATATATATATATATATATATATACTGATGAAGTGGTACTACATAATGCTATATATATACATGTTAAATATATGAAGGGAACATTATATGATATACACCATAGCTTTTACAGATCAAAGCTGTGGCTGTTAAAGTGAAAGACTGGTTGTTTTGACCTTCTTTGCAGATTATGTGATCTGATCTCCTTAGCAACACTTGATTGCAAGCTTGAAGGACCACACACCAACACTCCAATGTCGACTTGGCCCCATCGATCTCCTGTCGTTCCGAAAACATCTGCAAGAATTTCACAGATTTAAAAAACCATCACTGCAACGAACAAGAACAATGCATATATACGCGTTTATACCTCTGAAGTCGGGCCTGCAACCATAATGGATTGTTGAACTCCGGTTGATATAACTGTGATGAGACGCGTCTTTTTGTTCTATGAACTCGTCTTTAACATTTTGTGGCTGTTCTGAAGATGATGAGCTTGTTCCTCCCCAAAAATGCCAAAGCATGATAATGAATCCACCAAAAATAAGAATAGAAGCAGTCATGCATCCCATCATAAGAAGACCCTTATACCACCAAGTAATGATACCATACGGATTAATGTAAAACGCGTCTAGCATCCATAGGAATACGAAAAAGCCGACTATGGATGATATAACGTAAAGTCCAACCCATAAGTTATCCCCTGTTCCAACCAAACTCGATATGCTGGAGCTAGACGTTATTGGACACAAAGAATGCTTCACAATTTCATGTTTTCCGCCTTCTTCTTGCTTCAAATTTAAGAAAGTTATGACTAAATGGAAATTGGAGAGGCAAATTAAGATGTGGAGATTGAAAGTTAGCTAGAGAGTTACCACGGAAGGCTTTGGTTCTCGAGTAACGTATACTTGGATATCAAGATCAAGAACGTCGAGTAAAATTGGAGAGATTGAGTCCATATTCAGCATAGAGAGTAAGGAGAGTTCATCTGAGCCTTTGATTGCCCATATAATCAAGATGCTTCTTGTTAAACAAGGCTTTCCCTCCTTTATACGGTTAAATACGTCGTTTAGAACAGCCAAGAATGGTGAAATTCCAATTCCACCAGCCACTAAAACAAGGTGTTTATACCTGCCAATAATTTTTTTAAAAATAAACACTTAATGCAAAATTAGTTTACTAGTTAATGATTTAAGGCACTATAGACTATAGTTACATACTTTAAGTGGTAGGGTGATTCATGGCCATAAGGTCCTTCAACTGAAGCAGTTATTTGAGATTGAAGAAGCTTTTCATGAAGCTCGCCACGAGATCCTGAAAACTTATCTTTTAGATTCTCTGTCCATGATCCAAGAACTTTTATGAGAACCGCAACATGGTGATTTCCATCCAAGGGGCTTGAAGAAACACTAAAAGGATGCCATTGTAGCCATGATAACTCACGAACTTGGAGGAAGATGAAGCTCAGGGCATTATACCGAAGATCTAAGAATTCAGAGAAATTAATTCATCAGCACCAAGAACAAAAAAAGAGGAAAAAAATTGCTAGCTAGTTTTCTTACTTGGAGGCTTAGAGAGGACAAGCTCTAAAGTTCCACATGGCAAAGAAGTTGCTGAGATGACATCTACAGTCTTTCTCGATTGAAAAAATCTTAGAAACCGATCCAGCATGAAAAGAAAGATGCCGCCTAGAGCAATACTGAAGAGTTCACCGATATGGAATGCAAAGAACACAATGAAAACGACATATAGCTGATGTGTGTAGAAGAAAAGCTCAAAGTAATTTTTTCGAACGGGGTGAAACGATGTCACCCACATCAAGATCCCTGCTAAAAGGCTGATTACCCCTGCAAGATTAGCCGCTCCAATGTCCTTCCACTCGATTAGCTGCCAATACACACAAATGTTCAAACTTTGTGTCAAACTGAGTAAATTTTGAGTAGCATAATGTAAAAAAGGAAGAAGAATTACTTGTTGAATGAGTTTCCCCTGCATTGTCCAGGAAATTATGTAGAAGAGTCCATGGAGAGTGAAGATAAACATGGTGAGATGGCCTAGCCACACATGGTATCTTGTGGCATGCTCAAATGGAATGTCAATGACCCGAAGAAGGACCGAGCCTCTTGAAACCGGAATGAACAAAAACACTAAGCAAAATGTACCGATTAGACCTAACCGAAGACCCTCCAGCTCCAATATCGACGTCCTAGATTATGTTACAAAGTTTAGAAATAGCACACAAATTGGATTAATTCAATATGATCAACTTAGAAACATTTTGATCTAAGCAGAGTTGGAATAGCCTAAAGCCAATAACCTTTCAAACTTACTTCAACTGAGATTTTTGAAGCATTATAGATACTACAATCATGGAATCACCGCAAAGACTGTAAGTAGATAAGTGAATGCATCTATAAGCTTACCATTCCTGAAAGTTAGGAACTCTAAATTGAGCGTTAAACGACCAATTCTGGAGAGTATAAGTCGATATAGCCCAGATGAGCCACAAAATAAACAGTGATATTCCAATAAACTCAGCTGCAGATACCACACCAAATGGTCCATCAACAAGAATCGGAAAAGTCCAAAGCCGAAATCTTAGACTTCTTTTAGCCTTTTCCCTACATTAACACCATTTTTTACAATCATTTCCTGCAAGTTTTCTAGTACTCGAATCTTTCAACATTGAAGAACACACAATACAATATATGAAACAATTAAACTCATACTCTTCTTGTAGAATTTCCTCCTCTTCATCTCCTTTGATCATGAGATAGATTGCAGCAAGAATCACCAGCACAAAAATAGGCACACCAAATAGCAGAAGCAATGATCCTGAATTATCAATTTCAAAAATTGATTACAACAATAACAAATAATTTCTTTTAGCAACTTCAGTATAGTATGAACAGTAAAGACTGTAGCTTTAACTAATAAAGGGGCTAAATTGATACTAGTACACACTAACCTGTTACTCCAAACACTGACCAGCGAGTTTTTGAGATAAATTCCTCAAACAATTTGGTGCTAAATTCTGCAGGGAAGAACACAAAAACAGAAATCCAAGAAGCAAAGACTACCCACATCAAGAATTTGAGGACCCATTTGGCGGATTTCCTCAGGAAAAAATTAGGGTTTTTCTTGTGATCAGCAAGGTGTTCTCTTGACAACAATGGTGAAGTGCTATCCATCTTCTTCTTCGTTTAAAAATGGAGGGTACTGTAAAATCGAAGGTGTATATATAGCATAACTTCTGCCTCTACGCATTCATTTATGTGGGTACAAGATTTGAGCTTGATCATCAATAGAACAAGAAAACTGTGACCTCTAAAATTAAGCTATGGACATGGGTGTTTGATGGGGATGCAAACGGTGTCGTTTTGGAAGTGATGGTGGAAAAACGCAATGTTTTGTGATTGTCACGGTTACCTGAAAAACTTGGAGGAAGACATTGCTTGGGCCAGAGTTCATCACAGCCTCAACTGCACATTTCGTGTTATCTTCGTCTAATACAGGACAAAATAATATTATTTTTGTGGTCCCTAATCTTAATTCTCTCTTTTTAATCAGTCTGAATATTTTATTTTTATAGGTCCTTGTCAACTTTTATTTATTTTTGCAAAAAGAACTAGAGTAGAAGCAAAGCCAAGTTAGTTGACATTATATTACCAGACTCCGAATCAAATTCCAAATGGAAGATATTTCATTTTTATTGATCAAATAGATATTGTTTGTGGTAGTTCATCTCTCTTTATTGATTGTGTAAGTTTATTTTATTTTTTTCTTATTTGTTTGTAGTCTGGTTAACGGTTTTTTCGTTGATCGAGTGTGTCCCTCGATTTCTTGATTTGAAATGATTTTCTTATAACAAATGAATCCAAGCTATGAAATGAATAAAGAACAATACTTGGAAAAAATTAAATGATGAAATTTGTCAAGATTAGTCAAGAGTTGTGCCTTGTCGAAATTTACATCCTTATTCCTTCCTTAGTGTTCTTGATTTTCATCATTCTTTGTTTCAAGCAATTCAATGGAAATGAACTTATATACATCAGTGTAGAAGACGATAAAAAAGAATCAAGCATAATTTATTGGACAAATCTCATGGACTAGCCAACAAAATGCTACATGTATGGTCATCTCTGTGTTCGTACAGCCTTCACAACATTTGAACCACTAATGCACTTTTCTTATCATCCTTAGACAACAACAATACAGCCTAGCTTCCTGGTGATAACAACCCCTAACAAATTTCATCCACAACAATTTTGTTGTCAGTTCTAAATTATTATGCTCATTATCTTCTCCTAATGGTGTATTTGTCACCCCATGAACCATTTATTGTGTTGCTTGTTATCTTAGGCATCATATCATGAACATGAAGTATCAAGTATTATAATATGGGTAGCTACCATTACCACCTATTGTGTTGCTCTTTACCAGAGACGCTCTACTTCTAGAACGGGACAGTATAGTCCCGATATAGAGCAGCTCCGACCAACAGAATCAGACAAAAAACAAAGAAAATGCTTTGAATTTGAATCACATACTTCTTTGGTAAAGACGAGACTCACTAATGTTTTTGCACTATTGTAGTCCAAACAATCTACTTTCAACCTCCTAATAAAATATGATATTTTTTTAATTGTGGATATAGCAAACTAGACCCGGCAGAAAATTACCCAACCGACCCGAAATTTCTGGGTCATACCCGTCAAATTGAGTCCGTGACCCGTTTTCATCGAACCTGATTGATCCAAAATTTCCGGGTAAAAAATGGATTGACCCGCCTCAACCCGTTTTTTATCCGAAAAATTGGGCCAAAAGAAGAAGAAAAAACGGAATAATAAATCCGTAAGAACCCAGTCTTTTGGCAGGTTCTGACCCAAAACGACCCGACCCGACAATAAACCCGTAACAACCCGACCTGTTTTGACCCGGCCTAACCCGGCTATAAACCCGTTATAACCCGAGCCGAGACACTCTAACCCGAACCCGAACCGCTGAACCCAATTGTCAGGTCTATACCAACATAACATAGATCAATGTCACAAGTCACACCTACATAGTTGAGTGGCGAGAATACGAACCAAACATAGCCTTACCATACCACACTAAGTTAGCATCCTATCAAAAAGTCATCAATTTATTGAAAAATAGATCAGTCCAGTCCAGTGTCCTACATTACAAATAGTGTAACAAAAAAAAAACAATATTAAGGAATGATAAATTTACCAACATACCTCTCATTCACTCACTCTCGTGCACTTTACAAATGGCGCTTGGATAATGATCGGGAAGATCCCTTGCTTTCTAAATCATGCATCATGCCTCAAGCATAATACCGTTTTCGGTTATCCCAGGAGGCGACAATGGCGGGATTGCTGGCTCGTGATCAACGGGGTCGGAAGCTTCTAGAGTCCTCCTTGAAGTCGCCTTGGAATCCGTGCTGCTTCTACCGATCTTTCTAGATGGGAGCGATAGTGATGCGACGGCTTTGGTTGTTGAGTTTCCGGTCTCCATTGATGATAGGAATTTGTCACGTGCAAGATTTGCTGAGCCGGAGGCGACTACCGAGCTTAGTACACCGGATTCCCTTAGACCTTGGATGATGACCTGGCATACGCGTAAACGAAACATAGATCACACCCAATGTTGAAGCAAGGAAAACCTAAGGCATAGATTAAGGCGCTTATATCCAATTTATGATATCAGTTTCTTTATTAACCATGCTAAGGCCATAAGTAAGCAAGACCGAATTATATTATGGAATAGAAAATACATCCTTTTTTTCTCTTATGGTGTAGGAATTGCTTACCATGGGAGCATAAATACGCGCCAAAATTCCCTTCCTTAGAAGTTTCAAGTTGAGCGTCTTGTCACCCCATACAACATGCTCGCGGTACCTGAAGAGTGAATTATATAGTAATTGAATAAACTGGAATAAAAGTAAGAATATTTGGTGAGTTTCTTCTACGTATTCAGGAAGAGAAAGATTATTTTAAATTGAGAGACACATACCAGTTCCGCATTTCTTCCTCTGTAGCAGTTGAGGCAATTATGAACGCCTGCAAATCACAAAGACACGTGGATTTTATTAGCAGAAAGTACATATATCTGTTAAAATTCATAGCATGTAGTTGCAATGAAATTAACTCTGTTGTGCATATGCTTAACTCGGTGATGGCAGGAAGGTCGAATTTATGTTTGTTTCGGGAGACAGATATTTTTAATATAAAATAACGTGAGAGGGTATTATGGGATTTTGCTTGCCACTTAATTGCATTCAGAAATTTGAACTACTTAACAAATTAAGAGTTTAGGCGATAATGCCAGATGCCACAAGAGTTTAGGCAAAATTTCAATAGGTGTTCTCACGTTAATTTCAGCAACAATTTTCCATGGAAATCATATCAATCCAGTCAATCCTTGTTAGCATCATGTAGCATGTAGATGATAGTACAGGCAGGTTTAATTAGCTACATACAGCAGACCATATAAATTGCGATTAAAAGCAAGAATGTTAAACAAAAACACATAGCAAGATACTCACCTCTCTATCAAACTCTAACATAAAGCATCTTTTGACATCATCCTTTGTAGGCTTGCATCCACATCGGTCACGTCTCGAAGTTAGATCAGAGAACTTGGAATAAGTAAAATGCAGAACAGCTGCTTCTTCCAGTTTTATCTCGCTGCAGGATTAGAAACCAATACGGTGAGAAATTGTCATATAAAAGACTCGTCACTAGTTCTAGTTTTATTTACTAATTCATATCAGTAATTATAGCTCATGCTTATTACATTTCAATTTGTGCAATGTTCTGAACCAATAGAAGCGATTTAGTAATTACTTTGGCGTCTTCATGTAGTTGTGCCATCTGTGGGCACCATTTGGGCGAAGATGGTCTTGAACCCGGGCAATAGATTTTCCATTTCCATAAGTTAAGAAGTAATTTGGGTTCCCACGGGTTGACTCTTTGTACATGCCAAAGTACGTGTCCTTTGGCAGATGGTCATAGTTCTTCTTAAACATGGATACCTGTTTAAAAAGATAAAGAAACCCTAAATGTAAGAAAACACTTACAAACTCAGACAACAACTACTAGAGACGCAGTATATAAGAATAAAGAAAACCATCTTAAAATCAAATACTTCTTTCAACTTGAGGGTGAACGAATTAAGATTAAAATAGTTGTAGACCTTTATAAAGCTAAGGACATCCCTTTCACATAGCATTACATGGAAGGAAAAACTAGAGCCTAGTTAACCAGCTTTATCTCAGAAGCTAAAATTGAAATGAGCACATAACCATTTGACCGAAAATTGAAGCATAATAGAGTAGAGCCTTTCACTATTTAAATACATGAATAATTAGCTCATAGATAGTTGCAAACCATTATTATAAATTACCTCTGTGAAAGGTTCCTTGATATCATCACGCTCAATACTGCTCTCCTAAACAACAAAATCATCACTAAAATCATGAGGAATGTCATAGTGCTTAGTTGAAAAGAGATTAAAATAAATCATAACTCTTTCCTTCAGTATATGAATAACATTAGCCATCATTTCAGATTAACTTACATAATTGGGAAAGACGACCATATCAACACTCCTAGGCACATCAAGCAGCAATTGTCTTAGAGAATACTCACGAGCACCTGCTGGATGTATCAGCTCATCCGTATCAAGGTGAAGTATCCATTCCACAGCATCATTCTAGTGCATTAAACAATTAAAATTACTTATTAAGCATTCTAGTGATGAAGGTGCAATGACATAAGAAGTATAAAGGGTAATTAGGAATTTCATACCCTGGCCATTACAATAGCCATCTCCATGTTGAGAGATTGCTTCACAAATAGCTCATAATTGCAAGGTTTGTAAAAGAAACTTGCCAGCCAGGTCTCATTCCAGATCCGACTGAAAAAATGAGCATCAGTATCAGTGACTGACAAAAACTAATAATATGTTGCTCCGAGTAACAAAGGATGCAATAGTGTTCATGTAAATAAACTAAAGCTACTATCTTCTGTCAACTTTTATATCCTAAATAACAGAAAGTAATCCAGTAAAAAAAGACTTTCACAGATTATGCACTATACACAAGCTCGTGTACTCACCCAGGGCTCAAGCATACAAGTAAGAATTTGATTTACCAAGGCAAAGTAACATGAAAGAGATGTGTAGCATGATTCAGATCAAGATGTTGATTGAGATTAATCGGCTATCAAATCTTGGAAACAAACTAACCTTCCAGCCTGCTGCTTCTCCAACTCAGCTGTTCTGTATACTATTTTGACACCCTAAATGTGAACGGGATGCATCTTCAGCAAATTATGCAACAAATAAGAAAACCAAGAAGTTGCAAAACTGCAAAACGTACAAGACAATATGTAAGGGGGAGACACTAACAGGTATAGATTCTAACACTCGTGATACTTCAGGAGTAGCAGCTTTTCCTTCTACAAATAGGTAAAATGTTGTAACCCCGATGACCTTGTGATAGAACATCCAAGGAAGAATCTGATCTAATCCTGCAGATGTACTCGTTGTTATAGCAATCTGGTCAATGAAATCAAAATGTCAGTGAACATCAATCTGGTACACAAGCTCCCTAGAAAAATCTCCATAATGATAAGATTCTTCACCTCATCAATCATGGTTAATCAAATAAAAACAAAAAGATTCTGGCTAGAAAAGAAATAGACAGTCCTAATGTCTCTTTCGAGTAACAAAGCATGCAATAGTGTCCATTGTAAAAAAACTACTATCTGCTGTCAAAGTTTCGTCCCTAAATAACAGAAAAGAATCCAGTAACAGAACTTTCATAGTACTGTTCACAAGTTCTTGTAATCACCCAGGGCATGGCCATACAAGTAAGAAACTGATTTACCAAAGCAAAGAGCATGACCGTAAAGTATAGGGTAATCCATATTCAAATGTTGATTACAGTTAATCCTCAATCAAATGTAGGGAAAAACTACATTTGATTGAGGATCAAACACAAATATGAAACCAAATTATGTATCTAGGCAGCCTATTTACAGATCCAAACATACCATGAATTTAGGATTTGACGATAAACCCCAAATTTACCAAAGCAAGCAAGCATAAAAGTGATTCAGATCCTAACACCAAAGCTAAAGCCAAAACGGCAATGAGATCATAAACAAGGCGTAAGAGATTCTGTATTTTTCGGGCTAGAAAAGAAAGAGGCAGCCCTAATGTCTTTGTTCACAGCTTAACTCCTGCAAGTAGAATGATACTGTATTTATCTTCATGATTTTGTTCAAGTTTAATATATCATGTTACCTAATAATTTCCATGATAACTCATATGTTATTATGTTCCATTCTGCTACAAGTATCGGATGCATACCTATGTTGAGCACAAAAGTGCTTACCATTTGATGAGTTCAGAGTTCCTATCTTGTTCAATGGATCACACGCACATATGAAACCTAATTATGTATAGTCCAGAGTTCCTATCTTGTATTAACTCCTGATAGTAGCCTTCTTAGTGGAATGATTCTCTAAATTTCTCCATGATTTTGTTCAAGTTTCTTAATACCTTCCATGACAGCTCATATCCTATTATGTTCCATTCTGCTACAAGTATCTGATGCATACCTATGTTCAAAACAAAAGTGCTCACAATTTGAGAGTCCCTGTCCAATCTATGCAGCCTATTTGCAGATCGAAAGACACATGGATTTAGGAATTTGATCATAAATCTCAAATTTCCCAACTAAAGAAAGCAAGCAAGCATAAAAGTGATTCAGCAAGAAAGACACATAGTTAATCCTTACACAAAAACAAAAGGATTCTGTATTTTTCACCTCAGCAAGCAAGAAAAGAAAGAGGCATGTCAAATGTCTCTGTTCACTCTTGCTAGTAGCCTTCCTAGTAGATAATTTCTGTATTTTTCCCCCATGATCTTGTTCTAGTTCAATATATCACGTTTCCTACATACTTTCCATGATAACTCATACGCTATTATGTTCCACAAATTATGTATATAGGCAGCCTAATTTACAGATCGAAAAACACCATGGATTCAGGAATTTAACGATAAACCTCAAATTCACCAAATCAAGCAAGCATTAAAGCGATTCAGATCGCAGCACCAAACCTAAAACAAAAGCAGAAACAAGATCACAAACCCTAGGTTTCAGATCGGACTCAAACTGAAACTTCCAATCGCGATAATAAGGAAAGGAAGGCGACAAAGAGCGTCCAATGTGACTACAATCCGAGGCAGCTTCGTTCCTCCCTACAGCCTTAGGCGGCGAGCTTTCCATGCCTGGAAACTTATGAGCATCGGAGGAGTATCGCGTCGTCGGATCAGTGACGCCGCCGCGCCATTGGAGGATGAAGGCGAAGGAGGCGAGCGTGAGAGGGAGAAGAGTGAGGATCAGGAGGAGCTTCGAGGTTAGCGATTGTTGGTTGTTGGAGGAGGAGGAAGGCCGGAGAGGTCCGGCCATGGCGGAGGAGAAGAAAAAGAGAGTGGACTTGGAGAATGGAGAAGGGAACTAGACTAGAGCTTTGAAAAATATGAAAAATAATAATCACTAACAGTAACTATAGTCTATAATATAATGATGTATTCATATTGCTTATTAGTGAAGGCAACTTTTGATAATTGATTATCTTAGAAGGTTATAGCCTTATAGGGCTTGATTCGGGTGAGGATGAGGATTGAGGATATACGTATAGATGTCAAATATAGATGTCAAATATTGCATTTCGTGGTTGCAAATGGTATGTATTATTAGGTATTGTGTGCATGAGTTGTAACGTCGGTGTATATATCATAAATAGTATGCATTACGTGGTTGCGTGAGTTGTAACGTTTGTGTGCATGAGTTATATCGTTTGTGTGCAGTGCTTTCAGTCCTCGTATAAGGACTCAAACCGAAACTTCCAATCGCGGTAGTACGGAAACGAAGGCGACAAAGAGTGTCCAATGTGACTACGTACAATCTGTGACATCATCGTTCCGCCCTACAGCCTTGGGAGGCGAGCTTTCCATGCCAGGGAACATATGAGCATCGGAGGAGTACATATGGTATGCATATAATGCATCACAATATATTGTGCGCATTAGTTATAAGGTCTGTGTGCATCGCTTTCAATCCTCGTCTAAGGACTCAAACTGGAACTTCCGATCGCGGTAGTACGGAAACAAAGGCAACAAAGAGCGTCCAATGTGACTACAATCCGAGGCATCATCGTTTCGCCCTACAACCTTGGGCGACGAGCTTTCCATGCCAGGGAACTTATGAGAATTGGAGGAGTACATATGGTATGCATCACAAGATATTGTGTGCATGAGTTGAAACATATGTGTGCATTACTTGTAACGTTTGTGTGCATCGTTTTCAATCCTCATCTAAGGACTAAAACTAAAACTTATGACCGTAGTAGTACGGAAAAGAAGGCGACAAAGAGCGTCCAATGTGACAACAATTTGAGCCAGCTACACTATGTCCCATGGCCTTGGGTGGCGAGCTTTCCATGTTTGGGAACTTATGAGCATCAGAGGAGTTCATATGGTATGCATCACAAGATATTGTATGTATGAGTAGTATCGTCTATATGCATTACTTGTAACGTTTGTGTGCATCGTTTTCAGTCCTCATCTAAGTACTCAAACTGGAACTTCTAATTGTGGTAGTACGGAAACGAATGCGACAAAGAGCGCCCAATGTGCCTACAATCCGAGCCAACTGAAGAAGGCAGTGAGGACATTAGCATTTCACAACTATGAAACGATGCCTCAAGTTATCTCCGCAACTCATGTCCTTACCAACCGAGTCTAGATCCCTACAACTTTGTTCTGCATCATGACTATTCTAGAGTAACCGCACATTCAGCACAACATCATCGTCTTTATCACTCTCGTCCTTTTTTGTTAGACCTTTATAATGGGTCAAGACTTTGCTTCATACAATATAGGTAATTTAACTACTACTCTATAAATATTTATGTCTTTCCGTTTCGATGTTTAATTCCAATGCAAAATCATTAAAAAAAATCAGTGCGATAAAACCCTAACAAATTTACAAATAAATATAAAATTTTATTAAGAAAATTATCATAAAATTACACAACATTAGAAATATTTTTCCAATCTATGCTTGAATGCTTTACCCTTATTAATATAAACATTTATTTAATTATATCATTATTTTTAATCATTTTTTTACCAATTTAAATATTTCTTAATACAAATTCTTAAACTATGTACTTGAACTAAAACCAGGAAAAATAGGTTGTGTTGTGACTTCAAAAACCTCAAATTTGGGTGTTTCCCTTGGTGGCTGCGTGGCTTCTATGCATACCAGTACCACTCTCCACCGCCATTGACATTGACCTCCCTTCAACAACTTCTCTATCAATCTAAATCCCTTCCACATTCTCATCTCTCCATCTTCCAAATCCTCAAGTTTCCCATATCATCAAAGTTGCAATCGAATCCACAAACCCTGAGTTGAAGACACAGCTCTCCATCATAGGAGCTGAATTCAGTTTCAATCACTTCGGCGAAGCCCTCATTCATATGGTAAATTGAGCTCCTTTTGTTGGTTTTGAATTCTTGCAGATCGGAAAACCCTAGTTTTAGATTAATGAAATTTGTAACCTTGATGAACTGATTTGGGGAATCTAGGGAGGACCCAGTTCGTTTATTTGATGTATTAGTTAGGGATGACCAAAATATTGCCCTAGCAGTGTTCTTAGAAATGTCAGGTGGAAGATTGTCCACCAAGCTAATGAACACTTGTATAGCTTCTCTGTGCAAAGCTAGGAGCTTGATGAAGGCTGAATCTACAATGATTGATGGTGTGAGACTAGGAGTGATCCCGGATGTGGTGACTTACAACACCCTTATGGATGCTTATTGTCGGTTTATCAGTGTGGATGCAGGATATTCGGTCCTCTCTAGAATGCACGAAGCTGGGATTAGCCCCGATAGGATCACGTATAATACGTTGATGGCTGGTGCATCGAGGCATGGGCAACTATTGCGTTCGTTTGATTTGTTTGAGGAGATGCTTCAAGTGGGTTTGCATCCTGATGTGTGGAGTTTCAATATAGTGATGCATAGCTTCTTTAGATTAGGGAAGCCTGAAGAAGCCTATAGACTGTTCCAAGACATTGTGACTAATTTTACGCCTCATTATAGCACCTTTAATATTCTCATCAACGGACTGTGTAAGAACGGTTATGTTGATAATGCACTTCACTTGTTAAGGCATTTGGAGCGACATGGATTGAAACCGCATTTAGACACCTATAATATTCTTATAGATGGATTCTGTAAATGGGGGAGGTTGAATAGTGCTAAAAGAGTCCTGGAAGAGCTTATTCAATCGGGTTGCAGCCCTAATGCAGTTACCTGCACTACTGTGATGAAATGGTGCTTCAGGTCACGTAAATTTGAAGAGGGTCTTCAGATTTTTACAGATATGAAAACAAAAGGGTATACGTTTGACGCCTTTGCTTACTGCACTGTTTCCGGGGCTTTAATTAAGATTGGAAGATTAGAAGAGGCTAGCAACTATATGGAAGAAATGATAAGTAATGGAATTGATTTTGACATTGTCTGCTACAACACTCTGCTGAATCTTTACTATAAACAGGGTAAGTTGGATGCTGCACACTCATTGTTGGATGAACTTGAGAAAGGAGACTTCAAATCCGGTGTATATATGCATACCATTCTGATAGATGCATTGTGCAATGAAGGGAATTTTAAAGGTGCATTGCAACATTTGGAATATGTGAAGTCAGTAGGGGGTAGCTGGAATTCGGTAGTTTTCAACATATTAATTGATAGGATGTGCAAATATGGCCAGCTTGATGAGGCATTAGAGATGTTTAAATCTATGGACTCAAAAGATTCTTACACTTACACGTCCTTGGTGCATAATCTATGCAAGATGAAGAGGTATAGATTTGCATCTGAGATTTTGTTGGCTGGGATAAAAAGTGGGATGAATATACTTAGACCTGTTCGGAGGGCGGTTTTTGAAGGTTTGCGTGAATCAGGGCTTGTGGTGGAGGCAAGGAAGCTTCAGTATGAAATACGTGTTGCTAAATTGATGCTGCATTAGTGATTGGTCAACTTTGTGTAATTGGAACCTTCATCGCTGCAGTTGAAACCTTCCGTCTCTGTATTTGGATGGTGAAGGTGAGATTTATTTAGTTAATCCTTTTTTTGAAGAAACTCTATAATAACAGCTTCTTATATTATCATTCTCTATATTTACAGCTTCTCCTTATACAAAGGTGATTTGGCTTCAAGAATTCGATCCAGTCCTTTGAAGGTCAGTATCAGTATATATTTGGACATGGTGGAGTTCGAAGCTGATGATAACAATAATTCATTATGATATAGGGATAAGTTGGGATAGTAAAATGTCACATATTTAGAGCTTAATCTGCAATTTGTAACCTGTGTCCACAACCACAATTTTGGAAGTGAGAGCTGTAATCTTACCAGCTCTAAAGGCTTCTTATTTTTTTAGTTGAGCTGAAAAAGATAGAAAAAATAAAACTTATATCACAATTTCTTTGCACTACCTTTTTTATGGTAGTCGATTAATCTGTTTTGGTGTAAGAGTTGCAATGAAATGAGTTAATTTTTTTGTTATTTTCCTCCATAAATTGTGCTGGTTGCTGATTTCATTTCAGAACATTGTAGTTTTGATTATGCTGATCAATTATCAATGAAAAATTGTAGGTTCCCATGAATTTGATAAATGAGTTGTATAGGCTCTGGAAATTTTGGTTGGTAGATGAAAGATATTATACTTATGACCTTCCGTTCACATCATGGGTTGGTATTAAAAATCAGCAATGTCTAACTCAATGAAGGCTACATACCACCAATCAAAACTTAATTTTCTTTTTTAATGTCACTATTTTTATCATGCCTAAGAATTTGTCATTTGCAGAAATTCCTTGTGGTAAATGTTGAGTAATGGTTCATTTCTTGTAGTAAATATGAAGCACATGGTCACCACAAACTTTTTCGATTAGTTGCTCAATCTGATACGTTTAGCCGTTAATGGTTCAGTTAAGTGTTGATTTGTGCTTAAAACTGTGGACAAATGGATTCCCATCTCTGATTTGTGCTTATAATTCACATTTTGTAATGAAGTTGATTTCATTTATCCAGTTCATTGTTTATATCAGGTGGCATACTTCCCTTTGAGCTTTAGCCTCTTTCGGAATATGCATGAAGTGCAGTAAGGAGTTTTTGCTAAGGCTTTGGTCTTTGATCTAGGGTATGTTTGTATGCATTATAGGTCATTTTGCACTTTATAGTTTATACCACTTACCGCACTTCATGCATACTGGAGATAGTCTTGTTATAAAATTCAAGGTTGGAACTCACAACAGTACAAACATACACATAAAAACATAAAATTACTTTTTTAAGTTGTTTGGTAGCTTTATATACGGAAAAAGATCCGGTAAGGATAAGTTATTAGGTTAAGACTCATGATATTTTTGTGTTCATGGGTTATAAGTTATAACGTCTGTATTCATACGCCACAATATGTGCAAGTCATAGTATGTGTTCATTGACGAAAATGTGTTCATATATTATAACGTATGTGTTCATGCGTAACAATGTTTGTGTTCATCGTCTTTATTCCTCGCCTTAATATTCATCCTCACCGGAAGTTAACCATTTATATACTTCTAAGTTCTAAGTTGTTATAAAGTTTTTGAAACATGAGTCTGTCGTCTTTTTTCGTCTCATAGTTAAAACTCGAAAGGGTCGATCGAGACGAATCGGCCCTGATAGTCTTTTTATTGATGTTGCGACTGGAATGCAACCCCAATTAAGAACAAACATACACAACAAATATATATCTTATAACGCATAGTTTCTCTTAACATATAATAACACAGATATGACGTTAACTTATTCGTAAGTTAAGCAGAGTGAGACATCTTCAGCTTGCTCAGGGGATAGTGTAACCTGCACAACATTTTCCAAAGCATTAGGATGCAGCATTTAATCAATATGTTATATATTTCAGAAAGAAATTTAAGTTGTATGGACCCATTTCCGACATACGAACATGAAGTAAAACTGTGTAACATTTACTCTGCATGTGATACAATAGTAAGTTGCAGAGATGAGATAATGATCTTCTAGTTGTAACATTTACTTTGTACCTTGCGGATGAGATAATGACCTTTTACAACAACAAGAATCGACCATGTCGAGAGCATGTGTAGTAATTAGTAAGAGACTCGAAGGAAAAAATGTAACAGATCGAGAGACTAAAACTAGTCAAACCGAGATCGTGAGAATGCTCATTCCTTACTCCTTTATGATTCTACAACTTTAATCTTTATCTTTTCAAAGGTTATTGTCTTAAATCATAACCTCTGTGTTACCGTTTATGCCATGATCTTATAGATGCGCTAAATTTGTTTTTGTGTGTGATACATATCTAGTTTTACTAGACCTATGATTCATATCTAGTTTTACTTTTATCCCATACCCTCTACGAAATACAAAAAGGGCTCGTTTGGTATCAAAGTATAAAAATATGGGTATGAAATATCGGGTATGCATATAAGAGATATGCATATAACTGGTATATTAACTCATATTAAATAACAAATATCATTTTGATATCAATATACTGATTCTATCAAACGAGCCCTTAGTAATATATGCCTTAGATAAGGGTAAAAAGGTAATTAAGCAAGCTTACTTCCACACTTAGATCCATGGCGAAGCTTGAGTCCACAATACTTAGCCACATAAACCACTTTCTCAACACTAACAAGCTTCTCCACATCCTTGTTGACATACTTGCAGGCGCACGGTAAGTTGATGCTCCTCACCACACCACAGCACTGCTCCGACGGCGCGATCTTCGGCCCTGATTTCTCCACGTACCGTTGGCAGTTGCTTATTAGCCCGCCCACGTCTAGGGTCGGACACTGTTGGGCCTGGGCTTGGTCCAGGCCCATCGAAACTAGGCCCATCACCAGTGCTAGTGCCACCATAAGAGTAGAGTTTCTCATTTTGAGGTTGTGTTAGTGAGAATGTTTGTGGGGTTTGGGTTTATATAGAGGTGGTATTTGCCGTTGCATTATTGGTGTATGAATGTATAGAGAATTATCTAGCTCAAGTATTTAATACGTGAGTTTTGTTTACTCCGGTTTCTTTTTTCACATTTGTCGAGACACGTTTTGTACATTAAAGTACTCATCGAAACGAATCAAATAAGACCATACATGACTATGTCTGTTCTTATATCTTAGAAGTTATGTCATAATATGTGTTGAAGCGTGAATAGTGCGAAATTATGAAATATGAACTATATTAGGGGGCAAAGGGAGTATATTATAGGAGGGAGGATGACTTGAAAATAGTTTCACAGTGCCAATTGTTTATATTAGTATCTTATATGTGAACTTATAATATTATTAATTTACATTTAACGTACTCCCTCTGTCCCATAATGTTTGTCCTGTTATTCACAAATCGGGAGAATCTTCTAAATATCTTTCAATATATAAGATAGAACATAGTCATGAGTGGTCTTGTTTGATTCGTTTCGATTAGTATTTTAAGAATATTAAAAAATTATAATTTTTAATAACATGTAATTGGATATATTGACGATACAAAACGTGCATCGACAAGTGTGCTGAAGTCAAACATGACAAACATTATGGGACGGAGGGAGTAGTAATGTTTATCTATAAGATAGTAATTTTATAATTAAGGTGAATTCGCATTTCACACGTAAAATATTTTTTCATCATAAACTCTCTATTTTTTAGACGTATATACGCACAGGTACAAATACGATTGTGCATGTATACGTCTATACAATGTTTTTTAGAGTTGGTTATCTAGATTGTTTAGTAGGTAACTACTCCCTCCGTCCCATAATAATCTTCTCGTTTCTCTCTCCTGACACTATTCACTATTCAATGGAATCTTCGTAATTTCGACCAACATATAAATTAAAACATAGTCATGTGTGGTCTTGTTTGATTCGTCTTATCGAGTACTTTAATAATATTGAAATTTTATAAATTTTACTTATTTATAATTAGAGATATTAACGATACAAAACGCGCATCGAGATATGTGCCCAAAAGAAACAGAAAGATCATTATGGGACGGAGGGAGTAATAGATCATCAACATTATTAGGGTTTCTAGAAGACATCTAGAGGAAAAATGCGTTATGGACGATTATCTAGACGGTCGTCTAGACTGCATCTATGTTAGAATCCAACTTATAAGATATAATGATGTAAAACCTCAATTAGTCATTTTCAGCGTTTAGACGACTGTCTTGCTATCTAGACACTAGATCAACAAGACACCACAGTCCCATTTTTTCGCATATTAGGGTTCTTAGAAGGCATCAGATATATTAAATGGAAAGTTAAAACTTTAATTACTCGTCTTCCAGCGTCTAGACAACCATCTTGCTATCCGTGGAACCGTCCGGATAAAATACGATTAATTGGAGTTTATGTTTTATCTGATTATTGAGTTTATATTGTAAATTTAGAGTTTATGTCGAGAACTATTGAATAAGTTTATTTGAGAGTAGGGCTTTTATGGGTTATTACTTAATAAATGACATATGATTGTGTCATGTTTTTATTCTGATTTTCATCTAAACTTAGACGTTAGACAATCTTCCACCGTCCAGATTCCACCAATGTGGCAATGTGTTTATATATACGTATATAATAGCTAACAGATGAAGTCTCTAACAGATAAACAACCAATATGAAATATATGGCTATGTTTTGGAGAACGAAATAGACAAGTTAGTGGTAAAAATGAGCATCCTTATGTTGAAACTTGTAAGTTGTAACCCTATTAACAATGAAATGTTATAGGACCATCATTGAATTTCCTATTAATGGAGTATGGAATGCAGGACATGGCCACATGTGGTAGATAACGTCGGTCGTATTGGAAGATGACACATAGATCCATCAATACCTTTTCTTCATTTGCTTTGAAATGTCTAAATCTTTACTTTTTTGGTTAAAAGAAAGATTAAAGAGGTGATTCCATTAAGCATAGGAAGGATTCAACAACTAAGAAATGTTTAAAAAAAAAAACTCTAAACCAAACCCACAATACACTCTACTAGGTTAGAAAATCAAGAACTAAAATGAAGATTCAAACCCATAATACACTCTACTAAACCAATCTCTACAAATTTGGTGACTATCCGATATTTTTTCGGGAAACTGTACCAAAATATAAATTAATCTCATATTTACACCAATGTCGATGCGCGTTTTGTTTCGTCAATATTTATAATTACGTTAGTAAAAGTTATAAAATTTTAATATTATTAAAGTATTTGCCGAGACGAATCAAATAAGACCTCATGTATTCAAAAAAATCTACAAAACTATCTCGAATTGTAAATAATGTCCAAAAACAATATAAATCTACATATTGGGACGGGGAGTATATCCTAAGAGTACATATTAAGCACCCTAATTTGGCATGAGAACATTAAATAATTTAGCACGAAAACTAATTCAAAATAAGTAAACCAAACCCACAATACACTCTACTAATTAGAAAATCCTAAAATAATAATGAAGATTCAAACCCATAATACACTTTACTAAACCAATCTCTACAAATTTGGTGACCATCCATCCAAAAAAAAATTTGGTAAAATAATAATGACCCTCCAATATTATATGTGGCCTTCAAATAACAATCTGAACTTTTAAAATTTTCATATCAAAGAGTCGACAAACTAAAGTCAAGGTCCAACTACTCCGCTCCACCCACTTAATATCCCTACAAATATTTGCAAAAACGAAGTTAACAATAATATGGCTCTATCAAAACTTATATAAATACCCCTTATACACAACAAACCTTGACACATACTTCTTATAGGATCAAAAAACATGTCTTCCATCATCAACTTCCTCTTCTTCACATGCCTCCTTTTCATCACCACTCAAATTGTTAATGCCTCAACACCATGGGCTCAAACATCTCTTCACACTCCACTACCAAGCCCTAATTCTCAAAACCTAACAAAACTCCATTTCTACTTCCACGACGTCACGAGTGGGCCCGACAAAAGCGTAGCCCTCATAGCTCGACCGGAAAACTCGACCTTGTATGGGTTCGGGTCCTTGGTCATGATCGACGATCCGCTTACAGTTGGGCCCAACAGAAAGACTGAGCTCGTCGGTAGAGCCCAGGGAATGTATGGCCTTGCTTCGAAAACGGACCCTATACTCCTCATGTCACTCACTTTTAGCTTCACACAAGGAAGTTATAATGGAAGCTCGATAAGCGTCTTGGGGAAGTATAATGTTGCTGATTCGGAGAGGGAGATGCCTATTATTGGAGGCTCGGGAATCTTTAAGCTTGCTCGTGGATACGCACTCGTGAAGCCTTACAGAGTCGGAGTCAGAAAGGATGAGGATATAGCTGAGTATAATGTGTTTGTTTTGCATTCTGATGCTTCTTCTATGTTCTGAAGACCAGTTTAGCTGATAAATATGACATTGGTAACTGCAGTTACGAGTCATAGATTCGATTATCCTTTTCCTATATTGTAGTGAGATTAATATGGACCTTTTTTAAGTGTGCCATTAATGTATACTCTTACTTTACATGAAATAGACCTTAATGTAGGGGGATTCTAAATGCACTCGAATTGACTGATGGACGTCTTGAATGACCATTTTCATTTTCCGGCGGAGCTGACAGCCGCGCGGAGCTTAGCGCCGCGCGACACTTGACACCGCCCCATATCTCACGAATTCTGCATTCGTGAGGTTTTCTTAACATTAATTAGAAGCTCACGAATTCACAATTCATGAGCTTTGAAACTTTAAAAAGCTAGCTTTGAAACTTTATTCAAAAAGCTCACGAATTGTGAATTCGTGAGCTTTGAAACTTCAAAAATTCAAAAAATAAAAATAAATTTGAATTCGTAGACTTTGAAATTTCTTGAAACTCCGCGCGGAGCTGAGCAAGGCGCGGAGCTGAGCAATGCGCGGAATTAACTTCGTGTCAGACAATAAGCCTTACTGTTAATGTATTGTCACATTACTTTCAGTCTTTCAAATCATGCTCGGCGAGTTGAGTACAATGTGCTAATTTTCAATTCAGATCTACTATGTTTTGAATAACTTGTATTATCTTTGTTGCCTTGTGTATGAATTAAAAAGTTGTTGACGATTTTCTTTTGCAACTTTTCAAATTTTAAATTTGACCGTTGATTAGGTTTCATACATTGAGCTACAGTACTAATATTTATGTTGGCCTACTAAAACCTGCCCGTCAAAGACTTTTTCCATCCTCGTGCTAAGTACAACAAAATACACAAATCACTCATTTATATACTTTGTGAGAAAAGTTCGGGTAGGAAGAGAGGCTTAACATAAGAAAAATGAAGCATTTACGTTCACATATAATAGATTAGTATTCATATTTTGGATGATAATGTTTATAATTTGGCGATTAAGTTCATTTCGATCATTTAAAAACATTATTTACAGAAATCACAAAATTGTCACCATATACCTCACTTAAAAATTGAAATGAGACTCACATTATATAGAAGACTCCAAAAAGAAAACGGGAAGAACATTTAGAGAGAGTACTTTAATTATAAAATGTTACATCAATTAACTATAGTAAATCACGATCCAATAATATTTTGTTGGTAATCAAACTTTAAAAAGGAAGTAAGTCAAGGGTCTAGTATAGATGCTACTTGTCCACTAAATTTACACGTTCACTTGATTAACAAAGAAAACCTATCTTGATAAAAAAACAAAGAAAACCTAAACATACTGAAATAAAAATTAGGTTGACGTAATCAGATTAACACTTACTCCGTAAATAACAATCGTTGTTAACCCAAAAAATAAAGTTGTTATGCCCAGTAATTTGTATGACATGATGTGCATGATAAAAAGTAAAAGCTACGTACACTTTGCTTCCAATAGCAAAAAGATGAAAGTCATAATTATACATGGGTCCTATTCACCTACTTCATGGCCGTTCGATAATAAAAACAATTGAAGATGAACTTAGTTACTTAACATATAACGAAAGTAATAAATTAATTTATTATGTACGTTAGGTCCAACATATAAATTCATTGACATTCATTCTTAAACTCTTTTGACACTAAAAAGAACAATTTATTGAGTATATATACATTAGACTTAACGTGCATCAGGGAAAAATTTCGGACCGGAAAAATTATAACTTATATTCATTGTTGAGTAAATTTAGTGGACAAGTAGTAGATCCATTTCTGCTAGACTAAGAATAGTGTAATCTCGAATTGTGATAGTAGATCCATTTCTGCTTCTAAATGGATTAGAACCCTTAGAATGACCTAAGGCTTCGTTCGGCACAACTTTTTTACACAATACGGAGCTTAAATTTTTATTACATCTAGTTATTAAGTGTTCGGTAAAAAAACATTCATCTAGCTTAGCAAGTTTAATGTAGATTAAAGTATCTTAATTTGTTAATGTTGCACCCCTATATTAATGGAGCTTAACAAACTTGATTTAATTTTTAATCCACTATTACCCTTTATCAATAAAGATTTAAATAATTCATTATATCCTTTTCCGTAATTTTACTAATATTATTACAAATTCAGCTAGAAATACCGAACATTCAAGTAGCTTTTTAAATAAAACTTTGATCTTCAGCTACAACTATTAATTCAACTCCAGCTCCAGTTTCAGCTACTTATTCAGCTTCAGCTACTATTTCAGCTCAACATACCGAACGGAGCCTAAATTAGGTGCTTGTTAGTCCTTTTTTTAGGTCATTCTAAGAGTTCTAAAACCCGTGCGAGGCACTGGTTTAAAACTAAGTGTTTGTTTGGTTGAAGACTAAATTCACATGAATTGAAAATCTGCAGGAAATGAAAATGAATATCTGTGATTGGTTGGAAAAAAAAATCTGTGAAAATCATGGGATTTCGATTTCCTGGGAATTTCAATTTCTCCATTATGTGGGAATTGATCTTACCTAGTCCCCCTAGGTAATTCACTTTCTCTCATTTTTACACATGTAATTTTAAATTCCCCCATTTTATCTATCTAATGCAAATTTTAACCAAACACATTTTCTCAAAATCTCCTATATTACAAATCACCTTAATTCAATTCACATGAATTCAGTTCTCATGAATTACAATTCCTACATTCAACCAAACGAGCACTAAATCTTAGAATGGAGTTTATTAGTTCAGTTTTCCGTGTGAGGCATGAGTTTTATAAAATAATGAATTTAATTATAATACATAAATAATTTAGGTTAAATTATTTTATCAACTAGATTTAGTTCATTTACCACATATAAATTTAGTTTAATTTGTAAATAATTGTTTAATTTGAATTATTACCGAAATAGCTAAAGTAAAAAGATGATCAATTCTATAATATAAAGTTTTTAAATTAGTATGATAAACATTTTAAATAAAGAGAGAGTTAATCAAGCATTATTATTTAAATATTTAAATATATTTAGTTTAAAGTATTTAAAATTTATGAATTATAAGATGAAATCTTTTTATATAATTATTAAATAACTCTTTGTATATTAAAGTACGTTAAAATCTATAACATAGGCACAAGTGCAAAGCCGCAGAAGCTACATGAACTAGGTATTGAAAAAATGTCCCAAATGGAAGAAAGAAAGAACCACACCATTGGCAAAAATCATCGGCGGCATGCATGCATGGATGCACGCAAATTCTCACAAATCAACATGCAACAACTTAGCTACGTAAATTTTCAAATTTACAAGGGCAAAACTGAAAAAAAAAACTATAGACACACTACTTCTTGAGCATTTTGCTTGAGATCGAGAAGCACACAATTGTTAACATGGCTCCTATTCACATACTCTTCCTTGTATTCCCTCTCTTAAACATCAATATTGTACAATCTTCATGGGTTGAAACCAAAGTCACACCACCTCCTACCCAAACCCTAACAAAGCTCCACTTCTACTTCCACGAGGTCGAAAGTGGTCCCGAGAAAACCGTCGCCATCGTCGCCAAACCTGAAAACTCGTCGGTTTTCGACTTTGGAACCCTACGCATGATCGATGAGCCACTCACTGTCGGCATCGACCGGTCTTCAAAGCTCATCGGTACATAAAATATGTTAAAAGATAATTACTTGTTTAGATAGTACTAATCATATGTTTACTCAGTGGCAGAGCCAAAATTTTTTTAAAGGGGGCGAAATTTTTCTATAACATTAAATTATTTATTTAGTTTATAGTATAAATGAATAATTAAAACATTTAAGACTTTAAATTTTGCAAGTGTTATAAAAAACAAAGGAAGAAAGTAAAGAAAGGGTATTGAAATTTAAAACAATAGTTAAAATACTAAAAAGTAGAGGAAAAAGTTTGAACTCAAGGCCAATGTTATTTTTGTAAAGGCATTTACCAACTTTAGCTAAAGAAATTTCGTGTCATAGTGTACAAAATATAATATATATTTATTAATTTTTATCCAAAAATATACTCATACTCACTATTTCGTAGCCAGAAAGAGGGGGCGGTCGCCCACCCTGCCCTCCCCCTGACTCCGCCTATGTGTTTACTTATCTTTCCATAGATACTTCTCGTAGTGATAGAAATATTCCAAAAACTATCTTAGAGCGTGTTTGGTAACGCTAAAACATTAGCGTTTAGAGTTTTAGAAATATTATAAATGTTTGACAAGTAACGGTTTTAGACGGCGTTTTTCATTATGTAGTGTTTCAAATTCCCTTTTCCAAAGCTTCTTCCGTTAACGTTTAAAAAAAAAACGCTGATTCCAACCGCTATTGTCATACCAAATAGGGTCTTGATGTTATTCTTGAATTGTCATACAAAAAACACTAGCTTTTAGAAAAAATATAAATGTTTGACAAGTAGCGGATCTAGGCAGCGTTTTCTCTGGCGTTTCAAACCCCATTTTCCAAAGCTACTTTCGTTAATGTTTAAAAAAACGCTAATTTCAATCACTACTGTCATACTAAACATAGCCTTAATGTTATTCATGAATTGTCATCCTTTTCACCAAAAAAAAAATGAATTGTCATCCTACCTAATTTAAATGTCTATATCAACTCGTATTTGCACGACTCTAGCTATCTGTAACAGTAGCAGTTGAAATAACGTTACTTGCAAATACTTACATTTTTTTTCCTTCTAAAACTCGAAATGTTAGTTTTTTCACCTTGTCAAACACGCCCTAAAGCACTATTTCCATGTTCTATAGGTAGGGCTCAAGGGATGTACGCCATAGCTTCTAAAACGAGACACAATCTTCTGATGACGATGACGTTAAGCTTCATGGAAAAAGGTTACAATGGAAGCTCAATTGTTATAATGGGGAGGTATAATGTAAATGATGAAGTGAGGGAGTTGCCTATTATAGGTGGTGCAGGAGTTTTCAAGTTTGCTCGTGGATATGTTGTGGCGAAGAAGACGAAGCTAACTAAGGATGAAATTACGGTGGAATATAATGTATTTGTTATGCATTCGGATATATAGTTTGCATGTGTTTGTTGTCTTATAAGTTTGGCACAATAATTTGTTTAGACTTACGTTTAAATTATCTGGTGTGTTGTTCTAACTTCCAATAAAATGGGATCTCGATCCGCTTAAAATAAAAAATAAAAAATGGGATCTAATATTTGATTTGCTTTTTTTTTGGGCGAAGGAGAGGCGATCGATCGATACTCTTGTAAAACTTTATTGAAAGAAAATTAGGTTATTTTGAAATAAAACGGGGAGACGTCAAATCCCTTACATCATCCTGAATAATAGTGTTAACAATACTAGGAGAAGTCCGCAAGAAATGAAAACCAACGGGAAAAGAAAAAGCATGATTAGCCAAACTATCAACAAGCAAGACGATTTGCTTCTCGATATACGTGAACAAAACGGACCACCCAGTCACTGATAAGGAAACCATGACACATACGCACTAGGAAAGAAAGAGGATGATTAGACGAAACTCCTTATCTTCCTTCATCTAAAATATTGTCTTTTACATATTCATTTAATTAATTGATAATCTTATGGGATTGATAATTATAATTTTCGAATATGTCCAAACAATATAATCTAAATATTATCTCTTTTAATAAAATAAAATTATATTTTCAAACATATTTAATACTAGTTGGTATTTATCTAATTAAATGCTAATCCAAGTTAAACTATGGGTATGTATTCTGAAATTTAAGAAAGTTATATAAGACATTCTCCTTATTTCCTTATTTCCTTGTAAAAGGCATTCTCTTTATTTCCTTATAAAAGGCATTCTCCTTATTTTCTTAACCCTTATCAGAGACGGTAAAAAAAGGCAAAATCTATACGCACTATATTTTTCGCCCATCCACACTACATTTTCATACGCCCATAATGGGCGTACGCTCGTTTCAGGCGGACAGACAAAAAAATTTGGTATACGTATAAGATTTCTTATACATATACAATTTTGTAAAAAATACAAAATATATCTTGTACTATAGAAACGGGTGTACGCCCATTTCAAACGTACCGTAATGATAATTTTTTCCCAAATAAATTAAAAATTAAAAAAATTCCGTACGCTTTAACATTTTTTTCGAATTATTTTTTTATTACGTTTTTTTTTAAAAATAATTAATTACGTTAGGATATAATAACAATAATAGGTCATATATATCACCTGGCTCTTTGCTCTAGTGGTAAAGAGTTGTATAAATTGCCTGAGATTTTGAGTTCGAATCTCAACACTAACATCTCACCTTTTTTATTTTTGGGTAAAAAATGATGGAAAGAGATGAGGGGAAAAGTTGAACTTGAGACCTCATGGGCATGTAATGAAGTGAAACCACTAGGCTAATGAATCATATTGATACATTTGTAATATTAATACTACAAGTTACAATTGAATTTGGGCTCACCTAACTATTTTATTAGAATAACAGTTTTTTTTAATTTTGGTCTCACATATCTATATCTATAGACTATTAATTATTTTAATAATTTCTAAAATAATAAGGTGTATCTTATTGACATATTTGTAATATTAATACTACAAGTGATGATCGAACTTGAATCTACCTCATTATTTATTAGAAAAACAGTTTTCTTTTATTTTTGTCCCGAATATTTATTGAATTAATTACTTAAATAATTTTGAATAAAATAATAATTATTTAAATAATCACATGTGTAAGCTTTTTTAATATTTATAAAATATTTTGAAAAACCTTTTTATCTACGACGTTCAAGGTTGTACTTTGTGGTCTACCTCTTTTGTCACATATTAGAACCTTCAAATCATCCTTACTCGTAACTCTGGATAAGCCAACATATGGCCCTGAGCAAAAACTGGTCTTGGTAGAAACAAACCTATCTGAAATTGTCGTTGAAATTGTGAGACAAAGCAATGCTTTAATTATTGTATTTATAGGTTGATTTAATATCAGTTTAAAAAATATTTTCATATAGCACATCTAATAAATTGATATGGTGGCAAGATAGGATTCTAACGAATTGTCGACAAGATAAGGATAAACAGACTTAAAACGAGTAACGGCGCGAAAATCTAGTGTTCATTTAGATATTTCGAAGTGTTCATTTTGTTATTTTCTTATAAAAACGAAAGCGTCATATTGGTAATGCTCAAATACTACTTTTACATATCAAGTTTTTTGCGATTTAAGGTCTTATTAAGCCGTTTTATGTCGTTTTTTGATAATGGGCCTCATTGATTTTCCAATCGGCCTTATTAGGCCCGTTGACGTTTTTGATAAAAAAAATTCGATTCCGACAAATGAAAACTACTATGGGCTTTATTTGCTATCATGTTACAATTTTGAAATTTTGTTTTTTATCGTTTTAAGGCGTTTAAACTAATTGGGCCCAAACTATCCACTTATCACATCCACTATCCACATCCACTATCCACTATCCAAATCCTATACCCTATACCCTAAACCCTATACTCTATCCACATTTTTCTCGATTTTCGCGCCATTAGTCGTTCTAAGTCGGTTTTACTCGATTTTCGCGCCATTAGTCGTTCTAGTCGGTTTTACTCAATTTTTGCGCCATTTCCCGTTTTAATCATGTTTTACTCGATTTTCGCGTCATTTCCCGTTTTACTCGATTTTCCCGCCAACTCATTTTAAGTCCGTTTTACTCGATTTTCGCGTCGTTACTTGTTTTAAGTTCGTTTTACTCGATTTTCGCGTCAACTCGTTTTAAGTCCGTTTTACTCGATTTTCGTGTCGTTACTCGTTTTAAGTCTGTTTTACTCGATTTTCGCGCCAACTCGTTTTAAGTCCGTTTTACTCGATTTTCGTGCCGTTACTCGTTTTAAGTCTGTTTTACTCGATTTTTCGCGCCAACTCGTTTTAAGTTCGTTTTACTCGATTTTCGCATCGTTACCCGTTTTAAGTCCATTTTTCTCGATTTTCGCGCCATTAGTCGTTCTAAGTCGGTTTTCTCGATTTTCACGACATTACTCGTTTTCAGTCGGTTTTTCTCGATTTACACACCGTTTCGAGCCCGATTTCTGGTGAGAGAGACTTTATTTGGACTTTATCTTAATAAGACTAAGTTTTATATTTTTCAAACATAATTAACCATCGATGGTGTTGGTATCTTTAATCCAAGTTTGTGTTGGAATTTTTCAAAGATATTTTTTCAAACATAAGTTATCAATTGTCATATATTGTATAAATTTTGTAGTTTTTGTTGAAATATATTTTGTTTTTTATTGAATAAGAATTTATTTTATCAATATTTATAATTTAAATAACAATATTAGAAATACAAAGAAAATATTTTGGGAATGATATGGAGTATCATAGTTTTTTATCTTAAAATATATTATAAATATTAAAAAAGCTTACACACCTGATTATTTGAATTTTTTTTCTCAATATTATTAAAGTAATTAAATCAATAAATATGAGGGACAAAAATAAAAAAAACTACAATTTTTCTAATAAAAAATGAGGTAGATTCAAGTTCGATCATCACTTGTAGTATTAATATTATAAATAATATCAATAAGATACACATTATTATTTAAATAATTATTTTTTCTCGAAATTTTTAAAATAATTAATTCTATTGATATATGAGACCAAGATAAAAAAAAAAATGTTATTCTAATAAAATAGTGAGGTGAACCCAAATTCGATTGTAACTTGTACTATTAATATTACAAATATATCAATATGATTCATTAGTCTAGTGGTTTCACTTCATTACATGTCCATGTTGTGATTTCACTTCATTCATTACATGTAATGGAGTTTCACTTCATTACATGCCCATGATGATTCATTAGTCTAGTGGTTTCACTCCGTATGCTGGAAATGAGCGTACGCCCATTTCCAGCGTACGGATTATAACTAAAGCCTATTATCCGAGTTTCTGTTTTCTCCTACTCTGGATCAGATGTTTCTAACAACATCCTAGTTTTAACGAAATATATACAAATTTAGCATGGATTATAACTAAAGCCTATAGATGCGATTTTAAGTAATATTTAGCGTTTTCCACTATTTCTAAAAAGTGTAGATGCGATTTCAGCATGCATTAAACTAATTCTTATAAATTAAATTTCACCATGAATTTAATTCTTATAAACTAAATTTCACCATTAATTTTAAGTCCAATTGTGTGTACGGATATATTTCCTAACTTTAGAGTTTCTAACCTATCTTTTTACCATGCATTGCAATTAATATTGAAATTAAGTGTTTTCCACTATTTCCTAATTTTAGCATACATTTGAAGTAATATTGAGCGTTTTTCACTATTTCTAAAAAATTAAACGTATTTACGGTTTTTAGAAATACTAACCGACTCAGTGTTCCATCGTCTCTGTGGTGCTCGGACCTCCTCTTGCACTTGCTCCGGCTCCGGCTCGGGTGCTCCTCCGCCTACAAGATTTGGATCCCAGAACATGTGTTGTTGATGCCTTTCGAGGTCACTGTAACTGGGGATTGGGATGCTGTAACTACTACTAGATGGTCCGACGATGTTGGAACCACTACGAGAAGGACCAACGTTGTTTGCATTCGGCCCATAAGCCCGCCACCAGTCGTCTCCTACGTAGATTGCTTCGTCTGCAGCCGTCGGATCAGTAAACCAAGGATCAGGAGTTCCAGACATAATCGAACTGAAAGAGAGCGTTTTTTGAAAGATTTATAAGGGAGCGTTTTTTTGTAAGATCGAGAAGGGAGTGAATTCGAGTGTGGTTCGGAATGGCAATCCAAATCGCATATATATAGTGAAATAGGGAGCAGCTAGCCGTTGGGGTCCAACGGCTAGCTGACGTCAGCATCCCGTTCGGAATGGGGTTCCGAACGGCTCCGTTCGGGATGACATTGAACGGCTTTTTTTAATTATTTTTATGACGTCATTAAAAAAAAATTAAATTAAATTCCCGTTCGGAATGACATTCCGAACGGGAAACCGGTTTTCCAAATAATACATTTTATGTATTATTTGAACCCGGAATCATAAACCGGGTTCAAAAATTTGAACCCGGTTAGGGCCGTTCAGAACCCCATTCCGAACGGCCATATTTAAAAAAAAACAAAATTAAAAAACCGATTCCGAACGGGGGGTGCCCGGTGCAAAAACGGTGCCCGGTTGCAACCCGTAAATGAATAGAAAAATTAACAAGGTTTGGTTTACGTATTCGTCTGGTACGTCGCATCCATGAATACCACACGGGAACATTTTCATTTAGGTGAGAAACAAAAGGGGTTGTCAAGAATTTCTTCCCGTTTGCATCCGTCTCATCGTCGACATCTAGAAAATACCCTTTCTCCTTCAAATAACCGAACGACCAATGAGTCACATTTAGATTTGCCAACGATTTCACCCTCTCTTTTGTCCTGACACTGACATTTGCCTCCTTGATACCGAAGCTTTCGGATCTTCGTGAATCATTTATGTATAAAGGACCTTCGACATTGTACTGGTCCTTGTTGCAATCATAACTTTTCGGTGTTGCACTTTCATCATTCTCGAAGCCAATGCATGACCAATCAAACTAGTCGAAAGAGCTCCCAAAACCTAACTAAGGTTATCTCCACTTCTACTTCCACGACATCGTTACCAGACCCCACCCGACCGCAGTAATCATAGCCAAAAATGAAAACGCCACCTCAGTCGGGTTCGGGGCCCTAGTCATGATCGATGACCCGATAACCAAGGGTCCCGACCCTAAATCCAGGCTGTATGGTGATGCCTCAAGTGATGGAAGTCTCATGATGGCCATGACATTTAGTTTCTTGCTCTGTTTCTATTTCGGGAAAGTATCATTTGTAAGATAAAAAAATAGTCTTGACAGTTTCTTTGTCAAAGTTATAAAAAAGAGTATAGTTTTAGAGACAGAGTAATGTACAAGTGAAGCAAGCATGCTTGCCATAGAATTATCAACTTAAAATTGAATAACAATATTTATTGTTGCATAACTTGTACCATATGTTCAATAACCAAAATATGTAAATAATCTAGGTTATAAGTTGCACATTCCATTTACCTAATATTGTGACAATAGTGGCATAAAATAACTAAAACCTATCAGATTTTAAAGCTTTCTAAAGTTGCAAAACAAAAAGTTCTTAAAATTAGTAAGGTCACACTCACACCTACTACAGCCACTACAAACATGCATCATTTCACAAGGAAAGACTTATATAATATCACTATAGAGCAAGATTATAGAACCACAAAAATGAATCATATTCACATACTCTTTGCCTTTATTTTCTTCACCACCACCACTAAAATTGCCCAATCTTCATGGATCCAAGCACCAATACAAACCCAAGTCTCAACTCATACCCAAAACCTAACAAAGCTTCATTTCTACTTCCATGACATTGTCAGCGGCCGAAACCCGACCGCCATGATCATCGCGAGGCCCAAAAATGCCACCTCGGTTGGGTTCGGGACCCTCGTCATGATCGACGACCCGTTAACCGTTGGACCCAACCCGAAATCCAAGCTCATTGGTAGAGCCCAAGGAATGTATGGAGAAGCCTCACAAAAAGATGACAGTCTCCTAATGGCCATTACCTTAAGCTTCATTGAAGGTAGCTACAATGGAAGCTCTGTTAGTATCATGGGAAGGTATCATGTGAATGATGAGCAAAGAGAGATGCCCATCATTGGAGGCTCTGGAGTTTTTAGGCTTGCTCGTGGATACGCGCTCGCCAAAACTTACAAGTATAATGTGACGACAGGCGATGCCACATCTGAATATAATGTGTTTGTTCTTCATTCTGATTCTTCCTCTATGTACTAAATGTCTAAATCAGTGTTATCAAACATGAAAAAATTGCTTGCAGTGTACTTTTTTCTTGAGAAGTAAGTAGATAAGAAATCTCTAATAACAATGTGGGTATGCTTACAAAGTATAACTACATTGCCCAACCTACATCATGATGAATCAAACCTTAAAAACTTCAGCAAACCATGATTTCATGACAATATAATAAGAAACAAAGAAAATTCTCACTCATTTATGAACACTAAGAGCAATAACTTTTCAAGCATACCGTCTAAACCTCCACGTTGAGACCGAATAAAGAGGTCGATCCTGCCAACATATGAACAGACATCCGCCTTCTTCAACAATCCTGTATCCATCAAAGCTAGTACTACTCTGCAAGAATCTCTTAGCCAGCATCAGACTCTGATAGCTCAAAGAAACTCGCCCAAACCCGGCCATCTCTAGCCTTTGAACCCACTTTTCAAGTTTTTCATGTCTTTCTTTTCTTTCAGCTCCTTCACATGCCACAATGTTCTTGATTTGTTCCCCAAAATACATTTTCTCAACTTTCTGTCTCTCTGTTGACGCCCTTGGCAGAGTCGATTCCAAGCAATCGAATAACGCTGCATAGAAATTCAATGCTTCCATCACCCTCTCCAACAATGAAGATCCGTTGTGATTCGCTTCCGGTTCTGTTACCACCATGATTTTTGGAGAGAGTCCCCATAAGGCAGATAGAAAAGTTGCAAGCTTTGATGACGGTATAGAAGACGATGATGCTGATTCAGGGCTCATGCTTCTATGGTTGTTGTTGTTGTTGTTGTTGAAATCTTCTAATGATAGAAGAGTGTGAAGTTGAGAAACAGATGTGATTGCAAGGGCTTCCCCTGTCTTGACCCGTAACTTCTCAACATCAAGATTCTCCAAGCCGCTAACAACAGGGTTGAACTGAAAAGGAATGTCCAAATTTTCAGCTTCTTTGTTCAGCTGAATAGCCATTTGATCCAAAACCTCTTTCCTTTGGTTTACACCCGTGATTCTCAAATGGGGCGGCCCACCAGGACGAGAACCGAACGCCTGCAGAAGACTGACCCATTGAGCCGGCTCACAAGAATGCAGGTCAATTATATGAACCATCTTCTCCCCATCCATGGCTTCCATAATAGCCTGATTCGTGACCAGACACGAGAGTTTCAAAAACGGGCATAGCTCGAAAAAAAGCTTCTGCACAAGAAACTCTTCAGCAAAAGACGGTATTTTTGTAGAGTTTAAGGCTTTGTGTAAACCGGGCAATGCCTTTAAGGTTCTATCAGCGAGTGCTTCAGTGAAGTAAGCGGCGATCCTCTGCATTGTGTCTCCCGTGGGCGACGCGAGGTGGGAAATGCATTCGAGGGCGGTATTTGCGTCCTCTATGCTTCTTGCAGCAACATGTTTGGTGCAGGCAAGAAGAAGGTGGATTAAACAGAGGCCTCTCTCTTCGGACTTCATTTCCCTAAGCCAGGGATAGGGTGGTCCTATACCGGGAGAGAGCGACATTAGTGAGAAGTATTGAAGAGGTGATGACGCTCCAGATGATGATAACTCCTCTTGAATCATTCCTGCAACAAATATTTCCATGAATTTTTTTTGTCAATTTATCTATCATAATCAAGAAACATCCAAGATAAAGCTTAAGATTACAATTTATCTGGCTAATATGTCAAAGACCATACACTGTTACTTCTTGGGACTCATGGTAGCAACTCCTAGAAGAATATGTGTCTATTTTATTTTCAAGATAGAATCTTTCTAAAACTTTCCTATATAGATAAGAGACCTCCTTAAACACTGCACTAAAACTTAGGTTCCTTTTTGGTATAAAAAAACTTGATCCAAGGCTCATTGAATGCAACTATGCAAGGTTCAAGTTCCTAAAATCAGAGAATGTGCTTTAATAATCAGAAACAAGACCAAATCCTCAACAACACAAAGCCTGAGCTGATGGGGGGTAAGAATTACTTCACACAAATCAAGCAAAACCATAGACACATGATAGAAGTAAACAGTGAAGAAGAACATTACCAGGACGAAACCAGCTAGCTGACTCCAAGATTCCAAATCAGCAGAACAAAAGAAGACCAAATCCGATAAATTCCAAGTGGGTTTTCAAATCCAAGCAAAACCCAGAAACTAATTCAGATAGAACAACAGTCAAAACCTAAAAGAAGAGTATGAGGACATGGGTGCCTTTAACCCCCATTATATCAGAGCTTATTCTTCGTAGTATGCGCTTGTCTTGATCGATTTGTTGTCGTTTGGAGAGATCTCACAGCAAGGAATATGGAATTTCTGAAAAACAGTGCCTTTTTTAAGCCTCTTTTTTTAGCTTCTTTACCAAGCTGCTGCTATTGTTGCTGCTTTATCTTTGTCTTCATCAGCAGTGGATGGGAATAATAACAGAGAGAGAGGAATTCCTCAACACCCAACAACTCAAATCCAAACGAGTCGTCCCAAAACTCCAAAGGTAAAGAAAGTTTGTTTGGTTTTGGAGAAATTGCGTGAAACAAAGGCTAGGGTTCAAGCCATGTAGGTAAATCCAAAACAGTCCACCATTGTTGCTTTTGTTGGCTTTCGCACAAGACAAAGGACAATAGAATAGGGAACCCACTTGGGTTTTTGATGCTGCCAAAATTCACACAATGGTAAGGACAAAGACCGGTGGAGTGTTCAGCCAGATAACAAATGGAGGAAAAAGATTGTATTTTTATTTTTGGATTTTGGGTTTGGACTTGGAGTATTTGGGTGGAAGTCTTTGGATATGTGATAGAGTGGGGTTGGAACTGCAATTCTCTGTGTCGTTCACGTTGTTGATGAGGTGTGTTGTTTTTGGAGTTTGGGAAATTCGGATTTGTGCCCTTGGTTTGAGGTTATTTTGATTGTTGTCCTAGGATTAGTTATGTTTCTTGTGGAGTTATAGACGGATGGAACTGATTCGCAATTAGCCGTTCAGCTTCTCAATAAACCTATGGATCGTTGTCATCCTCTTTTCAGTCTCGTCTCGCTAGCGATAGGCTTCCTTCGTAGAGACTGGTAACACTTCTCGTATAAGGATTAGAGCAGTGCAACGCTGAAAATTCATACATGTTACAAACCTTTTTGCGTTAAGAGTACGAACTTTGCAGATTTATGAATTTGTGTGTTGTAGAAGTTCGAGTTCTACTAATTTGAGGATGAAAAACACAAAATCATTGAACCAAGTATGAACATGAATAAATACTAATTTAAGAATAATTTAATTATTGTCCCACGATTAATGATGGTGTTGTGTATTGGTAACACTTATGGTACTTGGATTAGAGTACTAGAACAATGAAATCAATACATGAGTATATACTTTTCACAATAAGAGTACAGATTTTTAGATTTATAAATTTGTGTGTCGTAGAAGTTAGAAGTCTAATAATTTGAGGACGAAAAACACAACAATAGTTTGGGTACATTCAATCGACCCCGTAGAGTTTAAATATGGAGAAATTTTTTGTTAGGAAAAAATCAGTTCAAACCGAGGAAGAAATAATCTTGGGACATCAATAGAAATATTCATAAAACTAGGGACACAAACTACAATTTCCGTAGCACATTATCAAAATAGCGTTCATATGTGAAAATTGCAATGATAAATGTTTGAAACTACATTGCTGGACTTTTTAAGGTGTCGGTTGAGAATGTGAAATGTGCATTAAACTTTTTTGTGGGAATTACTCAACAACAACAACAACGAAATGGAGACGCTATTTTCGCTCAAATTTTGAATTTTTTTCATTCAAGCAGTTTCGGACACACATTGCGGAATCGTGAAAACGTCTCGCGCACGTGTTGTGAGACCGTGAAAAAATGAAGGAGTAACGGATTGAATGTTAAAAACACTAAAAATGAGTGTGACTAGCATCACCTAAAAAACGGAATACTTCAATAAGCCGTAACTTTTATTGTTTGCACCGAAGATTTTAAACGCCGTGACATGGCGCTTTGTTTTTTTTGCCTATTTTTTTAAAACGCAATGTAATAGCATTTTATATTTTCAGCTCAAAAAATAAAAACACCGCCCCAAAAAAACGTATCTTTTCACTATTCTATGTGTACCATGTACGTTAAATGTGTCTGATATTATTTTTAAGGATATTTTTAGCATAAAATAATTCTTTTCTTTTACATATCAGTATTTTCATATACGCCATCGTGTCCCAATATTTTGTTGTAAATTGTAGTGACTGTTGGAGCCGGTTCTCGATGGGCTCGCGAGGCCCATAGAGAGTTGGGTCAGGCCCACGAATCGCGTGCCAGGTCGGTCCAGGAAGTCAGCCCAGAAGAATAAAGCGGCCCATAAACAGGTGAAGCCCAATAAGAGGATACAACGGGACTAAGTATCGAGGGGCAAAACGGTAATAGACTCGCGTGGGTCCCAGGTGATAGTATAAAAACGCAACCCTATGGATAAGGAAAGGGATCCGGAGTCATAAGAGAAAAACGCTTCACCTCCCTTTGAAGAAGAAAAGCACAAGAGCAAACCCTAACTTCAATCTTCCAAAACAGTCATTTCCTAGAGGAGTTTAGGCATAGAACACTTGTTGTATCACTTATAGTTTTGTTGTTAAGCTTTAGTGTTGTTATGAATGGTATCTGAGTTACTCGGTTTATTGTAAGCTTGAAACGTTTTTGATAATATACTCTTCCTTCACGTTGCTTTTCCTTACCTTTGTGTATACTTGCGTTGTTTCGGTGTATCCGGTTTTACGTTAATCTTTCTCATCGGAGCTTAAAAGAGCCGGAGCCGGTTTCCTTCTCGGTTAAGTTACGCAAGTGTCAGGCGTCGAGAGCAACGTTAATTTCGAGGAAGAAGACGACGAATAGTATTACATAAGTTGATTGTCCAGACGCCCTGTGTCACGCGAAGTGTTGTGTCGCGTGATCGCAATTTCTGGGCTCCAACACTGGCGCCGACCGTGGGGACCTCCTCGCACAAGTAAGGCTTACTATCTATACTCGCGAAGTGTTTTCTAATACAACTATCTGAGAAGATGAATACTAGTGGCGAAAGAAGCGACAACACCCCTCCCCAGATGAGAACTCAAGACATAAGTAGCACGCGACCACGTTTTTCACATGTACATGAGGAGGAAATTGTCCTGGCAGGACCCGCACTGGTACAGTATCGTGCTTTCCTGCAGACGATGGGACAAAGTGCGGGCGGAAGCCGAAACCAGCGGCAACCAAGGACTCGATCACGCGAGCACGAACAGAATCAGAGCGGACGAGAACAGTCGGTCGCGGAAGAGAGTGCTGAACACGTACCTGACGACGGAATTTCAGTGTCGCATGGAACAAGGGTCGAAGGACGCGAAAGGCCTTGTCACCCTGGTAGATTCGATTTGAATCAACCCCCTGCGAGCCACGCGGAAGATCAATCTTATAGGGGGAGAACCGAAGGAAGAGGACAGGGGATTCACGCCGAACAAAGACCTTCCCGCCGCCGGTACGAGGGGGAACCTTTTTGCAACCAGGCCACCCACCCGCGGCAAGCCTTTGAGGCCTATCCGTCCGTCAACCCGACACTCTTGTTCGGCCCGACTGCTTTCGCGGGGCATATAGTCAGGTCAGTCCCTCTGCCTAATTTCAGATTTCCTATCATAAAAGAGTACAATGGTAAAGAAGATCCCAGCGAGCACCTAGCACGCTACAAGTATGCTATGCTCGCGAGGTGCCCTGATGAGGCCACAATGTGCAAAGGTTTCCCAGGCACGCTCGCGGGACCCGCCATGACCTGGATGCTCAACCAACCGTCAGAAAGCATCCATTGTTTCGCCGATTTAGAGAAAAGTTTCTTGTTGCATTTCGGCTCCTCGAGGAAGAGAAAAGTGACAATGCAAGAAGTAGTAGGGGTCAAACAAGGGCCACATGAATCACTAGAGGATTACGTTAAGAGGTTCGCGGAAAAGATCTTGGAAGCTGAAGATTTCCATGATAAAACCGCTCGGGTCGCGTTCCTTGACGGGCTCAATGATGGAAGCACCTTCAAGCAATACCTATACCGCAAGAGAGATTTAGACTACCAAGGCATGCTCGAGAGAGCATACACAGAAATTAATGTGGAAGCACACGCAGGAATCGCTTTGAAGGGAAATAATCAGAACAAGCCCGCTCAGGGTCATAAGAAAGAAAACCCGAACTGGGGGAGTAAGCGCCATCAGGGTAATCAAGGGAAGGAACAGTTCGATTCGCGAGCACCCGGTTTACAGATTCAAGATCAGAATCAGGGTCAAAGACAGTTCAGGGGCCAAAATCACGATCAGAATCAATTTCAATCGCAGAATTTTGTGGCCGAACAAGACAACCGACGCGATGTTGAGGGGAGAGGTGGTCGCGGTCATAACCGCCAGGGGCCTACCACCTGGTGCGAATACCACGGAGTGAATACTCACTCTACATTGGAGTGTCGGTCGCGACAACATCACCCAAGTGAGCAGGAGGTCCTGACTGCTCGGAGGGGAAGCGTTGATGCAGGTCACGGCGTCACGTACAGAGGAGCGTGGAGTAAAGGGGGAGGCAGTAGAACGCAAAATGAGACGAGACAGCAAACCCCCGCGAGAAATAACCAGAATCAGGGGCCTAATCGCCACCCGTCCCAGAACTTCCCTCGCATGGACGGCCATGTAGGCACGATCGCGGGCCGCCATGAACCCATGCCCCTGGGCAAACGAGAGCAAAGACTCGTTAACAACGCACCCAAGCCTCAGGGAAAACCGATCTATAGTGTCGCGAGATCGAAGTCTGAACCTTACACGCTTGCCTTCAGTGACAAGGAGGTAGATACCTGGGCTGTCGAGGCCGCTGATCCACTGGTCATCCATGCTCAGATAGGAACCAAGCTGGTAAAAAGAATCCTCGTGGACACTGGGAGCTCAGCCGATATACTATACTGGGACGCGTTCGAGAAAATGGGAATTGATCAGTCTACACTCAGGCCCACTAAAACCACGCTGGTAGGTTTCGCGGGTGACAGCGTAAGGGCCTTGGGCGTCGTCACCCTAGATCTCATCTTGGGTGAAGAGAAAGGGTCAAGAAGGTCAGAAAAGATAGATTTTGTGGTGATCCCAATAACATCCTCCTACAACGCGATACTGGGACGCGAGACGCTGTGCAGGTTCGAGGCGGTCGTATCGATCTGCCATTTTTGTTTAAAATTTCCAACATTGACAGGAGTAGGGGTCGCGAGAGGAAACCAAGAGGAGAGCCGTATCTGCTACGTCTCGTCCGAAAAGGGCAGTACCAAGACCTTGCTTGCCAACCAGTTATTTATTCCAGGGTTGCCACGCGTCCTGGAAGAAGCTGAGTTAGAAGTTCGCGCCTCACCTAGACCGCGAGATACTGAGGGAGAGGGAGAAGGGCATAAACCGCATTTTGATGGGTTTGAGAAACAGGTAATCACTCTTTTCCCCCAACAAAGAGGAGAAACTTTACGTAGGGGGGAGACTGAATCAAAAAGTCGTACAAGAGATCGAGACCTTACTCACCCGCTCCCGGGATGTGTTCGCGTGGACGCCAAAGGATTTAAGAGGGATCCCGGCAAGTGTCATGACCCACTCCCTGAACATTAGTCCAGAGGTTAAGCCGCGTAGGCAGAAAAAAAGAAAACAAGCAGGACCAAAGAACGCGGCAGCTGCGGTAGAGCTCGCGAAGCTGATTAAAGCAGGGTTTGTAAAACCAGTGCAATACCCAACGTGGTTGTCAAACGTTGTAATGGTAGAGAAAAATCCCAAAGGGACGGGGAAGTGGCGCATGTGCGTAGATTTCACTGGTCTCAATAAAGCATGTCCCAAGGACAGTTATCCATTACCCTCGATCGACCAGTTGGTAGACTCCACCGCGGGTCATGAAGCTCTAAGCTTCCTGGACGCATACTCTGGATATAATCAGGTTATGATGAACCCAGCCGACTCGGGGCACACTGCTTTTATCACAGACAAAGGAACCTTCTGCTATAAAGTAATGCCGTTCGGTTTGAAAAACGCGGGGGCTACATTCCAGAGATTGGTGGACATGATCTTTAGCGACCAAAGAGGTGACACTGTAGAGGCCTATGTTGACGATATAGTGGTTAAAAGCAAAAAGCAAGCGGATCATACTCGCGACCTGGCAGAAGTCTTTGAAACCCTAAGAAAGTACGGTATGAGCCTCAATCCAGAGAAATGTGTCTTCGGAGTCACCGAAGGCAAATTCCTAGGTTTTCAGATCAGTGCACGCGGTATCGAAGTCAATCCAGACAAGGTCCAGGCCGTGATAGATCTGCAACCACCAAGGTCCATTCACGACGTCCAACGGTTCGTGGGAAAGGTCAACTATTTAGGAAGGTTTTGCGCAAAGCTCGCGGAGCGAAACCTTCCCTTCTTCGACATATTAAGGAAGCCAAAAAGCTTCGAATGGTCTGAAGAGTGTGAAAGGGCGTTTATGAGTCTTAAAGAGCATCTGGCTAGACTCCCAACCCTTGCGTCCCCAGTACCAGGTGAAAGCTTGCAACTGTACCTCGCGGCAGGCACGCGTGCTGTTAGCGCTGTGTTAGTTAAAGAACAACGGGTCCCCGTCTATTTCGTCAGCAAAGCACTTCTGTCGGCCGAAACCAGATATTCACCCATTGAGAAAGCAGTGCTCGCGTTAATAACAGCCGCTCGTAAACTCCGACCTTATTTCCATGCTCATCCCATCGAAGTACTGACAGATTTACCACTACCGTCTTTTATGAGTAAACCAACAACCTCTGGAAGGCTCGCTAAATGGGTCATTGAAATGACAGAGTTTGACGTAATCTATAGACCACGACCCGCCATCAAGGCACAAGCTTTGGCAGATTTCATAGTTGAAACAAGTTTCAGAGAGCTAGAAAAAGATATTATAGCTCCTGAACACCCCGCGTGGGTAATGCACATTGATGGATCGGCAAACGTAGATGGTTGCGGGGCGGGAGTCGTCCTGACTTCCCCGGCTGGGGATAAGATAGATCACGCGATTGCGCTAAGGTTCAAAGCCACGAACAATGAGGCAGAATATGAAGCACTCATCGCGGGGCTGGAAATTGCCATTAACGCGGGTGTTCATGTGGTAAAATGCATGAGCGATTCCCAGATCGTCGTGAATCAGATCAATGGGACCTACGAGGCCAGAACATGCAATCTCCCCAGATACCATGCGAGGGCCGCAACCCTGATTTCGTTGCTCGGGCATTTTGAAATTGAAGCTGTATCCAGAGAGGAAAACACGCGAGCTGATGAACTCGCGAAGCGAGGTTCCCAAACTCAGTATGCAAATATAGAATGTACTAACGAAGGTCCCACTGGCATTATCAAAGAAGGAAAGGCCCCGTACTTTTGGTTCATGAAGTGTGAGAGCGCCATAAGCAATCAGGTGGAACTGATGGAGATAAGCGAGCCAGTCAGCGACTGGCGCACACCTATAATTCAATATCTTGCAAGCGGAACAGGGCCTTCGGATCCGAAAGAGATGAGAAAGCTTGTCTCTATGGCTGCACGCTTTTACATGTGTCGTGGAGAACTTTACAAAAGGGGGTACGGACCACGCGAGCTCAAGTGCTTGACTAAGATAGAAAGTGACGTGCTGATAAGGGAACTTCACGCGGGATTATGCGGAACTCACGCGGGTTGGAGACCAATGGTCTATAAAGCATTAAGGCAGGGAAGTTTCTGGCCCACCATGAAGCAAGACGCACAACGCGAGTCTCAGAGCTGTAAGCCGTGCCAGTACTTTGCCCCGGCATCTCATCAACCAGGCGTGGAGTTACAGATAATGTCAAGCCCTTGTCCCTTCGCGATGTGGGGGCTAGATCTATTAGGACCTTTCAAACCAAAAGCGCCTGGTCAACTAGAGTACATCATTGTAGCAGTTGATTATTTCACCAAATGGATCGAAGCCGAAGCCCTCGCGAGCACTACCGTTCCGGCGGTTAAAAAGTTCCTTTGGAGAAACATCATTTGCAGGTATGGCCTCCCTCACGAGATCATAACCGACAGGGGACCACAATTCAATTCGCCGCAATTGTTTACATGGTGCAGAGACATAGGGATCACTTTAAGGATTGCTTCAGTCGCTCACCCGCATTGCAATGGCCAAGTAGAAGCGGTGAACAAGAGCATTGTCATGGACTTGAAAAGACGGCTAGAAGGCTCCAAAGGCATGTGGGCCGAAGTGTTACCCCTAGTACTCTGGGCAAACAGGACCACAGTAAAGAAAGCAACTGGAGAAACGCCATTTGCTCTCGCTTACGGAATAGAGGCCACAGTACCAGTCGAGTTCATTGTGCCTACGGACCGCGTGATTCAGTATAGTCCGGACGACAATGACGAAAAAATGCAGCTAGAGTTGCAAATGCGAGAAGAGACTCGCGACCTGGCCACCATCAGAGCAGCCAATCATAAAGCCGGCGTTGCAAGATATTATACAAGCACGTAAAACTGAGGGGATTTGCCAGAGGAGACCTTGTGCTACGTAGAACAGAGGGGGGAAAACTCGACCCCAACTGGGAAGGACCTTACATTATAGATCGCGAAGTCGCGCCCGGGGCTTATCGCCTCAAGGACCACTCTGGAAATCACATTGCCAACTCCTGGAACGTGATGCGACTTCGTCGTTTCTACGCCTAGTCCTCCCGTAAACTCAGGTACGTTCACAATACTTGTGGTTATTATAACATGAAAAACACAGGTAACGCAGTTGGATCGCGTGTTCTGCTTCCAGCTTCCAGGGCTGAGCTAGAAAACTCCCCCTGGTCGCGAAAGCGTAGACGGCTGGGCTGGGCTAAAAAAAACCCCCGGTCGCGTGTCCTCCTTCCAGCTTCCAAGGCTGAGCTAGAAAACTCCCCTTGGTCGCGAAAGTGAGGACTGCTCGTGCTTCCAGCTTCCAGGGCTGAGCTAGAAAACTCCCCCTGGTCGCGAAAGCGTAGACGGCTGGGCTGGGCTAAAAACCCCCCCCCGGTCGCGTGTCCTCCTTCCAGCTTCCAAGGCTGAGCTAGAAAACTCCCCTTGGTCGCGAAAGTGAGGACTGCTCGTGCTTCCAGCTTCCAGGGCTGAGCTAGAAAACTCCCCCTGGTCGCGAAAGCGTAGACGGCTGGGCTGGGCTAAAAAAACCCCCCGGTCGCGTGTCCTCCTTCCAGCTTCCAAGGCTGAGCTAGAAAACTCCCCTTGGTCGCGAAAGTGAGGACAGCTCGTGCTTCCAGCTTCCAGGGCTGAGCTAGAAAACTCCCCCTGGTCGCGAAAGCGTAGACGGCTGGGCTGGGCTAAAAAAAACCCCCAGTCGCGTGTCCTCCTTCCAGCTTCCAGGGCTGAGCTAGAAAACTCCCCTTGGTCGCGAAAGTGAGGACGGCTCGTGCTTCCAGCTTCCAAGGCTGAGCTAGAAAACTCCCCTTGGTCGCGAAAGTATGGGCGGGTTTACATCATGTGCAGTGCTACTACCTAAGGATAAAAAGCCAAAAACTAAATGCTCCTCTACATGTGCAGTGACCGTGTGCACCATGACTAAATGCTTTACAAAGACCAAGAATACTCCGTGACAAGCACACCAAGGAAAAGCTATCCTACTGCGCCGCGGCTAACAAAGGCTAAAGATGAACCTCGCGAGTATCAACCGTCATTTAGAGATCGCGTGTAAAGATCATGCAACAGTTGGCAAAAGAATAGTTTGCAATGCTCACTCACAAAATTATGTAACAAGTCAGTTTTGCCTTACTATACAGGATGGACCGTAATTGTGACTTATCTCTTTGCGTTTTCCTTTTTCGCAAAACTTTCTCATTTTTTCCGAAGCGAAAAACGCGGGGAACGAAGCGAGATAAGTATGTACGAAACAAGCAAACAAAAGCAAAAATAATAATATAAAAACAGCATAAAGGTCGCGACCATTATACCCGCGTTATATACAAAAGTTGATTACAAAATGTCACAATTCCTAAATACAGAACATTGTTCAAAGACAAGACATCACTTAGAAACAGTCTTAGCAGCAGTCCCCGCGTCCTCGACACTATCCACCTCCAGATCCACAACATCTCGAACACCAGACACTCGCGAGCCTGAGCCCCCCGCTTGATCTAAACTAGAACGCTTCGAAGGCTGAACGGTGTCGAGAAGGGCGTCAGACGCGAACACCTTTCTCTTGCGAGACGAGAGGGCTGGAGAAGGAGGGCTCGAAAGCGGAGGAGGAGCGACCACCTTCGGGAGAGGGGGCCTGAGAACCTGACTCTCTTTGCCCTTAACAATACCCCTCTCAGGCGCAAGACGCGTAATCCCCCATGCCTCGAGTGGAGTCTCCCCGTCATCAATGAAAGTTCCGGGCAGCGGGGGCTGGTACTCAGGAAGGTCAGTAGAAAGCCCGCATAGGTCCTGAGCGTTGAAGGGGAAGTCTTTAACTTTGAACTTCAGCATCTGCATCTTTACCATGCATAGGAGAAGCGTGTTGGCGGCATTCTTGTAAAAATCGACGCGAGCACGCTGACGATAACCCCCACAATACTCCTCCACCGCCATGTTCCTCTCGTAAGCAATTCTCTCAGACATAGTCGCGTGGAGTTTCTCGTTTTCCTGCTTAAGGTCGCTCACTTGCGTATTGTACTCAGTGACGATGTTGACATGGGTGGACCTCTCATACGCAAGCTGAGCTTCCAGCTCCTTTATCCTCGCGTCTTTGACTGACAGGCACGCGAGCTCGCCCTCCATCTCCTTCATCGTCGTCTTAGCTCTCGAAAGCTCCTCCTCCAAGGCTTTCTTTTCTCCCACAAGCCTAGACTTGGCCGCTCTGTGGGCATCGCGGGTGGACTGATCCTCTGCCCTCAGCTCCTTAAGTTCATCTTCAGCAGCGAGCACCTTTTGAGTTGCGCTCGCGATGAGATTCATCCCCTGCAAAAATGAAGAGTTAGAAATACCCCAAGAAAGCAAGAAATAGGTAGAAACAGGAGACTTACGGCGAAAAGAAGTTTGGACAAGCCGCCAGGCCTTTCCGAAATTTCCTCGTAGAGGCTAGGTGCGGGAGGGAAAACGGTCGGTATCGTCTCAACGAACGCACGCGTCGCGGATAAGCTATGGATGAAGGTCGGGTTCGCGACAGGGGTATCAGTAGGCTCCGGAGAGGAGACAAACTCCACTTCCGTCGTCCTCTTGTGTTTTTTCTCGGCAACTTTCTGCTTCCCCTTATCGCGAACCGAAAGTACGCGAGACGTCTGGACCGGAGGAGCGTCCTCAGAAACTGTCGTCGCAAGCTCCATTGGTGTTTCCGAAGCAGCGGCTGGGGGAGTAGGAGTCGGATCGGGGACGGATGAAACAATGCGGGTAGGCGCCTCGATGGTTGTTAGCGCGCCCGACTCGTCAAGGGCCAACCCCCCCAGATCCGGAAGATCGGCGAAAAAGTCAGCATCTACAAAAGCCACCACAAGTGAGTATAGTGTAAATAATCGTAATAAACGCGAGCGTCGAAACAAAAACAAACAAAAACCTAAGGCATGAGCCTTGAGACTAAGTCCCCTGGCGACCAGTAAAGAGTCCGAGATAGCCAGCTCAAAACGTTTTTGAACTGCTTTGTCGGGGTAATCCTTGTAATCACGAATGAATCTGTCGCGAGTCTCCTTGGGGAAAAAGCATGGGGCCCTTCTCGCCGTGGGCTCGCGTACCTGGACAGAAATTTCAGAGCCAGGAGGGGGACAGACTAAAAACCAACAAGTTTTCCACCCCTCGATCTTCGAAGGCAATCGGAAGGCGCTAGGAGTCTTGGCTTGAGCAGTGTAAAACCCATCCTCGCGTGAGTTCTTCTTATACGAATTGATGAGCGCGTAGTGAGGAGTATTAGGAACTATCCCAATGTCCTGACATCGCATGATGTAGACAATCAGAGAGCTCCAGAAGTTTGGATGCATCTGAGAAGGGCTGAAGCCTAGATCTGCCATTACTTCAGTCTGGAAGGACGTCCAAGGGAGACGGAAGCCGGCTTCTAAAGACTGCCTACTCAAAGCAAAGAAAGACCCATACTGGTCGAGGGAAGTGCCTTCAAGATCGGGGAGGGCAAAGACGGTCCCCTCAGGGAAGGGATATCGCGTAGCAAGGCGACGAAGATCGTCAAAGGTAAGACTGCTACGTTGGGCGGTGTTGGGAACTAGGGTGCGAGAATGCGTAATTCTCTTCGTAAGGATACTCACGCGGCCGGGGCCCGCGAGAAAGGGTTTCTCTATAACTACGTGGGGCAAAGACCCCTTGTGAGAGAAAAAACTGGCGAATTGACCGTAATTGGTCTCGGCTCGCTCTTGAATGACGCGAGACGGGAGTCTGGTTTTGGATCTTTTGGGCGTCTTCGCTTTGCTCCTCTTAGATTTTCTAGAAACACGAGATCATCTACGAGAGTCTGGCTCGCGATCACCAGAACCCCCTTCAGATCCGGACGTGGTACGCCCTGAATACTCAGCCCGAGCTGAGCGTTCATAAAAATCATCGCTACCTGAAAGCAAGGGCAAAATAAGTTTCAGTTTTCCAGGGATGGAAAGAAGGGAAGTAGAACATCAAAATTAGAAGCAACGCGTGTCTAAGGAAACTAACGCGAGGCTATAGAAAGTAAACAAACAAGAAATCCCTGGAAAAGCTGAAACTCAAGAATCAAAAGGGAAGCCAAAACGACATCAGAGTGGACCAAGCCCAAGAACACGAAGAACATTACGAAGGTCGAAAATGGCAAAAATTGACCAAAACACGTTTTTTCCCAAACGAGCGCATCAAGGAATAAGAGTCGAAATGGGATACGACGCAAAAACACCCAATGAACAAAAAGTGACCTTCAGAAGCCTCTCAATTCAAAAGAACCGAGTGAAATCTCTGCGGGCGAGAAGAAATGGGACGACGATAGAAACCCTAAAAAATCAAGAAAACGAAGTAGAAAAGAGAAAGGAGAGCGGAAGACTAACCTGCCATGAAGAATCGACTGCGAACGACGGCGAAGATGACGATGGAGAAGGAAGGAAAGCACCGGCGAAGAGTGTTGCAGAGAAAATAGAGGTTACGGCGGGTTTGAGAAGTTGCAGAGAAAGAGGAGAGAAAGAGGAGGTTATGGCGGAAAAGGGAAAGAGGAAGACGAGAACGGGTATATATAAGAAAAAATCGAGGGAAAGAGGGTGCAATAATGAGTCAACACGTGGACGACATGCGCTCGGCGCGGGAATTCGTAAAGTTTTTGAATTCAAAACGTCGCCCAGAGAAAACGAAGCAGAAATACACGCGACCCTATCACGCGATGGGAACGTGCAAAGTTTAAGAGCCAAGCTTACATCGAGAACGCGACTTCAAGAGGACAGGCCCAAGCCTTCAGCTATTCAACATGAAAGCTTGGGGGGCTGGATGTTGGAGCCGGTTCTCGATGGGCTCGCGAGGCCCATAGAGAGTTGGGTCAGGCCCACGAATCGCGTGCCGGGTCGGTCCAGGAAGTCAGCCCAGAAGAATAAAGCGGCCCATAAACAGGTGAAGCCCAATAAGAGGATACAACGGGACTAAGTATCGAGGGGCAAAACGGTAATAGACTCGCGTGGGTCCCAGGTGATAGTATAAAAACGCAACCCTATGGATAAGGAAAGGGATCCGGAGTCATAAGAGAAAAACGTTTCACCTCCCTTTGAAGAAGAAAAGCACAAGAGCAAACCCTAACTTCAATCTTCCAAAACAGTCATTTCCTAGAGGAGTTTAGGCATAGAACACTTGTTGTATCACTTATAGTTTTGTTGTTAAGCTTTAGTGCTGTTATGAATGGTATCTGAGTTACTCGGTTTATTGTAAGCTTGAAACGTTTTTGATAATATACTCTTCCTTCACGTTGCTTTTCCTTACCTTTGTGTATACTTGCGTTGTTTCGGTGTATCCGGTTTTACGTTAATCTTTCTCATCGGAGCTTAAAAGAGCCGGAGCCGGTTTCCTTCTCGGTTAAGTTACGCAAGTGTCAGGCGTCGAGAGCAACGTTAATTTCGAGGAAGAAGACGACGAATAGTATTACATAAGTTGATTGTCCAGACGCCCTGTGTCACGCGAAGTGTTGTGTCGCGTGATCGCAATTTCTGGGCTCCAACAGTGACTAGAAACAACTCTTCTTCGACATTCAAAAGAAAAAACATTAGTGCATTAAGATGTTGATATTATATGCAAGACTTAGGTGTAAGCATTACACAAATGGCGGTGAAGAAGCCTTTTATTTTATTATTTGTTTGATATATATCCGTATACGAAATTCATTGCACATTACGTACTATTTTGTTGGCAACTTATACAAATGACCTAATCCTTACTAAGAGACATAATTCTATTTGACCACTTTTTTAACCTATCCTTGTTGGAGCCGGTTCTCGATGGGCTCGCGAAGCCCAAAAGGAATAGAGTTAGGCCCATAGGACGCGAGCCAGATCGGTCCATGCAGTCAGCCCAGAAGGACGAAAGCGGCCCATAAGCAGACGAAGCCCAGAAGGAGGATCCGACGAGATTAAGTATCAAGGGGCAAATTAGTAATTGACTCGCGTGGGCCCTGACAAGAGTATAAGAACGCAACTCAATGGATAGAGGAGGGGATCACGACTAAAGAGAAAAACGCTTCGTCTCCCTCTCCCGAGTAAGGAAAACGCAAGAGTAAACCAAAACCTCAATCTTCCAAAATCTCCTTCTCCTTGAGGTATTAAGAAGAACATCACTTAGTTTGTAACTCCCGTAGTTGCTATTAAGCTTTTAATGCTGCGATGGGTGTTTTCTAGGGTTGTTCGGTTTGTTGGTAACGAAGAGCTTGAAACGTTTTAAATAGCATTTTAAGTTCCCTTCATCATTATTTTTACAACTTTCTATCTACTCTAGCTCATGCGGCAAATTGTGTAGTTCTTGGTTGCATTTTTACACGTTTGCTAATTTGAACGCCGGAGAGTCAAATCCGGAGATACCTTCTCCTAGTTTGGTTGCGTTGGAATAATAGGTGTCAAGAACTAGGTTGAACGACGGGGAGAAGACGAAGTGAAGTGTTGTATACAAGTTGGCTGGCCAGACTTGCGAGGTGTTAGAGTCGCGAGCTGCGTTTTCTGAGTTCCAACAATCCTCTTCTGCATACTTTAACAACGTTATATTGATTTTCTAAGGTATCCGTTTCTTCAAACATAAGCCATAGCTCATAAATACCGGTTAATTAAAAAAAATCACAATATTCTACATCAGGGCCTGTCAGCCCAAGTTTTTGTGAATCAATTGGGCTGGATTCATTAATATGGGCCATTGATTCTGAGCTGGATTTAGGCCCACTTAGAAACAAATGAAAGGACTAGACCCAATACTTTAGGATAAACTTTGTACTCGTCCATAAACTTTGTACTCCTCCTCTCATAATATAAGTCCGTGAAACATCATTCTACTTTTTTAGGTATTTTTTTTTACCTTATGGACAAATTTTACTTACAGCACGTGTATATATAATGGGAGTTGCTAAATTAAGTAAATAAATGAAGGATAATTTAGTTTTAAATTATAATTGTTAATTTTTATCTCAAAGGGCTCCAATGACTCACGTTACTAGACCAGAGAGTAATTTTTAACTCTAATTAATGATGACGTTTTTCGTCACTTGATGACAATTTCAATTTTCTCTCACTATTCTATGATAATATTTTATCACTATTTAATGATAATAACTGTCATCGTTGAAACCGTCGTTGAAACCGTCGTCAAGTACTTTTCATCGTATGCTAAAGAGAACTTAAACTATAAAAGGGGTTAGTTACTTCCGAGGAGGGGAAACAAATATCTCAAATGGAATCCATTCTTTTCTAGCAGCAACAATAACATCACGATTGGACAAACACCAAAAAACTAAAGACTCATAAAACAACACAAGATTCAACAAACTAGCTTATTGAAACCTAAAGTTCTCTTCAAAGCATGCACATGGACTTGAAAATTCAATACCCTTCAGCACCAAGAAGAGTAAGAAGGAACGTTTTGTAGTCGCCTCGAGTCTCCTTACCAATTGCGTGCTCGAGAGTCACACTGTTTCTCTTATAGTACAAATCCTTGACCTCTCTAAGATTCTTTTCGGCCCTCGTCACGATAACACGAGTGAGGGCGTCTTCGTCTTTTCCCTTTTTCAGAATCGCGTCTCTCACCACGCTTTCTAGGTACTCTTTCGGTGTCCAAATGCATTCTATTGCAGTTTCCAATAGTCCCACAAACTCCTTGTCTCTGTTCGCCTCCAAACGCTACTCAACAAACACCAAAAAACACATTCATTTCAAGTTGTTTTGAAAAATGAAGTTAAGGATTGAGATTAGTACCTTGATGATGGAATCACCGAAGACGTCTTGGTAGCGGAAGAAAGTGGCGACGAGCTGAGCCTTGTTTCGTGTAGCAACAATACGCAAGACTTCATCATTGCTGAATTCCTTATCCTTAAGAGCTTTGTTGAGAATCTCAGCCTCTTTTTCAGCCAGCTTTGCATCAGTTTCGGTAGTCTCATGCCTATAAGCGCTAACAAGAAGCAAAAGCAACTGCAGAAGCCAATGCATAACACACAAATTAACATGATGAACTGCATTGTGCAAAAGTGAAAAGTGAACTTACCCTGCGAATTTCACCAGTAGAGTGAGAGGCGACGTCTTCCTCCAAGCTGTGCTTGTAACGAGCCTGATACGCCCTCCTGATTCCCAAAAGCTCCTCTGAACAAGGGAGGCATGAGAGCTCAACAAGGACCTTGTAGTCACCTTTCTTTAGGGCTACATTGGCTAAGACGGCCTCACGATCCAATGGCTCGTGCATCCATCTGTATACAGCTTTCTGTAATCACCATTCAGTACAATTCAAATTTCAAAACCATGCTTTCTGTAATCAGTCTCAATCAAATTAGTCAGGTATACAGCTTTCTGTAATCAGCATTCAGTACACATCAAATTTCAAACCATGCTTTCTTAGTTGGTTAAACTAACATTCTATCAAATTATTCAGGAATGAGATTATGTACAGACTGTACAGTATAACACTAACATCTAAGATCAGAAGTTTTCAAGTAAATCAACTCAAACAAGGCCAAATCCACCACATTAACTTGATCTAATCCTAAAGTCAGCGCAAAATCTTCACAATCAACGATTAATCCACAAATCTCTTGTAAATCAAAACGGATTACTGCAATCGACTTCAAAAAAAGCGAACAGTAACTCAAAAACGTGCTTTCTGTAATCAATCTCAATCAAATTAGTCATGCATGCAGCTTTCTGTAATCAGCATACAGTACACTTCAAATTTCAAACCATGCTTTCTTAGTTGATTAAACTAACAATCAACCTCAATCAAATTAGTCAGGTATGAAAACATCTACAGACTGTACAGTATAGTACTAAGATCTAAGATCTGAAATTTTCAAGTAAATCAAACTCAAACAAACTCGAATGTCTACATTCACAAATCTGAAATAGCCAAATTAGTCAGACATGCAGCTTTCTGTAATCACCATTCAGCACAATCCATATTTTAAAACCATACTTCCTCTTGTTAAACTAACAAGCAACCTCAATCAAATTAGCCAGGGATGAGATTATATGCAGACTGTACAGTATCGTCCTGACATCTAAGATCTGAAGTTTTCAACTAAATCAAACTCAAACAAAACTTGACCTAATCCTAAAATCGCCGCAAAACCTTTCAAATCAACGAAATCTGCTGTAAATCAAAACCGATTAGCGAATACTACCTCGAAATCTCCAGAAAGCTCCTTCTCGAAACGCCTGACGAGATCCTCATTATACTCCTGAAAATAAGCCTCCTTAATCAGCCGCAACTGATCTGCATTTCGGTGACCGATCACCTCAATAATCCCCTTCTCATTCGTTCCCCAACCTGAATCAAAACTTCCGATTCAGATGATCGCAATCGTAACCTAACAAGCAAGAATCAAATTCAGTCGAAAAAATACCTTCGCATGCCTTTCGGAGAGCTTTAGCGTCAGCGTGAGGATCGGCGCTGTGAGGAGTGATCAAAGTCGCCATTTCTTTCGCTCTGAAATCTCTGATAAGTTTTTTTTTCGGATGATTTGTTTTTGCAGTGTGGTGAGAACTGGCTCACTCGCCTGTATTTATAGTAGGATTTGGAAATTATGTGATGAGGAAATGTGTAATTGTTTATTAGCTGTACTAATGATAATTTGGAAAAGATAATTAATGTGATTTGATAAAGAGTGATTCTGTATGTGGGGAGTTGGAGCCGTTCAGATTTCTGGTAGTCGTGTAACAGAAAATTTCGACACGTGGCGATCTTGATCTGCATCAGTAGTTCAGTACTATTCGAACGTTGTGAAAAAGAGTGATTCAGTTTTTGCAAATTGAATTTGAATAGAAGGTCGGATAGGGCGACAATGATCTTTACCACATGAGTATATAATATATATATATGATATTTTATATTTATATGTATAACTTTCTATATTCACATGTATGTCTCTGATAATATATGAAAAATGCATACACATAACGTGAATGAATATGCATTTAAATGTGAATGGATGTGCATGTGAATAAATATAGAAGATTGTGCATGAACTCGTAACTGGTAAGAGTAATACCATTGACTCGTTGGTTTATGTGCGAATATTCTTATACAGTTATACTACTACAAATGTATGTACATTTTTTATATTTATGTGCACGTGTATTTCTCGTCTATTGTTATATGCACATGGCCATTGACTCGTCCAACGTGATCTCTTACATTAGTGATACCCGATTTATACGGTTGCTTAGTCGAGACATATTATAGCGTCCGCGTATATATATCGTGCTCCATTGTACGTGTATTCGTATATTCATCGTATATTAGTAGCATAAACATATGCGTTTATGATTGAACCCATAAAATAAATATCTATACATATACTAAAACAAAACGTTCTTTTGCCACATGTCGTCCTTATATTCAATTCGCCTATGTGTCGACCTCTAAGCTATGCTACATTAAGTTCCGGTGTAACAACCTCTTACGGTGTAACAGTTTAACGAGTATTCATCCTCAATGGTATTCAGGTTTGTTAAGGTTGATATTCAACTTAATTTACCTGTATCAATATAGGGTAGATATTCAACTAAATAAACATGAACAAATAGCGTAAAAGATTGAATAAAGGCATAAACATATGAGAATGCGATTAGTGCATATATAACCTAAATCTATATGAAGTTGAATATCAACCTTAACAAACCTGAATACCATTAAGGGTAAATACTCGTTACACCGTTACACCACAATACTCATTACACCGGAACTCACCTCCGATAAAGATATAATATGATAAAAGATAAAAATTGATATTTCTTTTTGTAATATAACCTATTAGATATCTTTTTGATTTTTTTACTTATTTAATTCATAGATATATATCGAAATATAAAGTCGGATGATGTGGAGGATGACATGGTAACAGCCTCTTACAGTGTAACGAGTATTCACCCTCAATGATATTCAGGTTTTTAAGGTTGATATTCAACTCAATTTACCTATATCGATATAGGGTAGATATTCAACTAAATAAACATGAATAAATAGCGTAAAAGATTGAATAGAAGCACAAGCATATGAGAATGTGATTAGTGCATATATAACTTAAATCGACATAAAGTTGAATATCAATCTTAACAAACCCGAATACTATTGAAGGTAAATACTCGTTACACCGTTACACCACAATACTCGTTATAAATATTTATTAAAATATTTATTACATGCGACCCCGGGAACACACGTTAAATTATACCTAAAGTAAGTTGATGAAGTGGTATCTAGTCATAGCTTTTTACCATTGTATTCGATTTTTGGTGAAAACTTTGTACGGAGTATTCATTTTGAAAAATCTATCTTATATACTAAGGTCGAGTGATTATGAATTCTTAGAGTAAGTTTAGGAAAATTGTTAGGCTATTTATTTATTTTTTAAAAACATTATTAGCATATTAACAAATTACATTAAGAAAAATAAAAAAACATTAATTTGAAGCAAATTATTTTCTAGGTTTAAGTAAACTTAATCTATCTAATTATTATTCATCTCACTACAAGAAAAAACATTTATAGCAACGACTGAAATTTTGTCGTTGCTAAACATATTTTTCGCAACGACTAAAGTTAAACGTTGCAAAAGTTGTTGCGAAAAACATTATTGGCAACGATGGTGATAAGCGTTGCCAATGACTGTTGCTATATACAAAATTTTCGTAACCCTCCTTCGAATTTGATGCCGATTTCACAACGATAAAAGTCGTTGCAATAAAAAATCATTTTAATACTGCAACGACAAATGTCATTGCAATTAATAGTTTACAAAAATTGAGTAAACTTGTCGTTGCAAAAAATAAGAGGAAAGTCTAAGGGCTAGTTGAAATTGTAAGCGCGGTTTAAAATCATAAAAAACCCCAACTTTTCCCAATCTTCTTCCTTCAATTCCTCTTCGGATGTTTTGGTGCCTGCTTCTTGACGAACGGCGCGACTCCTTCACGACGACGAACGACAGAGCGCAACTCCTTCACGACGGCCATCCATCTCTCTGGTGCGGTTCGAGTTTCTCAGCGTCGGCGTTGTTCATCTCTCGAATCTCTCCCTTCTCCAACGAAATTCTTCATCTGGCTAACAGGTGCTTATTCAGCGTTGATATCATGTTTTTTTCTCACCTTGATTACTCGAATATGAGGTCTCTTTGGTATATTTTTCTTCCTATTAATGATTAGGGTTCAAATTTGGGGTTTCTTGTTCGATTGATGATTAGCTCTTTGGTTTTGATTTTTTTTATCAGGGTTTAAGGTTTGTTGATAATTTTTTCTAGGTTGAGTTGGAAAATGAATTCTCATTTTATGCGCTACGATGGATGAGGATTGTGGCACTTGTGCTAGTGAAGATTCTGACTTCGGTTGAGCTCTTTTTGACAGCAAAATTGAAGCAGTATGTTATTTTTATATTCTATGTTTCACTATTGTTGATGCTTGTTTGATTTAAGATTATATTTGAGCCCTTGAAAGAGCTTCATCTTGGCTCCTATTTCACAATGGAATTGCTGAGCTAATACGTTCTTGTATGCAGATCATGGACGAGTATAATCAACTCCTGGCATCTTAGTTTGAAAATCAAAGAGAGGTGATCATTGTTTAAAAATTAGTTCCAGCCTCTTTCCAGCCTCTTTCCAGCTAGCTTGTGTTATATAATTTTTGTTTCTTTGCAGCTAGCTTTTGGTAACACAACAGTTTAAAATCTGCTGCAAACTCCTTTGAGCTCCCTCATCATCTGCTGCAAACTCACTTCTGAATCTATCGTTTGGAATGGTAACATTTTCCACATTTTCTTATTTAATTTGCTTGAATGGTACATTGTTTTTTGCTTCATCTTGGCCCTTAATCAACTTTGTGGTGTCATTTTTGAGAAATTGTGTGACCACACACTGACAAGTCCTCTCAAGTTACTTATGCACTAGTTTTGGGGGAGACAAGTGTTACCATTCATAATCATATATATAAACAGATCAAGAGCTTAAATACTGTAAGTGGCATAAGAACAAATAATGCACGTGCATAGTAAATGTTTGGTAATATAAGGTTACCTATCGGTTCAATGCATAACATCTAACACAACTTATAATATAGATAACTTGTTATGTAGCTCTTTAATTATTACTTAAATGTAGTAATTTCCTTTCTCTTGTTTTTTTGCAGAGCGTAGTCCTTACTTTTATCTTTTACTTTCATGTATTCATACATAGAAAACAGTCCTTAGTCTTGTTACTCAATTCATAATTATATATATATATATATCTGATTTCTTGGTGCGAGAATGTGAATTTTATTGTTGAGTGATTAGTTTTTGAAGTTGTGAAGGAAAGCTTCTTCTGCGGCTAGTATTTTTGGTAGAAATTTTTTCTCTAGCTACTTGATACAGTTGCTTCTACTTTGATCACAAAAAATTAGTTGTAAATTGTGCTGACTCCCAAAATTAGCCAACATTTATAATTACATATATCTAAATGTACTTTATAATTGCATTGGCAAATAAATACTAATTCTATTTTTTTCTCTAACCTGCAGTTGATTTCTAATATAAAAAAAAAACAAGTATTGGCTGACTATTGTCATAGTATTGCAACTTGCGAGTGTGGACTCTTCAGTTTCATCCTCAAGGCACGAGTAAATTCAGTGTATTTTGTTTATGCTTATCTTTGCTGTCATTTAACCAAAATACTTATGATTACTGTAGTTGTAGATTTGTAATAAAATATCAATAAAAGCAATCTTTCCTGGGCAAAGTTCAGGATTAAAAACAATCTTAAGTTACTGCACTTATCATTTCTTTCCTGTTACTGCACTTAATTCATTAGGATAACTGATTCTTTATTTTCAACACTAATCGTTCTTGACTCTTTTCACAAATTTTCGGTCACAAATTCCGTGTACCGGGCAAAGTTCAGGATTAAAAGCAATCTTATTTTGACTTGCAAAAAATTGATCACTTGTAGACAAAGTCTTATGAGACTAGATTGTATCTTATGAGACTAGAACATTATATTTTTGTTGAGCTCTTTTTGACAGCAAAGTTGAAGCAGTATGTTATTTTTGTTGGCATACAATACCTCTTTTTGCTCCCTTTATTTTTATGAACATTATATTTTTGGTGTTACTAGTATGACTTATTTGGGTTTTTTTTCTGCCTTTCAGTTTTTGATTCATAATTTATTCTTATTTGTGCAACTCATGTAAAAATATTAACCAAATGCTATGTTACCTGGTTCTTTTACTCAACTTTAAGGAAGAGGAAGAAAAAACAGTAAAGATGACTAGAAGAGGAGGGGAAAAGAAACCCAACAGTCGTAGTGTTGTTGCTCCTGGATTACTTCATAATATGCTCCTGGATGACTAGAAGAGAGGACTAAAGGTATGTTATTTTCACGTAATATATGCTTCTGGTTCTCCCACATTAGTTTTTGAAGTCCATTGATGTTTCTGGGTCTTTAATATCCTTGTCTTTGCTTGGAACAAGTTAGTGATGTTATTTTAGTATGCAATTGCATATTTGGTGATTTCTAGACAATAATTGTTTATATAAAGGTTTTGTGTTCTTATTTTTAGCACATATATCTTATGATGAATATGAAATTTGATGGACTTTTAATTTAGGATGTTGTTACAAAAAAAGTGCAGGTTTGTTGGTCTACATATGCTGAGGATCCTTTTTTGTGTGGAAAATTTTCAATTGCACCTGAGAGAATGTCCTTATCATCGAGGTTAGTAATAGGTTCAGAGAACGTATTTGTCATTGAGGTTAGTAGTAGGTTCAAGCGAAGCTCGAATAGGCAAGACTCAAGCAAAAGTATAATTCAGTACTTGAACTTTTTGAGTTAGCCATGATGTTTGGGATGTAGGTAGGTAAAAGCCCAATGGATCTGATTTTGTATAATGTTCTATAAATAAGATGGATTTTAGTAGATGAATGAGTGTTAGTGTGTTAATTTCAAGAGTAGCAGCACCTTTTATACTTGATTATCATAATATAACACCACCTCTTAAACTTTATATTGAATTGATGAAATATATGGTAAATGAAGATATGCTAATTTCTTTTTGCTGTATGATTGTTTGGGTTTCGTAAAAGCAAATAAGACTTCTATGCACATGTTTCTTAACTATTATTGTTGGATGCAAAACCTTCCATAAATCTATGTATTGATTTCTTCTTGTTTTTTAGGGTTATCTTTATTTTGAAGTGATTGCAGGCTGGAAAATGATTTTGCTAAGAAAGGTGCCTTCTTTTTGGATGCCGAAGCGTTGAAGGTTGATTTTTTTTGGATATTCTGGAAGAGAGTATTATGAAATGATTTTGGATACAAGTTGTATGCTTTTGGATGCAGGTTGGGAAATGCAATTTTTTGACACAAGTTGTATGAATTGATACAGGTTGTATCTTGAAGGTTATATAGTCAAATTTATTATTTTTATTGTCTTGAATACATGCTGTATGGATACAAATGAATGTGAATCATAAAAATTGTGGGAACAGGTCATTAGAAAATGAGTCTAGCACAACATATGTAGGTCGTTGCGAAACCATAATGTGTTGCTGGTTTAAGATTTATTGCAACAACACAGTTCTTGCTAGAAGTAAAATATATTTATTGCAACGATAAAGTTTGTTGCAAAAAATGGTATACTGTCAATGTATTGCAACGACAACGTTTGGGTCAATTATTGGACATGTATCGCAACGACAACATTCGTTGTCAATTATTGGAAATGTATTGCAACGACAATAGTCGTTGTAAGAAAATACCAATGTATTGCAATGACATTTGTTGTTGTAAAATATGTTACTAGTGTGCGCTGTAATTTCCAACGACAAACATTTAGCAACGCCCAATGTCGTTGCGAAAACAACTTTTTTTGGCAACGAAAAATGTCGTTGCAAAAACCTTTGCCTACGGCGTTACCGACAACGACTAATGTCGTTGTAAAAAATAGTTTTTCTTGTAGTGTCTATTTTATTTTTGATATATAATGAAATTTAAAGCAGATATAAAACTATAAATATCTAATCAGTAAAAATTTGATAGTTAATCAATGAAAAAACACATAAATATATTTTATTTGTTATAGATATGTATTGAGGTTATAGCAATATAAAATACTATAAATTATATAAAACATAAGTATATCAAAATCGATTATGAAATTATTATTAAGTAATTATAAAAAGATATAGCCGTGTATGGCACGGATCTTGCACTAGTATGTGTTCATTTGTGCAAATATTGTACGTAAATTCATGACTTTCAAATTTACGCTTATTCACACGAACATATTTGAACGTTCGTGCTAATTAATCTGATTCTCACTAGTATTAAAATAGATTATAGATCAAAGATCGATCAATCCCTAAATAGTTGAGTGATCGCAGGTCAGAAATCGGAACCGACATATTACGTGTTTGATTCCCCCTAGTTCTTTTGAGATGAGGTCTATGTAAATCTCTAAGGGCTCGGTATCGAGATAGAAATCAGGTTGAAATGAGAAATCGGGTTGGATATGAGAAATGAGTTTGAGTGATTCTTAGCCTTTAGTGTTTGGTAAAGAGAGGTATAAGTCATACCTTGATTTTTTATTTGGGTATGAGATCTTATGTAATTTGTTCTCATACCTATTTCCTATACCGATACATGCATATTCTACCAAACACAAAAACAGATTTAGTCCATTTTCATACCGATTTCATATACCCAAGATATACAAACAAACTACTCTTAAGTGTTCTCTGAGTTTTTGAATTTTCTCTGACCTTAGACCGAAGCGTCGTCTCCTTATCCTAAATTTCTTTAAAAAAGAAGAAGGGAGTGATCTTGATTCGATATAAAGTAAGATTTGAATTCAAAATTAATCAATTGGTCGGTTTGTCTTTGTCTAATTTACGTGCAAATATTCTACGGAGTATACCCTTAAAATTAGCTCGTTACATAAACGACAACTAATGATATATGCATGCTTTTAGTTCAACCACTTTTAATAATTTTTCTTAAGAAATTAAGTACACTTTACTATATACTACAATTTCATTCTTACATAATACTACGTGTATCAACATCTTTTTCCAGAATGTAGAAGTATACTTTATTTCATGATCTTACTTTGAAAAACTTTATAACAAGATCGTATATTATATAAGATCTTCAGAAAAAGTACAACTGATTTCATTCTAAAGATTAGTAGCTATTAAAGCAAGCAATTAATTTTAAGGTGTAAGTTGTAACCCACTACGTACGTAGCCAAATTTATTAGTTGAACAAACCCTTTTCTGCAATTACGTCCCTTAATTTTCTTTGTCATCACATTAACCTAATGTAGTGACCCGTGCCATGCACGGGTATTTCAGATTGTTCGTCGTAAAAATTCATAACGGTTTAAGTCAAGTTTATTTAAAAATTAAGTTTGTCTCTCATCAAATAAGCAAAATAAATTTAACTTTTTGCTTGTGAATACTAATTAATACATATTCATTTCATGAATGATATATAATTTAATTATATATATATAAATATCTCATTATATATATCATAATTAAATTTAAAATTTATTCTTAATAAGATAGGATAATTTGTATTGTTTTTATATTGAATGAAGTGATTGTTTTATAAGATTTATTTGTTGAGTTAATTATTCAGTATATTTTTAATTAAAAGTTAAAAATAAAAAATAAAAAATAGCTTACCAATCTAGCCTAAAATCATTCTAAAAGCTCTAAAAATCTCAGCTTTAATATATAAAATAGATAGAAAAAGAAAGCAAAATATATAAGATAGATAGAAAAAGAAAGCAATATATATATGCAGTTGTCATACTAGCTGTACCTGCCCTATTTTTAAGAAGTCACTAATCTATTATTAGAAGCATTTTTTCCTTGTCTAATCTTTGAATTCAATATTATCGTATAGATTAGATCCACATATATAAATTTATAAATTTAGGTGAAATTCGGCTATAAAAGTTGCTTCATAAAGTTAAATTATAAATGATTTTCAACAATTTTATTATTAGTGGCTACCACGGACCTCCTAACCTTCACCGTCCGACCTATATTGTCGCCCGACTTCTGACCATCACTCCGGAAAAAATGCTCAGAATTACAAAATGACATGACATACACTTTTAGGGACTATTTGACATCAATGTCTAGATATCAGATATGAGTATGAGAGATCAGTCACTCATAGTCATATTTACGTTTGGTATAGTCAATATATCGATATCAAACTGATATTTACTGTTTGGTATGAGCCAATTATAACATTGTAAGATATCTTTTAAAAATTGAGTGTATCAAAGATGTCACTCATATACATACTCAACCCCATATCTCATAGCAACACCCGATACCACATACACATATCTTGATATCTCATACTCATATCTTGATACACATCCTTGAAATCCAGATATCGAATACTCACTAAGTAGAAATCGCATGCAATTCCGGCAATCAAGCAAAAACAAACTAAATGGGCCAATGGATCCACTCTCTCTATATTTCCATTAATTTATGGTTTGGGCATTTTACAAAACAAACTAAAAGGGCCGGCCCAATATGGTTTGGGCCCTTCTTCTTCTAACTTGTTCTTCTTCTCCTTTCAGCAAGTCGAGCCCTAGAGCAAGCTCCATTTTCGTTATGCAGCAAGCATCTTCTCTGCAATTAGTATTCTCGGTATATTTTTCACTCGGTATCAAATTAATTAATTTTGTTTCTACTGTCCACTAATGCTGTTCATGCCTATCTCTGTTTTTGTTTTTGGATTATGAATTTTGCTTATATTTATCAGTTGCTTGTGTTGATGTCCAATAAGTCTTTCGTTTGCAACTGCTTATGTATATAACTGATAGTTCTTGGGTCTTCCTTTTTGAGTAGGAGAGTGAAATTTATACAAGTAATGGATTTTTTAAATGAGGGTAAGTTAGACAATTAGCCAAAGGTTAATTTTGCCTGTTAAGAATAACTAGTTGCTATCTTGCTTATAGACTTAAGTTTGGTGTAATCAGTGGTAGTTTCAAGTTTAAGGTTCACAGCTTCAATAAACAAATAGATGGTGATTTATATTTCATGGAAACCAGAAATGTCATACTTATAAGCATGCTATATGGACTCTGCATTTTACCTCAAGTACCAGTGTGGGATCCTCGACACTCAGGACATTGATATAGACAATGGACACTTCATTTTAGACCAAAATCATGAATTTTTTTCATAGAATAGCCGAGTCGGACACTTGGACTGTCTTTAATTTGTTTATCGTGTTTGTAGTTGGTTCAGTTTGTTGGAATTTTTTTGAAAACTTATACAGTCCATAGAACAGTACCAATTGACTGACTGTTTTAGTTTTTAGTTTCATTGATTTTGCAGGATGAGATTTATAAAACCAATGAGCTTCTACCAAGAGTTGATGAAGTCAGGAGCATTAAAACAAGGGCGTCTTCTTGGCTTGGACGTCGGTGATAAATATGTCGGGTTAGCTATTTCCGACCCTCAAAATATCATTGCATCACCCTTGAGGTATGTTGTAGCAACCCAAAGATTGGTTTCTGAGTTACTTTTTGCTAAGAATGTTCATGTGTACGTCAACGTGTATTCCGTTGCTGTAGTGTTCTGCTTCGGAAGAAAAACAATAGTAACCTAATGGCTGAGGATCTTAAGAAGTTGGTAGGTGGCAACTCCATTAACTTGCTGTGCTAATTATAGTAGAAATCGAAAATTAGTTCATCTCCTCACCGGCTCACCCTCAATCTGATGACGTATTCGGTTACATTAAAATAAACTACCTAGTTCTGCTAATTCCAGTTTAACATCTTTGTTGGAGTTTCATTTATTAGTACAAGTTTATTGAAAGGGTTTCTAATCATTCTACTTCAACGAAAACAGCTTCTTTCCTTCAAAATCTTCTTCTTGCATAGAATGCGCAAGGAAATCAAATATGACTATTTTGTTCAGAATGAGTTTTTTTTTTCTCTTCGCTATCATATACACCTGACATATTGAATTGATAAATTTTATTAATGATTTCCTTCTTGTTGTAGAAATCAACCCATGCTTATGCATATCAATCTAGTATTGTACCTTAGTCCATACAAAGGAAATCTTGAAATAACTGCAGCAAATTGTATTTGTACTCGTTAAGGATATCTTGGATGTCTATTTGCATGCAGACTTCCAAATTTTCTCTTGCTGGATTCATTGTGGGCTATCCATATGTAAGAGATCACACGACGGATGGGGATGTAAGCATACTATATTTCTTCTTCTTCTTTCGGCAATACTGTGTAGTGTGTACATATAAGCATATAACCGCCATTTGTGAAACTCAGGCTGTACATATTAAGAAATTCATGGATGCTCTATCGCAGACAGAAAAACTAAAAGGTCTAAGGTACACATATTGGGATGAGAACTTTACATCAAAGGTGAGAAGAATTCACGGATGTCTTGAATATGTTTGGTAATTGTTCGCGCTCTCATATTATCGTCTTTTCAGAATGTGGAATTGTTGCTGAAGCCACTAGCATTGCATCCATTAGACCACAAGGGTGTGTCAGACAAATTTGCTGCTGTTGGAATCTTGCAGGTTCAATCTTGATTCTCTCATGAGGTTCCAGTTTACAATAGAATTGAATTACTTTGGATTTTCGCAGGCATATCTGGATCATATAAACAGAACAAAATCAAAACCTGATGAAGAAGATTCGTGTGGCGACTTTCTTTGAAGGTGCTGCAAATCCGAACTCAGATACTTGCTTGCTCATGCTGAATTCAATGGACATGAACTCTTTAATGTTTTGATTGGAGTTTCCAAAATTTGAAAAGAGAAAATAGTTGAAAGGTGTTGGGTAACCAGTTGTAGATGTATCATGTAACTTCAATAGTAGTTAGCGTTTTAAAATGCTATTTTTAACTTACTGTAAACCGCAAAGCCTAGAATTTCAAACCAGTTTCCTAACAAGTTCAATTTCGTTCGAAATCTACTCGTATACAATTGTAAGTTTTTTAATCTTTTTAATAAAAACTTAATATTGTCATGATTTATTTGGTAAACCAGAGGCAGAACTCTAAGCGCATGTTTATTGGAAGGGATTTTTAGGGGTGAAATTCGGATGAGTATGCGCTCTTAAAGTAGGAATAAAGATCAAATCCAAGGTCTAGCAACTAGGAGTGTAGAGTGGTGGTCTCCATGCTTAATTAAATCTCCTTTCTCCGCGGCTTTTCGCAAAAACGATCCAAATAGTCCTCCGTCGCTGCCGCCTCCTTCTACAAAAGCTCCTCCGTCCGAATCAAGCATCACGCCTCGCCGCCGTTTGGTTTACGCCGGAGTGCATCGACTAGAAACTACTCGCCGCCGTCTGGTCTATACCGGAGCGCATCGACTAGAAACTACCCGTCGTCGGAGAAGAAGGAATCCGAGTTCACCAAGAAATGTTCTCCTATATACTCTAGACTCGTTTATTGTATCAAAATTAAGATATAACTTGCAATTGTTGTATAATATAGTATGATCATTGTATATCTTATTGGATTTGAAATACAGCAAGTGTGTGTGACAATTGATTACTGGTTTTCTTCTCGCTTTATGTTTCTTGGAAGTTAATATTAAATCTCCATTATTTTTTTATGTGCAAGCTTGATAAATTGAATAAATGATAGGCGCATCAGTGATAAATGATAGGTACATCAATGGTAAAAGTAAAAGTGCATAAGTGGTAAATGATAAGTGCATCAATGGTTAAGTAAATGTGTATGAGTGGTAAAGGATATGTGCATTGCATCGGTGATAAAGTAAAAGTGCATCCGTAATTAAGTAAAGGTGCATCAGTAATTAAGTAAAGGTGCATCAATGATTAAGTAAAGGTGCATCAGTAATTAAGTAAAGGTGCATCAATGATTAAGTAAAGGTGTAATGAGTGGTAAAATATAGATGTATCACTGGTAAAGTAAAGATCCATCAATGATTAAGTAAAAAGTGCATCACTAGTAAAGTATATGTGCATCACTGGTAAAGTAAAGGTGCATCAGTTGTAAAGTAAATGTGCATCACTCGTAAATGATAGGTGCGCTGGTAAAGGATAGGTGCATCACTGGTAAAAGATAAGTGCATCACTGGTAAAGGATAAGTGTATCACTGGTAAATTAAAGGTGCATTAGTGGTTAAGTAAATGTGCATCACTAGTAAAGTATAGGTGCATCACTAGTAAAGTATAGGTGCATCACTAGTTGATTTTGGTTTTAAAGGATAGGTGCATCCTCTACCAAATTTTTGCCGCTTTCCTTCTTCTAGGGAGAACGAATTCGTCAAATTCGAGCGATGTGATGGAGAGATCGACGAAGGAACCATGTTGATGAAGAGGTCGGCGACGAGAAAATGTCAGGAGAGAGCGGCTGAATTTCATCGCTGAAAGAGAAAGAAGAAAGAAGAAAGGAAAGGGAAAGGGAAACAGGGAAACAGACGAACGAGATTAAAACATCACTTATGGCACGAAGAGTGGAGATTAAAACATCACTTATTTAACAATTTTATTGGGTTTTTTTTAGTTATAAGTTTAGTTGTTCAATTAGCGTAGTATCCCGTGCATGGCACGAGAATATATTTAGTAATTTTAGAATTGATTTTAACATATTTTATATTTAATTTATAATATTTTATATTACTACAACCTAAATAAGTTTTTAAGTAAAGTTTTTTCTACAAACGTGTACGATGGTTAACCATCATCTTTTTTTTGTGAATAATTAAAATTTAAAAATTCAAGATATTAAGCTTAAAATAATAGTCTATGAAGCCCAACTAACTAGGAGCGGGTTTTACGATGGCTCTAACATTTAGCTAATCCCAACTAATAAAATTAGAAGAGAATATATATATTTGTTTGTTTAAACTGCAGAAAAAAAGTTATAACATTCGGATAAAATTCTATATCTAGTTACTTACTAACATTAGATGCTCCATACTTTGTGTATTATATAAAGGTGTTGTACTCCATTTAAATGTGTAGTCGTGAATATTCCTGAACTCAAATCGACGTTTTCTTTAAAAAATTCAAGCGGTCTTTACCAAGTGTGTCATCAAAAGATGATTAACTATCATTCTTCTGATTACAAACATGTTTATACGTCGGTTATTTTTTTGAAAGTATAGATATTGCACAATGAAATTGCTAATTGAGACTAATACTATAATATATTTGAAGTTGTTAATTGAGACTTTGCAGGTGCAAATGTCAAATTACACACCGGTTAACCGAATCTTTTGGAAATGTGTTTTATTTTGTGTCTTGTATATCTATATTTTAACTTATATATATCTAAGGAACTAACTATATTTATTTTCTTATATGTATAGTCATTCTGGCTATATCTTGTTGTGCTGCATGATCCCTTATTTTGAGCCTTAACTGGCGACAGGTTTTGGTATTGTATGTTTGGTTGATAATGGGATAACAGATGGGCTTGATCATATAACCATTGCTCGGAACCTTTGTTTGGCGATCGTTGCGGGAGACTTACTAATGAAGGGCACATAGATATCATGAGGAGATTAAATCTCGGTGATTATGTTAAACATTCATAACATTTTCCCTTTCCGGATGATTAGTAGGTCGCTGAAGAATTGCTCAATGCTTTTGTCGGGATCGAGAGAGCACATGCAATGTACATGCGGATTGCAACGATGGTGTCGAGAAATAGGTTTCATATGCCGTGATGGGTTGTCGACATATTGAATTATGAAGTCATGTATGCGAGATCCTGAAGTGGAGATCATGGTTATGAATAAAATGTAATTGAAGTTCATTTTGGATGTTTTCACTTTGAATCAAATTTAACCATCTGTGTTCGAGCGTTTATGTGTGCCCTTGTTTCCCCTTTATGGAGTTTTCTTGTCAACTATCTCATGTTCCTTTAGTGTGGTTTTACTTGTGCGATGTGTGTGGCAAACTTTGGTTTTATCATTTATTTAATCAGTACACCAAATATGAGAGCAAGTAGAGATGGTTTGACAGACAATAGCCATTACAGAATCCTTGATGATTTAAAAACTATCAGTTGTTTTGCCTTTTTCAGGTAGCCGTGAGGATCATTCAGTCACCCACATGGTTTGGCCTGTTAGTACTACAGTATAATATTAGAATTAGTCGTGAAATAGAGGACATGATCAATGAAATAGAGAAATGGATCAATGAATAGCCTGAATAAGAGACTCATAATATTTCTACCAAAAAAAAAAGAGACTCATAATAGAATTTTCTTTGAGAATACTATTGAGGCTTCCAAAGAATAAGAGATGATGAAATATGAATTATTCCTTAACCATTATTTGTTGCATTCTTCATTATAGTCTTAATTTATAGTTCATAAACGTGTGAAAATGTTACAAAGATTGATATATTAAAATAAACCAATTTGTTAAATAAATTACATTACTAAATAATGCTCTCCTTCTTGATTGTCACTGTGATTTCTCGGATATTTGTTATTGAGAACCAAACAAATAACGTGACAACATCTCCCTAATTTTGTTCATGGGCCAACTTAAATAGAAGCCTCTTATTCCATTTATGGGCCAGGTAAAGTCGATTTGGGCCAAAAACCCCGCTGCCAACAAACGATTGCAAAATATTAGTGAGTTAAGCCTTATTATTTTGGTTTACAAATTGTTGTTTAAGATATGGCCCATTTACGGATGGACCAAACAACGTATAAAGTAAGGCCCATCCGATTAGTAATGAATGGTCCATCGGGATGGATAAAACCTCTTATACCATTGCGGAAGAGAAAGTTGAATGATTTTTCCTACAATCAGATGATAAAACCAGTTTCAATATGAAGCTAAAATCACAAAAAACAACAGGAACACCAACCTAAATTTAGCAAACACAGATTTTACCTTAAGTATAAATTTTAACAACTGAGAGAAGAAAATGGTAAAAGATATGCGTAATTATGAAGCGTCAAAGTAGAGGATTGATGACCGGCGGTTCAACGAAAAATGAACGGGTAAGTTTAGAAATAAAGGTTTAAATAAATTGAATTCTAGCACTTGTATTATCATCCTATAACCATATACGGGGATAAAATTTAGTGGGCTAATCACACATATATAAATACACTATGTTGAAGAACGACGAGATAACCATTTGATTTTAAAAATGGTTGTGATTGTGGTTGGAATATGTATAAAACAATCCCAATAAGTCCACAAACAAATAACCAGATGTGTATACTTCTATATTGATCAATATTAGAAAGCTAATTTATAGTGGTTTTAGTTTCTGATGTAAGGTGAGAAGTGTAACACACAATTCGTATCATTATGTTCTTAAATATTACATGTGGATAGTTTGAATAATTCATTTTGTATCTTTATTGTGTATACTCTCTTTTAAAGGACGAAAAAAATTTAATTACTCTACTTTCCACTCCCTTTCTTATTACTAAAATGATGATTTTTTCGAAACAATCCATCCTGTTATTCCTGTATAATAGAGTATATTCTCATCTACTTATATATTTTATGAATTATCTTAACCCAATAAGTTATTCATTTTTATCGTTTACCATATTATATATATTTGCATCTTTTTTTATCGATCTATTTGACTCACAATCATAATATATATAATTTTTGGGGTGGTTGAAAAATATTCATCCATTATATTCACAAATATATTCCCCATTATATTCACCTTGAATTGGGCTTTGGACTTTTACTTGGCCCAACGAAAATAGATAAAAAAACATCAACACGTACAAAAAGATAATAAAAAAGATAAAGATATTGACAACAGGTAAAAAAAAATTAACACGTGAAAAAAGTCCTATATTAACAACATAACGATATTAACATACACTTCCAACATATAGAGTCTTTGTTAACACGTACTAAAGCTAATAAAAAAGATAAACATATTGACAAAAGATAAAAAAAAATTAACACGTACTATTATATAAATTAATAATATTTAAAATATAATAATAAAAAGATAAAATCATAATCCTAATCATATCATATCATAATTGTAATCATAATATAATTTTGGGGTGGTTGAAAAATATTCACACAAGATATTCATGACTATATTCATCTTGGGTTGAAACAATTAACACGTACTATTATATAAATTAATAATATTTAAAAGATAATAATGAAAAGATAAAATCATAATCCTAATCATATCATATCATATCATAATCATAATCATAATATAATTTTTTGCTTAGTATTTTATAAATGTATTAATTTTATAAACAAAGTATTCATCATAAAATGGGAAAAATATGTTATTAAAGATATTTGTTTATTATATATTCACAAAGATATTCATCAATATATTCACAAAGTTATTCATCAATATATTCATCTTGGGGGTTGAGCTTTTGCATGGCCAGATGAGAAAAAAGTCCAATACTAAAAAACAAATATTTCTTTTTATAATTGGAAAAATATCAAACCTATAAGATATACTGAAAAATATTTTAGTTGAAAAAAGATAATAAAATATATTAGGTTTAATATTTTTTACACTACATAGATTCTCAGTTGGTTGTTGAAGATTACACTACATCTTTGCAATAACATACTTAAGTTATATTAAATTTGAAAAAAGTCCATTAGGATTTGAGCTTCACTATCTGGAATGTGATGACTGAGCTTAATCAAACAGAACCTTAGCTCTTCAATAACCATGAGATCAAATCCTTCTTTTATCCCGACGACTTCTTCCACTGAATATGAGTTATACTATTCACTATAAGAGGTTCCTACAAATCAAAAGAAAACAAATGTCAACCCATAATCAATAAAATAAGTAACTTGACAACCAATATGACTGATATCTCTGAGACGGAAAGTTGAACGAGGCTCAGTTTGAGGAGTTGTAGCACACAAATGAAGGAGCCTAATGGAAGTAAGGATTTGACCCCCCATGTTAACAATAAAAGTTTGTCTAACTGTCAGCGAGGTATTCATCCAATACCATGACTAAAAAAATAAGATCATAGTTCTTGACTCTTAATCCGTATTACAAACTTATTCAACCTTTTAACGGAAGCAAACAACAATAGTACTTTTATTTAGAAACCAAATATAGATTCCTCAACAAGGGTCTTCACTTTCTGGTTCTATTTCCTAAACATGAAATTTTACTGGAAAATCCAATCCAACTCCAATATGATTGTCATCACTTTTGTGTATCTTATGTCTTTTTTGCGGAGAGATTAAGATAATTTGTCTGCCTTTTGGTTGTACTTTGTATCAATCTCTTTCATTTTGCTTGAGCTCAAAGAGTTCTAATGCATTGCAGGTGGCACGAAAGGTCGTCTCTGCCATGAAAGGAGGTCGTGAGAAAGAAGGGTTACCTCCAAGGGATCTATACGTGTCATAAGCTCCTGATGTGAAATATCATTCACTATCTTTTGTATCACATCTAACAAAGAGAAACATCACACCATCAATTAGGAGCAACAAAAAATACGCGAAGGTGAAACATGAAAGCAAGACCAACTCACAAGGGAACCGTAAGAAAGACAAGAAGCATCATCACCGAAAAAGATGTTAAAAGGATGAATCATCTCTTGGTCCTGCATTTGCTGCAAGGGACTGAAAAATTGATATCAAGGCCACCAAAAAAAATGTGCAAAAAGAACCTAAACTTGTCATAAATCCAATCACAAAGTAATATTTTCCATAACACTTAATCAAATGCAAAAAAAAAAAATCAACTTTCACCCCCAACTTTCTTAGCGACATTTTGTCAAACATCTTACATGCATCAAAATCTCCAACTCATTGCAGATCTTTAGAAACGCAAAGGAGGACAAAGAGGGTAATCTGGTGTTCGTTCTCAAGCACTGGAATAATCGAGACCGCCTCCTTTAACAATTTTTTCTCTAGCAACTCTGATTGAAGGTATTCTTAGTACGCAAGAATTAATTCTGAAGGTTGTCTGCTTCATTCAATAGAGAATTGACAGCGGGAGTACTAGAAGGAGCCTTCGCGCTTTATTAGACAGCTCAACCCCGCCAACAACTCATTTGTGAAGCAAGAAGGATCATAAACACAACCTTAAAATAGCAACAGTGAAGTGAAGAGTGGCGGTGAGTTAGACGAAGATCAACGCGGGCGGGCTAGAACAAAAACACGGTCTGAGAAAAGCAACAGTGAAGAGGAGATCGTGAAGCAAAGAGGAAAGTACAGGAGGAGAAAAAATGATTGAATTTAGTGTAACCAAAGCTTTAGTATTTTGTTGTACGTATTCATTCTTAGTAATTTTTTAAGTCAGTGAGTGACTCAATATGCAGTACGTACTAATTAAGAAAAGTTGTCCAGCCCAAGAACTCCATTAACTAATATACTGAGATCAACAATATTAAGAACCCCATTAACTTATACTCTCTCGGTTTCAAAATAATTGTCATTCTAACATTATTCACACATATTAAGAAAATGATTGGTTGTGTCTTAAAAATCCAACTTTTTCTCAAATTAATTACCCACCTCCTTTTACAACCAATAGGAGTGGAGAAAAAATCAACAATTTCAAATTCCAATATAAAATTGTATGATATACATGTAATTAATTGTCTTGAAATCTTATAATGACAAACATATTGAAACAAAATTTAGAAGCTAAAACGACAATAATTGTGAAACGGAGGGAGTATTTATTTTGTGTTTCGTTTATTTTATATTAATAATAATCCACTATACAGTAATATGAAGTTATTATTTAATAATGTATAATTGTTCTTTCGTTTTGATTTTGGCCCGTGCGTAGCACGGGCAGATAAGGACTAGTACTGATTAATTTCAAGTATAATCATAGATAAATAAACCATAATAATATAAAATATAAATATATTATGGAAAACATTTAATACAAGTGACCATGTGTACTACATAGTCTCAATATAGACCTTATCTCATTTTATATACACTATTTACAATTTGAGAAAAACATTGTTATGTAAGGTATTGTTTATATTTTTTACCGCCCACGGTTAAAGAATGTGTATGATAACAGTTTATGTTGATGACAAATAATAAATTGCGATTTAAATTGAGTTAGTTTATTAAACTTAATAATTTCTTTATTTTATGTTTTGGGACGAATAAAGTAATATAAATGTAGAGGAAAGTTCCGGTGAGAACAAAGCTTAACGTAGGAAAAACGAAGTTTTCGCGTTCACAGATAACAAGTTAATGTTCATAATTTGAGCGGTAACGTTCACAATCTAGGTGATAATTTTTTTAAGGTCATTTCGAGAAAATAATTTTCTCGGTTTTTAGCTCTTGTGGTATTCCCATTTATTGTTAGGTCATATCGGTTACTTCCTCCCAACCTGTTGGGGTAAGGAAATACCAATCCCGACCACCCCATACCCCGTTTTTCGGGATAAATGAGGATTGATGTTGTTGTTGTTGTGTTTCGAGAAAATAATTTAAAAAAATCCAAGTTCGTAGTAATTACAAGTATGTCACCGCGTCCCTCAATTAAAACGTTCAAAAAATTTTGTGGCCTATATTATGAACACTACCATCCAGAATATGAACATTAACGGGTAATCTGTGAACACGATCTGTTCGTTTTTCCTACGTGAAGAGTTATTTGCACCGAACTTTCCTCTATAAAGTAACTCAAAAAGCTGTGGCACGTATAAAGTGGTGTGTGGATTGTGGGTCAATGCTAATCCATCAGAGGTCTAAATCATCGAACAATCCCACTTAACAACAAGTGGACAATAAACAAATGAACCAAAACGCCGTCGTTTTTAAAACCAACCAATACCATCACTCGATTTGATCCAGCGATATGAGCCACAAATTAAGATACTGCCTTATACACGTGTCACTCCCAGATTCTCCCACGTGGGCCCCGCCTACCCTCTCTCTCTATCTCTCAGCCTCAAATTATTTTTCCTCCATTTTTTTCTTCTTCCCCATTCTCGCTTCGCACTTTCTTCTCCAGCTTCACGCTAATAGTCGTCGATTAGGCTTTTCCTCCGTTGGAATTCGGTCTTGATTTTGCTTCCAGCTTCTTCGCTGTTGAATTTCGGCCCGTTTTTGTGCTCTTTTGGTGCTGATTTTTGGTGTATATGTGCAAAGCGAGTTGCGAGCATGGGTTGAGCTTGGATCTGGTGTCCGGAGTTCGTCTTTCTTGTTTTGAGATGTTTGATTGGGAAGATCAGGAGGTGTGGCACCTAATTCTTACTGTTCTTTTGTAATTTTGTAGAATAGTTGGAAAACAGATCTATGCTAAAAATAGAAGGAAGTTGCTCTGTTAGTTGATTTATTGAGACTGATAGGGTTGTAAAAGTACTTGTGGATGTCTGATGTATGTGCTTAGAAGTGTGGAATATTTCGCAGTTTGCTTGAGGTATTCAGTAAGATTCTAGTATAAATTAGTCGATTCTAGTTGGGATTTGGTTCAGGAATGGAGGAATTGGAAGGAATTTTCTCTGTTAGGTGATTAATTGAGAATGATAGGGTTGTGATTGAAGTGTGGAATATCCTGCAATTTGCTTCAGGTATTCAGTAAGATTCTAGTATAAATGAGATGAAGTATTATAATACTGAAGAATTATTAGATTCTACTGTGATGTGATCCATGAATGGGGGAGTGGCACACAATTCTTACTGTTCTTGTTTTTTGTTGTAATTTTGTAGAATCATTGAAAAACAGATCTATGCTAAAAATAGAAACTAGGAGAACTGAATATGCTCTGTTAGGTGATTAATTAAGAGTTGTGGTTTGAAGTGTGGAATATCTCGCAATTTGCTTGAGGTGTTCAGTAAGAATCTAGTATAAATAAGATGAAGTATATGATCATACTGAGGAATTATTAGATTCTAGTTGGGATGTGGCCAGGGAAGGAGGTGCTTGTATGGAAAAGAGACTAATAGAGAGAGGGTAGCAATGGAGTGGAGGATAACTATTCTGATAATTTGTGCGTAAGTAGATCTAATCTGTAGGGAGTGTCTAGCTAACTACTAAGTTTTTTTATACTAATACAACTTTCATACTCCTATTGTTGTGATTAACTCTTTTATCACGCTCAAGTGATGGGAATGTTTAGTCATAAAGAAGCTGGTAAATCTATAACAAGCATTCTAGAAATTGATGCTTTCAACATTGTAAATCAAGCTTATAAATCCATCTTAGAGTAATTGAATATTAATAATAGTACTGAGAAAATTTGTTGTGTTCTTTTTTACGTTTTCTAGGTTGCAAACATATTATGGGGTGAGGCTGATGACCACATTGTTACTTATCCCGAGGAAAGTGAAAAAAAATCTCAACCCATCCGTGAAGATCATGACACGACTGAAGCAAACAAGGATACTACAAATAGTAAGCCTTCTGAACAAATGTCTGCTGCCACTAAAACGAAGCTAAAAGGGCATAAACTGGAGAGAAATGACGAGTTGTCTTTACTTGCATCAGATTCTGATCTTAACTCCATAGGTACTTAAAAATGTCTTTCCTACAATTCAGCATCACGAGTTAGGGATGACAACTGGATGGGTAAGGCATTCACTTTTTCTATTCTTCTGGATGTCCTTAGTTAAAAGGGTAAAACCCTTGCTAGGCAGGGATTTGGTATAAAAATGTGTACTGTAACATGAGATACTGAGATTAGATGCTTTATTGCAATATTAGATCGAGAGAGTGAATGCACTTTCCCATTTGGTTTTAAATATTGCATCTGATTTTTATTTTAGCTTGAGGTCTATAGGAACTTGTGAATCTGCTTTATCTGCTTAATGATACGATTCAGACTATTTCCGTACTTTTCCATAAGTTGATGGTCTTCTTTTTTATGATAAATGTCTTTTTTCGTCCAATTTTGGTTATTCGGTTAAGCATTTATTTGTTTAAATACCTTGAGAATGTTGTGAAAGCTTGTTCCAAATCCACCCAATTGCTATCCCTATGAAAAATGTATTATTTTATCCAGTTGTCATTGTGACTTACATGTGATTACTATTAACAGGAAAGAAAATTGACCCAGATAAGGGTCCTGAAATTTCTGAGAATCAGAATGAAGATGAAGGACTGGGTGATATCCTTAGCAACAGTTGGGCTAACATTGAAAATTTTCATGATCTTGATCATATATTTAGGTATGAATATTTTCTTCTTCTTTGTGCCTTCTTTTTCAATTTTTTCTAAACTTTTGTCTTAAGATAATGCGTCGGAGACTCAATGCATCTTAAACACATAAGATGTTAAAATTGTGCTAGTCTATAGGTGATCAATAACGTTCAGTGCACACCTGGAAATTGTGGAGTTCTTATTACCATTTATCTGACACGTTATTCACACAAGTGACAATTTTGCAGTAATGAAGAATTAGTTAACCCTGCCAGTCTTGATAGCACATATGAGTTTTGGGCATCATCTGGGGATATGCTAGACAACACTGTAAAGTCCTCATCCCTAGCTCTAGACTCCACTAGCTGGGGACTAGAAACTACAGGGAATCCATCTGATCAATTTGATTTTAATTCTGAGTATTTGTATACTGGAAAGCAGTCATATTGCCCCACGTATGAAAAAGAAGCAGACTCGGCGTGTTATTCACCAAAAATGTTACACTCAAGATGCGACGAGGAAGAAATTGACGTCACTACTGTCCCAAATTTGATCTCAGAAAAGGTTAGACTATAACTTATCAAGTAAGCAATACAATCTTTAATACACGTAAGTCACTTATTCATTTGTCCTGCAGACAGCTGCAGGCATGAATGGGAAGAATGTATCAGAACCTAAAATTGCTGATAGGAAGATTTCCTCCACAAACAAACCATCAAACCTGGTATACATATCTAGTACTGAATGTCATTCTTCTGGAAAATATTAGAACTTTAGAAGTTTCTAGGTTCCTGAAAAGATGGATGTTTGTACAGTTGTTTCAGCATCCAAAGGTAGTAATTTTTCAACAAAATCTCATAATCATAATTTTCTAAACAGCTATGCTGTAAAAACACACAAATAAATTTTAGGCTGTCACATAGTGTGTATGTGTTTCCTGCACGGTAGTTAACCCCATGGAATGTACTATCAGTTAAAATAAAGGGTTAGATATATAAAATCAACATAGGATTAGAATAAGGAAACCTTACTGATGGAATGTGTGACAGCACAAAAAATAAAGTCACTCTTCCCTGTTGTCTTCAATGTCTATCGTAATATTGCTATCCATAAAATTCAGGGGTCAGCCTTATTGATCCGAAGATAAAGATCTTGGAAGTCAAAAGAACATGCCAACTTGTGACTGAAATATGCCTAGAATAAATTGTTCTAGTTCTATACTTGGAGTTAATAATTGATTGAAATGGTTTCTATTTTTTGAATAGAGTAACTGGGCGAGACCTCAATCGAAGCATGAGCTGAAATCACAGAAGATTAACAGCCATAGCCAACTGCGTGATGTACACAGAACATGGGAACCGGTCCTTGATCACCAAAAGATGCCTCAGCAGTCAACATGTTTGGCATATCAGCAATTCTCAAATCCTTATGTTGCTACATATCCATACGGAAATATCTCGGAACAGACAACTGTCATAAAATCTCAGAAAATGACACCTCAGGAAAAGATTGAAAAGCTGAGGAGGAGACAGCAAATGCGTGCTATGCTCGCTATTCAAAAACAACAACAACAGTTCAATCACGCTGTCCCAGTTCCTCAGAACAGTTCCCAAGAGGATTTTAAAGGTGAAGAAAACATAGTTCCTACATATGACCGAGGTTCTCCTCTAAAACAAGATGATTCTAGTACTTCTATCTCGGTTGAAGTGGATGAACAAAATGTGGAAGAAACGGTATTGTACCAGCTTCAAGATACTGTTGCCAAAGTAAGTTAACCTTATCTATGATTTTTTTTTTTCAAATTGAGTGGTTTCAATATTATAATCTGAGAAAATCTTTGTTTCTGCAGTTGGATATGAACGTAAGGCTCGGTGTAAGAGATAGTTTATTCCGACTAGCCCAAAGCGCTATGCAAAGACATTCTACAAATGATTCAACCAACATTGTGGATGATCTTACAAGCAATCAAGAGAGGTAAGTAAACAAAAATATCTGGTTATGGTAATCTTTCTTTCTCACTTGTTTTTGTCACCACTTACATTATTTTTCTTCATCATAATCAGCTTCATGAGAATACCAAGTGTTGAAACCGAGACCAATGAAATAGACCGTGCTGTCGCCCACTTGCTATTTCATCGACCAACCAAGTCATCACTAAAACACGTTGGAACTCCAGAATCATCCATATCGACCAAGATCCCACCAGATAATGTACAAAATATTCCTAGTCATGGATCAACAACTCCTCGCGCCTTGAAGCAAGATCTGTCTGAAAAATCGGCTGAAAATTTGACCACGGATCAGAAAATGAAACAAAAGATGGTGGAAAGTGCAGACTGAATCCCCCTATAGGGTAATTCCTTCCTTTATCTCTTCCATGTTAGTTGACTACCAAAATTACGTATTTATAGTATCGGATTACTGGTAATTGGAAAGTGTTTTTTCATTGTCAGACGACTAGATCCGATGCATTATACATTTTGGAAATCAATCTGGAAAAGGAGGAGGAATCTGTTGCTATTTTCAAACAATGCACATATCTATTTTCAAGTGTCTCTTCTTAGTTTTTAAAGCTTTTGCCAAATTTTGAAGCTACGTGACTTCTTGCTAATAATTTATACAGCTTCTTGTGTCTTTTCCATGAATCCTTAGATGTGACATGTCTCTTTCATGGATCTGGAGAGTTGAAGTCTATTTTTAGAAGACCTCTTTTTTTTGTCTGAACTGAACTTTCATGTGCATTATTTTGATGTTTGTGTATGATATTGCTTGTTTAGAATCCGTTTATAATTCTTCCTCAGTGGGTTAAATAACCCTTTTTATAGACATTTTGTGTTTTGTGACCCATAAAAAATTAGTGTGTTAATTGACTCTATAACATGGTAAATTACTCTTTTATAGTTATTGTTGTGTTTTTTAGCCCAAAAAGAATCATAGTGTATTAATTGACTCTTTAATATAGAATAACAATTTCATAAAGTATTTGATGACAACTTCATCGACGACTGTTATTGTCATCATTATAATCGGTAGAGAGTTGTAATCAAATTAAGGGCTAATAGGCAGAAAGACACAAACTCTATTAATTAGGATAAAAAACCATAAAACTGATGAAACAGGGATTGGGCCCAATATTTTCTGGTCCCCTCGGTTATTTTGGGCTGGCTCACATAACAGATAGCAGAAATGGACATTCAATTCAGGGGATTGGCCTTAATGTTTGATATACTCATACTAAAGTTTTATTAAGTTTATTATAACATAAAAATACTACAAAGCACAAGACAATGATGAAACTGAATCAAAATCTTCACTCTCCTCTAGCAACCAAACTGAGCAGGAAATCCCTATAGTTTCCTCTTGCTCTGTCCTCAATCTTCTCCTTTAAATCAACCCCAAATCGGTTTTGGTACTCGGCTTGTATGTCCTTAAGATTAGCGTCAGCATGACATATGATTATCCGCGACAATCCTTCTTGCGTAAACTCGTTTGCCCCCTCTTTCATCGCGGCGTTTAGAGCCTGATGGAAAATCATATTGTGAATATTACAATACAAAGAATCTCATAATGTAAAGTTGTAGTATATCTCACCTCACTGAAATAGATCTCTGGAGTACATAGGCATTGGATTGTCGTTTTCATGATCAAATCGCTCTCAAGATCCTACAAAGTTCAGTGGACCAATAACTTTAGATGTGAGACTCTATTCTATCCGATCTATATGAAATGTTTCTTTTGTTCCTTACCTCAGTGATGTTTTTGCTTGTGATTTCATTGTAGTGCTTAAACATAGCCTTGAGATGAAGCTTGCTCCTAGTTGACAACATGCTCATAACATCATAATTATCAACCATCGACATCTTCTCCGCGCCTTCAATGGCGCCATGAAGAGCCTGAGCCTCGGATTTTGCAATGTGTTCGTCCACACGAGGTCCTTCGTATCTATAAGAACTCACCAAGGCTACCAAAAACTGTTCAAATCACAAACACATTATCAAAAACAATGTCATATGATCATGTGGATTGAGTATCACACTATTTAGATTTATTCCTAGACAACGAAATATATGTATCACATACAGTAAATCAAGTAACTTTGACACAGATTAAGTACAGTAAAGCAAGTAGCTTCGACACATATTAAGGAAAGTAAAGCAAGTAACTTTGACACAGATTAAGAACCGTAAAGCAAGTAATTTTGACACAGATTAAGAACACTAAAGCAAGTAACATAGAAACAGATTAAGAACAATAAAACAAGTAACTTTGACACAAATTAATAACATTAAAGCAGGTAACTTTGACACATATTGTTAGATTAGGCTTCCCACGTCGGAAGTTGAGATAATAATAGCCCACTATATAATATCATGGATTACTCCTCCTATTGCCAATTGGTTTTAGGATGGAACCTCATGGGCTTGTATTGTGGACCCAATGCGCATATGCGCTAATATACACGACCCTCGTGTTTATCGGCTCACCGGACTTTATCATGGTATCAGAGCGGGTTCCGGGTCTGGGTTCGTTTCCTGGTTTATCTGAGCTTAGCCCGCCATGATGGCTTATTATGGGCGACTCCTTTGGCTTGTCGGCGATATGGGTTGACTCGTTTGTCAAGTGGCAACTGGGTCAGGTCAGTTACCACTTGAGGGGACGTGTTAGATTAGGCTTCCCACATCGGAAGTTGAGATAATAATACTCCACTATATAATACCATGAATTACTCCTCCTATTGTCAATTGGTTTTAGGAATGCGCTAATATACACGACCCTTGTGTTTATCGGCCCACCGGACTTTATCACAGATTAAGAACAATTAAGCAAGTAACTTTGACTCTACAAAACATAACAATGTTCGAACAATTCCGACCTTTCTATCAGAATCCTCGACATCAAGAAATGCAACATCTTCTTCAATGGAGAGATCATAGAGCGAATGATACGCCTTTCTCGCTCCTAATAACTCGTCCGAAGATCGAGTACAAGCGATTTCTATGATCAAGCTATACCCTTCTTCTCCTTTATTTATAGCCTCCTTCATTATCCGAGCATCTCTCTCCCATGGATGCATTGTATACAAAACCACAGCACACTGAGAAAAAAAACAGAGCATACATCAGATTCAAATTCCAGAGCAGATCAAAGAATTAATCTACCTTGAATCGGAGAAACTCATGGCTGATCATGGAGATGAGATCCTCGTTCCATTTCTCAAATTGTCGTTCATCTTCGGAGAAGAAATTTGGAGTTGATTTTCTGAACTTTTTTCTTTCCTCTGGATGCCATTTTCCGAGTGTTGATAGCAACGAGCTTTCTTCAACTCCAAGCCCTGAAAAAAGAAAGAAATTTGAGCAATTCTTGATCGAAATTCAGCTGATTGAAGCTCGATTGATGCGATTTTGAGGAAGTACCGGAGAAAGCGGCGGTGAGGGATTCGACGTTGTGGGTCCCGTTGGAGACCGCCATTGGAGAGGGAAGTGAAGCTTTTTTTGGAGTTGGAGAGGGGAAGAAGATGAAGTGAAGAGTTCAGAGTAGATGGATGAAAGAAGGTGAGTTTGGTGAATATATTTGGCTGGAAAGAGGACTTGGATGTCATTTTTAGTTTCTTGAGGGGCGGTTTTGGTAATAAATTCCTGTTTTTTAATAACAGTTTAGTTTGAAACTTATAGTGCAATTAACTGTTAGGTGTTTTGTTTTGAGTACTTACCGTAATTCATTTAATACTTTTCTGTTTTTTCTACATGAATTAAGCCTTGTTTGGCACATCCATTATAAAGGGACTAGATAAGGGCCTCGCGCTCCGCGCGAGAAAATTACGGATTTTCGTATGTGATTTAATATAGTTATACATTATTTGTTAGTACGTTGTTGTTATCAAATTTATTAATATTTGTAAATATAAGTATTTTTTATTTCCTTATATTTATGTTTGAAGTAGTTTAAAACATAATATTAGAATAAGTTTGCATTGTCATAAGAGAAGCTCACACATTAATTTAATTTGTGACTTAATCAAGTAGACTATAAATAAATATAACATAGGGATATAAGAAAGATATTTAAATACATGCTCAAAAGTCCAATAAGAGGTGATTAAGAAATAAGTAATGCATTAAATTGATACCAATTTTATTCAATTTTGGCAATGGACAGTAAACTTTTATATAGATAAGATTATTATTGATAAAGGCTTTTTGTAGTATAATGGCGTTTGGTAAAACAAAGTTATAATGACGTTTTCATGGTAAAATGTGAAGTTTTATTGCACAAATTTCAAAGCTTTATAATGTTTTATTTCAAATAAAGCCCTTTATAATGAAAAATGGCTTTATAAATGTTTAGCCAAACAGTCTGGACGGGAAATGGGACAGAAAAATAGTTTAGTGTTTAGACGCTAAACAGAGATTTGAATGAGGATTATACGAATTAAAAACTAATACGATATATATAATTATTAGACAAAGAAAGCTAGCAGAAAAATAATGGGTCATTTTCACACGTACCCTATTTTCTGCATGATATCGATTGAAAGTTGGCCTGACACTAGCTAGAATCTTAAATGTGATCACATTCATGTGGACCATGTGGAAACATTCAATAATTCGATCTCATAATCTCATATACAGTACTATACTTAATTAATTTCCTACCTATCTTATCGGCCGGATATGAATTATATAAATGTAAATATATATCACAATCAAATAAAAATTGGTGGTGCAACTATAAAACGTGCTTTTTATTTTATTTGTATATAAAAATCACAAGATTATACAGAGAAGATACATAATACTAGCTTGATCTACAAAAAAAGAAAGCTAAATCAATCGAGACATACATCATAGTGATGATTTTTGTTTTAAAGTAAAATAAGGAGAGTAGACACGTATATAGCGTTGAAAATAAAATATAACAAGTTTTTCATATTTGTGATGATCAATTAATCATGATTCAATTGGTAGGTATGTAAATCCTAACTTATATATAAAGTTTTTTCTCACAGTACAGGTGTCCTATCAAATTAGGAGTTAGTAAAACCTTCACGGTAACATACATAAGAAAAATATGAAAGAGAGGAAAAACGAACAATTCTTAATATACAAAAAGAAACAATTTATGTTTACATATTACATGTTCATATTCATTAAGTGGATAATAATGTTTATAACTTGGACAAAAAATTATTGTTCTTTCTTCTTTAAAATTTCATTGTCCAAATTATAAATATTAGCGCCTAAATTATGAACATTAGCGTGTTATTTGGGAATGTGAAAAACTTATTTTCTTACGTTAAAGTTTGTTCTCATTCGAACTTTAAACATGTTATAGACTTAACGTTACAAACTTTAGTGCATGTGCCAAAAGTAAATGCCTAACATGTAAATACCTAAGTGACAATAAGACATTAAGACATGTTATAGAATCTACCTAACTACAATATAAGGGAGAAGTCAAGTCTTCACAAAATATTGCGTCACCTCAACGCCACATCACCATTTTTAAAAAAATAAAAAAACCAAAAATTAATTAATCAAACTTTTAAATAGAAAAACATTTTTTTTCCACAATCTTACCTCCTCCATGATCTCCTACAAATATGTCAATCAAGTCACATATTCTAAAACTTTAGTCATTTATTAACCATGTTAATTAAGAGAAGCATACAATAAGTATACAATAAGCTTTGGTCATTTCTAAAATTATCCTCTTATATTTTAAGAGGTTAATTTTAGAAATTTATGATTAAGTGTTACATTTTAGTGATTAGGTGTTGTTATTTTAGTGATTTTTTTTGTAATGAGTTGCCCTAGGTTAGAAAAACCGATCATTGAACTCAAAAGTTCAAACTTCAGAGAGTGATGTAAAACGATTATGTTTATAATATTATTTTGTTGGTAGCTTGGTCATTATTTTATCTTTCACAAATATAATTATAACTTATTTATTATTTTAATAAAAATTATAAATATTAATGTAGATTTATAATCGTGTGATATTCACGGAACCTATCTAGTTAACGTTACAAACCTTAATGCATGCGTTAGCTAGAAATCACAATATTCATGTGATAGGCGTTTTATATAATGCCACGTTATGTTTTGTTAAATCTTGAGCAAATGAATTTTAAAGTTAACTCGAAGTGTACCATTTTTTTTGGGTACAATTTACTAATTGAGCTATATATTTTTTGAATAAAAAGCATATACTCCGTATTAAAGATCATTGACCTTGTTATGAACACCAACCTAAACCAAAAACATCATAGCTCAAACTTGATATAACACATGATAAATTTATTAAATCTTGGTGCCACCTCAATCCATGGTGTAAAATAGGGCCCCATTTTATATGAAATTAGAATCAAGCCATTTGGGTCCAAAATTCAACTTCTTTTTTTATCCTCCGCCATGGATGCACAACCAAGAAACTCCATTACAACAACAAGAAGAAACAGCACAAAAAAAATCAAAACAACACTGAAAAATGCACTTAAAAGCAGAGCCAGCTCATCAAGAAACGCCACAAATTCAATCCATAAACGTGTTCTAAACCTTTTTGTTTGTGGATGTGGTTATGATCAAATGGGTACACTTACAATCCCAGATGTTGTTCCTCCTCCTTCACAAGATGCTCAAAGGCTCAAGAAAGCATTCCAAGGTCAAATCTTTTTCATTGATTTTGAATGTTTTTTAGGATTTTTTTGGTTTTTTTATCTGGGTTTTTGCTTAATTTTTGTGGGTTATTGTTTGTTTTGGGAATGATTGTGATTAGGTTGGGGAACTGATGAGAAGGCGATCATAAGAATATTAGGGCACAGAAATTCAAGCCAGAGGAAGGAGATCAGAGAAGCTTATCAAAGTCTTTGTAATCAGTCTCTGATTGATGGTCTCATGTCTGAACTCTCCGGTTATTTTGCTGTAATTATCCTCTATCTTCAACTTTGTTTTTTACTGGATGATTTTTTTTACTTTGTAAAGTAATTTTAGACTGAAATGAAGGTTAATGTTATGGATCCAACCCAATTTTTGTCATAGATGCAACTTTTTTGTCCAAATGTGATGAAATAGTACTTGAGTAGGTTGAATTTTTCACCTGAGATTTTGGGTCTAAGAGATGATAGAGATCATAACTCAATCAGTTTGAGATGTTCATGTACTCTTGAATCTCAATGATGCCATTTTTCTTACACTATGGAGTGATTTTTTTTTTACTTTGTATGTATATAGTTCAATAGTTCATAATACTTTATAGTTTAGAATCTTTAGATGCCTATAAACTTTATCAATGAAGATTTTTATTGTGGAATAGATCTCATTTTGGTCATAGATTCAGCTTTTTTTGTTCAATTCTGATCAAATAGTATTTGAGTATGTGAAATTGTTCACATGACATTTTGGCAGTATAATCTTAATCAGTTTGAGATGTTCATGTACTCTTGAATACATCTTGTCTTATATCTTAGATCATATATATGCTAAGCTCTATTCCTAGAAATAGAATGATTAGATTACTTGTCTTTCAAGCACTAATTTTCCTATATAATGTCATGTAATCTTTCATTCAACATCAGAATACAAATTGCTTCTTTACACATTTGCTTACACTATGAAATGGCATGTCTGTAACATCGACAGAAAGCGATAATACTATGGACTTACGACCCTGCTGAGCGGGACGCAAGGCTGGCGAACAAGGCCTTGACGACGAGGCGAAAGGGTGTCAAGGAATTTCAAGTGATAGTCGAAATAGCGTGTGCATCATCCCCGAACCATCTTGCAGCGGTTAGGCAAGCTTATTGTTCTCTGTTTGATTGCTCACTTGAAGAAGATATACTTGCTCATGTTCCTCTACCCTTAAGAAAGGTAAAAAAATCATCTTCGGATTTATATTTTCATGAAAAAATTTGGTTGATGTTTGCCTTTTTTGTGATTTCAGCTTCTTGTCAGATTAGTGTGCTCTTTTCGGTATGACAAACAAGTCATCGACGAAGAGGTGGCCAAAACCGAGGCGGACAAACTTCATGATCTGATAAAAAATAAGCAATTTGATCATGATGAACTGCAGTTGATACTTGCTATGAGAAACTTCTTCCAGCTGAGAGCTACATTTGATTTGTATCAGCAAAACTTTGGTAAATCCATTGAAGAGGTCAGTTTCCTGTAATTTTTAACCTTATATAGCATCATTTCTTTGCTCAAGTGTCGTCTTTTTTCGCAGGACATAGCGTCTGGAAATGGTGACATCCAATATTTGTTGAAAATAGCAGTTTTGTGCATTGCTTCTCCTGAGAAACACTTTGCTGAGGTGATTCAAGTTCTTATATACCTAGAAATTAAATTTAATATAATGATAGTGATGCCTTTTGGTTTTGATTTATTGGTAGGTTATAAGATCATCCATAGTTGGTCTTGGAACAGACGAAGATTCTCTTACAAGGGCGATCGTGACACGAGCTGAAGTCGACATGGCGAGGATTAAGGAAGTTTATTTGGAACTGAACAAAGAATCTGTGGAAGATGCTGTAATTGGAGACACATCTGGAGATTACAAAAATTTCTTGCTCACTTTACTTGGCCAACAATTTGATTAACTGATTTATTCTTTGTTTGACATACTTGATGCTTTATTGCTTGCTCATATCTTGTTTTTTCTTACTCGTATAAACTGAATGTAAAAACAAACTCTGCTTGTGAAAAAACAGTAATCAGATCGTCTAGTCTCCGTTTGGAAGAGTTTTTTTTTTTGACGTAACGAAGCTTAATTTTCTATTTTAGCTGTTTAATACTTAGAAGAAAAACAGTTATCTAGCTTAGTAAGCTTAATCTTAATTAAATTAAAGTAGCTTAATTTTAAACCCATAAACCCCACCCTTTATATAAAAGATTTATTATATCTTCGCTTTTCAAATAACATTTTCATCTTCAGTTAATCGTTCAACTTCAATTCAAATAACATTTTCATCTTCATCTTCATCTCCGGTTAATCGTTCAACTTTCCTAACGGAGCTCTAGTTGTTTGACACTAACCTCGAGCGTTATACACAGAGGTATCGAGTTCAATTGGCAAAAGACCAAAAAAATGTCTTTGCGAATCCAGACATTTTTATCCTTGAATGGTTAACTTTTACTACATTGTTCTCTTATTTAGTCATACATTAGTGAGCACATATTATGGTAAAACTCAACAGCAATGTTACGAGATATTTTAGACAAACCCGACAAACAAAAAAGTCGAAAAAGGGCATGAAAATTAGGTCGCGGAAATAAGTTAAGAGAGAAAACATAGTAGTACAGCCTAAAGCCTTTGTAGTTAAGAGCATCTGGCTAAATAAGCATTCCATCCTTGAATTTTATACTCACGAGCTGCGTTTGCTGGATTTTCGGCTTTGATAATGCCTCGTCCGACTATAATTATGTCACTGCCTCTGTCATGTATCACCTGTTCAAATCAACAAGATTTAGAGCGTGTTTGGCAAGTAGCGGTTACAAATAGCGTTTTTCATTAGTAGTGTTTCAAACACTACTTTCATTAGTGTTTTCAACCGCTATTACAAGCGTTATTTCAACCACTACTGCTACCGCTATTGCCATACCAAACAGGGCCTAAGAGCGTGTTTGGCAAGCCCAAAAAACTAGTGTTTAAATTGGCAAGTGGCGGTATAGATAGCGTTTTTCATATAGTAGTGTTTCAAAGCTACTTTCATCCGCTATTGCCATAACAAAGAGGGCCTAAATTGAGATCAATTCCAAGACATTATTTTATTTTGAAGGAAAAATGGAGGCTACAGCTTACCGAAAAGGGAGTGTTGTATTGTTGACCAAGGTTATCTCCACCTTTGACCATTTGAACGCCGGGTGTTGCGTGAATGAGAGCCGGGTTAACAGATTCGGCTTTCCATGATGCTGGATTTACCGAGATAAATCCTATGACAAAATCAGAGTGATTTTCAGCAATCTTGGCAGCAGCAGCTGTGTAGTCTCCTGTTGCAAGATTACCTGCAGAACTCATTTCCGCAAGGAGCAACAATCCCCGACCATGTGGTAGACCCTGAAAACCAAGCCAATAAGTTATTTAGAATCTGTTTAGTAGATATAATTTGATCGTTAAGGCCCGGAAATAAGCAAAACCTTTAGCTTTAGGCCATCAACAATTCCAGGACCCGAGATTATGTGGGCGTTGATTATATCAGCCCACTCCAAGATACGGTATATGCCCCTTTAAGTAAAAAAAAATACACAAGACGGTAAGAAACTCCAGAAGAAAAGGCAAGAGAAGAACTATGTAGCTAGAATAGAATGAAATCTTACCCTGCATACTGCATTGTCACTGTGTTACCAATATCAGCAAATTTACGATCCTCAAAGATAATGAAGTTGTGCTTATCAGCAATCTGTCAAGATTTTTAAACAGCGTCATTATTTAAGAAAGCATATCAAAAGATCGGAAATTGTAAGGCCCAATGAAGACAGATAAGAAAGGCTCATCCATGTTTAAGGATAAAAAGACTTACAGAACGAAGTTTTGAACCAAAATCCGGTGTAAAATCAGGGAATATATCCACATGCGTCTTCAGCATGCAGATTTCTGGTCCAACCTGCATTTAGTCATATAAGCGTGTATAAGGGCATGAATATCTACTAATCAAGAAGGCTAACAGAATCAAGACTTGCATTACCTTATCAGCAAGATCAAGCAACTCAGCAGCTGTATTAACATCAGCGGCCAAACAAAGATTACTCTCCTTTTTCAACATCACCTCAAACAGCTTCCTTCCCATTTCATTTTTCATCAACTTAGCCCTCTCCCCGTACCCAATCTTCACTGGTCCAGAAGGCGGTCTCTCAACCTTCGGCACTGAAACCTTCTTATTCTCCTCCAAAAACTTCAAAACCATCTTCTCTGTCTCCTCGTCCACTTTCCCCAACCTTGTCAAAACCCTAACCATATCACTTAGTTTCAACAGTGAGTGTAGCTTTATCCCATTCTCCTCCAAATTCTCCCTTCCTCCTTGCTCCCTACCACAGATTTACAGAAACTTCAACTCAATGCAATTTAAAATTCAATTGAAATCATGTTTTAGTCAGTACAAACCTACATTTGTAGCTAAGCCATGACAATTTTCACATTTATAGTCACAGGAATGATATGGCAATCACACAAACAGTTGAAAAGGCAAGATATAATGCAATTGAATCATGTTTTGCTCCCAACCACAGATTTACAGAAACTTCAACTCCATGCAGTCGAATTTCCACAAAACTACAGCACAATGCAATTGAAATCCATAACTGAGGTCATTTTAACAGGAATGATTACGCGATCACATAAACAGTTGAAAAGCAAGATATTATTGATCGAGAGAGGGGGGGAGATAACACAAATCACATTCTCCTCCAAATTCCCTTTTCCTCCTTGCTCCCTCCCACAAATTTACAGATACTGCAAATCACCATCACAAATCCTCCCAGAAATCCAAATTATTCCACAAAACTACACCACAATGCAATTGAAATCACATCCTCCTTGGTCCATACCACAGATTCACAGAAGCTTCAACTCAATCCAATCAAAATTCCACAAAACAGCACCACAATGCAACTGAAATCATGCTTTAATCATTACAAAACCTACATTTGTAGCTAAGCTATGTCAATTTTCAAATTAACAGTCACATGAATAACGCACAAACAGTCGAAAATACATAGATTTACAGAAACTTCAATTCACTAACAGCACAGTATCACACATGCAGTATACCACCAATCCTCTCAGAAATTCAATCGGAATCATGTTTTGGACATTAAAAACCTACATTCTCTATCAAAATAATCACAGTAAGCTAAACTGAAAAGATGTATGTCAAATTTCACATTTACAGTCACAGACCTGTCAATAACAACAACAGCATCAGAGACCTTAAGTCCAACCTCCCTAAGCGGCGCAGCAGTCTCAAGAACAGACGCGCCACTAGTAACAAGATCCTCAACAATCAAACACGTCTGTCCGACTCCAAACACGCCTTCAATCGCCTTTCCAGTGCCGTAAGCCTTAACCTCCTTCCTCCGCATAAGCATCGGAATGCCTCTGCTAACGGACACAACAGTCGCAATCGGCAGCGCAGTGTACGGCACGCCGCATACGACGTCGTACTGCGTGCCTTGGACGGAAGCGAAGAGGATATCGGCGATCTGCGTGAGGAGCTTGGGGAAGGAGACGATGAGGCGGAGGTCGATGTAGACGGGGGAGAAGATGCCGGATTTGAGCTTGAAGTTGCCGAATTTTACGGCGGAGATCTCGTGGAGTTGGAGGATGAGAGACTCCATTGATGGTGAAGTGGTCATCGGAGAAGATGAAGATGAGGGTTTGACTCTTTGACTGATTGCGGCGATGAGAGGGAATTATGAGAGGGAATGTGTGCTTATAAAGCTGAAATTCTTGTCCAATTTTCGTAAATCGCCCGAAACATTACAGAATTGTTTAAACAAACGCTAAAGTTGAAAAGAAATTCGTTTTGTGCCCTTGAATTTATTTACTTAGATTATAGTTCGACTGTCATGCACGAGATTTAGTAAAATGGTATAAAAAGTAAGTATTATGATTTAAAATTTTATTTTCAAATAATTATAATTATATGTTCATGAGTTGTTCATATTAAATATTTCCTCCGTCCCAATTTGATAGTCCCATTTGATTTTCTGACACTATTCACGAACCGAGAAAATCTTGTAGATTTCTTCCAATATATATAAAAGAACATAGTCGTGTGAGGTTTTATTTGATTCGTCTTAATGAGTACTTCAACAATATTAAAAAATTATAATTTTTAGTAACATACAATTAGAGTTATTAACGATACAAAATGTGTCTCGACATATGTGTCGGAATCTAATGAGACTATCAAAATGAGACAGAGGGAGTAAATAGCAGGTTGCTAAAAAATTCTTAAAAAAATGAACAACTTATTATTGAAGTTAGTAACAGAGTGAACATCATCAATAAATCAATAAAGTGTTTTAAAGCGAAAAACATTGAACATAAAATCAGAATTTGCAATGACAACCTTTAACATAGAGCAAACTCCATTTATGATCGTCATTCTATGTTCCAATTAAAATTGTAATCTTTGTAGCAATTATATGTAAAAAAAGTTATTTCTTCCATATTTATCAAACAATCATATTTTTTGTAATATGACACATCATAAAAATAAGATTACAAATTACAAAAATACCATATTAGAATTTTTATTATTATTATCTATTTCTTATTTATAAAGGAAATCTTAAGTAATCTTAAGCAATCTTAAGCAATTTTTTTGTGATATTTTAATACATAATTTTCCAAATTGAATTAATTTTTATTAGAAAATTTCATAAAAGGAGTAAAATAATTGACAAATGATATTGTGACATAGCTAGGGTGGGATGAAAGAGTTTTGCTTTAGTAATTATATAATATTTTGATATATGTCCGTTTTGTGCCCTTGAATTTATGCTTATTCTGATATATGTCCTGGCGTTCTGCTATATCTCTTGTATTAAAATAGTAATCTGTATGAGTTAATATTTAGATAAAATTGAATGAGAGTCGGAAAACAAGTTGATCAAGCTCCCATCCCCTTATTAATACAAAACTAGATACGGGAATTTCTGCGCGAGGAAATTACGTATTTTCGTATGTGATTAAATATTATTTGTTAATATTTTTTTTTTTGTTATCAAATTTGTTAATATTTATAATTATAAGTATTTTTTTATTTCCTTAAATCTATGTTTGAAGTAGTTTTAAAACATAATAATGGAATAAGACTGTCATGAGAGAAGCTTACTAAATATTTTATTTTATTTGACAACATGTTTTTCTAATATTACACGCATTAATTTAATTTGTGACTTAATCAAGTTTCTAACATAACATAAAGACCTTCTAAGATATATTAAATTAGAATACAATAATTAGTTTTAAGAAAAATAAAATATACTTAAATGGATTTAGAATTAATTAGATTTCAGAGATTATTGATTAATAGAAATAAAAAGAGCTTAAACGAATTATGATTTAATTAGATTTCAGAGATCATTAATTAACACAAAAAGAACTTAAATGGATTTGAACTTAATGATAAGTAATTAATAAAAAAATTAAATGAATTTAAAATTAAATAGGTATTAATTTCATTCATTTCGTTCAACCATTAGCTAGCTTTTATATAGATAAGATTTTGATCTCTAGAAAATATATGAACGAAAGCGTGCCAAAAATACATATATTGAAAGAATTGAAAATTCATGTAATCCCTTTTGCAGGCTTTTTAGGATGACATTTAGACGAAGGGCTAAATCCATTTCTGTGATTGCTTCCTTCTTGTTGTTTGGGCGACGTTGATTTGCATTTATAGAAAAAGAAAATAATGGGAGATTTCTTTTGGTTCTTCCATTTGAAAAACTTTTATATGGGAATCAATCCATTTTTAATGGTGTTCATCTAACGAGAAAGTAATAGATCATGATCTAAAAATAGGTTCAATGTTCTTTTTTTTTTCTTGGAATTAAACCATTTCAACAAAGCATCTTACTTATGTTTTTTTTTCATTTTCTTACACAATAAAAAAGTTTTCTTTTTTTGGCTAATCAATATAGATCACTTTAATAGAACTTATGCCACAACCAAACCAGGAGTTAACAAGTGACACATTTGGAGGATAATATCAGTTTTTTAATTAATTCAGATAAGCAAATCAACCAAAAACCAACAAACCAAAACAAAAAGCCCATCTTGTTTTTTGGTTCTTCATCCTTGCCTCATTCAAAATTCTTCAAACCTGGTTGAGATTTGGTGCCTCAAATTATTGTTACAGTCATGTTGTTTATACATGATCATAAGTTATATCAACGTTCGTTTTAGTATTATCGAAGAGAACTTCGTCCTCAGCAAGTTCTCCCCTTGTGATCAGATCAAGTTTCCTGCCTTCTTTTGTTACCTATTGTGATTTCCTCTTGTACATTCTCCTCAACATTTTCCCATTTCAATATCTACAAATTTTAACCTTTTTTTAAGATGCATTAACATGAACTTTGTTGAATGCAGGTTTAAGGTTTCTGGATTTCACAGAAACCTTAATTTTGTAGCACTTTTGTTTCATGATTTTCATCTGCAATCATCCAAGGTTGGGAATGTCTTACCATACAGACAGTGATGATGACAATGAACCACATGGTAAATCCCTTTCCTAAAATTCTCTCTCAATTTTTACAAAACTATAAACAAACACATGTAACATGTCTGAACTCCATCAATATCCTCATAAATTTGGAGATAACCCAATAAATTTCTGCTATGAATCATTTCTCCATATATTTTTCAGAAAAATTGTGTAATAAGGTGTTGCTAAATTCCTGCAGGACCTTGTCTCTTTGACCTCTTATGCGCAGCAGACGACGCCAAATCAAAACGAGATAGATTAGGTACACCATAATGCACATAACATCTGCTGCTGATGTTGAAAATATTTCATAAGAATAAGTCATTTTAAATTCTTGAATGTTGTGGCAGATGCCCAGATGAAATTAGAGCTGATGTTATCTCAAGCTGTCAATAAATACTGTGCAGATTGTGGATCACTTGATCCCAAATGGGTGTAAGTAACAAAAATAAACCCATTTCCTAGTGCAAAATTCAGAGGATTTAACAACTGCTAAACTTTTTGTGATTAACAGATCTTTAAGCCCTGGAGTTTTCATATGCATTAAGTGTTCAGGTGTCCACAGAAGTCTAGGAGTACACATCACAAAGGTATCATTTCTAAAATTTCTTGCAGTCATTTCTGAATCTAACTGTTTTTTTTTCTGTAACAGGTGTTGTCTGTTAATCTGGATGCATGGACAGAGCAACAAGTAGAGGCCCTTGCAGAAATGGGAGGAAACACAGAAGTCAATAAGCAATTTGAGGCATGCATCCCAGGCAACCTTAAGAAACCGAAACCAGATTCATCTGCTGACGAACGCGTTGATTTTATCAGGTAATTACAAGGTATAGTACCAAACAGGGTTTTTTTTGGAACAAACTCCCGTTATAGGCGTAGTTTGAAACAAATTCTCAATATAGACACTTTTTTTGAACAACATCTCTTCCCGAACCAAGTTTTTTATAAAAAATAATCCTCCGTACGAGGCGTTGGCCTTTTTTTTTTAACATTTGGTATACTCACGCGCGGTTTCGGGTGACTCGTCAGGGCTTGTTCAAAATCGAGTGAGAGACATATATGGTGAAAACTGGGATCGATACGGACCCAAGGAAACTGGTCTCGCTCGATTCCGATACCGAATGATTCCAAACGAGCCACCCGAACCCGCGTAAGTCTCGTGCATACCGATCATAACTTCGTTTCCGATTCAGGTAGCTCGTTTGGAATAGTTCGGTATCGGAATCGAGATAGATTAGTTTCGTTGGATCTGTATCGATCCCAACTTTCACAAGATATGTCTCTCACTCGATTCTGATCCCGAACGAGCCCTGATGAGTCACCCGAACTCTCGCGCATCTTTAAAGTCAAATTTATGACAACGACTCATACAAAGGCTTATTTAAAAAAAAAAAACTTGGTTCTAACAACGCCTCTCATTAGTTGCAAATCTCCGAACTTGATAAAAGTGTATATTTGAGAATTTGTTCTAAATTACATCTATAACGGGAATTTGTTCCAAGAAAATGTCTATTTCAGAAAAAAGGGTGTTTAACCTCGCACCCACTTTTTTATATCCCGCACCCGTTTTGGACGCATCCTTATCGCGCCCAAACAAACCGGGCCGGCTCTGGGCGCACTCTAGATGCACCCAAAATTAGACCGAAATTTTTAAATAAAAGGTTTGGGCGCAATAAGGATGCGTTATAATTTTTCGGGTGCGTGTTTTTTCTTTGGAAAAAAATTCAGCAAACGGGGCCTTAAAGATTTGTCAATTCTAAATTCTGGAGACATGTTTTTGACATTTTGTTAGGAGAAAGTATGAGCTGAAGCAGTTTCATTATGCTGATGATGGTAATGAGTTATCATGTCCTTATCCACGACATCCGTGTTCATCACCATCTAGTCATAGACGATCATCGAGCCAGCCTCTTGAAAAGAGGCATGTGAATAAGCCAGGAAATAGCCTTCATATTCCTGGATTAGGACATGCTTTTCGTAACAGTTGGAAGAAGAATAAGGATTGTCGAGCCTTGAAGAAGAGTCACACATCGGTAAAATGTTAATACTATATGATATTGTCACGAGTAGGGTGTTAAATCGGACGGTCGGGTTTCGGTAGGATAATTTCGGATTTCGTACAATTTTGGATCGGACATTATTCGGAATTATAGCAATTCGGAATGGGTCGGTCGGGTCGGGTTCGGACCAAACACTTATTTATCTGCCAAAATCGGGTTTTCGGGCAAAATTTCGGTCGGGCAGTTTTCGGATCCGGACGTGTTTTGGGGCGGGTCAATTCCGGATCTGGACGGTTTTGGGATCAAGTCGATTTTGAAAAAGTGAGGATTAAATTTTAAAAATGATAGTTTAAACTAATTAATATATAAATGAATTACTAATGGTTAATAATTAAGTAGGAATTGATCGAATAATTTTGGGTTTCGGATAATCTTGGGTTTCAGACAATCTCGGGTTTCAGACAAGTTCGGGTTTCAAACGGGGTTCGGATCGGACAATTTCGGGTCGGACGAGGTTTAGATCGGACGACATCGAATTTTGGACATTTTCGAGTCGGGCAGTTTTCGGGTTTCTGAATTTATCTGTCGGATTCGTCTCAACCTTGAACTTTTTCATTTTTTCGGGTTTCGGTCGGGCTTTTTTTCCATCAGACCAGTTTGGGCATTTCGGGTCAGGTCAAATTTTGAGAGCCCTAGTCACTACTAGGATTTGATTATGGTGTTTGAACATTATTTTTCTTGTTTACAGCCGGGGATGATCGAATTCGTCGGTTTGATCAATGTCAAGATCCTAAAAGGAACCAATCTAGCCATACGAGACGTGGTGACAAGCGATCCATACGTCATTCTGTCATTAGGACAACAAGTAAGTGTCTGAAAACATACTATTTTCTTCTTCTTTTTTTCTTCTTCATCTTCTTCATGTAATGGTTTCAAGAAAACATCACAGACTGTAAAAACAAGGGTGGTTAAGAGCAACTTAAACCCAGTTTGGAACGAGAAGCTAATGCTGTCGATTCCAGATCATGTTCCTCCTCTGAAACTGGTAAGCATTGCATTAGGGGATAAGCTTTTGAGCTGAAAAAATGGAGTTTTACACCGATTTAAAACGCACGGCGTGGAGTTTTAAAATTGACTATGTGAAATCCGGGTTATAAGGTATAATTTTTACCTCAGTTCTGAAAAACTTCTCGTTATAAAGTCTTTGAACTATTTGAAACCCGAGTTACAAAGTTGATTTTAGAATCGTGGTATAAAATCAATTCTTTACGAATCAAAAGTTAAACGCCACATGATAGAATTTTTATTTCGGTGTAAAGTAAAAAAAAATTGGTTCAAACAAGACCCCGTTGCATTATCTAAATCTAATTTTCCACTGATCAAATCTGAACCGAAAACATGGTTTTTCGGCGTTTTCAGCTCGTGTACGATAAGGACACGTTTTCGACGGACGACTTCATGGGTGAGGCGGAGATCGACATTCAACCTCTTGTGACGGCTGCTAAGGCTTATGAAAGGTCGACGCTTGAGGAGTCAACTGAGCTTGGAATGTGGATGGCAAGTAGTGATAATACTCTTGTTAAAGATAGCACCATAAATTTGGTAGAAGGTAAAGTGAAGCAGGAAATGTCAATCAAGCTTCAGAATGTTGAGAGAGGGATTCTTGATCTTGAGCTTGAATGTGTTCCCCTTACACAATAGCTGATTTGTTTTGTAAATGAGATCAATAGCTGATTTGTTTTGTATATAAGATTGCTGAGCAAAATTGTAATGTTTTGAATGAGAATTAGTGTTTGGATTTAGCAATCCTAGTAAGGGTTAAGGGATTCTTCAAGGTAATACTTCAAATCATTTTGAATATCATGTTTGTATATGGATTTCAATTTTTAATGTACCAGTCTGAAAAGGGTTTGTCCGAACTTCGTCACAAGATCATAATCCAGGCTTCTTAACGAGAAAACCCCGCACCCGAAAATTTATAATCCCCACCCACTATTGGGCGCATTAACAAAAACCTTTTTGGGCGCAATTTTGAAGGTAAAAAAGGATTGATCCAGTTTGTTTGGACGTATATGCGCCCAAAACGAGTGCGAGATATAAAAAAATGGGTACAGGGTTAAACGCCTCTTTTAATCCATGAACAACACATAAGGGCTTGTTTGATATTCATATTGGCATATGAGTATCAATATCATTCATTACGTTTGTCAGAACTTCGTCATAAGATCATAATCCATGCTACCTAATAACACATACAAATTACAATGCACATAAGGGTCCATTGGTATTGATATCATCATGGTATAATTTTGATATTTGTTGTTTTGTATCAAATATATGCATCAAGGATGTCACTCATATCCATATCTCTATTTGATGCCTCGATATCATTCGTAGACATATCTTTATATGCATACCAATATCGATATCCGATATCTCATATCTTTGATATTCGATACCAAACGAGCCCTAAATGACAAATAACTTGAAAAAAAACATGAACTCAACATAGATTTGAATCTTCCCAGTACTGAAGTAGTGATATACATGTCGAAAAATCATCATATGCTTGCAAGTTGTAACAAAGTACAGCAACTATTATTACAGTATGACAATATGTACACAACTCATCAACTTCACCTGACATCTTCTCTTCCCTGCATTATTCTACCAATGTGAAATCAGAACAAGCAAATAAGAATTTTCATCCCAGCACTTAAAAATCAAGAAGCTAGCCCTCGGTAAAAGGGTAATCCATCACGTAGTAATTGGAGAAGACGGCACACATTTCTCGTATACGAAGCCATACCTGTTCCTTGTTACTGTCCAGAAATCCCCATAGAAGAAGCCAAACTTCATGATTTGCTCACCATTATCACAAAACACTTGCCTAAACCATGCAAGAAAATCAATAAGTAAATTCAGACATCATAACGTAACAATTAACAGAAGTTATGAAAGCCCTGTCTTCTTACTTCATTCATGGCTCGTGACAATCATCACAGAAGCACGAAGGACACCGAACCAACCCATTCTCATTACATTCCAAGCACCTCTTCAACATCCCTTCATCCTCATTAAAAATCTTCCTACTTCCACTACATTTCATGCACGGTATGAACCTCACATCTCCACACGAATCACAAAACACGCCTCGTTGCCTAAGAGGTAAGCTTTCGAGAATCCTTCGAAGCTCGCCCATCTCATTCAAATGCTTAACAATTTCAGACCCACCTACATATCTTCCCTTGATGAATACCTGAGGAAGGCTCACATTCTTCTCACTCATCACACACTGCAACTCTATCCTGTAAGATGAATCCATGGACACATCTCTTTCATCAACATAGACCTTATAGCCTCTCAATATCGTTCGTACCGCGTAGCAATCCTCGAATGTTCTTCTCACACCACGCAAGCTAGTGAAAAACAAGACCACACGATCTTCAGTACCTGGTAGGCAAGACAAGAAGGTCAAATGCATTAACATAAATTGTTAGACTTGTAATCTTTTTAATTGATTTGTATTTAAATAAGGAAATGATAAAAACAAAAATACGAAAAATAATCCAAGACTCTTTACAAGAAACAGAAATTTTGGCCTATGACACTGGAACACTCCACGAGGTAAGCTCCCTATATCCCTCTATAGTTCACCTTGATCTTATCCCTCCACGAGTTATTGTCCCGAGTCATTGCTAAATATAACACACTCTAATATCTTTGAATGATATACCCAATTTTGTAGAGATATAAAAAACTATCCATAGCTGATATACTTATCTCATACAAACAGGATATATCAGTTTGATATCAATAATTCAACATACGAACAGCATATATGAGTTTGATATCAATAATTCAACATACGAAGTAATTATACCAAATGCAATGATGAGATTATATAATTGATTTTGTAATTTTTTTAATTGGTTTGTGTTCATGCAAGCAAGTGAAAAAGAAGACCAAACAATCTTCAGTACCTGGTAATCGGATCGTTGAGGCATTCAAAATGGATTCGGAGAGGAGATAATTTGAATCTGCGTGCTTCGTTGGAGGCTCAAACAGATTCCGCAGAAGCCTGACTTTTCCCTTGATGGAATTACCGGCATTCTCGAATGAATTGAACCATTTCTTAGCCGATGCGCTTCGATCGAGAGACGAAAACGAGGGTTTCTGGTATGCGGAAGGGTTGATTGTGAACGATCGGTCGAAAATTGACTTCTTCGCCATGGGCGTGAATTCGCGATTCTTGTCCATAGCTGCGTTTCTAGCTACGGCGTTGAGGAATTTGATAGAAGATGCTCGGAATTGAATGATTGTGGCCTGTCTGGATGTGAATTCGGAAAAATGGCGATTTCTAGGGTTTGGGGTATGAGAAATTTGGGATTAGATTTTTTAAGGGGGATGAAATGATTACCTCATTAATTGAAGAATGGAGGTGGAAGCGTTGAGAATGGGTTTGGAATTTGGGAAATTGCAGATTCAGGCGTTTCTTCGTCGATGTTTTGGGGAAGAAGATGAAGTATACAACGCAAAAATGGAAGGAAAAAAAAGAGAAAGAGATAAAATGACAGCCAGGAAGACGAGAAGGTCAAATGCATTATAATTCATTGATGTATTCTCCTGCATTATAGTTAAATAATGTATTATAATTCAAATTATACCATCTAGTATGTTCTCATTATGCTCTACCTCTGGTCTATGGGACAAATTATTGGCCTAGCTTAAGAACAGAAGATAGTGGTAGTAGGGTCAATTGTGGATATAGTGTTGCATGTGTGATCGTATTAGAGAGGATAGAATCATAAATGAAGTTATTACCCATAAGGTCGGTGTAGCTTACGTCAGGATAAACTGCGGAAAACTACACTTCGTTGGTATGAACATGTGTAGAGAAGGCATCCAGACACGCAATTTGGCAATGGTCTGGTACAATAAGTCGTGGAGAAATAAGATCAATATGACACAACTATAGAGGGATAAAGAGAGTGTCCCTATAGAGAGCTTAGCTCGTGGAGTGTTCCAGTGTCATAGGTCAAAATTTATGTTTCTTGTCCTTGTTAGAATCTTAGATTTTTTTTCGTATTTTTGTTTTTATCTATATCTTGGACTTGTCGGTAGGGCAGAGCAATCGGATTATCCACTAAATTTTTTTCCACAAAACCTCGATCCGTATCAGGTCCGTTTTGGAGCGGATATCCGGTAAATATTGTCCGGATCGGATCGGATATTTGACTCGGATATCCAAATTATCAGATTTCTAGAAGGTATATGAAAATTAAATTAAACTTTTTATTTTTATTTTTATTAAAATTCACAAAATATAAAATAAATGTTAAATATATAATTTTATATATTATATAGAGGAATTAAGATGTGAAAATTAATATATTTAATTCATTTAGCGAATCACAATTTAAATAAGCAATTAAAATATAAAATTTTGAGAACAACAATAAAAGTTATGTTATATATAAGAGAATTTTTGTGTTGAGAGAATATATCCTATTGTTTAAAAATGTATAAAAATAATTATTGAATCATCTACACTTATAAAAGTATATTTTAGTTCTATAAAAATATATTTATATATTATAATAATAGTACCGGATATTTTCGGATATCCATAAGCTAAATATCCCGATCCGTATCCGGTCTAAATATCCGGAAAATTCGTCCGGATCGGACCGAATTCGGATAAAACTTAATCGGATATTTTCGGATGCGGATTTTTAAGGATCGGATCGACGGATTATCGGATCGGATCGGCCGGATCGGATATTTTTGCTCACCCCTACTTGTCGGTTTACATCCTTCCGACAAGTGTCGGAGAATGGATTGTTTACATTCAACCTTCGAGACCCTGCTACAACGGAAACACATTGGGTTGATTGTTGTTCTCATTTTAGGATGTGTCTCAATTATGCTTAAGTTGGACCGGTCCATTAATGTATTAATGTACAACTCGGCCCAAGTCTATTAGGGTTGTTATTGACCGAGTCATTTGGCTATTTATAGGCTCCTTTGTACTTCATTTCATTTACGTTCAATTTTAAACCTTATTATCATGGTTGAGTTTCTCATCTTCTAAACTTTAAGCAACATTTCTCGTTTATCGAGATTATCCTTGAAACTTAAAGATCATCATAGAGATCAACATCGCTATCGAGCACTCATAATGTTGAGTTATGTCCATCAAATCTATCAAGTTCGTCAACTAGGCACGTTGTCTAGTTCCATCAACGTATTCTTGAGGATGTCTTATTTATTACGAGGTCAAGGTCACATCACATGTGGCTCCATAAACTCGCTAGGAGAAGTCGCAAAAGCTTAAACATGAAGATTACCTACCATATTTCTCTGCCCACCAACAAGAGACTATAGCCCAATATTCCTCTTCGCACCAACAAGAGACTATAGCCCAATATTCCTCTTCGCACCAACAACGTCTAGAGAGAGACATCTAGCTAAACAAGTTTAAGAGCCTTGACGGAAAAAAGAGAGTTGTGATTTCAGTCAAGACAAGAAGAAGTTGAGAGACAAGAAGAAGTTGTTATAAACCTGAGAGTCTATCCAGACAGATTCGGAAATTGTTGAATATGACTAAGTCACAGATTCATAAATTGCTGAATATGACTAAGTCATAGATGTTTAAGAGTTTCTCACCAGTTGATCAAGTGAAGTATAGCAATCATCGGGTAATGCTCGGAGGAGACCACATCCATTGAGTCGTAACAAATCAGTATAGTCTCGACTTCTCTCAAGGAAACAACGCGGTATGGCCAAATCGGGCTCGAGATGGACTGAATCATGCGGGTCCTAATAAGAATCAAATCGAAGTCAACATTACCAGGCAATCGGGTCGGGCGGTTAGGTTCGGGTCAGAGTGTCTCGGGTCTAGGTATATATCGGGCCATGTCATTTCGAGTCTAATATTAACGGGTCAAAACAGGTCGGTTATAACAGGTGTATAGCAGGGTCGGGTCGGGTTCATGTGTAAAATTATCTGGTCAAAACAGATCGGGTTGTTACGAGTTTATTGTCGGGTCGCTTTGGGTCAAAACCTATCAAAAGACCGGGTTATTATGGGATCATTTTTTTGCTTTTTTTTCTTCTTCCTTTGGCCCATTTTTTCGGGTAAAAAACGGGTTGACCTGTCCTGTTTTTTATCCAAATTTTTTGGGTCATTCGGGTTAGACGAAAAATGGGTGTCGAGTTCAATTTGATGGGAAATGACCTAAATTTTTTGGGTTGGGTCAGGTTTGTGGGTCGGGTCATTTTCTGACGGGTTATGACCATGTTACAATGCGCAATGTACCTGTTTTGATGTTCCAAGGTGACATCAAACGAGTACCTATCTGACTCTAAAATTTTTTGGGTTGGGTCAGGTTTTTTTCTTTTTTCTTCTGGCTGGGTTGGAACAACCGATAATGGGAGTACTAGTACCTATCTGACTCTAAAATCTCCAAGGTATATCCGACTCGACTATAGAGGTGAAAAAATCTTGCTAGATCCCGTTGAACATCCCTATCTGTCAAAAGCAGGATTTGCAACAGATATTTAATTTAGGCTTAATTTGATAAACAACAACAACAACAAAACCCATTACACTATGAAATTTGATGTGTACATGCAACAACCAAATTCTACTAAACCATGATCTTGGAAAGACCCTGAAATCATGTTGTCGTTCCCCATAAACTTAGCAGGACCTTAATTATTTGATCATCAACAAGTTCAGTAGGTTGGTAAAGGCCGTACAAGAGTTCATTCGATGGATTAACAACTTGCAGAAGAATACAACCTATCAAGAATTTGGGTAGCAAGAATAACGAAAGTTGAGTAAAGATTACAAATTTACAATACTTTAGTTTCTTGATGCAAATGCAATGGTTTTTGGTTACCAGTCTGCTGCTACTTAGTCATTACACTATGTAATTTTTTCTTGTAATCTCTTGTAACTCAATTTTATACATTTATTAATATATTTATTACTAAATAAAATGTGTACGTGAAGATAGCTTGGGGCATATAGGCCCCGTTTGGTAAAACTTAAGTTTTTTGGGGTTGAAGTTAACGAAATTTGAAGGTAGCTGAAGCTGAATTGAGTAGTTTAAGGAAGTTGAAGGTGAAGTTGATTTTTGGGTTGAAATTGGAAAAAATAGTGTTCGATAAGGTCTAAAAAATGGCAGTTGAAGCTGAGTGAGTGTGAAGTGAAATTACCAAAATGGATATGAATATAATTTTGTAAATGAATTTTAGATTGGAAAAGTGTCATGTAATAATAGTTCTTAAAATGATAAATGAGAATGATTGTGGAGCCTTGGATCAAAAGAGATCCAAGAGCCCACATAATGACACGTGGCACCCCTTGTCACCACCGCCGGACCTCCACCGGACCACTGTCGGGCCACCTTCGACCATCGCCGGACCATCTTTGGGCCTCGCCGGAATAAAATTGTCACAAAGATGTATAAAATTGTTCACAAATATTTCAAAATTATTTATTACTAAATGTTCATCACGTTGTTCATATATGTTCATCACAATGTTCATTTGTACATACTCTACTGAATGTTCATCACATTATACTTAAAAGTTCACCAACTGAATTTTCATCACATTCTACTTAAATGTTCACCAATTTTTGATGAACATCAAGTGTTCATAAATGTTCATTTGTACATACTCTACTGAATGTTCATCACATTTTACTTAAAAATTCACCAATTTTTTATGAACATCAAGTGTTCATAAATGTTCATCACAATGTTCATAAATGTTCATTTGTACATACTCTACTGAATGATCATCACATTATAATTAAAAGTTCACCAACTGAATGTTCACCTAAATGTTCATCATCTCATACTTAAATGTTCATCATCTCATACTTCAATGTTCACAAGAATTTAATAAAATGTTCATTAGCCAAAGTTCATTACAATCGACATAAATGTTCATCACGTTGTTCATAAATGTTCATCAAAATGTTCATCATCTCTTACTTAAATGTTCATCAAACATCACTTTAATATAATTTCGAGTAGAAAAACACTTGATCTTCATCAAAAATTAACTAAATGTTCATCATCTCATACTTAAATGTTCATCAAACATCTTTAAATGTTCACAAGCATTTAATAAAATGTTCATTACTCAAAAGTTCATTACAATTAGCTTAAATGTTCATCAAATTTTTTATAAACGTTCATTTTGATATACTCTACTGAATGTTCATCACATTTTAGTTACATGTTCACCAACAGAATGTTTATCACATTATAATTAAATGTTCATCACATTATATTTAAATGTTCACCAATTTGAATTAGACTTAAATTTTATTGGACCACCGCCGGACCACGTCGGACCACCGCCGGACCTCTACCGGACAACCACCGGGTGGTCGCCGGACAACCACCGGGTGGTCGTCGGGTGGTCGCCGGAAGGCCGCAGACCACCACAACTACCCCCACTACAAGTGGAGGTAACTAGTTTAATCTAAGTCATTGTATGTCAAGGCATCCAATGGCTTAGATTCATTCTTATTTATCTCTAAGAGAGAGTTTATTATGAAATTCTCACCCTTTTAGATTAAAGTGTTTATGTGTTATATTATGTTTTGTTTGTATGAAATTTAGCTATTTAATTTAATAATTCAAAGTATATATTTAAAATAATTTATTAAAATTTAACAATCTTTATAAACAATATTTTAGATTATAAATAAAATACTTAATTTATTAAATCGAATAAACATTTTATTCTATATGATTGGATACTAAAAATAACCATATACATAAAAGAAAAACAATATAAATATAACACATTTCATATGCTTATATATATATAACTTTATAAACATTATAATTTAATATTAATATTTGGGATTCGAACTCACATCGATGCGTATAACACATTGTTCTTCCAATTGAGCTAATAGACTTTGTGTTGCAATGGAAGATTCAACTGATCGACTAATCCCCAAAACAGAACAGAGATGACAACACTTTCGCAAAGCTCAGCCATGACATAGAACAAGCAAAAACTCCAAAAGGGCCAAGAAATCTTGGACTCAACCAAGTAAGAAGTTTATCATCTAAAGCAGTGGGGTGCAAATAGTGGCTCATGGGATAAAGAACAAACCCAAGAAATCTTACAGCAATAAAAAAATTGGCATTTCAGCAAACACATGAAGTGCACAACTAGCAAAGTCAATAAAACACAATAAGGAATGGATTTCAATCCAGTTTGTATGTATATCAACCATAGATAATGTCAAATCAACAATATTTACACCAAAGCTTAAGCAAATGTAAATTTTTTTGAAGAATAATTGAAATTTAGACCACTGAAACTCATAAATCAAGCTTCAAACTCAGAAATTAGGGTTCAAAGCACATTCTAAATTAGGGTTCAAGTTTAATCGAAATTAGGGTTAAGCAAAATCACAATTTAGGGTTCCACATACCTGAAACTCAGAAATCAAGCTTCAAACTCTTCCCTTTCAATTACCGCTGCAGAATGAAACAAGAAAAATTAGGGTTCGTGGAGGAGGAGTAACCTGTCGAATGAAGAAATAAGAAAGGGAAATGGAGGAGGAGTAGAGCAATCCCAAGAGTATTTGTTAGAATTTTGACAACTTCATGTGGATTCAAGTTGAAGCATTTGCTTCATATGGGGTAGCTTAAGGAAATCGACACTATTTGGTTGAAGTTGCCTGATTTCTTCAACTCCCGTCAACCAGCTTCAACTGTTGCCTTTCTTCTCCTTCATCTTTGTCGAACAACCATTTTTTGCTTCAACCCAGTTGCTTCTTCAACTTCAATCAACTTCAACCCCAAGTTCAACCCTGTCGAACAGGGCCATAAACTCCATAAGAACATCATTGACACAAAATCGGATCCAACTGCACCGCCAGACAGTATCTCTGTAACTCAACTTTATTTTTGTTCCTTGATCAAACTCTTAAGAACTGAAATTGACGAAATATTAGTAAAAGCTTTACTCTCTAAAACATAAAAACAAAACCTGTGTATTACTCGATCGAAATGAACTGATTTGAGATGGCTAATACTCCGTAGTTGTTATACATAACATTTTAATATGTAATTCTTATCTTTCTTGTTTTTGTCTTGGTCAACCTCTTAGATATCGAACATTAAAGAATATTTATGCATTACAACTTACAAGCATACATTTGAATTCAATTATACGAAATTTGAATAATGTGTCAGTGATGCAAGGCCAAGCGTTCAGTCGAGTTATCACGAATCATTAGAGCAAGGAACGACTATCACATCGACCTTTTATCTAAAAATTACGTCTTTTCTGAAGTCCGAGTTGTTGCACGCAATAGCTTTAGAAATTACTTTTGTTATTGAATAATAAAATATCATCAAACAAATTATAACTGATTTAGTAAGTCATTCACAGTTTCATGAATACTTATCTTTCTTGTTTATGTATCATTTTGATTTTGATGGTATATTTGTCAAAAGACTCTTCTAGAAAATGTTCATTTTTTTATGTTTCTTGGGTCAGAATAACATTTTATTTTTCAGTTAGCAGCTAAAGAAAAACTTACATTATTCTTTCCAAGTCAAATCTCCGTTCCAAACGTACATGCAAGCATGTTATTAACTTGTACGAAATATAATATAATCTCAAGTTTGACACCTATTATATATTCCCTCATACTTCCTCCACTCCTTATTGATATGACATATTTTATGACCATTTATATCCTATTCTCACTATATTTGTTAGACACAAAAACATTAAGAATGTATTTATCAACACTTAATCTCAATATTGTTCAAATTACTTCTTTCTACTTGAAATGCGTAATGAAACAAGTTCGAATCACTTGAATAGTTGTATGTTCAACTAGATTCGGACATCCGCAGATATAAGGCGCTTTGTTTTTGTCGAAATTTGTATGTGTATTTTAATATTAAGAATATTTAATATTTAATTATTAATTATTGCTATTATAAAGTCATTATCTGCATAATAGTCAATTTGAATTTGTTGTCATCGAAAAAAAATTAATTAATCGATTTGATGAATTGGGTGAAGAAGAGATTGAATGAAGTAGAAAAAAAAAGATTTTATATTTTAGCATTGATTTTTTTTTTGGTCGAGATATTTTAGCATTGATTTAATATATGAATTGTATTCTTGGATGAAAATCCCTAAAGCCCTAAATTTATTGACCGGGTCGATATCAGTCAAGTACCAATTGTCATCACTTTCTCAATGTCAACCAACTTTACAATAGATATATAGATATAGATTGTAGCAAGTACATTTCGAGCTCGACTTTTACTATAGACGTGTATGAAAATATTGACATTAGTAGAGATCTATCATTTTATGTGCAAACAATCATTCTTAATCAGTCGATCGAACGACGGGCGAACGAAATATATAATTTACTCTTTGTAATATTATTAATTAGACCTGTCAAATGTCGAACGGGTCAAATTCAGGTTGAAAATGGGTTCAAGTCAAGCAACTCAACAAAATTTCTATATTGTACGGATTGGGTTGGATCGACCTAACGACGAGTTTCGAGTGAGCCTAGGCTTGGGTTGGATCTATCATTTTATGTGCAAACAATTGTTCTTATATAGACGATCGAATGACGGGAAGGAAAAAAGTATAATTTACTCCTTGTAATATCATGAAACCTGTCAAACGGACCAAATTCAAGTCGAAAATGGGTTCAGGTCAAACAACTCAGACGACTCTCTAGATTGTGTGGATTCGGGTTTGATCAACCCAACCACGAGTTTCGAGTGGATCTAGATTCGACGTAATGGGTTTCGAGTTCCAAAAACATAATAATAATTTTTTGAAAAGAGATATAAATATTGGGTGCGGTTTCGGTGAGAATAATTTTTAAAATGAGAACGTGAGAATGACTAATGTGCACCAAAATTTACTTAAATGTGCATCAAAATATACTTAAATGTGCATCAATTTTTGTGATGCATATCATTTGAAAAAGTGATGCACATATACAATTTTTACCTAAATGTTCTTCAATTTCTCAATGTTCTTTAAAAAATGATTTTTTTTCTTCAAATTTTAGATGTTTTTAAGTTTGTCAATGAATGTGCATCAAATTAATATTAAATGTGCATCAATTTACTATTAATGTGCATCATTCGTTATTCTCACCCGACATTTTCCCATAAATATTATCATGTATGATTATTGTCATGGATAATTATATATTTTGTTTGTTATATATTAAGGTGTAGTAGGAACTTTAGTGGTTATATATTAGTTGAACCAACTTGCCACCTCTTCATCTTCTTCCTCCATCACCAAAACACTCAACCAAACCAGATGAAAGAACTTCACAGAAAATCTTCACTTTCCAAATACCTCTTCACCTCCCTCACAATCCTCCTCTTCTTCATCATCCTCTACACCCAAAACTTCTCCTACACCACCTTCTCCGACCACTACTCCATCTCTGCATCTCCCATCGTTTCACCTCCACGTAATTTCTCCGATCCACCGAAACAGAGAGAGGAAAAAACAGAGCACAAGAAAACAGAGCACCAGAAAAAGAAGAAGTTGTTGTTGCTGCCGTTTGCGTTGGGGAATTCTGGATGTGATGTTTTTGATGGGAGATGGGTGAAGGACGAGTTGACTCGGCCGATTTATAAGGAATCGGAGTGTCCGTACATTCATCCACAGTTGACTTGTCAAGAACACGGTCGTCCTGATCGAGGCTATCAGCAATGGAGGTGGCAGCCGAATGGATGCGATCTTCCCGAGTAAAGTTTCTTCCTCCATTCTTCTTTTTCTGGATTTTGGTTTCTTGTGTTTGAAGGTTTGGTTGAGTTTTGATGAAGAAAAAACATAGAATATGAATGATGAATCAATGTGTCAAACATCAGTGGTTAGAAAGTTGAATCTGCACCAAATTTAGAATGCTACACTTTAACAACCTAATTTTGAAATTTTTAAGTTAGAGATATGGTGGTGATTTTTGTAATTTTCTTTAACTTTTTTTATTTGAAAATGATCTGAACAGACATGATCGCTCAAGTTATAAACATTAATGTGTTATCTGTGAACGAGAGCATTTCACACTTCATACCCTGAAGTAGTGAAGTTGTTCTCATCATAATTTGTTTCCTACTTTATTTCAAGCATTTTATTTCTACTGAACTTGTGTATGAAAAAACGAGAATAACTAAAAAATTTGTGTCGATCTAACGATAATTTGTGAATGATCAATCAAGTTATAAACATTAAGTTGTTCTCACCATAATTTTTGTGTCGATAGTATTGCGGTTTGGACGTAGAGTGGCTTTGACCAATCTAACGAGAATAACTAAAATAAAAAGTTTAAACTAACCCAAGTCATGTTAACCTAACATTTTATATTACTTTTGTTGGACTAGATCCATTCAATAATACAAATGTATTATTTTGAAACTTATATTATAAGCCTGGTGTGCAACTACCACGTTTGAGCTTGTTGTATTTTCTGGACCACATTTCATGTTGCATGATGCAAGTATAGAACTATATACTAATTTAAACTTCAAAAATAATGCAGGTTCAATGCAACAATGATGCTAGAGGCATTACGCAACAAAAGAATGTTGTTTGTGGGTGATTCCTTAAACCGAGGTCAATATGCATCCATGGTTTGTCTTCTCCAATCTGTGATTCCAAATAAGAATGCAAAATCCATGAAAGCTTCTTATGATTCCTTAACCGTCTTCACCGCAAAGGTAATACATTATAATGCATTATTCGTTGGGATCAAAAGAGACCCTAAGTGATTTATGTATCCTTCATAGGACTACAATGCGACAATCGAGTTCTATTGGGCCCCATTTCTTCTCGAGTCGAACTCAGACGATGCAGTTAAGCACAAGATAAAACGCAAAATGGTTCGTAAATCGTTGAACAAGCATGGGAAGTATTGGAAAGGAGCCGATGTTGTGGTGTTCAATACTTACTTATGGTGGATGACTAGTGGCAAGATGAATGTCATGTAAGGATTTTTAATACTTACAGCTTAGTAAGTGATCCGAGATTAGTGCGCGCTTAATTTGTTCGATCAATCTTTCAGAAAAGGGCGGTTTAGTGACGAAGAACATGAAACTATGGAGATGAAATCTGAAGATGCTTATAGGATGGCAATGAAGACAATGTTGAGTTGGGTTCAAAAGAATATGGATCTTAAGAAGACTAGGATCTTCTTCACTAGCATGTCACCAACTCATACAAGGTGTTCATTCAAATTCTACTTTATGCTAATTACATACAATCTGAATCACAAACTGCGACAGATAGACGATATAGGATGTTTCTTATTTGGACTTGTTTTTGGCTCATGTTTGTCTTTTTCTTAATCCGTCACAATGTTTCACTATTCAGGAGCTCAGAATGGGGAGAGAAGGAGGGAAATTGCTACAATCAAACAACCATGATTAAGGATCCAACGTATTGGTCATCAAGTGCAAGCAAAACCATAATGCAAGTCATTGGAGAAGAGTTCACCAAATCGAAAGTGCCCGTTTCATTTATCAACATAACTCAATTGTCGAATTACCGAAAAGATGCACATACGTCTATCTACAAGAAGCAATGGGTGGTTTTGACACCCGAGCAATTAGCAAACCCGGTTGGCTATGCGGATTGCATCCATTGGTGCCTACCGGGTTTGCAAGATACTTGGAATGAGCTTTTATTTGCAAAACTTTTCTACCCTTAGCTTTAGTTTTGCAAAACTTTTTCTAGCCATATATATATATATATTTCATCTTCATAATGAGCTTAGACAACCTAATTAAATTTCTTCCTCACAAACAATTTGGGCTCGAGTAGATGCTCGGAAGCTCGGCATTTGTTGGACGATAAAATCCACTTCGTTGAAAGTATAAATTATCATCTTTTCGAGTGCTGGTGAATTCATCAACACAAATCTTATGAAATCCAGCTCCTCTCTATATCCAATTGGCCAATGTAGATCCACCGTTTTGAGTTTATCAAATTCACAGCTACGTTTATTCTCGCCCAGCCACTCCATCTGCCCTGTTTCCTGAAAAAAACACTGAAAGCAACAAGAAGACGACACGAGTCAGCCGTCCATCTCTAAAAACTAGTGTAGAAAGATTGAAGAAGCTTACTGTTATATCAAGTGTTGTCAAATTCGGCAAACTTCTAAGAATACAAAGAGCTCCAAAGCCTTCGTCTACATCGCCGAGGCTTATACATAATGCTAGGCTATGTAGTTCATAGCATGGAGTAGGCAGCCTTTCTGGTATCAAACCACCGCACAAATACTACAATCAATCAATCAAAATAAAACGTGTCAAACAAGTACTTGACTAAAATGCCAACTTGACTAAAACCGTCCAGGGCAAATTACCAAACACCACCAGGTTTCTCGCGTAAGTGGTATATAGAACCCGTATAAGAAGAATTTGTGAGGTTGGTTACCTGCAAGAAGTATCCTTCAATTCGAAGTCTCTCCACATTAGGAAACTTGTTGAAGATTTGGGTCATATAGCTTTGAGTTTGAGGCCTTCTAACATCAAACCGTAAGGAAACTTGTGACAACTTAGGGTGGACATCATCAAAGCTAATTTTTTCATATTCACCGCCTATGTGAAGATACCGCAACTTCGGAGCATTGAATCTCACATTTTTAATCAACTGTAAATCATACGAATACAAACTCTCCAACAAGGGGCACCCACGAAGCATACCCTCAAATGAATCTTTGGCAATGCAAACAGACATTAATTTGAGGGTTTTCAGATTCTTGAAGCCATTAAAAGCAGGTGGCGGCTTCAGTACGCCGAATGACAAATCCAATAGATTCAAGCTATCACGACAACTTGAAGAAAGCACACATTCATCATGTTCACTATCATCGGAAACACTAATCACAAGCTCCTTGACCGAGCTCTGAAACACACGACGAATCCACGAATGAACTTGAGAAGAAGGGCACGGTACCATTATAACCTTAAATACTTCTATTGATCCGGAATGAAGCAAGAGAACATGGTTGATGATGCTAACGAGTTCGGTCCGGATGCGTTCTTTGTCTTCTGCTCCTAGGAGAAGGAAGTCTCTTTCGTTACATGGGGTTGGACAGAAATCTACGGTGAACACCAAATGAGGAAGAGTAGTCCATCTATATCTCCAACCTTTCGACAAAATACTCGTCTTGACAGCATCTTTCAATGATAATTGTTTTAGAATCAATTCAGAGATGTCCATAGGCAGATTGCTTAACATATCACTTCCCTCCATATTCAATCTCAATGCTGAGAACAAATTAATTAAGGATCAGAAAAAAATTCAACACAATTACTCTTCAATCTTAATTTACGACTCAACTCAAAAGCCTATCAATTTGAATCACCTAAAGAATAGACAAATTCAATTTCAAATCGTGAGAACAAATAAACTAAGGATCTCAGACATGAACAGATAGAATAAACTTCAATACAATAAACTCTTAAGATCAAACTAGACAAAAATTCCAGATACAGTAGCATTCAATTTCAATTCCAATTACTGAAAACAGAATAAGGATCTCACAAGTATGCTGCCGGGGAAAGAAGCTATATCAACTCGTAGAAGTTATCAAGTGAATCGATTAAGATCTAAATATTCAAGTTAATTATACATAAAAACGACCCCAAAAGCCATTATTTTCAGAGATTTTGATCAAATTAAAGTGATTGAGGAGAGAAATTTACCTATTGGAGAAGGTGACTCGATGATGTTCAAGGATTTCAAAGAGACAACCTTTTTTTCCCAATAGAAGAGACTAAGAGAGCTTTTTTTTTTATTTTTATAAACATAATACTTACCTTTAATAACTTCAATGAGGATATTTTAATGGGGTTTTTACAGGAAATCACCCGCTATTTGTCGAAATTTGCAGGTAACCACTCGCTATTAACGTATTTATTCCAAACCACCCAAATTGTATCATTTTCTTACAATCAACCACCCTTTACCAGTTTCCGTTAGATATTCCGTTAAAACATGAGAAATTACACTTTTACCCCTCTATTTTTACAGAAAATAACAATTTTGAAAATTATGGGGCAATTTATATAATTTCTTAAAAATTGATTGAAATGATTTCACTCCCTAAATCAGATTTTGTTTTATTCTTCTCCAATTTTATTCTTCTTCCCTAAAGCCTTAAATTTACTCTTAAACCACCTTGTTTCCCCTTTTTTCTTCCTGTTGAAATCTCTTGCTTGCATCGACCTTATCAAGATCCCATTAATCTCCATCGACCTCCATGGAACTCTCCCTTCTCTCTCAGCTCTCGGAACATCCCACAGGCGTAAATCTCACAGGCGAGATTCCGAAGGAGATAGCGCTTCATCTTCCTCTTCTCAGCGATAATTCCCTCACAAGCGAGATTCCGGCCGAAATTTGCAGTCTCGCCTTCCTCGAGGAGCTGCATCTCAACAGTAACAATTAACAAACTCGTAGGTTCGATTCCGTCCGCAATCAGAAACCTAGCCAGACTGAGGTTGTTGATAGTGTACGACAATCAACTGAGCGGGATTGTGCCTTCGAGTATCGGTTCGCTGAGGAATTTGACGGCGATTAGGGAAGGAGGGAACAAGAACATCGAATGCAAGATTCCATGGGAGATTGGGAGTTGCGTAAGCTTGGAGACGCTCGGATTACCGGAGACTAGCGTTTCCGGTTCACTTTCGTCTTCAATCAGATTCCTTAAGAAGCTTCAGACGATTGTTGTCTATACTGCGCAAATCGGGCAAGATTCCGGAGGTGATTGGCGATTGCGAGAGCTTGTAGAATATCTATCTATACGAGAATTCGATTGTATGTGTTATTCCGAAGGGGATAGGGAGGCTGAAGAACCTTCAAACGCTTAAACGTGCTAGGTCAGCAGTAACGAGTTTGAAATTGGGGAAGAACATCCGATTTAGGGAGATGATAAGGAAATCATTTCAATCAATTTTTAAGAAATTACAAAAACCGCCCCTTAACTTTCGAAGTTGTATTTTTCTGTAAAAATAGAGGGGTAAAAATGTCATTTCTCATGTTTTAACGGGATATCTAACGGAAACTGGTAAAGGGTGGTTGATTGTAAGAAAATGACACAATTTGGGTGGTTTGGAATAAATACGTTAATAGCGGGTGGTTACCTGCAAATTCTGACAAATAGCGGGTGGTTTCCTGCAAAAACCCCTATTTTAATTCAGAGTTTTTTACCAAAAAAATATTGTATCTATCAATCTTATATATTCGGATTAAATCTAATTTTTCGGATGTGGGGTTAAATGCAAACTCAAGCCATCATCATATACGATTAACTAAACTAGCGCGACACTTTGGCACTATAAGATAGGTTTATACATTCAATTTTTATAATGTTTTTTATGTTTAGTTTAATATATGAATTAAGTTTTATTGTTTGTATAATATATTTGAATTGTATCAAAGATATTTGGACATAAGAGGTGGTCTAATTTCTATTACCCTACAAAATTGTCAATTATATTATTATTTAATTGGTCATTAGTCAACAAAATTAAAAGAGAGAGGTGCAATTAAAACTTATAAATATTTTCTCGTGCATGACACGGAGTATTACACTAGTACATTATAAAGCTTATCTTTAGATCATATGCGTTGCTGATCCTGAAAGAGTAGGGATGAAAATGGATCGGGTGGTGGGCAGATTTACCAATACCACTGTCCAATCCGTATAAATTTCTACCGTCATCCGCAAAACCCTCAATCCACATCCAATCCACCTTAATCCATCGGGTGAAATATGCGGGTTATCTTATTTGTATTCTAAAATGTATATATCTCCCCAATTCTCTCTTGTCTACAGTTCGCTTAGGCGCGTTTCGGTTGCGCATAACGGGTACGTGATCTAATTTTTCGGATGTGGGGTTAAATGCAAACTCAAGCCATCATCATATATGATCAATATAACAAAGCGCATTTTAAGATGGATTATGTCTACAAACTGAAATTAAGGAGTCAACATAAAACTACACGACACTAGATTACCATATGACTACTGTCTTTGCACACTGCTGATCCTGAAAGAGCACTAATGTCTCAAACTGATAAGGTTGAATCCGAATTATACTAATAACCTGAATAACATGATAATATGTAACATAACTTTGATAATGATTAGATATATTGCCTATGCTGCAACAACAGCCTCGGGAGTGGCGGGAGGCGGAACATTATCTGAGTTGGTGGATCCCTATAAATTCAAAGAACATTTAAAAATAAACAAACAAAAATTCAAAAGAACATTTCTTACATTCACACCCAATATAAAATGCACATTTAAATCTTATCCATGAATACAAGTACATTTTTTTATATTCACACTCAAATTGTTTCATATTTACTTGCACAAGAACATACACATATTCAATGTCACTGTGCATGTTGTACACATGTCAATATGAATTTTTTATTGATATATTAATACAATAAAAATCATTATTAGATTAAATATTTTCCTAATTAACATGCCTTTTGTACTAATTAAAACAAATAATGATGGGCCGTTACTTATCACCTATTCTTGGGCTTCCTTTGGTGGGCTCATGATCATGGTCCATTGAAACAAGCTCCGACTGTGAGCCACGTTCCTAGCCAGACTTGGCTCATTCGCAATCTTGAAGCAAGAAACAGGACAACTAACGGAATAATTCAAAGGTAATTTGCCCACCTTAATTCTCCACCTTTTAGGGTTTATATGATTTCTAGTGCCCGTTTTGATTTATACTGTTAGGGTTTAAGTGATTTCTATTGTATATTGGCTATCTGCTTGCCTGTGCAAATTGGGAATTTTGAGTTATGTTTAGGGTTGTTCGTTCTTGAATCCAATGGGTTTGCTTTTGATGTGAAATAGTCAGCTGTCATGCTATAAAGCTTCGAGCTTTTAGTGGAAAGAGTTGAGGGAATTAGTGGGAGTTATGGAGAGAGATGTTGAATGAAAACAAACAACTCCTGATTATGAGCTACAGTATTTACTTTAGGTTTCTAGTCCTAGAATTTTTGAGTTGGCAGTTACTACGGGCAGGAACTTATGAAGAGATAAAATCAGGGTGGTGGAATAATATAGTTTGTGACTCTTAACTCAAACTTTTGGTTTCTTTTCTAGTGTCCATGATTATTGTTACCATGTCTTTTTTCTTTTTTGTCTTAGAGTCGCTTTTTGAGCTTTGTCGTATTGTCCACATCTCGCCCCCAGACCCTACTTCGGCGGGAACAAACTGGGTCGATTGTTTTTGTTGTATTTTCTAGGGACAGCAACAAGATCTTGAATTGGCATTTCCATTTGGATTCTCACGATTTTGGTTATTCTAGAGGGTGGTTTTTCTGGTGAATAAACTTGATTCTGTTCAACCCCTGGACAAATAATGATTTCTGTGTATTATACCTCGAGTAGATGAGAGGTAAGGGACTTGGAATTTTTTATTTTTGGGTGTTTTTTCTTAAGGTAAATTGACAGAATAGCAAGCTTGATTGCGTTTCTTGATTGCATATAGTTCAGATGTCAGAAGATGGTATAACCGAGTAGATTTGCACTTTAATTTATCTTATTACGTAGTCTTTGATAATTTACTGTCATTTTGGTGGTCACGGCTCTATTGGATTATGAAATTATTGTGAAGGCTGGTTCATCGACATGGAACGTTATCAATCTTTTCCAATGAGCAATGAATGCCAATGATCAATGAATAGATGCAAGCTTTTTCTAAAGCTTTTTCTAATGTAGTTTCTTCACTTACAGCATTGAAATGGAAGACGACGGAGAACTTTCAGATTCTGAACTGGAATTGGACTCAGATGAAGATGAAGACATTAAGCTAGCTGAACCGTCAAAGACTGCCATATACAACCGTGAGGGTATCTTGGACAAACTTGGTGATATAAAATGGCCTGAAAATGTGGAATGGGCCCATAAACTCTCAATTGATGTTGATGGAGACAAAGAGGTGGATGTGAATGATGATCTTGCACGTGAACTTGCATTCTACACCCAAGCTCTGGAAGGAACAAGACAGGCTTTCGGGAAGCTCCAATCCATGGGCGTGGCGTTCTTGAGGCCTGAAGACTATTATGCTGAGATGGTGAAGACGGATAAGCATATGGTGAAAATAAAGAGCAAACTGTTGTTCGAGAAGAAGCAGATTGAAGAGTCTGAGGAGAGGAGGAAGTCGAGAGAGTCCAAGAAGATTGCCAAGGAGGTTCAGGCTGAGAAACAAAAGGAGAGGGTCAAGGACAAGAAAAAACAGATTGAAGACGTTAAGAAATGGAGGAAACAGAGGCAGCAAAGCGGGTTTGCTCAGACCGACAAGGATGAAATGAATCTGCCTTTTGAAGACGGGAATGTGTTCGAGAGACCCGGGAGAAAGAAACTCGGGGCTGCTCCGGGTGATAGGTCTGGCGGGAAAGGAAGGATGCCGGTTTCTGACAAGAAAAGGAAGAGCTCTAGGGAGCAAAGGGACTCGAAATTTGGATATGGGGGAAAGAAAGGAATGAAGAAGCAGAACACGTCTGACACTACAAGTGACCTTAGAGGATTCAATAACAGTGATTTTCATTCTAAGCAAAAGAAGAGAAAGATCAAGTGATGAAGGATTCTGGATGGTTAGAGCTTCTTGTAGTATTTTCTGTTTCTTGTTAGACACTGGTTTCTCAGATGTTTTCGGAGTATCATTTGTAATTCGTGTTGATTATAGGACAAGGATTAAAGTTCTGAAGCATGCAAATCTCTGTCTGTAGTTAATTGTGTTTCCTCACATATTATCATAATCTACTCTTAAAATCAATGAAACACTTGGAACAGGTATCTTTTTTCTATGGAAGAACTTGGAGGCAAAAATTTAACTGAAGTGGTTTTCCCGGTCTGGAGGAGGAGGTTAGTTGTGTTCATCTCTGTTACATATTTTGCAGTTTCTTGTTCAACTTACAACAGTTCTGACCTCTTCTCCACAACATGCAGTTTAAGATGGCACAGGAATACTTTAAACCGGTTGTTGTAGATGTTAGTTGAGGGAGTGGTCTGTTTTTCTCATAAATTTGCAAACTCTGGTTCTTATTCCGCGGTAATAGCTCTTGATGTGCTATGACTTCATCAAGAAAGAAGATGGCATGTTATCTAAGTAAGTTCTTTTTTACAAGAAATTGTCATTAAATGTTGTTAGTGACTAATTCAAGGATCTAGTCCATTTGCTTATCTGGGTATTAATAAATGTGCAGAAATATTGCCCTTTTTCATTTTCCCATCTACTTCAGTTGATGTTGTTCATGCAGGTGCTGCACTGCTGGTCATCTCCTTCAAATGCTGTCAATCTCGCCCTATAATGCATCATATGTTTGTGCATTTCTTAATGTTGCTTGACGTTTAGCCGAGGTAACTTATGCTCTCATGTTGATACCTTTATAATTTATCGTAAGAAGCCTTAGATAGAAATGATATTTGTTCCACAACAATCAGATTTTGAGTGTGCATTTATATATTTCAAATGTGGAATGTATGCAGAGATTTGCACAAAACTGTAATTACTTGACAGAGGAGGAGGTCAAGGACTTGTGTTTATCCTGCGGTTTGATAAACTATTCAGTCAAGATTCAGGAGTCTTTCATGGCATCTCAACACTTGACATTTGCCTAAAATGGTCTACTTTGGATTCCTTCTTATTTCTTCAGCAAGTTTACTTTTTGTGTTCTTGATGAGAATGTATAGACAAGTATTAACCTGCATTGTCCAATGATGACTTGAGCTGGGATATTGGAGTGCCTCTTCTCATTATATAAGCACAAGTGTAGAAAAATTAATTTTGATAGTTACGGAACAAAGAGCAAGGGTTCCTTCGTGCCAATGATATAGATACTTAGTCCACAAGTATAACACAAGTTATACTATGGAGGAAATTTCATATAAATTCCTCCTTCAATAGAGCACTTTACGCACAACCATCCCTTAAACTAGTACTTACATACAACCACCTTTCAAATGACGAGTACTTCACACCCGCCAAATCGACCCAAACCACACGCGTCACGGAGTGGTTACGCGATCCTATAGGCAAAAACGTCTTCTAGAACAAATCTGGACTCCTCGGGCTGAATGACAGCTTCTGATTCTTCCCCATTTGGATCTCCTACTCCATCCTCTCCCTCCCCACCAAGTAATGATCGGATCGAGACTAGCCCTAAAATCCGGATCCTCGTGAAATAAAAGAGGGGTGGTTTTGCTAACAAAATTCATTTAAAGAGAGTGGTTGTATGTAATTTCTTAAATTTTCTCTATACTATATGGTATGGAAAGTAATTATAACAAGCGTGATATGATAGGTTAATTTACAAAAAGAAAAACTAGGCCTATGGCCTTGAAAACTCCACTCGCTAACTCCCTCTAAAGTTCCACCACCTTGATATATTCTCTCCACGAGTTCCTGTCATGAGTCATGTCGTTAGTTAGCTCTAAATGTGTCAAATCATTCTTTATCACCTCTCTCAAACTCTCCTTTTTGGCGACATTGGCCTCTACACATCGCACCGAAATCTAGTATGTCGCACCTATGAACTAACGCGTAAGGTTGCCTTCTTTGCTCAAGCCCGTACCAACAGAGTTTAGTTTCCCACTGTTTCTCTGGTGTCACCTACACCGACCTTCTCTCTAATAACATCATTTCTTATCATATCCTCCCTGAGATGACAGTTACAGGACAAAGAATACAAGTATAACAATAGTTATACTATATAGTATGGAAATCAATTATAACAAGCGTGATATAATAGGTTAATTTACAAATGGCAATTTTTTTTGCACTGGTGTCAAATTTGTAAATTTTGCGCGGACTCTAACTCCGTGCGCACAAAGTTAGCATCCGTATGCAACTAAGGTCCACCGGAGAATCGAGTTATTCATTCGACCGGTCAATCTGTCAAATCAAATATAATTAATATTTCAAAGTAAGAAAGCATGATGGAGGAAGATCGGTGGGAGTTTGATTTTCAATCTTATGGATCTTTTCATTAATCTATAAACTTATTAATGCATGTTATGCACGAAGGCGTATCTTCTCTTATTGGGATCTTCCATTATTAGGGCAGAATCATATTGACCCTTGGCTATTTTTATGTGTTTGTTTTTGTACTTGTTTTGCCTCTTGATTAGAGCTAAAGCCATAAAGAGTCGTTAAATAATTTGTTTTTCTTCGTCTAAATTTACATCATAGGTTATACTATTATTGAGGATTAAATTAAGTGATATGGTCTCTTTGGAGGTATCCAACAATATAATTATTTGAATATGTACGTGCATTGCCAACAATATAAAGTGGGTACGGATGGATTATTTGAAACTTTCGTGTCATAATTTCGATTAACTATTTGATATGTCTCTTCGAGAGATTTAATGTGGAGTCCTATCTATAAAATTCGTCAGCAGTCATGCATTAAAATTTGTTTTGAACCTATCCTTTTCTTTTAACTTTTTCATTTTTATTATTTAGTGATGTAATTTCCCTTTACAAAGACTCCACTATTCATAAGAAATTGAATGAAAATAATTGGATCAGTACGAACGAATGGACTTATGATAACCATGAATATATACATTCACGTGCATATTTTTTCACAATATTGTAAAAGACATGTATTTTATATTGTATTTGCATGTCAATGTGAAAAATGTGCATGTCAATTTCTCATTCATTCATATATACGTAGAATAGAAGAAATTTTCGGTGCAAACATCTACGTTAAGAAAAACGAACATTTTGCGTTCACATACTACACGTCAATGCTCATATTCTGGATAGTAATGTTCATAATCTATGCCATGAATTTTTTTTTGAAAGTTTTTAATGAGCTCCGCGGTGACTTATTTGTAATTACTGTGAACTTTCATTTATTTTGTTTTTTCTCAAAATTACCTCAAAAATTTCACCGTCCAAATTATAAACATTATCGCCAAAATTATGAGCATTAGCTTGTTGTCTGTGAACGCGTAAAACTTCGTTTTACTAACGTTAAACCTTATTCTCACCCGAACTTTTCTCACGTAAAATAAAAATCATTTCACATAATCTTCCCCGTAACAAATAAAAAAAGGTACTCATGTTCTGATGTTCATAATATTTTCCCGTAACAAATAAAAAATGGTACTCATGTTTATAATATTACGTGACTATAGATACGAATCAAGATGATACGTACAGTTAATCCTATCAAATTCCAAGAAAGATCCCTCCAACAGAAAACACATAACTTTAATTCATTAGCGTGCATGAATTATGAAGCTTTAGCTCGATCATGCTCGAGATATCCATGCATGTGTTGTCTCCCATAATATCAATTGATATAGTTCAACAAAATAATTTTATATGCTTAATATATCTTAGTATCTGTTTGTCCCTCTAGCTTAAATGATCATATTTTGCCCCATAAAAGTTATAATGTGACCCCCTCTTAATGTAGGAAAAACGAATAATTTACCGTTATTCGTAAATAATGGAGTATAGTATTTCTTGTTTCTATCTTACATGTAGTAACTTGACGATTAATTATCATATACTTCTCCTTAATTATTTACCAATAATACATGCAAAATACATACATAACGTGCACGGTGCACATGTAGTCATTACTACCATTTAAACTGGAAAAAAACTTGATATATTATGTATTATTCAGATTATTTACAACTAATAAATTTTTTGTACATGAAATATACATATAGGCTATGAAAAATGAGGTAATTTGACAATATTTGCTCATACACGTTAATAGAAAGATCAATTTATAATTCTTGGTCGATCATATACATAAAACTAGTTATATTTTGACATTACATTAATCCTTTGGATTTTCACATAAAGTATCACCTAGCATGAATTAATGTATCTTAGATCTCTCATCCCATATAATGAATCTCATTATACTTAATCTTCTTCTTCATTAAATCGATGAATAATTTCTTATGCCTTGATCTTCTTCTTCTTCATCAAATCGATAGATCATGTCTTGCTCAATTCCCGATGAGCAACCGCCTTTCTCCGATCGACCAATCAAGCCTCGCCACATGGCGATCTCCAGTATATAACCCGTAATTGCACCATAATTACAACTCGAGCCCTCAAAAGATCGGAAATTGCGTCGTCTTAACCAAATGAGGTCTAATCTTTTCGACATCACACAATCTAACCGGCTTCAACAAAAACTCCTCGGCTCCTTCCTCGAGACACTTATTAATCCTCGTTGGAATATTCTCCGATGACAATATCACAACCGGAATCTCTTTCAAACTCTCGGAATTCTTGATCTTCTTAAGAAGCTCGTATCCGGTCATCCCGGGCATGGAATAGTCTGTGATTATCATATCGACTGGCAAGTGTTGGTTATTCAGAAATTCCAATGCTTTGATCCCCGAATCCACCACAGTAACTGAAAAAAATAAGCGACTCGGATTAAAAACTATAACAAAAAAGTGCAAGACATAAGCTAAAAAGTGCGTAACAACAAGTATTTACATACCATGAAAAGAAGAGATCTTTAGAATCCTCTCGATGAGTTTTCGATCGGTGAATGTATCATCCACAGCTAGAACATGATATTTTCTACATCCAACTGCCATTTTCTTGTTATTAGTTTCTTGATTGAGAGCTTAATTAGATGAGGATTTGATGAGGAAATAGTTAGAATGAGAGTTTGTTTATATAAGGGAATTTATTAAATTAATTTAATGTCGACAACTCTATCTGGGAGCAGAGGAGAAAGATCCAAATCTGTAGGGATGTGATTTTCAGAATCAATTTTGGCAATATTTTAAATTAAATAAGAATCCTCTCTAACTCGTAATTAGTGGAAAATCTGACCCAAATAAAGTAAGGGTCAGTGGCTTTTGAAAGTTTGGCCTTCTGAATATTGCTAAGAGGTCTCTATATTATTTCACTAAGTACAAATTATGACATTGATGATGTGATTAGTGGATAGGGTTTTGTTTTTTTCCTAGGTATCTAAATAAATGAATTATTATATTATTATATAATAAAGTTGATGCCTCATCGCCAACATATATTTGTTGTTAAGAAGGACGTAACATATTTTTGTTATTTTAAAATTTTGTAGTTTTGACTCCAAACTAGCTCCATTGATCGTCAAGATTAGAATATTGATTAAGTTAGGATTGATAAGGACTTATAAGGGTAGAATTTGGAGTCCACAAGGGCCTATAATCAACAATTCAACATACTCATTCACTTGTTTTATTGGTAAAAGATTCTCGATTTAAATAGGTCACAAAATGACCTAACAGATGGTTTTGTTTGTGGGTTTTTACTCGACAAAAATTCAAATATATTTTAATTCATTAATACTTGGAGATGGTTTGATTATTGTCCGAAAACCGTCATCATAATAATTATTCCCTTTGTTTGTCATGTAAGTTCTACTTTTTATTTGAAAACTAGCATAATTTCCGTGTCATTCACAGGTGTGTATAAAAAATATAATTTTAATATAATAAAATAAAATAACTATTAATATAAAAATAAATACATAATTTTAATATTTTAATATAATTTCGATTCGATCACGTTGTGTAAAGATATTTATAGTACGAAAATAATAGCTACTCGATTTCATTCTCTGAACTAAATTACACAAAGGGTGGATGTATACAACCATAATTTTAGGCTGCGTCTATATGCACACGTTTTTTTTGCTAAATGCACACTATTCTGTGCGGTAACAATTGCAGTACAGATCTGTGCGTTAAGGCTTACCGCACCAAATGACTCAGGGGCATTGTTGGAATTTTTTCTGAAACCTATACGACGCTGGTGCGGTAATTCTTACCGCACAGATCTGTGCGTTAACAATTACCGCACCAGATTAATACGAGATTAACAAAAAAAAAAAAAAAATTGATTAACACCCGTGCGGTAACTCTTACCGCACAGATCTGTGCGGTAAGAGTTACCTCACGGGATTAAAAAAAATTAAATTTTTTATTAAAAAAATTCCTGTGCGGTAACTCTTACCGCACAGATCTGTGCGGTAAGAGTTACCGCACGGGATTATAAAAAATTAAAAAAAAATTAAATTTTTTATTAAAAAAATTCCTGTGCGGTAACCTTTACCGCACAGCTTTTTTTTTTAATTTTTTAATTTTTTTTTAATTTTTTTTTAAATTTTTTTTGAATTAATCGCGCAGATTTTATTTTAAATAAAATATATCTGTGCGGTAAATATAACCGCACAGATCTAATAATTATCGCTTCAGTCTCATTGCTCTAGTGGTAAGGCATTGTGCATCATTTGTAAGGTCTCAGGTTCGAGTCTCAACTCCAACACTAAATCTTTTATTTTATTTGTGAAAAATAAATAAAAGAAGAGGGTGAGAAGGATTGAACTTGAGACCTTATGCACAAATATTTGGTGTGAAACCACCACACTAATGAGTTCTCATGATATGTTTGTAATTTTATTATTACATGTTACAATAGAACTTTGTTCCATCTTATTTTATTATTAATTTTTTTTATCTTGGTCCCATATAATTATTAAATTAATTATAATAATAAATTCAAAAAAAAATATTATTCAAATAATCAGATGTTTTGTATTATTATTATTTAGCCTTTTTAATATATATTATTATTTGAATATTTTTACTATTTTTCATGTTTTGATAAATGTTTTTATATAAAAATACTATAATTATAAAACAATAAAACTTATATTACTTTTTAAGATAAAAAAAGTATGATAATCAATATTAATCTCAATTTAATCTTTCAATAAATTCTAGACATGGCAAACGACCCAAACGCTAAAAGGCCTTAAATGGGCTTAAGGCCCAATTTCACAAAACGACGCCCAAACGATGTCGGAATGGAATGAAACTTGATTTCAATGCCTATTAGAGATATTTGACCATGTGGATAACTTCCAATCACAACTTCTAACTTTTCAAATAGCACCTCCTTTGTAAAAACCAAACTAGTGATAACTCTCTAACTTGTCGCAATATGTATGGTCTACAACATCGACGATGATTATTGTTGACAAAATTATAAAACTTAGTCTTATCAGGCATATAAAGTACCAATAAGGTCTCGCTCAAACAAAACGAGGCTCGAAACTATACGTAAACGCTAAAAGGCCTTAAAAGGCCTTAAATGGGCTTAAGGCCCAATTTCACAAAACGACGCCCAAACGATGTCGGAATGGAATGAAACTTGATTTCAATGCCTATTAGAGATATTTGACCATGTGGGTAACTTCCAATCACAACTTCTAACTTTTCAAATAGCACCTCCTTTGTAAAAACCAAACTAGTGATAACTCTCTAACTTGTCGCAATATGTATGGTCTACAACATCGATGATGATTATTGTTGACAAAATTATAAAACTTAGTCTTATCAGGCATATAAAGTACCAATAAGGTCTCGCTCAAACAAAACGAGGCTCGAAACTATACGTAAACGCTAAAAGGCCTTAAAAGGCCTTAAATGGGCTTAAGGCCCAATTTCACAAAACGACGCCCAAACGATGTCGGAATGGAATGAAACTTGATTTCAATGCCTATTAGAGATATTTGACCATGTGGATAACTTCCAATCACAACTTCTAACTTTTCAAATAGCACCTCCTTTGTAAAAACCAAACTAGTGATAACTCTCTAACTTTGTCGCAATATGTATGGTCTACAACATCGACGATGATTATTGTTGACAAAATTATAAAACTTAGTCTTATCAGGCATATAAAGTACCAATAAGGTCTCGCTCAAACAAAACGAGGCTCGAAACTATACGTAAACGCTAAAAGGCCTTAAAAGGCCTTAAATGGGCTTAAGGCCCAATTTCACAAAACGACGCCCAAACGATGTCGGAATGGAATGAAACTTGATTTCAATGCCTATTAGAGATATTTGACCATGTGGGTAACTTCCAATCACAACTTCTAACTTTTCAAATAGCACCTCCTTTGTAAAAACCAAACTAGTGATAACTCTCTAACTTGTCGCAATATGTATGGTCTACAACATCGATGATGATTATTGTTGACAAAATTATAAAACTTAGTCTTATCAGGCATATAAAGTACCAATAAGGTCTCGCTCAAACAAAACGAGGCTCGAAACTATACGTAAACGCTAAAAGGCCTTAAAAGGCCTTAAATGGGCTTAAGGCCCAATTTCACAAAACGACGCCCAAACGATGTCGGAATGGAATGAAACTTGATTTCAATGCCTATTAGAGATATTTGACCATGTGGATAACTTCCAATCACAACTTCTAACTTTTCAAATAGCACCTCCTTTGTAAAAACCAAACTAGTGATAACTCTCTAACTTTGTCGCAATATGTATGGTCTACAACATCGACGATGATTATTGTTGACAAAATTATAAAACTTAGTCTTATCAGGCATATAAAGTACCAATAAGGTCTCGCTCAAACAAAACGAGGCTCAAAACTATACGTAAACGCTAAAAGGCCTTAAAAGGCCTTAAATGGGCTTAAGGCCCAATTTCACAAAACGACGCCCAAACGATGTCGGAATGGAATGAAACTTGATTTCAATGCCTATTAGAGATATTTGACCATGTGGGTAACTTCCAATCACAACTTCTAACTTTTCAAATAGCACCTCCTTTGTAAAAACCAAACTAGTGATAACTCTCTAACTTGTCGCAATATGTATGGTCTACAACATCGATGATGATTATTGTTGACAAAATTATAAAACTTAGTCTTATCAGGCATATAAAGTACCAATAAGGTCTCGCTCAAACAAAACGAGGCTCGAAACTATACGTAAACGCTAAAAGGCCTTAAAAGGCCTTAAATGGGCTTAAGGCCCAATTTCACAAAACGACGCCCAAACGATGTCGGAATGGAATGAAACTTGATTTCAATGCCTATTAGAGATATTTGACCATGTGGATAACTTCCAATCACAACTTCTAACTTTTCAAATAGCACCTCCTTTGTAAAAACCAAACTAGTGATAACTCTCTAACTTTGTCGCAATATGTATGGTCTACAACATCGATGATGATTATTGTTGACAAAATTATAAAACTTAGTCTTATCAGGCATATAAAGTACCAATAAGGTCTCGCTCAAACAAAACGAGGCTCGAAACTATACGTAAACGCTAAAAGGCCTTAAAAGGCCTTAAATGGGCTTAAGGCCCAATTTCACAAAACGACGCCCAAACGATGTCGGAATGGAATGAAACTTGATTTCAATGCCTATTAGAGATATTTGACCATGTGGGTAACTTCCAATCACAACTTCTAACTTTTCAAATAGCACCTCCTTTGTAAAAACCAAACTAGTGATAACTCTCTAACTTGTCGCAATATGTATGGTCTACAACATCGATGATGATTATTGTTGACAAAATTATAAAACTTAGTCTTATCAGGCATATAAAGTACCAATAAGGTCTCGCTCAAACAAAGCGAGGCTCGAAACTATACGTAAACGCTAAAACGCCTTAAAAGGCCTTAAATGGGCTTAAGGCCCAATTTCACAAAACGACGCCCAAACGATGTCGGAATGGAATGAAACTTGATTTCAATGCCTATTAGAGATATTTTACCATGTGGATAACTTCCAATCACAACTTCTAACTTTTCGAAGAGCACCTCCTATGTAAAAACCAAACTAGTGATAACTCTCTAACTTGTCGCAATATGTATATCGACAAGTTAGAGAGGTAAGAGATGTTTGGTATTACAAAGGACGTGTTACTTGAAAAATACGAAGTGGTGGTTGAGAGTAACCCACATGGTCAAATACCTCTAACAGTCATAGAAACCAAGTTTCAAACCATTCTGACATCGTTTGGGTCGTTTGTCAAGTCTAGAATTTATAGAAAGGTTAAATTGAGAAAAATATTGATTATCATAATATTTTTATCTTAAAAAGTAATATAGGTTTTATTGTTTTATAATTATAGTATTTTTATATAAAAAGATTTATCAGAACATGAAAAATAGTAAAAATATTCAAATAATAATAAATATATTAAAACAAGGCCTAAAATAATAATAATAAAATATTAAACATCTGATTATTTGAATAATATTTTTTTTTGAATTTATTATTATAATTAATTCAATAATTATATGGGACCAAGATAAAAAAAAATTAATAATAAAATAAGATGGAACCAAGTTCTATTGTAACATGTAATAATAAAATTACAAACATATCATGAGAACTCATTAGTGTGGTGGTTTCACACCAAATATTTGTGCATAAGGTCTCAAGTTCAATCCTTCTCACCCTCTTCTTTTATTTATTTTTCACAAATAAAATAAAAGAATTAGTGTTGGAGTTGAGACTCGAACCTGAGACCTTACAAAGGATACACAATGCCTTACCACTAGAGCAATGAGACTGAAGCGATAATTATTAGATCTGTGCGGTTATATTTACCGCACAGATATATTTTATTTAAAATAAAATCTGCGCGATTAATTCAAAAAAAATTAAAAAAAAAAATAAAAAATTAAAAAAAAAAGCTGTGCGGTAAAGGTTACCGCACAGGAATTTTTTTAATAAAAAATTTAATTTTTTTTTTAATTTTTTTTAATCCCGTGCGATAACTCTTACCGCACAGATCTGTGCGGTAAGAGTTACCGCACGGGTGTTAATCAAATTTTTTTTTTTTTTTGTTAATCTCGTATTAATCTGGTGCGGTAATTGTTAACGCACAGATCTGTGCGGTAAGAATTACCGCACCAGCGTCGTATAGGTTTCAGAAAAAATTCCAACAATGCCCCTGAGTCATTTGGTGCGGTAAGCCTTAACGCACAGATCTGTACTGCAATTGTTACCGCACAGAATAGTGTGTATTTAGCAAAAAAAAACGTGTGCATATAGACGCAGCCTAATTTTATTGTCAAAAAACTATTTGAATGCAAATAGTAACAATAATGTAGAAAAGCTTAAAAAACAATAAGAACGTCATAATCAATAAACTAAAATCTTAATAACAATCTTATTCCAAACTTTTAGTAGCTTTGAAGAGAAGGATATAGATGCTATATGAACTCAATTTTTCCTCCTCTATACTTAAAAGCTTCATCAATTAAAACTCTTAGTTGTCCTGCTTTCTTCTTTTGCTTAGCTTTGTACAAGATTACTCAAATATGGTTTCTTGAGTAATAACATATGTACTTCCAAAGACACGCTTCTTGAGTAATAACACATGTTTGGTGGAAAACTTTAGCTATCACATAATAGATGAATTCAGATCATGGCTATCCAAGTTTAGTTCGAGTAGCTATCACTTAAGAAAAGAATTCAGATTATGGCAATATATGAGTTAGATTCTGGAAATTCAAAATGATCAGAGTAAAAGAAACAGAGGAAGTATGGTTAACATACTGCAAATTATTGTTGGTATAGATTGAAGGAAGAAATATCTTGTGGGGATGGAAATGGTGAAAGATGGTTTACATGTTTTTTATCTGGAAAAAAAGAGGGTTTGATTTGAAAAAATTGGTTCAGGATTTATGTGGTATCTTAAGATGGATAACAGAATTTTAAATTTTGAAAAAATAAAATAAAAAATTACTTGATTTTTGGTATTGTTATCTTTAAATTAGTTTAATGTGTTAACTATTTTAAGAATTCAAAAGAGATGGAAGGGGAAAATGACACATGAGATTGGTGGGGTCAGAACGAGAGAGTTCTAAATAGTTCTGTTTTAATATATATAAATTAAATGTTATTTTAGACATTTTGACACTCTTTTTTATCAAATTTATCCTTAAAATATTAATTTACTTTTATATATATTTTAGAGGACACGTAAGCGCCAGAACCTTTCTCTTAAATCTCTCGAAAATTGCCTAATTTTACAAGAATATATTTATCTAAAATTTAGATTCTTAAATTATCTTAAAAAATAAGAAATACATCTATTGAAAACAGATGGAATATCATTATTACCCTCATCAAATGTTAACAGATTAACAAAAAAAAAAAAAAAAAACTAAGTTAGATCATAAAACTAATCTTAATCTTGGAAGAGAGTAGTGGACTTATATTTTAGCTAATGTACTGAAATTGGGCTTGGCCCCAACAATGACAGCCCAAACCATAGTGTTCCCGTTTTAATTTGATTGGTTAAGTCACATAGATTTATTATTTGTTCGTAATAGACGACTTACCGTTTTTCACTGAGATTAAAAAATCTTCAGATTAGAGTTTCACTAAAAAAAACAATTAAGATATATCTCGAATTATACATCTCGTTCAATTTTTTTGTTGCTACTTCCTAAGGTATTTTTTTATGTTCATACTGCCTTCAAAAGTTTATTGTTGTCTTAATACAATGTTTACTCATTTGCGTCAAAATGTTCATGACTTTTTAAGCATGCATCTGTAGCGATTTTTTTTTTCGTTCAATGAATTTTCGATGTAAACGTGTCATGAACATTTTCTATTGAGAGTCTTGAACATTAACGTTCGAGACCATGTACATTTGATGTCCATTGCCATAAACATTAATATAGATCGTATTCCTTACATTTATTTTTAATAATGTTCATACCATTGACATTTTTATCGTGACAGTGAACATCAAAAGTCATATTCATGGTCATGAATAATAATATTCGGGTTGCTAGATTAATTTATACTACATGATATTATCCACTAGCATGCATATTTAAGAAAACGTGATATTCTCCCTTCATATATAAAATTTTACTATCTATTAGGTCAATTTATAGTACACTAAGTTATACTCCCTCTGTCCCACAATATAAGCAACATTTGCTTTAGGCACATATGCCGATACACGTTTTGCGTCGTTAATATCTCTAGTTATATGGTGATAAAAATTATAAATTTTTGATATTATTAAAGTACTCGTCAAGACGAATCAAACAAAACCCTGTATCACTATATTTCTTTTTATATATTGGAATAAATTTAGGGAGTATTATACTATTGTGACGGAGGGAGTATTATACTATTGTGAAATATTATGATCTTAAAGCAGTTTACAATCTGATCCCTCCAACAACAACAAACACAAAGTGAACCAACCCATGATTTGAAACTAACATCCCTCCAACAACTTCACTTTCACACGTTCAACTTTCATTGTCATACAACGTGTAAATTTTCCAACCAAGGAACACAAGATCTAACAAAACACAAAAAAACAGATAGATTCAGAGCAATTCATTCCCTCATTTACATCCATTTTCCTGCCAAAATTCAAGTCATCACAAGTGAGTTATTCCTCTTCTTACACAAACTGATAATGACAGATCCAAGATCATTGGTACCACTATATGACATTTGTAGGGGACCAAAGACAAACTTAGCATTCTACTCCCTCAGTCTAATAATAGGAGTCTTCACAAACCGATATGATCTTGTAGATTTCTTCTAATATATACGAAAAAAACATAGTCTTTGAGATCTTGTTTGATTCGTCTGAATGAGTATTTTGACAAAATTACATTAACGAGACAAAACGTGCATCGACATACGTGTGAAAATCAAATGAGACATAGTATGTTACTAAAGAATTCAAGACCTTTTCACATAACTATGCTAGGTTGGCATTGTTAATGAAGAGATTGATCCCATGTTCAATCTCATCATGCATAGTACTTAGACACTTGTTTTAAAGCTTGGACCATTTCTTACAACCTAAGTAGTGCTATGCCATAACTTCTCCATAACTATATGATCATGGGTCCCACTTCTTGTTCAGAAATCAAACTCGAGACCTCTGAATTAACCGAAAATTAGTTCAGACGGAGAACTTATGTACAAGTTATTCTACATAACCAAAATCTGTTTGGAACTTACACTTTTACCTTGCCCTACAACAAATAATGAAGTCTAATGGCTATAATTAGTGAAAAAATGAATGATGTTAATGTTCGACGAGATGCGTTTAGCCCCGAGCGCCTTCTTGAGCATCCATAGCAAGCTAATGGGATTTGACATTACCCATCTTGTGATTTCTGCATTGAGTTGCTAGCTGGGATTCTAATGGGATTTTATATACCCATAAAAAAAGCCGAGTTTGAGGTTTTGTTTGATCATGAGTCCTCTGCAAATACCTTGAAGATGAAGTCACGAAAGCGTCTGGAGTATTGCTTGGGATCCACAGCAGAGATTGAGGTGGAGTCGTATTGGAAGGATTTGTACGCGTGTTCGAGCTTCTTGCTGATGTCATAGTCTTGAAGAATGTCGATTATGCCGTAGAAGAGGATGACATCATAGCATTGTCCCGTTGCTTCTCCAATTAGCTGAGGCTCGCCTTCTGGATTTCGTATTGTGCGTTCAGCCTTAGCTGGCATACTAATTCCCAACCGAGTTGATTGCAACCTGCAAGTTTAAGCATTCAAATTTAGGGTACAGTTTCCATAGTAAGTATAAGGCATAGGTTAGAAAGACCGAAAAAAGAAGATTCTTACTGAGCGGCATCCAAGAGAATGGAGTGGGATTTGTCTATACTTGAAACTCGAGGTGTTACAACTAATTTCTCGTCAAATCCATTTGCCGAACAAGAAGATTCTTGAAAATGGACACCGACGAGTAGACTATAGTCCATTATTCTCTCCTGCTCAAGGAAGTCACAATCCCTGTCGACTTGCCTGCGCTTTGTAAGAAAGGATAAAGGTTCAATATAATGAGAATATACAAAGAACCTGCGAAATATCATGTTCATAAGATAACTTGACCTGCAAAACTCTTGGAACCAAAATTTCTGCAGCCTAAAGATGTAATTAAGGTCTAGATCTTTAAGGGTGGTGTTTGGATCAACATCTGCCTCGGGTTTGTCGGTTGTGCGTCCATGGGAGGACCCTTTTAAGTCGAACCGTCTGTGGATTGTATAGTTTGTGCAGAAAAGATTTCCCATTACAACAAAACGTACCTGAAGTTTAAGATCCCATAAGACGAGTTTTGCAAAGAGTTGAAATAAAAATATCTATTTGCATTATCTCACCTTCTTTTGTGCATTTCCGGTTAATCTTACGCAGTGAAGGCCGTAAAATTTTGTGACCAAAGTGTTATCAAATGTTCGAAAATGGTTATAGTAAGCAGGGAGCATCCTCAAAAGCACCTTCAATTCAAGCCAGATTAAAGATTTAGACAAAATTAATAAGCATACACAATTTAGCATGTTAAAGAATCGAAAAAGAACTCACCTTCACCTCCGCCTTCTTCATTGTCTTTATCATATATTTGTCGTCATGGGTTAGGTAAAAAAAGCTTCCACTTTTTCCAGGGGACGAGAGCTCCCGAAGTGCATCATTCCCGCATATTGATAGCATATACTCTGCTGCATCAACTTTGAATAACTTTCTAAGAGTCCTGAAATCAATGCAAAGATCAAGATTGTCATGGATTATATACAAAAGGAAAATATTGCAGCAAGAAATTTCTGAATAAATAATCACAGGACTAACCTGAAAACCAAAGGGCAGTAATCTTTCCACTTGAAATCACACGACGAGTGAGGAGTAGTATACTTCGATCCCTCGGGAGGAAATTTAGTCCATACTTTTTCCTTCGGGTCAAAAGCCGAAGGCTTTAAATCAAAATTTGTAACCGGTCCTGGTCTTCCCACCGAATGTCTGCAAAGGGTACTGAAATTGATAAATAAAGCAGTAAAAAAAGGTTCAAACTTCTTATAAGCCGCCTCAAATTCAACACACATGAAATGCATTTAGGATCATACTAATTAGTTATTGTAAAGACACAAAGCTCTTCAGTCTAGGACTAATCATACTATTTTCATTTCCAAAGTGCAGCACTAAACTTAAATGTAAATCAACATATGAGAAGAATGCACATAAAAATCAATGAGCTATCAAATCTTCGAATACCTTATTCCAAGTTGCAAATTGAGCATCAGATCATAGTTTTTATGGCCTCTAGAGATAGTAACACCAGGTCGTCTAATCTGTTTAGGCAACACAATAGAATGAAACTGCCGTCCAATCAGAGAGTCTTCAAGCTGAAGGCTAGCAATAGCATCACTAATATTACCCGGTACACTAATCCTACCTCCATCATGATCATCAACCCAAGCATTATACCTCCCTCCATTCATCATCAAACCTCCATCAACCGACCTCCTCCTCGGCTTCATCTCATTCGAAGCCCTAGCCTTCCAAATCGAAGACAACTCCCCATCATCCCAATTCATCACTTTCTCGGACGGGTACGTCAAAATCTCTTCACCCGGATCCACAACACATTCACTCAACTCAACGGAATAAACCTTCTCCGGATTCCAATCAAACTCGCCATTCTCCGACGACGACGAATCGGGAACAGGATAATAAGTCCCACTTTGCTCATCAGGCTCCTTACTCCAAATCCCAACATAGAATCCTCCCTCAGCCCATCTATAGCTCCCACTTCCTTTAGGAAACCCATCTTCCCAAAATCCACCATACCTATTTCCATTAGCCCAAACCAAAGTCCCATTCCCATTCATCTTCCCATCTTTAAATTGACCAATGTAATGATTCCCATTCCTCCATTGATACCTTCCATGACCTTCTTGAAACCCTTGTCTCCATTCTCCCTCATAATAGTCTCCATTAACATATCTCTTTGTTCCTTGACCATGCATCATGTTCATAACCCATGACCCTTTATATGTATCTCCATTTGAGCCAGTATAAGTACCAGCCCCATCCATATACCCATTTTTAAACTCCCCTTCATATGTTGAGCCTGTAGGCCAACTAAACTTTCCTTTTCCTGTTGTTTTACCCTTGTTCCATTCACCAACATACATACACCCATCAATCCAGAGGTACTTACCTTGACCATGGGGGAGATTCTCAGACCATTCACCTGTGTAGAAATCTCCATTGGAGAAAAATCTCTCAGCTTGAACAACAATTTCTTCTTCTTCTTCTGCATCTTCTTCGTCATCATCTACATGTGCAACGGACATTGTTGTGAAAATGCTGGTTGCTCTCCTTTTTCTTGCTTTGCTGGTCATGTTACTCTTCCCACATTTGATGGTTTTTTTTTAGGGATTCAAATTTGGAATTTGGAATTTGGGGTTTTCTGATTCGGGGGAAAACCCAGAAAAATTGGATGTGTTTCTCAGGTACCCAGATGGACGAATCGAAGAAATTTTTGGATTGAAGACAAAATTAGGAAAAAAGTTGAAGGCTTGATGGTGGGTGTCAATGTTCTTCTCTGGCTTCTGTTGGATTGATGGGTAAGCAAAAAGGACCAGTTGGAGATCTTTCACGTAATAATAATGTTTAGGGATTTATTTGTGTTTTAAATAATTATTAATTAATTGATTGCCCGATTTTTTATTTTTTATGAATTTGGACCAAATTGGATGATTGAATTCAACCAAACCCTCATACTAGAAAGTAGAAACCATACACTTGGAGGAAGAAGAAAGACAGACTGTTTCAGTTTTTATTGGTTGGTGTTTACGTTTATTGCTGCAAATTGCCAATGGATGGCTGTTAATCACAGGATTAAAAAGTACATAGTTCAGTTTTTTATAGATTTAATCAGCACTAAACAAAATACTTAGTAAGAGAGCAATATACCACTGGTAGTAAAAGATGAAGGAGGTTATCAACGGGACATTATCCTTATTATGATAAGCACACAATACCTTACCCCGTGTCGCAATTTTTCATATTTCCGAGAGACTTACGTGATATGATAAACTTTAAATTTAAGTGTATCACACAACATAACTACCCGATCTTATAACTTTTTCCGATTTTAACGATCCAATCTATCAAATCTTATGTCTTATGAAACTATTATTAAGTAGATCTCTTAAAAGCTTTACTCATCAAAAAAAATTAAAGTTTTTAATCATACGATAAAAAAAAGTAAACAGTTTAATTTCTATAGATTTAATCACCACTAAACAAAATAAGTGTAAGAGAGCAATACAAAAGTGTTGTGGTAAAAGATGAAAGATGGTTGAGGTTATGGACGACACATTAAGCTTATTTTGGTAAAAGAGATGCGACACTTCTAGGGCTAGTCAAACCTTTTACATCATCCAAAATAATAAGTTTAACACAGTACGAACGATTATTAAAAAATTTAAAACCTAACTCTAGAGAAAAAACATAGTTCGTTAATCAACTAGACGATTAGACTCTCTATATAAATGAGTAATCCGGACCTCTCAGTCCTTTGTAATAAAGTCATGACACATGCGTATCAGGAAAGAACGAGGATGAGTATACAATATCTTACCACGTGTCGCTTTTTTCACATTTCGAGAGACTTACATGGTATGACAAACTTTAAATTTAACTGTATTGCACGTCATAACTATCCAATTTTATTTTATTTTCAGATTTTAACAATCCAATCTATCAAATCTAATGTGTATGAGACTGATTAAGTAGATCTCCTAAAAGCTTTGCTCATAAAAAAAATAAACTTTTTTTACATATTTACTTGAGACTAACTAATAAGTCATGTAACCAGTATTTTCATCATGTTGGACACGTAAACACTTGAAAGTATTAAAAATCATATATATTTAAAATTAGAGGGAAGATCCGGTGAAAAATATTTTTTATGGTGCGAAATGCACATTATGAACATTACTATAAGAATGTTCACAGTTCAAATATAAGATAGTAATGTTCCCATATAAGATAAGAATGTTCATATTTAAGGTGTGTTTGTATCGGAAACTCTCTCTTCAAAAATTATTTACATTTATGCATATTTTTATTTATAAATTTCTAAAGGTCAATATTTGATACTCAGTATATATATTCAATAATCGAAAGTATAGGAGCATAATATTATCGCGAATCAATGTTGAGGCATAAATAAAAGGCTGTACATTATTAGTGCATAATCTTGGTAGTTGATTTGATTAAGAGAAGTAATGGGAGGCTGGTAACGAAAGAAACAGAGAGGGCCCACAAAACCCTGACGCAAGACAACGCATTCAAGAATAAAGAATTCAAGAATGAATAAAAAGTTGACATTCGTCTTTTAGCAGACCAAAATATCCCCACTAGTGTGGGCCCCAATTCTGACATTTGTGCTTATTGTTAATCTATCTATATTCTCTCTGTCCCATTTTGTTAGTCTCATTTCAATCAGGCACATATGCCGAGACATATTTTGCATCGTTAATATCTCTAATTATATGTTAATAAAAATTATAATTTTTTAATATTATTAAAGTACTCATTAAGACGAATCAAACAAGACCACACATGACTATGTTTTTTCTTATATATTAGGAGAAATCTACAATATTCTCTCGGTTTGTATAAAATATATAATTGATGGGTTTGAGAAAAAGTAATGACAATTGAGACTAATTAATGTTTAAATTTTTTTTTTTTCTATCTCCTATTATCCAATGGTAATTGAGATTTATTAAATAATAAAATCATAATTATGTGCTTAATAGGTTAGTATTTCCACCATTCCCATCTCTTTTTTTCTTCGCTCTTCACCTCCAATCCGTATGACGATGAAGAGTAATCCGAGCAACGGAAACGACTATGTGATTTGGGTACATATATAAGAGATATTCAATTCATTTTATTATAATTTACTAAAAAATACATATATGAAAAAATATATTAAGTATATGAATATAGACAAAAATAAAAAAGTGTTTGGCTTGTGCAAAGCGCGGGCAATGACCTATAAAGTTGTTATTAAGTCGTCATTACTCTGTGGCCTCTTGAATTCCTCTTCTGATTTCAACTTTTGATCTTCCAACTTCTCCGACTGAGATTTTGTATTGAATTCTCCCATCAAGTCGTTGTTACTCTTCTGCATATTGTATTTCGTTGTTACTATGGTTATTGTTATTGTCAATTTGTAATTAAACCAATCAATTTGCTATTTTATCACTTCTATTGTTCGTTTATTTTTGTGTTGATGTCTTGATGTGCAAGTTAGATTATTTACTTTACCCTGAATTGCATAAATTTATGCCTGAAAAATGAAGTTAATATATAATTAGCCCAATTCAATTTTGAGAAGAAAAACCGTAATTACCTCGCGCGTAGCGCGAGGGTCCGATTCTAGTCGCTTCATAAAACAATGATTATTGAGATGGTAAATCAGACATTAAGTGTGAAGATATTGTTTTGGGCCGTCAAGTTTTTTTTGGGCCCAGGCCCGTTTAGGAAGCAACTGAAGAATGAAAAACTGGAAGGCCCAAATATAGACTCGACCCAAATTTATTGATGCAATAGAGCCCATCAAAGATTAGGCTTATATAGGAATTTCATGGTGAGACAATTATACAAGTGAGCACAAAGAGCCCATTTTCAACTAGGATTTGCATACAAAGTTGAGTTTTTTGGCTGAGAAAATCCACACCTGAAAGTGTTTGCGAAAAATGATGCATCCGAAACTTTTTCAAAAAATCCGATTCAGTTTCGGGTTTTTGATGCATCCGAAACTTTTTCAAAAAATCTCATTCAGTTTTGGAAAAAAATCCCGCACCCGAAAAATTATAAGTCTCATCCACTCTTGGGCGAAATAAGGATGCACCCAAACCTTTTATAAAAACCCGGTTCAGTTTTGGGCGTACCTAGGATGCGCCCAAAACTAAACCGGATTTTCAAGCATTTTGAAGACAAAAAAAAAGCATCTAGGATGCGCCCATAACCGACCTAGGTTTACGGATGCGCCCAAAACGGGTGCGGGTTATAATTTTTCGGGTGCGTTTAAGGGTGCGCCCATAACCGACCTAGGTTTACGGATGCGCCCAAAACAGGTGCGGGTTATAATTTTTCGGGTGCGGGGTTAAACGCCCTTTAGTTTTGGACGCACTAAACCAGGTTTTTGACATTTCTTTGGCGCAGCCAGGGTGCGTCTAAGACTGACCCAGATCGTTGGACGCCTGGGGGTTATAATTTTTCGGGTGCGGGGTTAAACGCCCTTTAGTTTTGGACGCACTAAACCAGGTTTTTGACATTTCTTTGGCGCAACCAGGGTGCGTCTAAGACTGACCCGGATCGTTGGACGCCTAAAACGGATGGGAGATATAAAAAAATGGAGGTGAGATTAAATGCCTTTTTTATTACTTCTCAACATGGGTAAGGAAATTTCTTTGATGTAATTTTCCTCGCTTTAACTTTTTGTTCCTTTTTTCGATTTTAACCGGGGCATACAAAGACCCCTAAAATCGTTTGGACATTATATTGATCTCTTCTGATCATAGTCATCAAGATTTCCCTAAGGTGTGGAGTAAGTGACTCTAATGATCACTTATTATAGTCTAGTTCTTAGATGAGACCTTGTCAGAACTTGCAATCACAATATCAACATCTGTAATTTTATTCCCAAATTGATCTTGTCTCCAATGGCTTCATCAAGACTAAGACATGTTCTTCCTTACTCTAATCATTCAGCTAATTATTCACTACAATTATCCAACAAAATATTATTCAATTCTCAGTCATCAAACACCAAGATCACATTCACCAGACTCGATTTGGAACCCTAATTCCTCCCTGTCATACTTACAATCTCCAAACATACAAAATCAAAATCAAAACTCACTTACCGATTTCGAGCTCTTAACCATCGACCGTCCAATCGACTTGATCGAGTTCTGGAGACACCTATTTGTTGTCCTCTTGATCGAGTTCTGGAGACACCTATTTGTTGTCCTCTTGATTTGTTGCAACCGACGTTGATTTATCGGTCTCTCGATCTACTATATCTGTACAATACATCGAAATGTTTTCCACTACACCAATTGAACATTGTAGTCTCTTCTGACATAGTCATCAAAATTTCCCTAATGTGACATCACTCTTCTCATCATACTGATAATGATAATACATTCTACGATCAAGATTTCATTAACACTAGATAATTCACTACAACAATCAAACAAAACCTACACCATTTCATAACAATCTTATTGTTCAATTTCCAGTCATTAAACACCAAGCTCAAACCTAATTCCTCCCTATCATACTTGCAAACAAACAAAAATCAAAATCAAAACTAGTCTCTTCTGATCACAGTCATCAAGATTTCCCTAATGTGATATCAATCTTCTCATCATACTGATACTGATTATACATTCTAACATCAAGAATTCCGCAATAGCTTCATCAACACTAAACAATTCACTACGACCATCCAACAAAACCTACACAATTTCATATAACAATCTTATTATTCAATCTCCAGTCATCAAACACCAAGATCAAACCTAATTTCTTCCTATCATACTTACAAACATACAACGATCTCTCAATGCATTGCGATGCTTTCCACTCCACCAATTGGACATTATAGTCTATTCTACTCATCTACTCATAGTCATCGAGATTTCCCCAATGTGATATCAATCTTCTCATCATACTGATACTGATCACACATTTTACCATCAAGATTTCCGCAATAGCTTCATCAATACTAAGTAATTCACTACTTATTCAATTTCCAGTCATCAAACACCAAGATCAAACCTAATTCCTCCCTATCATACTTACAAAACACACAAAACCGAAATCAAAACTAGTCTCTTCTGATCATAGTCATCAAGATTTCCCTAAGATATCAATCTTCTCATCATACTGATACAGTGATACTGATTATACATTCTAACATCAAGAATTCTGCAATAGCTTATCAACACTAAGCAATTCACTACTAAAATCCAACAAAACCTCCACAATTTCATAAAACAATCTTATTATTCAATTTCTTCCTATCATACTTATAAACATACAACGATCTCTCAATAACCTTCTCTGTATACTGATACTGATCATACATTCTACAATCTAAGACTAAGATCAAACCTAATTCCTCCCTATCATACTTACAAACACAAAAAACCGAAACCAAACCTTACATACCGTTATCGTAATCAACGATCTCTTCCTCCGTCACCGATTTCGACCCTTGAACCATCGACCGTCCAATCGAATTAATCCAGTACTCCTTCTCCTTCACCGACCCCGCCACAAAATACATCGTCTCCGTCCCCGTCGAGACCTCAAACCCACCCCCATCCCGCACCACATCCTCAGCTCCCTTGACAGTCAAACAATCCGTCACGGAAATCACGCCTCGACTCCTAGAAGATCGATTCACATCCGATTCCTTGAACCAGAACAACTTCCCTTGCTTGAGGACGAACCAGCGCTTCCGCCATGTCTTGATGTGCTCGCCTTGCTTCGTCAGCCATCCGCAGTGCTCTGGATCTGTCCAGAACTCGATTCCGAGGGAATCGTTGTCGGAGAAGGTAGTGGATGGGCTGAGGAATGAGCGTATGAGGCTGATCGCCATTGTTGGTTGCTTGGAGAAGAAGATGAAGGGAAAGGATTTTGTGTTAGATATTTCTGTGTTTGTTTTTTCTTTTTTGTAGTGTGGGTTTGGTTGGGGGTATATTCGTCTTTGTACGGGGTTTGGTATGCGTGAAATGTGTGATTTTGGAGGAGTTGACACGTGTAATGGACGCGTGTATTTAATGTTTTTTTTTTCTTGGTGTGAAGTATTTAATTTCTTTCCTGATCTTATCGGGAAATTACTCGGACTGTGCGACAAAATAATATTTTTAGTATATTTATAATTATAAAATTGTACTTAATAAATTTAAAATTAAAAAAAAACGAAAAAAATAGTTATAATTCTTTTTATCTCATATAAATTTTTGAGTTTATATATAAAGTTATAAATATTTATTTCATACAGTATTTGATACAATCTTCAATAACAATTGATTTTTGTTATAATTCAGATTTTTGTTACTATTTGGTACACCCATTTTCTTTATTTAGCACACGGAGATTCGTCACGAAGGTATTACAGATGATCTTCGTCACGCGAAAAGACATAAGAGATTCGTCACGAAGAAAAATGAGGTGTTTCGTCATGGACCAGAAAAAAAATTAAAAAAAAATCAGAATCTTGTAGAGAATTTCAATACGAGTTTGTGCATATAAAATTCGTCCAAAATGGACATCGTTTGTCCTTCCAAAAGCCGTATAAACAAAAGAATTTTGCTATTCGTCGCCCCGGGACGATAAATAAGACGCTATAAATAGAATATATATCCAAATAAAAATACAAAATCTTGCAATCAAATCTTCCCTAACAAACTAATTAGGAAATCTTAAAATAATTTCCTTTTAATTTTTACACAGATTTTCATCTTTATTTTTTCCTATTCCCTCAATTTTTTTTGGCTATACGGTTTTACTCCTTTCATCAAAGTCACTTTCTCCATGTCTCTTATAATGGAATTAGGAGGCATTCAAGTTAACTACTACTCGTTGGCAGATTTTCATCTTTGGCAGATTTGAAACTCTCCAGCAATGCCATAACATCATTTGTTTCAAATTGCTTCTAAATTTTAGTGTAGAGATTACGAATGTCTTTCTCCATAAAGGACAAGTCTCCATGTTTTACATTCTTTTCAAGCTCCATAACACGCACTATTTGTCTAACAGAAAGACTTGCTTCCTTAAGTAAGAGAATACGATCCTTATCTGCATTTGTAATAGTTCGAATAGCTGGAAGAAACCGCATTTCATCAAGAGATAATAATTCATGATTGTGATCAGCACTGAATGTTGTAACATGCCATTCTTCTGGAAAAATGTCAAAGGACCTTCTTAATATGACACGTAAATGAGCGGCGCAACCACATCTGGAAGAAGGCTTGTTTCGAGATGTTTTAGACGGATCGATGATTTTCAAAGCTGGATGTCTTGCACGATTACAATAAAAATCACGTCTCACTATTTTTCCATCATTTTTTATGAATCGGTCCTTTCGCACAACAAAGCCATGATTCCTTGCATAATTTCGATAGAATGCAAATGTTTCTTCCTGACATGAAAATGCTTGACCAACAAATGGTTTCACATCCAACTGATATTCCCCCTCTTCACTATTAGGGATCTCATTTAAATCAAACAGAACCATCTAAATTTCATAGAAGAAATGCACCAGTATCATAACTCCATTCAAGTAATATAAGATCTAATAAAAACAGAGATGAGTACTTTAAAATTTAAGTTGGTGAAGCACATATTGATGAACAATGCTTGTGTCCAATTAAAAAATAAAACTCTGTATAAGATTAGTGGAATACATGGTCTTCAATCTTGATGAAATTGGGTATTGCACACTTGAGAAAAGTGATATATATATATATATGCCTTGAATAAGAGCAATAATAGCACTTGAGTTAATTAATCAATGGTGAATGGTTTAGAACTCCATTATAAAGAAGTGAGAGATAGTAAATTTGGTGATGGAGGGAAACCGTAGAGCCAAAAAAAATTGAGGGAATAGGAGAATAAAAAGATGGAAATCTGTGTGAAAATTAAAAGGAAATTATTTTAAGATTTCTTAATTAATTTGTTACGGAAGATTTGATTGCAAGATTTTCTATTTTTATTTGGATATATATTCTATTTATAGCGTCTTATTTGTCGCCCCGGGGGCGACGAATAGCAAAATCCTAAACAAAATAGTCATTTACGTTAAGTTCGTAATATTTAAACATAATACATAAATATACTTTAAAAGTAATAAATTAGTGATATTACTTGATAATATATAATTTTAATTGCATGATTTTTAACTATAAAAAATAATTATATTAAACAAATAATAAATTTATATAAGTTTTGTTATAACGAACTTAACGCATGCAACTAATTTGTTTTGTGGAATTTTGGAAAGGCAAACGATGTCCGTTTTGGACGTATTTTATATGCACAGACTCGTATTGAAATTCTCTACAAGATTCTGTTTTTTTATTTGGTCCGTGACGAAATACCTCATTTTCTTCGTGACGAATCTCTTATGTTTCTTCTTCGTGACGAAGATCATATGTAATACTTTCGTGACGAATCTCCGGTGCGCTAAATAAAGAAAATGAGTGTGCCAAATAAAGGTGTGCTAAATAAAGAAAATGGAGTATTAGATTAAATAACCCAAAAAAATAAAAAGATCAAATTAAATTATATCTTTTATTTTATATATAGATTTATTTATTTATATTTTTAATAATCTTAATAACTTTATCAAAGACTAAAAAAATATTGTATATAAATGTGTTTATATTTCGATTAAATAAACCATAAGAAAATAGAAGTAAAAGAATTCTATCTTCATTGTTCATACGGTCATACCCCTTCCGAGTTCCGACTCTGCAACTCAGCCATGGCTTCCTTGCCCGACTCGTTTGACGAAGTCACCAACGCCGAATTCGACGCTGTCCCTTCCGATACATTCGGATCCAACTCCGAATTCAACCCCGAAACCTCCGAAGATCCCCAGATCTACAACGAAAACGCATCGGAAGATGATGTTTTCACCGCGCCTGAGAATGAGTTCCAATCTGACGATTTCTCGCAGGAAGTTAACGGTGGATCGGTCAATGGTGTGTTCGTTGATTCGGATAGTCCGATTCTGCCGCCTCCGTCGGAGATGCGAGAGGAGGGAATTGCTCTCAGAGAGTGGAGGAGGTACTGTTTTAGGGTTAGAAATTGGTGATTGTTGACAGGAATTTGGTATTGTTTGATTGAAAATGTGATGCCTTTGTAGGATTCTAGGGTTAGAATTGGGGATTTAACACAATTTGGGAGATAGTATGAGTTGAAGCTGATAGTAGTTGATTATCTTATCAGTGTCTTTGAAAATTGGGGCTAATGAGTATTGATATCCCTTCTGGCTGTGAAGACAAATTTTGTATTGCTTAGTTGAAAATGTGATACCTTTGTAGGATTCTAGGGTTAGAATTGGGGATTTGACGTCGTCGGTGTTGTTTGATTTCTATAATTTGGGAGATGGCATATGGGTATGATATATCGGGAATGGGTATGGGTACGAGTGATATGTTTGATATACTCAATCTTTGAGAGATATCAAATAAACACTATAAAATCATTTCGATACCCTTACCTGGTATACTTGGTTCATAGCAAACAAGAAATAGTATTTTGATGTCGGTATACTGATTATGGGTAGATATCGATACCAAACAACCCTTATATCTTGCTTTCTGAGTTGGAGCTGATATGGTCTACATTTTATTCTCAAACTAATCCAATTGGGGCTATTGTTTAGTTTATTTAACATAGTAGTTGATTATCTTATCAATTTCATAGAAAATTGGGGCTAATGATTATTGGTACCCTTCTGGTTATGTTTGACTGTTAGACCGTTAGTACACCAACCACAAATCAGTATTACTGCCTAAACTTCATAATGATATTTTGTCCTCATAGTTAAGCTGCATCTCTAGTCTTCAGCAAAACTAAGAAATAAAGAACATTTTGTTGCATCAAGATATTGCTAAGTATTGAACTTGTATATTTTGTACCTTGTTTCTTACACACAGTGTTTTTTTCGGGCTGTTGATCAATGATCACTAATCGTGTTATTAATTTAATGTGATACCTTTGTAGGATTCTAGGGTTAGAATTGAGGATTTGACGTCGTCCATATTGCTTGGTTTCTATGATCTGGGAGATAGTATGATCTCTTATATCTTGCTTTCTGAGTTGGGGATTTGACGTCGTCGGTGTTGTTTGATTTCTATAATTTGGGAGATGGCATATGGGTATGATATATCGGGAATGGGTATGGGTACGACTGATATGTTTAATATACTCAATCTTTGAGAGATATCAAATAAACACTATAAAATCATTTCGATACCCTTACCTGGTATACTTGGTTCATAGCAAACAAGAAATAGTATTTTGATGTCGGTATACTGATTATGGGTAGATATTGATACCAAACAACCCTTATATCTTGCTTTCTGAGTTGGAGCTGATATGGTCTGCATTTTACTCTCAAACTAATCCAATTGGGGCTATTGTTTAGTTTATTTAACATAGTAGTTGATTATCTTATCAATTTCATAGAAAATTGGGGCTAATGATTATTGCTACCCTTCTAGTTATGTTTGACTGTTAGTACACCAACCACAAATCAGTATTATTGCCTAAACTTCATAATGATATTTTGTCGTCATAGTTAAGCTGCATCTCTAGTCTTCAGCAAAAATAAGAAATAAAGAACATTTTGTTGCATGAAGATATTGCCAAGTATTGAACTTGTATATTCTGTACCTTGTTTCTTACATACAGTGTTTTTTTCGGGCTGTTGATCAATGATCACTAATCGTGTTATTAATTTAATGTGATACCTTTGTAGGATTCTAGGGTTAGAATTAAGGATTTGACGTCGTCCATATTGCTTGGTTTCTATGATTTGGGAGATAGTATGATCTCTTATATCTTTCTTTCTGAGTTGGGGCTGTTTTGGTCTGCATTTTATTCTCCAGCTAATCCAATTGGGATTATTGTTTAGTTTATTGAACATAGTAGTTGATTATCTCATCAATTTCTTAGAAAATTGGGGCTAATGATTATTGGTATCCCTTCTGGCAGTGTTTGACTATTAGTACACCAACCACAAGTGTTATTGCCTACCCAAATGCTGCATCTCCAGAGTGTAGAAAAAAAGAAATAAAGAACATCTTCTTACCCAAATGCTGATTGAAGTACTGAACTTGTATATGTTGTAGCAAAAAAGAACATCTCCAGAGTGTAGCAAAAAAGACATTTGCTACCATAGTACCATTTAAGTATTGAACTTATATATGTTGTATCTTGTTTCTTTGTTAAGCTTTTGTAGTCCTAAATGCTGATTGAAGTCCTGTTTCTATAGGGTTGTTTGTCCTCTAACTTTGTTATTCATTTCATATTTAGACAAAATGCTGCTTTGTTAGAAGAGAAGGAAAAGGTAGAGAAAGAATCATTGAGCCAAATCCTTCAGGAAGCAAGTGATTACAAGGTTGCATTTTATGAAAAAAGAAAGGTCATTTGTGAGAGCAACAAGACTAGTAATCGCGAGAAGGAGAAGGTAACGGCTGTGCGCTCTTTTGATAAAGTTTGGCTTTCAATACTAATCTTTTCTTCTTTAGGCTCACTTTTATGTTTAAACTATATTTAAATGTTTTGCCTATGTGATTTCTATTGTTGCATATGTACTGTTGTTTCATTGGAAGTTCAGCAAAATGGTTGCATAAATTCTCTGTGCTGATTTCTTTCCTCTCTGATTGGTTTTACTTCATTAAGGAAAAGACTTAGAATTGGAAACCCTTATGTCCATATTATTTGCACATTGCCTTACTCCTAAATGCAACACCTACACACGAGGATTAGTACGTACCAGACTGTTCTTGCTGGCATCCCTCTTGAAACAGGAAGTCAAGTAAAGACAGAATTTTCTTAATCGAAGAATATAACAATGCTTTATATTTGGTGATTTAACTAGTCGTAGTTTAGATACATTAGGCCGTTGTTCTCTTAATTAATGCATGTTACATCCACAGTCTTTAACTAGACTTTATAATATCTGTGATCTTAGATTTTCTGGAGTACAAATCTGACTATTATAGACATTGTGCATTATATTTGCTCTTATTTGGTAGCTTTGCTGTACATTTTTGTTTCATGACTTCATTCATGTTTTCCTTTTATCTTTAAGGAAAGTAGTAGATCAATACTTTTCAGAATACAAATAAATTCATCATATAAATGACATTGCCTTTTTCTCCTTCCCTCGGTTTTAGCTTTTTGTGGTCAGCCAAGAGAAGTTTCAAAAAGAAGCCGACGAGAACTACTGGAAGGCGATCTCAGAGCTCATCCCGCACGAGGTAGCAACACTAGAAAAGAAGGGAGGAAAGAAAGACAAAGACAAGAAGCAGCCTTCAATCAATGTCGTCCAAGGACCAAAGCCCGGGAAACCGACCGACCTTTCTCGTATGAGACACATACTGCTAAAACTCAAGCACGAAACTCCCGCTCACCTCAAACTCTCTCTTTCCACAACAGCCGCTACGGATACGGGATCCACCAGCTCAGATAATGTTCCGCCTCCCGCCACTCCCGAGGCTGTTGTTGCAGCATAGGCAATATATCTAATCATTATCAAAGTTATGTTACATATTATCATGTTATTCAGGTTATTAGTATAATTCGGATTCAACCTTATCAGTTTGAGACATTAGTGCTCTTTCAGGATCAGCAGTGTGCAAAGACAGTAGTCATATGGTAATCTAGTGTCGTGTAGTTTTATGTTTGACTCCTTAATTTCAGTTTCTAGACATAAATCCATCTTAAAATGCGCTTTGTTATATTGATCATATATGATGATGGCTTGAGTTTGCATTTAACCCCACATCCGAAAAATTAGATCACGTACCCGTTCTGCGCAACCGAAACGCGCCTAAGCGAACTGTAGACAAGAGAGAATTGGGGAGCTATATACATTTTAGAATACAAATAAGATAATCCGCATATTTCACCCGATGGATCAAGGTGGATTGGATGTGGATTGAGGGTTTTGCGGATGACGGTAGAAATTTATACGGATTGGACAGTGGTATTGGTAAATCTGCCCATCACCCGATCCATTTCCATCCTTACTCTTTCAGGATTAGCAGCGCATATGATCTAAAGATAAGCTTTATAATGTAATAGTGTAATACTCCGTGTCATGCACGAGAAAATATTTATAAGTTTTAATTATTTTTATAATAATGATATAATATTTTATAACAAAATATGATCCTACCCTAAAAGCTAATGTGAAAATTTACTTAAATACAAAATAAAAATATGTGATATTAACTTGATTATTTTGTTGTTGTTTTGGGTAAAGAACTTGATTATTTTGTTAAAAAACTCATAAAATATACTGTAGTATGTACGAAGTATATTTTTGGTAAAAAACTCGGAATTAAAATATCCTCATTGAAGTTATTAAAGGCAAGTATTATGTTTATAAAAATAAAAAAAAGCTCTCTTAGTCTCTTCTATTGGGAAAAAAAAGGTTCTCTTTGAAATCCTTGAACATCATCGAGTCACCTTCTCCAATAGGTAAATTTCTCTCCTCAATCACTTTAATTTGATCAAAATCTCTGAAAAGTATGGCTTTTTGGGTCGTTTTTATGTATATTTATCTTGAATATTTAAATCTTAATCAATTCAACTGATTACTTCTACGAGTTGATATAGCTTCTTTCCCCTGCAGCATACTTGTGAGATCCTTATTCTGTTTTCAGTAATTGGAATTGAAATTGAATGCTACTGTATCTGGAATTTTTGTCTAGTTTGATCTTAAGAGTTTATTGTATTGAAGTTTATTCTATCTGTTCATGTCTGAGATCCTTAGTTTATTTGTTCTCACGATTTGAAATTGAATTTGTCTATTCTTTAGGTGATTCAAATTGATAGGTTTTTTAGTTGAGTCTTAAATTAAGATTTAAGAGTAATTGTGTTGAAATTTTTTCTGATCCTTAATTAATTTGTTCTCAGCATTGAGATTGAATATGGAGGGAAGTGATATGTTAAGCAATCTGCCTATGGACATCTCTGAATTGATTCTAAAACAATTATCATTGAAAGATGCTGTCAAGACGAGTATTTTGTCGAAAGGTTGGAGATATAGATGGACTACTCTTCCTCATTTGGTGTTCACCGTAGATTTCTGTCCAACCCCATGTAACGAAAAAGACTTCCGTTCCCTAAGAACAAAAGACAAAGAACGCATCAGGACCGAACTCGTTAGCATCATCAACCATGTTCTCTTGCTTCATTCCGGATCAATAGAAGTATTTAAGGTTATAATGGTACCGTGCCCTTCTTCTCAAGTTCATTCGTGGATTCGTCGTGTGTTTCAGAGCTCGGTCAAGGAGCTTGTGATTAGTGTTTCCGATGATAGTGAACATGATGAATGTGTGCTTTCTTCAAGTTGTCGTGATAGCTTGAATCTATTGGATTTGTCATTCGGCGTACTGAAGCCGCCACCTGCTTTTAATGGCTTCAAGAATCTGAAAACCCTCAAATTAATGTCTGTTTGCATTGCCAAAGATTCATTTGAGGGTATGCTTCGTGGGTGCCCCTTGTTGGAGAGTTTGTATGCGTATGATTTACAGTTGATTAAAAATGTGAGATTCAATGCTCCGAAGTTGCGGTATCTTCACATAGGCGGTGAATATGAAAAAATTAGCTTTGATGATGTCCACCCTAAGTTGTCACAAGTTTCCTTACGGTTTGATGTTAGAAGGCCTCAAACTCAAAGCTATATGACCCAAATCTTCAACAAGTTTCCTAATGTGGAGAGACTTCGAATTGAAGGATACTTCTTGCAGGTAACCAACCTCACAAATTCTTCTTATACGGGTTCTATATACCACTTACGCGAGAAACCTGGTGGTGTTTGGTAATTTGCCCTGGACGGTTTTAGTCAAGTTGGCATTTTAGTCAAGTACTTGTTTGACACGTTTTATTTTGATTGATTGATTGTAGTATTTGTGCGGTGGTTTGATACCAGAAAGGCTGCCTACTCCATGCTATGAACTACATAGCCTAGCATTATGTATAAGCCTCGGCGATGTAGACGAAGGCTTTGGAGCTCTTTGTATTCTTAGAAGTTTGCCGAATTTGACAACACTTGATATAACAGTAAGCTTCTTCAATCTTTCTACACTAGTTTTTAGAGATGGACGGCTGACTCGTGTCGTCTTCTTGTTGCTTTCAGTGTTTTTTTCAGGAAACAGGGCAGATGGAGTGGCTGGGCGAGAATAAACGTAGCTGTGAATTTGATAAACTCAAAACGGTGGATCTACATTGGCCAATTGGATATAGAGAGGAGCTGGATTTCATAAGATTTGTGTTGATGAATTCACCAGCACTCGAAAAGATGATAATTTATACTTTCAACGAAGTGGATTTTATCGTCCAACAAATGCCGAGCTTCCGAGCATCTACTCGAGCCCAAATTGTTTGTGAGGAAGAAATTTAATTAGGTTGTCTAAGCTCATTATGAAGATGAAATATATATATATATATATATATATATATATTATATGGCTAGAAAAATCCCATTGTTTCAACTCTGTGTGAATAATGATTTTCAAACCTATTTAGATATAATCCCTAGGGTCCGTTCGGTAACGTAAAACGAATCAGGTCGGTAGGTCGGTTCTGGACACACCCTGGATGCGCCATTTTTTTTTCCCTTTAAAATGCCCAAAAATCGAGTCTGTTTTGGGCCTATCTGTATTGCGTCAAAAGTTGAAACCCGGTTTTTTTTAAATGCCCTAGACGCATCCGAAATGCGCCCAAAGGTGGTGCCAATTATAAATTCCCGGGTGCGGGGTTTTTTCCCGTTTTTGAATGTATAATCGTATACACATAAAATGCAATTCATTTATAGGAATGAAAGCTGCATCTCAACAACAATGAACACAACAGTATCCTGTTTTCTGCTTGATCTAGGAATTAAATTTCCAGGTAACATCAGAAATTATACACCCCACAGAAAAAAGTCAGGCTAACACTACAGAGTCAACAAGGATCACATCAGGGCTTTACACATTATCATCAAAAGCCTCTTGACCTAGGAAAATTCTCAAGCTCATCACATGATTCTGTAGGTTAAGTTACAAACACCACACAAGCAATTTTCAATCTCTGACAATGATTTTTTTTTCTCACCTGCCAAAATGTCCATAACCATGGAGGCTAGTAGGGGAAACAGCTCCACCACTGCAAAGATCATCATCTAGAATTCCACCAGCACTTATAAAGTTAACACTGAGTTCGGAGCTCGCATTGCTGCTTGTAGCGAGAGGAGAGTCTGAAACGCTTACTGCCCGGCTTCTTGCTGGCCCTGATCTTACACTATACATGGATGATGCTGGAATGTTTGTCATAAGTGGCCTTAGATTTCCTGGAATTGTTCGTCTTATATCCTATAAAAGAATCAACCACAGCCCAGATATCAGAAGCAAATAGGTCTTAGAAACAAGCTTGAATAACAACTCTCATATCTCACTCTAGATCAAATGCCTAGAAAACCAAAAATGGCATGTAAAGTTGATAAAATTTTGTGGCTAAAACACGATTAGTTGTATTTCCCGGTTTGTAAATAAGATGCTCGTAGAAGATTGAGGAATTTTATATACTTCCTCAATCTTCCCACCTATTTGATTTTAACCACATTTTTAAGCCAATGATGAAAACTTGCATATCAAATGCCTAGAAAACCAAAAACGGCATATAAAGTTGGCAAAACACGATTAGTTGTATTTTGCGGTTTGTAAATCAAATGCTCATGGAAGAGTGAAATCAGACTTACCATATGCCTTATAGCCATGTCAAGTGACTTTTTGGAGAGTGTACGTCCAAAGCCGGAGTTGTCAGGTGATGAGGCAGACTTTCCAGATAAGCTAGGAGAATGTTTGTTGTCTTGTTTAGGAGGGACCAATTTCCGCATATTCATCACACGCTCGACCATCTTGTTTCCCATTACTACAGGGCTGACATCATCATTCGCTTTGGAATACAGACGGTTAACTGCAGGAACCGAGCTACGGTTCGTGTGATTACTTCCATTTGGAGCACGGCCTCTAGAAGGAGAACAAGATTGACGTCTTTGCCGTCCGGGATTAATTACGGGCTCCACGGAAGCAGACCGTGCAGCGTTCGCCACAGGCCTACCCCTAGAAGCCGAAAGCGGTCGATCGGGGAGCGTTGTCCTTAAATTTGGAGGAGCTTCAAGCGAGAAACCGGGCATTTCAGACGGCTTCCATGGCTTAGGGCGAGCTGATGCAGCCGGAGCCGCCTTGTTGACTGAGGAAGTTGACTTGTTCAAAGATGAGCCTGGGCCCGGCCTTGATGGTGTTGATGGACGACGGGTTGGTGTTGATGGCCTAGATGAGGCACGTGATGGTGGTGCAGAGCTGGTAGTGGTTGTTGGTCTAGAATTCGGGGTTGAAGATCTTGCTGTAGATCTTGAGGTTGGTGTTGAGGATCTTGGAGCTGGTCTTGAGGTTGGAGTTGAGGATCTTGCAGTTGATCTTGACGGGGTTGAGGATCTAGGGACAGGTGTCGATTTGGTAGATGCTGAGGAAGCGGTGGAACGGGTTGACATGAAGGAAGAATTTGATCTAGTTGATGAAGTCATAGCAGGCTTACTAGAAGGGAGTGAGGGACGAGAAGTAGGAGTAGAAGGTCTAGAGGATCTGGAAGAAGATGTAGTCAATGAGGGACGACCTGTCGGTGTTGCGGGCCTGGATCCTGGACCGGACGGTGTTGCGGGCCTGGAGCCTGGGCCAGATGGTGTTGCAGGCCTGGAGCCGGGACCACCTGATGATGATGGCCTGCGGAGTCCAGCTGAAGATGGTTGCCTTGAAACCAAACTGCTTCTCATTGTGGTCTCTGGTTGTGAGTTTGCTAACTGCATTGCAAGGAAAATAATTCAAAAGAAGACATACAACTAAATAAACTGAAAGAAAGTTCTCTTAGCTAATTTAATCGCCTATTGATATTCGCTAAAATAAACTGATTTTTAATACACCTTCACACTGTAGTACTACAGACTGCAGACTCAAGCTAACGTTGGGGGAATATTCAGAGAAGTATTGCGAACATTTCTAATTATTTATTCCAGTCCACCTCTTCCCAGTCATGAATTTTGATCATGTAGCACCATACACTAATAGTTCTGTAGGTTGTTATGTTGGTTGATTTTGGACACAATTATCAGGTTTACCTATACATTCCCCAAGGACATTTAAAGGATCCATGTCATAGTCCAAATAAAGGTTAACAGTAACAAACTAACAATACAGCCCACATTTAATCATTTTACGATATGGGAGAAGAACCTATATATTCTCTCTTGAAAGGTACCTCTAGTTAAAAAATAGAGCAAAATAACAAACAAATTCCCCTTGACCCCTGACCTCATCCCTCAAGGTAAATGATATCCGCAGTTGTTTAATAGTGTCAGGTTCAAACCACGACAAAGACAATAACTATATGAAAACAAGTAAGGAAATACAGGTAATGCAGCATTTAACAAATCGCCCCATACAAGGGATACAGGTAGTATTAAGTGGCCTTACTCTCGATTTTAGTGCAGTTGGGTGACACTTTGGAGCTTCAGTTTCACCAAGATACGCCTTCCTCGATTCCATGTCCAAAGAAGGGAAAAGTGGAGTGCCTGGAGGAGTTAGAAGCCTAAAAAGCAATAATTCATGTCAGAAACCGTTTCAGAACAATATTTTGCATTTGGAATAATAGGTAACCAAACAACACGCAAAAGACGAGTTATATACACAGTTTTAAGATTTTTCCCATCTACAGTATACAAAAGATATCTGAGAAACCCCTAAATAGCAAATTTTATTAATTTTTTCCATCAACGATTAGTTATTCACAGCAGCAATAAATTTTCTCCTTCACTTCTGAGATTGTGCCATAAGATTTCTTGTATGAATTTTCCATTAGCAAAAACTAAATCAATCTATGAAAGTCATTTTATTTGTTTTGTAGGATGCTGAATATACATACAAGATATGTCATCATGACCAATCAATGTGTATGTGGTCCGCGATGAATAAATCCAAGGAGACTCAGACATTCGGGGAAGTAGTTATATGTTCAATCATCCTTCTAAATCTAAAAATTTTCCATTCAGAAAGATATATACAGTACTGCATACAAAGTAACTTGTTGATAAACATTTCAAAGTTTTCTTCTGTGAATCTGGGCTTACGTAGAATATCTTGAGGGGTCTGGAATTCACTGGAACCAAACCACTCCATAACGCTCACTAGTTGGTCTATATAGAAAATGGGCATCTCTTTGTAATTGCTTTAGATTGATGTTACAATTATTAGCTATTCTGGCATTTAAACATTTTTATTCACCCCAATAGATACTATGTATTAATACATGATCAGATGCTAATAGCACTAAAATTGATAACTTCTGCTGAAAATTGGTATGTATAAGAAAACACAATAGTATGCAAGTTTACTCACCAAAAAACAGCAAAAATATGGAAATTTAATCTAAAAACAATTGCTATGACGACAAGATCTCCAGAGATGCATCAATATATTCAACGTATACTTGAATAAGTATATGCTAGTGCTACTTTGCATCCTAAACCATAAATTTGAAGGGAAGATCACTTCAGATATTACATTAGATGTATTATTAATACTTGCATGAAATCTCATTACCATAAAACGGAGGATAGCAGTATTCCTTTCATACATTCTTAACAAACATACATTTACTCAACAAATTCGGTTAACTTTTCGTTTTAAGACACGTGTGAGTACCAGAAAATTTATCTTACAGTAAACATACATTAATTTGATAGGTGAAAGCTACTCTAGTCGAGGTGCTTTCAAATTAGTGAAACATATTCAGCTTAACCATAGCGAATTTACCAGTCATAATCGTTTTTATCGTTCTCAGAGTTCAAGAACTCCTCTGCTCCAGTTTTCCTCGTTGGCGCAGCTGGCGGAATGTTAAACAACTGCGAGACACCGGACTGCGACACTGAAATTGGTAAAATTTCCAATCAGAAAGACATTCTCAACAACAAAAATTACACTGGCATAACAATATCCTAAAATAAGCAACAGAACATAATCAAACCATCACTGTATCTATCACTTCAATCTCACATGTTAAGAAGCACAAAATCAAATCTTTGATTTTTATTCTTCAATGAAAGTAATTACAGTGTTCCATTTCAAAGATTCACTATTCTTTGACTTCGGAACTATATGGAAAAAGCAAAATGACTCGTTTAATTATTAGTAGTCAGATTATGCCATCTTCGACGCAAGCGAGAGACTTTCTAAGGCATGGAGGTAATGTTGTTGTTGTTGTAATGAAAGTAATTACACATAAGATAAAACCCTAGGAATTCAAACACTTTCTCACACAAAATCAATAGAACAACATTTTCAAATTGTAAACAGTAGCAAATACCTAAAGACTGGTCCAATTCCTCCGAGTTTTGGAGAAGCAGATCGTTCTTCTCCTTCTCTCTTTTCCGCATTTCAAGAAACAAAGCTAGGTCATCCTCTTTCTCCTTCGCCGTAGGCTCCTTTAAGCTCCGTATATGCGGCACTCGAGGCCGAATCGACGGCATTAGCGATTCCTGCGCTCTAAAACTCCGATTCATCACCAACAAATCTCAATAACCTCAAACCTCCAGTTTCCTCCAAAAACAATCGCAAATCTCTCCGAAAAAATCAAATCACACAGCCGACACCAAAAATGTATAAATAAATCAGCCGTTGAAGGAGTCAATAGTAGCTGAAATCAGTTTGAAACGCGCAGGAGTAAACTTGGAGAGGAAACAACATGCATTTGAGTGCGAAGCTGGTGAAAGATTCGAGTGAAAGTTACGATTCATGGAAGATCTCCATGGGAGAGAAAGAGAGATCGGAAGAAATTTGGGGGAATTTTTGCAGTTTTTTTTAGTTTTGTGGGAGTGAGAGAAGAAGAAGAGTGGCAAAATAAAGGTAATAAGGTGGCTGGAGAAGGGTAAAAAGGGGATAAAAAGGGAATTTATTCAGAGATTGTGTGGGTTTAAAGAAAGGGATAGGCCCACTAATTTGCATATATAGGACTGGTATTAGAATAGAAAAATATTTAATGTAAGATTCAAATTTTTTGATTTTGAATTTTCGATGAGAGGATTTTGCATTAAACCATCCCTTATATGACCCAATTTGCATGAAATCACCCCTTATATCGATATTGATTTAAAACCATCTTTTATATTATTTTTTCTTACAAAGTCTCACCTCGAGTAACATCTGTTAACTTTTCCGTCAGAATCTGGAAATGACTATTTTGCCCTTGTAAAATTCAATTAATTACGTAAATTACCCGATTTCTTTACCTTCTATACCCGGTTACTGTTCATATCTTAATTGGGGGTTAGGGTTCTTCGTAGTGTTTTACCCAATTAGGGCTTGAATGAATCAATTAATTTTGCGATCAAAATTGAGCACAAAATCCGGTAAACAAACGAAGGCGACATGTAATCGTTGCAAAGAAGGGGATGATTATGGTTTGTGAGGTCGCAAAATAGTCATTCTTCGAGGTGCAAAATTAGGGTTCTTCGAGTTCGCAAAATTAGGGTTTTATACTGTCCTGAGTAATTAAGGCTTTATTAGATGTTGTTTGACCATGAATGAGGTGTTGGTCGTGTATGATAATGATTTAGGGGGTGTAGGTAGGTTATGTTTTGTTCACTGAAGCATTATAGTGGGGGAAAAATGACAGTGAAATGAAATTGACAGTGGAATAGGCATAAGAAACAACTGATACATTGAACATCAGAAACAAACTCTGAGTTGCAAAGAAAAAGGAACAAAGACTAAAACAAGGAAAACGGAACATCAAAAACAGACACAACAATTCCATAACAGCCACCTCTTATGGGAGTCCTTCATTCAAGCTTTGAAGATGCGCACATGGTAGATCTGAGGTGAAAATGTTTCAGGAAGTAACTCAAACAAGCACGCGTCATCTTTGCACACGTCATTAGCCTGAACAAAGTCTCTCCAACCCTTTCCAAACTTGTATTGATTCCCACTGAATTTGACAGTAACAGGCCATGATCCCACTCCACAATCAAGATTAATAGTGTTATTTATGTAGTTGATCAAGTTTGTCTGACAGTGTGCATATGGTAGGAGTTGCAAATAAAAATAAAAATGCAAAGGTCAAGAATAAATGTGTGCAGTCGAGATAGATTTATAGATGGGTTTAGAATTAGATACTATGCGACAATCATCCTCCACAAAGCTCTTCTTCATGGAAATCACAAAGCTCAAGGCATTATCTCTTGGGCAATTCTCTGCTCTCTCCTTTGCAGCAATAGCAAGATTTTGCCTTGGAGGACCATTCTCTTGCCTTGCAGCAAAAACCTGTGGCCTTAGATGAACTCTTGTTGGCCTTGGAGGAACTCTTGTTGGCCTTGCAGCAGCCCTTGTTGGCCTAGCAGCAGAACTCTGTGCAGCAGATTGTGGCCTTGTAGCCCTTGGAGTGGGTCTTTCCCTTGGAACAACAGCAGTGCAATCGTCACAACTACAATCGCTTGATTGGAAGTCGCTCGATTGCATGGAAGAGGTGTCAGAGGTTGTTATGTTGGTGAGATCAATAACATGATGAGCCATTGAGAAAGGAAGAGAAGAGAAGAAAGTGACGGCAGAAGAAAAGAGGAGGATAAAGTCTTACAAGGCTGTGAAGAGAAGAGAGAAAGAGGCTGTGAAGAGAATAGAGAAAGAGACGGCAGAAGATGAGAAGAGAAGAGAAGAGATGAAATTTAAAGATGAAGAGGAGTTAATTAGGGTTTAGATCGGTTAGGTGAAGAGAGTTAATGTAAAATTTGAAGTTTTGAAGTGGATGAGTTTCCCAAACCCTGCAGGAATAAATGTGCATTGACCATGAGTTTTATTGGGCAATTTTGTTGGTGCAATAGGGTTGATCGGCTGATTTGGTAAAAAGCTGTGAAAATGGCTTCGTTGAAATGGGTTCATTATGCCCAAAAATCTGTGAAAATGTGCCACCAAAATTCTGTCAAAATTGAGCCAACTGAAGAGTGAAATTTTGAGGCAAATTTTGAGCAATTTTGACACTACAAATCTGTCAAAATTTGACACCAAAATTTTGACAGAAAATTTTGACAGCAACAATCTGCATAATTGACACTAAAAACCTGTGACATTCCAAACATTCTTAACACCAAAATCCTGTCTCAAAATATGTCATTCCAAGTCTTACAAACCATACCTAAATTAAAGTCTTACAAGGCATATAGAAAAAGTTTTGAAAGCAATAAAATGACACATTTAGTTCTTCTTCTTTGATCTGGGAGACTTCCTCAGTGAAGTTGCAACTGAAGAAGTACTTTGAAGCTCATTTGTGGCACCTGAGTAGAGAGGGTAGTGTTTCCTCGATATAGGTTGAGTTCCCCTTGTTTGGATATTAGTAACCTGACTTGATGGTGTATGAGAATCTTGTGTTGGAATGGCTTCTTGTGCATCAATCTTAGCCATCATATGTGCCAAAAGAGCATCCTAATGAAAAAAATAAGAAAAGTGCAAGAAATGCAAACATTAAGTCATGGTGTATATTAAGATGTTCAGAGATGAAATAGGCATATGGGTACCAACCTCATCATTTTCCTCATGAGTGGGCTCAACATGTTCCTCATCAGTGGGCTCATCATTTCCCACATCAGTGGGTATCACCTACATACAAAATAGGCATACGATTAGTAAGCTGAAACTTTGATGAATAAGCCATAAAAAGACAATGTTTGTAACCTTTTTTTTGTGTCCCCAGTAACTGGTCTCCCTCCTCTTTTATGTGTTGTTGTTGCTGCTGTTGGTGGTCGTGGGACTAGTGAAATGGGCTCTTTGCATGTTTTCCTGGTGTGACCTTCAACACCACAATTCCCACACTTGTTCTTTCCAGTTCTAACTCTTGTTTGCTTGGAAGCCTAAATTTCTCCAGGTTCCTTATTCCTACTCTTCTTTGGTCTTCCTGACTGGACAACAAGTTTAGGTGGGTCTAGGGGAGGATGTGCAGTCTTTTCCCATTGATCCTCTCCGGGCATTGGGTTCACAGAAAACTCATACACCCTCATGTATGTCTCTTTGTAGTAGAATGGATCAACAAAATCATTCACCTCTAGCCTTCTCTTCAAAATGTAGCAGATGGCATGTGTGCAAGGGAGTCCAGTAAGATCCCACATAGTGCAACCACAACTTCTTAAACCCAAATCAACCACATAAGTCTTACCACCCTCATCAACCTCATACCTATCTTGATCACGAAAACATTTACACCTACATACACTATCCATCCTACTAGCATTTAGAGTTTTGGCAGCTTCTGGAGTAAGCAATCCCTGGTGAGCACTCATCTTATTTCTCTTTGTGATGAACATCTTCATTAGTTTTCTTCTAATCCACTCACACGTTGATAATATGGGCATCTCTCTAGCCTCAAGGAAAGGAATCTATTAGGGTCCACAATTCCACATGCATATCAAGTCAGATGTTCATTCAATTCTCACAACAACCACATGAAAATACAATTCAACTACCACACCTATTCATCTATTCATCATCAACAATATAAAATCATCATCCTTTTCTTTCGTTGAACTGATTTCTGAAGCAGAAATTGTGTCATCAATTGCCAAAACGCAGTATATAAAGAGTTAGAGAAATTTAGTACCTTTCAACAACTTTTGTTCCAAACCCTAGATCTAAAATCCTCTCCTTCAGCCGCTGCTTCAACTCTTCCTTTAGCCTCCTCCTTCACCACTTCCTTTCTTCACAAACCCTAGAATCGCCACTTCCTTCAACTCGAATCGCCTCTTCCTTCGTCGTCTGGGATTCGCCTCTTCCTTCTCCTTCAGCGTCGAATCACCTTCAGCCTCTTGCTTCTCCTTCGCTCGAATCGCCTTCGCCTTCCCTCGAATCGCCTTCACCTTCCCTCTTCGCCCTCGACTCGCCCTCAAATCGCCCTCCCTCTCGTCTTCCCTCTTTGACCTCGAATAACCTTAAGTTCGCCTCAAATCACACACAAAGCCTCACAAATTGCCTTCACTCAGTGACACTCGACATCGCTCAGATAGAATCGCCTCACAAATCGCCTCACCAAACCCTAGAATTTCGCCCCCAATTTCATAATTCAAACCCTAATTTTCAATCGGGGTAAAATTTTCCCCCAAATCATAGGTTAATTTTTGAAATTGGTAAAAGTAAAAAAAACCGGGTATAGAAGGTAAAGAAACCGGGTAATTTACGTAATTAATTGAATTTTACAAGGGCAAAATAGTCATTTCCAGATTCTGACGGAAAAGTTAACAGATGTTACTCGGGGGTGGGACTTTGTAAGAAAAAGTAATATAAAGGGTGGTTTTAAATCAATATCGATATAAGGGGTGGTTTCATGCAAATTGGGCCATATAAGGGGTGGTTCCATGCAAAAACCTTTTTCTATTACATTGCAAGTGTAATAAATGGAAGATTCAAAATCTTGTCCTCGAAATGAGTAGTGTTTTTGGATACTAGTTCTAGAAATGAGAATATGAAATACTCCCTCCGTCCCCTTTTGATCTTCCCATTTCAAATGGGCACATTTGCCGATGCACGTTTTGTTTTGTCAATATCTCTCGTTACAAGTTAGCTAAAATTGTAAAATTTTGATATTGTTAAAGTACTCATTGATATTAATCAAACAAGACCAGTCATAACTATATTTTACCTTATACACTACTCAAAAATTAAAAGATTCTCTTCGACCATGAATAGTGTTAAAAAAACAAATGAGCCTTATATTTAGGGATAGAGGGAGTACTTTGATGGAATTATTTACTTATGTTTGAATAGTTGTTTTGAAGATAATGTCGGGTCTTAGGAAATTGCAGATAATGTATGTAAGCGTTATAACTTATGTATATTAATGTTATAACTTATCTGTATAATATATGTGCAAAATTTTATATATGAATTATAAGATTTGTAATCATGGAACGTATGTATACATCATTCACATTTCTCATCTAAATCGTCATTTGTGTGAGATATTTTTCTTATATATATATATATATGAGAGAGTGAATGTATTTCACATATGATAAGAAACTTAAAATGTACCAATAATGAATTGTAATGTTTTTTTACCAATCGTATGGTGTGAGATTTATTTGTTCTCAACGAGAAAATATCATATAAAAGAGGAGAAAAAGATAACATTATTTAATTAGGAAAATAGAAGAAAAAAGAGATTGTGGAGTGCCTCAATTTTATTCAACTTTTGTATGTTTTAGATATTGAATTATAAAATGATGTTGAAGTGTTCTATGTCAATATAAAGTTGCTTATTTGAACATTTGTTCATTGTTGGACCCAAAAGAACAAAGCTGGATTTTATTATGTATATTCTTAGTGGTTGACTAAAAACGTAAATCCTGATTATGATTTATAAATTATAATAAAAAACTATATTTCATACTCCCTCCGTTAAAAATTACTTATCCCTGGAGCAATTTTAGGGAGAATTTATTTATCAAAATTTTAGACAAGTATATCTTTCATAATTTAAGTAATGACATAGAGAATAAAGGAAATAATAGTGAGAGAATAAAGGAAAAAATCAATAACAGTAGGGCAAATTTGAAAAAATGATGTAAAATTATGTTAAAAGACAAGTAATTTTTAACAAATGATTTGGACTTCAGCGATAAACTGAGATTTAAGGAAATAGTATAACTTTGGCCCACTAAATACAAAGTTTGGTAAGCAGATAAATACAAATAATACACCAATCATTAACATGGAGGTTTGATTATTGATGTAGAGTGTCCTTCGTGTATTTAGCAAAATCATTCTGCTTGTCAAGCTTCTTAATTGATAAAGACAAATTGAATATATTGCTTTTATAACGATAAAGACAAATTGAATATATTGCTTTTCTCGTTATTATGAACTAGTTCAGTTTTCCGTGCATCGCACGAGTTTTATAAAATAATAAATTTATAAAATAATAAATTTATTTTAAATAAAGAAATAATTTAAGTTAAAATATCTTACCAAATTGATTTAATTCATTTACCTACCTCATATAAATTTACTATATTTTTTAAAAATAATTGCTTAATTTAAATTATTACTTAAATAACTAAAGTAAAAAGATAATCAATTATTTAATATAAAGATTTTGAATTAGTATGATAAACAATTTTAATAAAGAGGGGTTAATCAAACATTGTTTAAATATTTTAATAATTTTAATTTAAAGTATTTAATTTTTTAAAATTATAAGATTAAATATTTTCTATATAATTATTACATAACTCTTTATTTATTAAAGCACATACAATATAATTTATAGAAGGTTAAAAGTATAAATAAATAAGCATAGTATCTTAAAAATATTAATTATCCTAAAATAAACATATACACATATTTATAATCTTCCTATTATAAGTATAATTTCCTTAACATGTTAAAGGAATTGAAGCGTCACGTGGCGATGTATTATTAAGAGAAAAATAGATGAATTATTGTCATGACATGGTGAAGGAGGGGATGCCATGTGGCAAGAAGGGAGGATTGTTTTAATAGTTATATAGTAGATTATCAAATCTTATAAATAATTGAATCAAGTTATGTTCAAGAAGTATGATATATCTACCTAAGTTGATGTCAACAGTCATTGAGATTGTCGTTGTAGAAGCAAGATCTTGATCCTCAAAACTAATTGTGACAAAATTGTGATTAATCATGCCATTTTCCATAATGACCTTTTCTTCGTTTGTTTTCCCTCCTCCACGGGGGCTGCTAATGCGGGACCTCACCCAACCCTTCATAGGTCAAAAGAAGGACTCATTTAGGATTAGATGAACCTGTATCACATGCATAAGCCCGAGAGATGATAGATTGAGTTGCTCTTGCCCGAGCTCTTGTTATTGAACCATTCAAGCGCACTCTCGTTTCTTCTTCTTTGTCCTTCACCGTGATTGAGGGTATCATGGAGCTATCATAAGTGTCTAAAATAAGACTTCTAATAGTGTTTATGTACATAAGGATTATGATCCGTATAATGTAAGAGCCAGTTTTGTGAAAAAGATAATGTAAATATTTACTAACGTATATATATATATATATATATACATATACTCTTTAACATTCACATGTACATACAAATTTAGATATAGTATACAACATTCGATGTGTGTATGCATTTAAGCATTTATAAAAAATTACTGATGTTCAAATGTGAAGAAATGTATATATTTATACATTCATATGTTAATAATATTCGTATGTAATCCTTATTTGTATAATTAATCTACCCTTGAATAATCATAATCATAACGCTAAATTTCCCCTCGGTCCATCCATCGACTTTTAGAAGATTGGTTGTATTCAAAGACTCAATCAATGCTTTATATTATACACAAGTAATTACATATAAGTATGATGGGTCTAGAATCTCGGAACTCTATTTCAAATGTTACATTTTCATATCTTTCAGGAAATTAATGGTATAACTGACCTTTTAGCAAAACTGCACCACTTTTTATATCCACCTGATTTAACGATTTTTCTAGATCTTTGTGATCTTATCCTTCGTAACTCCTTAGGACGATTTCTATCTCAATAATAAGATCTCCTTGGATAGTGGATAATGAGGGGGAATGAAGGGGAGGGTAAATAAAAGAAAATGAGGAGAATGAAAAGAAAGGGAGAGGAAGTGGGAGAAGAGAGACAATTTTTAATTTGTTGTTTGGATGGAAAGGCTCTAAATTAACAGGATTCTTATATACCGCCCGGCACTTTATTCAAACAACGCCGGGTCACTCGCGTTCTGCGAGGACACGTACACTCGCGTTCTGCGAGATTAGCAAAAAATTAGGTTAATTACATGCATGCTAATCTCGCGTTCTGCGAGTGCACGTGTCCTCGCAGAACGCGAGTGTACGTGTCCTCGCAGAACGCGAGCTTAGCATGTCAGATTGACGTTGTTGTGCGCCATTACTACATGTCTTGTCCCCACCTAACTATAATAACTACCCCCTTATTTTAAGTATTCCGTAACACCTATTAACCCTACCCTAACACCTCTTTTTATCATCTTTCACCTCTTTCACCCTCCATTAAAACCCATTTTCAAAACCTTAAAACTTCAAAACACTCTAAAAACACCTAAAATAATGGAAGATGAAGAGGAATTCAACAAAGGAGGGAATGAAGATGGTGGTTCATCAAGTTACCATTCAAATGAGGTAATGTTCTTACTTAATTTTTGAATTTTAATTTGTTTTGCACCATTAAGAGCTAAAATGAACTTATTATGTTGTATTTCATGTTAAATCTAGTAGTAGTGGTAAGTGTTGAAGAGATGACTTTTGCATATAATGTCAAAAACTTAGATGTGTTCATGTTTTTAGGGTTTTTAATGTAGAAACTCATGTTATGTTAAATTATCCCGTTCAATGACTAGTTTCAGGAAATAGCAACTTCTCGCGTTCTGCGAGAGGAAGCCACTCGCAGAACGCGAGAAGTGCCTCCCTCGCAGAACGCGAGAAGTTGCACATTACAGAGTATTAACAGAAGCATTGTGTATAGGTGAATTTTTCTTTGTTCACTGGATTGAATGCAATCCAGTTGAATGACTACACCTACCCCTCGCGGAATACGGTGCCCGTTTCGCCACCGTCATTTGATTTAGGGATTGACGACTTTGGATATTATCATCAACCATCTTTATATGAACAACATGTGCCATCTACATTTGAATTGCCTGTGCCATCTACTTATGAGTTGCCCGTGCCATCTACTTATGAATTGCCATGTACATATGAGGTGCCATCAAGCTATGATGCGTTTGATTCACAATTTGCTAACCCACCAACAAACGTAGGAGAGGAGATGTGTTTTCTTCCCTCTTTACGCACTGCACCAAAGTTTGATAGTCCCGTATGTGAGGAAGAGGTTGTTTCTAGGGATTATTCGGAATATTTCACTACGGAGCAAGTGTTTGCCTCTAAGGAGATTGGTCATTTGTGGGCTTTGAATGTTGCAAAGCAACACAAGTTTATGATCTCTATTGGAAGGACTGTACCAGCTAAACTGGGGCAAAGTGGTAAGATTCAAATCATTTGTGAGAAAGGGGGAAGCCATAGGCCTAAAGGTGTCGGTGTTAGATCAAACACAAAGAGCAAGAAAACGGGGTGTAAATTTCAGTTGAAGCTCATGGAGAACCGGGTTGAAGAGAATTGGAGATTAGTGGTTGTTTGTGGTTTGCACAACCATCCTATTGGAGATAGTTTGGTCGGGAATGCATTTGCCGGGAGGCCAACCCCGGATCAAAAGAAAAAGGTTCGTGAGATGGTACTTTCACATTGTTCTCCAAATCAGATTTACACTGAGATAAACAAGGATCCCGGAAGTTGCACAAAGAAGAACCAAGTGTACAATTTGGTAAGACATATAAGGGAAGAGGAAATGGAAGGTAGAACCGTGGTTCAAGAATTCTTTCACCAATGCAAAGAGAGCAACTACTTCATGGAGTATAGGCCAAGTGCAACGAATCCTTCGATAGTAGGCGACTTGTTCTTTGCTAGCCCCGAATCAATGAAACTCTTAAAGGCGTTTCCATATGTCCTTTTGATGGACTCGACTTATAGCACGAACAGGTAAGTATTTATCATTCTGTTTTTATGTTGTATTTATCTTACTGTATTTTGGTTCCAGGTACAATGTTCCCTTCCTGGAGATAGTCGGTTTGACTTCTACATGGAAGAATTTTGTTGTGTGCGGGGTATGGTTAGAGGCTGAGAGCGAGGATAGTTATTTATGGGCGTTGCAGCAGCTGCAGACGATGTATTTGAGAATAGGAGCATCGCCTACTTGCTTCGTCACTGACCGTGAGATGGCTCTTATGAATGCAACAGACAAGTTATGGCCAAATGCAAAGTTTCTCTTATGTAGGCGACATGTAAGGAAGAACATAGAGGCGAGAGCCAAGATAGCTATGGGCACACAAGCATTGGGGGTTAATATTTCAAATGATTATTATAACGTGTTCGAACAAACCACTGAAGAAGATTACAAGAGTACTTTGAAGAAACTTGAGGACGAATGGCGAGCTTATCCAACCGTATTGAAGTACGTGAGAACGAATTGGCTAAACCGTTACAAAGAAAGACTTGTTTCAGCATGGACGGATAATGTCTTCACTCTCGGGAATAACACGACAAACAGGTATGTTCTGTTATTTATGTCTACCTTCTACATATGATAAAAAGAGCTTCTGTAATGCACACCTCGCAGAACGCGAGGGCATACCACCTCGCAGAACGCGAGTAAATTCCTTGATTCAGTGTTGATGCATTTTCGAATGCAAAGATCCTGGAACAATGTATGAACTCGCAGAACGCGAGGTGTACACACCTCGCAGAACGCGAGGAGTTACACATTACAGAAGGATCCACAGGTTCTGATTTGTATTTGCATTTTATTGTTTTTCGAACATTTTAGAGTTGAAGGAGCACATTCATGTCTTAAGTCATACTTGTCAAGTGGAAATGCTAGGCTAGACACAATGTTCAAAGAATACAAAACAATGGCGGAGAACCAACTTAAGGAGATTACTGTGTCTTTCACCGAGAGTTTGAATAAGAGCTTCACAGTTGTTGAAGGGGCCGACTTGTTTAAAGTCTTGAAGTTCAAAGTCTCTTACAAATGCATAGAATTTTTGCTTAAGGAATACACGAAGGGGGAGAGATTAGGTGCGCACTTTAATATGTTTTGTACCTGCGGGATCAAGATTAGAGATGGGTTGATGTGTGTTCATCAGATTGTAAGACATTGGAAGGAGCAAAGACCACTAAGAGTATCAGAGTTGCACCCTTTCTGGAGTACTTTGAGTTTGGAAGAAGTTGATGTTCCCGGCATACTGGAAGTTAAGAGTAAGGTGGCAAGGCGTCTTTTTCAGACTTTCTATGAGGAAACGTTTCCGAAATTGTGCCCCCATGCTCAAGAAAAGTGTGCACAAACTGTTTTAGACATTGGGAAAGTAAATACTCCTCTAAAAGAGCCGGCTATTTCAAAGCACACCGGAGGTCGTCCAGTCGGAGCTCCTAACAAACAACCTAGGTCAACGCAAAGAAGACCGTCTGCATGGGAGCACACTAATGTTGAGATGGATGCTAGAGATTTGGAAGAAACACCCCCAAAGAAGCAAAAAAATGCTTCTAATTCTGAAACATTCAAGAAACCAAAGATTAAGGTGATTGGCAAGTACAAGTCTCACATACCCGCGTCAATGCGCACCCATGTGAATGGTTGGTTTGAGGTAAATGGAGATGGAAATTGTGGATTTAGAGCAATAGCTCATGAATTGCATGACAACCAACACTTATGGAGGGAAGTAAGAGATTTGATGATAGCTAAGGTCAAAGAGATTTGGCACCTAGTTCAAGGAACTTGGATTGGACCTCCACAACAACCAACTTTGGAGAGCGCTTTACACCAACTTACATGGGAAGGAATAGGAAGGGCTCCAGAAGATCACTGGCTAGCTACCCCGGAAATGGGATGCCTTGTGGCATCCACATTCAACATAGTGTTCGTAACGGTGGGAAAAAATGCTAACTACACTTACCTTCCTCTACAACGTCCTACTTGGTTAGAAGATGGTGACACACTTCCGACGTTCTGCTTATTCTATATTCAGAGTGAGAGACATTTTGTTCCGGTAAGTTTTTGGATCTACTTATGAATTACTATCTAATATGCAACTTCCTAACGTTGTTGTTTTCTTGTAGTTGCGTCTTGCCCATTACCTCATGTGTTTACTCCTTGGTGGCGAAACGCTGAAAGAGATGCTTTTTCTTTGCACGATCTTGTGTCACATCGATGTGCCGCCTTTGAAATGTAATGTTGAAGTTATGTTTTATTCGCTGAATTTGTAATGTAATGTTGAACTGGAGATGGTTTTTTAAATTCTTAAACTGGAACTAATGTCATGGACATTTTCCAGAAAATGTCATTCCTCGCGTTCTGCGAGGATGGTGTCACTCGCAGAACGCGAGTAACACCAACCGTGCCACAGACCGTGCATATCAACTGAGAGCACCCTGTTTCCTATAGGGCAGACTCGCGTTCTGCGAGTGGTGTACACCTCGCGTTCTGCGAGGTTATGCAAAAAACGAACAGAATTGAAGCAACACCAACATATCCCTAAACATAATCCAACAAAATTATCCAATCAACAAAACACCTAAGAAAGCAATCCAAAACACAATCCAAAACACAAAACGAAAGGCTACTCGTCTTCTCGTGGTCGGAAGGGAGCGAGATTTGACATACTTAGTAGCATTTGGGCGTGATATGAATCAAAATCCTCTGGAGTGGCAAACCGATACCGGTCCATGTCATTGTACACCCGGCCAATCACCTATACGCAAGTAAACATTCATTCTATGTTAATATTCGAGAAAAACAAAGACTAGAAACGCAAGATAAACCAAAACAATTAATATTACCTGTCTCTCAGTCATCATCCCAGGGATTGCAGGACGGATATACCTATGGGTCCTCTTGATGTACCAATCCATGTAATCATGGGAGCATTCATGTGGTGCATAGGCAACTGGCCCCATATCATCGAGAGACAAAGAGTGAACATCTCCTGACTCCCAAAGCCATTGGTTGGCGTCATAAAAAACACTATAACACCTAATGTTTTTCAACCTATGAGCTTTGAGCGGTTCGATGACTGGCCTAGGAATACGCTGCACTCTCCCAAATTGTCTGGGACACCTATCAGGCATGTGTGGTTCGGTGATGTCACAGCAAGATAGCACCCCGTGAAATAGAGCGGGAGCAAGCTCAGGATCGGTGAAGTCTTGTGCTCCATACGGGTTCCAACATACCTAACAAAATGACAGAAAAACGCATGGTGAAGTCTGTAAAACACCAGAAACTGCAGAAACTATGACAAAATGCAGGAACTTGCATTTTCTCGCGTTCTGCGAGTGTGCACAAACTCGCGTTCTGCGAGGATGCACAAACTCGCGTTCTGCGAGAAAATGCAAGTTACACCTAATGACTGATGCGTACTCAAAAAATGCAGAAATCCCAGAAAATGCAGAAACTTACCATCTCCGGCATAAGAATATCGAGCGCTCCCCTATAGTCCCTTCCGACTTGCCCCTTCTTCAGCTTTACATTCTTAGGCATCCACCGGTATGCCCATGGTTGCTCCGCTCTCCACCGAGGACGTTCAGTAGGTCGGAAGTGTGGGAAGTAGTTGTAGATCCATGCCTAAGAAATACAAAGTACGTTAAATATGAAAATATATATAAGTATGTAAATTAAACGCTTAGAAAGTATAATACCTGCAACAAGGTGTAACAGAAAGACATCTGCGCACAACCCTGTCGTGTGCATACCCCCAGCTGCCTATACAGATGGGCCAAAGCAGCTGAACCCCACGATATGCCCGTAGCATGGGCATAGGTTTCCAAAAAAGGCCCATATCTAAGCCGAATCAAGTTCTGTGACTTGTCCGGAAATAAGAGCGAGGAAGCAGTATACAACACCCATCCTAAACCCTTTCGCTCTGGACCTAGGTTTTCACAATGCCTTCTAAACCAATCAGCTTTCACCCTCCCAGAATCTAAAGTGTGCGGATCTACTCCAAAAATTTCCGCCCCCTTCCTACCATAGTATTTTATAATCTCATCATGACTAAACTTGGCACCCAGTTTCTTACAAGTAGTCATTGCTTTCCCTTCTATAGGTAGGCCTAAAATCATATGTACATCCAGAAGGCCAATAGTGATCTCACCACAAGGGAGGTGGAATGAGTTAGTCTCCGGTTGCCATCGTTCGATGAACGCTTCAATCAACGGATAGTCGATTGCTTCGTACATCATGTCAGGTAGATCTGACAATCCAACAGCACCGGGAATCTCTGACCAGTCATCGTTGTCCAATGGCCAATCACTGCTTTGCTTTGTCCGTTGTTGTGGCTTCATCGGACCTTTCAACTGCAGAAAAATACAAAATTACACACTGCAGGCCAAATTTACAAAAAATACAGTTTCTGCAGAATTATCAGCTTCTGCGAGGTGACGCACCCTCGCGTTCTGCGAGGGGACGCACTCTCGCGTTCTGCGAGGGGACGCACTCTCGCAGAACGCGAGGGACCGGGCGTTATTTAGAAAACGCCCGGGCGGTATTTAGCAAGGGCCATTAATTGCATTGTTTGGTTTTGACGAAGGAAACGAGAGAAAAATGAAGAATTATTAGTTGTTCAACTTCATTTTCCATCCAAATTCCACCTATTTGGGTGGATTCATTTCCCCCTCAATTTTACATCCCTTCTCCTCTAAATTTTCCTCCCCTTTTTATTAAAAACACTCTCATTCCATCCAAAAATGAAAATTTGTCCCCTTCCATTTCCCTTCCTTTAAAAACTCTTCCAATCCTCCCATCCAAACACACCTAAATCCTTTACTCCTAAAAGAAAACAATTATGGGCCTAGGATGCAAGTAGGTTATCTTGGATTGCAAGATAAGTTGAACATTATTGAGTCTACTCTTGAGTTTGCTTTGGGCTCATCAAATTGTACTTTTTTTTTCCTTGTTATGGACTTTATTGTATATTGAGCAAAATAGCCCAAATATATTTTGTTGTTGTTGGTAATGTCCCGAAGATTTCACTTAGGAGTTAGGACACATTTCGTGATAGAAATTGCCAACTTCAAAATAGTTAATCTTAAGATTTGAAGAATCATTGATAGGTTAGACTTCGTGCATATAATCTTTTTAAACCATGGATCTTGTAATAATAATAGTATAATGATAAAATCACAAATTGAGTCCAAGAATAGAGGTGCATTTATGATGATCATGTGACTATCAAATTTTCATTTTGCTAAATTCTCCAAATAAATTCAAGAATCAAACTTTCTTCAAATTTTCATGCTCAATTTATATCCAAATGTACCCAATCCTCGAGTGCATTGAACTAAATTGTTAGGTAGAAATTAACTATAGCTTATCATCTAATATAAAATAATATACATAAAGTACACTTAATTTTCCATTATTGGACTGACTTTGGATTTCAGTCACTCTTTATCACCAAACATATAGTAAAAAATAACCCATTATTATATGTAAGTATATCCATTGATCAGGGATGTTCCAAGTAGTAGTCCTCACCTTCATAAATAAAAAATATATTTTAATACAATATTTTTAACATATATCACAATAATACGAAAGAAGATCTTGTGCATGAGTAATAGTATTTATGGATATGAGTTATAATATTTGTGTACATAATCTTCATATAAGTGAAAATCCTCAAAACATCGCAACTTAAGAATACAGATTAAACTTCCTTGTTTTTTTATAAACTAAATTCTAAATGAGACTAAAATTAGTTAAACTTAATATGATAATAGTTTCCGTGAGAATAAACCTTATGGAGTGAAGTGTCTGTGTTTACATATAACAAGCTAATGTTCATAATCTGACGATCGTTACCATTTAAACATTTAAAAAAAAATCAAAGAAATTATAGAATTGCCAATTGCCACCGTGTGCCTCTAAAAAGTTCAAAATTATCACCGTTCAGATCATGAACATTACCATCCTGAATATAAACATTTACGTATAATTTGTGAATGCAAACGCTTAACACCATAACTTATTTTACACCTAAACATACTCTTATAATAGAAGTATAAAATCTAACTATTTTAAATAATCCAAATTATTTTTTACAAGAAACAATTTTACTTATAAAGACATAAGTTAAATCAACCAAATACAGTGACATATAAACTTTGTTGTGATAGTATATAAGTAGGAGTTAAACAACATATATTTGGCATTCATTTGTGGGTAGAGGAGGTAATATTCATCCGATATTCCCTCATCTTCTTCTTTCATCAATTCCTATTTCCCCCTTTGAATTTGCTTGCGTACAAGCCAACTAATCTACCCCAAAATTTGATCTACTTTCACACACAACTTCATGAAAATCTCTTCTTCATCGTTCCAATCCATCACGTTCTGATTCCTTACCCTCTGATTATATTTCCGTAGGAATTCACAGGAAAAAAAAGGTGATAAAATGGGAAGATTGTTTGTGGTGCATTTGGAAGGGAAGCTCTACAGTTGCAAGCACTGTAGAACGCATCTTGCTCTCTCTGAGGACATCGTCTCAAAGGTAGTAAAATCTTGTGTTCTTGGTTTTGATTTTCTTGAAGTTGTTGCTACTGATTTTGCAAATTAGGGTTTCGTTTGGATTTTGTGGAATTGACATGATCGGTTGGTGGTTTTGGATGTATGTGGTGGATGGGATGTTGGTGATTGATTGAGTGGATCTTGGAGGGTTTCTTGAGTTTGTGGTAGAGCTTTGTTTGGATAGTTGCATTAAATTGGTTCGTAGTATTATCCAAATCAGTGCTTAATTGCCTTTTTTAGGCATTAGAGTTAGTCAGTGTTCACTGATTGGAATTGCTTTGATTGTTTTTTTTATTAGCTTACTTGCTAGTTTATGAGATGTTTATGAGATTGAGGTTGAGGTTGGCAGTTACAGATGATTCAAAGATAAATGAATTGAATAGAAATGTTCAATATAAGCTTTTGGGGTTTTTTCGTGGCAATTTTCGTTTACCATTTGCTCTCGAGTTCTTAAGAATGTTCAGTATTAGATAATTAAAAGTCTTGGTCAATTAGATTTGGAGTGAAGCTTTGTTCCACAGATGATGCAAACATAATATGTGATGAATAGAAATGTTCAATTTAAGGTTTTGGGTTTTCCTTGTGGCAATTTTCGTTTACCATTGCTCCTGAGTTCTTAAGGGTGTTCAGTTCTTGATCAAATAGATTTGTTTATATTTGGGAAAGGGCAATTTCGATCAACTGTAAAGTATCATAATTGCTGCACTCTAGGTTTGAATAGATGCATGAACTGCCGTTTATTTGTAAACCATAGCTAGCTTAAACCCGAAACGGTTCCGTCTCATATTGCAACATTTCAAATACATCTATCAGCAATAAAAGATTTTCAAACTTCATTGTATTCCTAACTGAAGCCTACTAAAGTCTTGTGAATATGAAGAAAAATATGTACCTACAACTTCCATTTCTTCATTTTTGTTTATATTTCAGAAAGGAGAATTTTGTAAACGGCACTTGACTGACCTAAAACTCTGCTTGTGTATTCAGACTTTCCAGAGCAGAAATGGGAAGGCTTACCTCTTCAGTAAGGTGTAAGTTTTTCTTGATTTCGGTCACCTCATTTCACACGCCCTTATGGAAAACTCTCATATTTTAGAAAACTATTCTCCAGAAGCTAGTATTTTGGTCACCTTATTTGACACACCCTTTGCTTCTTTTTGTTTTTGCACTTGAATTTCCTTTGTGCTTGCTCATGTAATCAAAAGTGGTAAACATCTTACATTTTGACATGTCTTTCTTTGTTCAAAGACGTGTTATTATCAATTCAGCCATGTATAAGTTCATGATGAAATGTTAGTTGAAGGTTTCCAACTTTTTAAGTCACCATGTGTGAAAATCCAAGCTAGAGAACTGGATTATTTACTACTATGCCCCGACTGAATTCTGCTTCATGGGCAATACAGAGTAAACTTCACCACTGGAGAGCTAGAACAGAGAGCGATGATTACTGGATTGCACACTGTTGCTGATATCTTTTGTGTTGGCTGTGGATCAATCATCGGATGGAGATATGTATGCATTCTTTCACAAACCTAATAGATACACCTGTTAAATTATTCACTACACATGTTTAATTATTCAGGAACATGCACACGAGAGGTCCCAGAAATACAAGGAAGGAAAATCTGTTCTTGAACGGTTTGCAACTCACTGAAAACTCAATCCAAATCCCTTAAAATAGAAGCTTTAAGACGGTCTTATGTTTTTTTTCTTATGCAGTTTTAAGATAACAGGCCCAGATGGAAGCAACTACTGGCCTCGCCATCAAAACATTGTTAGCGGAAGCGATGCAGATGAAACATGATCGGTTGTCGCGCCTATGTTAACATCTCAAAATGTACATAACCCTAACCCGGGCCGCCTCAGTCCAATCATTGAATGTGTGGTTGAATCCCTTTAAATCTGCTTACTCTTTGTATCATCTGTCAGCTTGCATGTATTGCTTGCTGCATCACACAAAACTCTCAAATTGTTTCAAAATTTCTGGTAAAACTTGTTGAAACATTTTCTTCAACTATTCTGCAATGTTACTGTGAATATTCTATGGAATTCCATTCTGTTTTTTTTGTGCAAAGTTTTTTTTTTGTGCTACAATTTCTCTGCTTGATCTTAGCATGACAGGTGTCTTAAGGAAAAAGACATATCCCAACCCCATTAGTGTATTTCATGTGGCATTTTTCCTACCATGAAGACTCTGTTTTAAGGCAAGCAAAACAATATGAACATGATCATTGGCCAGATTTGTATGTACCCTAACTTGTTAATTGTCAATTGTTTGGGTAAGCTAAAAAGATTAAAGTAATTGAGGTGACACTTTACCAAAACCACTTATAGACTGTCCAAACTTTCGTTAAAAACTTAAAATCATTGATTTTTAAAATAGAAAAATCATTTGGTTGGTGAAAAACCTATAAGAAGCTAAAGACCTTTACCGATATTTTAATAATAATACTAGATTTTTTTGTAAGAAAGAATGTTTTGTAACCATATTAGTCGCAGATATATGTGCAAGTAAATAAAGTTCACATATAATGATATAAATAATAAACAAAATCCAACACTATTAAATCAAGTGCATATTAAAAACAACCTTAAAATGATCCTGACAATTAAACCTCAAAATACGAAATTGGGGTGATAATCTCCTTCTTATAAATATTCTCAATGATTTGTGAAAAAAGCCCTTTGGAGATTGAGATGGTGGTCGCAAACAGATAAACGGTTCGTCTGATAAAATTGTTAAACTCAGTCTCGTTTCTCAAATGTTTATGATGAGTTTTGACATAGAACTTTGTGTTCTTATCCGTAAGGATGCTCTAGGCTGGTCCACGCGTAATCACTGAAACTTGTCTAATTATTTTTTTAGAGAATAGATAATCATATAAAAATAAAAAGACAATAAATGAGAAGTATTCATATCCTTGTAGCTGCACTTGGTAACATGAGCAACATTAATATTTCTATGTAATACTCCCTCTGTCCCTATATTTCCTTCCTCTTTCACTCGGGCACGTATGCCGATGTGCGTTTTGTTTTATCGATATCTCTAATTATACATTAGTAAAAATTATAAAATTTGAATATTATTAAAGTACTCGATAAGACGAATAAAACAAGACCACACATGACTATGTTTTTATCTATATATTGGTCGAAATTACGAAGATTCTCTTGATGTGTGAATAGTGTCAAAAACAGAATCAAGAACGAAAAAAGGGGACGGAGGGAGTAGATTGATCAATTTTCAGATTTTAAGCCTTGATCAAATATTGTTTTTTGAGTATTTTTGCGCGCATTCTGAAGTTTGGGCAAGCGAGACCAATTTCAAATTCTGGTAAATATTTAGCTTTATAGGGACAATAATGTAAATTTACGTGACGCTTTTTCTTCATCTTCTCCCTCCTCCTTTTTCATCACTACGTACGCACTTCTCTCCAGCTTTGATCAGTGAGCAAGAGAGGTGCGAAAATGGTGGGACCTAGAAGACCTCAATTCGTGCTCTTCGGATCATCGATTGTGCAGTACAGCTTCTCCCATGGCGGATGGGGAGCCTTGCTTTCTGATATCTACTCTCGCAAGGTTGTTTTCTTCATCTTCCTACTGTTTTTCTTGTTTAAATCATGCCGGAATTTGTGTGAAGAAAGAATCTGATATCGGGGATTTCAATTTGTGCTTGTTGTAATTTCTGCTAATTTTACGCTTTAGGTTGTTCTAATTTCTCTGTCGATGAAGTCTTTGGAAATTGTATCGGTTTCATGTGCTTTGAGATGTTCAGAAGTAATTTGATTTGATGCATGTCTAGTAATTGAGAGTTTCGTTTATGTATCATAATTCATAACCAAAAAAAGGATATCTGTCTCTCGAGTGATCTGAGATTATATGCAATCGGAGAACGAATGTGCAAATCATGCCGAAATTTCTTAGACCTAGATTAACAGTCATGTGGAGAATGAATGTGCAATCGGAGTTGTTGATGTTGTGCAATTCGTGAATCCGCTCTTTAGGTTGTTCGAAGTTGCTTGATGTGATACATGTCTAATGTTTTGTTGATGTCTTTATAAATCTGATATTTTAGATTAACAATCTTGTGAAGAACGAACCTGCTATTGGTGCTGTCAATTTGTGCTAGTCGTAGTTTCTGCTAATTTTACGCTTTAGGTTGTTCTAACACCGAATATCTTCAGAATTGTTCTTCTCTATCGATGAAGTCTTTGAAACTTGTATTGATTTCATGTGCTTTGAGATGTTCAGAAGTTATTTGATTTGATGCATGCCTAGTGATTGAGAATTTATTATATGTATTATACTAGCCAAACAAAAGGAAACATGTCTCTCGATTGAGCTGAGATTATATGAATGATTGTGCAGGCATAGTTTGAGATTTCTCGCAAGGTTGAGATTCTACTCTTTTTCTTGTATAATTGATGCCGGAATTTTTGAGACCTAGAGTAACAATCCTGTGAAGAAAGAACCTGCTATCGGTGCTTTCAATTTTGCGCTAGTCGTAATTTCTGCTAATTTCACGCTTTAGGTTGTTCTAACATAGAGCATCTTCAAAATTGTTCTTCTCTATCGATGAAGTCTTTGAAAATTGTATTGATAGTTATGTGCTTTGAGATGTTCAGAAGTTATTCCATTTGGTGCATGTCTAGTGATTGAGAATTTCTTAAATGTATCATACTAGCCAAACAAAAGGAAACCTGTCTCTCGATTGAGCTGAGATTATATGAATGATTGCGCAGGCATTTATCTTACTTTCATGTGCTTTGGGATATTCAGAAGTTACTTGAAAGAAAGGAGAAGTACTCTATTCTCTGAATTGAGTGAGATTATTTTGATTTTTGTATCCAATTTAATATGTACAGGCGGACATAGTATTGCGTGGATATTCTGGTTGGAACTCTCGCCGTGCCCTTCACGTCGTTCATGAAGTTTTTCCAAAGGTTTGTTCTCAGCTGTTTCTCTTTACAGTTTACTGATATGAATCTCCTTCATTGTAAATACTATGAAATTAGAGGGGTTCTAGTGTGCTCTTCATAGTGTTTTTTCGGCTCATGGTTGAGATCCTGTGTTCTTCTTGTTTTTTCTGTTAACATGCATGTAAAACTTCCAAGCGAAGTGAAATCAAATTTCTTATCGTGATTCTTCTTACGGTATGCTAGAGAAGAAGGATGATCGTTGATAATACCAAGTAAAAGATTATAGTTCCTTACTGCAAATATGTTTCTGATGTGGTGTTTATACTGATTTGTTTCTAGGATGATATTATACAACCATCTTTGGTCATAGTTTACTTCGGAGGTAATGATTCAGTGGGACCTGATCCATCAGGGCTTGGACCTCATGTACCGCTTCCGGAATACATTGAGAATATGAGGAAGATAGCTAATCATCTTAAGGTACTATTTCTTGAGTGAAGTTAAATTATACCTCAAAGGTTTCTTCTAGAAAATTCTAATATTAAGCATTAGTATATCAGATATTAGAAACATAATACTTTTGTTCTGTCACATTAGTTAGTGTCTTAGCATGGATAGTCATTTTCTTTTTCACTTGATCATGATTAAAAGGTCTCTTTTCACCCCCTTTTCTTTTTCTTCTCTTGCAAAGGTTTCATCAAAGCAAACGATCACCACAGCTTTTTTTTTCTTCTGTTACTTTTATAATACCACATTTTCGAACTGCTAAATTTCTTAACAGTGTAATTACTGATCCAAGTTTTTCTAAATCTAGAGCCTCTCAGACACGATAAGAATCATCTTCCTCGGTAGTCCTCCAATCAATGAGGACCAAATTCAAGCAACTTCAAGGTTATTACTTACTAGCCACACTCCATTTTGTCGTTTTTTAACTCTACTGCATGCCAAATTGCTAGCTTACATATTCCTGGTTTTTTGAACTAGTGAATTATCCATCCGGCTCCCTCGAACCAATGAACTGTGCGGGAAATACTCTCAAGCCTGTGTAAACCTTTGCAAGGAGATGAATATTGACGTGATTGATCTTTGGACTGCTCTTCAAAAGAGAGATAATTGGCGCGACGTTTGTTTCACGTAAGCTCTCTATGATCTATATATGTCTAACCCACCTCGTCTTTATTGCTGATATATAAACAAAGAAGCCTACACCATCTACAAATTGTAATGAAAGTTCCTTTCACTCAAATTTTCTGGCAAGAATCTAGTATACTTATGGGAGAAGCCGAACTTAGCACGTAAATTCTTATGATTTGTGTCAACCCCACCTCTAATGCCATCAAAAAATTGTAATCAAATTCCTGAAAACTGTTTAGTATACTTTATGTGATTTATGGGTGAAGCCCACAACTTAGCAAGTATATTTTTATAATCTGTGTCTAACCCACTTCATATTTATTGCTGATTAGTGAACAAATAGGCTGATGAAAAAGTAGCCCAACTTAAGCACGTAAGTTCTATATGATCTGTGTCTAACCCACTTCATGTTTATTGCTGAATAAGTGAATACTGAACAAACAGGCTGACTCCATCAAAAATTGTAATAAAACTCAAGATTTATGGTAAGAGTCTAGTATACTTTCTGGGATTTATGGGAGACACAAAAAGTTGTAAATAAAAAAATCCTGACATAAAATTTCTGGAAACTGTCTAGTATACTTGATGTGATTCACGGAAGTAGCCCAACTTAGCAAGTAAATTCTTATGATCTGTGTCTAACCCACTTCATCTTTATAGCTGAATAGCGAACAAATAGGCTGATTCCATCAAAAAATTGCAATAAAAAGTTTTCTGGCAAGAAATGTAATAAAACTTGATGTGATTTTGATAAGGACCACTTTTAGGCTAGAGAATAGCAAAGAGGAAACCACTGGAAATTCCAGGAAAACAAATATCTGATTATCGTTCAAAATTGGATATCCTCCTCTTTGTTGTAACAGAAACGAAACGAGAACAATAAACGCAAGAAAGACACAGAGGTTTACGTGGTTCACCAAATTTGGCTACGTCCACAGGAGAGGGAGATCAGATTATACGGAGGTGGATTACAGTTTCGGTACAATTAGGGTTTACACATAAGCCGCTATATATAGCGCTAAATAACCCTAAGCCCAACAACAAAACTGATCTCGTGCTACCTGTCGCAGTGTGTGATTCAGATTCAAGGCATACTAACAAATCTCCACCTTGACTTGAATCCTCCAGGTAGACTCTCAGACGCACCATGACAGTGCCAGATAACAGACATCTCTCTCTCCTCAGAATTGCCCCTCAGGGCAACTAATGGTCACTGATGTTGAGCAAATCCAAGTAGTGTTTGAACTTGCTCTCAGGAACTGGCTTGGTGAACATATCAGCAGGGTTATCAGCAGTTCCTACTTTCTTCACCTGGATTCTCTTCTCATTTCTCAGAAAATGGTACCTGATATCAATGTGCTTCCTCTTCTCATGATGAACCTGATCCTTGGTTAAGCATATTGCACTCAAGCTGTCACAATACACTAAAGCCTGATCCTGGTGTAGGCCTAGATCATTGGCCAGCCCCTTTAGCCATATTCCCTCCTTAGCAGCCTCTGTCAAAGCCATATACTCTGCCTCTGTAGTAGACAAAGTAACTGTAGGCTGTAGAGTTGCCTTCCAGCTTACAACATAACCTCCTAGAGTGAACACATAACCAGCCATAGATCTCCTACTGTCCACATCCCCAGCATAATCAGAATCTGAATAGCCAGCAACCAAACATTGAGTGTCATTCCCATAACATAGACCAACATCAGAGGTACCTCTAAGATACCTGAAAATCCTCTTCACAGCTTGTCAATGTTCCTTCCCAGGGTTGACCATATATCGACTTACCACACTAACAACGAATACTAGATCTGGTCGAGTGCAAACCATAGCATACATCAAACTCCCAACTGCACTGGCATATGGGACTCGAGACATGTACTCCTGATCCTCATCAGTTTGAACAGTGTACATTTCCAACTTGCTGTTAGACGCTATTGGAGTATCTATAGGCTTTGCTGAAGACATTCCAAACCTGCTTAATATCTTCTTGATGTATCCTTCCTGTGAGAGGAAGAGTTTTCTCTTCTCCCTTTCCCTATAGATTTCAACTCCCAGAATCTTGCGAGCCGCACCCAGATCTTTCATATCAAATTCTGCATTGAGAGAACCCTTCAACTTCTGAATATCAGACTTATTCTTAGCAGCAATCAGCATATCATCAACATACAGAACCAGATAAATGCGTGAACCACCCTGCAGGTCATTCTAGTACACACAACAATCATACGGACTTCTGTTGTAACCAAGTTGCTTCATATAAGTGTCAAACCGCTTATACCACTGCCTCGGAGACTGCTTTAGCCCATATAAGGACTTCTTCAACTTGCAAACATGGTTCTCCTTTCCTGGAACCTGGAATCCATCTGGCTGAGACATGTATATTTCCTCCTCCAACTCTCCATGTAGGAAAGCTGTTTTCACATTTAGCTGCTCAAGTTCCAGATCCTGATGTGCAACTATCGCTAGCAGCACCCTGATTGAGGTATGTCTGACTACTGGTTTTCAACTAAGGTCTTTCATTCCTTGAATCTACTGAATGCCTCTCCTTTATGCCTCATCATAAATAACCACGTCATTCTAGAGTAATCATCAATAATAGACAGAAAGTACTTGTAGCCACTCAAAGACTCAACACGGGCAGGACTCCAACAATCAGAATGGATGTAACCCAACGTGCCCTTAGTTCGATGAACTGCCTTAGGAAACTTGCAGCGATGTAGTTTCCCAAACACACAATGCTCACAGAACTCTAGACTCTTGATCTTGTGACCTCCCAGAAGGTCTTCTTTGGACAGAATCTGCATTCCACGTTCACTCATATGAGCAAGTCTCATATGCCACAGTCTGGTCAGATCAGCATCATTAACCACTGATGCAACAGTTGCAGACCCTATTACTGTAGAACCCTGTAAGATATACAAAGTTCCCTGCTTGACGCCTCTCAGAATCACCTCAGAACCCTTGCAGACAACCAGAATTCCATTTTCACCTTCATACCTGAAGCCCTTACTATCCAGAAGGCTTAAAGATATCAGATTCTTAGTCATGTGTGGAACATGTCTGACTTCCTTGACTGTGCAGAAATTTCCGTTATGCGTTCTGAACCGGACTGAGCCGATCCCAACCACTTTACAGACAGAGTCGTTTGCCATTGAGACACTACCTCCATCTATGCAGCTATATGTTGTGAACAACTCCTTCTTCAGACAGATATGATACGATGCTCCAGAATCAAGAACCCACTTATCAGAATGATGGGTGTATTCCTCAGCCATCAGCACAATATTACTTTCAGAATCTGCATCATCTTCTGCTACTGCAGCAGAACCAGGTTTCTGCTCTTGCCTTCTCTTAGGACAGTCATTCCTCCAATGACCCTTTTTCTTACAGTAGGCACAAACGTCTTTAGGTAATTTTGGGCGCTCATGCTGCTTCTTCCAATGACCCTTTTTCTTACCTTTCTTAGCCTCCTTGCTTCCACTGGCCATTAACCCGGAAGCCTGATTTTCTGTACCCGAACCAGATGCCTTATGACGCATCTCTCTGTTGTGAAGCGAAGACCTAACCTCCTCCAGCGACACAGTCTCTTTCCCAACGATAAAAGACTGCACAAAATTCTCAAACGACAAAGACAGAGATACCAACAAGATCAAAGCAGCATCCTCATCATCAACCTTCTCATCAATATTACGCAAATCTAACAGAATTGTATTCAACTGATCAATGTGATCTCTAAGAGGTGTACCTTCTTCCATACGCAGGCTGAAAAGACGTTGCTTCAGCATCAACTTGCAGGTCAATGACTTCGTCATGTAGAGGCTCTCCAACTTCGACCACAACTTTGCAGCGGTTTCCTGATCTGCAATCTCTGTAATGACATCATCAGCGAGGCACAACATAATCATCGAATGAGCCTTTTCCTCCATAGTTTTGAACTCCACGGAGGTTGCATCCATTCCATTCCTGTCTTTCGCTAACGGCGCCCACAGACCGTTTTGCTTCAGCAAAGCCTGCATCTTGATTCACCACAGACTGAAAATGTTTCTCTCTGTAAACTTGTCGATCTTCGTCATGGATACCGACATCGTTCTCGGCGGAAATTCGAACCTGCTCTGATACCAGTTTGTTGTAACAGAAACGAAACGAGAACAATAAACGCAAGAAAGACACAGAGGTTTACGTGGTTCACCAAATTTGGCTACGTCCACAGGAGAGGGAGATCAGATTATACGGAGGCGGATTACAGTTTCGGTACAATTAGGGTTTACACATAAGCCGCTATATATAGCGCTAAATAACTCTAAGCCCAACAACAAAACTGTTCTCGTGCTACCTGTCGCAGTGTGTGATTCAGATTCAAGGCATACTAACACTCTTAGATCATGTCTAAGCTTAATTAGTAAGTAGAGGGAAATTAGTAAGTAGAGGGAAAGTGAGCAGACTACATAATAATGAGGGGGTTTGCACTAAGCTAAACCAAGGGGTAGTGGTGGCTCCCGGTCCGGTTCAATCCGGTTCTGGACCGGTTCCGGTTCGGTCCGAGCCCGAACCGGACCGGTTTTTTATTAAAAAAAACAAAACAAAACGGTTTTGTTTTTAAATTTTTTTTTTATAAATTTATAAAACTTAAAAAAATGTGATGAACCGGCGGTTCTTTTTTTTATTTTATTTTTACAAAACCGGCGGTTAAAAAATTTAAAAAAATAAAATAAAAAACCGGTGGTTAACCGCCGGTTTTGAAAAACGTATTTCGTGAATCTGAACCGGACCGTGACCAAACCGGTTCCTACCGATTCCGGTCCGGTTCCGGTTCGAACCGGCGGTCCCGGTCCGGTCTGGCCATCCCTACCAAGGGGGCTGCACTAGACTCTTAGGGAAAGCAAGTACTCCCTCCGTCCCATAATGTTAGTCTTATTTCTTTTCGTGACATTATTCACAAACCGAGAGAATCTTGTAAATTTCTCATAATATATAAGAAAAAACATAGCCATGTGGGGTCTTGTTTGATTCGTCTTAATGAGTACTTTAACAATATTAAAAAATTATAATTTTTATTAACATATAACTAGAGATATTAACGATGCAAAACATGTCTCGGCATATGTGCCTGATTGAAATGAGACTAACAAAATGGAACAGAGAGACTAATTAATAGATTGGGGAACATCAACATAATCAATAGATGCAGAATTAATCTTCTGGCTTTCCAGATTTCTTCCTTCTAGTGTAAGTGATGATGTCATGATTAGCCCAAGGCTTGGTAGGGACCGTATCAGATTTATGGTAGAAGCCCAACTTGTCACGTAAAGTTCTTATGATCTGTCAAAAAAGTTCTTATAGCTGGTAAGTGAACAAGTAGGCTAATTCCATCAAAAAAATTGTAATAAACATTCCTGAGTTAAAGTTTCTTGAAATTGTCCAGTATTATGCGATTTATGAGAGAAGCCCAACTAGCAAGTAAATTCTTATGATCTGTGTCTAACCCACTTTATCTTTATTGCTAAATAGTGGACAAATAGGGTGATTCCATCAAAAAGTTGCAATAAAACTCAAGATACTTTATTGGATTCATGGGTTTTAAACGGCTTTACGATGAATTGACGTTGTTTTGACGTTTTGGTTTGTTTTGGTCATCAGTGATGGGATTCATTTATCAGCAGAAGCAAGCAAAATGGTGGTGCATGAGATACTGAAGGTGCTCAAAGAAGCCAAATGGGAGCCTAGCTTGCACTGGAAATCGATGCCTACCGAATTCTCGGAGGATTCGCCTTTCGATATCGTTGCATCTGACGGGAAGACGACGGTTAACCCGTCTGAATGGACTTGCTACATGGAAACCCAGTGGGATTAAGTGAATTCAACTTTCCTTACTTGCTTCATGTTTCCTTTCGTTGCTATTTTCTAGAGGGGATAATGCATTTCTCCAATTCCTGCTAATAGTTTGGCATATTATTTTGTTCGATGGCGGATTGTCGATTGAATATGTTTCATACAAGCATAGATTAGTGCACATTAGAATTAGAATAGTACTCCCTTCGTCTCCTTTTGATCTTCCCATTTCAAATGGGCACATTTGTCGATGTACGTTTTGTTTCGTTAATATCTCTCGTTACAAGTTAGTTAAAATTGTAAAATTTTGATATTGTTAAAGTACTCATTGATATGAATCAAACAACACCACTCATGACTATATTTTACCTTATACAATAGTCAGAAATCGAAAGATTCTCTTCGACCGTGAAGTGTTTAAAAAGCAAACGGGCCTTATATTTAGGGACGGAGGGAGTACATAAATTTCACACGGTTAAAAACGCTCATTCACACATTACTTTATTCTTTTAAAGGCTCGTTTGGTATGATAGCAGAAATCGAGAATGAGGAATATTTTGGAATGAGATTGAGAATGAGAAATGAAGTGAAAATATGATACGACTCCTGCTATGTTTTTCTTGTCTTACCAAAAACAAAATAGGTATAGCTTATTCCTAAGTTTCACATATACAACCAAACGGCCTAAAAAGTAGGAAAATCTATTATGTTTCAAATACAGCTTCCTTGCATATGTCTTCAGGTGCTCAACAGTTCGGTTTCAAGCTCAAATATAAAGTAACCTAGAATAAGCAAAAGAGAAATGATGAACAAAACATGGCAAATTTGTGCAATTATTATCTCACAGCTACACCCACATGATTCCTTGTCTCAAGTTACAAACTCATCCTCTCAAGAAATTCATTTCGTCCTTGAGCGAAATAAAGAAAATTTACATGCCCCAAAATGCTCTGAAGCCAATCCAAACCCGAAAGTGAATCACAATTCCCGGTTTTTTACCGCTTCCTCTTGGCTGAGCCTTGACCGGTTTTCTTAGCTGATGCAGGCTCAGAACCTCCCTTGCCTCTTCCTCTAGGCGCTCTTTTTGTTGCTGAACTTGCAGCGCCTTTTAGCTGCACTTGAACTTGAACACCTACACGGGATTTATCATTACACAAATGTTACAAAGACGAAAAAAGAACAATAATCAAGAACACAAGGAAAAGGAAGAAAACTACCTTTGCCATGATTACTCTCGAGATTGTCTTTCAGCTTTTTCCCGCCATCACCACCTTCCTCTGTGACGCGAAAAATTAAGCATGTCAAAAACCAATCTTTAGAGCATTCTCAATGGAGGGATTGTGAGTTTCTTCCCTCCATAAATAAATAAAAGGAAACAAAAAATATATTCACTTTGTTTTAGAAATTTTGAGAGTAATTTTTTTTGTTAGAATAAGGACCAAATATATATTCTTAGTTACATATAAACAGATTCCGAGGTCATGTCAGTTAGGTTGTGTTTGCTAAGTGTGTTAATCTCACCAGTATTTTCATTGTCTGAAGTGACTTCATCCTCGCTTTCTGCCCCAAGACCGGCATTTTCCTCAGCTACTTCCTCGTTAGGTTCAAGAATGGCAGCAATACGCTTTTTTGGAGCCTTTTTAATACCAGGAAGATTGATTAAATCAGCTGTCTTGATTACGCGTGAACTGCTTCCTTCTTTGTATGCCTTAGTCAATGCAGATTTAACAGCTGGCAGAATGCCATCAAGTGGATTTGGATGATCCTGACAGAAGCCAAAATGTGAGAATTCACTAGGGACTGATAAATGTGATTCGGAGACATTATAATTTGCAGACCTTAAATTTGGATAATTCCACAATCGTGTCGAAGTCCTCCTGGTTAATACAATAAGAGTCCATGAACTCAACAACCTTCTTCACTGCTTCATCCTAACAATTCCAAATGAAAAAGAGAGAGTTATGCTGCAGAAAAAAATGATCTTATAACGAAATGTCTATACTCAAATTCTATTCTTTTTCTTTTTGAGCATAAACAATTGGTTGCAACAGCCACAAAATCTTATAAATAAAATATCATTTCAAAAGGCGATATAAAGTACATGAAAAAAATACTACCTTTGGAAGAGATCGAAGAGGTTCAGTTAGCTGTTTTAGAAGAAGTGTAAGGTAATCAAGCCGTAAAGTTGCCCTGAAATATATGGAAGAAAAATTCACTTAAATCCATCATGAAAAGAAAAAACAATTGGTCAAGTTATATAACATTCAAGAAGTGTAATGTCTAAATACTTGCCTACCATTATTCAACCTAGAGGTAACTGTCATACAAAGATAAATAGTTCAGCAATCAGTTAATCCAGAGGACTACATCCTAGTCTGAACACTAATCAAGTAACTATGTACAGAAACAGAGCTCAAACAAATACAATGTGAGAACAAGGAATGACTATCCCAAATAGACAGGAAATGGAAGGCCAAATACAATGTGAACAGTCGTTTGCTATCTTACATTTCTTTTTAACTATTTATTAACATGCAGACAGAATCAAAGAACTTTATTGTGGAGGCCAAAAAAAAAAGAAGGATAAATCTGGTAAATTCGAAAAGATAATCATTATGGCAATATGAACAATGTATTATATCATAGAGATAACCCCAACATATGCAGAAAAGGCTAGCTTTAATTGCAGAGGTCATTAGGTGATCAAAGAGCAAGGCAATCACACAACAGACAAAAAATTAGGGAGTTTGCATGTACTAAAACATACACATGAAAGGTTCATATAGCCAACCCAAGAAAATAAATTTACCTTCCTAAATTAGATTCACGAGAAGCAATAACATGTAAATGAAGGTCATCCAGCAACCTATAGTTCTTTCCAGTTGTTGAGTTCTTCCCCAGCCATCCACCAAACCTATTAAAATTGCGCTCACCCTGAAACCATATGATTCCATTAAAAAACTTAAATAGATAAATAGAAAATTTCATGCATTTTAAAGAAAAGTTCAAGGTTTTTACAAACTTCTTTCCTATAATTCTTAATGAAATCCAAGCAGAATTTGATGCACATATAGCAGCCACATGTTTACATATCATGACATCTCATCTGATTAGTAATAATTGTATTATTCAATGCCTTGAACAACTTAGTTTATAGCATTCCCTTATATGCATTTTTTTCCACACGTATTGTAAGAAAAACTTTTACCTGTTCAAGAGTCTCCCTTGATCCATGCAATAAAGCAGCACTGAAGGAAACAAAAAAGAATAGAATGAGGAAGAGAACAGTGAGCAAGTGAAAGCAACAAAACTTCATAAGACATAATCAAACATACGGTATGATGCTGGATGAAACAGCACTACTTAGAGAAAGCTGCCATTGACGATGTCTTCGAATTTGTACATTGATAATATCTCCACTTGCTATAGATTCAGCAGCACGAGCAATGAGGCTCATTCTTTTCAGACCATTCTCATCTTTCCCCACTCCGCTTGGCTTGTAATTCACATAATTTTCCTGGCACATAACAAGCAAGTCAAGACTCAAGACACAAAATGGCAGATTCACTTGCACAGTGTATAAATAATTTTATGCACCATGTTCCGCATTGCATAGCAAGTAATAACATCCTCAGTAACCACATTGTAGAAGATCTCAACTGATTAAGTATTTAAGAAATAACTTCAAATTAAAAGAACAGAAACTTTCTCAATTTCCACAGCAACATACAAATGAAATCCCTCATTATAAAGACTAAACTAGAAGTCTTTAAATTAGCAAAGTCCGCCCAAATAAACTAAAAGTCTATGATTTAGCACAGTCGGCCCAAACAATGAGCAGAGCATGATTCTACAGATGAAATCAATTCAGTGAACGTATCTGAATGAGAGAAGAAAAATACCAAGGCACACAAAGAATGCAAGTTGACAAACAAGCATGGAAATAACCTGAATCAGAAGAGGAACTAGATCATAGTCGCTCATGCTCAGGTCAATGCGTTCATCCATCCTCATCTTCCCACCATTAAACCCAAACAACCTGTTCATTATGGGTACAACATACATAAATGTCAGACAAATTAAAAAATAAGATACAAAAAATTGATACATCTGACATAATGCCTATGTGAGGTGGCCAACCAGCTAATCAGCAGAAGAACAAGAATATAGTAAAGAGAGAAATAACATAAATGTATAGCAGCAAGAAAAGATGGCTATACTTATCAACAGCAGTAAATGGTGAAATATTTTCATCCTTTGAACTGCTTTGGAGGCGTTTCTTAATGTCTTCATATTTGATAACTGACATAGATAAGCTCATGTACTGCAATTGGTTTATGGCCATGCGAATATCTCCATTTGATCTCTCTGCGAGCTCTTCAAGAGCAATCTATAAAATAATAGTCGATAATGATATAACTTAAAAAAAATAACAGCTTGCCTGTTGGAAAGGGAAAATGTACTGGTTATGTGAGCAATAATCGCAATACATCTAATATATGCTATCCATAAGACAAAGGTTTCCTATGCTTCCTAATATGACAATCATAACTCATAAGTAGTACAACTCAACTAAAGGAGCAAAAAAGAAGGATAGGGACATAGGATGCACTATTCTAAGGCAACTTTTTTATTCATATAGTCTCCTTATTCGTTGAGTAAAAAGAGATGGTATAGAAATCCAAGAAACAGGATACTATAGTTTGATGTAAAGAACATCAAGGCAACAAGCTTTAAAAGGTATGTCAAGACATGTGTGTAGCTAGTAAATATGCTTGTCATTCAAACAATTGCTAAAAAATAAAACTTTCCAAGCAAGAATTAAGAAATCCAATACAACAAGGTTTCATTTGAAAATTTATTGACTATACACCGCAAAAGAATGGAATGTATGAATGAATAACAACATAATACATATATAAGAAAGACACAAGATCAGAAACACTTACATCATTCACTTGAAGCTTTTCAGCATTTGCAATTTGCATCAACCTCTTTGCCATCTGTCGTACAACAGTTCATTCCAGTCAAAACTAAATAATGATTAACGAACAACAATTTAAACACGAGACATTGATAAATCTGTTATAGTGGTAGTAAGCCTAAAGGATTGCTGGCTTCAAACGATACAGAGCCTTATTTTTACCTTAAAAGCATGTTTATGCTATCAGTATCTTAGCAGCATAATTAAGTACGTATTAGTCATCTCAAAATAATGTTTCATTAGATTAATAGGCAAAACACAAGAAAACAAAACATTAAGCTAACTATGGCTAAGTAGGTCTATTTTTTATCAGTACTTTGACATGTTCGTTCAACAAATGTCATTGCACTGAATAATAAAAACTATGGTTAGGTGTCTATAAGAGTTTAGAAGAAAAAGACTGCATTTAACCTTTTTATAGTGTATGATATGAATCCAACTATAGCCTATCATTTTCCTCATATTTACTAACATTCTCATTTATCATCATAGATAACCTTTTAGAAAAGGTTCAAATACAATGTGAAGTAGTATTAAAAAAACATCAATTTCTCTAAATTCACTATACAATAACAAACAACCATTGTGTTAGAAAGAACAAAGTCCAATGCAAAGCACAGGTTGAACACATCTCCAAATATGACTTTCTTTATAGCTGGGGTAAGTACCTGCTGTTTTGTAGGTTTCCTGAAATTAAGAGGCAAGCAGTAATTCAGCAAACTCTTCAATTTCTGGCTGTAACGGTCATTACAAATGCAAATGATAGGAATTTTTGAAATCTTGATGCTAGCAATCAAATCGGCTACTCCTCCTCTATCTCCTGCAGACATGCCATCAACCTCATCCATAATCAAGACAGTCTTCTGATGCTTTGACCTATAAACTCCAGACAGATTTTGTCAGAAGAAAGTAGGCCAAACTAGCCATACTGCCAGAAAACTCCAGAAACAAACACCAACCTTTCTGCACCAGCATTCAGAGATTCATTACTGATAAGCTCCTTTATAGAGTTTGCTGTGCTCCCACCAATTCCTTTAACAATATTGGAATTAGCCTTCCCACGACTATCACTGGCGTTTACCTACTCACCGCGGATAAAAGAAAAAATAAGTTTAATGTCTTCACAATAAACACAAACACTACCTTTATCCTGCTAATTACCTCAACTGCCTCAAAACCAAGCATCTTAGATACCAGCTTTGCAGATGTAGTTTTCCCTATACCTGGAGTTCCACTTAACAAGACAGCCTTTTTAGCACTGGAATCATTTGACTTTTTCCCTTTTCCTTTGCTGTGCAAAAATCGCGCATCCCATTGTGACAGCCAGTCATGAAGTTGTTTGAACTGTTGAAAATCAGAGAGCAATTTTATTCAAGATTACACCAGAAGTTCCAATATGGCAATCCAGAAACCAACAAATACATGTGACCAAAACTTACAATTGCCTGATTTCCAACCATGTCAGTTGGAGTTTTTGGTCTGTATTTATCTGTCCATGTCGATGAAGCAACTTGACCTCCTTGAACATTTGGCTTTGGACGGGAGGCATTTGATGTAAAAGCCTGTTTTACTGAACTCTTAGCATTTGCGTCAACAGCCTGGCTTTCTGGAAGAAACAATGGCCGACAGTGTGAGAGCAGTGATAATAAAAACAATTAGCAGCAGAACAGAAACTGAACAAAATCAATTGAAAATAAGGGCTGAACTACTTCTGTTGAAATAGCTGTGAAGGCATACTTTTCTGATCAATTTTCTGGGGACTTCTCTTTGGAACTTCTGAGGATGCCTTCTCAGGTGTTTTTTGGGGACTTCTCTTTGGAACTGCTGTTGATGCCTTATCAGGTGTTTTCTTTGGGTCAACACTGGCAGGAGTTTTGGACTTGTTGGATGCACGTATCTTATCAAACAACCCATCCTCTGTGAGAAAGGGAGTGCTGTATGAAGAAGAAGAAAAAGTATTCGCAGTCAATTTAAGAAGCAATTTCAAATTGAGGGAAGAGGTTCAAATGATTTGAAGCCAACCTAAGTTCTTTTGCTTTCTCAGATTTCCGTCCCCCAATATCTTCATCACATAAGAGATAGCTCTGGAAAATATTGACAGATACATCAAATACAGCAGCAGTTAACATTGAACTACAGGCTACGTATGCGGTAATTCCTTCATAGAACACAAATAAATGATACCGTTTTCTTGCTAACGGAGCCTGTGACACGACCACCATGACGTTTAATGAGATCTTCAGCTTCTTCTCTTTCCAAACTGCAGAAATTCTGAACCAATTAGAACTAAGACATGCCACTCAAGTCATGGAAGTCATAAACACAGCAAAAAAGAATATATTTTTTTTTTGCAAATGACTGAAACAAATAACCATGAATGTAAATTTTTATTAAAATCTAAGGTCATGAACATTTTACCTGTCTAGTGTGCCACTGATGACAAAAGTCAATCCAGCTAAACAGTCAGCGGTGCCTTCAGGAACTTCCTGGCCAACACAGAGAAATTTATGATTTTGGGAAATATTTTAAGTTTTCACACCATCCATCTATACTCTTAACATATGTGTACCTTCATCCCTTTATTAGGAGGATCTTTCCTTTCACCAAAGTTCATGAATCCACCTCTTCCACCCCCACCTCTCCCTCTTCCACCAGCAGATGCACTAGCAGCACCTCTGCCTCCACGACCCCTCCCAGCAGCTTTAGCAGGAGGTTTATCATCATTATCAGCATCCTTATCATCATCGCTCTTGTTAACATCCTCAGTCTTAAGTGAAACAGCTTTTGCAGAATTGTCCTTCAATCTTTTATTGGCAGTGACATCCGCAGGTTTCCTTCCTGGTCTTTTAACGACAAAATCATCATCATCGTCGTCGTCATCCTTAACTACATGGACCTTCTTAGGTGGTAACGGTTTCGCTTCTCTGGGCACATTATCACCACCTCTTTTTGACTTCTTTGGTGTAGGCGACTCTTCCTTTTCCTTCTCAGCTGTTGCCTTTTGTTGATCTTTACCAAAATATTTGCTGGTCTTCCTTCTGGTAGCACCTCCTTGATCTCCCTGCCACATAGATTAAAAATGCAATGCTTATCCACCAAACAAGTAAGATCATATACCCATCAGCAATAAGACCAAAAAATGCTTCTCATGCTCTTATTTCCTTCTTTTCTGTACACGAAGAATCCCCTCAACTTCATGCGATTCATTGGAAATACTACCAATAACAAAACACAAAAACAACCCTGTTGTCCACTACAACACTTTCAAACATAAACCACATTACAGTTGTGTGCAACTTCTCACTAGAAGGCAAACAACTGGTCCTATCTCTTTATTTTCTATAATCTATAGAAGCACCCATTGGAAATACTACCCATTTCAAAAGACACAAAAATTACTACAATCTACAACCTTTCAAACACAAAGCACATTACAACTGTGTGCAACTTCTAGCTGGAAGCCAAACAAAAGATTACTGATCCCAAGATATCCAAAACACAAAAACAATCCTATTGTCTACTACAAAACTTTCAAAGATCGACCACATTTACTGTTGTGTGCAACTTCTCACAAGAAGGCAAACAACCAGTCCAGTGAATCAAAAAGCGACGACTAGGCGTCTCATCCATGGCATCGCCTAGGGCTACCTAGGCAAGCCATGTATGGATGGGCGAGCCCTTAATCGATTTCACTAGATTTTTTAATTTTTTAACTGTTAATTCAAAACATAATATGTCAAATGAGTATCCTGTTTGATTTCCTAAGTGATTTAATGAACGATCTTCCTTTTTTCTTCCCTAAATCCTATTATCCTACTGATCTCACATTCTCTCATTCATCGCCTAACACATTTTTATTCACTGGTTGTGTGCAACTTCTTATGAGAAGTTGCACACAACCAGTCACATCTCTTTCTCTTCTATAATCTGAATAAGCTCCTCAATTTTATGTGACTCAATGGAAACACTACCCATATCAAAACACAAAAAATAACTACTGTCTACAACCTTTCAAACACAAAGCACATTACAACTGTGTGCAACTTCTAACTAGAAGGCAAACAAAAGATTACCCACCTCAGGTTCCGAAGCACCAGCCACAGAAGTCAGGCTTTTCTGAGGCCAATGCAGGCTAATGAAGCCCCACAACTTTATGTGACTCATTGCAAATACTAGTACACTACCCATTTCAAAACACACAAAAAGTACTACTGTCTACAACCTCTCAAACAAAAGCACATTACAGTTTTGTGTAACTTCTCACTACAAGGCAAACAAAAGATTACCCACTCCAAGATATCTAATTTTAACGCTTTTATTAAAAAAGCCAATGCCAATGCCAATCAAACCATACTAACCGATTTCTCAGGTTCCGAAGAACCAACTGCAGAACTCGGCTTTTCTATGACCAATGCAGGCTTCCCAGCCTTTGAAACCTCATCGTGTTGCTTCACAAACCACTTCCTGAGATCCGATTGCTTTTGCTTAACAAGAAAAGATCAGTAATTAACAACACGGCTAAATTCGATATGAGAAGTGACAGCAGAGTAAAGCCAATACCCTAATTTTCTTACCATTCTCGCAATTCAACCTCTGACAAACCCTTTCTTCACACGCGCAGATTCGAAATACAAAACCCTAAGTTGCAATTTTTAGGGTTTAAGGCATGCAAAAAGCAGGCATAGACGAACAGAAAACGGGACGGAGAGGGGATTCAGAGGAAGTGCGCGGGGCGAGGAGGGAATCGGTTGGGAGAATGAAATTGGAATTTTGTTTACGGAGAAGATATATGATTTAATTATTAATAATAGTAGTCAAAAACAATTTATTAACTAAAGGGAAAAATATTTTACAAATATGTTTAGGTATGAATATGGTTAATGATTAATTACTAGTATAGTCCACTATAGTCCCCGCGCCATGCGCGGTTAATTAATTAACATTTATATATAATATATAATATAGTTTGTATGCAACAATTTATAATATTATAAATAAAAGAGTTTCACTATCAATTTTCTTCGACTAAAGTTCATAAGTGATTTTTTTATAATGAAATATTTGGACATAAATTTCAAAAACAAAAGAAATTTGCAAAGTAAACATGTCTTTGTATAAAAATCATGAAATAAGAGAGTAAAATATATTAGACTTATAATAAAAATATTTTGGATTAAATTTGGATTGTAGTTAACAAATTACTATTTATTGAGAATTATTAAAAAATTAAAGATTAGAAATGATTTATTTTTAGAGGATTAACAACAAAACTAGTGTTTATCACGTACCACGTACGGATAATGATACAATTATTAAATAATATTATAATTATGAGAAACTAATTTATAATATATAAAAATAATGAAAACAACATAAAAATCAATAGAGATTTCATCAAGGAATTTAACAACTAATAAATACAAAAGCCTTAATATCGGGAAAACATTGATTCTATATCATAACTCTTCCAAAAGTTCAACAAATAATCATATCATGCCATATGAAGTAAAATAAGATGAATTAGTAAATTGATAATTTATTTTTAAATTACACAACTCAATTGCCTAAAATTACTCAACCATAATTCTTTTCCATTATGTATTTCATTTTTTAAAAATGTTTTTAGCAAAATAGAAAAACACATGCTCCACTCAAATTGTGCCAAATGACTCAATTTTTTGTGAAGACATGACTTCACCTTTAATCTATCTTATATATTAAAGCTGAGCCTTTTAGAGCTCTCAGAGTGATTTTAGTCTTAGTTTGTTACACAATTATTATTTTTTATCTTTAATTTCAATTATTAATAGATTGGATAATTATATTAACAAATATTGTAAATCTTAAGAAGTTATCGATTCCTTTCAACAACAAATATAAAAGCTATTTTATTGAGAATAAATATTATGTTGAAGGTTAATATATATTCTTACGATAAAATTAGGATTATTTTCGATAATAAAAATTAAGTCAAGCTACGTACATAACCTTCATGAAATAAAATATATTTTTATAAATAGTCTTTACAAGAAAAAAGATAATCTTAACTTTTTGACGAACTCGATTAAAAAGATATACAATTCTCATACGAATATATGGAATTTTCCGTGCATGGCACGAGTCACTACACTAATATTGTATATATTAGATGACACATAAGCTAAATGAAGCTATAATTAAAGGGGAGAGCTTCAAATAACTTTCATTTAATATATACTAGCCCTTCCTGCCCGTGCTACGCACATGCCAATGTTCAACACGAAGCCATTAATCCAGTTCCCATTCTCATCTCGAACAATACCACCAACGGAGGCCAAGTTCATGTCACCCCGAACCGAGCCGTCGGTGTTAAGCTTAGCCCACCCCGGGGGTGGCTTGGTCCAAGCAATAAGAGTCTGCACTCTATCAGCGCGAGCCCGACTGATCCTGTTAAGGGCGGCAACCTTCTGAAACTGCTCAGCCTGAGAGCGGATCAGAACAGAGGAGATCGAGAGAACATCCGAAGGGTTGAATACCTTGATATCTCTTCCTACAATTTGATATACCATATTGTGGGGATATCACTCATTATATTTTCTTCCTCTTCTTTAGCATACTTGATAACCACGATATTTGATATACTCGTATATGGATACCAAATAGGCCTATAATGAGCTCTTAAAAGCATTAGGATTTTCACTCCAATAATTTGGATAAAATTGAGATTTAACCTCCGAGAAGCCTTTCTTTGGATAAATTTGCATTTCCAAATTCTAATTTGTAACTCAAAAAGTATAGTACAAATTTTTAATCTCAAACATTATCGTTTGAATACTTCAATTCTATGATTTCTTCATTTATACCATTACCGTATAAATCCTAGAAAATCTTGAAAAACAATACAATATGCAATGGTTACTATGAGCAAACATTGACAAGAGAACACAAGGCCTATAAAAACTTTCGTGTCAAACCCATGTTGTGTAATTAGCTACTTGATACTTCACCAGCATCAGTTACGACAACTTTGCTTCTAGGAGTTCCATCTTGGCTGCCTTGACCCTCAATCTTGTAGACTACGTCCATACCAGATATCACCTCGCCAAAAACGACATGTCGCCCATCGAGCCTTCAGAGAAGAAAAACAGATGAGCACAAAATGTTAGACATGTGAATGAAATATAGTACGGAGAAAAACAACGCACCCGAAAATTTATAACTGGCACCCACCTTTGGGCGCATTCCGGATGCGTCCAGGTCATTTCTTAAAAACCGGGTTTCAACTTTGGGAGCAATACGGATGCGCGCCCAAAACAGACCCGGTTTTTGGGCAATTTAAAGGCAAAAAAAAAGCACATCCAGGGTGGGTGCGGGATATAAAAATGTGGGTGTGGGGTTAAACGGCCATATAAAATGTAGTGTTCACCAAGTTAGAAGAGGGGTATTAGGGTCCTTTGATAGCTAGCCTAAGAGAATATATATAGAGGAAAGATATCTATGTTAGCTTTTTATCCAGAAAATTAGTGAATTTAGGGCTATATGCCTTGGACTCTTTGGAGTTAATCCTCCTCTGAGGTTGGCTCATTAGGGGTGTGTCCCTGCTTGAGATTTATCTTTGTTTTCTTGCTCTAATCTAAGTTTTAGTTGCGTTTTACTGTTCTTGAGTTGTTTCCCGATTTTATATCCATCACAAAACACTAGCACGAACGATGTCAAGTAATACAGGCAAATCTTGCAAGATATACGAACTTACCAGGCGGTTTTAACGGTAGTAATGAAGAATTGTGAGCCATTGCTGTCAGGACCAGAATTTGCCATCGAGAGAAACCCTGATAGAAGAAGACAACAAGTTCATCAGATTATTTTAAACTTGTGGTAGAAAAACAGAAATGCAGATTATTTTAGCAAGCGTTTAATCCTTAACCTGGGCCAGTGTGTTTAAGTATAAAATTCTCGTCTGCAAACTTGTCTCCATAAATTGACTCTCCACCTCTGCCATCTCTGCGTGTAAAATCACCTCCTTGGATCATGAAGCTGGGTATTATTCTATGGAAAATGCTGTCCTTGTAGTGAAGAGGTTTCCCACTCTTTCCAATACCTTTCTCTCCTGCATTAGTTTTCATGTTAAATCAAGACCCTCAGTATGTTTTAAACAAGAGGGATTAAAATGTTTATGACGACTAAATGGGAGAATAACAAAAGAGACGGTTACTTGGGTACCCGTGCAAAGCGCCCGAAAGTTCTCTGAAACACAGAAACAAAATGATAAGTAAATGGTGTGGGAATTATTGGGACAATATCTTGTGCATATGAGAGAATTAATATAACAAGATTGATCCATAGACTATACCTGCAGTTTTTGGAACTGTCTTGCCAAATAAGCCAATGACAATTCGACCTGAAAATGTAAAAAGGACGATAATGCTGGTTGAGTTCAAGAAGTAAAACGACTTAATGGAGTGCCAATGCACACAAAACCTTGGGGATGTTGATTTTTCATTTGTAGAGTTAACTTAAATCTACTATTCAAGCTAGGATTTCTAAACTTTTAGTTAGTTTGAAAGTAAATTGGGGTCAGCACTGAGCTTATAAAATCTTTCTACCTTGCAAGGCCTTAGCAGTTACCATCCACACATTATATCTCTCCATTCAAGTTCAAAATGAGAACTAATTTCTTTTGAGGGTATATATGGTCAATATGCAGATAAGTAATCAGTAAATGGAGCTGTTAATGTAGTTGATAAGGTCACTCGAAAGCTGATGCACTTATATTGTGCTGATACAGAATTTACTGTGTAAACTATATGTTTCTAAACACACGCCTGAATTCACTTATCTTAATTCCTCCAGACAAAAATTAGGTGTAAAAGATATAAAGTAAGAACTATTTTCCATCTACAAAGCATAAGCTACAAGTACTGGACGAACATCATAAACATGTACTCATATAGGTCCAAACAATAAACAATCTTATTCTAATCATACCATCCTTTTACTCTTACTCTCCTTAACAAGTTGCAAGCAAAAAAATTCTCAATTGAAGTAAAACTAAGAACACTAACCAGCTGGTTTCCCGTCAATTTCGACATCGAAAAAAACTTTGTGAGTGACTTCTTTCAAATCATCCACAGATGTCCTCATCTGCACAAAGACACCATATTCAGGCAAATCCATAACACTGAACACATCATATATGTGAATGCCATAGTTGAACATGTTATCACCTTACTTCCTTCCAAATCCCCAATTTTTTGCACAGAAGCTGCACTAGAATCATTCAAATGCCTCTGCACAGATCGGAGAACAACAGCCAAATATGAATGGGAACTGCTAAAACCCAATTTTAGCAATGCTATAACCTAAGCTGCAATCTATACTGCCAAACGAGAAATTTCCATCTCGGTTTTGAAAACTGCTATAACAATACCAATAGCCATACATCTTGTTACTATGCTGAATCAGATCCAAGCTCAAATGAGTTGGATCATTACATAAACTAACCTAATCATTCAAATGCCTCTGCACAGATCGGAAACAAAAGCCATATATGATTCAGAACTGCTAAAAGGAAATTTCAGCAAACCTAAGCTGCAAACTATACTGCCAAACATGTAATTTCCATCTGTCTTTTGAAAATTAGCGTAACAATACCTTTTGCGATATATTTTGTTACTATTCTGAATCAGATCTAAGCGCAAACGAGTCCGGTCATTACATAGAATAACCTAATCATTCAAATGCCCCTGCACAGATCGGCAAACAACAGCCATATATGACCCGGGAACTGCTAAAAACTAATTTTAGCAATGCTATAACCTAAGCTGCAAACTGTACTGCCAAACTCGGTTTTGAAAACTACTGTAACAAAACCAATAGCCATACATCTTGTTACTATGCTGAATTAGATCCAAGCGCAACCGAGTTGCATCATTACATAAACTAACCTAATCATTCAAATGTCTCTGCACAGATCGGAAAACAAAAGTCATTTATGACTCAGAACAGTCAGAAGTCAGAACTGCTAAAAGGCAACTTCAGCATTGCCATGAGCTAAACTCATAGCAAACTATACTGCCAAACACGAAATTTCCATCTGGCTTTTGAAAATTAGTGTAACAATACCTATTGCGATATATCTTGTTACTATTCTGAATCAGATCCAAGTGCAAACGAGTCCGATCATTACATAAATCAACCTAATCATTCAAATGCCTCTGCTAAGCTCATAGCAAGATAAACTGCCAAACAGGAAATCTAGTACAGCAATACAGATTGCAATAAATCTTGTTACGATTCTGGAACAGATAGAAAGGCAATAAGACCTAGAATTCGATCAAATTGATATAGAACAGATGATAATCTGCAAATGCGAGTAGAAATTAGAGAGAGTGAGTACCAGAATGAGAGCGAGTGTGCCGAAGAGAGCTATAATCCATAAGACTAGAGCAGTGATTATCCTCTTCTTCGTCGCCATTTTCGCTCTCTCGCCTGCTCGAACAAACCAATTGATAAATTATTTTTGGAGTATATTTATATCAAGATTAATCTACTGTATAATTACTAAAGCAAATTCTCTTTTTTTTGCCGGTTTATTATGTTAGATTAATATGCCATAATTACTGCACGGGATCAATATTTTAAAATTTTAATTTGCACAGTTGTATGGTCGGTTACATTTTTGGCAATTCATTTGTACTCATTTCCTAATTTTCTGTGAATGTCATTTTTAACGTGTTAATAACCTAAACTATTGAACATGTACAACAAACTTTCAAGACAAAATTGAAACCCTAATTTTTAAGTTGAACTATATATATGATAAAGCAATAAATGAATCCCAAAGCAAAATCAGAAAAAACCCTAATTACTATTACAAATATTTCTGCATAAATGATATGAACATGTAAACCAAAATAAAAAACTAATCTGCAAAATAAAAAACATATTGACGGAAAAGATATCTTAAAAAACCCTAATTACTGCAATTAACATGCCATATTTTCTAGAAAGATATAAAATAACTCAAACTATATAATAAAGGATACTCTTGTCAAAAATCTGCAACCAATTTTGCATAAACCTGTAAAGCAAGAAAAAGGAAATTATTGATATTTTATACGCAATCTGCAAGCTGTTTAAACAAGGAGAATATATCATACATGAATCGAATCATGGCTGATATCTTTTACCTAAATTATAACAATTTAGTTCCAGAAATAAGACGCAGCAGTATTCTGCACAAAAATCTGCATAAACCTGTAAAGCAAGAGAAAATTTTTGCAATCAAATCATGGCTGATAAATATTTAGTTCTACAAATACAAAAGATATGATTCTCTTAATTATTATTAACCTAAATTATAACTTTGATTCGTTTTAAAAAGGACATGTATTGGTTATGCAGAACACTCTCTCTTCTTCTCACTTCTACAGATTATATAGTCTTCTCTCTACAACACTCTTTTCTTCAAAAGACACTCAAACAATGAAGGTTAGATGCATAAGAATTATCTAAGATCCTACGAAGGCCGATCTCTCTACTTTCGCCAGCACCCACGTTATTCATGGATGAAAAGGTAGATATATTATTATTTTTACAATTTTCTCTTTCTATATTTCTCTATCTAACTATAACTATTCTTATTTTCAGGAAGATCAGATCCATACAATTATAAAAGAGTCTTTGATGACATTTTGGACAACTGAAAGAAAGAGACAAAATTCACTACAGGAGAATAGTCATTATATTTAGTAATATAAATTAAATCAGCACATATTTTTGTTACGTATTATCATAACCATCTGTTTTGTTAATTTTAATTACTCTTGCAGATCTTATCGAGATGTTGGTTGGAATTGGTGATGTTTTGAATTGGTCAGCGAAAAAACCATGAAGTTAAGGGATACAAGGTGTGCGAAAAAACCCATTTTTCTCTAGAACCATTTAAAATTCTACAAAAATATAGTTTTTCTTAGATTCTGCAAATAATAAAGTTTTTCTTAGATTCTGCAAATAATATAGTTTTTCAGTTTGTTCAGTAATATGTTCAAAAAATGAAAACCCTAGAGCAAAAAACTGAACAAACTATTGAAACAACAACATAAAACCCCATTTTGTTATACAGTAGACTCACCAGGAAATAGACTATAAGGTAACTTATACCAGCATACTATATTTCATATGATTGTCCTATGTTGTGTGTCATGAGAGTTAGAAGATTAAGCACTATACTTATAAACAATAGAATTATGCAAGAAACAGGATGAAGACATGAAAGTAAGGTTAAATAATAGCATTATGCAAGAAACAGGATAAAGGCATGAATGCAGCAACAATATTCTTTTGGTTCTCATATTGTATTTAGTATTCCTTTAGAACACTAGATTGACCCAAATCATCAATACCCACCAAAAACTGACCCATAATGACATCACTACTACTAGCATGTAAAATAAATCAAACTTTAGCAAAACTACTAACATGCATAGTGAAAAAAATTAAGATAGCTTACAAGGAGAAAACCATACCAGGCTATGAGCTAAGTTCCCAGGGACTAGAAAAAGGTGGACAAAATTTATTTGCTTTTGAGTTTATGCTTCATCTTTTGCTCCACTGTTGATGTTTGGATGAAAATTTCTAATTCCTAAATACAACCTGCACAAACAAATGTGAGAAAGTAATTGTTAACACCTCAAAAATTCATAATAGAGCACATATAAACAAGTTGAAAAACATTACACACATCACCCACCCATGGATATCAAATTACTTTTCAATTAAATTAATTACAAGAGTAAAAGATAAATTACAAGATCCCACTTCCAACTAGAAAAGTCAAAACTTGATAGCAAACTGAGATTAATGTTTAAACTAAGGAAGCATGTCCACCTACAAATAAGCAATTGACTGTGAATATAATTAAGCTCATTTGAATTCAAAAAAAAAACAACAGAAACAAGAGAACAAACTTCAATTATGAACTTAAGAACAACAGATTGGAACTAAGCTTTGAAAAAACAGAAAAGCCAGACAGAAGTGGGATCGGAAATCCCTACCAAATTCAAAGAAAAAATCAACAACTGTGTTTGACAACTTTAAACAACATAATTGATTAATTTAATATTATGTAATAAATCTAAAACTTACACAAATTTTAAAAGTAAAAATAAACACTTGCAGAAAATATCTAAGGAGTTTGCTTAATCTTTAAGGAGTTTGGTTAAATATGGCCAAGAAAGCATCTACATTAGAAACATACTAAACTTAGATTACAGATAATGGATTACAGAGAATGGAAATTAATCAAATTATAAAGAAAATGAGCTTGTCAGTTGGTTCCCATTCAAGAGCCTGAAATTGAGGCAAACAAAATGGCACATATATATCAGAAAATCATTGTTTAAACATATGTCTTAGCAAAAATTGAGAGGGTGAATTTTAGTCAAAATGTTGTGCACTATGAAGCAAAATCAAGTACAAGGAGACTTTTTAGCAAAAGACTTAATACATATTTGAATTTCAAAAGTTCAACAAGCGACTGGAATTAATTTTAGAAACTTACAAGAGTTCAAGATTTGTGAGATTCCCAATCTCTCTTGGTATACTCCCTCCAATGTTGTTCCACATAAAACTCCTTTAATAACACACACATGACACAAAAAAGAAGTTTATTGACTTCATAGGCTTTTAAAATTAATTTCAGATAACGCCTCATTTGCAAATTTCAAACATATGATATAAGTCTTCTCATCTTTCATATGACTTCATAGGCTTTTAAATATTACCCCCTCTGTCCCATTTTGATAGTTCCATTAGATTCCGACACATATGCCGAGACACGTTTTGTATCGTTAATATCTCTAATTATATGTTACTAAAAATTATACTTTTTAATATTGTTAAAGTACTCATTAAGACGAATCAAATAAGACCCCACACGACTATGTTCTTTTTTATATATTGGAAGAAATCTACAAGATTCTCTCGGTTCGTGAATAGTGTCACAAAATCAAATGGGACTATCAAATTGGGACTATCAAATTGGGACGGAGGGAGTAAGAGATATAAGATGCTTGATGCTTGAGCCAAAGATAACCTTCATCCAACTGAGCACACATACCTCATAAGTTTTAGCAGAAACATCATTCACAAGTCTGGCAAATACAGCATCTCCATGAACAAGTGAGGGCCTTCTTTCAGCAAGTCCTGGCACCTCAAGATCTAAAAAGTAACGCCCTTTGTGTCTCAAAGCAACGCACTCCATATAATATGCTTTCATGTCTTCCTGTAAACAAATAAAATTAGAGAAAAATTCAGCAAGTTGGTACTTAAACAATAAGAAACCCTAGATCTGGAAGAATAGTAAACTAAACAAAAAATGAAATTGGGTGATTACCTCTGAGATCTAGAACTTCGATTTTCGTCCTCAAACAAATGAAGAGGCACACCAAATCTCTCAGCGCGGAAAATCAATCTCTAAAAATATCCCAAAAACCTAGATCTGAGAAGTGACAAAGATTGAGGAATTGCTGAGGTCGGGAGGAAGGAGGAGGAAGAGAGAGTGATTTCAGGAATTGCTTAGATCTGAGAAGTGGAAAAAACCTAGATCTGAGAAGTGACAGAAACGAATTGAGAGTGAAGAGAGGGTGAAGAGAGAGTGAAAGAGAGTGATAGAAACGAAGTAATGAAAGACGATCTGAAATGTAGGAGAAAAGAGAAGACGATATGAAAGCAGGGTTTGAGAGTGGAGGAGGATGTCGAGATCTGAAAGCAGGGTTTGAGAGTGACGATCTGAAATGTAGGAGAAAGGAGAAGAAGGAAATGAGTGGAGGCGCAGGAGTGAAAACGAAACTAGGGTTTCCTTAAGGAGAGAGTGCATCAAAACCAAATTTGTCTATATATATTTATTGTTGAAGATAAAATAAATAATAAATAATCTAAGTAAATAGTTGGTGTTAGCTTATTTGTATCTTCACATGTATTTATTTATGTTTTTTTTTTCCCAATATTATTCAGTGATTAGAGAAAATGGTGCGAAAGCGTAAATTTCCAGAAAACGAACAAGGAACAAAATCAAATCGATCAGGTATTCAATCAATTAATGAATTGAATCGTTGTTTTTTAGTGAAATTTATATATGAATTTATTTTTTATTTTTAAAATCATTTATTAAGTAAATATGTGCAGGATCTACTAACCGAGTTACTAGATCTTCTTTAAGTGGCTTGCGTTTCCCGATTTCTGATATTTTCAATGGTAAGTAAATTATTGTATTCATTCTTTTTGTTTTTATTCAATTGAAATATATGTTTCATATATGTTTGAACAAATTTTAGTTTTTTGTTGTTTTTATTGTTAAATGTTAGATCAGTATATGTTCAATTTTAGTGAAATTGATATATATAAAAAAACATATTAAAATCATATATTAATTAAATATGTGCAGGATCTATTGACTCAGTTAGTAGAAATTCTTTAAATGGTTTGCTTACCCCGTATGGAGCTATGGCGGCCTCACAAAACGGGAAGGCTGAGGTCGGGAGGAGTATGTGAGGAGGGAGCTATGGTGGCCTCACAAGAAGGAGGAGATCAGAAATTTGGTGAAAGGAGAGAAATGGAGAGTGGAGGCGGTGTAGAAATGATATCTTATGCTTTTTAGGGTTTCTTAAACGAAGGAGTAGTACATCAAAATAAAATAGGAATTCTCTCTATATATATATATATTCCTTATATTAAATAAATAATAAATAATCTAAGTATATCGTTTTATTTCAGAAGATCTAGCGTGAAAAGCCTTCTTATCATGTTTCAGTACACTGTTATCTTCACATGTATTTTTGTTATTTTATATTTATGTTTAATTTTTTTTATGTTATTCAGTGATTAGAGAATCATTTCCGGCAGACAGAGTTGTCTTTCTTTTTACCATTATAATATGTCATTTAGTTTTGTCAATCTAAAGATACTACATTATTATATAGATATCAATTTCATTTAGTTTATAACTTTTTTAAAAATAAAAAATATAAACAAATCCCGTGCAGGGCACGGGTATTGATCTAGTTATGTACTAATAAGCTTAAATCTTAAATAAGAAATCATATTCTTATAGTAGTTCATTTAATCACAATTTTATATGAAAATGAATTTTTCAACTAGCAAATTTTATGTGGTTTGCACTAAAACACCAATCCTCCTAAATACTTTTCTTATAAAAAAATTATTACCTCCACTTAAGGGTATTTAATTATTTATACATCGTCTAGATCTGAGAAACGAAGCCTTACATGTGTTTGAAAATAGTCAAGTTGGATTTTTCGCAAAGAACGTATCTTATGTACTTGTCGATTTTATGTTCACACGACAAAATATTCGTTATTCTAACTTTAAGATCATTACTTTTCATATGAACATGGCTCTCGTCATGACTCCCTACTCAATTAGATGACTTACCGCTCAAGAAACAACCAATCTTCAAGAAGAGAATTGTTTCCTTTAGTGCCTTTGTCTACTTCATATGAGCACCAGGAATGAAGCCATTTTCCAAAATCTTGTTCCCACTGTCAAAGTCTGCACTTTCTTATAAAAAATCATTACCTTCATTTAAAAATATTTTTATATATCGCCTAAATCCGAGAAACAAACTCTTACATGTGTTTCGAAGTAGTCCTATTGAATTTTTCGCAAAAAAACGTATCTTATGCACATGTCGTTGGTATGTTCACACGACAAAATATTTGTTATTCTACATGTTTAAGATCATTACTTTTCATGTGAAAATGTCATCAACATTGGTGCATACCCATGGACATTATCATTGATTTTCACCAACTCGACTGCTTCGATCTTCAAAGTCAGTGCAACATATTCAATGTCATCTACAACAAAACTTTCAAGATCCCTATCATACTCCAAAATTGTTCATTTATCACTTGACTTAGCCATTGCCAATAGGTCTTCAATTTTAAATCAACTAGATACGGGCCCCGCGCTCCGCGCGAGAAAATTACGGGTTTTTGTATGTGATTTAATATAGTTAGTATTTGTTAATATGTTGTTGTCAAATTTATTAATATTTGTAAATATAATTATTTTTTATTTTCTTATATTTATGTTTGAAGTAGTTTTAAAACATAATATTAGAATAAGTTAGAATAAGTTTGCATTGTCAGAGAAGCTCACACATTAATTTAATTTGTGACTTAATCAAATAGACTATAAATAAATATAACATAGGGATATAAGAAAGATATTTAAATACATGCCCAAAAGTCCAATAGGAGGTGATTAAGAAATGAATAATGCATTAAATTGGTACCAATTTAATTCAATTTTGACAATGGACAACCAACTTTTATATAGATAAGATTATGTAGTTCGATTCTAAACTAATTGCAAATATATACAAGTAATCTATGAATATGGACACAACCTTTGTGTAGACCCACTAATACCAAAATTTAGTTTACAATTCCTAAGAATTCATTTCACTAAGTGTGCAAGTGTTCACTTCATGCATGTAAAGTACCACACAATAGTCAAAATTAAACACGATTTCATTTACCTTAACAAACATGTAGTTGAAACGTACAAACACATATATAACAACCACAAACTAGAAACCAACATTACAAGCTAGTCAACATACACATTCAAACAAAAGGAAGACAAACTCTTCCCAAAAGATCCAACGACGAAAGGAAGAGCTTTATTACAAACCAAACTTAGGAGCTTTTAACATGTAAACTACTCGATCGAATTAGCCGGTGGTTCGAAACTTGGATTCGTCGATTCCTTCCTCTTCGGCGCGTTCGCCTCCCGACTTTTCGGTTGCGGAAAGGCCTCCCTTCCTCCCCATTTCCTGATAGCCTTCAGTTCCTAGTTGCTCCTTCCTCGTCTGTCCTCCTTTGCTCCTTCCTTAATCACATATATTATCAATTAATACACATTTTTGAAGTTCAATATTGTTATCATTTGAAAACTATACGCAGATGCTGGAATGTATGAACAAGTGATCGATAGATGGCTTTATTCTTCTTCTATATCATGTTGGTATTAATTTAAAGTCGATTGGTAAGTCTTTAATGTTGGGAAAATATGGCAATAGGAACTTGCATGTATAAGATTATGATCCAGTTAAAACCCATGTATATATAGAACTAATCTACAAGCTTGTTTCATATCGATGAGTGATATAGTATTGAGTATGAAATATACAAATACCATACTATTGTATAGATGATAGATCTAACCTATAGAGCTCGTTGCATATCGATATATAATATGGGATGTTATAAACATAAATAGATATGATGAGATGTTATAAATATGAATATCTTGATGTGAGTATGGGTATGAAATATAAGATTACCATACTAATGTATATCTAACCTAGGAGCTCGTTTCATATCGATATCTATAAATGAGATATCATAAATATGAATAACTAGATATAAATATGAAATATATTAGTACAGATATGAGTGATATATTCGCGATATCGACATATAGTAGTACGAAATATATGAATAAAGAACACTAGATATATAGATATGTATTCGCACTGTTTATATCAAACGCATATATAAGTATGAACGATATAAAACAGACACTATAAGAAACGATAATCGAACCTTCAGCGAGTCGCTGTTGAGCGTCGAGGCTTTTACCACCGGTACCGCCAGGGACGACGGTCTCGCCCTCCTTCGCTTTAGCATCCATCTCCCTCTTCTCTTGCTGCGACGACATCGTTTTGATATCACTTGAGTCCTTTTCCTTCTCTTTTTTCTTAGGTTAATTTTACTCGTAAGTTTAATGCATGCATGGTTATGGTGTATTTATAGGGAGATTTAGTGAGATGACACGTGTTGTGTAAGGTTGACGAGTCAACATTGCGTCATGCAGAAGAAGTGACACGTAAGATTCCTTGGAGATGGTAAGATGACACGAGTTTTCCCTCGACTGTTTACTGTCGGGAGCAACAAAATTGAACATTTTAACCATTAATTAACTTACTATAACAAAGATAAGATTAAAAGAAAATGTATAAATCAAGTGGGCGGTGGAATTTCCTTACTAATGTGATTAATGTCTCATTTATATACTTCCTTCGTCTATAATATAAGTCTCATTTGCTTTCAACATTATGTCGATGCGTGTTTTATATCATTAATTACTGTAATTATATGTTAATATAAGAGTTATAACTTTTTAATATTTTCAAATTTATGATTCAGATGAATTAAACAAGATTTCACATAGCGTATACGCCCGACTTAGTTGGACCGGAGAGGCCTAGCCCCACTGCTCTGCTGCGGCCGGGCTATATATATCGGAATAAATCTATAAAATTTTCTCGCTTTATTAATAGTGTAAGAAAAACAAATGAGACTTATATTATGAGACAGAGAAAATATGTTTATCTTCGTTCATTATTTTTCTGCACTAAATGTATTGACGAACGGTTTTGTTCAATTGTTTGTCTTATTATGGGGGAGAGGGAAAACAAATTGGGAAAAGTTGTTACTTGTGTATTGTATAAACTATTTAGGTTACTAAGATTAGTAGTCACTCGGTCCGGGTTGTTCCATTTATCATCTGAAACGAGTTAAAAATTGCGTCCTTGGCGAATTTACTATAAAAAGGCGTTGGGAAAGGACAAATGGATAGAACCTTTCAACGAGATAGTGCTTTCTCGACTATCTTAAAATGGAATCTATTTCAAACATATATGTGTTGGTTCTTTACTTTGACATGATACAAATATCTAAATCTGATATAATATGTATTTTTTGTTCCATTTTCTTGATGAATATTAGTGTAGGTTTACTGTCTCTCTTTTACAACTATGTGGATCATAATCTTTTCTGGTTTGATTGACAGGGTACGAAATCATGAGTAGCATCTGATGAATATGTCAAAATGCCTATTAGCTAGTATTCTGTTAAGCATTGAGATCATTTTGTATATTGTGCTTCATACACATTTATATGTGAATTAAGTGTTGGTTCATCGATATGGTTAGTTAAAACTAACTTTTGTACAATTATATTTTCAGGTAAATTTCGAAAGATACTCAAGAACTGATCTTCCAGACTTGGAGAAGAAAAAGTGAGTTCAATTTTCTTGAATGAGTTATTGTTACCTATTAGTATTAATCAGTTAACTATATTATAAGTTAAACAATTGAGTTATTATTGATGATGTGAAATATATGTGAACATCTTACATGTACTAGGCTGTAGGCTTCAACTACCTCTCGACAAAACATTGTTTGCATCTGATTTAGATGATTATATGACCCTCGGGGTCTCCACCTAGAGAGTGGACTATGATGAGGTGACTGACTTGTGCACCATTCTGACCGCGGTCAGTAGGTGCAATGTTCTCGTCCTTGGGCTGCAAGGAACACCCAAGGATATGTTGAGCTATATCCAAATGTGTTTGTTGGGAGACAACAAACATTTGGTGTCCCGAAAGGATGTCGACTTCTTTGAGATTTGTTCTTTTGTAGGCTCATAAAAACTCATGTCTCCTTCTAGATGTTGACTCGTTGCAAGTGTTTGGTATTGGAGGATGATGAGAAGACAGGTGCGGTGGGCCTTCGTCTTAAAGTGGAGGGTATTTTGATTGAGTTGACACACTGCGACTCTAGTAAGTTTCTTGCTTATTGTATTTTTACTCCCTTCTTATAATAATATAAGTCCTTGGAGCAACAAAAATTAGCAATCATAATTTTTTACTAAATTATCCTTCATTTCTTTCGCAATTTAACAACACTCAATATATACTTTCCCTAAGTAGACTTTGTCCATAAAAATTAACGGTAAAATAGAAAAAATTTGTAAAAAAAACCTTGAAAGACTTATATTTTGTTACAAAAGAAGGATGTTCCAGGGACTTATGTTTTTAGACAGTGGGAGTATGGGTTTTTGTGTGTGGATATGCATTGACATATGTACTGCACAAAAATGTATAAATCAAGATTAAATGAGCGATGTGAATTTCCTTACTAATGTCCCATTTAGTTATGTATTATCTTCGTCCATTATTTTTTGCACTTGACTTTCTAATAATGCAGATGTATTGACGAACAATTTTGTTCAATTGTTTGTCTCATCATGGGAGAGGGAAAAACAAATTATGAAAAGTTGTTATTTGTGTATTGTATAAACTATTTAGCTTGCTTAGATTAACAGCCAGTCAGTCCGGGTTGTCCAGTTATCATCCGAACGAGTTAAAAATTGAGTATTTGGTGAAATTGGCTAATGAAAGGCGTTGAGAAAAGGAAGATGGATAGATCCTTATAACAAGATAGTGCTTTTTTAACTCTATTTCAAACATATATGCTTTGGTTCCGTACTTTGACATGATACAAATATCTAAATTTGATATTATATGTATTTTTTTATTCCATTTTCTTGATGAATCTTAGTGTAGTTTCTTTGTCTTTCTTTTCCAATTATATGGATCATATTTTTTTCTGGTTTGACTGAGAGCGTTCAATCAGAAATCATGAGTTGCATCTGATGAATATGTCGAAATGCCTTTTAGCTAGTATTATGTTAAGCATTGAGATCATGTTGTGTTTTGTGCTTCCTATGTGATGGATTTGAGATTCTCATCAAACTATTTTCTTGGTGTTTTAAATCTTAGTGTATCCAATGTTGTGGATCATACTGTTTTTGGCTTTTCCAAATAGTGTTTGTTTAGACATAATCTTGTGGGATGTAATCTGTTGTTACTGATTCATACGTCAATGTCCCATTCATGTATAGATTTGATTTCATTGTCTGCTACAAATGTCACTCAAGTCCCTCTTCCTTTTATGTCGAATGTGGCCTAAAATTAATTCCAATTAAACCAAAATCAAGCAAACACAAATGAGAACAACTGAAGTGAAAAAAAGGAAAAGAAAAATGTAAAAGAGAATACAGAAAAGTATTTGTAGGAAGAAAAGAGAAGTGCTCAAAAGTTTTTAAGAGTGTCTTTATAGGGTTTTTGAGTCGCTGGACTCGAGTGCTACCGACCTTTCTACTTAATGGTATCATGTAGGTCATGGAGGTGGAGTTAGACTCCGCTTTTGTTTTTGGAGAATAAGAGTTATAGGCTTCAACTACCTCCCGACAAACTTAGCTGCAGTAGATAAGGTGTCATCAACGACACCTTCAATGCCCACCCAAACTGCACAACTCAGGAAAGTGAGCTCTTCCGAGTAGTTGAGATCTTTTCTAGATCAAGTGTCGTCCCAATCTCACCATACTTTTTGGTGATTTTGGGTGGGCAAGAGAGGAGGTTCAATATGCTCCTGCGACGATTAAACTTGGAAAGGGTTTGGATTTGTACTACCGGAAGACTGGTTGCGTTTATCAATCAATGAATTCAAGACTCTTAAAGACCTTCAGAAAAGCAAGCATTGGATTCCCTCCAACAAAAGTGGCGGAGAAATGCGTGTTTCCGTCATTGGTCAACCACATCATCTACAAAGTGGAAAACCAAGACCGAGTGAAGATCACTAAGTATAATGTGGTGAACTGCAACACGGTCATCATGCCTTCTTTGATGTGAAGAAGTTGTAAAATGTTGCAGTTCTTCAACACGACCCCTTTTGTTGAAGAATAAAATGAAGAAGTTGTAAAATACTGCAGCACGACCCCTAATGTCGTCATGGGTGGGCACTGAAGGCGGAGTTAGACTCCGCTTTTGTTTTTGGAGAATAAGAGTTATAGGCTTCAACTACCTCCCGACAAACCTAGCTGCAGTAGATAATGTGTCATCAACGACACCTTCAATGCCCACCCAAACTGCACAACAAACTCTATACACGCAACCGTCAATAACTTCCATGTCGGAGTTACATCAGCCATGTTGATCGATATGTATCTACATGAATATTAAATAAAAAAGATGGGAAAAGTTAGTGATGTGGTGACTGACTTGTGCACTATTATGACCGCGGTCAATATGTGCGATTTTGTTGTCCTTGCAGCCCAAGGATATGTTGAGCTACATCCAAATGCGTTTGTTGGGACTATTTCCGAGTCGACGACTATTTCTCTCTCCTCTCATTCAATATATATGTTGCCGGAGTAAGACTCCGCTGAGTGAGATATTGGGCCAAAGTAAGCTTTGTTTCAGTTTCTATATGTTCGCGGAGTAAGACTCTGATGAGTGAGATGTTGTGCACCATTCTGACTACGGTCAGTAGGTGTGACATTGCCGTCCTTGGGATGCAAATTGCACCTAAGGATATGTTGATCAGTTTATATCGATTGTTAGCGTATGCAGATCATAGTATGGAGTCGTCAGTCTCTCTGGTATCAAACCACCACACAAATACTGGAAGCAAGCAAAAACAAAAAAAAATAACAAAAGACTCGTGTTAGTTAGGATTCGTTCGACATATCAAGCTTAAATAATAGCTCGAGCTGAATAAGTTAGTTTGAACAATTCAAGGAATGAAAAGTAAGTTGTGAGATTGTTTACCCTCAAGAATTACACTGCATCATTATGTTCCTCTTTGAGATGCGTATAAGATGGCTGTAAAATGGATTTCACATCATGTATTATACTTTCAATCAGCAAGAAATCCACTGGCGTATTCTGATGTTTAGAGCTTGAGATTAACTAAAATCAAAATGTTCAGGCAGACGCCATCGAGAGAAGGAAGTTATAAATTGAAAGGTCCTATATAGAAGAAAAAGACCGGACAACCTAAGATATTCAGATATCCTTGTATACGATACAAATGTATAAATTAAAAATAAGGTCAGACACAGAGTGAAATAATAGTTGTTGTTTGCAAAATTGTAATGCTCCATGCCACATGCAAACTTATACCAACATCTCCGAGTTGCAACTTTTAAAAAGATTAGAATATCAAAAAATAAAATAAATATGGAAAGACAGAGGTAGGAGGAGGAATAAATTACCAACAATCTCCTTCACCGAGCTTTGAGACACGCGGGGAATCCACTGATCAGCTTCATGAGTAGGGCATAGTACATTAACTTTAAATTCTTGTATTGAGCCGGTATGGCGTAAGAGAACATGGTTGACGACGCTAATGCATTCGGCTGTCACTGAAGGCGGAGTTAGACTCCTCTTTTGTTTTTGGAGAATAAGAGTTGTAGGCTTCAGCTACCTCCCGACAAACCTAGCTGCAGTAGATAATGTGTCATCAACGACACCTTCAGTGCCCACCCAAACTGCACAACAACCTCTATAGACGCAACTGTCAGTAACTTTCATGTCGGAGTTACATCAGCCATGTTGATCGATCTGTATCTAGATGAATATGAGATAAAAAAGATGGGGCAAAGTTAGAGAACAACATATCAAAACATATCAAATTAAATGCATTGTGTTTAATGGAGCTACACTAAAAAACCTTGGCTAAGGGTATATAATAAAATTGGAAATGAACTAAAGAGAAAGGATGTGGTGTGTGAGTATATATATATATATATATATACTTATGTAGAAAATATGTAAAAATGTAGAATAACATACGGGGAAGTACTTTATGTTAATTAAAGACATGTAAACATATAATCTTTTTAAACTCGGTTATTTCAACAACAAATAAAATAAAAAAAGATTGTGGAGAATAAGAGTGGGCGACTATTTCTCTCATCCCTCAGTCAATCTACTTAATAAATTTACTTTGTTGTTTAAAAAAATTGATAGAAATTGTTGATTTTAGAGTGAACGAATATTTAACTCTTCCCTCAGTCAATTTATATTTTCTAATGTCTCCTTTTTTCTTGCGTCTACTGCATGTGGTAAGGCTTAGAGGTCTTTCATTTGAGAGTACACCTTTTTTAAAAAAGGTGACAGATAAATGTTTGGACTAGTTCGCCTATGGCTCGACCGCATCCTCTACAAGACGGAAAAAGAAGACCAAGTGAAGATTACCGGCTATCATGTGGTGAACCGCATAAGATAAGACATGTACTGATCTACTATCGTATCTTCAAAAATATTTGGATGATTATATGAGGTTAGGCGTCGCCACGTGGAGAGTGGACTATGATGATTGTTGGAATCAAGTGTTATCAACCTTTATGCTTAGATGTGTCGTGCAGGTCATGGAGGTGGAGTTGGACTCCGCTTTTGTCTCTACGGTTTTGATATGGAATTAATATGCACACCACTCTTTCTCTTGAGGTATGTTGTATGGTTAAAAAGTTGTTGATATTTGGAAGTTGTTTTAGTATGATCTTTAAAAAAAAAGTCTGTTTGATCTGTGGTCTATTTAGAATGTCAACTACTATTTCACTTTGTATTTGATTTGCATATAAGATAAAGTTTATGTAAGAGTATCTAGAATGTGTTCTATTATTTCACTTTTTGTTTGATTTGCATATAAGATAAAGTTTATGCCCTTTTACATTTTTATTCTGCATTTTCTTAGTTTACTTATTAGCTTAATATGATTGCACAACCAAAAGTACAACTCATGATTATACAAAGTGACTATATTTATAGTACAATATTATGCTACAATTACTTTTATTGTTTGTTGATCCAACAACATATGACATCATATGATCAAAATTGGTTTCACATTTATAGTCTAAACATTAAACATATTTTTGTCGGCCTTTAACAAGTTAAGTTTACATAACATGACTCTTCATCATTGTCAAATTACAATGTGTGAAAAACAGTACGATATTAAGAGATTGTTCAAAACATCTACTTATAATTACTAACGAGATTATTAATACTCCCAAAATTATAATTATTAACAACATAGTAAGATAGTAGTGGTCACAAATATAAGATCCAATCACGTTAACATGTATATGATAGTCCTCAACATGACGAGTCAATCATTTTCATTAGAAATTTACATTACAAATTTCAAAAGATTTTCTAACAAGAACTATAGTCGCCATATCAAACACCATAAATATACTCATAGCAACTCCTTATATAACAATAATTTGGATAACTGTATTAGCATTGAAACTTCACTCAAAACATAACAATGACTAAATATCACCAAAACAATACTTATACACTTCCCATTTGAAAATTGTGCAAGCTAGTGTGATCACTTCATGCATGCACACTACAACACAATAGTCAAAATTAAATACGATATCATGTACATTAACAAACATATGTAGTTGAATTAAGAACGTCTCACACTTACAAACACATATATAATCAATATTTCAAACAAGATTGGAAACAACTCAACATACATATTCAAACAAAAGGAAGATCAACTCCTCCCAAATAATCCACATGTATGTATATGATTTAGATGATTATATAAGCTTCGGGGTGTTGAGAGTGAACCGTGATAAGGTGACTGGCTTGTGCACTAGCTATCTCCTTGGACTACAAGGAGCACCTAAGAATATGTTGGTGGCCCAAAAGAATGTCGACTTAGGGTCCGTTTGGTAAGCAGTTTATAAACTGTTTTTAGTTTATAAACCATTTATTTCTCGAGAAACGTTATTCTCGTACCTAAAAAGTCGTGCACAAAAAGTAATTTATAAACCAAAAACTAGTTTATAAACTAGTTTACCAAACAAACCCTTACTTGAGATTTGTGCTTTTGTAGGCTCTCCTAAGGACTCATGTCTCTTCCTTATGGTATTTTTATGTGTTTTTTTGTGTGGATATGCATGTGTTGCATATGTATTGCCCAATCAATAGATATATCATCTTCTAACCTTCAATATGTGTTGTAGAGAAGAGGAGGGTGTGCATGAACACACGGGAGAATGAGCTCTTCCAAGTAGTCATGTTTTTCTCTAGATCCCATTTCACCATACTTTTTGGTGGACAATAGAGCACATTGATTATATTTTCCCCACAAGTATACAGGAAGAGAGTCTGGATTCATTCTACGAGATTTTTGTTTAATAAATTTAGGAGCATTGAAGACTTTCGAAGAAGGAAGGATCATATTCTCTTCAACAACGGTGGTGGGGAAATGTGTGGTTCCTCTATGGCTCGGCAACATCCTCTACAAGGTGGAAGACAAAGACCAAGTGAAGATCAACGGCTATCATGTGGTGAACCACATAAGATTAATGGTGATTGGGGTATGGGATTAGAAGTAAGAAGAGTGAGATTATAAGATATGTGAAGGGGATTATTTAGAAGTAAGAGTCAAATCAATGAAGGTTGATGCCTAAAATTTTAAAGGAGGAGAAATTCTCGTCTCAATACTTCAATTCAGCTAACTAAAACATGAGTTACAATGATGAAGGCACTCGACCATAAGAACGAAGAAGAGAATTCTAACCTAGAGAAAGAGATGAAAATAGCTAGGGTTAGGGCTAGAGTGGACGACTTGGTTTTGGGCCAAACAAGCTCATTTAGACGACCCAAACCATACAAGGTTGGACCAATCCAAAAATAGAAACTTTTCAAAAGTGAAAAGTCCTTAAACACTAGCAGAAACGAACTAAAAGTTTCCTAAAGTAGTATGTCTCCTAACATGAGAATTGAGAGCAAATCCCAAATAGAAACAACAATGACAACAAATCCAAATAGGGAAAAAGTCAAAAAACTGCAAAACCAAATAGATCGGCGGCGTGCGGTGCAAGACATGAGCTCGAGTGTTCTTGGCTTGGAGGTGGTTCTGGTCAAAGCCGATTGGACCAACGCCGGAAACCAGGTGGTGACGCTCATGATGAGCCAAGGAGCGCCGATGGAAGTGTTGTCGGCGACGTTGTTCAAGATCTGGTGGTTGTGATGTCGGGAGCTCGGGAAGACTCAGTCTGGGATGAGGGGTTCTGATCGGCGCTAAAGTGACCAAGGCCGATAACATGTGGGTTGCGCTCAAGATGAGCCAATGTATGTCGTTGGAACTGAGACGGATAGCGGGAGGCAGCCATGGTGGAGGGTGCATGAGAGGAGGTACAAGGTAACCTCCACTTGGAAATGTAGAGCTAGTAGGGAACGCAAGGCTCCAGAAATGAGGCGTCAACGATGCATAACCTCAAAGTGACATCGATGAAGCGTAAAGAAAGGTGAGCTCGTTAAGACGAGCCATGACTTGGCTCTAGACAAGGCAGAGACACATCACTACTCGTATAAGTTTTATAAGTCAAACATATGGATAAAGTTTACCTAAATCTGCTAGCATGTCGTCTCTAACTACCCCTTGTATTTATTTATTGTAATAATAGTATCCTTTACTCCTAAGATATATATGATTGAGTAGTGTTATAAGCCATTTACTTAGATCATGCATATCTTTTTTTTGAATTGGCTATTGAGATGAGATGAGATGGATGTGAAGATGAGGAGATGGTTTAAGCATGGAAAAGTCACTTGCGAAGATTATAAAACAAAAGGAAGCACACTAACTTTCAGAAGATTTTGATGTTGGTGAGGTGTGTGGTATATATTATAGGTAATTTTGTGCTTTGAGACCGATTGCTTAGTGTTGCACTTTGAGACCGATAGGACATATATTTACTTGTTTTTTATGCCAAAAGAAGCAACTTGTTTTTAGTTGTTTTTAGACCTATTGAAAGTCATATTAATCGATAGGAGAGCAACTTGAATTACTCGTGAAGAACAAAGAACAAAGAAGAAGAAGAATATACTGTAATGTAGCCATTCTAACAACCAAGTTGTCAAAACTTGTAGTTCTATTCAATTAATCTAAGTGCATAGTTTCTACTTCCTTACAAATCATCTTAAACCCTAGTTGCCAATACTTGGCCACTCACGTCTCTACATCCTTACCATGTACAACATATGAAGAAGGAAATATCATGTTCATGTACCATGCACAAAGAGAAATTCCCATAGAGAAGATGCGAAATAGATCTCGTGAGTATCGATCTCAATTTTGTTTCCGATTCAGGTGGGTCGTTTGGGATCGTTCAGAATTGGAATCGAGCGAGACCAGTTTCGTTGGGTCCGTATGGATCTCGTCTTTCACTGGATATGTCTCCCACTCGATTCCGATTCCGAACGAGCCCTGACGAGTCACCCGAATCCGGGTAAGTATGTTAAATGTTAAAAAAGGCAAAAATCACACAAACAAAACAAGTGGACAACGTCTGTCTACCTCAATTTGTTTCCCTCGTACGCCTCATACAAAGGCATATTTAAAAAAAAATTGAACTTGGTTCAGGGGTCTCTCCTTGGTTAATAAAAATGGCTATATTGAAAATTTGTTTCAAACTACACCTACAACGGAAATTTGTTAAAAAAAAACCACATTTCAGAAAAAATATACCTTCCGCTAACACAATTTACAATTTAACAAAAATGTTAACCAGGATAACTAACACTTCCCGTCAAGTTGGGTGATAGTCTGATAGATATTTTTTATTTCCAACTTGGCATTAAGTTTTAGAAATCTAGTGTGATGAAGGCCTTTGGTGAGGACATCAACAACTTGGTCTTCAGTGAGAAATATAAAATAAAGAGATCAATTCACTTTCAAGTTTCTCTTTGATGAAGTGATGATCAATCTCTATGTGCTTAGTTTTGTCATTTTAAACCACTTGGTCAATCCTTCCATCATTAAGAACTTGTAGAATGCATAGCAGTAGCTCTGAATCAGAGTTAACATCTTAGGACTTTGCTAAAGACCCATTTGCATCACAAAAATATCTCCTAGATAGGAGCCTTTGATAGTTCCAGTTGAATCTTCAACCTATGTTCTACATAGAAAACATTTTTATAGAGATCTCATTTGCTAAACTTATTGTCAGATCACCTATGTTCAATGAAATAAAGGGGATCAGGTGGTGTGCTAGATACCTAAGACAAGAAAGAAGAGGAATGTTTTTTAAAAAAATGTCTGCATTATTTCTAGTGGAAAAAGTTTGCTGTAATTTTTTTAAAATGCATTAGCATTTCCTTTTCTAAAGCATTTTTAAAAAGCTTTTGACATTTTGTTTGCTCAGAGAAAGACAGCAAGAACTGCTGTAAAACCCAACTAAGTGAGACATGTACAAGAAATCAGCTGTCAATTGCACTTCTTCAGTTTCCATCACAATAATCAAGAATTTGCCATGATCTATAATGCAACCAACTGATGAGAAAACTCAAAAAACATAAAAGAGAAGGAGAAAAAAAAATCAGCTAGCAAGTGTGTCAAATTAGTGCAAGTAAAAAAGACCACAAAGCAGTCATAAAAATGCCCAAACTCTTTGAGTTAACCTAAGAAAGAAAAATCCATAATAAATATTCCTTATTAACCAACAAAATAACATTCTATGCTAAAAGCACCTGAAAAACAGATAAGAGTTGCAAACTACTTAAAAGTCTTCCTCAATACCATGAATTCTCTCACAAAAAATTTCTGCTCGAGTACCTGCCTTGAAGATCGGCATTTTTTCGAGGAAATAATTCTTAAAGACATGGCAGCGAGTATGAAGTGTCATCTTCTCAAGTGCAGGTGAGTTCATCAACACAAATTTTATGAAATTCATGTACTCCCTTCCACATGATGGGTCAAGTAGATTCACTTCTCGGAGTTTATCAAGTGCACAACTATTTCTATTCTCGTCCAGCCAGTCCATTTCCCCCAAGGAACCTTCTTCCTTGTTTTCACACTGCAATATGAAGAATTAGCTACAACAACAACATTATCCCAATGCATTAAAATAAAGATTGCGTCAAAAATTGCATAGTCTGACCACTACTTGACAAAATAAGAAGCATAGACAGTTAATAAGCCATTTTGCTTTATAAAAATTCTGTGGTAACTAAGCAATGCAAATTGATGTCGGAAGGTTGAAGAATCGTACGTTTATATGCAGTGTGGTCAAATTGGGCAAGCTTCTGAGGATACAAAGAGCTCCCAAGCACTCCTCTGCAGCCCTAAGGTTTATATCAATTGATAGGGTATGCAGATCATAGTATGGAGTCGTCAACCTCTCTGGTATCAAACCACCACACAAATACTGGAAGCAAGCAAAAGCAAAAAACAACAAAAGACTCGTGTTAGTTAGGATTCGTTCGGCATATTAAGCTTAAATAATAGCTCGAGCTGAACAAGTTAGTTTGAACAATTCAAGGAATGGAAAGTAAGTTGTGAGATTGCTTACCCTCAAGAAGCTTGAGTGAATTCCAAGACTCTCTATGCAGGGAAGCTTACTGAATATTTGTGTGAAATTGCTTTCCTCGCCCAAATGAATAATACTATTAAATTCTACAAAAAGTACTGACAACTGAGAATGTATACCTTCAAAGCTAATACTTTTAAAACGTCCAGATATTTCAAGATATTGCAGCTTCTGGGAATTAATCTTCACATCTTTGATTGTTGCCATGATCGCAGTCAAGTTCTCGAGCAAGGGGAAACCAGAAAGCATAGTCTCGAATACATCTTCAGTCACAGAAATACACTCAAGGTTTAAAGTTTTCAGATTCTTGAAGCCATCAAAAGGAGGTGGACAGTTCAGGTGGCAAAACATCAGTTTCAAAAGAGTCAAGCTGCCACAACAAGTGAATAATGAACAAGGCGTCTCAGCGTACATATCGCCTTCATAAAGGCAGATTTCAATCTCCTTCACCGAGCTTTGAGACACGCGGCGAATCCACTGATCAGCTTCAGGAGTAGGGCATGGTACATTGACTTTAAATTCTTGTATTGAGCCGGTATGACGTAAGAGAACATGGTTGACGATACTAATGCATTCGGCTGTCACGCGTTCTCTGTGTTCGTCAAAATCATCAAAGTCCGGCTCTTCTGATGAGGCTAAAGTCGTAGTGCCAAATCAAAGAAAACTCTAAACACTAACTAAAATATAGCAAGTAAGTAGAGGTCGAACCCAAGGGAATCAAAACACCAAATCAATGCAGTCAAGTGAAATATCAACTAGTAACAAGTAACCAAAGGGGGGGTTTTGATTGCAAGAACACACAAGTAACCAGTAACAAGCAGAGGAAGTTTGGGTGAGAATATGATGAGAAGGGGTTTCACCTAGCAAGTATCCACACAACAGTCAATCAAGTTGATCATAGATATATCTCAAGTTCTATTCAATCCTAGGGAATGTTCCTATTCCAATCTTTAATATACCAGCAGGCCAACCGGTCCTGATAATACTTACTATTCAGCAATCAGGGAAACCTCTCAAGATTAGATGAAATAGCAGCAAAGGGCACAAGAATCATAAGGATGCATGCAATAACTTACAACCGTCAAGTATTAACATGCAATCAATTCTCTTTCATAAAAGCAATCAACTACCAGATCATGCAGATATGAATGCTACAATGACAAGGAATTCCACCGTATATTCCTAGTCTAGCAATAGAAAACTATCAATCAAACTAGGTGATCAAGCTAGCACAACTAATAGAAATCAATAGATGAAGAACAAGAGAATTAATATAAACCCATAGGAAAAGAACAAGAGTTAGAAATCTCACAACTTAATAAATGAAGGTTTCAACCGCTAAGTAAAACAATGGAGATTAGTTCCTGCTCATGGTTGCAAAACTAAATTGTCTGATGGAAAAGATGATAAGAAAGAAAGAACTAGGGTTCTTAAATAGAGACTAATCCTAAAAATATATGGTAAAAGATAAATCCTAAACGAAATAATAATATAAGGAAAAAGAAATAAAACAAACGAAGGAAAATAAGGAAAGTCCGGAATGTCTTCGGCCTTGTTGTGGCGATCACCATAGATGTCTGGCGATCGCGGTCTTCAAGTAAAGCTTTGCCTCGTCTCTGTCGCCCCATGGCGACGCCGTAGAGTCATGGCGATCGCCATGCTCTCTCGAACTCATGTAATGCTTCTGTTGTAGAATGGCGATCGCCATAGCTCCAAATACTTGTGATAACACTCCTAAACTAATGTAATAACCCCTAGTTACGCCATACAAAGTGTAGCGTATCATCTTCGCGTGAGGTTGGACAGAAATCTTCAGTGAAGACCAAACGAGGAAGAGTAGTCCATCTATATTTCCAGTTTTTTGACAGAATGCTCATCCTCACAACATCTTTCAAAGGTAAATGTTTTAGAATCAATTCAGTAATCTCCTTAGGTAGATTGCTTAACACATCCGTGTCATCCATATTCAATTCAATTCCTGACAACAAATAAAACAACCAAAGGTTCACCTTTCAACACATAATTCAATCCCTGAAAACAAATAAAACAACAATAGGTTCACCTTTCCACCCATACTACCAAATCAATTCAGTGAAGTTGATAAATATTTCAGTAAATCAGAAGCTACCAAATCAATTCAGCAAATTTGCACCCGACTGAATATAAAGCGATCAACTTTTTAACAGATTGAGGCCTAAAAATTTAAGCATACTTTCGCAGTTTTAGAACCAATTTAAGCGATATTTCCCATTTACCTATTGGAGTTAGCTATCGTTCTCAAACAGAGCTCTTTTTTCCCTTTAATATCAAAGAGGCAAGAAAGAAAATTTAGTTTGTTAAAGATAGAAAAAAGATACTCCGTAATATATTAGATAGATTTCAATTTTATCCTTATTTGATCTATTTTGACGAAGATATATTTATTTGAAATATGATAATTATTTAAACTAGTGTAAGTTTTCGCGCCTTGCGCGGGTTTATGTAGCTTATATTGTGTTCGTATATTTTTATTATAAAATTTATTCGTATTTGGAATTTTCTCAATGTTAGAACTCGATCTTTATTCGTTTGTGCTTTGATTAATTGGCATTTTTTCTTCTATGTTATTTTGAGGATGATATCATCAAAATTTTAATTAAAACAATATACATAAGAATAAATTACTATATATTATTATAGTTAATTAATATTCATAAGAATAAATTATTATATACAATTGCTACATTAGTAGGGCTTTAAAAAAGGATGGGAAAGTATTAATTTAATTGTAGACTACAAAATAGCTAACAAACTAACAAATTATTTATAATAAAATCTATATATAATCTATTAAAGCTGAGCATTTTCAAGGCTTCTCCTTGATTCTGGTCCTACCACATTCATGTGGCAATTTTTTATTGGTTTTATTTTAATTGTTTTTATATTTTTACTTGATTTAAAATAAAACATTATTTTCTAATCATTTTGTAGGTAAATATATATACACATAACTCCTAACAAATATGACTACAATACTACTAAAATTAAATATTGCTTAAATATTTGTTACAATGTGTCATATCTTATAACATACATAATTTTCACCTTTTTTTTAAGCCCTTCTTTATAAATATTAGATCCAATATTTAATTTTAGCCTTTTTGTTAAGTTGATTGATAGATAACTTGGTTTATAAACCGGGTTTTCCAATAAAGTATAAACCTAACGTATGAGAACATTTCAACAAAAAACGATATGAGCGGTGTTTTCTTGATTTGGTTCATGAATTTGATATAAAGGAGATATATTATATCACTTGATATATAATTGTTTTTCTTTAAGTTTTTTATAAAATTATAAATCAATATAAAGTCATTAATAGTTTAATAAGTTATAATGAAAATATCAATTCCTATATTAATAATTTACTAAAGTAATTATAAAATAATTATTATAATTAAGTATATCCGTGCATGGTACGGGTCTATACACTAGTATACGCTTTTTCTTGTTAATATGATTGATTAGATACTTTCATTGATAAAATATTAGATATTGTTTTATTTTTTATTTTATCTTTTTAAGATATAAAATAAAAGATAAAATTGGATTAATGTCTTTGATATTTTTCCAGAGATATATTTTTTTCCCAACCACGCATTTTAGCGAGTGCTTAAAATAGATTTAGTTATACTAATGATCTTCCATCTATTCTATATACATATACTAAAATAGAACGTTGTTTTATCACATGTCGCCCTTATATTCAATTCGCCTATGTGTCGACCTCTAAGCTATGCTACATCATCCATCATGTCATCCTCCACATCATCCGACTTTATATTTTAATATATATCTTTGAATTAAATAAGTAAAAAAATCAAAAAGATATCTAATAGGTTATATAACAAAAAGAAATATCGATTTTTATCTTTTATCATATCATATATTTATCTTATATATATCTTTATCTATTATTATGTTATCAATCTAATTAAGTTGAGTTATTAATGAATTTAAACTATAAAACTATATTATTAAAATAAATCATAAAATATAAACTACAATCTATAAACTAATTAATAGTATAAAATATAATTATATTATTAAAATATTTATTACATGCGACACCGTACATGGTACGGGAACACACGCTAGTATCTATCTATACATCGGCCTAGAATAAAGCATTATGTTTAATAATTTCGATTTTAACTTTTATTTTTTTAAAATAGATTAAATAAGAAAAACTTATCTAATAGATTATACTAGCGTGTGTTCCTGTAGGGGATCGCATCTAGTTTATAATTTATAATTTATAATTTAAGTTAATTAAATTAATAAAATAATAAATAAATAAAGAGATAAATATAAGAGAAAAGATATAATATAGTAAAAGATAAAAATAAATGGATATTTAATGTTGATATAATCTATTAGTTAATTTTTCCTTATTTAATCTATTTTTTCAATTACTGTAATATTTTTTTTAAAATTTCGTAAATATGTGACATTTTTATTGAGTTTTTTAAGTCATGATCACGTGTCAGATGACGTGACTAATGTTGTGGCATAGCTCAGAGATCGACACATATGTCAATTAAACGTAATGGCGACATGTTTAAACAACGCTCTATTTTAATATATGTATAGATTACCCACCGTCTAGAAAATCAGTCAAAAAGAATAAAAATGATATTTACCCTGGAATTTTATAGAGGGAAAGACACTAATAGACCCTTTTCAATTAGTGTTTCCAAAACTAGACCCTATGAGAATAATGGGAAGAGGTTTACAATTAATAAAGCACTTAATACACAAATTGACAAAAAAGCCCTTCATCTTCTTCACTTGCTACATAATCTATCTCAAGAGAATGTTTTTATAGTTTCTCTCCTCCTCCTTCTCTTCAACCAATTTGCCTCCAACCTTTTATTACTCTTCTTCGTAGAACTATCGCGTCATCGATCCACCGGGTACCAGCGACCCTTCCACACCGAACCCGTTCTCAAATCGTGTTGCTGCGTCGACCTTGTTGATCGACGGAAACGTTGCTCCACCATCGACGTCGTCCACGTTGCTACACGGTTGGCCACGCTACATCGTCGTTGTTCATCGTCCAATCTGTAAGCTGTTTACTCATCTAGTTTTCAACAATTAGCCTAATTAAATTACACAAGTAGATACATAAAAAACCCTAATTAGATTACACAATCAGAAACATGATTATAGTTTACACGATTAGGTTAGTGCATTACATAAAATTAAGCTTGCACAAATAGATTCAGTTTACATAATTTGCGCTTACACAAATAGATTTAGTTTACATAGTCTTTGCTTCACGATCGAAAACTTACATGATTAGGTTACGTTAATGCTACATAATTAGATTACATGAGTTATGTTACATAATCTGCTTACAGAAATACATAATTACACAATCTGTACGCCTCTTTCACGATTACGTTACACTAACAACTTACGCGATAAGGTAACTTGATTATATTCATGTTTAATGCTACACGTGAAATGTTACATAATCAGCTTACACAAATACATAATTACACAATTTGTAAGTCTCTTTCACGATTACGTTACACTAACAACTAACACGATAAGGTAACTTGATTATATTCATGTTTAATGCTACACGTGAAATGTTACATAATCAGCTTACACAAATACATAGTTAACACTAATATATCTTCTTGTAGGACAAAGTTAACGAGTATTACACAATTACACAATAGTGCTACACAAATTAAATTACACGAAATACCTAATGCTACACAAAAGTGAGATACACAAAAGAACTTGTTATATATGTTACACATATATAAATTAACAAAGCTACACAAACCTACATAACAATATTGCTACACAAATTGACATTAGCTTTCTCAATTAAGTTACATAAAATTAAATGTTTTGCGATTAAGTTATATAATTTAGTATTACAATTAGGTTATATAATTACAATTTATGATTAACCAACAAACACATATAAAAGCTTGAGTAATTAATATGGTGAACCTAATTAAGAAAAATATTGTGTAACCTAATCGTTGTATATGGATCCCAACCTATACTCCTTGCCTATGTTGCGTATGACGAAGGACCTTGAGAGAAAGACACATTACTAAGGTTGCTACGAGGTCTCCCTTTGCCAACAACGAAAATTGCAGGGTCAATAAACTCGATTTCTGCAAGGAGGTCACTAACCGTATAAAGCCTCCATGATTAATTAAATTAATTATACGTACCAAGTCTCCTCCTTGTTAATCAACGAAACGGAGTGCAATTGCATGCTTTTTAGTGTAAACATGGATCAAATAAATAGTAGGTTTAGTTAGGCTACTTACCCAAAATAGTCGGATCGAGGACAAAGAGAAGACTCGACGGTGAAGAACTTGACAGTGGAGGAAAAACTGACGAGAATGAGAAATTAACTAGGAAGAACCATGGTGGCTTACACAAATTAAGTCTGAAAGAGTTAATTAGGTTAAAGATTAATTTTGAAATGATAATTTATAAAAGCTTGAAAGAAAAAAGGAAAAAGAAGGGGTTTTGGAAAAAATTAGTGAAAATAGGCTTATTAGGGTATTTTTCTCAATTTTATAAGGTTCTTTTTTACAGAAAATCAACCATTATTTATCAATTTTTACATAAAACCACCCTTTATTTCTTTAATAAACCATCCAAGTTTCGGGTAAAAACTTTGTTCTCGTATATATAAAGGGTTAAATAAACAAAAGGAACCCTATAAGAATTAATTTGAGCATGCCTTAGTCAAGTAACTTAACGGTGAAGAATAAGAATCATGGCCAAACTTTCTTCCGAGATTGAAGAGCAAGCTTATATTTAACTCTAGAATAAAAAATCCGATTAATTTTAAACAAAAGTCTGTATTATTTTTAGAGAAAAAAGTTTGCTGAAATTTTTTAAATGCATTACTCTTCAGTGTTTATTTTCCTTGGTGTGTCAAATTCCAGGCTTCACACAGAATCTAGGCAAGAAAACTGAACATTCTAAGAGAAGGAAGAAAAAAACAGCAGCAGAAGGCATCAGATTTGTGAACATAATTTCTAATGAAGTAATGAACATGGTGTTGTAGTAAATCTGCTAAAGTTAACCACATCTACAAAGTCAAATTCAGAGATACAACAAACATCTAGTATTCTGACCATTAATAATCTATAACTTCTCAGCAAGTACTGTCACCTCATTTTACTTTTTTTGGATCTTTAAGGGTGACCGAGTTTTAGGAGAGAAAATTTTGTGTATTGATTGAACTAACTTGGTTACAAGCTTTAGCTGAGATATATGCAACAAAACAGAAATCAGTTAGAGTGACAACTAGCTAGAGGAGACGAGATCTGGTGTGGTGCGGCTGCAGCCGAGTCCGGTGCATCCTCATATCCAACATCCCCCGCAAGCTAGATAATGGATCAACCATACCTAGCTTGGGAAGTATAGACTTGAGCTTGTAACCAGGAACAGGTTTGGTGAAAGAGTCAGCAAGCTGTGAAGTAGTTGGCACATGATCGAGAGAAATGAGGCCCTGGAGAAGCTTCTCTCGAACGAAGTGGCAATCAAGTTCTATATGTTTCGTGCGTTCGTGGAATACAGGATTGCGAGCGATGTAAATTGCCGATCTGTTGTCACATTTGACTGGAATGGGAACAATATTCGTGACACCTAACTCAGAAAGAAGACGACTGAGCCAGGCAGCTCAGCTGTAATACGACGCAGGGAGCGATACTCGGCCTCTGTGGAAGAGAGGGAGACTGTTTGTTGTTTCTTTGACTTCCAAGAGATGAGGTTGTCCCCAAGGAAAACAACAAATCCGCTTACAGATCTTCTGGTGTTGGGACATGAAGCCCAGTCGGCATCGCAATAGGCACGAAGTTGAAATCCAGAGGAAGCACTGAAGAACAGGGATTTGGTGATGGTACCTTTGAGATAATGAAGCGTGTGGAAGGCAGCATCCATGTGAGAAGTGCGTGGTTGTTGTAAAAACTGACTCAAGTACTGGACTGTAAATGCCAGGTCAGGCCTGCTGTGGACAAGGAAGTTCAACTTCCCCACAAGTTTCCTATACTCAAAAGCATTAGGAAGAATATCACCAGTGTCTACCAGGAGTTTGGTGTTTAACTCCATAGGACTGAGAACAGGATTTTCATTTGTGCAATTAAATTCTTCTAGCAAATCTGTGATGAATTTGTGCTGGGAAATCGAGATACCTTTGTGGGATCTGGAAAATTCGAGGCCCAAAAAATAGTTGAGCTCGCCCAAGTCTTTGATTTTGAACTTGTCATTGAGAAACCTCTTTAGTGACTCTATTTCATCTGAATCATTACTAGTGAGTAGTATGTCGTCGACGTAAATGGCGCAGTAAACCTGGGATGTCTCAATCTTTCGAAAGAACAGAGAGTAATCATTTGAAGAAGCACAATATCCTCTAGTTCGTAGGACAGAAGCAAGCTTCGAATACCACTGACGAGAGGCTTGTTTTAGGCCGTATAGAGACTTGAGGAGTTTACAAACCATATTGGAACCAGCATTAATCTGCACGCCTTCAGGGAGCTTCAAGTACACCTCCTCATGAATTTCACCATGTAAGAAAGCGTTGTTGACATCCAATTGAAGGAGAGGCCAATTGTTCTTAACGGCAACACTGAGGAGACACCTAATAGTTGTCATTTTGACAACCGGAGAAAATGTTTCATCGTAGTCGACCCCCTTCCTTTGAGTAAAACCACGGACTACGAGGCGTGCCTTGTACCTCTCGACTGAGCCATCTGACCGGTGTTTAATCTTATACACCCACTAGCAACTTATGGCACGTTTGCCTTTGGGAAGAGAAACAATGGCCCAAGTGTTGTTAGCTTCCAAGGCAGAGAATTCAGTGGTCATGGCAGCTTGCCATTCTGGGATTTGGATGGCAATTTTGTATGAGGGAGGTTCAGTAATGGGAAGAATTTGGGATGAGGAGGTGACAGTGGGGAAAGCCAGAGTGGTAGTTAAGGTGTGACAACATATGCCATGAGATGTTGTGTTGACATGACAGATATAGTCGTTTAAGTAGGAAGGGGGATTGTGAGATCGAGAAGATCTTCTAGGTTGTGGTGTTTTAGTGATCAAAGGAGAAGAGTGGTCATTATTTTGTGGGATGGGTTGGTTTTCTGCTTCAGGTATTTCATCCTGAAGAGGCCAAGCTGGTGAAATGGAGGGTGATTTGTGGAAAGGGAGAATGGATTCATGAAACACTGTGTCTCTGGAGTGGAAGACTTGTCTTGTAGACATGTCTAAAAGCTTATATGCCTTCTTACCGGGTGAATAACCAAGTAGAGCACATGTTCTGGCATGAGCATGAAATTTGTCTCGACCTTGTTGTAGAGTAGAAGCCAAGCATAAGGATCCAAACACTCAAAATCGGGTGTAATCAGATGATCTGTTGAAGAGAACCTCAAAAGGAGATTTGTTCTTCAAGACAACAGTGGGCAGCCTATTGATGATGTGGGCAGCCGTGAGAACAGCTTCTCCCCAATAGATGATAGGTAGTTTTGAATGAAATATAAGAGCACGTGCAACTTCAAGAAGATGTTGATGTTTTCTCTCGGCAACTCCGTTCTGTTGAGGAGTAGCTGTGCAAGAAGTCTGAAGAATGATCCCTTGTGATGCCAAAAATTCAGAAGCAGATCTTCCTGAGCCAAGCTCCAAAGCATTGTCAGTACGAATCTTCTTGACATTGCACTGAAATTGTTTGCTGACCATTGCTATGAAATTCTTGATTACAGTGAATGCACTCCCTTTAGAATGTAATAGATGGATCCAAGTTGTCCTGCTGAAATCATCAACAATGGTGAGAAAGAACTTAAATCCATCATGTGTAGCCTTATGATATGGTCCCCAAACGTCTAGGTGAATGAGTTCAAATACAGATGTACTCTTTATTGTACTAGATGGAAAAGGAAGCCTTCTATGTCTGGCTTTAGCACAAGAATCACAAGCAACAATTGATGGAGTATTTATGTCTCCATTTACAAATGAAAATTGTTTGAGTTTATAGGGAGGTAAGTGACCAAATCTAGCATGCCATATGTCAGCAGAAATGTCATTAACAATAGTATGACTAATAGTAGGCTGACTGCTAGGAATCTCATGTTTTTGATGCAGGAAGTATAAGCTCTTGCTTGCTCTACCAAGGGTCGTAATCTTCTTGGACATCACATCCTGTAGAAAACAGCCTTTATGTGAGAAAATCACTAAAGAATTAAGATCAGAAACAATCTTGCCAATAGAGATGAGATTGCATTTGAATGCAGGAACAAATAGAACTCCCTGAATCCTCAGATCTGGCAAGACTTGTACAGCACCAGCAATGGTGACTTTCTCAACGTGGCCATTTGGCAGAGTAACAGTGAAAGGATGTGTCAAAGTATACACATCTTCAAGGCAATTCTTATCACAAGTCATATGATTGCTAGCTCCTGTGTCAAGAATCCATGAATGACTAGTTAAATTTGTGGAGGTGGTGAGAACCTTACCAGCAAAAGCTGCAAAGTCATCCTGCTCAAAAGGAACTCCTTGTTTTGACTGATCACCAAGGAGACGAATGAGCTGATTGTATTGTTCTTTGGACAAGGACATATTCCCATTGTCATCAGTTGAGGCTTGTCCAACAAAGTTCTTGGTGCGTTCCTCAGGTGAAGATGATCGATCTTGCCTTGGCTTGCTCTTTGGTGGAAATCCTATGATGAAGAAACATCGATCGATCGTATGTCCTGTTTTCTTGCAATTTTGACAATAGAGACTCTTCCTGTCTTGACGATTTCCATTGTTCTGAGATCCTCCAGATCTCCCAGACTCTATGCGAGATCGTTGATCATTGCGAGGAAGAGGATCTTGTTGATTTCCACTTGCAAGTCCTTTGACATGGAAGGAAGTAACATCATTGGAGGAAGAGTGGATGGATCGTTGCTTTTCTTCTTGAAGTAGCATATTATAGGCATCATTTATGGTTGGAAGGGGCTTGATCATCAAGATTTGTCCACGAATAGCAGTGAATTCATCACTAAGCCCCATGAGAAACACCAAAAGCTTCTGATCTTCCTCGTATTTCATGATCTCGTGAAGAGATCCACAAGAACAAACAGGCAGGTGACGCATATGGCTTAATTCATCCCAGATAGACTTAATCTTGGTAAAATAAGTCGAGATCGATGACGAACCTTGCGAAAGAGATAACAAATTCTTCTGGACAACGTACATCTGAGCTCCATTGACAACGCCATATCTTGCTTCAAGCTCTTCCCAGACGCCTCTGGCTAGGAAGTTGTATATGACACTAGAGCGTATGTCGCTGCTTAAGGTGTTCAAGATCCAGGCAAGGATCATGTTATTGCATCTCTCCCAAGCATCAAAGAGAGGATCGGAAGGAGCAGGTTGTGGGAGACGGCCAGTCAAGAATCCCATCTTGTTCTTCGAGGACAGAGAGATCGTCATATTACGACGCCATTCTCCATAGTTTTGTCCATCAAATTGCTGTGTGACAAGAAGCAATCCGGGATGATCCGAATTCTGAAGGAAAAGTGGATTGTTAGAATCCATTGGAGCTGGTGTAGCCATGGATGACGCAGAGAACTAATGAGAAGGAGAGGAGTGTTTGAGCGGAAGAAGAAAGAGGCAGGAATGCTCCTGCTCTGATACCATGACAGAGTTTTAGGAGAGAAAATTTTGTGTATTGATTGAACTAACTTGGTTACAAGCTTTAGCTGAGATGTATACAACAAAACAGAAATCAGTTAGTGACAGCTAGCTAGAGGAGACGAGATCTGGTGTGGTGCGGCTGCAGCCGAGTCCGGTGCATCCTCATATCCAACAAAGGGAATGCTCATATTCTGCAAAACTGGCCACTTTAGTAGATAATCATAGACACAAAGGATTTCAAGGATGGATATCTGACATGAAAACGAGTTAATTTTCTTGAGATGTGCTTTCTTTTTCTTGTTTTGTAGGCTTACATGAGATTCTATGTCTCAGAGAATAAGTACATTGCAGGCATATAGTAGTTATAACAAAACTTCTTTCAGAATCAGTTAAAACCCCGAAGTGCATGTATCATAAACTTAATTTAAAATCAAAGTTACAAGCACATCATAATTTGACCATCAAAATATTGCTTGATACATAAGTTGTTTAACGGAAAAAAATCCCGCACCCGGAAAATTATAACTCACACCCACTCTTGGGCGCATCCTTGATGCGTCCAAACCTTTTTTTTAAAACCCGGTTCAGTTTTGGGCGCACCCAGTGTGCGCTCAGAACCGACCCGGTTTGTTTGAGCGTGTTTAGGATGCGTCCAAAACGGCTGCGGGTTATAATTTTTCGGCTGCTGGATTAAACGCCCTTGTTTAAGCCTCAATCGTGCACCTAGAGCACTTGCCTGCACCATGACATAAGTTTTGTTAAACTAAGAAAGAAAGCAAATGAAGCAGATTAAAATAACAACATATGACAGAAACATATGCACAACACTTTGGCAATAGTAGTAGAAGTACAACAAAGGAAACTTATGACAGTAAACGTAAGTACACTGGAAAATTTGAGCTGAAACGTTATAGATCATTCAATACACGTTTTGGCTCAAACTCATTATAATGTAAGTGATGGATTCATCAGTGGGACATGGATACAATATTACAAATAGTGATGTAAGAAAAATCACAAAGCAGTCAAATACACATTGATATTTCATGAACAGAGGAATGACAAGATAAAATTACCCAAATTCTTGGATATATATATAGGCAATGGCTATATGCACGCGAATCGAGGCATATATGCACGCGATTCTGTGCGCGCAACTTATGTGCACGCATCTGTGCGCCGTTCTTATGCGCATACGTGTTTTACGGGGTATTACGAGTACTTTTCGTAAATTTTCAGAGTCTGTAACAACTTGTGCGCCTAACTACTGCGCACAGGTTGAGAATCTGTGCGCCGTGTTTCTGCGCACTACTCTAACATAGTAGCCGTTGAAATCTTTGAAAAAGTAGCCGTTAAATGTAAAACTATGCGCTTAGGTTCTGCGCACAGGTGCTTAAGGGTTTGGGTTTGTGCGCGAATGGTTAGCGCACGGGTCTTTACAGTTTAGGATCCATCCATTTGGACCACAACGGTCATAAATGTGCCTATATAAAGCCACAATCTCTTCGTTTCCAACAAATTCATTCAAAACCTCTTCGTTTTCCAACAAATTCATTCAAAATGTCTCGTCGTAATCAAAACTCTCGTATGTTAGAGTTGATTAATCAAAGTTGTGAAGATAGTGATGAAGAACACGATTGGGATAGCGGATCACAAGAAGAGGAAGACGACCCGAACGACGACGAATGGTTGGATGGTTTCTTAGAAGACAAAGAGTTCGGCGACTGGGATCCGAGTGGTGAATTTGTGGTTAGTATAATATGTTATAATTTGAAACATATGGTAGCGTAATTAGTTTCAAATTAGTTTCATATGCTAGCATAATTAGTTTCATATGGTAGCCTAATTAGTTTCATATGATAGCCTAATTAGTTTCATATGATAGCCTAATTAGTTTAAAGTAATGATTCGTATTTTGCCTTGTTATTTTGGTAGTAGTGTAATTGTCGCTCTACAATTACGTATAGGGGAAAGATTATTCAGATTATTTTAGAACCGCACAATATTGGGATACTCCGCAAGAATTGTACGAGTGGGCGAGAGATAGAGGAAAGGAGTTAGTGATAGCTTAGGTAACGTGTAATTCAAGTCCGTACCAAATAAGTATTGTGTGCTATAGATTTGGAAAACCAAGATCTGGGAGGCCAAAGGTGAACAAAGAGAATCCAGAGTTGGCTGTTCCTAGGCTTAGAAAGTCGAAGTCGAAGAAGTGTGAGTGTAGATTTCAGCTACTGGCAGTGCGAAAGAAAAGCATTCCCGGGGTCGCAGGAGAAAAATGGATTTTAGGTGTGATAGAAGGTCGGCATAACCATGTGCTACTTGCTAGTTTTCATGGGAATGCATTCATGGGTCGAATGACGGAGGAGCAAGAGCTTTGTGCTAGGCGGTGGGGAGATGGAACTGGACGCAAGACGCCAAAAGAAATTATCTCTAAATTGAGGGAGAAGTACCCTGGTAATGTTACTTCAAGGAGACAAGTTGCAAACTTTTTGCAGAAGGTGAATTACGAAGATCGCGGAGAGCTAAACGTGACACAGTGGTCGCTTAAGTTTTTGCGAGACCACGACTACGTAGTTCACCCACATAGAGACACGACAAACGGCGAGGTTGCAATATTATTCTTTGCTAACCAAGAGTCGTTGCGTTTGTTGAAGAAGTACCCGTACGTGGTAATTATCGATGCGACGTACAAGACAAACAAGTAAGTCTCTACAATACCTTGGTCGATATTTAGTTCAGATAATGATATATGTTCTGTAGTGATATATGTTAATGTTTCAATAGATATGAAATGCCACTCGTAGAGATCGTTGGATTCACCAGTACACACAAGACGTTCAACATCGCGTATGCATTCACTAAAGCGGAAAGGATTTATCATTACACATGGATAATGATTCAATTGAAGTCATTATTCATAGATTTGGGAGTGATGCCAACGGCTATAATGACAGATTGCGAAGACGTGCTGATAAAAGGGATAAAGACTGTTTTCGGGAGCGAAGTTCAACATCTGTTGTGTTGGGTGCATATCAAACACAACATTGAGGCACATGCTTCGACCATCCTAAAGAGACAAATTAAAGTGGAAGCCTTTGCAGGACAATGTTGGGGACTATTTTGCTCAGCTACTGAAGAGACCTATGAATTGTGGCTCGAACAGTTGAAGAGATCTTGGAAGAGCGGCCTTGTGGGATACGTCGAGAGAACATGGCTTAATCCTCACAAGACAAGTATAGTGAGGGCTTGGACAGATCATAAGCTTCATTTCCTTACGAGGACTTCAAACAGGTAAATATTGATATTTTTTAGTTAAAGACGATTATATCATAACGGCGTACTTTCTGAACTTACCAACTTAACTGTTTTTTAGAGTTGAAGGGATGCACAAGGTTTTGAAAGATATTATTGGTTCCAGCAGAGGGGGCTTTAACAGAGTGATCGTACGGATCCATTATTCAGTACTCCTTCAGATTGATTCAATTAGGGCGAGGATGAACATGTCTCTCTCCAAACGACCAACTGATTTTGATGATCCAAACATGCATCCGCTTGGAAGGGCTATTTTTTCCCGACTATTCTACAAAGTGTCAGACAAGTGTTTTGATCATTTGTTGGCTACTTATGAGATCATGTTGACGGGGAAATTTCCTGAACAATGCACCGACCATTGGGTGAGGAACTGTCTTGGGTTGCCGTGCGTCCATCAAATTGCACACGCTATCATTTCAAACACACCCCTGATTGAGGATGACATTCACCCGTTCTGGAGGGATTTGCATTGGGATGACACTCCTGAAACAGAAGACGACCCAAATCTGAAGGTCCGAATGAACATTATAGAGTTGCGACTCCATGAAATGTTCACCAAGTTGGAACTTGGAACCTTGAAGAAAAGCACGGCATACCAGCTAGGTGAGTTGTATCAGGACTTGGAGCATCCTGAACTAACTACCTTGAAAGAACCGACAAATGTGAGAAGAAAAGGCAGGCCAAAGGGTGCAAAGAACAAGGATAAGGAGGAGGTTGACAGTGAAAATGACAAGGAGGATGACATAAAACAAGAAGATATGGAGCAGTATGAGATGGAGGAGGCAAAGCAGAAATCAAAAGGAAAGAAGAGTACAGGAGCAAGACGGCCAGGTCGTCCTAAAAAGGAGGAGGATGACAGTGAAAATGACAAGGAGGAATCGAGAGAGAAGAGTTATTTTGAGCACAAACAAGAAGAGCTGGAGAAGTATGAGAAGGAGGAGGCAAAGCAGAAATCAAAAGGAAAGAAGAAGGCAAACAATACAGGAGCAAAACGACCAGGTCGTCCTAGAGAGCAAACAACGACATCACTTCCCGTGGTCATTGAGGCTGAGGAGTTGCATTCTCAACCCATGCCCGACCTATCACAGCCTGAAGGATCAAACTACACTGACTTCGATCAGTGCCCTGAAGAACTTGGTGTTCCTCTCATTCATAGGGGGGTTGACTTCGACATTGACAATTTGGATGATTTTTGGCTTCCATATATCACAGATGTTAGACAGGTACGTTCTGACGGACATTGTGGTTATAGGTCGATGGCCTTAATTCTGGGGAGAAAAGAACAAGAGTACAGAAACATTCGGCGTGAGCTGGTAACGGAGCTGCTTCAGAACCGAGAATTGTACGAGCCTATTTGTCGTCGTCTTCGTCCGGGTACTTGGGAGGATCTTATTCTCCAAGTTAACCATTGCAGAAGCCCTTGTTCAGAACTGTACTGGTTGCACTTTCCACTGATGGGCTTAGTGTTTGCCACCCTATACCAAGTTGGCCTCGTGTTATTGTGTTGGGATGCTCCGACCTTTTGCTTACCGCTAAGGTGTAGAACAGAAAACGCTGATCCTCCACGACAGATTTTCGGCATGGCACACGTAGGCAACCGTGACCACTTCATACCGGTAAAGTAGACAATTGTACTTGATACTTGTGTAATCATAGTTTTTTGTTTAATATCTTAAGTCGATTGTGTTTATATAGGTGGCGTTGATGGTTGGTTCGCCACTACCGCATACTCCCGGTTCATGGAAGAAACACGTAGATCCAAACATTCAATGGTGGGAAGAAACATTTGGGGACAATTTGAGGATGTATCGAGAGTACCGCATTTCAAATGGACGGGCACCAGATCCATTCATGTATAAAGGAGGGACCGAACCCGTTCACATATCTGACTGAGTGAGATTGTCATGTAATAATTAGAAGACGCATTGGAATTTCTTAGTTTGTAATGCCTTATTTTTTAATGTTTCGTATTTGTTATTTTGGTAGTAGTGTAATTGTGCTTTATATAACAATGAATGGATCAGATTGCATTGGAATTTCTTAACACGTTCGAGAGACAAAGAAGCGACAATGAAAATACATAATGAAAGTACATAATGAAAGTACGTAATGAAAGTACAAGGAGTTACCGATTGAGATGGATGAAGAAATCACCACCTTCAAACCGTTGGTTTTATAGGAATTTATGTATATGGTGTGCGTTGCTTCTGCGCACAAGGAGTTACCGATTCAAAATAACGGTAACTAAAAGTGCGCTATGTAGCTGCGCACAAATTTTTAACGGTAACTTTCTGTGCGCGTTACACCTGCGCACCAAAAGTTACAGATTCAAAAAGTTACAGAATAGGTGCGCTTTACCTTAGCGCATGGCTGAAATTTCTGTGCGTTCTACCACTGCGCACTATACTCTTCAATCTTCGAAATAGTTGCGATATGAAGGGTCTAGCACATCGATGTGGATTATGTTTGAAAAACTTATACAAACTAGTGTTATTAGGTACATAACCGGGGTATAAGGTCTCCCCGTCACAAAAAGTTGATCGAAAATACGCGAAAATGCAAAAAAAACCCTTATCGGTCCTGATGGCCTATTAAGGTCGAGAATAGGCGGTTCGGTGCCCAAACGACGTTGGAATGCAATGAAACTTGTTTTCAATGCATATTATAGCTATTTAACCTTGTCGGTAACTTCGAGTCAAAAACTCAAACTCTTCGAGTAACACCTCCTTTGTAAACCTAGTCTTTCATTCTTCGAAATAGTTGAGATATAAAGGGTCTAGTACATCGATGTTGATTATGTTTCAAAAAATTATACAATTATGTGTTATTAGGCATATAAAGTGTGTATAAGGTCTCCCCGTCACAAAAAGTTGATTGAAAATACGCGAAAACGCAAAAAAACCCTTATCGGTCCTGATGGCCTATTAAGGTCGAGAATAGGCGGTTCGATGCCCAAACGACGTCGGAATGCAATGAAACTTGTTTTCAATGCATATTATAGCTATTTAACCTTGTCGGTAACTTCGAGTCAAAAACTCGAACTCTTCGAGTAACACCTCCTTTGTAAACCTTCACTAGTCTTTCCTTCTTCGAAATAGTTGAGATATAAAGGGTCTAGTACATCGATGTTGATTATGTTTCAAAAAATTATACAATTATGTGTTATTAGGCATATAAAGTGTGTATAAGGTCTCGAAAATACGCGAAAACGCAAAAAAACCCTTGGAAGCCTAATATGCGCATTGGGTCTGCGCACACATTTATATGCGCATTTCGAGTACGCACAGCTTCCTGTGCGCAGGTGTTAAGCGCAAGGTTGAAGACCATCACATTATTGTTCAGAGTTGTTTTTCACGTCTTGTTGTTCAGATTTGTATTTGCATTATTGTTCAGAGTTGTTTTGAATATTCAAATAAACAAAACATAAAAGTTCAAACCATCACAAAAAAAAGGCATACATAAAACATCAATCGTACATAAAACATCCATAAAACAAAAATATAAGTCGAGCGTCTAATCCTGAGTCTCCTGAGTATAAGGCGGAGCATCCTCCTGAGGCACATCACCCTGAGTCATATCATCTTGGTGCGCATCCTCCTGAGTCGTATCATCCTGAGTGCCACATCCACTCCCCTGGCCCCTCTCATGAACAGAATCTCGGAAAACAGGAGGTGGTGGTGGTGCCATCTGCGATGCACGTGGGGGAGATGGTGCCAAAGGTGCCTGAGGTGCCTCTAAGACTTGAAGCCATAATCGAATCACCTCTTCAGTGTTCCAAGGTCGATCCGAGATAGGGGTGTCTAAAAAAGAGTGCATCATGGCTTGAAGGATCTGACAACGCTGCAAACAAAACGTAAATTTAATTGTTAGTTAAGGTCTGAAGCTATGTTTTGTACAAACTTTATAAAATTTTACATACCGCTAATGCATCGATAGGCACCGGGGTATATCCATAGCGAGGCGGGCGATCATGTCTCTCAGAGGATGGATCGACGACGGGATGTGAGAACTCGTCCAGCCAATCCATATAGTCATCAAACATCTTCCATGCTGGCTCTGCAACCGGCCCATCCAGATCGATCAGAGGCCTCGGCTCTGCGTCCCATGCAAGAAGAAGCTCAGGTGCATAAACGACGTCATACCTCGAGCAACCCATGGGCCGATTAAATGACAACGGCTGAATGGGTGGGTCGGGAACGGGCTGAGCCCACCCAAACTGCCGCAGGACTCTCCTAGGGTTGTAGGCCTCATGAAATTTCCAGATGCTCAATACGCCCTCAAATCTCGTAGGAGAAACCTCTGGTGAGTTGAAGTCCAAATCTCTCCATGGCTGCCAGTTAACCTGAAACAAATAACAAGCCAAATTAGACACGTATTGCGGTAATGAAATAAAAAATATAAGAAATTAAATCCAAACCTGCTCATATCTCATGTTGTCGAGCATGCGACGGATGGCAACCAAACGCCCAGTATCCGAGCTAAGTGGTGTATACAATCCTACAGCAGCATCTCCATGGGCGAATGCAGGGTTCGTGACAAAGTGATCACGAAAATGAGGAAAGTATGCCCAGATCCAGCACTACATATAAACAATTACAGATTATTAGTAAAACTACGTGAATAGTTAAGAGTTATTCACCAAGACGTTAAAGACAAGATCTTACCCTCAGAAGAATCCCACAAGAACCAATGGTTACCGTCTCGACTCTAGATGCAGACCCTAAATTGCGATACACTAACGCAAGTATGCCGGCTCCCCATGCAATGTCCCCTGTACGATCATGGTTGAGAACAAGCGCCGCGTACTGGACCTTGACACCCTTTGTGACCTGTCCACCAAGACAGTCGAGCCCATAAGCAAAAGGAGATACAGAGTGGCAATGTGACTCTCATTCCTTACTGGCGCATCAAACAAAACTTCCAACCGAGCATTGAGGGCACCGAAATGAATGCCACCTGAGCTATAACATGCCTTCATGTCATCAGCCTCCTGACCCATCGCGTCCGCAAGCGCCGCATAGATCTGGTCATCTGTCATAGGTGAATTGCAGCTACGACCATCACGTCATGTAGGCAGATGGTCATCTCAGCAAATGGCATGTGGAAAGTGTTGGTCTCTGGATGCCACCTCTCCACAAAAGCAGAAATCAATGCAGCATCGATCTGAGACGCTATGCCCACTCGGCGTAGCTCTGTCAGCCCAGAACGCTCAGCAAGCCTGAACCATGTACCCTCCTCAGCTGAAATATGATGCTCATAATCATGAACCTGTGCAGATCTGTACATCACCCTCAGGAGCTTCCTAGCCTAAATAAGTACAGAAAAAAAATTGCGTCCGGTTAGTAAATATGAAACGTATAAGTTATTATAAGCATTCAGATCAATGTTATTGAACATACCGGATCTAACGGAGCCGCATCAGCCTCGGCCTCATCCCCGTCCCCATCCTCTAGCTCATCCTCTGGCTGAATATCTGCTACTCGTCGTCTTTGCCTGGGACGACGACCACCTCTAACTGGAGCCGCAACCTCCTCAACAACAACCTCCTCAACTGCAGCCCCCTCAGCGACTCCCTCAGCAGCAACACCCTCACCACCAACTCCCTCAGCACCCTCCTGGCCTCCCTCTCCCTCTACCTCTCCCTCTCCCTCTCCCACCACCTCGGCCTCTGCCTACAGCACCCTCACCACCACCTCGGCCTCTTCCTCGGCCTACAACTTCCCCCGCACGGGCACGCTTCCTAACTTGCACTGGGGGCACCAATGGTACATCGGGAGCGGGCCCTGGAAGAGGACCACGCGACCATATCCATCTCACTATATGCGTCTCATAAGAACACAGTAGGTGAGGCGCACGTGGACGACAAATGTCCTGCATCGAGTCCCCGAGCCAAGGAAAATAGGTCGCTACGGCATGGTCATCGTCGTCTAAATCTCCCGACACTGGCTCTGAAGATGCGACTGGCTCTGCAGATGCGATCGTAGGAGGAGAATATGTCGACGTTGCTGCATCTGTCACTGCAGGTAAATCCTGCTCTGTATTCTCTGAACTGCGAGGTACAGCATCCTGAAACAGAGGTGCGTCGTGGATATCATAGTCATCTGTGGTCACCTGCGCCTGTACTGGTGTGGGCTCAATAGGGTCGAACGCAGTAAGATATCGACCAGGATAATCTACGTCGTCATGGAAATCTCCTGTCTGTCCATCTATCTCCATATGCGAACCATCTATCTCCTGCTGCTGCAGCTGTGCCTCGTCGTACTCATTCTCTGGCTCACGACGCTCAGGTGATCCGTTGCCGAAAAATCGCTCGAGGGCCTCAAACTCTAATCGCACACCGGCTGCCACATCATGTCGACATGGAAGCCGTTCCGCTACTGGTGCGGGCATCGTGTTGTCGGTCTGATCCATGACGGCTTGTATAGTCTACATGTTTTTACATTTTTAGTATGACTAATTCATACTAAAATATTCGAAAATAATTTGCAACTTCGTAATCAAATTCGAGTCTTTATATCTACGAAAACTAATTTTTTTAATAGGAATTGTTAGAAATTTAACAATTAAGTCATAACTAGTTATGACTGTTAAGTTTCTAATATTTAATTCATAATTACTAAAAAATAAACATCTCAACTAATACGAAATAATAATCACTACTATTACTAAAAAAATCACAATTAATACGAATTCATAATAATTCGATTAATGCATAATAATCTGAAACTTAATCGTAATTATAAAAAATTACGATTAATAAGAATTCTAATATTTAATTCATAAAAAACTGAAATTTAATCGTAATTATGAAAAATTACGATTAAATTACAATTAATACGAATTCTAATATTTAATTCATAAAAAACTGAAATTTAAACGTAATTATGAAAAATTACGATTAAATTACAATTAGGATACGAATTCTAATATTTAATTCATAAAAAACTTAAATTTAATCGTAATTATTACAAAAAAAAATTACGAATAAATTTCCAAAATTAAATACGATAAAAATTTGAAAAAAGCGGGTTTAGAAATTTTATACCGAATAAAGCTCGTGCGGTGTCTCCGGATCCGTAGTCGTCGTCGCTGGAACCCGAGTTGCCGGAATTGTCGCCGGAGGAGCATTTGCCGCTGCCAACGCCGCTCGAGTCGCATACCGCCGGCCGCCTCCATCCACCAACGCTTCATCGTCGGACAAGGTCGCCGGAGGTGTTGGGATTGGGACGGAAGTGGTGTGGTCGGGAGCGGAAGAATGAGGGGGTTCAGAATCCATTGACGGAATTGTGTTTAGACGAGGGAAACGCTCGGAAATGGAGAATTTGTCGTCGGCGCCGTCGAAATAAAAAACGCAGAAAAGAAGAGAAAGAAGGAAGAAGAAGAAGTTGCGCAAGGGTTTAAAAGACCTTGTGCGCAGTTCTTCTGCGCACTAATTCTGTGCGCAACAATTCAGCGCACGACGTTTCGGATTCCCGAAGTTGTGCGCTGAACTTTTGCGCATTATTCCTTCTGTGCGCTTTTGTCCTGCGCACGCATTTGTCAGACATCGTCAGGATTTTCACATTTATCCCGAAAATACCCCTGTGCGCAAGAAAACTGCGCACCAACCTATGCGCATAACATCTGCGCACCAAATCGCGTGCATATAGAGAAAAAGTCGCGTGCATATAGGCGTTTCGTATATATAATATAGGGGATTCACCGATATCTTGAGTTACCCTAAGAACGAAAAATCCATATTAAATAATCCTTACTAACCAAAAAAAATAACATTCTATGAGAAATTTCTGCTCGAGTAAACTCTCTTAAAAAAAAATTCTGCTCGAGTAAACTCTCTTAAAGAAAATTTCTGCTCGAGTAGTTGCCTTGAAGCTCGACAGTTCTCGGAGGAAAAAATTCGTTATGCTTTGGCCGGGAGTATAAAGTATCATCTTCTCAAGTGCAGGTGAGTTCATCAGCACAAATTTTATGAAATCCAGGTGCTCCTTTTTTGTTAAAGGGTAATATATATTCACTGCTCGAAGTTTATCAAGTGCACAACTATTTCTATTCTTCTCCATCCAGTCCATTTCCCCCAAGAGACCTTCTTCGTAGTCTAAGCACTGCAAAAATAAATATGAAGAATTAGCTAGCGTATATAAAATTCTGTTGTAATTAAGCAATGCAAATTGATGTTTAAAGATTGAAGAATTGTACGAATGTATCGAGTGTGGTCAAATTGGGCAAGCTTATGAGGATACAAAGAGCTCCCAAGCCCTCCTCCAAAACACTAAGGTCTATATGGAGTCGTCAGCCTCTCTGGTATCAAGCCACCACACAAATACTGGAAGCAAGCAAAAACAAAAGACATGTTTTAATAGATGCTCAATAGCATAAGACTTACGCAGAAGAATTAACAAATTAGTTTGTGCAATTCAAGGAATGGATATTAATGGTGAAGGCAAAAGAAGTTGTGAGATTGCTTACCCTCAAGAAGCCCCATTGTATTCGAAGACTCTCTATGCAGGGAAGCTTAGTGAAGATTCGGGAGAAGTTGCTTTCCACACTCAAATGAGTTTTAACATCAACAAATCCTATACAAAGTACAAAGTACTCATAACTGAGCGTGTGTACCTTCAAAGCTAATATTTTTAAAATCTCCAGATATCTCAAGATATCGCAGCTTCGGGGAATTAAGTTTCACATTTTTTATTGTCTTCATAGTCGCAGTCAAGTTCTCTAGCAAGGGGCAACCGGAAAGAAGACTCTCAAATGTGTCTTCAGTCAAAGAAACGCACATAAACGTTAGAGTTTTCAGATTCTTGAAGCCATTGAAAAAAGGTGGAGGCTTCAGTTTGCAATAGGCCAGGTCCAAAAGAGTCAAGCTGCCACAAGTGAATATTGAACAAGGCATTTCAGTGAACACACCGCTACCATAAAGCCCAATTTGAATCTTCTTCACTGAGCTTTGAGACACACGGCGAATCCAATGATCAACTTCACGAACAGTTGCAGGTACACTAACTGATAAGCGGTGTTTTACATACCGCAACTATGGATTATTAGCTAGTTTTGTATAGGATTATGTTATTTGTTTCTATGTAATTTGTATCATGGAGCTGTTCGAGAGAAGATTTACATACGAGATTCCAAGAGATGATACGAAGCATTGGAAGCATTGAAGCATAAGGAAGAAGCTGCTGAAGATGAAGACGAAGACTTGAAGAAATCAGTAGCTGCTACCTCAGACAACATAGCCGCACCCGCGGGTCTCAAGCCGCACCCGCGGGTTTCATCCTCAGCCAAGGATCCGAGAGAGCTCAAGCCGCGCCCGCGGGTACCAAACCGCGCCCGCGACCCTCTGCCATCCTGAAAATCAAGAGAATCCAAAACCGCGCCCGCGGCTATCAACTCGCGGGTGCGGTTCCTCGACAGAAGAATCAAATTGATGTCTTTGCCATTTGAAGTAATTTGTGTTCAATTCTGTAACTTTCTACACGTTTTGTTAACCTTAATTCGGCTGTTACAATAGCTGAATGTTATTTAAGTTGTAGATGATCATCCTTGATCATCTTACCTTTTGTTTTGCTTAAGTTTTTGGAGAGTTTTTCACAAACTTATGAGTTGCTAAAGTTCTTTGTTTCACTTGGCGTTTGAAGCTTTTGGATTCAACAAGTTGTGAGTTTATCCTTTCCCTTTTGTCTACGCTTTGATTGTCTCAACTCTCTTGTTTGTATTGTCGATGAACTAGATTTACTACTTTAGATTGATCACCTAAGTTAGTTTTATCTTATTCATATTGCTAGAGTTTGATACTTCTAGTTGAATTATCATACTTGTTGTGTAGCACAATCTATTTTGCATGAACTAGTTGTGATTGTTATTAGAGAAGAGAGTTGAGTACATGTCGAGTATCCGACTAGTTGTCCATGATATTGCATGTATCTATATCTATTCCTGAATGCATTGCTACTTTGTTATTGAACGTTGATAGTTTCAAGGTTATAACCGAGTAAGGGTTATTAGGACTAGTTGGACTAATAACTATTCAAGAACACGGATTAGAACGATCACTTGAGAACTTGACATAGGGATGAAAAGGATTCTAAGATCAATTTGTTAATCTAATTGTGGATAATCGCTAAGTGGAACACTTCGCTTAATATTGTTATAACCAAGTTGACATTCGATACCTCGTATCAAAACCATTAAAAAAAACCCTTTGGTTACGTTTATTGGTTAGTCATTGTGATAACTTAAGAATTTGATAAACTGATTCTCTTGGGATTCGACCCTTGCTTGCGCACTATATTACTTAATTTGCATGTTAGGATTACTTGACTTGGCACACGACAAATCCGCCTCATCAAATTTGGCGTCGTTGTCGGGGAATCAAATTTTCTTATTTTTAAGTTCTTATTTTGACTAACTTTAGTGTTGACTAGTGAATGGTCAACACCCGTTCTACTAATCAGCCTCTTTCTATTCTTGATTCAGAGATCGAGAAAACTTTTCATCGGAATCGAAGAGAGAACAGAGTCGGGACTGAGATAGTAGAAATGGCCGATCGAGAAGCTCTTGCTGAAGTGCAGCGTCAATTGGCTGACATGCAATTGGTCGTTAATGCTCAACGGGAACTAATTGAGACAAGGCTACCAGGAGGTGGTGTTACTCGCACTTTGAGAGAGCGACAAACACCGAACCTGACACAGCAACCTCAAGGTGTGGTTATTCCACCCCTTGCTCATGGGGTGACTTTCGAGCTCAAGTTAGGGGTGATCAATTTGCTCCCAAGTTTCCATGGTTTGGCTGGTGAGGATCCAATCATGCATTTGAACCAATTTCATGATAATTGCATGACGACCAAACCGCCAAACGTCACAAGAGCAGATCAAGATGAGAGCCTTCGGGTTCACTTTGAAGGATGGTGCTCGTTCTTGGTATTACCATTTGCCAACCGGTTCGGTTGATAATTGGGAAAAGTTGCACAAGGTGTTCTTGAGCAAGTATTTTCCGGTGAAGAAGGCGAATGCTCTCAAGAAGGAGATAGCCCATGTCGAGCAAAGTGAAGAAGAAACTCTCTATGACTACCTTGAACGCTTCAAGGGGTTGTGTGCTTCGTGCCCTTTTCATGGGTATGATACCGAGGATCTAGTGCTTTACATTTGCAATGGTCTCCTTAACCAAGAAAGGAGGATGGTTGATGCTGCGTGTGGTGGGAATATTCTCAACATGACGCCGGAGGATGCCATGGAGAAATTGCAAGATATGGCTGAGAGCACAAGGAGTTTTGGTAGGATATACACCAAAAAGGGAGTGCACGCAGCAAGTTCAGGGGATCCCGCTCTTGTAGAGTTGAAAAAGATGGTCTCTCAGTTGCAAAAAGGACAACAACAACAAGTAAAGGTATGTGGTATTTGTGCTGACCCTTCTCATTTTACAGATAAATGCCCTGAGCTTGAAGGTGAAGACGTTGCTGAAGTCAATGTTGCTGGTGGTGGGTATGGACCCCCACGACCTCGTGGTGATCAACAAAATAACTACAACCCGAGGTATAGAGATCATCCCAATTTTCGATGGCGTGATCCAAATGAACCCCAATAACAAGCTCAAGGCCCTCGACCCAATGCTGGACCATCTACTGCGAAGCTGCTGAGATCCTTGACTCAACACTTCACAACTCATGTTCAAACGACCGAGTCGAGCATCAAGAACATGGAGAAGCAAATTGGGCAGTTGGCTGAAGCTGTTACCACCATTGCACAACAAAATTCCAATTCTCTACCGTCCCAAACGGTGGTGAATCCAACCAGAAATGTAAGTGCAGTGACAACAAGAAGGGGTAAGATTTTAGAGGAAACCAAAAACCTTGTCGAGGCTTCTGCAGAAAAGTTGAATTCTGAGGACAGCCGAGAGCCGCGCCCGCGACTCCTCTACTGAGGTAAATATTTCGGATTTTCCTTCACAAAATGCTGAACTCGAAGTGGAGGATCGGGGGGATTTCCAGTTGAGACAGGACAACTACGTTCGCCCCAACTTTCCACCTCTCGACTCCATTAAGCCTCCCGCCCCGTTTCCCGATGCCCTTAGGAACACCAAAAGGCCGGAAAACGACAAGGAGTTGTTTGAGACGTTTAGCAAATGTGAGGTAAACATCCCCTTGCTCAAGTTAATTAAAAGCATTCCTCGATATGCAAAGTTTTTAAAAGAACTCTGCACAATCAAGAGGAATCAAAAGTTGAAAGGGCAACAAAAGGTGACGGTAAGCGAGCGTGTCTCCGCTGTATTTCAAAGGCGAATGCCTAAGAAGTGCAGCGATCCGGGCATGGTCAGCATACCTTGCCGTATAGGCGACACACATTTTGAACGAGCTATGCTCGATTTGGGTGCATCGATAAATGTGTTGCCTTACTCTCTCTATAAGATTCTCGGGTTAGGTCCACTTCATGAAACCGGAATTGTTATTCAACTAGCCGATAGGTCCACCGTCTATCCTAAAGGTGTAGTTGAAAACGTTTTGGTTATGGTGGATAATTTGTTCTTTCCCGCTGATTTCTTTGTGTTAGACATGGAACATGATGGGCAAGCTGCTCCTATTTTGCTTGGGAGGCCCTTCATGCGAACCGCTAACACAAAGATTGATTTGGCTAGTGGATCTCTTACTTTAGAGTTCGATGGGGAAATAGTTCAATTTAACATTTTTGATGCTATGAAACACCCCTTCGAAGATGCTGCGTCTATTTGTTCAATTGATGTAATTGATCCTATAGTCCAAGATGTTTTCAATATCTTTGGCTTAGATGAATTACAAAGTGTATTAGAACACAACATCGTTCACTCACCAACACTTGATTTGTCTCTTCCACCTGAGATTCAAAGTGTTCTAGCTCGTCTAGACGCTTCAGGTAGAATTTTGGCCGGTCGGCCCATGCTACTAACTTTGGAGAGCGAAAAGCTTCTTCCTTCTATTGTGCAAGCACCGGTTGTAGAGCACAAGGCATGGTGGGCGGTGCAAAAATGCAACATGGAGTTGGATGAGGTAGGCGACTTTAGGAAGTTGCAAATCCAAGAGCTTGAAGAGATACGCCGGGATGCGTATGAGAATGCGGGGATCTACAAGGAAAAGACGAAGGCTTGGCATGACAAGAACATCTTGAGGAAAGATTTCAAGGTGGGAGACAAGGTCTTGCTCTACCAATCTCGTCTTCAACTTTTTCCGGGTAAGTTGCGATCCCGGTGGAATGGCCCGTATGTTGTTCTCGCGTCTTTCCTCATGGCGTCGTGGAGTTGTTTGACAAAGACAACCACAACGTCTTCAAGGTGAATGGTCAAAGGTTAAAACCTTACCATGAGGGATTCACAAAAGTGTCTTTCGATGAAATGGCTCTAGAAGAGCCAACTTTTGAAAATTGAAGACGGGAAACCAAGTCGAGCCACGACTCTAACCAAGGCGCTGCTTGGGAGGCAACCCAGGGTATTCTTCTTTTCCCTTGAATTTCATTTTCTTTTTAATTGTTTTGTTTTCTATTTTCTAGGAATTCAAGACGAGAAGACGATGGTCGTTTGCTACTAAAGGAATTGACGGTTCTTCTTTTCGTTTATCGAAAAACAAAAAAAAACAAAAAAGAAAAGAAAAAGGAATTGACGGTTCATCTTCTACCCTTCTCCATCTCAGATTTCATCTTCTACCCTTCTCCATCTCAGATTTCATTCTCTACCTCCCACCACATAAAAATCCTCCCATCCCTCCAATCATACCCTACCTCCCACTTCTCTTTCTCAAACACCAAAATCCTCCCACCAAACCCTTCTCTTTCCCAACACCAACATCCTCCCACCAAGCCCTCCTCCACAGCCGCACCTCCGTCCACCGCGACCACCGCCGGAATCCAACCGCAACCGCGGCTCAAAAACCCGCACCCGCGGCCTCGCCCTGCCAAAAAGCTTTCTGCCTCGCCGAACCCGCACCCGCGGCCCAACACCCGCGCCCGCGACTTCGTCTTGCCAAGCAGTTCTCCGCCTCGCAGAAACCGCACCGGCGGCTCCAAACCCGCGCCCGCGGCTCCCTCCTCGCCAGAAATCAGAAAACGCAAAAACCGCACCCGCGGCTTCCAACCCGCGCCCGCGGCCTTCGCCTCTGTCGTCCATTTTTCTTGATTTGGGTAAGTTTTTCCGACAACCGCACTCATCGTTGTTGATTTTCTTACGCCTCGGGGAGGGCTTTTGCTATTGTGTTGCTGCTACTGCTTGGTATCTTTGTTGTGTGCGGATTTGTGGAAGCATTTGGTTTGTGTATACATTTTGATGGCTGCAGCAGGGACGTCTCGAGGCCACAAAAATGATTTGTGGCAACAACAGGTTCAGGCAAACTTAGCCTTTTTAAGGGCTAAGCAGTGTATAGCCACGAGATTTTTCCATCGACGTACGCTCGATGATTTGGGTATGACTGCGTGCACTGAGGCCATGCTTGAGCACGCAGGGTTGCATGGTTTCTTGTTCAGGTCAGCTCCCACTCATGCCGAGGCTACCTATCAGTTTCTGGCGAGCCTCAAGTCCAAGACCGTCTCGGAGACCACCTTCATCTCGGCCATCCAGTTCATTTACAATGGACGATCCTTTACGGTTCAGGCTGAACAGATGCGCCACATCTTGGGAATCTCTTAGGTTCCCTCTGCAGATTATGACACTACAGTTGGTGACAGCCCTACACAGGTCTGGTACACATGGACGGGACAAGTTCGGGATACCAATGGTAATGATTATAATGCTAAGATGTCCCATCCATGTCTCCGCCTGACACAGCGGGCCCTATCTATGGCCTTCTTTGGGCTTTCTGAGGTGAATAAGGTGTCTGCCTACCAGCTGAAGTATCTATATGCTCTTATGCCGGAATGTCAGGTGATTCCGGATTGGCTCTCACTTTTTGTTCACTCCTGCAAGACAGCCCGCTCGAAACCAAGGGGTCAGATTGCTTTGGGTGGCATGATCACCCTCATCTTAGAGGTTGTCGTCCCCGACTGGGAGACTCTTGACTGCGTAGGTAGTCCGGACCCCTCAATGGGTCCCTATTTGTTGGATGCCACATTTCTGCAGACTCAACTTCGGTGGCTCAAGTCTGTTACAGTCAATGCGGACGAGCGTATGTGGGTTTGGATCGGTCCTCCCGAGATTGCTCTCACAGAGGATTTTGCTTACGAGCCAGCACATACTTTCAGGATCAACCCCATACCCGCTCCCCCTCGTGCAGCTGCTCGACGACGAGCTCGCGGTGGGATCAGCATCCAGGAGCCGGTTCAGCAGCCGGATCAGCTGTCATTTGACCTTGAGGATGAGGATGATGATGACTTCTAGGAGCCTGCCCCTCGTTTTCAGCCTCAGAGGCAATGGGGCGAAGGCTCATCATCTGCAGCTCCTGCTGACATACCTTGGGAGCAACGTCTTTTCGAGCGGATTGAGTTTATCTACTAGTCGGTTCAGACGGTGAACCAAAATGTTGAGAGGTTGCAGCAGTCGGTGGATGACTTACGGCTCGACATGCAGACTCGTTGGCCCGACTATCCAAACCGGGATGACCCGGATCAGTGAGCTTCTTTCTCTCTTCCTCATTAATTTTCTATGTCTTACACACTGAGGGCATTGTGCACTTCAAGTATGGGGGAGGGAAATTAGTTCATTGCTTATCCTAGAGTAGTTTCATTTCCTTGTTATTTCCCTTCGGTTTGTACTTTGCATGGAATTAAAAACAGAAAAAGCCACAAAAATACGAAAAAAGGCAAATGAAAATTCTGGGATGGAAAAATCCATGCAATAAGCGGGTAGTTCGGCTTGCATTAGGCTTGGCAAAAAAGGACTTGACGGCGGTAAGGAATGGTGAGATTGAAAATGAAATGATTGGCTAGGTGAAAACCTTTCGAGGCGCCTAGGCAAAATGAGTGAAATGAGTGTCTTAGGACAAAATTTTTTGCATGTTAACCACTATGGAAGACCAAATTGATAGATTTCTTTCTCATCATATTGTTTGTATACTAAATGTGTTAGTGATTTGTAGTTTCTTTATGTTATTTGTTTCAATGTAATCTGTATCATGGAGCTGTTCGAGAGAAGATTTACATACGAGATTCCAAGAGATGATACGAAGCATTGGAAGCATTGAAGCATACCTCAGACAACATAGCCGCACCCGCGGGTCTCAAGCCGCACCCGCGGGTCTCAAGCCGCACCCGCGGGTTTCATCGTCAGCCAAGGATCCGAGAGAGCTCAAGACGCGCTCGCGGGTACCAAACCGCGCCCGCGGCCCTCTGCTATTTAAGTTGTGGATGATCATCCTTGATCATCTTACCTTTTGTTTTTCTTAAGTTTTTGGAGAGTTTTTCACAAACTTATGAGTTGCTAAAGTTCTTTGTTTCACTTGGCGTTTGAAGCTTTTGGATTCAACAAGTTGTGAATTTATCCTTTCCCTTTTGTCTACTCTTTGATTGTCTCAACTCTCTTGTTTGTATTGTCGATGAACTAGATTTACTACTTTAAATTGATCACCTAAGTTAGTTTTATCTTATTCATATTGCTAGAGTTTGATACTTCTAGTTGAATTATCATACTTGTTGTGTAGCACAATCTATTTTGCATGAACTAGTTGTGATTGTTATTAGAGAAGAGAGTAGAGTACATGTCGAGTATCCGACTAGTTGTCCATGATATTGCATGTATCTATCTATTCCTGAATGCATTGCTACTTTGTTATTGAACGTTGATAGTTTCAAGGTTATAACCGAGTAAGGGTTATTAGGACTAGTTGGACTAATAACTATTCAAGAACACGGATTAGAACGATCACTTGAGAACTTGACATAGGGATGAAAAGGATTCTAAGATCAATTTGTTAATCTAATTGTGGATAATCGCTAAGTGGAACACTTCGCTTAATATTGTTATAACCAAGTTGACATTCGATACCTCGTATCAAAACCATTAAAAAAAAACCCTTTGGTTACGTTTATTGGTTAGTCATTGTGATAACTTAAGAATTTGATAAACTGATTCTCTTGGGATTCGACCCTTGCTTGCGCACTATATTACTTAGTTTGCATGTTAGGATTACTTGACTTGGCACACGACAAATCCGCCTCGTCACTAACCCTAAATTCTTTTACTGAGCCGGTAAGACGTAAGAGAACATGGTTGACGATACTGATGCATCTTCTCGATATCATTTTCACCATTCACCAAATTGAAAGCCTCATAGATGCGACTTCCATAATAGTATCACAAATTAGAAATTGAGACTAAATAAACTTGATATATATATATATAGGCTTGGTCTATATGCACACGTTTTTTGGGCTAAATGCACACTAATCTGTGCGGTAAGAGTTGCAGTACACTTCTGTGCGTTAAGGATTACCGCACCAAAGGGCTCCGGGGCATTGTTGGAATGTTTTCTGAAACGTATATGAATCCGGTGCGGTAATTCTTACCGCACAGATCTATGCGTTAACACTTAACGCACCACGTTAATACGAGATTAACAAAAAAAAATCAGATTTTGATTAACTTAAACACCTGTGCGGTAACTATTACCGCACAGGATTTGTTATTTTTTTAATTAATAATTTTAAAAAAAAAGTATTAACATACTAATATCATGTGCGGTAACAATTACCGCACAGGTTTAATATATAAAAAAAATATAAAATCTGGTGCGATAACGTTTACCGCACCAGGTTTAACTATTTAAAAAATAATAAATCGGTGCGGTAACACTTACCGCACCAATTTAGGTTATTTTTAAACCCAACTTTTCCCTCCCCGACCTTTCTTCCTCCTTCCTTCTTCTGAAACCCGCGGCCAATACCTTAAAATCGCCGGCCAATAATTCCCATTTTCCCATCGATTAAGCCACCAAATCCACTAATTGATGATGGATTCGAGCTCCCCCAACCAAGCCGCATCTTCTGGGCCCAAAAATCCGGCCGGAGACGAGGGTCCAAGCATCCCGCCGACGACAGCTCTTCCTGCGGCGACGACGGCCGTTCCTGCGGCGACTCCGTGGCTGGCTGTGGAGGATGAAGACGAGGAGGAAGCCGAGGTGCCACTGATTTACAGTGGTGGTGCCCGGAACCGGCCAAAATCCTGACCCCGGCCCGACCCCATACCCATAGCCCGACCCGACCCGATACCCGTAGCCCGACCCGATACCAGCAGGCCAACCCGCCCTGATACCCGCACCCCAACCCGCCCCGAGGCGAAGAAACCGAAAGCGACCCGTCCAAAACGTCGGTCTCGGGTACGCTACTCGAGCAAATAGAATGTTGAATCCACAAACTGAGGCTCAAACCGACTCCCGTAGATCTACATCAATTATGCACCTCATGTACCACCTCCCGATGTAGATCCTGTACCACCTCCTGCTGTACCTTGGATGCCCGGAGGTCCTTTTACAAATGAGTTGCTGAAGAGTTATGAGACGCACATCGCCAGGGCTATTTATGAGCTTACAGTTGTTGATCCTCCTACACCTGTGATTCCAGCTGGCCCCCGTCCTCTTCCCCCATTTATACAGAGACAGCGAGGAGGCCGAGGAGCTCAGGCTGATGACGATGTTGCTGATGCAGACGCTGCTGATCCTCCAGCACGAGGTGGACGCGCTCCACGCGGAGGACGAGGATGTGGACGTGGACGTGCTGCAGATCATGCTGATCTTCCACATCCTGCTGATCTTCCAGAGGCCGCTGATCTTCCAGAGGGCGAGGCTCCTCTTGATTTGGTATGTATTTGAACTATAATGTTCATATGTGAAATATTTTGGCATTCTGTAGAAGTAACTGTGTTATTTTTTTACTTTTTTTTCAGACACGGAAGGTCGTCAAGGTTCACTTCCACACCGCCTACTGCACTTCCACAAACTTGTAATGCATTACTGTCTCCTGAGCCATGAATGCATATGCGATGTTGAACGTCTTGTGCGTGCAAGTGAAACCAACCATCTCCACTAAAGCCATATCATACCTATTTGTCTTGTATGTGCCGTCCATGATAATCACGTGAGGAAACTTCCTGAACAAACGAATCGACTCCGGGTGAGCGAAAAAACGGACTTCAACCTCATTTGTCCTCGTGTTCCTCAAAGGTTGACAAAAATACTTGTTCTCTTTCTGAAAATTTAGAGACCACTGAGTAACTGACAATTCACCACGATCTTCAAAATTGATCTTCTGCAAAAAATTGGCAATCTGCTTCATGGATGTCACATTTTGCGAGTCTCTTTTCCTAAGCTGAATAAGTATGTTTTTTGGCGTCTTGCGATCATCCCCCGCTTCCCTTGCTATTTTCTCCTCCTCTTTGCTCATTCTATCCACAAATGAATTCCCATGAAAACTAGTAGGAAGGGTGTGGTTGTGACGACCTTCTACAACATTCACGATCCATTTATAACTATAAGGCCCTTCTTTGATACGAACCCCATATAACTCAAATGTACAACCACATTTCTTCGATTTTCGGTCACGAAGCCTCGGAACCGGCAATTCTGGATTTTTTAAATTCACTTTCGGCCTACCCGATCTAGGTTTTCCAAACCTATCGCATACAAAATCAACGCAATATTTGCTAGATGTACGATGTACCAAAACTATCATTAAATCTCTTGCTCTCTGTTTTGTCCATTCCATCATCTCTTCCTTACTATCCCACATTTGCGCAGTACTAAAATGTGGTCTAAAGTCTTCTTCCTATATTGATTAAACTACATTACTTAGATACGCAATTTTAACTAATTAACCTAAATCTCATGCAATTAAATACAAAATTTAAATTCATAATATACTAACCAAAATCGGTAACGGAGTCCAATCGTCTAATGCAATTGATACATTTGCTTCGCCTTCTTCCTCTCCTTCGACTTCTTCTTCGTCCACTTCCTCATCGACTTCTTCGTCTTCTTCGTCCACTTCCTCTTCTTCATCGACTTCGTATTCTTCTTCCACGACCCCTAATATCCAATTGTCGTTACCATCATCCTCACTACTCTCATAATTATAAGACATTGTGGTGTGCATTGCAAAACTTCAACAAGAGAGCTCAACCTCTATATACAACCAAAAAAATGCCCGTTGGTGCGGTAATAGTTAACGCACCAACGGGCATAAAATTCCAACGGACATTTTTTCAAAAAATCATGTGCGGTAAGAGTTACCGCACAGATAATATTTATTAATTTTTTTAAAATTTAATTTAATTATTTTCAAATAATTATTAAAAAAAAAAACCGGTGCGGTAACAATTACCGCACCAGTTTTATTCATTATTTAATTTCTGGTTTTAATTTATTTATTTTTAAATTTTATATATCCTGTGCGGTAAGAGTTACCGCACAGGTGTTTAAGTTAATCAAAATCTGCTCTCTTTTTTTTGTTAATCTCGTATTAACGTGGTGCGTTAATTGTTAACGCATAGATCTGTGCGGTAATGCTTACAATACCAGATTCATATACGTTTCAGAAAACATTCCAACAATGCCTTGGAGCCCTTTGGTGCGGTAATCTTTAACGCACAGAAGTGTACTGCAACTCTTACCGCACAGATTAGTGTGCATTTAGCCCAAAAAACGTGTGCATATAGACCAAGTCTATATATAAGCCTATGGATAATGGATTACTATTGTTGGTTGGTTTTAGCGTGGGATCCTATTGGGCTTATCTGTTGGGCTTAATGCGTTTGATGCACTGGTATGTGTACGACCTCAGTCTATCTAATCGGTCATTGCCTATAGCCCCCAGATTGTCACATTGTTGCAGCGGGGAAGACGAAACTGATGTGGTAGGGAGAAAAGATTATACCTATTTACGAAATCGTCGATTTTGAGAGGCGCTTCACTGATACTAAAGTAATAGAAGAGAGTTAACCTAGCGTTTTGACTTGGCAAAAAGATAATGATAATTACATATGACCACGGGTTATGAGTTATGGTATTCATGACGACACATTTACCCCGGTATATATGAACCGTGGTATATTCGTTGAAATCCTGAAAAAACCCGTTGTTATTTGTTTAACAGTAGTAAAATTACAAAATAATTACCCCTGTTTTGATTTGAACCGTTGTATTTTAACCAATGATGTAAAAGCATAACCAAAAAACAAGAAACCGTGTAAATACAAGAAACCAACCGTGTGACTAATCCATAAACATTGTTTATCATATATAAAGGGTTATATATCAAAAGGAGCCCAATCTATAAGAATTCATTTGAGCATGCACTTATAGTCAAAATAACCTATAAGCTACGGTGAAGAATAAGAATCATGGCCAAACTTTCTTTCGAGATTGAAGAGCAAGATTGACATCGTTAGCTCTGAAGTTTGAAGTTTGACCCATTGAAATATTTCTACACAAAGATTATCCCATTGAAATATTGTGCGTCCGATAGACTGGGGTCGTGTAAATACGAGCATATAGGCTTAACATACAAATAAAATCCGATGAAGTCTCGTCATAAAATTAATTGAGAATAAAAAGAGTAATGTGTTAACATGTGTATAGTAAAATTTGTTTAAGCCTCCATTCTAAAATATATTAATTATGAATGACTTCTTTCAGTGATTTGTATGGTCGTGCACGTCTAAATAAAGAGGAGAGTTTGGGTGTAAATAACTGTTAATGTGAAACAATTAATATATCGTGTTCACAGATTACATGTAAATGTTCATATTCTGGATAATAATGTTCATAATTTGGGACATAAAAAATTTAAACGTTTTAAGTTAGGGACGCGGTGACATACTTGTAAATTGTAATTACTGCGAACTTTGAATTTTTTTTCTCAAAATGACCTCAAAATTTTTATCGCTCAGATTATAAACATTAGTTTGTTATATGTGAATGTTTTGCTCTCACCACAACTTTTCTTATTCTCTTCTAACTTGGAAATTTTAAATTACTAAAGAAGTTAATTTGGAGAAGTATACATCAAAGCATTTGTACGTTTATTCTAGTTTTCTTGCACAACTCTTCTAATAATTATATATATCCATATAAAGATGCAGCTTATCCTGATTAATTCTACCTTAATCCGTTTAAAAATAGGCTCTAATCTTTGCTTTGCTTCCATCGTTAGAAAACTCAACAACATCACGAGTTTAATGTAATGATCTATATCTACTAGAAAAGAAGAAGATTTCTCGCTTAAATCGTTCGAGGATATATCCATCCGACTTGTTAAGACTGGATGCGAATATCTTAACCCTTTAGATTATACTAGCGTAGTGCCCCGTGCCATGCACGGGGATATGTTTATAAAATTAATTAATAGAATTTTAATAATCAATTTTAACATATTTTATATATAATTTATATCATTTTGTATTACTACGATCTCAATAAGTTTTTATGTCAAGTAAGTTTTTTTTCAAAATTATGTACTTGTATAATAGTTTAGTATAAGGTTTTCAATAGATAAATAAAATATTTAGACAATTGAAGATATTAAACTTAACAAATAGTCATATGACACTTTATTAATAATTACAACATTTTTATTGGTTGTTTAATTTTTAAAATTAATAATTATTTGTAAAAAATAAATAGCTAACAACATCTGCTAAAATCACTCTCAGAGCTAAAAATGTCTCAGCTTTAATATATAAGATAGATTACTATGATCTCAATAAGTTTTTATGTCAAGTTAGTATTTTTTCAAAATTATGTACTTGTATAATAGTTTAGTATAAGCTTTTCAATAGATAAATAAAATATTTAGACAATTCAAGATATTAAACTTAACAAATAGTAATATGACACTTTATTAATAATTATAACATTTTTATTGGTTGTTTAATTTTTAAAATTAATAATTATTTGTAAAAAATAGGTAGCTAACAACATCTGCTAAAATCACTCTCAGAGCTCAAAAAGTCTCAGCTTTAATATATAAAATAGATTCCGCATAAAAGGTGTTATTATTGTTGTATATATACTATACAAAGAAAAGCTTTTTGACTTTAAAGACCCTCTAAATAAGCATCATTAATTAGTTAGTTGGCCAATTTCCACTCATTCAACAACACCAAAACTCTTTATATACACAATCAATACTCTCTATTTTCTCAGATAGATCAAAACCCTAATACACCTTAACTTATCCCACAAGCTAGGGTTTCCTTTTCTCCCATGAAATCTTCTTCTTTCTTTTCTCCCATGAAATCATCTTCGTTTTCCTACTCTTCTCCATGCAACAATGACAAAATAGACACTTTCTCATGGCTCCAAAATCTCCCACCTCTTAACCAATGGAAACACAACTCCATCTCCATATGCATTTGCTCATCTTCTTCCTTCACAACTAACTCTCCATCCCTTAGCATCTCCATTTGTAAATCATCCCTTTCTTCAATATTCCTCTCCATTCTTGCAAACTTCCACCTCCCAATCTCTTTATGGACCTCAAAGCCCATCAAAGTAGGCCCAACCCTATCCACACAAGCCCTCCAAACCCTCTTGATCAACATCATCCAAGACATCCTCAACTATGGACCAACAAAAAACAATCACCAACTCCTAACCAACCTCCCAACCACCATCTCCTCATCTCAAACTTCCTTAAGAGACTCCTTCAATCTCTCCCTACTATCCCTTGTCTTCCTTGTGTGCATCTATGAGGCCCCACGCGACCTTCGGCCCCACTGCCTCCTCACCCTAAAAGACCGTCTCACGACCCCACAGTCTCGGGACGCGTCTCGATACCTCATGAGGGCGCTCGGGTCCAACCTCGAAGAGAGGTGGATGCGCTCAGTCAACCTGGCTATTGCCAACTGGAAGACTGAGCTGATGATTGTTAATAAAACGATTACAACTAATAGCCAGACGACTCTGCCTTCAGGGATAAGATGCCCTTGCCCTCTTTTTTCGTATGCCATGTCGACTTCTGGGATGTGGAAATTGCAAGTGTATTGTCCGGTGATCGCCATGGAGGTCGAGGACTCGAGTGGCTCGCCGGACGAGCAACTTATGATGTCGTTGAACTATCATCAATTGGAGGGAGTTGTGCAACTTAACTATGAAGTTGTTGTTAGGGAGAAATGGGTCGATGTTATAGTCAATATTGATAACATAAGGTATGGATTTATGTCAATGCATATATCTTTCATTTTTGTGTTAGAATTGAAATTAGTGCACATGCAAAAAGATAATCTAAGAAAAGTTTGTGTGGTTTTTTCTCTACTAGAATACTATATCTTTATGTTCGTGCTGAATGGAAGTATCCAATTCCTTACCTACAAAAATATCTAATGAAACATCTTATCTTAATATCTAATCCAATTAGTAAATTAATGTAACCTCTTGTGTAGTCTTTTCTCCATTATTAGATTCTCTATAAATTAATAAGAGAATTCACCTTTACGTTCGTGCTAAATCTTAATTTGTAGGAAGTATCAAATTCCTTACCTACAAGAATATCTAATGGCAAATCTTGTCCATTTAGAAAATGTAAAAAACTGCAAAAGATTACATAAATCATAGTCCACTATTTCTTCTTCTTAAGGGTATAATATCAATAAAACAGAATTATATGTTGTAGTACTCTATGTTACATGAACTCTTCGTTTAGCTCAAGTACCCGTGTCGGATCACTCTACGTTATATGAATTCATTTTACCTAAAGTATCTGTGTCGGATCTTCAACACTCGGAATAGCCTAGTCAAACACTTAAACATGTACCTGTATTAAATACGTTTATTATAAGCGTCTTAACCTATGACCTTTTCTGATCCAGGCTAAGCATAGTGCCTCTAGTGAGCGACGAGCTCCTAAACGAGCGAGGCGCGGGGGCATCGGAGAAGCACTTCCCGTCCCGAATCTCCCTCCAACTAACCCCATCTCCGCCCTCGTCGGACATCCTAAGCGTCTCGATAAGCAAATCGACCGACAATCCAACAACCGGCATCGAGCACGAGAGGGCCTTCGAGGCCTCGTTTGAGCCTCCAACGACACTCTCCGCCACCGTCAGGCTCTCGGAGACGACCTCCTCGACTCTGAGGCCTTGGAAGTTCGAGGAGTCGGCTCACGGCGACAGCGGGAGCCTCAGTTGGTTCTTGCACGACGTCCCGAACGGGAGGGAGGTTTTCTCGTCCAGGCCTTCGAAGATGGCGATGATCTCGAAGGCGTGGTTTAGGGATCGGTATTCAGCGGCTAATAGGCCGTTTACGAGGCAAGGAGGGGTGGTTTTCGCCAAAGACGAGTATGGCGGTATGAGGGTGTGTTGGAAGGTCGATAAGGCGGCTTTAGGGAGGAGGATGGAGTGGGAGGTGGTGGTTTGTGTTGGGGCTTCTTATTGGCCTAATAGGCATAGGACTTTCTATAATGAGACTAGGAGAGCTCAGTTTAAGGACACTTTTTACCTTAATCTCTCTAATTAGGTGTGTCTTATCCGGCTTTCTGTCTGTCTACCGACATTCAGTTGGTCTAGTGATAAAGAACTCGTCTTTCAAATCTATGCCTTTATGACCTCTCTAATTAGGTGTCTTATCCGGCTTTCTGTCTACTGACATTCAGTTGGTCTAGTGATAAGAACTCGTCTTTCTAATCTATGCCTTTATGACCTTGATGCATGGGTTAGAAAAACCGATATGTAAATATCAATCTATCATTTGGGATTTGTATGTTTCTATGTTGTATAAGTTGAAAGTATGTTGATTTGTATATGTTTGCAAGCATGTGATGAAGAATGTCCAACTCTATAGCCTTCATCAAGATAATCACTACAAATAAAGCATGCAATAACTAGTTTGCTGATGTAACAATTTAATGAAGCAATAGCATGAACATGGATTAAAGTGGGTATAAAAAAAGATCATCATCTGTTAAAAAACTTGCAAACAGTATAACAATTTGCTCTCAGTATTCACACATTCGGACAAAAGAAATACATATACATAAATATATCACAAGAAATTGAAACACAGATCAACATTTACTAGCATGAATCTTTCTTAATCACCAAAGGACTAGGAGGTAACATGTAATCATTCTCCATACCTGATGTCGAAAACACCGGACTCGAAAGACCACTTCCAACCATGGGACTCGAGGCCATGACCATAGGAGAGCTCGGACCAGAACGGTTATCCGTTTCCCCACCAAAACCCGTTTGAGAAACCGCCAGCTGAACGCTTTCATCACTATGCTTTACACAAAACTTATCATCAACAATCTCATAAGAATTTGCAGTTCTAACCTCTTGAGCAAGAGAGCACCAGCAACAACAAAGCCAGAGTGTACAATCAGAAAACCCGGGCTTGCCACAACAGAACGTGTACTCGGGTAAATTATACCGCTTTCGCATCCTTATTCTCCAATATCCGCCATATAACAAACCGAAAACACACAGAAGAACACCGGAGATTCCCAAAGCTTGTCTTATCGTCTCGTTGTTGATGTTAAGCGCTGCAAGGTTGAAGATCCAATACGGGGCGCTGCAGAAGAGAAGAAAAGTGGCAATGTGGACATACATGTTACCAAACCCGAGCCTCTCCAAATTCCAACCGAAAACACAGAACGTGCAGAACAAAGAGAGGTATGCTAATGAGATATCTTCCCAGAAATCAAGAACCCCGCCTTGCCAACTCGTGTTCGTCTCCTCTTTCGTTACGAACGAGAATCTCTTCTCGAACGTCTTTTTTCTATCTTCAATAACGGATAGAGGCACGTCTAGAGATTCCTCGTCTCCTTGAAAATCATAATCTTTACCCAAAGGACTCACAATCATGTAAACACCAGCAATTGCAGGGGCGGCTATTGCAACAGAAACGGTAATGGCAATCCCGATAGGAGGCCGATCTGATCGTTTATACCCGACATTTAACCCGCACATAGCGTACTGAGCAAAGCAGTTGATGTGAAGCAAGACCACAACAATCATCATGTGAGCCCATTCATGGGGCTTATAAGTCCCATTCTTGCAGTACATTTTCCTCAGCTTAGCAATATCCTCAGGCTTCCATCTAAGAAGCAACACAAGATCATAGAATCTCTTCGGGTGATTATATAACGCCATAAGAGTAAACAATGCATTCAAAATCTGATTATTGACTTCAAACCAAGCGTCTCTCTGCGATTTACGAGGCAACGCTTTGTTCAACATACCAGTCATGACTAAGAACAGAATCGCACCTGAAACGGCGACTATAACGATCCAAGCGAAGAGGGCGAGATTCATAGGGTTTTTGAACCACTCAATGCATACATGCTGAAGCGATTCCCAGTCGATTTTGCGCGAGAAGATTCCTCTCAATCGCTCCCTGACTCGACGATGGTTCGATGAAGAGGAAACCGAACGAGAGAGCTGATCTTTGACATCAGCTAGCTGCCAGAATGTTTTTGTTGGTGAGCTGAATGCGCGGATCGTTGAATTTCTACTGAAAACGGCGTTTTTTGGATCCTTGGATTCGTTTGCTGTATTCTCCCTTGCTGGTGTTGAAAGAGGGCTTTGAATTTCCTCTTTATTCCCTCCATTTTCACTTATCCCCATAGCCTTGAACACTAATTACGACAGTAATGTTTTTAAACCATAATTCGAACTCAATTCAACACAAAAACTAGCTGATTCCACAGAACACCTGATGAATTTGATGGAGAAAGTGAGAAACACACAATTCGAAATTAATAGTCAAAATCGAGTTCAACAGATGCAAGCACAAAAACTAGCAGAGATGAACCCTAATTCCGACAGTATTGTCTTCAAACCTAATTAGTACTCAATTCAGCACAAAAACTAGCTAATTTCACAGACCGCCTGATGAATTTGATACAGAAAGTGAGAGACAGACAATCAGGAAGCAATAATCGATGTTTGACTCAGAAACTGTCAAAATCGAATTCAACAGATGCAAGCAAGAGATTTATTGCAAAACTGAACAAAATTAAAAGGGTATGAAGCGTTACCGATTACGGAGTAGAAAGTAAAGTTGAATTGGAGAAAGGAGAAACGAGTCTTTAATAGCGGTTGAAATGCAAGAGATGAAACAGCTGGAGAACTCAATGTTTACAACGAAGCAGAGAAGACCAAAGGAAGAAGGAATAGTCAGAGATGAAGCTTCGATTTGCCTCTTGAAAAAATGGAGATTTCAAGAGGAAGGAAAAAGTTGTGGAATTGGAATCAATGTATTGTAGATTACTAGTTTTTGGTGGTCGTTGAATGGAATAGCCAAGTTGTTTGAATTTTTTATTTTGGAAAGACAAGTTGTTTGAATTTTGGCTTGTTGAAACAAGGAAGATGAGTGCTTGATATTACTATATTAGCCTTGTTTAAAAGAAAATTAATAGAAAACAATAAATTTTCTAATATTAAAGATGAATCCGGACCAACTGAGAATTTTTATTATACGAATATGTCAACGACATGCAAATCTGTCAATAATGCATATCGTAGGCTTAAATGTGCATTTCATTACTGGAGAAAGTGCATGTTAATGACTTAAATGTGCATTCATTCGCATATTTGCACAATAATAATTATTCTCACGTGAATCTTTTCCATTAAAGATACGGTATAAATATTCTTAAAGTAGAATATATTCATATTTCTTAACAGAGAAATGTATAGATTTACATATTTGTTTTCATACAATCTTAAATACATGTCCATGTAAATAATTTATTCGTAAATTTATACATTAATAACCATTCTCATATTAATCTTTTTCATCTCTTACACCATCATAATCATAATAGAATTCCAATATAGAGTCTACAAAATCTAATAAAAAATCATGACTTTCACAAAAATTAAAAATAAAGTATGTGAAATAGAAATGACATATTTTATTTTGTGAACAAGACCATCATAGTATTGGAAACGAATTCGAACATGTGATCCTTTTTTTTTTTTTGGTCTGATTCGAACATGTGATCTAATGGTTAAAGAATGTCATGTTTCCCAACTGGATTGAGAAAAACGGAGAAAAGGAATTCAAACATGCGATGCGATCTAATGGTCAAAGAATGTCGAATCCCTCATGGTAAAAAATGTCATGTTTTCCAAATAGATTCAAAAGACTTTACAAGTGGGATGACACAAATAAACAAGATACCATTAGGTAAAACCAACCACCTAGATTAGAGAATACCAACCAAGAAATACAATTTGTTGTCAATCTTTTCCTTTCTAAATATTAGTTGATATTGACATTGAATTGAGTTCAACTCCACTTAGGTGTTATTTTGTTCATTTCCTTCTAGTAAAAATCTAGATTGCATTGGTAATTGCTACACCATAACATAGTAAAGTTTCATAATCCAATAAACAAGCCAAAACCAATAACCCATTCTCTGAGTTCAAGATACAAGGAAATATTATCTCAAGCACAATCCATAACATTCCAACAAATAAAGAAAACACACACTTCATAACACCACCCTTATAAACTAGAAGTTGCAAAAACCATTATAGAGGTCATATACGGCAAGCTGTTCATCATCGAGGAACGACTTATATAAAGATAAAAATGGCCATGATGAAGAATTTAGGTCAAATCATCTTCCTCCAATTCCTTCTCTTTCAAATTCTCCTTTACCCTTAGGAGAAGTGTCGTCTTCCAAGCATCCTGTAAAGCCGGCCATATTAAAGATAGCGCAATACCACATTTAGAAGCAATTCATCATACAGAACTAAGATTTGTCGTTTATGTATACGTCTTGTCTAAATTTAATGAAAAGTCAACTGTTGGCATCATCAGAATATCAATACAACAAGGAACATACCAAAGGAGTCATGCTATCGAATTCTTTGACAATGTCAGTGAACTTTGTAATATCTCCTTCATCAGTTGCGTCAGCCAGATCCTGCAAGTAGAAAAAAGAAGAATATTGTATCATCAGTAATACGATTAAGAAATCCTAAGAAATTGATTGGAGGAGGGACATACTGCCAGAAATTTGTATTCGCGAGACCCAGAAAATGATGGTATCATACCCTAAACGAGAAAATAAACAGTTTTAAGATCATATAGAGTACCAGTTAAAACAGTGAAAAATTAAGGTCTTTTTTAGTGTCAAAATACATTAAAGTCTTAGCAACAGAAGTATGCACCTGATATTTCTCCAATGCATTATTTATTGAAACAACATCCCCTTTACAGAGATGGCACATTCCAGCATTGAGAAGGTGACCTTTAGCTCCATACTTGAGCAAATTATTATTCAGGGATTGATGTGCTATATCTTCATAGATCTCAATTGCCTTGGGATATCTGAAGAGTTTTTACAAATCAATATGCACAGACAGTTAATCATAAGAAAAAAGTTGCATCTCAATCACAAAAAATCATTATCTAACTAAAGATAAGACCTTCTTGACGTCTTCCCCGTTGATTAAGTACAAATACTCAAATAGATAATTAATTTTTTATCATACAGGAATGCCTACTCTCCTCCACTACATGCTGAAGCACACAATGATTGATCAAGTACTTAATCGGTTTTGACTGTAAAAAATACAAGTGAAAGATCCAAAATCAAATTATTAACTTATTCAAGATAAATAATGTATCAAAATCTATATTGGCATGTGTCCTTTTCTTTCTAGATTTAAGATACTGCAAGGTAAGCACAAACTAAGATCACCTAGAATCATTTGGAACTTGACTGACCTGGATCATATGTCCTTAACTCCTTATGCTTTATGTTTTAATATAATATATATGAACTAGCCTTTTGAAACATACTGCAGAAGATAACTTACTGTTCCACCTGGGCAGCAAATTGTGCAATTTTTAGCTTGCACTGATTAGCCGAGGTGTTCACATCTTCACTTTGGAAAAGATCAGCAGCTTTTTCAAAATAAATCATAGATTTCTCCAAATTTTCATCAGATTCGTACATCTCAGCAATTTCCTGAAATGACAAGTATGCAATATAAGCATTCTACTGTTTTTTCTTAATTGAAACGGAAGAGGAAATTGCAAATGGACAAGAATAATGCTTCCAAAGTGAAGCAACAATACAAAGAAGCTAAATATTTGAGGCTGTCTTAAAGTTCCAAAATTTAGTACAAATAAATGCTTAAATGAAATGCCACTACACTAGTATCCACAGATAAATATAATTGCAAGGCCCTGTGCAGAAGTCAGGTAACATCAGTTCCCCCCACATCAATCAGCATATGCACTAGTAATCTAAGAGTCATATTATAACCAAACCGAAGAGTTGTATTTCTGTTTCAACTTCTCAGTCCTCGTTGCAAACAGAACTTACCCCAAAATCTGTCTTTTGTTTCAAACCTTTTCTCAAAATGCTGTCATTTCATCGATTAATCTTTTCAAACATGTCATCTCATATTCTACATGTGGCACCTTATTTTCATATGGGCTCTTAAATCAACATGAGGAAGTATATGGCCTATCAAAACGTACCACAGAAACTGAATTAGCTGGTTAAGTACATACCTTGTAATACCTAGCACCCATGTTGAGTCTTCCGAGATCAAGGAAGAGATTGATCGACTGTTCAAGGTAAGATACAGCCTCTGTGAAAGCAATCATCTCGGAAAGCGTTAGTGAATTCTTGTACACTCCAAATACATCTGTAATTGGTCATTACTTACACATGTAAAGAAACAGATAATTGCTAAACATTTCATACCAGTAGTTGATATCTTCTTATAGGCATGTCCTGCCTCAGCACAAGCATTGGCTGCTTCATGTTTGCTATCAAGCTGTTCACAACCTCCATATTAGTTTGTGTTCTTGTATGTATAATAATGCTGACTCCTATAAGATCATTTACCTTCAAATGACAGGTAGCTAGTTTGGAATATGCATCCCCAGCTCTATCCCCTGAATAACACATATCATCGATTTCAGTATCTTGCCGTAACCTAATTTGATCACCAATCAACACTAAATTGTACTGAATCCAACGATGATAAATCCGATGAACAAGCAATTGATCATAAATGCAATCCAGATCGATCGAATTATAGATCCCTAAACGATTCAAGGAAAAGCTAACAGTAACCAATAACCTAACAAAGGAAACTGAATTGAGAGAGATGAGAGAGCGATTACAGGATTTTGCGAGCTTAAAGCAATTGGCAGCTTTCTCGTAATATTCAGCGGCATCTTCGTACTTGTTGCCGAAGATTCCCCATCCACTGAGCTTCTTCTCGGCCTTCTTTTCGAACTCTTCACCTCTCGCCAACTGATCGCCCATGGCCGGATCTATATCTCTCGCTCCTCTCTCCGGCTTTCGATTCAAAATTAAGACTCCATTAACTGCAAAATTGATTTTATTATTCCCCTAAAAAATGTAGAGTAATAGAAATGATATTTTTTTTTTTTTGTTTTTCACTCTAATTCAGCCGTTAAGTAGTCATGGCTCGACCGGACCGGGACCGGTGGTTCGAACCGGGTCAAAACCGGAACCGGTAGGAACCGGTTTTGACCCGGTCCGGTTCCGGTTCACGAAAAGCCCAGACCGGAATCGGCGGTTAACCGGAACTGCTGTTTTTTTTTTTTAAAAAAATAAAAAAATAAACCGCCGGTTCCAACGGCTAGAAAACTAGCCGTTGCCGGTTAACCGGCGGTCCTAACGGCTAGTAGCCGTTAGGAAATTAAAAAAAAAATAAAAAATTCATTTTTTAATATTAAAAAACTCATATCAAATCCCTATAAATACCATACCATACAATCTTCAAATCACACATCCAACAACAACAATCTCTCTTCTCTTTCTCAAATCTCAATCTTATAATCTTTCAAATTCCATCAACAATCTCTCTTAATCTCTTCCTTTTAATTAGCTTTTGTCTTTCAATATTTTATTGCTTTTACATTTTTAATCACATTATTATATTGTTCTAAGTTTTATTGTTTTATTGTTTTATTGTTTTATTGTTTTATTGTTTTATTGTTTTATTGTTTTAATTGTTTTAATTGTTTTAATTGTTTTAATTGCTTTTAATCATATTATTTAATTGTTCTTAATCATATGGCGGAACATTTTGACACCCAAGAGAGTGATAATGTCAGTTCTCCCACTCCCATCTCCCAAGTTAGGTCCTCCGGTAGGGGTAGGACCGCTAGGCCTCAAGGGCAAGCTAGCGGTTCGAGGCCGGCTAGGGGTAGGGGGGGAGGACCGGGACCGGGACCGGAACCGGGTCCTCCGGAAACCAATCCCGGAAACTAATATCTCCTGTTTTTACAAAGTGGTTTACTAAATTAGAACCCGGTATCGAGGAACTCGAGGCCGAGGATTATGATCCCGGTCTAATTATTGTTTCTTGTAACTTTTGCGAGGCGACATTCCAATGGAAGAAAAGTGGAGGATATGGAACCTTTCAACGACACATGGAGCACAAACACGTCGCCGAGATGGGAATGCTAGGGGGACAAACACAAATTTCTGGCGGATTTGCATCTTCTACTAGCGGTAACCCTTTATTTCGTTTTGATCATGAAGCTAATAGTGTAGCATTAGCCGAAGCTATTTGTGTTGATCATTTAGCATTTCGATTTAGTGAAAATGTAGGATTTAATGAGTATATTAAAGAGCATACACAACCCGCTTTTAAATCCGTATCTAGGAAAGTGATTAAGAAAAACGTAATTAAGGCTTATAAAAGACAAAAGACCGAATTAGTTTCTTATTTTTCGTAAAATGATATGCATGTTTCTATTTGTAGTGATATATGGAGTGATAATACTCAAACCCATTCTTACATGGGTGTTACATGTCATTTTGTAGATCATCATTTTACAATGCAAAAACGTTTATTGGCATTTAGAGTCTTTGATGATTCACATACCGCACAAAATATTGCTATGATGATTCGTGCAATTTTAGAAGAATATAGACTACTTAATAGAGTTTTTTCAATTGGATTCGACAATGCATCTGCTAACACCGCATCTATTAGAGATTTACAAGAAATGTGTCAACCTTTATTTGGTGGGAAATTTTTTCATATTCGATGTGCTTGTCATATTTTAAACTTATGTGTTCAAGATGGTTTACGTGCTATGAGTTTTCATTTTGAGCCAATTAAGAACATTATTAAGTATATTTGGGGGCATCCTAAAGTTACAAGAGATTGGATGACCTTTTGTAAAACTAACGGGGTGCACCCAAAACGTTTTTCAAAAGATGTGGGTACCCGATGGAACTCTACTTACATATTACTATGTGAATGTATAGAATATAAACAAGTTTTAACGTCTTTTGTTTCTCAAAACCTTTCTGGCTCTCCTTTCTATTTTAGCGAATCAGGTTGGGATATATGTCAAAGTATTGCAACGTTTTTAAAATATTTTAGTGATGCAACAAAAAGATTTAGTCATGTTTATACACCAAGTAGTAATGTTTTTGTCTTGGAAGCTTGTAATGTTATGTGTGGTTTAAGTGAGGGAGCTAAAATTCCCGGCATTGAGGAATCCGTTGCAAGCATGAGGAGTAAGTGGTTGCAATACTATAGATATATTCCCGATTGTTTTCTTGTTGCTTGTGTTTTAGATCCTAGACTTAAATTATCCGTTTTACACGCTCTTTTAAATGACTATTATGGATATATTTTAGCCGAAGGTGAACTAGAGGATATTTTAGGTATGGTTTCTAGAACTAGAACAAACATTGAAACTTTATTTACTCATTTTTCAGATTCTCCGACTACTTCACAATTACCTCCGGCTTCTTCGAGCTCTACTAGCTTGGGGGCCTTTGGAGCTAAGTATTTTAGTAAAAGACCAAGAGTTACAAACACGAATGCGGAAATTGATAACTATCTTAACACCAACTTTGAGTTTGTTAGTTGTGAAACTTTAGATGTTTTGAAGTGGTGGGAGGATCATAGGAGCATGTTTCCAACGCTTGCGAAGATTGCGGCTCAAGTTCTTGCCGTCCCCGCTTCAACCGTGGCGGTGGAACAAACTTTTAGTGCAGGAGGCAACACTTTAACGAGGAAGAGATCAAATTTGGCACCGGAGTCATTGGAGGCGCAATGTTGTGTTTGCGATTGGAAGAGAGCCGCAATTAGGCAACAACGTAACATTAACGAGTCATCGGAAGACGAGTGGATTGGAGATTCTACTACGATACGCACCGATTCATCCGCCGAAGATTCGACTTAGGTAACGGGTTTTGAAAAAAGGTAAAGAACTACGTGGGCTTTGATTCCTCTAACCCGAGAGGATACGTAGGCAACTTAACAAGTAAGTCACTGTTAAGTGCAAGCCCAATTTTTTTAAATTTTTTTGTTCCTTCATATTTAATTTAAAAAACTTAAAAAAAATGATTATAAAAAACGCTATTAAAAAGAATGTTATAATTTTTAAACTTAAAAACAATGACAAAACATTCTTTTTTAATAGCGTTTTTTTATAATTATTTTTTTTAAGTTTAAAAATTATTTTTACATTTTTTTATTTTTTTTTCCAGTTTTATAAATTTATAAAATTATTTAAAAAAAAAAAAACCGCCGGTTAACCGGCGGTTTTATATATTTTTTTTAAAAAAACCGGACCGGGAGCCAACCCTACCGTTAAGGGACTCCTCTATTACCTTTATATCTAAAGCTTGAGTTGCGTGGGTGACTCTCCAACAAACATTTTTTAATAGAAATGATATTTGATACTCTACTACGTACTATTTGATATTTGACAAGTTTTTAGACCCACTTTGTTTTGTTTTGTTTTGTTATTATTCTAGAATTTAAGACAAAATAACAACTAATATTTTTATGATAAATATTTTTGTTTAATTTCCTTAATCAGTAATAATTAAATATATAATTAATCACGATTCAATTTTGGTGTAAAATAGAAAAGATTCACGTGCGAATGCAATATTAACGTGTGAATGTGCGAATGAAAAAGTTGGCATGCACATTTAAGCCATTGACATGGACATTTGACATATTGTGCATGTCATTGATAATATGTGAAAAGTACATGCACACCTACGTGTGCATCTGATTACTGAGAAATGTGCATGCGAATGGCTATATTCGTACATTCGTACGTTAAGTCATTCGCATCTGATCTGAATCCTTAAATATAAGGGCAAATTTTAAAAAATAGCTAAAACGAAAATTAAATCTAACACGGAGAACACTTTGACAATGAAAACTTAACAAAGAGAGAATTTTACTATATAAATAATATGATTTTTATGGCATGTAATGTTATTGCTTAATTGTCATACTGAAATTTGGAGTGGAGAACAAGACCAAATAGCAAAAATACAATTAAATATCGTCTAGCTCTCGTTGAAATTATAAAGTAGGGAGGGACAACAAACGAGAAAATTATTTTTTTTGTCAAAAGAAAGTAAAGTGAAAACATAAGAAGCAACAAGAGAAGAGAGCAATCAGAAAAAGAAAAAAAAAGGACTAAATCGCAGAAGTGCGAACTTCTATCTCCACAAAGATTTGTCATACGTAATAATCTCGGTGACGATTGAACTCTACAGAAGACAACTTTTCATACTTACGCATCGACGCATTAGAAATTCTCAGTTACACATGTCTGAACCACCAAAGTTTCGATTTCCGGAATCAATCACCCCGACTTTTTCTCAAATAAATTCGTTCTTATCTATCTAGCAATACGTTCTCGTATATCCGACACAACATCCTTATCACCCCACTCCTATCAATTATTGCTTTCCATTTACTACAAAAATTATAATTTAACTATTTCGAATTTAAGGAATGTAAGTAATTCAACTCAAATTGAAAGTCCATTTATACTAACAAACTAGACTTTTTGTGCCCGCGCTACGCGCAGGTTCTGCGGCCTATAAAAATTCACACATTGTGGAACCGAAGAGTAGAAGATGATGATAAGCTTCATACAGATCCACTATAGACATATGTTAGTGGGTCAGAATCTTCATTTGAGTGACATAAAAAAAATTAAGAAAATACCCAAATTAGAAACAAAGCATTATGCACTATGATTAATTGGAAGAACCTATTAGAACCCAAAATTAGTATATTAAGAATTAAGATACCTATAATTAGAACAAAGTATTCTTTGCTGCAATAGTTTGATGAAATACCGAAACTGGATAATTTCATTTTCCACAAACATGTTAGGTGAATTATCCAAAGATTGCATCTTGAGAAATAATATATTCTTCTGACTGATGATCCAAGCACCAGCTGCACACAAATCCAAGCAAGAAACCAATAAAACTGATATCGAATCTGAAGTGATACGCTCCTGAAATTCGGTGTCTTTGCTCTATTATCAACTCAACAATTCATGTTGCAGATGAATCTCTGAGAAGGTTTCAACGCCGATTTTTCTGTAAGATTTCCCAATTTTTTGTTTCAGTTTGTTTTGAGCTTCGGTTGACCTAATTTCCCAATTTGTGTTCCATTGGTTGAAATCTCTATTTTGTGTTTTTATATGTCCGATTGCTGTAACTTTTGGGAGTGATTCTTTGAACTTTTTGGAATTAAAAATTCGCCTTCGAGTTTAGATGAGAATCGGCGAACTAATCCCCACTTAGTTAGTGCAAAGCAAATGACTTTTTGGTCATAAGTTATTGCAAATCCACCATGAATACTTTGGAGGGCATTTTAGGATGGCACAATCTGGAAAATCATTCTTATTAACTGATCTTGATGCAGATTTGAAGTGTCGATTATACAGAAGTGGGATTGTTTTTTGCAACCCAAATTTGGTGGCTTATTGAGTTATTGTTGTGTCAAATAGAAACTTGAATTGAGCAGAGGATAAGATTGACATGAGCTGTTACATGATCAGGCCTGTGTGATCCATCTTTTGTGCACATTCATTTGATCTTTAGGTCTTAAGTTCTTTGCTTCATTACTCGAGATTTTAGAGAGTTTTACTTGAAACAAATCTTAGATGGGCAACTTTCCTAGTAATCGAATGTTTAGTTCTTTGCTTCATTACTCGAGATTTTAGAGAGTTTTACTTGAAACAATCTTAGATGGGTAATTTTTCTAGTAATCGAATGTGGCAGCAGAAAGATGAATGTTTGTGCAGTTCTGCTGACGAAATGTTCTGAATCTTTCCGTTTTGCATTGGATGGGAGTCATCTTTGTTTGAGCTAACTCCTATAACTTCATACCTACCTGTTTGGTGCAGTTGAATACATTCTGGCATTGTCACCAAATTGTTTGTTGACACTTCTTGATTTTCACATTTTGGGACCTCATCCCAATACTTTATTGCCCATAACTCTCCTTAAAATATTACATTTGGGCGGCTATATCTTGTCATCTTGTCAATCAATTTCAACTGTCTTATTGCTTCTCATTCGTCAATTAATCCGGTTTGAATTCCACCATTTTAGATCAGATCTCGTAACGAAGCCAAGAATGAAGGAAGAAGTCCGCTGTGAAGGAAATGTGGAGGTGATAGTTCCGCTTCTGCCAGAGATTCATTCCCTGGCAGATCCAGCACCGAAAGGCGCATCGCTTTCGAGTGCTGTATTTAACATATCTACGAGCATGATTGGTGCAGGAATCATGTCAATACCTGCAACTTTCAAGGTGTTGGGGATTATTCCAGCACTAGTGGTGATTCTCGTTGTGGCGTTTTTGGGGGATATTACAGGGGAGTTTCTGTTAAGGTATACACACACTGGAAAGTCAACTACATATGCGGGATTGATGGCTGAGTCGTTTGGCTGGTTTGGGTCACTTGCCTTGCAGATTTGTGTCATGATTACCAGCTTTGGTTGCCTCGTAATCTATTTGATCATTATTGGTAATTCTAAACTCTCTTCTACCTTTTCTTTCTTATACTTGCATTCTTTTACGAGATTTCAGGTTGTTCATACGTATTGAGTCTTGCAAGGGCGAGTTATGTGGTTGTTTCAAAGTGATCAATTATATGTTTTTGATTGATGAACTGATTATCCTATTCATTTTTTTTGCTGAATTACTAACTGAAAGCACCTTGAGCTTAAGTACCTTACTAGAATGGTCTCTTGGCCTTGAGTTTACCATTTCACAAAAGATGTTAAGTTTTACAGTTACAAGATAAAGAAAAGTCAATTCACCCCATAAAAATGAACCAAGCTTTTGTATGTTTGTTTCTTGTATATGGTATAAATTTGAGTATACAGAAACATGGAGGTATATAAACTTGCAAAGGTTTGATTCTACTAAATTCTTTGATATCATCATTGTTTTGGCATCCTTCTGTGCTACATCAGTCTTTGTTCCCTTATACTTATCCATGTTTAGCTAGCTGCTAAGTTTTTATTTTTCTAATATTTTTGCTTTTGAAATCTGAACTGAATTTTTAAACCATCCTACAACAACAAATAGGTTGTATTAACAACATCAAACATAGATCATAGATGCCAAATTCAAGATACATAGGACTAGAGAAACAAAGATGGATTGCATATAACAAACTTTACTTGCTGTTATTCTTAAGGTGATGTACTTGTGGGAAATCAGTCTGGAGACACAATACATACGGGCATTCTACAAGAATGGTTCGGTTTTCATTGGTGGACTACTCGTACCTTTGCTCTACTTATGACAACTATTCTTGTTCTGCTCCCGTTAGTACTACTCCGTCGTGTGGGTCAGTATAATTCTTCTGCTATAAGACTCTCATAATTTCATATTTTTAAGCTTCTTATTTTAAACTCTTGGTATCTACAGATTCACTGAGGTACACTTCAGCATTATCGGTTTTCCTTGCCTTTGTGTTTGTTGCCATTAGCTCTGTGATGGCAATCTTTGCCTTGTCAGAAGGCAAATCACAGAGCTTGAGATTACTGCCTGACTTTTCTTCTAAAGGAAGCCTCGTCAGCCTCTTCACTACTATCCCGATTTTCATGACAGCATTCGGGTACCAAATCAACGGTGAGAATACTAAAAAACTTCAATAGGTTACTGATTAGTGATTACTTAATAAAAATTTATTTGCAGTTCATCCAATCAGAGCAGAGCTTCATGAGCCGTCTGATATGAGATTAGCAATCCGAATCGCATTGATAATGTGTGCCGCCTTCTACTTTGCAATCGGATTCTTCGGCTACTTATTATTCGGTGACTCGATCATGGCCGACATGCTACTCAACTTTGACATGGAAACCAATACTACAATTGGTGTCATTATAAACGTCACTATCCGGCTAAGCTATGCAGTTCATCTAATGCTGGTGTTTCCTCTCATAAACTTTGCTCTAAGAGCAAACTTAAGTGAACTCTTGTTCCATGAAAGGTCTCATCTGGACATGGACACAGCGAAATTTGTAGGCCTCACTTGCACTTTGCTAGCCCTTACTTACGTCATTGCAATCGCCGTTCCAGATATTTGGTATTGCTTTCAAGTTCTTGGATCCACAACGGTTGTTTGCATCACGTTCGTTTTCCCTGGCTCCATCATTCTCAGGTACAATAATTGTCATTTTAGCCTTGATTTGTTTATCTTCATACTCTTTTTGTATCAAAAACAAGAAATTTCATAGGAGGAGGGAATTGGTTTATCATTTTGATCAACGAATAATGACATCAAAAGTGGTCTAGATTCGTTTTCGTTTCTGTTACCGTTTTTACGAGTGCAAAACAAACGTCACCTAAATATGCATCATAGTGATGATGACTTGTGTTATTGAGCAGGGACATTCATGGGATATCTACAAAATGGGACAAATTTGCAGCGGTTTTGCTCATCGTTGTGGCTATTGCAACAAGTCTGACTGGCACACTCAATCTTGTATAGCTAGAAGCTCGAACGAGACACACCCTGATTCGTGTCTAATTCGAGCAATGGAAGATCAAAATGGTGGCCTGGATTCGTTGTGTTGATTTTATGTCGACCGAGGCTAAATTTGTAAGTTGTATTGTTCAAACTTGATCAACTGAAACCCAGTATATGTGTATACATGATGTAATTCGATTGCTGAAGGAATTGGAATGGTGGAAAGTTTTTAATGAAGGGTTCCTTAAGGAACCAAGATATGTTTAATCACATGATTATTCTTGTGTAGCTGAAGTTTTATTGATGGATGCATTGTATATTGATGTGACATTATGATCATTTCCAGTTAATTTACATATGTGTGAGGACAAATTTTCAAGCTGTGTTCTTACATTTGTTTCAGAATACAACTTGAATGGAGCAATTTTGAATTTGGTGCAAAAATTATAAATGCACAAAAGTATAGGTACTCATTCGCATGCATATACAACACATAATACGTGTACACATGCGAGTAAAGTTCCGGTGCAAACAAGTCTTAACGGAGGACAAACTGTTAGTTCCGGTGCAAATAAGTCTTAGCGTAGGAAAAACGAACAGTTCGCGTTCACATATTAGACGTCAATGTTCATATTCTGGATAGTAATGTTCATAATTTAGGTCATGATTTTTTTTGAATGGTTTCTATGCAGTGACATACTTTGTAATTAGTGCGAACTGTGATTTTAATATTTTAATAATTAAGCCAATAACATTCTTTCATAATTGTTGTTATATTTAATAATTATTAAGATTTTAATATTTTAAGGTACTATTTCGATAAATATTTATTAAAATACAAGAAAGATGTATATATAATATGAAATCAGATATTATTGCTAAACGTTGTATACAATTTTGTCCACTAGAACTTACAAAAAATAAATAAAAATACATTTTAAACAATATGAGACTCTAAAGAGTACTTAAATCTCTAAGATCTATCTTAACCCATGCCATAAAAGGTTGTATCGGAGGATTCTTGCGGGCTTGTCAATGGCGGCATATTCGTCCTTGAATTATATATCTTCAATGAAGTGACTTGATTTGTCTTTGAATTGTATCATCAAGTTCTCTGCCCGATTACAACTACAAACACAGAGAACAAACAAAAGTTTAAGAAAAAGAACATACAAGTCAAATCTAATACCTTACTGAAAATCATATATTGCATATCAAATATATTTAGACAAATCAATGTAAATCAAACCTGAGTTCATATCCCTCTACAAGACACATGTGGTATCATGCTAAGGAGCTGAAAGGAGGTATTGGTATTTCCAAAGGTTGGAAGAAATTTCTAGGTTATACCAAGACTAAAGAGGAGATCCAAAAGAAAGTAGGATTAGAAATTTGATTAAAATGACAAAGTGGGTTAATAAGTTGATATGAAGCCCGGATCAAGATTGTCAACCGTTGATTGATATATTGCAATATGTGATTGGAGGATAGAAATTGCATACTTATGTTATTCATTGAAAGAAATATTTATAAGAGGCAATTACAAATTGAGTAGAGAGATTCTGGGAGAGATATGGTAACTAATTAGACTTATTCAGAGCTGAAGAATAGGAAATAATTAAATGTGATTTAGACTAATTATTGCTGATAGAATTATCCTTAAGTTTAGAACAATTATTATATATTATATATATAACTAATGTGTGACATAGTGTTAGTTATATATAGTCATAAACAAAAAACCATACGGAGTATATATACAATGAGTAGTACATAGTATTTTTAATTTTTATAGCAAAGATGCATTATGGATTTATAATATATACAACTTTAAAATTGTTAAAATGTACCCATTTGAATGTGAATCTCATGTTATAAGGTCTAATCTAGCTAGTGAAAGTAGTGATGAAGGATTGGCCAAACACACTGATTTCTAGCCATTCAATTAGCGACATATTGACTACGGCCAAAAAACATGAGAATTTAGCCTCACAATTTTAGCTATAGTTCATCAGTGGCCAAGTAGGTTGATTCAATCAACCACGAATCTGCCGTGGCTAAGATCCGTCTCTAATACAAGCCATAGTTCAAACGTGACCAATTTTCAAAGCTAGTTATTTTAGCCATGGTTTGATAACTCTGGCCATTTTTATGGCTATTATTTGTATGTTAATAATATTTCACACATAAATTTTTTCTCTTATATAGAACTCCACATTTTAATTCACTTCTTAAAAATCATAAAACAAAACATGGATCGGTAATTTACTAATTTTATGGATCATTATTTTGTGTTTGGTTACATGTGGTGTCAGAGTTGGTATACTATACAATCATCAATTATGTATCGACCAAATTTTTAGGAATCAGTAAGTAATGTGTCATGTAAAACATTATAATCGATGAACATTGCTACTCCAATTCTTATGGAATAGACTAGTTTGTTCGTATTTTAAAACAATCAATATGCATTGTTTTACGTTCAACTCTCATTTCAAGTTGGAATGTCACTTCATCGGAAGAGAGATTAAAATTTTCAATGAATAAATAATTAAACACTTCGTATATGTGACAATAGCATATACTATCTAATTAGAATCCGGATTAAGTGAGAATATTTATTGTAGTAATATGTCAACGATATGCACTTTCTTCAGTAATGACATACACACGCGGAGTGTGTGCATGTACTTTTCACATAATATCAATGACATACAAATCTGTTAATAGTGCATGTCGCTGACTTAAATGTGTATGCCATTAATGAAGAAAATGCATGTCAATGACTTAAATATACATTCATTCGCATGTGAATATACATTCATTCGCATATCCTCACAGTAATAATTATTCTCACCTGAATCTTTTCCAAATTAATCAATAAAGAACTAAAAATAGATAGGTTAATTTAATCAAAGAACAACACCATCAACGTGTCGATAATTAATACGTAAATTTGCATGTAGTTTTTTTTTGAAAACTAGAATTTGAACGTAGCGCGACACTTTAACACTATAAGAAACGATATTATATATTCAATTTTTAAAATATTTTTTTATATTTAGTTTAATATATGAATAAAATTTTATTGTTTTGTATAGTAAATTTGAATTGTATCAGATATATTTGGACATAAGAGGCGCTCTAATTTCTATGTATTATTATCTTATAAAATCGTCAATTATATTATTGTCTAATTAGTAAATCAACATGAAAAAGAGAAAGTTGTATTTAAACAAGGAGAGAGGAAAGAATTGAAGATGTGATTAATGTATGATATTCAACTTTTTTTACAAAGCTAACTTTATATTAGATTTAGATTAGATTCCAAAAAAATGTGGTTCTTTCTACTCTTGAGTCGATTTTTGTTTTCACAGATTTTACAACGTTGTTACGTGATATTTCTTTTTTTGTTTCCCACTCTACTTCAACGGTTGAGGAGATTCTCCTATTACGCTTACGTCTAGAGTTTGAGTTGCGTGAGTGACTCTCCCAACAAACATTTTTTAACCTCCACCAAGTCTCGAACTCGAAACCTCGTGTTGGGTGGTTGAAGTCTCTTATCACTCGACCACATGTTTGTTGGTCACGTGATATTTCTTTTAAAAACAAGGTTAAAAATAGGCATTATAAACGGATTTTAACTATGGTATAAAGTCTATTTTTAAACGTCATTTGTTAGCATTTTAATCGACGCACAAATCATGATTTTTCGGCAAAAAAAAATAATACTCTTACAAAATACACATTTTTTGGAACAAACTCTACGATCACATACTTCAAATTCATACATTAATATCAAAGCTTATTATATAAATTTATACTACGTAACTCATTCGTCGTAATTCCATCACTGTTGATCAACATAATTTTTTCATACGATCGAACGTTTGATATGTATTATTTTCACACTGGTATATTTGGGGATGGTCGATGACATTATTTTCGTTCTCAATTTTACATCTTAGTGACTATTTTCACATATGGCTCTGTTCGGGAAAAGGTTGAAAATCTGTAATAAGATAGCTTATTTTTCCAAAAAGCTTGAAAACCTAGCTTATTGTTTTCATAAGCTAGCTTATTTTTCTTTGAAAATGATAAAAAAAATTTTACTGCCGAACAGGCACATAGTCTATTTTTTCTATACGACATATACAATTTTACAGATGAGCACGAAACTGATCGAAGGTGACAAAGAACAACGATTGGAGTCAGGCGATGATCATAAAATTGTTCACATGATCATATACATATACATTTGATTGGAAAACTACTCAACAGAGAATAATTATACATATCGACTGTGTTAGAAATATGTACATTATCGACAAAACTAAGGCTTTCAAGGACCACAATTGAATTCCCTACTTTCTAATCTACCAGCAGATTCCTTTTTGTCCATCTGATCACTGATAATTAGATAAAAGTTCATTTGTGAAAATGATCATTTGAGAAAAGTTTGGATAAGAAGAAAGTTTAACGTAGAGACAACAAAGTGTTTGCGTTCACATATTACAATCTAATGTTCATATTTTGTATGGTAATGTTCATAATCTGACGATCATGCGTGTTTCGGTCATTTTAAAAAGATAATACTATTCACAAAAATTACAAAATTCTCACTGCGTCACTTTACAAAGTTCAAAATTGTCATAACCTGGGTTATAAACATGCATTAACATCCAGAATATGAACATTGATGTGTAAATTCTGAACATGAATGCTTCATTTTTCTTACGTTACGCTTCATTCCTACCTGAACATTTCTCTTGATTATTAATGTACGAAAATACGAATTGAAAATTTGAATGCATATCCCTTCCTATTAACATGTTAAGTAGATACATGCGTCCTAAATTTATGCATGACTTTAAGAATGTATAAAAATTACATGCACGTGCTTGTATGTACTGTACATGTAAATATAAATATAAAGTAATGTAAATGTATTCATATATCCATCATATTATTTGAATACAATCCCCCTCAAATTGTAAGTTCAAAATTATCACAAACCGTATTCAGATCAAGTCACGTAGTTTAATTTAACATTCCTAGTTAATTGGTTTTGTCACGTGGATATATGTGGAATTAAGGAAAAGAACAGGATAGCAACGTCCAGATATATAGCTCTTGGATTGTTTGAAAAAGATTAATAAATGTATGTTGGATAATACATACATACTGTCATAAAATAGATAGTTTGTAAATTAATTTGTTGTGGTGCAGCTTAATTGAACTAGAAGCATCTAATTAACTAGTCACTTATATTATATTCTAAGATTTATATTTTATGGTAGCGCGGTGCTTAGCGAACGAATTTGAAATATAATGTGATGTTATATAAATTTTGTATGTGTCTTGGTTTAACTATAACTTGATTATTAAATTATATAGTTAATAGGATTGATCGATCTCACACTGCTGTTGATATATTTGTATATCTTGATTTTATATAGTTGCTCATAATTTTATAACGATGTTCTTAGAAATGTCAAAATATATAATAAAACATGAAATAACTTTACGAAATCAAATTTTGCAATAAAAGGATAAAAAATATATTAAAAAGGGCATCAACTTTTGGTAATTATTTCCGAAAAAAGATGAAGATAGAAAGAGATCACACTCCCAACTATAAGTCCTTCGTGATTTGTAGATGAATGTATTTCAGAGACTTTATATGAAGAGATGAAGAGACTCTAAAATAATGACTCGAATTGAAGCCTTATTTTTGCGAAATAATGAGTCTGGATCTTCTACCCTGTAAAGATAAGTACATTTGGAAGAAGGTGAGGATGAGTAGATTAAGTGATCGACATGTGAAAATGAGTGAAAAGAACAGTAGCTATAACACCATATTAATTCGATATATTGCAGAACACAAGTGTATTTTTGTACAATACAACAAGTGAAGAACAAAACACATAAGATATATATGAACATGTGGGGGTAACCCAAGTTTGAAGTGAAATGCACATATAATTTTGTCAGTTGATTGTGACCTAGATCAATGATGGCGCGTCACTTATAAAATAAAATTACGATTTTTCTATCTTATGTTCTAAGAATATAGAATATTAATTTGAAATTGTTTAATGTAATAGTATGTTTTTCCCAAGTCACTGATTAATGTTATCGTCTAGCTAGCTAGTTGGGTATTGGAGCTATATACATTTTATTATGTTAAGTGTCTTTCTGTCGAGATATTTTGAGTTTGATTCTTTCTAACGACCTATTTACCGTGCACGATCATTCGAACAAAACGAAGGATAAAAGATATTATTGGTTAACTTAGGCGTTAAATTACTTACGATGAAAATCATTCGAACTGTACTACACGACACGCCATTTGTTTACGGCCCACCGGACTCTATCAGAAGCCGATGACAAATATATAACATCAAGTCTAACCAAAAAACCTAGCCATATATGCGACAATGCATATATGAGGATAGAAAGAGAGAGATAGTGGCAAAATTGGAATTATTTGCAACTACAAAGCATTACAATTCCCCCGTGAGGATTGCTTGGATGCATCCCAATTTCCAGCCTAATGAATCCGTTTCACCAATACCTAAATTACATTTTTGCTCCTCAACTTCTTATGTATTAGTTTACAATATATCATCATAATTAACATTCACTTTCATATAGAATAATAATCTTTTTTACCAAAAAAAAATATAGAATAATAATCTTACAACAAAGTTGGCATCAAATTATGATATATGATTGAGGTTGTGGCTCCTGAATATCATCATATGTTTCGAGGAAGGAAACGTCATATAATCGCTGATTTTATATTTTTTCGAACAATTTTTGCATGTTATTTCTAATGAGAAAAGTTCGTGGGAGAATAAGACTTAATGTAAGAGAAAAATAGTTTTTTGTGTTCACAGATAACAAACTAATCTTCATAATTTGGGTTGTAATGTTCATAATCTGAGCGGAATTTTTTTAGGTCATTTTGAGAAAGAAAAAGAAAATCAAAGTTCGCAGTAATTACAAGTATGTCACTGCGTCCCTCACAGAGAACGTTCAAAAAATTTCACGGCCCTGATTATGAACATTACTATCAAGAATATAAACATTAGCATGTAATCTATGAACGCAAACTATTCGTTTTTCCTACGTTAAGACATGTTTAAGACATGTTCGCACCAGAACTTTTCTCCTTTTCTTATTAGTGTTTTGTTCATCCATATCCAATAATGTTTTAGGCTTCGTGATTGTTTATGTTTTTGTTAATTTCTATTTCTTGTTTAATTTGGTATATACTCTCGATTTATTCGGCCTCACGATTTTACTAGATAAAAAAGAAGTGTACATCAAATTTGTAACTCAAAGGTGTTTTTTTTCTCTTTTAAGAGAAGGGGTATTCTTGTATTTTCATAATAGAATATTATTTTTCAATAATAATTAGCAACTATTTATATATATCGATCTCAAATTCTCAATGGTTATACCATTTTTAGATAGATAAGAAATTAAGAGATCGACCGAGAGATACATACATAAAATGGCGTCAAGGGAGCAGAAAAGAGCGATTATGCATGAGAAGATGCAATTACTTCGTTCCATTACTAACTCTCATGCAGTAATATTTTCTTAATCTCTTTTCTCCACTTCTCAATTTTAATCCCATAGGCTACTATATATATACATGTGATATCATATTTTATATAAATGTTTGACAAACCTACCAAGCAAAGGAAAGTCACTAATCTAAATAAGCTTGAGAGTGTCGTCTCACTTTCAATCTGTAAAGAAAAACACTTAGCTAGAGTTTCGATCATGTCGTTGAAGTTCCTTTGTATATGATGTCTCGGCAGGAAAACAATAGATCTATCATAGGCGACGCATCCAAATACATAGAAGATCTCAAGAACAAGGTAGAGCGACTCAACCACGAAATGACAAGCACTAGCACTTCTCAAGCTTCATCTCTACCCAAGGTATTGACATTCGTATATTTAAACTATGCCTTAAGAACATAGGTTAAAAAGACCGTTTATCTGAATAGGTGACAACAGAAGCAACTGAGAAAGGAGTGATGGTGAATGTATATGCAAATGGGAATTGCCCCGGTCTTCTTGTAGCCGTCTTAGAAGCCTTTGAAATGCTCAACCTCAACGTCGTCGAAGCTAGGGTTTCTTGCACAGATAGTTTTTGTTTCGAAGCAATTGGTGGTGAAGTAAGCTAACGAAATAGCTTCATTGGTGATCATATTGATATTTGTTTTATTGGTTATGATTAAATTAATGAAATGATTATGCAGAACGTAGAAACAGGCGAAAGGATCAACGCGCGAGTAGTGAAAAAAGCCATTTTAAAGGTTGTCAAGAATTGTATGGCCGAAAATGGTGATCAACAAGACTGATCAAACCGGTATGTATAAAGCTAGATGGGTCTTTAGTATCGATCGCGATCTCAACAAAGAAATGGGGACAAAATATATATATTGCAAAGTTCTCTAGTCTCTAGTGCAGTTTTTAATCTTTATTTCCATCATATATAGATATCGAAGGCTTTGTGTTGATTGAAAATTCTTTCTCCGTGAGGCTATATCAATATTTTTGTTCATACTTCATACTAGTGTTGGTGATTTTTTTTAAAGGTTAAATATATATTAAGAGCAGCAAAATTATAATTTGAAAGGGTTCAAACACTTACAATCAAAATGCTAACACAGTTAACAACATCATGAACAAAAGGGCAAAATGGCAAACCAGAAAACGAGATGTCGAAAATCATCTAATCTTCAAATCGCAAAGCCATAGCAAAGATTTCGAGTTTGTTTTCTTCCAAAGGACATGAATCCTCAAAGTAGTCAATCTAATAATTATCTCATTTGCACAATTAAAGGTAGAAGCAATAGGCAAGTTAGAGTATGAGAAGACAAAGGGCTTGATTAGTCGTTACGAGTCTTCCAAACATTGTACATCAGAGTAGTCAAAGCAAGGCTGCGAATTTGAGTATGAAACTTCCATATCCCAACCCAATTTGAGTATGTATATATACATGCACATGTATTGACATACTGAGTGTTATAATTTATATACATGCATATGTACTCAGTGAAGTTTCGTCTTAAAAGTAGCAACTCATTAATTAACCTTAATTATAGTCTAGTTTTTTTTTTATGTACAACCAAACACTTGTCACCTTACATATATACTTAATAATTGTCATACTTTTAACTAGAAATATATATGGTATTCGTATGTTTATAGCTAGAAATGCATGCAAAATTAAAGGATCACGTGAGTTTCACTTGGTGATTTGTAGTACATTCACGTGCAGATGTGTGAACTGTGCATTACGACATAAGTACTGTACACTAGTACAAAATGTCAGTTTTACTGTTCAAATATATGTTTTACTACGGTTTAGAACCGTAGCAAAAATGACTGTAGTCTTTCTGTTTACTACGGTTACCTTTTTACTACGGTTCTCATATTCACTACGGGTTTGCAGAACCGTAGTAAAAATGCAGATTTTTGCCTCGTTAAAAATCGTAGTAAATGTGAACCGTAGATACATATATGTATGTACTCCCTCCGTCCCAATTTGATAGTCCCATTTGATTTTCTGACACTATTTACGAATCGAGAGAATCTTGTAGATTTCTTCCAATATATAAAAAAGAACATAGTCATGTGAAGTCTTATTTGATTCGTCTTAATGAGTACTTTAACAATATTAAAAAATTATAATTTTTATTAACATATAATTAGAGATATTTACGATATAAAACGTGTCTCGGCATATGTGTCGGAATCTAATGGGACTATCAAAATGGGACAGAGGGAGTAGTAATGTTGTTACACCCGTAATAAATGTGTAGTAATTTTGTTATAACCGTAGTAAATGTGTATGTAATAATCTAGTTACAACTGTAGTAAATGTGTATGTAGTAATTTTGTTACAACCGTAGTAAATTTGTATGTAGTAATCTTGTTACAACCGTAGTAAATGTGTAGTAATTTTGTTATAACCGTAGTAAATGTGTATGTAATAATCTAGTTACAATCGTAGTAAATGTGTATGTAGTAATTTTGTTACAACCGTAGTAAATTTGTATGTAGTAATCTTGTTACAACCGTAGTAAATGTGTATGTAGTAATTTTGTTAACCGTAGTAAACTTTCGTTATTGTTAATTTGTTATATCAGTAGTAATATTGTATATTCTACTATTGGTCGATATTATACACAAATGGCTTGTGCTGGGGAGAATGGAGCTGGCAAGCTGTTCATTTAACTTCACAGGAAGAGGCGGCATTTGCTTCGTGATTTATGGCGAGTGATTCAAGCTACGAGTTGCAAAAAAGAATATGTTATTTCAAAACTCAACAGATACATCCATGCAACTTTCACATCAAAATACACCTAACAACTGCAAAACACGAACAATTCTTGAATACATTGAATTGCCTGGACGGAACAAAAATTAACATTTTTTGTTCTCATGACATAGCTAAGAATGCAAAAAAAAAATAATAGCAACTATTGAGTATCCTAGAATGACATGGTACAAACTAATATAATAGCTTATCTAATAACAATAGAGCATCTTCTCACCTAGAGACCTTAATAGAGTTGAACATTACTGATTGTAGCTAAGAATGCAACATTTTCAAGGCCTGTCACTTCATTATGATTCAATCACTACAAAAAACTATTTTAACAGAAGTCGAAGATACAAAATTCAACTATCTAACACCAAAGACAAATAATCTTCCACGGAAACACAAGATTAAAGAACTTTATTTTGGAGATTCATATGACTGTTCATTTAGATGTATTACACTATCTAAGAAACCACTATAAAAATTTCTGACAAGCAACTATGGAAAATTAGAATTATTCTCTTACGTTTATTTGTGACAAGAACAGCAACATCTCCATAAACTGATCCAGCAAGTGTAGCTTCATGAATTGCCCTGAAGTTGGAGCCTCCACCCGAGACAAAAACTGCCAACTTTTTTTTTTGAAAGACCGACTACTGGGTCACCTAAATTCGGATTTTACAGCATGTAATTTATGTAGTAGGGCCAATGCCTAATCATGTTAAGAAAAACAATGTCGAACAAGAGCAAACTGAATATTATATGCATCAAAATTTGAAGGCATTGTTGATAAGGATATAGATCTTGACAAACAGAGAATTGAAGGGATGATCAACACCATATTGCACCTTTGAAATCATCCAAAGGAAATGAACAAGCCATGACATAAATAGAGACGAGAAAATACAATTGATTATGGCAAGAGAGTAACCTGAAAGCACTGGTGGATTATGCTCTTACTATTTCTATTTGAACTTCTGAGATCTGCATCAAGTGTATTTAGAAGCCATGACAAAAATTCAACCGGGTCAGATTGTGCTCCAATTCTATACCTCTTTTTACTGGCTTTCATTACTGCCTGCAGAAATTCATGAGGACTCACCTGCATTCAAGCCAAAATATAAGCAAACCTTGGGTTCAATACATGCCGGATGTCATCTAATGATGGGTTATTAATCTCATATTCATCAGGAAGGCAATAAACCCTCTCTGTTCGAAGATTCATCATAGAGATGTTGCTACATTTGACATCAGCCATAAATTTGCACAGTATAATACATGTTAGTATGCCTTGAATCTGAATCACACACTGTCACGGTATACAATATCTGTTGTATGGGCTTATTTGGGCCCATCAGTTTTGTTGTTGGGCTTAGGGTTATTTAGCGCTATATATAGCGGCTTATGTGTAAACCTAATTGTACCGAAAACTGTAATACCGCCTCCGTATAATCTGATCTCCCTCTCCTGTGGACGTAGCCAATTTTGGTGAACCACGTATATCTGTGTGTCTTTCTTGCGTTTACTTTGTTCTCGTTTCGATTCTGTTACAACAAACTGGTATCAGAGCAGGTTCGAATTTCCGCCGAGAACGATGTCGGTATCCATGACGAAGATCGACAAGTTTACAGGGAGAAACAGTTTCAGTCTGTGGGGAATCAAGATGCAGGCTTTGCTGAAGCAAAACGGTCTGTGGGCGCCGTTAGCGAAAGACAAGAATGGAATGGATGCAACCTCCGTGGAGTTCAAAACTATGGAGGAAAAGGCTCATTCGATGATTATGCTGTGCCTCGCTGACGATGTCATTACAGAGATTGCAGATCAGGAAACCGCTGCAAAGTTGTGGTCGAAGTTGGAGAGCCTCTACATGACGAAGTCATTGACCAGCAAGTTGATGTTGAAGCAACGCCTTTTCAGCCTGCGTATGGAAGAAGGTACACCTCTTAGAGATCACCTTGATCAATTGAATACAATTCTGTTAGATTTGCGTAATATTGATGAGAAGGTTGATGATGAGGATGCTGCTTTGATCTTGTTGGTATCTCTGCCTTTGTCGTTTGAGAATTTTGTGCAGTCTTTTATCGTTGGGAAAGAGACTGTGTCGCTGGAGGAGGTTAGGTCTTCGCTTCACAACAGAGAGATGCGTCATAAGGCATCTGGTTCGGGTACAGAAAATCAGGCTTCCGGGTTAATGGCCAGTGGAAGCAAGGAGGGCAAGAAAGGTAAGAAAAAGGGTCACTGAAAGAAGCAGCAGGAGCGCCCAAAATTACCTAAAGACGTCTGTGCCTACTGTAAGGAAAAGGGTCATTGGAGGAATGACTGTCCTAAGAGAAGGCAAGAGCAGAAACCTGGCTCTGCTGCAGTAGCAGAAGATGATGCAGATTCCGAAAGTGATATTGTGTTGATGGCTGAGGAATACACCCATCATTCTGATAAGTGGGTTCTTGATTCTGGAGCATCGTATCATATCTGTCCGAAGAAGGAGTTGTTCACAACATATAGCTGCATAGATGGAGGTAGTGTTTCAATGGCAAACGACTCTGTCTGCAAAGTGGTTGGGATCGGCTCAGTCCGATTCAGAATGCATAACGGGAATTTCTGCACAGTCAAGGAAGTCAGACATGTTCCACACATGACCAAGAATCTGATATCTTTAAGCCTTCTGGATAGTAAGGGTTTCAGGTATGAAGGTGAAAATGGAATTCTGATTGTCTGCAAGGGTTCTGAGGTGATTCTGAGAGGCGTCAAGCAGGGAACTTTGTATATCTTACAGGGTTCTACAGTAACAGGTTCTGCAGCTGTTGCATCAGTGGTTAATGATGTTGATCTGACCAGACTGTGGCATATGAGACTTGCTCATATGAGTGAACGTGGAATGCAGATTCTGTCCAAAGAAGACCTTCTGGGAGGTCATAAGATCAAGAGTCTAGAGTTCTGTGAGCATTGTGTGTTTGGGAAACTACATCGCTGCAAGTTTCCTAAGGCAGTTCATCGAACTAAGGGCACGTTGGATTACATTCATTCTGATTGCTGGGGTCCTGCCCGTGTTGAGTCTTTGAGTGGCTACAGGTACTTTCTGTCTATTATTGATGATTACTCTAGGATGACGTGGTTATTTATGATGAGGCATAAAGGAGAGGCATTCAGTAGATTCAAGGAATGGAAGACCTTAGTTGAAAATCAGACAGGAAAGAAGGTCAAAAGGCTGCGAACAGATAATGGTCTGGAATTCTGTTCATCTGAGTTTGATAAGTTCTGCAGAGATGAGGGTATTGCTCGGCATCACACAGTCAGGTTTACACCACAACAGAATGGTGTAGCAGAACGGATGAATCAGACACTTCTAGAGAGAGCAAGATGCATGCTCTATAATGCCGGTCTTGCTAGGAGGTTCTGGGCTGAAGCAGTAACAACAGCCTGCTATCTGATAAATCGGAGTCCACACACAGGCATTAATTGCAAAACACCTTATGAGGTGTGGTCTGGAAGAGCTGCTGACTACTCAAATCTGAGAGTTTTTGGCTGCACTGCTTATTATCATGTGAGTGAGGGTAAGTTAGAGCCGAGAGCTAAGAAGGGAGTTTTCATGGGCTATGGTGCTGGTGTGAAAGGATACAGGATCTGGTCTGACAACAAGATTATACTGAGCAGAAGTGTAGTCTTTGATGAGAATTCTATGCTGAAGTCCAAGACTAGTGATATAGCAGAGAAAGAGGTTGTTGCTGAGGAGGTGGAGGTGCCATTTAATGCAGGGGAAATCGAGGCACCACTACCACAACCAGTCACTGATGAGCAAGATACAGATCAGTCTGAGAGTGCACTGCCAGAAACAGGTTCTGATGAAGTTGGGCATCGAAGTGTTGCTCAAGATCGACCTAGAAGGGTTGGAGTCAGACCTCCAGCGAGGTACAGGTTAGCCGATCTGGTAGGATATGCATTGCAGGTGGCCGAGGAGGTGGATGATAATGAACCGTCCACCTACAAAGCTGCAATATCTGGGAGTGAGTCAGCACAGTGGCTTGCTGCAATGGGAGAAGAGATGGAGTCTCTTCATAAGAATCAGACTTGGGAGCTAGTCAGATTGCCTGCTGATAGAAAGGTAGTCACTTGCAAGTGGGTTTTCAGGAAGAAAGAAGGAATGTCTGCTGCAGAGGGTATAAAGTACAAAGCAAGAGTGGTTGCAAGAGGTTTCAGTCAGAGAGAGGGAGTAGACTACAACGAGATCTTCTCACCAGTAGTCAGACATACCTCAATCAGAGTGCTACTAGCGATAGTTGCACATCAGGATCTGGAACTCGAGCAACTAGATGTGAAAACAGCTTTCCTACATGGAGAGTTGGAGGAGGAAATATACATGTCTCAGCCAGATGGTTTTCAGGTTCCAGGAAAGGAGAATCATGTTTGCAAGTTGAAGAAGTCCTTGTATGGGCTAAAGCAGTCTCTGAGGCAGTGGTATAAGAGGTTTGACACTTATATGAAGCAGCTTGGTTACAACAGAAGTCCGTATGATTGTTGTGTGTACTACAATGACCTGCAGGGTGGTTCACGCATCTATCTGGTTCTGTATGTTGATGATATGCTGATTGCTGCTAAGAATAAGTCTGATATTCAGAAGTTGAAGGCTTCTCTCAGTGCAGAGTTTGATATGAAAGATCTAGGTGCTGCTCGCAAGATTCTGGGAGTTGAAATCTATAGGGAAAGGGAGAAGAGAAAACTCTTCCTCTCACAGGAAGGGTACATCAAGAAGATATTAAGCAGGTTTGGAATGTCTTCAGCAAAGTCTATAGATACTCCAATGGCGTCTAACAGCAAGTTGGAAATGTACACTGTTCAGACTGATGAGGATCAGGAGTACATGTCTCGAGTCCCATATGCCAGTGCAGTTGGGAGTTTGATGTATGCTATGGTCTGCACTCGACCAGATCTTGCATTCGCTGTTAGTGTAGTAAGTCGATATATGGTCAACCCTGGGAAGGAACATTGGCAAGCTGTGAAGAGGATTTTCAGGTATCTTAGAGCTACTTCTGATGTTGGTCTATGTTATGGGAATGACACTCAGTGTTTGGTTGCTGGCTATTCAGATTCTGATTATGCTGGGGATGTGGACAGTAGGAGATCTATGACTGGTTATGTGTTCACTCTAGGAGGTTCTGTGGTAAGCTGGAAGGCAACTCTACAGCCTACAGTTACTTTGTCTACTACAGAGGCAGAGTATATGGCTTTGACAGAAGCTGCTAAGGAGGGAATATGGCTAAAGGGGCTGGTCAATGATCTAGGCCTACACCAGGATCAGGCTTCAGTGTATTGTGACAGCTTGAGTGCAATATGCTTAACTAAGGATCAGGTTCATCATGAGAAGACGAAGCACATTGATGTCAGGTACCATTTTCTGAGAAATGAGAAGAGAATCCAGGTGAAGAAAATAGGGACTGCTGATAACCCTGCTGATATGTTCACCAAGCCAGTTCCTGAGAGCAAGTTCAAACACTGCTTGGATTTGCTCAACATCAGTGACCATTAGTTGCCCTGAGGGGCAATTCTGAGGAGAGGGAGATGTCTGTTATCTGGCACTGTCATGGTGCGTCTGAGAGTCTACCTGGAGGATTCAAGTCAAGGTGGAGATTTGTTAGTATGCCTTGAATCTGAATCACACACTGTCACGGTATACAATATCTGTTGTATGGGCTTATTTGGGCCCATCAGTTTTGTTGTTGGGCTTAGGGTTATTTAGCGCTATATATAGCGGCTTATGTGTAAACCTAATTGTACCGAAAACTGTAATACCGCCTCCGTATAATCTGATCTCCCTCTCCTGTGGACGTAGCCAATTTTGGTGAACCACGTATATCTGTGTGTCTTTCTTGCGTTTACTTTGTTCTCGTTTCGATTCTGTTACAACAATACAATATACCTTCTATTTTCAGCATAAGCATCATCTAGGCCTTTACAGGAAAAGAATTAAAAGTAGCACAAACTCCATTTCAGATCTAACGAATGAAATTGATACCAACCTTAGAGCTACAGGCATTAGCGTAAACCAAATTGACACCTTACAACCCTAGAACGAACATTGAACCGACCTAATTATAGGGAATTACAAACCTAATCAATACAGAACGAGGGTTCCTAGGTGTGAGACCAACCTAATTAAACAGACGAAACAAATCTGGGATTGAGAGGCAGAGCTTGGAGGAAGGCCGTCGTCGATTTGCTATCTCTTAGTGCAAGCGGCGGGAGTGATCGTACAAAGCAGGCTCCTTCAATATGTAATTTTAGCTTCTTTTTTTTTTGAAGTTCAAGTTTAAATTTAACATGTTGAAATTTCCGGTACATTATTACTACGGTTAGAAGTGAGTTATTTTAGTACGGTTCTAAATGAGTCATTTTTACTACGGTTCTCACAAGGCTTTTTTATTACGGTTGTATTTAATCCGTAATAAAACGACAAATTAAATAAAAATGTGTAATGAACCGTAGTAATTGGTAAACTTTTTACGACGGTTCCGATATAACCGTAACAAAATGATCAATTTAATTGAAATCTCTCGAAACCGTAGTGTATTTGCTAATATTTTACTACGGTTCTTCAAGAACCGAAGTAAATTAGTTTCTAAATTAAGACGGTTCAGAAAAAACCGTAGTAATTGAATCACGCAGATAAAATTTCTACACAAAAACACGAAACCGTAGTAAAAACGTATGTCCACATTTTGTACTAGTGGTATTTAAAGTTAAAAATAGTGAAGTTCCGATGTATTAGGAGAGAAGTCTCGACGAGAACAAAGCTTAATGTAGGAAAAACAAAGTTTTACGCGTTCACAGATAACAAGTTAAGCGATAATGTTCATATCCAGGCGATAAAAATTTTGTAGTCATTTTGAAAAAACAAACAAAAAAAACCAAAGTTCGTAGTGACTACAAGTATGTCATTACGTCCCTCATTAAAAGCGTTCAAACACTTTTATGGCCCATATTATGAACATTGTCATCCATAATATGAACATTGACGTGCAATCTATATGAATGTGATCTGTTTATTTTTTCTCCGTTAAGAGTTATTTACACCGAAACTTTTTGAGCGGTTGATTTTGAATACGATTACCAGAGCCATTTTACATGCAGTATGACACACCATATACATATATATATATTGCACGTTCGTATAATCGTACGTATGTACATGTTTAAATAGTAATATGGGTAATCACTCAATCTTTTCAACGTAACATTTGGTCGAAGATATATTTAAATAGGGCCAAATGTATATATAACACTCTCATAGATCAATAATTAGGTTATCCAAGTAATGACGCGTCAAGTGTTTGGAATTTTCTAATCATTTCAATTCTTGTGTTAATTAAAAAAGAATAATTTCTAATCTGCCTTTTGAATTCTAGTATATAATCCAATAGTAGAAAAATCTGCACCACAATATTATTTTGACGATGATTGATTTTTGAAACTCCCGAACAATCTAATATAATATAAAAATCACGGAGTTAGAATATTAAAGACCACATTAAATACATTTGCATTCTTATTGGTTAATAACTCTTCTCAATTTAATACTTATATTTTCTAATTAGTGGGGTTTATACATTATAATAGATCAAACTTCTTAAAAAAAATGAATGTGTAATATTTATAGAATTAAAACTTTGATTTTAAAAGATGATTATTTTTATTTTCAATCTAATCTAATATATAAATTGTGATTTTTAAAAATGAATGTTTCAAAGTTAATGTTGAAGTGTTTTGATTGGTCATGACATAAAAGAACTTTTATTCTCTCTTATTATTTCAACGTTTTGTTAAACACATATGTCTAATCCGACCCATTTTTACGAGTCTTATACGTTTTTTTTAGTTTTCCAACAAAAGATTGGCCATTTTTTGGACTAAAACAAAAGACATAAAATCCTATTCTTCTCAAATTCCATACAATATTTTAGTTTTGAATTTCCAAATGGATTAATTTGATGATAAATCTCAAATTCATTTTTTTTTCCTATCTTGCTCTTTAGTTATGTGAGCGAGTTATTTATGTTAATGGTTTTGTTGAGTATAAATATACTAATTAATTAAACATTGTTTTTCTAATGAGTAGGTGAATGAGATCATCATCTTCAACTAAACAAATTTTTGTCTAAGAAATTACTCCAGAAGTTGGTAAAAAATACAAATGATGACTATATATATCAACCTATGTGATATCAGCATGAATCAGATATCTAAATTATCTTTCTAGAGAAACACTATCAGGACGAGAAATCCAACAAAGAGCAATCAAGAAGACGATCAATCAAGGGATTATAACCTTTTACATTATACAACATTTAGAATATTTGCATAAAAAATAAATTTTACACAACAAATGAAATAAAATCTTTGTAGCGTTGATGACCTTTTCTTATAAATTAACAACTAGAATCGGACCCCCGCGCATAGCGCGGGGTAATTACGGTTTTTTGTCTCAAAACTGGATTGGGCTAATTATATATTTACAATCTTTTTCAGGGAATATTTTATCCAATTCAAGCCAAAGCAAATCTAACTTGCAGATCAAGACATTAACACAAAAACGAACAATAGAAGTGATAAAAATAGCAAATTGATTGGTTCAATTACAAATTGACAATAATCATGAGTAAAGACGAAATACAATATGCAGAAGAGTAACGACGACTTGATGAGAGAATTCAATATGAAATCCCATTCGGAGAAGTAAAAAAATCAAAAGTTGAAATTAGAAGAGAAATTCAAGAGGCCACATAGTAATGGCGGCTTAATGACAACTTTCTAGGTCATTACCCGCGCTTTGTGCGAGCCAAACACTTTTTATTTTTGTCTATATTCATATACTTAATATATTTTTTCGTATATGTATTTTTTAGTAAATTATAATAAAATGAATTGAATATCTCTTATATGTGTACCAAAATCACATAGTCGGTTACGTTGCTCGGATTGCTCTTCATCGTTATACGGATTGAAGGTAAAGAGCGAAGAAAAAAAAGATTAAAATAGTGGAAATACTAACCAATTAAGCACATAAGTATGGTTTTATTATACATTTAATAAGTATCAATTATCATTGGATAATGAAAAATAGAAAAAACAAAATTAAGTTTAAACATTAATGAGTCATAATTGTCATTACTTTCTCAAACCCATGAATTTTTATATATATACTAGGAAGAAGGCGCCCGCGCGATGCGCGGGCTTAATTGCACCAACGAAACATAATTAAAGATGGAGCATCGATTATAATTGTTTGTTTCAATGGGCGGTATAATCGCATACGTTAAAGATGTCGTAGACGACCTTCAAGTCTTCTATTATGTGGATATAAGTTATAGATTACGATGACAATGACAATTTGATTTGTGTTGTGATTGTGTCTATTAGTTTCGTATTGGGCTTATATATTAATGGGTTACGAATTAGGCGGTAGATTAGGTCTCACATCTTCACAAATACTTAAGAGGAGACAATAAATGAGATGGATATTAACCAATCAAAACAAAGGAAGTAAATGCATTCAATTGATTTTGAAAGAACCTACAATTTTATATTAGATTAGATAGATGCTTATATAAAATAATATAGACCCGCGCGTAGCGCGGACCCCAATACGCTAGTAACGATGATAAAGACGAGAGATGTGTTGACCCAGTTCCTCATTAATAATTACATCTGAAAGCTAACAAACTAAGAATTGAGTTTTATGTGATGATTGAATGAATTGAACTACGTATAGGTTAAATGCCCCCTTATTAGAGTTACAGATTGTCGTATTTAAGGAAGATAGTTGATCCCTTCTCCGAACAATATTTCTCTAAAAATATATTAAATAATATGCCTCCACAATTATATATTCTAATTTTTGTTCCACAATTATATATATTCTAATTTTTGTGGTGGAATGTTTTTCAAACTACATTATCAAACAAAGTTTAATAAAATAGTAAAAATATTTATCTAGCTAATTAACATAACTGGAACATGAAGGAAATTTGGACGTTAGTTTTAGAACCAAATTTGTTGAAACAACTCGAGTGACGTCCAATGTTAAATCTCTGTGATTGTGGACAACATGCAGTTGCGACAATAGAATATATGCAACATGATCGATCGATTTGGGTCACGGGATTTGTTTTTTATTTATAATAGCTACCAAACATATGACATATTTAATTATGACAAAAAAATGACATATTTAATTGATTCCAACAATATATCGGAGATGATAAAAACAAGGATAGATCAAATAACCTTTGTTAGATTTAGATTCGGTGAGAATGACTTTATCCTACGAATATACGTATACATGTACATTCTTTTATAATTCATATTAACATGCACATTTTTTATATTCATATACACACGTATGTATGTGAATATTTTTTTTTATGCATGTGAATATAGAAGGTTGTGCATGTATTCTATATTAGTAAGATAAAAATCATTCTCATTAATCTTTTTCTTTTTATATATGAATTTGTGCTTTTTGACCCAATTTTTTTTTAATGTGTTAAATAATTCTTTAATAAATGATGACAATATCATTAAGTAACTGACGACAATTTAAATTAATGAGTGGTTATTAAATGATGACATATTACTGTCATCAAGTATTAATAGGTCAAAAGTATATTAATTGGGATAAAAATCACAAAATTTATCATGAAGGGGCATTGGGCCAGTATTTTCATGATAATCCCATCGGGTGCAAATGTGGGCTTCACAACCCATATTTTGTATCTTGGTCCCCCATAAGTGTGATTACTATGATCATAGGATGAATTTGTATGTGTAATATACATATCACTAGCATTACGCAGGTCGTTGCACGACCCCTCTGTGGTAGTGCTACAACAAGAGTACGATTTTTAATATTGGTATATTAGATTTTGTACCGACTGTTACTTTCATATAAATTAATATTGGTTGTACTATATAGTCTGTTGTTTGTGATACGGGAAAAGGATAAAAGATGGACAACCATAACATCTGTAACGATATATCATATATCATTTCAACAACAATAACAATAGTATAGTATACGACGATTTCTAAGAGGGTAGTTTGGAAGCTTTGGTTTTTGAAAGATTACGACAATTTTTACTTTGTTTCATTGATATCATCGTCGTACAAATCCTGAAAGCTGTCAAAGAACCGATTAAGCAACAAAGTGTCTACGCAAAATCTGAGAAAAATAACATTGACTACCTTAGTCTATTTTTTTTTTAAATATAACATTATTATGAATAGAGTAAGAAATATAGAAGAAAAACAACTCCTTTATTCAAGAAAAATAAAACTCACCTAATTACAACACTAAAAGCACTAAATGCTTAACTCAAAATCTGAGAAAAATAACATTGACTACCTTAGTCTTTTAAAAAAAAAAATGATAACATAATTATAAATAGAGTAAGAAATTTAGAAGAAAAACAACCCCTTTATTCAAGAAAAAAAAACCCCAAATAATTCACCTAATTACAACACTAAAAGCACTAAATGCTTAACCAAGAGGTCAAATTTATATTATATTAGATTAGATTAGTTACAAATCCACACACAATCACAACAAATTTCTCCTATTTTTAAGATCCATCAAGGAAGTCCTTGTGATTTGGACACACAAATGAGGGTTCTTGAGAGCAAAGGCATCAAATCTAGTGGAGAAAACTATGTCCTCCATGTTCTTCACAATGTAGCCCAATGCAGTGTCCTTTAGGGTTTGATTGGAGCACGCATCTGCAATCTCCAACACGTCAAGGGCGTTTGAGCAGTTAAGTGAGCCGAGCATCTGTCGTTCACAAAACTTGCTTAGGAAGGCAATCTCGTACTTGTCAGCTGCAATGGAAAGCGAGTAGATATGCTTCTCCACCTTCTCTGGAGACAGTGTCCCACTGTAGAGGAACTCGAGTAAGGACTCGAGCTCGTTGTGGTTGATCTCTGGTAGGGAGATGGTGTCGTTGGGAGCTGCTTTGCATCCGTCTGAGTCTAACATGTTCTTGAATATCACAGATTTTGCCGCCTTCAAACGAGAATACAAGTTGATCAACAACAATAACAACAATTCAATGTATCATACATAAACGAGATCTCATGTCAAGATTCATTCATGCACCCTGATCTAGTCAAGTTGAGCAAATGCTTCGAAATGACCGAAAAAGAGAGTAATGAGAACGCACACAAAAGCTTTTCTAAAGAACGAGCAAGAAACATTGAGTCCCCTAGAAACTACACAACCTATCCGGACATTCAAAATCAGTCCTATAAAGGCTACGCAATATGACATGACAGACACAGAATGTCATGCTTACCAGCTAGACTAATAAGACTCAACAATAAATATGATATACAAACTACAATAGTTAATAATTGTGTGAATTAATATGTGTGTATAAATACCAGTAAAGCTCTGTGAGCACGAATAGGGGAACCATTGTCACCGGGAAGAACTTGAATATCAGTGTGAATTTCATCGATGAAAGCTTCTTCAAACTCTGCAAGGAATCCCAATTTCTCGTTCATTTCTTCCTCCATTTCTTTCATTTCCTTCACCCATTTTACAACATTTGCAAACCCCTGTGCAAACGTAAATAATCATATAATTTATTGTTTAATGTCACGTACGTAAATAATTGAAAATGACTACCCCATAACGACGCTATAGACCGTCAGAAATGGCCGGAAGCCATTTTTAACACCTTGTAATGTCGAAAATGACTTATGACTATTTGTGACACTGTATTTTCGACACTATTAATTACAAGGTATTACGTGTCGGTAATATGAATTTCGACACCAAAAAGTGTCGAAAGACATATTTTCTAGTAGGTGTGCTAAATAAGCATATACTAGTATAACATTGAATAATGCAAGCCTTTATATCATTACAAGGATTAAAAAATTAAATTATGTGCAATTGTATCATTATAAACATCACGGGCAATTATGAAGTGGTAGTGCTATAGTACAGCTTGTAATTTGGATAGAAATTGAGTGTATTAATTCTAGATTATGAATTTTAAATGTTAATATTCCTTTTATTTCTCATTCACTTCAAAAATAGTAAACACTTAATTAATTTGAAATCAAATTATAAGGTTTCTTCTTCTTTTTTAGTGAAGGGAACCTTGAATAGATATCCTGAACTATTTTGGGAAAACCGAGAGTAAACCGAACACCCTGAATTAACATGCATGAAGTTTCTTCTTCTTTTTTGATGAATGGAACCTTGAATATATATCCTGAACCATTTTGGGAAAATCCGAGAGTAGACCGAACACCCTTAATTAACATGCATGAAGTCTCTTGCATAGAAGGCAAAGTTCAACAAACTATTTTCTGATCGATCTCATCGACCATTGTAGATTAATCACACAAATTTATTGTCCATGAACAAAATTCAACAAGAATAGTATTGAAATTACCTTGGCTGCAGAATTAATCGAAAACGCATTGCTTGAAGGCTTATCAATGGAGGAAAAACCTTTATTATCGCCATCAAACTTGTTTATCATCGAGATCAACGTCCTCGCTCCTTCATAACACGCAGCACAAATCGTGTTCCTTGGCGGTCTCAAGATATACGGCATGGTTGTACATACCGAACAATCCATTGCCTACAAACGTTACAGTTAGAGGTTTCGAGTTCGATTCCTTTAACAGAAGATACCAATCGAATGAAAGGTTTTGATCGGATTTTGAAGCTTATGATGATGGAAATGTAAGGTTGGAGAAACGTTGATTTCAGTTTATATGGAAAGTCAATTTCATGGCAAGCATTCAATCACTTTAAAGGAACCTTTTGTGTTGGCCGGCCCCATTTCATTTTGCTTCGATATTAAAACAAATAGATAATGAAAACCTTAGCATAATTAACGTTTAATTAACTGTATTTGTTTGTGATATATTATAATAAATCGGTTTGACAACGAATACAAAGAGGCAAAGGTATAAATTGTATAATGATTGATTGCTTTATTTGGGCATGTAACGTTCGGTAAGTAAGGGATAAAATGACAATTTTGAACCTCGATTAAGTAATTTAATTTGATTTTAGTAAGGGGTTATTTATTTGTATAATGTATATCTTGGGCATAGAGAATCGGTATGAGAATGAGGTAAACCTATTTTGTATTTGGTAGAATAAGTATCGGTACATAAGATCTCGTATCCAAATAAATCAAGGTATGACTTATACCTAAGTTTATAAATCACTTCTCCCTCTACCAAGCACTAAAGGCTAAGAATCGTTGAAACTCATTCCTCATATCCAACCCGATTCCTCATATCCAACTCGATTCCTCATTCCAACCCGATTCTTATCTCGATACCAAACGAGCCCTAAGAAGTATAAGAAGGTCATCAAAATTGATCTATATTTATTCTCGCTCACCGAGATTATAGCATATGATTGTTTTTGTATACTGAGAAGATACGTGTTTTCATGATTTAGTCTAATTTGACCGTCATTTAATATAGTTATTTGTTTATCTAAGATTTTTGATATAGGATGACGGTAGTTTTTCCTCGATCGCTTTTTGACTTATGACTTATACGAGGAAAGTTGCGGTGTGAATATGTTTTAGAATACGAAATGCAAACAATTCGTGTTGACAAATTACACGTCAACGCTCATATTCTGGATGATAATGTTCATAGTCTAAGCCATGAAATTTTTGGAACGTTTTCAGGAAGGGATGCGGTGACATACTTGAAATTAATGTGAACTTCAATTTTTCTCTCTCTCAATGTAACCTCAAAAAACTTATAAACATAACCGCTTGTAATTTATGAACGCGAAAAACTTCACACTTCGTTTTTAATGAGTGTTCTCATCGAAATTTTCCTCTAACTTATGTAAGAGATAATCAAAATAATGCCATAAATAATATTTGGATATTCAACCTCCCTACCCGCCTAAAAGATTTGATCTACACATGTTGAAATGGTGGGTAAAGGGTAAAATAGTCAGCGGAAAATATTGTCCCAAATACCCCTTTTCGTACCTAAATTACACATATGTCCAATTTCAAGTGGATATGACTGTTATATCTATTTGAGGGTTATAATAGTTCAATTTTTTTTTTCCCTATTAAAAAGAAAAGATTTATTATACTTTAATTTATCTTTATTTTTTTAACTCAACTCATTATTTTAATAATTTCTGAAATTAAGAAAAAGGATAATCAAATTAATAAATAAAAAATAAAGGAAATTAAATAAATAAAAAGGCTCAGAATAAAAAATAAAAGGAAATTTAAATAATAAAAAAAGGACAAAAGAAAATGTTAAGCATTTTTTAGACAGTTTTAAGAAAAGTAACTGTTATCCTAAGCATACTTAATTAACTTCTCATTAATCATCCTCAACCTTCACCCATTTCACCCATTTCACCCATTTCTCTCTCTCGTTCAACATTGTTCGTCTTTTTCCTTTCACTCTTTTGAAATTTTCACCATTTTCACCATTATTACCGACCTCTCGCAACCGCTCTTTCTCGCTCGCAACCTTCCTCTTTCTCCCTCTTTCTCCCAATCTCAACCGCTGCAGTTATGGCCGTGACCAGAGGATGTTCCGCACCCCCCGCACCCCAGAAAAGAAAGAGAGACTCACATGGAGACTCTAAAGGAAGAAAGAAGAGGCAAACCGAGAAAACCCCCAAATCTAATAAGGGTTTGTCGGCGAAGTCGGCGCCGAAAGGGGAAGCCTCAGTTTCGCAGAGGAAGAAGGAGCTCATGAATTTCTTGGAAAAATGGAGAACCATGGAGCCTCTTGCTTTTAACGAAAATGTAAGTAAAATTTCTGAAATTTTGTTATTCAATTCGAGTTTATGAGTTAAATTGGTGAATTTAGGGTTCATGACTGTAGCTAATGCATGTAAATTTGAGATAATATGTACATTTGCACTTGGGATTGGAGTTGAGAACAAAGTTGTGAATAATTTGAGATAATTTAGGGTTATCCCGATATACTCCTTTCTGTGTCCGGACATCCTCTTCTCTGTGTCCAGACATCCTCTTGTTTGTGTCCCGACACTTGAATTTTGTTTTTGTGTAGCTTATGTGCACTTAGGAGTTTATGTAGTGGAAGTATTTGGATTTGAGTTTCTGAATATTGTTAGTTAGTTTTTAAGGAATTTCAGGAATTTCATTTCTTCATGTGATTATGAATCTTGACACCTCTAAAAATACTTCATGTCATGTGCATTGTGAACCATAAATGTAGTGGAAGTATTTGGATTTGAGTTTCTGAATATTGTTAGTTTTTAAGGAATTGCATGTACATCCTCTTCTCCTCACTGTGTCTAGATTGTTTTGGGTTATCCTGACAGCCTCCTCACTGTGTCCTGACATCCTCCTCATTGTGTCCTGACATCCTCCTCATTGTGTCCTGGCATCCTCTTCTCTGTGTCCCGACACTTGAACTTTGGTTTTGTGTAGCTTATGTGCATTTAGGAGTTTATGTTGTGGAAGTATTTGGATTGAAGTTTTGTGAAAATGTTTAGTTTGTTAGGAATTTCATTTGTGAATGGGTTAATGAGATTTTGTGTAGTTTGCATATCTCTCCACCTCTGAATAATGTTTCCTGTCATGTGAAGTGTGCATCCTGACATCTAACTAATATTTTCCTGCCATGTTATGTTTCTGTAGGTGATGATGTATGCTTACTTCAAGGGAGATGCATTGCATGGCCATGTTAATATTAACTGCAGGAGGCAATATTTGAAAGACTGATAAGCGGTGTTTTACATACCGCAACTATGGATTATTAGCTAGTTTTGTATAGGATTATGTTATCTGTTTCTATGTAATCTGTATCATGGAGTTGTTCGAGAAAAGATTTACATACGAGATTCCAAGAGATGATACGAAGCATTGGAAGCATTGAAGCATAAGGAAGAAGCTGCAGAAGACGAAGACGAAGACTTGAAGAAATCAGTAGCTTCTACCTCAGACGACACAGCCGCAGCCGCAGGTTTCACCCTCAGCCAAGGATCCGAGAAAGCACAAGCCGCGCCCGCGGGTCCCAAACCGCGCCCGCGGCCCTCTGCCATCCTGAAATTCTGGAGAATCCAAAACCGCGCACGCGGCTCTCAACCCGCGGGTGCGGTTCCTCGACAGAAGAATCAAATTGATGTCTTTGCCAATTGAAGTATTTTGTGTTTAATTCTGCAACTGTCCACACGTTTTTATTACCTTAATGTGGTTGTTACAATAGCTGATGACTATTTAGGTTGTGGATGATCATCCTTGATGATATACCTTTTGTTTTACTTAAGTTTTTGGAGAGTTTTTCACAAAACTTATGAGTTGCTAAAGTTCCTTTGTTTCACTTGGCGTTTGAAGCTTTTGGATTCAACAAGTTGTGAGTTTATCCTTTCCCTTTGTCTACTCTTTGATTGTCTCAACTCTCTTGTTTGTATTGTCCATGAACTAGATTTACTACTTTAGACTAATCACCTAAGTTAGTTTTATCTTATTCATATTGCTAGAGTTTGATACTTCTAGTTGAATTATCATACTTGTTGTGTAGCACAATCTATTTGCATGAACTAGTTGTGATTGTTATTAGAAAAGAAAATTGAGTACATGTCGAGTATCCGACTAGTTGTCCATGATATTGCATGTATCTATCTATTCCTGAATGCATTGCTACTTTGTTATTGAACTTTGATAGTTTCAAGGTTATAATCGAGTAAGGGTTATTAGGACTAGTTGGACTAATAACTATTCAAGAACAGGAATTAGAACGATCACTTGAGAACTTGACATAGGGATGAAAAGGATTCTAAGATCAACTTGTTAATCTAATTGTGGATAATCGCTAAGTGGAACACTTCGCTTAATATTGTTATAACCAAGTTGACATTCGATACTTCGTATCAAAACCATTAAAAAAAAACCTTTGGTTACGTTTATTGGTTAGTCATTGTGATAACTTAAGAATTTGATAAACTGATTCTCTTGGGATTCGACCCTTGCTTGCGCACTATATTACTTAGTTTGCACGTTAGGATTACTTGACTTGGCACACGATAAATTAGCCGCGTCAAATTTGGCGCTGTTGCCGGGGAATCAAATTTTCTTATTTTTAAGTTCTTATTTTGATTAACTTTAGTGTTGACTAGTGAATGGTCAACACCCGTTCTATTAATCAGCCTCTTTCTATTATTGATTCAGAGATCGAGAGAACTTTTCATCGGAATCGAAGAGAGAACAGAGTCGGGACTGAGACAGTAGAAATGGACGATCGAGAAGCTCTTGCTGAAGTGCAGCGTCAATTGGCTGACATGCAGTTGGTCGTTGATGCTCAACGGGAGCTAATTGAGGCAAGGCTACCAGGAGGTGGTGTTACTCGCACTTTGAGAGAGCGGCAAACACCGAACCTGACACAGCAACCTCAAGCTGTGGTTATTCCACCCCTTGCTCATGGGGTGACTTTTGAGCTCAAGTCGGGGGTGATCAATTTGCTCCCAAGTTTCCATGGTCTGGCTGGTGAGGATCCGATCATGCATTTGAACCAATTTCATGACATTTGCATGACGACCAAACCGCCAAACGTCACGGAAGAGCAGATCAAGATGAGAGCCTTCGGGTTCACTTTGAAGGATGGTGCTCGTTCTTGGTATTACCATTTGCCAACCGGTTCGGTTGATAATTGGGAAAAGTTGCACAAGGTGTTCTTGAGCAAGTATTTTCCGGTGAAGAAGGCAAATGCTCTCAAGAAGGAGATAGCCCATGTCGAGCAAAGTGAAGACGAAACTCTCTATGACTACCTTGAACGCTTCAAGGGGTTGTGTGCTTCGTGCCCTTTTCATGGGTATGATACCGAGGATCTAGTGCTTTACATTTGCAATGGTCTCCTTAACCAAGAAAGGAGGATGGTTGATGCTGCGTGTGGTGGGAATATTCTCAACCTGACGCCGGAGGATGCCATGGAGAAATTGCAAGATATGGCTGAGAGCACAAGGAGTTTTGGTAGGACATACACCAAAAAGGGAGTGCACGCAGCAAGTTCAGGGGATCCCGCTCTTGTAGCTGAGCTTGTAGAGTTGAAAAAGATGGTCTCTCAGTTGCAAAAAGGACAACAACAACAAGTAAAGGTATGTGGTAATTGTGCTGACCCTTCTCATTTTACAGATAAATGCCCTGAGCTTGAACGTGAAGACGTTGCTGAAGTCAATGCTGCTGGTGGTGGGTATGGAACCCCACGACCTCGTGGTGATCAACAAAACAACTACAACCTGAGGTATAGAGATCATCCCAATTTTCGATGGCGTGATCCAAATGAGCCCCAACAACACGCTCAAGGCCCTCGACCCAATGCTGGACCATCTACTACGGAGCTGCTGAGATCCTTGACTCAACACTTCACAACTCATGTTCAAACGACCGAGTCGAGCATCAAGAACATGGAGAAGCAAATTGGGCAGTTGGCTGAAGCTGTAACCACCATTGCACAATAAAATTCCAATTCTCTACCGTCCCAAACGGTGGTGAATCCAACCAGAAATGTAAGTGCAGTAACAACAAGAAGTGGTAAGATTTTAGGGGAAACCAAAAACCTTGTTGAGGCTTCTGCAGAAAAGTCGATTTCTGAGGACAGCCGAGATCCGTGCCCGCGGCTCCTCTACTGAGTCAGAAATCGATTTTCCTGATGAGCCGTGCCCGCGGCCCGAAAACCGCACCCGCGGCTCCTCTACTGAGTCAAATGTTTCGGAATTTCCTTCACAAAATGCTGAACTCGAAGTGTAGGATCAGGGGAATTTCCAGTTGAGACAGGACAACTACGTTCGCCCTAACTTTCCACCTCTCGACTCCACCAAGCCTCCCGCCCCGTTTCCCGATGCCCTTAGGAACACCAAAAGGCCGGAAAATGACAAGGAGTTGTTTGAGACGTTCAGCAAATGTGAGGTAAACATTCCCTTGCTCAAGTTAATTAAAAGCATTCCTCGATATGCAAAGTTTTTAAAAGAACTTTTCACAATCAAGAGGAATCAAAAGTTGAAAGGGCAACAAAAGGTAACGGTAAGCGAGCGTGTCTCCGTTGTATTTCAAAGGCGAATGCCTAAGAAGTGCAGCGATCCGGGCATGGTCAGCATACCTTGCCGTATAGGTGACACCCATTTTGAACGAGCCATGCTCGATTTGGGTGCATCGATAAATGTGTTGCCTTACTCTCTCTATAAGATTCTTGGGTTAGGTCCACTTCATGAAACCGGAATTGTTATTCAACTAGCCGATAGGTCCACCGTGTATCCTAAAGGTGTAGTTGAAAACGTTTTGGTTATGGTGGATAATTCGTTCTTTCCCGCTGATTTCTTTGTGTTAGACATGGAACATGATGGGCAAGCTGCTCCTATTTTGCTTGGGAGGCCCTTCATGCGAACCGCTAACACAAAGATTGATTTGGCTAGTGGGTCTCTTACTTTAGAGTTTGATGGGGAAATGGTTCAATTTAACATTTTTGATGCTATGAAACACCCCGTCGAAGATGCTGCGTCTATTTGTTCAATCGATGTAATTGATCCTATAGTTCAAGATGTTTTCAATATCTTTGGCTTGGATGAATTACAAAGTGTATTAGAACACAACATCGTTCATTCACCAACACTTGATTTGTCTCTTCCACCTGAGATTCAAAGTGTTCTAGCTCGTCTAGACACTTCGGGTAGAATTTTGGCCGGTCGGCCCATGCTACTAACTTTGGAGAGCGAAAAGCTTCTTCCTTCTATTGTGCAGGCACCGGTTGTAGAGCTCAAGCAATTACCCAAGCACTTGAAGTATGCTTTTCTTGGGGAAAATGATACCCTCCCGGTAATCATTTCGAGCAAGTTGACAGGTGAACAAGAGAGAAGGTTGGTGATGGTGTTGAAAGAACACATTACCGCTCTTGGGTGGACCATTGCTGACATCAAGGGAATTAGCCCTTCCACCTGTATGCACAGGATCCTTCTTGAGGAAGGTGCTAAACCCTCTAAGCAACCCCAAAGAAGATTAAACCCACCTATGATGGAGGTGGTCAAGAAGGAGGTGCTGAAACTTCTTCAAGCTGACATGATCTACCCCATTTCGGATAGCCAATGGGTGAGTCCAACTCAATGTGTCCCTAAGAAGGGGGGCATAACATTGGTAGAGAATCAACAAGGTGATATGGTTCCTACCCGAGCTCAAACGGGTTGGAGAGTATGCATTGACTACCGCAAGCTGAACGCGGTAACCCGAAAAGATCATTTCCCTCTCCCTTTTATTGATCAAATGCTTGAACGACTTGTCGGTCGTCCGTATTATTTCTTTCTAGATGGGTATTCAGGGTATTTTCAGGTGGCTATTGCACCCGAAGATCAAGAGAAGACGACGTTTACATGTCCCTTTGGCACTTTTGCATATCGTAGGATGCCTTTTGGATTATGTAACGCGCCCGAGACCTTTCAACGATGTATGGTAAGTATCTCCTCGGAATACATTGAACATTTCATAGAAGTTTTTATGGATGATTTTATGGTACATGGGGATAGCTTTGATGCATGTTTAAATCATTTGTCACCTGTGCTTAAAAGATGTGTAGATACTAATCTAGTATTGAATTCTGAAAAGTGTCATTTTATGGTTGAACAAGGGATAGTATTGGGGCACATAATTTCAGCTAGGGGTGAACAGAGTGTCAGTGAACAAAGTGACATTGGGGAAGATAATGTGGACACAACACTGCAGAATGATGGAGAAAGTGAAGAATCTGAGGTGGAAAGCAGTGACAATGGTGAAGATGACAATGGAGGGAATTCTGATGGTGGAGGTGGAGATGATGGATGTGAGAAAGCTGAGGAAAAGGCAGTGACAGTTGAGAATGAGGTATGTACACTTTGCTTAGTTAATTTATTTTTTTATTAAAGCATGACAGGATATTATTGTCACGATAAAGTTTTCAAACTTGAAAAAAGTTTCAAAATTTTAAAAAACCCCGCCTTCAATTTGTGTTAGACTTGAAGTCTATAAATAACAAAGTTTCCTACCGAATATTGTCATGCTCTCAGTCCATAAATTATCAAAAAAATGGATCGCGTTATGGATTTCACAAGAGTCTATACTGAAGTTCACCATGGTGGTTCCCTTGTCCCCAGCAGCGGAAGAATGGCCAGTGTCACGAGCCACACTTATGAAGGTGGTCTCTGCGAAGATTGGGCTCCAACGACAGATAGTGTGAGGGACATCAATTGGCTAAGAGGAGAGCTATGGACCCTCAACAACCGCCAGAACAACACACATTATTTATTTGAGATGGTTTATGCTCATGGAGGGAGGAACACTATAAGAGCCTTGACTGTCCTCCCCTTGCAGCCCGGGAGCACGTGTTGTGAGTATGGCCAGACAGACCACATCTTGCACATCTCGTGGACACTCGTTTGTAGGGCCTCTCCCACCTAGCCTTATATCTATTCAACCTTGGTCTTCCAGGTCCCCTTTTCCATGGTGGTGGCAAACAAGGAAGAGAGGAGACTGATTGTGAAACATCCCATTGGTTGGGTGGAGGGATCAAATGGATGGTTTCCTTGTAAACTTCTTTCAAGATGTTGTTGGTGTAAAAGTGACTAACAAGAGTAGAAATGTCAACTCCCCTGTCCTTTGCTAATGCCAAAGCATGCTTACAAGGAATCCGATCTCTTTGAAACACGTTGCATTGGCAACGTTGTTGGCGAAGATTCACCTCATACTTGTTCCTTCCATCAGTCACCTCTCCTTCAATATCACTTAGCCTATTGATGCTCATGCTCACAGATGACGCATACCTATTATCAATGGTCTTGGTCACTGCCCTAGTAGTCACCTCTCACCATGTATTATCCGACTCCCTCCTTTCACAGAACCAGGTGGAAAAGGTAAGTAATATAACATCAAACAATGCTACAATAGGTCAGGTACGCTCCTGTTTAAACACCTTGTTTAGACATTCTGCATTGTTTGTCGTCATGATGTTGTACCTCTCAGCTGTGAAATATGCCCTAGACCACTTTTCAAGAGACACTTTGAGAGCCAGATTTTCCACAACTGTAGTTCTGTTTTGAAGGATCTGAAGCTCAGTCCTATACTCTTCTACAGTGTACGCTTTTGCAACCTTAAACCACCGGTCCTGCAAACCTCCCCAAGTGCACTTTTGCTTGAAGTTTTACAGCATATGATAAATGCAATATCCATGTTGTGCAAGAATGTAAACTTGTCTCAGAGCGGCTTTAATAGCCAAATGACGATCAGACACAAAAACCACATCCACGCTATCTAGTACAACAGTTGTCTTCAACTCTTCAAAGAAGAAGGACCAAGAATCCTTATTCTCACTGTCTACTACAGCAAAAGCCAAGGGATAGATCTGTTTGTTTCCATCTTGGGCAGTAGCAAGAAGAAGATGGCCATTGAATCTCCCTCCTAAGTGTGCTCCATCAACACAAATCACCTGAAACAGCATATAACTTGTCACACTCTATAATATATCCCGACAAGTAATTATATCTATTCTTCTGAAATCATATCCCTCCGCACCTTAGTTATTATCCCGTCACACACTACCCTTTATCTGGACAGGTAAAAGATATAGTTTAAAAAGTTATCTTTCTCAAATGAGGAACAACCCTGATACAAGCACCCAATGCCCAAAAACAGTACTTAAATCGGTTTTGAGAATCCAATATTAAGGTTGTATGTGATCCAGGATTGACTTCTTTCAACATATGAAGCCATGAGTGAAGTTGACTATAACCTTCCTCGGGAGACCCTCGAATGATGTCCTCTGCCTTTTGTCTTGCTCTGTTTGCTTTGGAATAACTGGTATCGACTCCTAGCTCTTTCATGATAACTTGTATCTCTTTTGCCCTTGGTGCGTCCTTGCGACCTTTGAACCTGTTACATGTGTTCAAAAACATCCTGACACCCTTCACACTATATCCCTCCATCTTAAATATTTGAACAAGACAGAAACAATACATACCTATCAAGAATACTCTTGGAAATGAAGGATGAATTGGCATGCCTGCTGTGATTGTTCTTGAACAGCATCGCACATGTATGATTTGGTTCAAGCCTTCGGACCCACCACGGACCAGTAGCTTTACCACCCCTCGTTGAAGCACGAAAGCCAAATGAACATGCTCCTCCATTTTGGCACTCCACCAGATAAGTGGTCTTATCAGACTTCTTCACATGCATTTCTATACATTTTTCCAGAGCAAATGAGACTAAAGCCCGTCGAACCTCCTCCTTGGTTTGAAAGACATCTCCAACCTTGATTGCCAATGGCTGAGAGTTAGAGCACAATTCTTCTTCCTCCTCCAAATTTTCAATATCAGTGGGAACATCATAGTGGTAAGATCCTTGTTCATGTTCCTCAGCATCTCCTCCCAGATATTCATAGTCCTCAACCTTGACATGATCATCATCAAATTCTTCATCAGAAAGGTTGACAAGGTCCAAACCTTGTCGCTTGGTTGCAGAAACAATAACATCCTCCTCTTCATCGTCACTGATTAGTGACACAACCTCAGGTTCAATGCATTTCTTAGCTTTCTTTGATTTCCCTCCACCTTCCACAGATATCCGGACACAATTATCATCTGATTCTGACATGTCTTGTTCTTCTCTCAGCTCATCATCTACTATGTTGTGTAGCATGTGATCTGACATTCTATTTAGGACTCTTACATGGTAAGAAGGTCCACCAACATTTTCAGTCTGAGAACAAGGTTGAGGTGCACTACCTTCAACATCCATCATCTCTTCTTCTTCCTTTGGAATTAAATTAGGGTTTTCATCTGAACCAATACATTTAGGCTCCACCACAGAATGCAAAGGAATTGACCATATTCTATCTTTGCATGTTAACATGTTCAAGAAGAAAAATGCATCTACATCATCACTATCGAAAATATCGAAAGGAGGAAGATGAGCATTTTGTGGAGGCATGTAGGTGAGCTTTAAGTCAAACCTCTTAAGATCAATGACAAGCTTTTCTTCCACCATTTTCAGAAGCCCTTCATATTTGATCTCATCATTGACCATCAAAGTCTTTGTATTTTTAGGGTCTTCATACACCCAATGCTCATTCCCCACCTTCCACTTCCCTCCACAAATTAAGGAGAGAATATATGTTTCACCTAAACAAGCCAAAACAAGAAAACATAGTCATTTACTCCTACCAATACACAAAAAAACGTTTGTATTTAATATGCCAACTTATTCATTCCTTCCTTCTTGTGTATGGCAGGATATGAAGCAAATTTAAAGAGATGAAAACAGATGGCCGGCAGGATATGAAGAAAATTTAATGAGGAAGATGGAGTTTAATACAGAGGAAAGAAAAAAACGGACTTAATGAGGAAGATGAAATTAAGATAAGCCAAATTACAATAATTTTCGAGCAAAAATTTGCTCTAAGTGAGCTTCCATCAAATTTGGCAGGAAAAAATTGTGCCAAAGACTTTTTTTGTGGCTGAGAATGAATCTGGTACGAGTGAACAGTCCTTCGTACGAATGTCAGAAATTTTGTGTGGTTGATCTTCATATTTCCTGACAGGTTTCCCAATTCAGCCGTTTTTTTTTCCAAAACTTCCTGACACATGTACGGATTTTGCTTCTTTTTCTCCTTTCCTTCTTTTCTTCTTTTCTTCTTTTCCGTCAGAATTTCTTTCTTCTTTTCTTGTTTTCTCAGCTCATTAGTTTAATGTATTTCGCTTTTATTTTACCTTTTTCCAAAAAGCATTATTCATTTACCAAACCAAAAAGAAAAGACAAAAGAAAATGCATTTTGGATATTACTGCAATATCCATTGAGATTTATGTAGGTTTGTTAGTTACCCCTAGGGTATTTTTGCAAATCAGCCTATTGGGTACCACACATAATTGAAATTTATTGGAACTTTATCTAACTAATTACATAGTTTATTTAGGCAATGGCTATATGCACGCGAATCGAGGCATATATGCACGCGATTCTGTGCGCGCAACTTATGCGCACGCATCTGTGCGCAGTTCTTATGCGCATACGTGTTTTACGGGGTATTACGGGTACTTTTCGTAAATTTTCAGAGTCTGTAATAACTTGTGCGCCTAACTACTGCACACAGGTTGAGAATTTGTGCGCCCTGTTTCTGCGCACTACTCTAACATAGTAGCCGTTGAAATCTTTGAAAAAAGTAGTCGTTAAATGTAAAAGGGTGCGCTTAGGTTCTGCGCACAGGTGCTTAAGGATTTGGGTTTGTGCGCGGATGGTTAGCGCACGGGTCTTTACAGTTTAAGATCCATCCATTTGGACCACAACGGTCATAAATGTGCCTATATAAAGCCACAATCTCTTCGTTTCCAACAAATTCATTCAAAACCTCTTCGTTTTCCAACAAATTCATTCAAAATGTCTCGTCGTAATCAAAACTCTCGTATGTTAGAGTTGATTAATCAAAGTTGTGAAGATAGTGATGAAGAATACGATTGGGATAGCGGATCACAAAAAGAGGAAGACGACCCGAACGACGACGAATGGTTGGATGGTTTCTTAGAAGACGAAGAGTTCGGCGACTGGGATCCGAGTGGTGAATTTGTGGTTAGTATAATATGTTATAATTTGAAACATATGGTAGCGTAATTAGTTTCATATGCTAGCATAATTAGTTTCATATGCTAGCCTAATTAGTTTCATATGATAGCCTAATTAGTTTCATATGATATCTTAATTAGTTTAAAGTAATGATTCGTATTTTGCCTTGTTATTTTGGTAGTAGTGTAATTGTCGCTCTACAATTACGTATAGGGGAAAGATTATTCGGATTATTTTAGAACCGCACAGTATTGGGATACTCCGCAAGAATTGTATGAGTGGGCGAGAGATAGAGGAAAGGAGTTAGTGATAGCTTTGGTAACGCGTAATTCAAGTCCGTACCAAATAAGTATTGTGTGCGATAGATTTGGAAAACCAAGATCTGGGAGGCCAAAGGTGAACAAAGAGAATCCAGAGTTGGCTGTTCCTAGGCTTAGAAAGTCGAAGTCGAAGAAGTGTGAGTGTAGATTTCAGCTACTGGCAGTGCGAAAGAAAAACATTCCCGGGGTCGCAGGAGAAAAATGGATTTTAGGTGTGATAGAAGGTCGGCATAACCATGTGCTACTTGCTAGTTTTCATGGGAATGCATTCATGGGTCGAATGACGGAGGAGGAAGAGCTTTGTGCTAGGCGGTGGGGAGATGGAACTGGACGCAAGACGCCAAAATAAATTATCTCTAAATTGAGGGAGAAGTACCCTGGTAATGTTACTTCAAGGAGACAAGTTGCAAACTTTTTGCAGAAGGTGAATTACGAAGATCGCGGAGAGCTAAACGTGACATAGTGGTCGCTTAAGTTTTTGCGAGACCACAACTACGTAGTTCACCCACATAGAGACACGACAAACGGAGAGGTTGCAATATTATTCTTTGCTAACCAAGAGTCGTTGCGTTTGTTGAAGAAGTACCCGTACGTGGTAATTATCGATGCGACGTACAAGACAAACAAGTAAGTCTCTACAATACCTTGGTCGATATTTAGTTCGGATAATGATATATGTTTTGTAGTGATATATGTTAATGTTTCAATAGATATGAAATGCCACTCGTAGAGATCGTTGGATTCACCAGTACACACAAGACGTTCAACATCGCGTATGCATTCACTAAAGCGGAAAGGATTTATCATTACACATGGATAATGATTCAATTGAAGTCATTATTCATAGATTTGGGAGTGATGCCAACGGCTATAATGACAGATTGCGAAGACGCGCTGATAAAAGGGATAAAGACTGTTTTCGGGAGCGAAGTTCAACATCTGTTGTGTTGGGTGCATATCAAACACAACATTGAGGCACATGCTTCGACCATCCTAAAGAGACAAATTAAAGTGGAAGCCTTTGCAGGACAATGTTGGGGACTATTTTGCTCAGCTACTGAAGAGACCTATGAACTGCGGCTCGAACAGTTGAAGAGATCTTGGAAGAGCGGCCTTGTGGGATACGTCGAGAGAACATGGCTTAATCCTCACAAGACAAGTATAGTGAGGGCTTGGACAGATCATAAGCTTCATTTCCTTACAAGGACTTCAAACAGGTAAATATTGATATTTTTTAGTTAAAGACGATTATATCATAACGGCGTACTTTCTGAACTTACCAACTTAACTGTTTTTTAGAGTTGAAGGGATGCACAAGGTTTTGAAAGATATTATTGGTTCCAGCAGAGGGGGCTTTAACAGAGTGATCGTACGGATCCATCATTCAGTACTCCTTCAGATTGATTCAATTAGGGCGAGCATGAACATGTCTCTCTCCAAACGACCAACTGATTTTGATGATCCAAACATGCATCCGCTTGGAAGGGCTATTTTTTCCCGACCATTCTACAAAGTGTCATACAGGTGTTTTTGATCATTTGTTGGCTACTTATGAGATCATGTTGACGGGGAAATTTCCTGAACAATGCACCGACCATTGGGTGAGGAACTGTCTTGGGTTGTCGTGCGTCCATCAAATTGCACACGCTATCATATCAAACACACCCCTGATTGAGGATGACATTCACCCGTTCTGGAGGGATTTGCATTGGGATGACACTCCTGAAACAGAAGACGACCCAAATCTGAAGGTCCGAATGAACATTATAGAGTTGTGACTCCATGAAATGTTCACCAAGTTGGAACTTGGAACCTTGAAGAAAAGCACGGCATACCAGCTAGGTGAGTTGTATCAGGACTTGGAGCATCCTGAACTAACTACCTTGAAAGAACCGACAAATGTGAGAAGAAAAGGCAGGCCAAAGGGTGCAAAGAACAAGGATAAGGAGGAGGTTGACAGTGAAAATGACAAGGAGGATGACATAAAACAAGAAGATATGGAGCAGTATGAGATGGAGGAGGCAAAGAAGAAATCAAAAGGAAAGAAGAGTACAGGAGCAAGACGGCCAAGTCGTCCTAAAAAGGAGGAGGATGACAGTGAAAATGACAAGGAGGAATCGAGAGAGAAGAGTTATTTTGAGCACAAACAAGAAGAGCTGGAGAAGTATGAGAAGGAGGAGGCAAAGCAGAAATCAAAAGGAAAGAAGAAGGCAAACAATACAGGAGCAAAACGACCAGGTCGTCCTAGAGAGCAAACAACGACATCACTTCCCGTGGTCATTGAGGCCGAGGAGTTGCATTCTCAACCCATGCCCGACCTATCACAGCCTGAAGGATCAAACTACACTAACTTCGATCAGTTCCCTAAAGAACTTGGTGTTCCTCTCATTCATAGGGGGGTTGACTTCGGCATTGACAATTTGGATGATTTTTGGCTTCCATACATCACAGATGTTAGACAGGTACGTTCTGACGGACATTGTGGTTATAGGTCGATGACCTTACTTCTGGGAGGAAAAGAACAAGAGTACGGAAACATTCGGCGTGAGCTGGTAACGGAGCTGCTTCAGAACCGAGAATTGTACGAGCCTATTTGTCGTCGTCTTCGTCCGGGTACTTGGGAGGATCTTATTCTCCAAGTTAACCATTGCAGAAGCCCTTGTTCAGAACTGTACTGGTTGCACTTTCCACTGATGGGCTTAGTGTTTGCCACCCTATACCAAGTTGGCCTCGTGTTATTGTGTTGGGATGCTCCGACCTTTTGCTTACCGCTAAGGTGTAGAGTCAGGCTTCACACGTCTTGGTGATGATGATGATGATGCCATATTCGTAGTTATGTTCTTCCAAATAAGTAAATAATAAAACTTTAGTTATAAACATGAAAGCATATACAAAAATGAACAAAAGAAAAATTTACCGATTAAGTAAGGAAACTTCGATTTTTGCTCTAGTTGAGATGGATGAACTAGTTGAGATGGATGAAGAAATCACCACCTTCAAACCGTTGGTTTTATAGGAATTTATGTATATGGTGCGCGTTGATTCTGCGCACAAGGAGTTACCGATTCAAAATAACGGTAACTAAAAGTGCGCTATGTAGCTGCGCACAAATTTTTAACGGTAATTTTCTTTGCGCGTTACACCTGCGCACCAAAAGTTACAGATTCAAAAAGTTACAGAATAGGTGCGCTTTACCTTAGCGCATGGCTGAAATTTCTGTGCGTTCTACCACTGCGCACTATACTCTTCAATCTTCGAAATAGTTGCGATATGAAGGGTCTAGCACATCGATGTGGATTATGTTTGAAAAACTTATACAAAATAGTGTTATTAGGCATATAAAGTGTGTATACGGTCTCCCCGTCACAAAAAGATGATCGAAAATACGCGAAAACGCAAAAAAACCCTAATCGGTCCTGATGGCCTGTTAAGGTCGAGAATAGGCGGTTCGATGCCCAAACGACGTCGGAATGCAATGAAACTTGTTTTCAATGCATATTATAGCTATTTAACCTTGTCGGTAACTTCGAGTCAAAAACTCGAGCTCTTCGAGTAACACCTCCTTTGTAAACCTTCACTAGTCTTTCATTCTTCGAAATAGTTGAGATATAAAGGGTCTAGCACATCGATGTTGATTATGTTTCAAAAAATTATACAATTATGTGTTATTAGGCATATAAAGTGTGTATACGGTCTCCCCGTCACAAAAAGTTGATCGAAAATACGCGAAAACGCCTTGGAGGCCTTATATGCGCATTAGATCTGCGCACATGATTCTTTGCGCAAGTGTTAAGCGCACGGTTGAAGACCGTTAAAATATGGCGGTTGAAATATGACCGTTGTGTGCGCATAACATCTGCGCACGAAACGGTCATATTTCAACAGCAAAAAACGAAGCTATAAAAGGGGGGTTGCACTCACCTCAATTCACCAATCTCACCATTTCTCTCTTAACCTCACCAATCTCACCATTTGTCTCTTAACACTCGCTATGTCGCACAGTTCATCATTAAGCAACCCTGGCTTCCAATCGTTAGTTAAGTGGTTGTTGTAATCGTTAGTTAAGTCATTGTTGTAATCGTTAGTAAACAAGCATAGCACTAGACAAAGAGAAGTTGAGGAGGGACAACCTATAAAGATCCCCAACCGATATTGGTTTCGATGTTCGGATTTAGCAAAATGTACGAACTAATAAGAGTTTGGAAACTGGTTATTAGTTGGTACATATTGCCGACTCCGAACATCGAAACCAATCATCGGTTTGGGGATCTTCATAGGTTGGTCTTCCTCACCATCTCTTTGTGTAGTGTTGTTGTTGAAATTTGTATTTCGTTTTCAAGTCAATATAGTTTTTCACGTCTTGTTGTTCAGATTTGTATTTGCATTATTGTTCGGAGTCATTTTGAATATTCAAACAAGCAAAACATAAAAGTTAAAACCATCACACAAAAAAAGGCATACATAAAACATCCATCAAACAAAAACAGAAGTCGAGCGTCTAGTCCTGAGTCTCCTGAGTATAAGGCGGAGCATCCTCCCGAGGCACATCACCCTGATTCATATAATCCTGGTGCGCATCCTCCTGAGTCGTATCATCCTGAGTTCCACATCCACTCCCCTGGCCTCTCTCATTAACAGAATCTCTGAAAACAGGAGGTGGTGGTGCCATCCGCGATGCACGTGGGGGAGATGGTGCCAAAGGTGCCTGAGGTGCCTCTAAGATTGCAATCCAACCACGAATCACATCTTCAGTGGCCCAAGGTTGATCCGAGATAGGGGTGTCTAGAAAAGAGTGCATCATGGCTTGAAGGATCTGACAACGCTGCAAACAAAACGTAAATTTAATCGTTAGTTAAGGTATAAAGCTATGTTTTGTACAAACTTTATAAAATTTTACATACCGCTAATGCATCGATAGGCACCGGGGTATATCCATAGCGAGGCGGGCGATCATGTCTCTCAGAGGATGGATCGACGACGGGATGTGAGAACTCGTCCAGCCAATCCATATAGTCATCAGACATCTTCCATGCTGGCTCTGCAACCGGCCCATCCAGATCGATCAGAGGCCTCGGCTCTGCGTCCCATGCAAGAAGAAGCTGAGGTGCATAAACGACGTCATACCTCGTGCAACCCATGGGCCGATTAAATGACAACGGCTGAATGGGTGGGTCGGGAACTAGCTGAGCCCGCCCAAACTGCCGCAGGACTCTCCTAGGGTTGTAGGCCTCATGAAATTTCCATATGCTCAATACGCCCTCAAATCTCGAAGGAGAAACCTCTGGTGAGTTGAAGTCCAAATCTCTCCATGGCTGCCAGTTAACCTGAAACAAATAACAAGCCAAATTAGACACGTATTGCGGTAATGAAATAAAAAAATATAAGAAATTAAATCCAAACCTGCTCATATCTCATGTTGTCGAGCATGCGACAGATGGCAACCAAACGCCCAGTATCCGAGCTAAGTGGTGTATACAATCCTACAATAGCATCTCCATGGGCGAATGCAGGGTTCGTGACAAAGTGATCACGAAAATGAGGAAAGTATGCCCAGATCCAGCACTACATATAAACAATTACAGATTATTGGTAAAACTACGTGAATAGTTAAGAGTTATTCACCAAGACGTTAAAGACAAGATCTTACCCTCAGAAGAATCCCACATGAACCAATGGTTGCCGTCTCGACTCTAGATGCAGACCCTAAATTGCGATACACTAACGCAAGTATGCCGGCTCCCCATACAATGTCCCCTGTACGATCATGGTTGAGAACAAGCGCCGCGTACTGGACCTTGACACCCTTTGTCGACCTGTCCACCAAGACAGTCGAGCCCAGAAGCAAAAGGAGATACAGAGTGGCAATGTGACTCTCATTCCTGACTGGCGCATCAAACAAAACTTCCAACCGAGCATTGAGGGCACCGAAATGAATGCCACCTGAGCTATAACATGCCTTCATGTCATCAGCCTCCTGACCCATAGCGTCCGCAAGCGCCGCATAGATCTGGTCATCTGTCATAGGTGAATTGCAGCTACGACCATGTATACGGACTCTGAGGATCTGCATCACGTCATGTAGGCAGATGGTCATCTCAGCAAATGGCATGTGGAAAGTGTTGGTCTCTGGATGCCACCTCTCCACAAAAGCAGAAATCAATGCAGCATCGATCTGAGACGCTATGCCCACTCGGCGCAGCTCTGTCATCCCAGAACGCTCAGCAAGCCTGAACCATGTACCCTCCTCAGCTGAAATATGATGCTCATAATCATGAACCTGTGCAGATCTGTACATCACCCTCAGGAGCTTCCTAGCCTAAATAAGTACAGAAAAAAAATTGCGTCCGGTTAGTAAATATGAAACGTATAACTTATTATAAGCATTCAGATCAATGTTATTGAACATACCGGATCTAACGGAGCCGCATCAGCCTCGGCCTCATCCCCGTCCCCATCCTCTGGCTGAATATCTCCTACTCGTCGTCTCTGCCTGGGACGACGACCACCTCTAACTGGAGTTGCAACCTCCTCAACAACAACCTCTTCAACTGCAGCCCCCTCAGCGACTCCCTCAGCAGCAACACCCTCACCACCAACTCCCTCAGCACCCTCCTGGCCTCTCCCTCTCCCTCTCCCTCTCCCTCTCCCACCACCTCGGCCTCTGCCTACAGCACCCTCACCACCACCTCGGCCTCTGCCTCGGCCTACAGCTTCCCCCGCATGGGCACGCTTCCTAACCTGCACCGGGGGCACCAATGGTACATCGGGAGCGGGCCCTGGAAGAGGACCACGCGACCATATCCATCTCGCTATATGCGTCTCATAAGAACACAGTAGGTGAGGCGCACGTGGACGACAAATGTCCTGCATCGAGTCCCCGAGCCAAGGAAAATAGGTCGCTACGGCATGGTCATCGTCGTCTAAATCTCCCGACACTGGCTCTGAAGATGCGACTGGCTCTGCAGATGCGACTGTAGGAGGAGAAGATGTCGACGTTTCTGCATCTGTCACTGCAGGTAAATCCTGCTCTGTATGCTCTGAACTGCGAGGTACAGCATCCTGAAACAGAGGTGTGTCGTGGATATCATAGTCATCTGTGGTCACCTGCGCCTGTACTGGTGTGGGCTCGATAGGGTCGAACGCAGTAAGATATCGACCAGGATAATCTACGTCGTCATGGAAATCTCCTGTCTGTCCATCTATCTCCATATGCAAACCATCTATCTCCTGCTGCTGCAGCTGTGCCTCGTCGTACTCATTCTCTGGCTCACGACGCTCAGGTGATCCGGTGCCGAAAAATCGTTCGAGGGCCTCAAACTCTAATCGCACACCGGCTGCCACATCATGTCGACGTGGAAGCCGTTCCGCTACTGGTGCGGGCATCGTGTTGCCCGTCTGATCCATGACGGCTTGTATAGTCTACATGTTTTTACATTTTTAGTATGACTAATTCATACTAAAATATTCAGAAATAATTTGCAACTTCGTAATCAAATTCGAGTCTTTATATCTACGAAAACTAAATTTTTTAATAGGAATTGTTAGAAATTTAGCAATTAAGTCATAACTAGTTATGACTGTTAAGTTTCTAATATTTAATTCATAATTACTAAAAAATAAACATCTCAACTAATACGAAATAATAATCACTACTATTACTAAAAAATTACAATTAATACGAATTCATAATAATTCGATTAATGCATAATAATCTGAAACTTAATCGTAATTATACAAAATTACGATTAATAAGAATTCTAATATTTAATTCATAAAAAACTGAAATTTAATCGTAATTATGAAAAATTACGATTAAATTACAATTAATACGAATTCTAATATTTAATTCATAAAAAACTGAAATTTAAACGTAATTATGAAAAATTACGATTAAATTACAATTAAGATACGAATTCTAATATTTAATTCATAAAAAACTTAAATTTAATCGTAATTATTACAAAAAAAATTACGAATAAATTTCCAAAATTAAATACGATAAATATTTGAAAAAAGCGGGTTTAGAAATTTTATATCGAATAAAGCTCGTGCGGTGTCTCCGGATCCGTATTCGTCGTCGCCGGAACCCTAGCCCTCGCTGGAATGTTCGCCGGAATAGTCGCCGGAGGAGCATTTGCCGCTGCCAACGCCGCTCGAGTCGCATACCGCCGGCCGCCTCCATCCACCAACGCTTCATCGTCGGACAAGGTCGCCGGAGGTGGCTCCGTTGGGACGGAAGTCGCCGGAGGTGTTGGGATTGGGACGGAAGTGGTGTGGTCGGGACCGCAAGAATGAGGGGGTTCAGAATCCATTGACGGAATTGTGTTTAGACGAGGGAAACGCTCGGAAATGGAGAAAATTTTGTCGGCGCCGTCGAAAAACTGTGCGCAGAAAAGAAGAGAAAGAAGGAAGAAGAAGAAGCTGTGGCACAGGGTTTAATAGAATGTCAGCGCACACATTCGGGAATCCGAAACGTCGTGCGCTGAACTTTTGCGCATTATATCTTCTGTGCGCTTTTGTCCTGCGCACACATTTGTGAGACATCGTCAGGATTTTCACATTTATCCCGAAAATACCCTTGTGCGCAAGAAAACTGCGCACCAACCTATGCGCATAACATCTGCGCACCAAATCGCGTGCATATAAAGATAAAGTCGCGTGCATATAGGCGTTTCGTTTATTTATAGTAATTATTGGATAATAGAGTGGACGTGGACAGCAATGAACAAGTTGGAAAGTCCCCCTTTACCAACGACAACTTACATTTTAGAGGTACTCACGTCTCTTACAAATCATATTCTAATATAAGTTGCACTCTTTTTACAATAAAATATAACATCAATGCACAAACATCATTTTCATTCAATATTCTTATTTCAACCAATATTCTTCTTCTAATCTAGCAAGTTATAAGTTTGGTCTTGTGATCCTTTGCGAACCAAGCTATATGATTTATTTTCTTCGTAGACTGCGTGGTATTGAATGAGATATACATCCTGCAAATCATACAAAATAAAAGACAATACAATAGTAAAATGTTGATTAAAACATGCAAACTAATAGGAATATCAAAAGCAATGTTGGCTAGAAGGTCAACTACCTTATAAGCCTCTCTGAAAATGTGATGTAATTCGATGATCAATCCATAATAAAATAGCTCTGGCCAAACAATACTAGGTCCGTCATAGGCACACTATATATCATGATATATATTATAAACAAAGTCACAAACACTTGCACCAAAAGAATCCCTAACAACACTTTCAACAGTAAAAATGTGCATACAAATGTTTAATATAAAGCGATATTCACGTCACGTATATCGCGAGCAAATTAATTACTCCCTCCGTCCCTGTTTGTTCGTCCTGTTTCAAATTTTGACACTATTCACTAATCGAGAGAATCTTCTAAATATCTTTCAATATATAAGATAAAACATAGTCATGAGTGGTCTTGTTTGATTCGTTTCGATTAGTACTTTAAGAATATTAAAAAATTATAATTTTTAATAACATATAATTTGATATATTGACGATATAAAACGTGCATCGGCAAGTGTGCCAAAGTCAAACAGGACAAACAAAGTGGGACGGAGGGAGTATCTTTTATTTAAACTCCAAGGAAAATATTGCAAGGTGATAAGCTCAATGTAGTCATTCTTATAGGGACAAATATCATATTAAAATAATTCAAATTTAATAATAATCAATTATTGTTATATATGAAAAGAGAAATAAATTGTAAACTATTAGATAATACTTGGAAAAGAATAATTATAGTGTGTAGGTGACCCTCCTCAAGCTAACTAACCTTTTGCACTTTAAGCTATATTTTCTAATCCTAAAAAAATTATAATGTATTAACTGACTTTTTAAAATATAATGACACTTTCATTAAGTACTTGACGGCAGTTTTACCAGATGACAGTTTTTGTCACTAAATGGTGACAAACTATTGTCATCGAATAATGATAGAAAGTTGTCATCACTTACTGTCACCATTAAGTGTTAAAGGTAAAAAAAATACAAACTATGTAAATTAGGGTTAGAAATTATAAAATTTGTACTGAAAGAGGTATTGGACCTAGTAATTTCTGTAGACGATGATCGTGGGCTGGAGTGCCGGACTCAAATATAGATGACACAACTTATGGGCCTTGTGTTTTAAAAATGTGGACCTAAGTAAATGGGCCTTTTGGCCCAACACTCTGAAATGCAAAATGAAACTAAAAATTTACATTAGCGTTTTCTTTTCGCAAAACGGGGCCCTTTGCCCCTTATTGCACTCTTTGAGTGTAATATAACATGTCTTCCAATTTAAAGTGGTAACTAACTCTTCCCATTTTCTAATTAAATTTTTAATAGAAAAATATATATACCTTCCCTAATTAAATTCTCTCCACTTTCCATTCACGATTTCTCCTCGTTCCTCTTTCACGCTCTTCACGCCTCCTTCCTCTTCCAAGCATTCCGCTCGATTTGGCCGCGATTTCTTGTTGTTTCTCGTCGATTTCGAGCTTCTATCCTCACGCACGATCTCCAGGTACTTTTTATTTCGATTTTTGGTTTATTTTTGTAGAAATTAGGGTTTTGATCGATGTTTTGTTGTTTTACTGTAATGCAGTTGTTCTCCTCTTGTTTCTGTGTTTATTTCGACCAAATTTCATCCACAATCAGTCACAAGTATGTATTTAATTCAGTTTTTTCTTTTGTTTTGTGTTTTTAGGTTTTACGGTTTGATTTTGAGTGCGATTTTGCTTTTTTCGATTTGATTACAGTTTTGTTTTGTGTGTTTTGCTTGCGAATTGCACTTTTTTTTACTGTATCTCTTTGATTTTTTACTTGTTTGTCCTTTTGCATGTGTTGGTTATAGTTTTATTTGTTTAATTTTCGTATTTGTCATCATATTTATGGTATTTAGTTTTTTTTTGTTCTTTCTTATTGTTATTTGCGTGTAATTTATGTTAGTTTTGTAGTTTCGATGACAGTTAGTTTGGTTATACATCTGGTTTTTGTTTTGATGACAATGCGTTTGTTTGTGTTTATGTTGAGGACAGTTTATTAGTGAGATGTCATTGTTATACTATTGTGGATGACAATATGTTTGTCATCGAGATGGTTTTCACTTGAATATTCTACTATTTTAGAGTACAATTATATAAATTGATTTTGATGACAGTTAGTTTTCTTAGTCATCTGGTTTTTGTTTTGATGACAATGTGTTTGTTTGTGTTTTATGTTGAGGACAGTTTGTTTAGTGAGATCTGAGTATTATACTATTGTTGATGACAATGTGTTTGTCATCGAGATGGTTTTCCCTTGATTACAATGTTATTTGCTCTATTTTATTTTTTGTGCATTACAATATTGATGACAATGTGTTTTGTTCAAATGTGGACGAAAATGTGGATGGCAATGTGATTGACAATTTGTTTTGTTCAAATACAGTTTTTTTAGTACTCTTTGATGACAGTATTTTTGCTCTATTTAATTTTTGTTTTGAATGTTGATGACATTTGATGGTTTTAAAAGTTTTTGAGATTTGATTACAAAATATTCTATATTAGGATTTGTTTGTCTATTTCTTCTTGTTGATCACAATGTTTATTTCTCATCAAATTTCTATCATGTTTGTTCTAATAATTTATATTAGGTCTCTTTGATGACAGTTTAGTGCTGTATATTTGATTTTTTGTTGAATTTGATGACAGTAGTTATTTAAGGTTTTTGAGATTTTGATTACAGTATCTTGTATGCCGTATTAAAGCTTTTATGATCTTAATCATTTCTTTGTATGATTATGTTTGTTGTTCAAAATTTCTATCATGTTTTGTTCAAATATAGTATTTTAGGTCTCTTTGATGACAGTTTTATTACTCTATTTGATTTTGTTTGAAGGTTGATGACATTGGTTATTTAAAAGTTTTGAGGTTTGATTACAGTATCTTGTGTATAGTCATGAAGGATTTGTTTGTTTTTTTTCTTCTTGTTGATGACAATGTTGATTTGTCATCAAATTTCTATCATGTTGTTCTAATAATAAAATTAGGTCTCTTTGATGACAGTTTAGTGCTCTATATTTGATTTTTTGTTTGAATTCGATGACAGTAGTTATCTAAAGTTTTTGAGATTTGATTATAGTATCTTGTATGTAGTAATAAAGGGTTTGTTGTCCTTTTTTTGTTGATGACAATTTAATTCTGTTTTCCTTATTGTTGTGCAGCAGTGGAATGTGCAGTTGCTGGCTGTGCAGCACTGAAACGTGCAGCTGCTGGCTGTGCAGCAGTGAAATATGCAACAAAAAATTGTGCAACAACATCTTGTTCAGCGGCTGGTTGCGTAGAGGGATGGAAATCGACATCTACATGTGCACAAAGACCAAAACGTTGCGACAACATACATAACCTTCACCAAAAAAGACGGAGCTCTAAGGCACACAAAGAACAGCAAGTTTATTTCTTTCAAGTAACTAATGAGAAAATACCCAAGTTGGCTCCCGTGCAAGAAAAAAACAGAAAAAAAATCAGCAAGTCCTTGTATTGGATTTTTTTTGTCGAAGGGAAAGTCTATAGAAAACAATATGTTTGGTTTGATATGTACAAGATAGTTTGGATAATATGCTTGGTTTTGGATTTTAGATGACACTGTTTGCTGCATGATGACAGTTTGCTGTAATGATGACAATTTGTTTGTATTGTTATTTCAGTGATGAAAGTTAAATAAAATCTTCTTATTTTTGCTTTATATTTGATCAATCATTATATAATTATTTAGTCATCCTTTTTTTTTATGTTCTGTCATCCAATGTTGTATTGTCATCCAGTTTGTTCAAATATCATAATTTGTTTTCCATGTTATCTATTTTTCTTTCAATCCCTAAAACAACTTTTTTATTGTTAATAATCTCCTAAATAAACTTTTTTCTTAAAAACTCCATTATTTTTTTATAGTCATAATTTAACTGTCGTTGATATTTTTCTTTTGTTCATTTGTCATCTATATTCTATTGTCTTAAAGTGTTCATTTCTTTTTTCAATGTTAAATTTTTATTGCCCTATTTAAATGTCTAAAACAACTCAGTAATTGAACTGTCATCAACCTTCATTTGTCATCAATGTTCATTTTCTTCTATAATAGTTGGATTCTTATACTGTCATCAAGATTTATTATTATTATCACATAGTCTATTAAATGGTCTAATCTTGTTGTCTTTTTATATTAATCTTATGAAGCACGCTACGCGTGCTTCATTTTCCTCTCATCTAATTGTGATAAAGCTTGGTGACAGTGTTGTGGGGATTCAGTAATTGAACTGTCATCAACCTTCATCTGTCATCAATGTTCATATGTTGTCAACAATTAATAATGCTTGGAACTATGAACTATTATTCAATATATGTTGACAATAATCCATCATTTATTAATAATAAGAAGAATGTAAATTGTCATCCAAACTTTGCTGAACCAAAAGAAATGCAAGTTGTATATGCATACATATATTTTTATAAACAAAATTTTCAAGATCCAATGGAGTACTTTTGACTTCTTGTATTTTGTTCATGCATGAGTTTATGTTGTGTCCAATGGGTCCACTTATATTGCACCTTCTTCTTCATTGTTGCTTCTCTATAGAAATCTCCTCTAATCACTTGGTATTGGAATCCATTCAGCGCCCTCACGTCAAATCTCTTGACCAATTTGTGCCTCTTTTGAAGTATTTTCTTCAACATTATGCATCCATCAAATTTCTGTCATCATAAATGAAATTCTATAGTAACATTATGCATCCATAAAAAATATGTCATCAAACTTCCGATTTTAAACAACAATATTGTATAAGGATCATCATGTTATCAAAATTAAAATTCCAAGCAATATTACGCTAGCATTAAAATTCTTTCATCAAATTTCTAATGTTAATTCAACATTCTGTCAAAATCTAAGAAACTTCATTTCTAATCAATATTCTATCCAAGCATCATATTATCACCAGGATTCCAATTTAAAATATCATCCTTAAATAAAATTATATCTAAGCAACATTCTGTCATCAAACAAATTAAAATTGTACCATTGTCATCAAACACACAACATTAATGAAATTCTCAAACAAAATTAGTATTAACGATATTTTATTTAAGAACATTTTGCAAACATTCATAATGATGACAACATTAATAATAATTACAAAAAAAATTCTCAAACAAAATTGCATTATCATAAATATTTTCTATTAAAGAACATTTTGTCATCAAAATTACGAAGTCTAAAACAACATTATGCAAACATACAAATTTTGTCATCAAAAATCTAATGCTATAGTAACATTATGCATCTATCAAATTTTTGTCATCAAAAATCTTATTCTATAGTAACATTATATTGTCTGGGCATTATACTGTCTTCATGTGTACAACTCAAAGCATCATTCTATATTCACCTCAATACTATTATTAAATTTCCAATTCTAGGTCATCATTGTGTCTGGGCATCTTTTTGTCATCAAAAACCAATCACATAGTGCATTACATAATAATCCATACCATTTAATATCTAAATTATCAAATTATCTTCTGCCATCAATCTCATATTTTATTCAATCAAATTCTTCATTCCAGAAACTATAAATAGTTTGACCACGGTCATCTAACACACAACAACAATGAAATGCTCAATCAAAATTAATATTTAGCAATATTTTTAATCTCAAATTTCAATTATCATAAACATTTTCTCTTAAAAACATACTGTCATCAAAATTACATTGTGTCTAATCATTATTCTGTCATCAAATCCTTAGTTTATCAACATTTTGTCCTCACTGTTCAGCTCATGAATTGAAATGAAACTAAGAAACAATCTGTCATCACACTTTCAATTCTAAAACTAAGTTGAAAATTCTGTCATCAACTTTCCAATCTTAATCCAATATTCTATCCTCAAAATTATAATTTTGTACAACATCTTTCTTTATTCAAAATTCTGTCATTCAATATTTCATATCTAATGATTATTCCATCTTAGCATCATTTTGTCATCAACATCAACATCAACATTCAAAGTATCATTTTATATCCATATAAACGTTGTCATCAAATTTCCAATATTAATCCAACATTATGTCTAATCAGTTTTCTGTCATCAAAATCCTTTTTTTAACAACATCATGTTTGTTCAAATCCTGATTTGAATATGAATCTAAACAACAATCTGTCATCATAATTTTCAATTCTAATACTAAACTATTGATTTTTAAATTCCATGTACTATAAATTATTGCTCTATGGAGCATATGATATCATATTCATTATTTTTCAACAATAAGTTGTCATCAGAAATCCAAAAAGTCATAAAAATTTCTGTTTTTTTTTAAATTTTCGTGTGTTTGAGCATTCACAGTCATGGAATTATATGATGACAGAATTATTCTTACCTTGAATTCGAATTGCAGCAAGAACGATGTATCTGCTATTTGTGATCGTACTTGTGACAGAATGTTTCTTATCTTGCGACGACAGATTGATGTTCAATCCTTGAATCTCATCCCAAAAGCTACCCCGAGAGAGTATCTATGAAGCGCGCGAAGCGTGCTTCATTAATCTTACCGGAAACGTCGATGCGAGCCATCCAATCCAGTCTATGTGAAGCGAGTCTCAGAGGTTGCGAGACGAGGCGAAGCGAGTCTCAGAGGCTGCGCCGAATGAGGAGGAAGGACGAGGACGGAGTGATAGAACCGGGAAGGAACGAGCTTTTTGCATCGGGAAGGAGAGGAAGAAGCAGGAGGAAGAGAATCGGTGTGAAGGAGAGGAAGAAGGAGGAGGAAGAAAAACGGCAGGGGAAACAGGAAAGGAGAGCGCATGTAACAGAAAAGGGAAGGGTTAGTTTTCATTCCTTGTATAAACCGAGTTACTTTCTTCAATAAATGATGTAAAACGGGTTACTTAACCCGTTTTTGGTTTTCTTTTGGACATATATCAGAAACTTCATATTAACAAGAATCTTATATACTTAGTTGATATAACCTATTTGAATATATTAACATACGAAATACGAATGATACTTTCGCTAATGCACACAAGTATACATATATGCATGCACATATATTTTATATGTGCTAGCGATTTTTCAGTAATACGGTTGCATCGATTTTTCGACTTTTTGTGTATGCTACTCCATGATCATTCATCTAGATTAAAATATATTCGTACAATGAATCTTTTAGTGTAAACTTTGAACTAAAATAATTAGCCTATATGAATAGAATATTCCGATTGTTAATTTGTGTCTGGCTAGTAAGAGTGGTACTAGAAATCTCTCATTTCTCCACTATCATTCACCCACAATTATAAGCATGGAACACAAATTCCCACATTTAAATTTATTGCTACAATTTAGTAATGAAAGCAATTGTGGATAGAGCTTTTACCACCAATTTAACCGTGGGAAATTTACTCAATTGGGTCCCACATATTAAAAAAGGAATTTATATATTTATCTCTCATTTACCCATGATCATTCACCCACAATTATAATCATGGGACACAAATTCTCACATTAAAATGTGTTGCTACAACTTAGCAATGAAAGTGGATGTGGGTAAACATAAGAGGGCACTCCATTGGGTCCCATATATATTAAAAAATAATTTATATATTAAATTTTCTTTTATTTAAAATCTCTCTCCTCTTTTCACCAACCCAACAAGCATATGCTCATCCCTTTGTACAAGAGACAACTATTGCAGTGAATGAAAAAATGTTGATAAAGCATGGGTTTCTGCAAGAACGATTATGAAATGACAAGAAATAAAAAAGGTGTTTCTGTAAGAAGAAGAAGTCAAAAACAAAAAAAATGGATTTGCACGGATTATCATTCAAATAATTCAAATAAAGTAGATGATAGGTTTACAGGTCTGACAAAAAAAAAAGTAGAGTAGTACTCCTCTACTTTGATTTATTATTAAATATGGGTTGTCATTTAATATTTAATATTAAATGTAGACTCCTACTTTTAGAAATACAGGTTAATACGGATTACTCCCTCCGTCCCCATCTTCAAATTTTACCCTATTCACAATTTAATACAATTTGCTAGATTATTCTCAATCTATAAGAACAAACATGGTCATGCGAGATCTTGTTTTGTTCGTATCATTGAGTACTTTAACAATATCAAAATTTTATAATTTTTAAAAAGATATAATAAGAGATATTAAAGACACAAAACGTGTCTCGACAAATGTATCAAAATGAAATGGGAAGAACATTAAGGGGAGTATTAAAGTAGAGTGGTACTCCTATTCCTGCAAATTGGGTTGTCATTTAAACTTATTTGAAAGTTGTATTGAACGTTGTATTGAACGTTGCTTTAATCTGTTTTGATTTCCACATTCCTAGGAATCTTAACGTGTATTTCTAAAATTTTGAGCTATAAGTAGTCATTAACCAGTATTGCTTTCTTAATTTACTCACTTTCCTTAATCTCACTTGTCCTCATAATTATTCATAGAATTGTTGGCTTGCTGCTACGTTGACTATCAATTATACTTGTGACTTGTGAGGCTTTATTGGTGTTAAGTGAAGAACTTCAGGTATGTATCAACGATTATGAAATTTACTTTCTTATTACTATCAACTATTACGAAACAAGTATTGAAACAATTCTAATTTAAATCAAAATAATCTACTTTATAATGTCATACGATCGATGAATATTAATTTTATAAACGGTAGAGATGGTGTAATTAGAAGAGAGTATCAATTTGTTAAGGCGGGTTAGAACATCTTTGATGAAAAATTAGCCTTATTTTATCTCGTATATATGCTTAATAGAAGTCAACCGTGCACTAGTTAATGCTTTTATGTATTCTAAGGCATCACCAAAGCCCACGAAGTATTTCAATAAGATTTGATTCGTTTTTGTTCAATTTAAGGAACTATGTAACTGTAGACCCATGCAGATATATATAGGTGAATGACCATTACAAATATTTAGATGTAATCTGAATGGCTAATCTTTTTTATACTTATAATGTTGATGCCAACTATTGTGTGTCAACCATTACAAAAAAATTTCCCTAATGTACAAGCTAATAATATGCATAAAGTTAGTTTGGACATTTATGTACAGAAACATCTAGACATTTTTATCAAGTATAAATTACTCATGTTTACAACTTTCAAACAAGTGCTTAATATATGTAGGTTATTTAATATAACAATGTATATTTATTGGACTAAGTATATACAAAGAAAAACAAAACTTGTGGTGCACTCGGCATCCCCATCAAACTAAACTTTGCTCAGTTCATAAATCATTTCCGCCCTTTCATTTGATATGGTAATTAGCCTTGTATTTAAATTTATTATATGTGAAATGTACATTTATTTTTATATGTATAGATAAGTTTTCTATCTTATACTATAGAACATAGAACGTAGGTAGAAGATGGAATTTGTTGCCGACACAAATTCGTATAATCAAAGTGATTTATTACAACCAAATTAATATTGGTGAAAAAACGAAGTGTGATTACAACCAACAATCATGTATAATCTTATTTCCTCTTATCTTCTAATATTTACCCGGAAACCAATGCTTCAATGTCCATAAGTATAAAGCTTGAGAACGTTTATCCATTTCCGGATTTTCTTTTTCGACATCGTAATACTTTACGTTTGGATGTCATGCATATAGAGAAAAATGTTTTTGACAATGTGTTTAACACGATGGGTGTGAAAAGCAAGTCAAAGGATACACTTCAAGCACGAAAAGATTTGAAAGAATATTGCAATAGTCCAAGAATAGAAGTAGACACAGAGCATTCAGGTCCGATACCGAAGGCTATGTACACACTTACAAAAGATCAACAAAGAGAAGTTTGCAATTGGATTAAAACCTTGAAATTCCCAGATGGATATGTTTCAAACATCAATCGATTTGTGCAAGTAGATGAGTGCAAGCTGATAGGAATGAAGAGCCATGATTGCCATGTATTCATGCAGAGATTAATTTCAAGTGCTTTTAAGGAATCTCTACCTGATTGGGTATGGGGACCTCTTACCGAATTGAGTCGATTTTTTCACTCGTTGTGTTCACCCACATTGTCGGTTGCACAATTGCATGAATGGGAAGATGCTATACCGGTGTTGTTGTGCAAGTTGGAGAAAATATTCCCTCCGTCATTTTTTGATTCAATGGAGCACGTGTTGATTCATTTACCTTTCGAAGATAAAATTGGGGGACCAGTACAAT